>CAMPDV010000025.1:0-1421800 GCA_946699065.1 Loxodes magnus | reverse complement strand
ACTTCTTTTTATCTCTAAGTTTTAGTAATTCTAAAACTGTAATTCTTTCTTCTTTTCTTACTTTACTTCCTCACTTTTCTAAATACTTATTACTTCTTTTTATCTCTAAGTTTTAGTAACTCTAAAAGCTGTAATTATATCTTCTTTTTACTTTACTTCCTCACTTTTCTAAATACTTATTACTCCTTTTTATCTCTGAGTTTTAGTAATTCTAAAAGCTGAAATTCTATCTTCTTTTCTTACTTTACTTCCTCACTTTTCTAAATACTTATCACTTCTTTTTATATCTAAGTTTTAGTAACTCTAAAAGCTGAAATTCTATCTTCTTTTCTTACTTTACTTCCTCACTTTTCTAAATACTTATAACTTCTTTTTATCTCTAAGTTTTAGTAACTCTAAAAGCTGTAACTCTTTCTTCTTTTCTTACTTTACTTCCTCACTTTTCTAAATACTTATCACTTCTTTTTATCTCTAAGTTTTAGTAATTCGAAAAGCTGTAATTCTTTCTTCTTTTTACTTTACTTCCTCACTTTTCTAAATACTTATTACTTCTTTTTATCTCTAAGTTTTAGTAACTCTAAAAGCTGTAATTCTATCTTCTTTTCTTACTTTACTTCCTCACTTTTCTAAATACTTATTACTTCTTTTTATCTCTAAGTTTTAGTAACTCTAAAAGCTGTAATTATATCTTCTTTTCTTACTTTACTCCTCACTTTTCTAAATACTTATTACTTCTTTTTATCTCTAAGTTTTAGTAACTCTAAAAGCTGTAATTATATCTTCTTTTCTTACTTTACTTCCTCACTTTTCTAAATACTTATCACTTCTTTTTATCTCTAAGTTTTAGTAATTCTAAAAGCTGTAACTCTTTCTTCTTTTCTTACTTTACTTCCTCACTTTTCTAAATACTTATCAATTCTTTTTATCTCTAAGTTTTAGTAACTCTAAAAGCTGTAATTCTTTATTCTTTTCTTACTTTACTTCCTCACTTTTATAAATACTTATTACTTCTTTTTATCTCTAAGTTTTAGTAATTCTAAAAGCTGAAATTCTTTCTTCTTTTCTTACTTTACTTCCTCACTTTTCTAAATACTTATTACTTCTTTTTATCTCTAAGTTTTAGTTATTCTAAAAGCTGTAATTATATCTTCTTTTCTTACTTTACTTCCTCACTTTTCTAAATACTTATCACTTCTTTTTATCTCTAAGTTTTAGTAACTCTAAAAGCTGTAATTCTTTCTTCTTTTCTTACTTTACTTCCTCACTTTTCTAAATACTTATAACTTCTTTTTATCTCTAAGTTTTAGTAACTCTAAAAGCTGTAATTCTTTCTTCTTTTCTTACTTTACTTCCTCACTTTTCTAAATACTTATAACTTCTTTTTATCTCTAAGTTTTAGTAATTCTAAAACTGTAATTCTTTCTTCTTTTCTTACTTTACTTCCTCACTTTTCTAAATACTTATTACTTCTTTTTATCTCTAAGTTTTAGTAATTCGAAAAGCTGTAATTCTATCTTCTTTTCTTACTTTACTTCCTCACTTTTCTAAATACTTATCACTTCTTTTTATCTCTAAGTTTTAGTAATTCTAAAAGCTGTAACTCTTTCTTCTTTTCTTACTTTACTTCCTCACTTTTCTAAATACTTATTACTTCTTTTTATCTCTAAGTTTTGGTAACTCTAAAAGCTGAAATTCTTTCGTTTTTTTACTTTACTTCCATACTTTTCTAAATACTTATTACTTCTTTTTCTCTAAGTTTTAGTAATTCTAAAAGCTGAAATTCTATCTTCTTTTCTTACTTTACTTCCTCACTTTTCTAAATACTTATAACTTCTTTTTATCTCTAAGTTTTAGTAACTCTAAAAGCTGTAATTCTATCTTCTTTTCTTACTTTACTTCCTCACTTTTCTAAATACTTATCACTTCTTTTAATCTCTAAGTTTTAGTAACTCTAAAAGCTGTAACTCTTTCTTCTTTTCTTACTTTACTTCCTCACTTTTCTAAATACTTATCACTTCTTTTTATCTCTAAGTTTTAATAACTCTAAAAGCTGTGATTCTATCTTCTTTTCTTACTTTACTTCCTCACTTTTCTAAATACTTATTACTTCTTTTTATCTCTAAGTTTTAGTAACTCTATAATCTGAAATTCTATCTTTTTTTTTTACTTTACTTCCTCACTTTTCTAAATACTTATAACTACTTTTTATCTCTAAGTTTTAGTAACTCTAAAAGCTGTAATTCTTTCTTCTTTTCTTACTTTACTTCCTCACTTTTCTAAATACTTATAACTTCTTTTTATCTCTAAGTTTTAGTAATTCTAAAAGCTGTAATTCTATCTTCTTTTTACTTTACTTCCTCACTTTTCTAAATACTTATCACTTCTTTTTATATCTAAGTTTTAGTAACTCTAAAAGCTGAAATTCTATCTTCTTTTCTTACTTTACTTCCTCACTTTTCTAAATACTTATAACTTCTTTTTATCTCTAAGTTTTAGTAACTCTAAAAGCTGTAACTCTTTCTTCTTTTCTTACTTTACTTCCTCACTTTTCTAAATACTTATTACTTCTTTTTATCTCTAAGTTTTAGTAACTCTAAAAGCTGTAATTATATCTTCTTTTTACTTTACTTCCTCACTTTTCTAAATACTTATCACTTCTTTTTATCTCTAAGTTTTAGTAACTCTAAAAGCTGTAATTCTTTATTCTTTTCTTACTTTACTTCCTCACTTTTCTAAATACTTATAACTTCTTTTTATCTCTAAGTTTTAGTAATTCTAAAACTGTAATTCTTTCTTCTTTTTTTACTTTACTTCCTCACTTTTATAAATACTTATTACTTCTTTTTATCTCTAAGTTTTAGTAATTCTAAAAGCTGAAATTCTTTCTTCTTTTCTTACTTTACTTCCTCACTTTTCTAAATACTTATTACTTCTTTTTATCTCTAAGTTTTAGTTATTCTAAAAGCTGTGATTCTATCTTCTTTTCTTACTTTACTCCTCACTTTTCTAAATACTTATTACTTCTTTTTATCTCTAAGTTTTAGTAATTCTAAAAGCTGAAATTCCATCTTCTTTTCTTACTTTACTTCCTCACTTTTCTAAATACTTATCACTTCTTTTTATCTCTAAGTTTTAGTAATTCTAAAAGCTGAAACTCCATCTTCTTTTCTTACTTTACTTCCTCACTTTTCTAAATACTTATCACTTCTTTTTATCTCTAAGTTTTAGTAATTCTAAAAGCTGAAATTCAATCTTCTTTTCTTACTTTACTTCCTCACTTTTCTAAATACTTATTACTTCTTTTTATCTCTAAGTTTTAGTAATTCTAAAAGCTGAAATTCAATCTTCTTTTCTTACTTTACTTCCTCACTTTTCTAAATACTTATTACTTCTTTTTATCTCTAAGTTTTAGTAATTCTAAAAGCTGAAATTCCATCTTCTTTTCTTACTTTACTTCCTCACTTTTCTAAATACTTATTACTTCTTTTTATCTCTAAGTTTTAGTAATTCTAAAAGCTGAAATTCCATCTTCTTTTCTTACTTTACTTCCTCACTTTTCTAAATACTTATTACTTCTTTTTATCTCTAAGTTTTAGTAATTCTAAAAGCTGAAATTCCATCTTCTTTTCTTACTTTACTTCCTCACTTTTCTAAATACTTATTACTTCTTTTTATCTCTAAGTTTTAGTAATTCTAAAAGCTGAAATTCCATCTTCTTTTCTTACTTTACTTCCTCACTTTTCTAAATACTTATAACTTCTTTTTATCTCTAAGTTTTAGTAATTCTAAAAGCTGAAATTCTATCTTCTTTTCTTACTTTACTTCCTCACTTTTCTAAATACTTATTACTTCTTTTTATCTCTAAGTTTTAGTAACTCTAAAAGCTGAAATTCCATCTTCTTTTCTTACTTTACTTCCTCACTTTTCTAAATACTTATAACTTCTTTTTATCTCTAAGTTTTAGTAATTCTAAAAGCTGAAATTCCATCTTCTTTTCTTACTTTACTTCCTCACTTTTCTAAATACTTATAACTTCTTTTTATCTCTAAGTTTTAGTAATTCTAAAAGCTGAAATTCAATCTTCTTTTCTTACTTTACTTCCTCACTTTTCTAAATACTTATAACTTCTTTTTATCTCTAAGTTTTAGTAACTCTAAAAGCTGAAATTCCATCTTCTTTTCTTACTTTACTTCCTCACTTTTCTAAATACTTATAACTTCTTTTTATCTCTAAGTTTTAGTAATTCTAAAAGCTGAAATTCAATCTTCTTTTCTTACTTTACTTCCTCACTTTTCTAAATACTTATTACTTCTTTTTATATCTAAGTTTTAGTAACTCTAAAAGCTGAAATTCCATCTTCTTTTCTTACTTTACTTCCTCACTTTTCTAAATACTTATAACTTCTTTTTATCTCTAAGTTTTAGTAATTCTAAAAGCTGAAACTCTTTCTTCTTTTCTTACTTTACTTCCTCACTTTTCTAAATACTTATTACTTCTTTTTATCTCTAAGTTTTAGTTATTCTAAAAGCTGAAATTCTATCTTCTTTTCTTACTTTACTTCCTCACTTTTCTAAATACTTATTACTTCTTTTTATCTCTAAGTTTTAGTAATTCTAAAAGCTGAAATTCCATCTTCTTTTCTTACTTTACTTATGTAATATCTAAGATCATCTTTATTTTTGCAACACTTCAGTTTTTTTTTCTTTATTTTTCTAAATTTCACTATGAAAATAATCTTATTATTATACTTATTTTTTATATTAACTTTCATATTTTCAATAAAAAGTTACTTTTAATTCTTTTTTCCTTTTATTCATTTTGCAAAAAAATCTTATATTTTACTTTGACTATTATTTATTTTTAAGCTTAATTAGTTTCGGACTTCAACTTCTTCTCATTTTATGATCCCAACACTGGCTTCAATGGATATCGGTTATTTCCTGTTGCTTTCGAAAAGCAGCTTCCAGTAGCTCCATCGTTATTGGCAGCCAGGCCTACCAGCAGTGGATAATCAAGAGGAATGCTTTCCCTTGCAAAGGTAGACTTTGACCAGGGACTTTCTCACTTCATTAAAGGATCTTGTTCCTATCCATAAAACCAGAAAGTATGATTCAGAAGCTCAATCTCAGCTCCCACCTTTTTAGATATCATTTCTTACTTTTCTTAGCATATTTTTTTTTTATTTATTTTATCATTATTTTTGAAATATTTCTTCTTAGTTGATTTTTTTTTATTTGTATTTCAAGATCTTTTTCTACTTTTATTAACTCTATAAAATCAAAAAAATTTCAAAACCAAAATCAAAAATTTCAAAACCAAAATCAAAAATTTCAAAACCAAAATCAAAAATTTCAAAACCAAAATCAAAAATTTCAAAACCAAAATCAAAAATTTCAAAACCAAAATCAAAAATTTCAAAACCAAAATCAAAAATTTCAAAACCAAAATCAAAAATTTCAAAACCAAAATCAAAAATTTCAAAACCAAAATCAAAAATTTCAAAACCAAAATCAAAAATTTCAAAACCAAAATCAAAAATTTCAAAACCAAAATCAAAAATTTCAAAACCAAAATCAAAAATTTAAAACCAAAATCAAAAATTTCAAAACCAAAATCAAAAATTTCAAAACCAAAATCAAAAATTTCAAAACCAAAATCAAAAATTTCAAAACCAAAATCAAAAACTTCTATTCTTTTAAAATTGTTCTTGAAAAAATTTATTCCTTTCTGACCTCATTTCAATCCCGAATTCCCCCAACTTGTTCCGTCCCAACTCAGCCCTATAGTGTAAAACGCTGAGCAAAAAAAGGCTTTGACGTTTTTCGCCATTTTCAGCGCTTCTAACTCATTAAAATTTAATCTGCTGCACATTAAATCCAGTACAGTAAATTTTTCCTATCCTAAAAACACATAATGCTACTTAAAAATAGTAACAAACGTAATTAAATATAACAAATTAAAAAAAAAACTTCACGCTTACACGTAACTCAAAAAAATTCTAAAACTATAATATAAAATTCAAAAAAAATTTAGCTCTTGCACATAACTCAAAAATTTTCCTAA
This sequence comes from Loxodes magnus, assembly GCA_946699065.1. Taxonomy (NCBI): domain Eukaryota; phylum Ciliophora; class Karyorelictea; order Loxodida; family Loxodidae; genus Loxodes; species Loxodes magnus. The sequence continues at coordinate 1,415,737 of CAMPDV010000025.1, read as the reverse complement.
TACTAGAAAATTTAAAACTTTTTGCTCTAGTATATACCTCGAAAATTTTCTGACACTTGAAAATTTGCAATTTTTTAACTCTAGTACTTACTTCAAAAATTTTCCTAACACTAGAAAATTTAAAAAGATTTCTAGTCTAGTACATACCTCAAAAAAAAATTTAAACACTTTAAAATTTAGATATTTTTTAGCTAAGTACATACTTCACAAATTTTTCGACACTAGAAAATTTAAAAATTTTTTAGCTAAGTACATAATTCAAAAATTTTTCCTGACACTTGAAAATTTAAAAATTTTTTAACTCTAGTACATACCTCTAACACTTGAAAATTTTTTTTTGAACTCTGATTTTAAAATTGAATTAAAAAAAATATTTATAAAAATAACTAACTTCAGAAAAAAAAACTTAGGAAAAATTAAGAAATTTAAAACTTTTTTAACTTTACTTATTATAATAATAAAGAGAAGAACTTAAAATAATAATAAAGACTTAACAATTTTTTAAATTCTTAAATGTAAAAATTAATTAGTTTAAATAGTTTAACTCACAATAGATCACTTGATGTATCTCTAATTGTCCTCCACACTCATTATAGTATTAACCATTACGCAATTCTAAAATCTTAATCCATAGTCAGCATATACCTTGTTCCAGTCAGTCTATATAAATGTGGTGTGCTAAATTTGAACTTACCTATTACTAGTTAGTTGTATCTACTCCATTCAATAACCTTCCTATATTCCATCTTCGAATGTTGTAGTCTTTTGCTTAGGCTGAACCTCAATAACTTCCATTACTTGATACCAACTATTAGTTGTCCCTAGATAATGATAAACTACCCACAGTGTCTGTATGACCATTTAAAACACAGATACACTATCCATTATTGATATTTCAGATTCTTATGGTCTTGTCATGTGATCCTGATAAGATATACTTGTTGTTGCTCGAGAATATTACCGAAGTGACAGCAGATGAGTGTCCCGATAAGGTTCTTATACATTTCTTTTTTTTAGAGTTTCATAAACGAATAGTTTAGTCTCACGATCCAGATATGATGTAAGTGGAATCACTTGATATAGCCACAGCATATACCTAATTTGTGTGACCACTCATGGTCTTACAGGTACCTGTCTTGACGTCCCATAGTCTCACCTTCTTATCTGCACTTCCCGATACGATGAACTCTGAATCACTGGATATAGCCACAGATGATACAAAACTAGTGTGACCACTCATGGTCTTACAGGTACCTGTCTTGACGTCCCATAGTCTCACCGTATTATCATAACTTCCCGATACGATGAACTCTGAATCACTGGATATAGCCACAGATCATACATAACTAGTGTGACCACTCATGGTCTTACAGGTACCTGTCTTGACGTCCCATAGTCTCACCGTATTATCATAACTTCCCGATACGATGAACTCTGAATCACTGGATATAGCCACAGATGATACATAATGTGTGTGACCACTCATGGTCTTACAGGTACCTTCAGCTATGTTGTAGAGTCGAAGAGTTTCGTCTCATGATCCAGATACTATTAAGTTAGAGTTAGGTGAGATGGCAACCGAAGTGACACGACCAGAGTGTCCAGTGTATATGTGGGGATGTTCCGTTATGATTTATTTTAAGTTAGCGTTGGAGAGGTCACAGTTAATAAACTTTGTGTTGCGGAGGTTAGATTATGTTAGGTTGGAGTTTTAGAAGTTGCAGTTGGTAAAGGTAGTGTCCGATAAATCAGAGTTAGATAAGTCAAGGTTTGAGTAATTTTAATTCGTGAATTAGCAATTCAAGTAGTTCAACAATGTTAGGGTGTTAGAGGCTACTTATACTACTCCTTATTGAGATTTACATAACTGGATTATCTAACTCAGCTTTTACTGTATTTATTAATCTGTCACTTATGACAATTGTAACAGAATTTAAACCTACTCAGTTAATCTAGTTTGATTTAAAGGACCTTGTTTTAACATTACTAAATTAATATTCTCTCGTTTTATCTGATTTAAGAACTATACTAGATTTTCAAAAGTTAAAATCGAGAAATTTGCTAATTATTACGTTTATATTTCTTCGATCTATTATTAAGGCACAACCATCGGAACTTATTGATTAGTTAACTACTATTATTGGTTATTTTATAACGATTTTTAAGATTGCTGGGGGCTAGATTAAACTTATTAGTGAATCTACTTCTAACTCTTGATACACTCCAACAACATCTTCTTGATCTAGTCGATTTCAAGCCTATTCTAAGCTTCCTAAGTCCAACATCCATTGATTATCTAAGCATATTACTCAGGACAGTCAACCGGTATTTCTTCTCTTTCTCCACTCATTAACAACTATATTATGCCTATCTCATGCGTTTCCTCAAAAGGAATCATCTACGAAGCTATCTCCCAAAACACCATTCCCAACGCATAAATGTCAGATTTTTTACTATACTGAGGCTTTCTCAACAACAACTCAGGCGCCATCCAACATATCGTGCCTACCTTCATATTTGAGCTTGTATTAAATGACTTTGACTTTGTCTTTATCCTGGCCAATCCCAAATCAGTTATCTTAGCCACGTTATTCCTATCCAATAAAATGTTGCTGCTCTTTAAATCACGGTGAATAATTTCCTAAATGTGTATGTACTATAGGCCAGATACTATATTCAAACTGATTTAATATCTTAATAACCATGGTATCTCCTTATTTTTGTGCAGGAACTAAAATAAAGATTGAACCATCAAATCCATTACTAAACTAAGCGGCTGAGTGCAGTAACCATATAACTAAATCACATTAGGATGATGCAACTTCTTTAATACTGTCAACTCTTTTTAGAATTCTTGATTGATATCTATAGTCTGATTCTATATAAATAACTATTTTATGGCAACTTCATTGGTCTCTAACCATTTTCCTTTATACACAGTCGCGAAACCTCCACTAGCAATTGGCTCTCCTATTTCTAAATGCTCTTGCTAAATTATGAAATCTTAATCGAATCCAGATTCCATTTATAAAAATAAAATAAAACTTAGCTATATATACAATGAATAACGTAAACACTTAAAAAAACGGATATTAAACAATTGAAAATAAACAAAATAAATTCATTATTTAACTTAATAATTAGACTTTATTATCCTTTTTTTAACTATGAAAGTTACTTTACTCTAAACCTCAATTAATAAATGATAAGAATATTTACAAATGCTTGAATATCTTAAAAATAATAAAACCTAAATAAATTGTAGAACATTTTAAATACATAATTACTTAAATTTATAACTAAATGAAAATAAATATATAAAAAGAATTTTACAATCTACGTTTATTTAGTCATTTAATCAAATAATTTATTTGATCCGTCTTTTTTTTAATTTATAACTAAATTATTAGGCTAATTTATTCATAATTGTTATAAAGTTTAAAAGAAAATATCTTAAATTAACTAAAAATAATTAATTTTGTTTATCCTTCAAATAATAAAAGTAAATAGTTAAATTCTTAATAATAAATCTATGATATGAGTAAAAATTTTATTCTATTAATATAAAATATAAGAATTTAATTAAAAAAATACAAAAACATCTTAATAATAATCTATTGAGTCTATTTAAGATTCAACGTTAAAATAATTTTATTAATAATAACTACATAACACAAAATACTTAGTTATTTCTATAGCAAAGAAAATTAAAAATTCAAATTTTTAATTCTCAAATACTTTATCTTAAAAATTTTACAAAATTAAGAGACATAAGATTAAATTAAAATTCAAACGAATTCGCATACATTCTTATATCACTTTTACTAAAAATTATTATGCAATCAAACAATTAAAAAAAATACCTTAGAAAAAAATTTTAAAAGAAAATTCTTTTTGAAATTCAAACAAATCATTAAATTATGTTTATGTTTTTTTCTAAAAAGAAAAAAACATAATAAAAACTAACTTCTTAATCCAAGTTAATGATAGAAACTCATTTAATTATAAATGTATTATAAATCATTAATCAAGAAATAAATCAAATTGATGAATGATACTTAATATAACCTATTTTGCTTAAATAATTGAAATTTAAAAGTGAAAATCTTGATTGATTAAGCTTTTATAAATCTATAAAAAATAATTCTAAAGCTAATATTTAATTAACTTTAATTACACAAATATTTCATAACAAAATATAATACAGCAATTTTAAAAGAAAAGCACTGATTAACTAGCTTGCTTTATAATTAAAATAAATATCAATATGAATATTTTTATATTTAATAAAAACTAATATTAAAAGATAAGCAATAAATTTGAAACAAAAATATTATGAAGCTTAAGTTATAAATAAAAAAGGATAACTGAGTTTTAAGGTTAATGAATCTCTATTAATAAACTAAATAATAAGTATTAGACATGATATACTTTGAGAAAATAGTTAATTAAAAGACTCCAATAGATAACTAACAAAATTATACATAATTTTTATTAATAATAGATAAATTTAATATGTGTTTAGTGATAAATTATTAACTCCTCAAATAAAATAAGATGCTTTGCATATTAAAATAAAGCTAGTTATTATTTATAATAAAAAACTAATTAATAGATTGCTTATATCTTTTATAAAGAAATAGTAAAATAAAGTTATTTGTGATACCCATAAAAATCTCTATTAAAAGAGTCATAATCATTATATAAATAAACTGAAAAATTAAAAATTGAATACATTTTAAAAAATTGATTAAAATATTTAAATTATAATCATTTTTTTAATTTTTTTGTATGACTCACACTAAAACTCAACTTTAGGTAAAAGTTCTAAACATTTTTGCTATTGTTAAAAATTATTTATATTATTTAATTTTATTTGCTTAACCTGAACTTCTATCAATTTTCTTACAAAATTTTAATTCCTTTTATTTAAATTTAATTTTTTCACTTGTTGCTAATTATAAACTTTACTATTCTTCTTCATTCTTTTATTATATCTATAATATAAAGTCGTAGAAATCTGTTTTATCTAATTAATAATTTACTTCTACTCGAAATTTTAGTAAAATTTATTTGTATTTATGCAATTTTTTAAGTTGAACATTAACGATAAAAGATTGCTAAATTTTTATTAAAATCTTTTTGCTATTAATTTCCTCAAAAAAACAATTTAATTTATAAAATAATTTATTTTTTTATTATCGATATTTTATATTTCCGTAATATCCAATAGCATAATAAATCACGCTATTACATCAGTATATGAAATTTAAGTTTATCATGCATTATACCTTTTTGATTTATATAATTTTGTTATTATTCTCATACTTCCTCTTATCTTAACGTCTTTTTTTCTTTTAATAATTTATCTAAAACGAAAAATAATAAATTTTATTTTTTAATTTAAGATTAAATAAACTTCCTATTCTTACTATTTCATTTTAAGTGTAACATAAATAAAAATTTATAAAAGTGAAATTAAAAGAGATAACTCTCAAATTAGATGATAACGATACTTTATGAAGGCATTTTATTTAACTACCTTCTTTTTGCAATGACGGAGTTATAATATTTAATATGAAGCTTTAAAGTTTGACTATTTGCTAAATATAAGAATATAATATTTAAAAAGAGTCTTTTCCTTAGTCTATAAACCAATAAGCTAGAATAAATTCTTCTAATTTTTGAATTTTAGCATTGCTACTTACTAAGAATTGTATTTGATTCTGACTGTATAATATATTATTTAAATGGAATATCTTTCTTTTATCTAATGCAATTAATTATGCACTGATAATAGTTAAGCAAGATTAGGAGTAAAATGAGTGACTCTGAATTATAATTGTTTATTTTATACTTTTTGCTTTAAATTTTACTATTTTAATAGAAAAGAATATTTAGATAAAGAACTCTCAATTAAAATCTCCTGAATATGAGGAAAGAAAAGAAGTTAAGGGATTTTTTGAAACAAGTATTGATATTTTAGCTATTGATTAAAATTAGACTGCAAAGTAAGATAAATTTGAAGCAGATTCAGTATTAGATGAATCAATTCTCTTATAATAGTCATAGGAGGAAAATATGCATAATAAAAGCACTTTTTAAGATCCTATTACAGTTATCAACTAGGAATAAGATCAGAAAATGGAAAAAAGTCAAGAAGTAGATAAACCAAATGAAACTTATAACGAAGGAATTACAGAACTTTTTATTGAAGAGACAAGCTCGCATTTGTAAAAAGTTCCAAGTAAGATTAATTGCAAAATATTAAGTATAAGAAACTAAAGAAATAAATTAATAGATGTAAAGTCAAATAGAGGAAAAAATATCCAAATTTCCATTGAAGATAAATAAATTTAGCAAAGCAAGAATCAATTTAAAAGCAAACTGAAAGCTAAATGTAGAAGAAATAATTACCTCAAACAGTTATAGAATAGTAAGTAACTAGAACAAATAGCCAAAAAAATAAAAAATTTCTTTGTAGCTAATCGAATGCAAACACCTTTTAGATGTATTAATAAGAAAAAAAATAAAGAGAATGCCAAGTTCCTAAACTAGTTCTTAAATCCATGTGTAATAATGTTATAAAGAAATTGAAGGAAATGAAATGTTCAAAAAATTTAATTGCCAGAAATGAAACAAAAGAAAAGACATAGAGATTTAAGTTAGGCTTTATTAAAAGGATGAAAGGTTGAAAGGCTTAGAAGAAAAAGTAAATTTAAAACAAAAAGATATAAATAATAGATATGCTAATTTTAGACGAAGATTTAAAAAGAGAATAAATCGAAGTAGGCAAGCAGCTTTTTAATAAGTTGTAGGAGTAACTATAGCAAACCAGATAGAAGTTTTTAGGTTATTTTAAACAATTTTTAAAACTGTGCACTGGGTTCTCGAACTTAAGTAAAATAGCAAAGCAAAAAAAGGCTATAGAAAATGAAAAAGAGGAAAAGAGGAAAAGTTGTGCATGAATCAACAAAATAATTTGAGTAGAAGTTGGAACAAACTCTAAAGGAATGAGGGACTTTAGAAGAAGAAACTAATAATCCAGAATTAGATTAATCAATGTAGGATAACAAAACCTCAACATAAGTTTGAGTTTCTGAAAAGTAAAAATTAATAAAATCAGTCAAAACCAGTAACAAATAAAAAGTGAGTTGCTATAGAAGGGATTAATAACTCAAAATTAATAAATTCAGATGTAAAAGCAGAAAATAGTTTCTCAGCTAAAATAAACATTTCTTTAAGTCCTGAAAGAAATGATACCAATTAGTCAAATTTACCTGAGCCAATAGAAAAGGAATAAAAAGATGGAAATTAGTAGCCCGAAAAGCAAGTAACAATAAATCCATTTTTAAGAAGAAAATCACAAGTAGTTTAACCTCTTAAACTTGATTTTAAAAATATCAAAGGCAAAACTAATTGTTGGGGAAAAAGAAGAAGGTAAGATTATCACCAATGAATTAAAATAATGATCCTGCTGATCAAAATAAAATCATTGATGAAAAATAAAAATAAAAAGAAAAATAAAAGTAAAAGAAAAAGAAAAAAAGATTGATGAGTATAAGAAAAATTAAATCATAATTGAATGCTAGTGTAGGCATAATTTTACCAGAAGAACAACAATAACACGAAAAAACAGACAAAGACCTACAAAATTTATTAGATTTTATAGAAGAAATTTAAATTTCAGGATAGAAAAAAAAACCTTTATCTAGATAAAAAATAAGAAGCCAGAACAAAATAGAATAGAAGAAAAAAAGAAATTATAGATAGAAAATAATGAGTAGAACACTAAAACTAAGAATGATCAATAAACTTAACAAGAATAATAAAAACTATTTTAAGAAAAAAAATAGAAACTTCTTCAAATGCAATAAAAACCACCAGCCGAATTTGGACGTAAGTTTATTTAAATAATAATCAGTTTATAATATTCCTGAAATTTATAAAGAGACATAATTATCTTCTCTTCAAGAATAAACTAAAAAAGTTTTACTAAATTATATAGGCAATTAAATTTTATATTATACTAAATTCGAGAAAACTTCTTCAATAAAGGACCAAAACTAAAATCCCTACCATGACTTTAGATTCTAATTTTTTTAGAGATTACCAGAAGAAATTTATCCTTTAAATATTTTAAATTAAAGGATACTTTATTAAAAGTCACTTTACCTATTTATGTAGTGAAGAATATGACTGAAACAGACTTGAGTTTTAATTTCTATTACTATAATTAAAATTTATTTAAACTAGTTTAAAATATAGAATTCCAATTACCTTCATCTCCTTTCAGTTCAACCATAAACTTTAAATATTTGATTTTAAGCAAAGAAAGCATAAACATAAATAGAGCTGATCTTGATTATATAAATAACATTTCTTAATTAATAGTCTTTTAGTTATATAAATTTATAGATCCTTCTACCTTTCTAACTACTCTTATTCTCTTATCGGTTTGATTCATTTATTCAAATTATGCTCTTTTTTAAATACTCTATTCAAGTAACTTTAATCATGTTAGCCTTCAAATTAAAAGTTATCAGATTTGTTTAAATAAGAGCCAGTTAAGTTAAAAGAGGAAATAAAAGAAATTAGCTTTAAATAAGAAGGAATAGTTCTTTACTGAATGATAATAAACAAAGAATAGTAATCATAAAGTTTAGCTTAATTATACATCTGAAATATGCAGATACTTAATATAAGTTTATCTCTAATAATAAGACGAAAATATATAAATAAGAATGGAAGTTAAATATTTGAATAGTATTAATAGAATGTATTTCCGTAAAGGTATTTTTCATAGATATCCTTCTATATTTTCTAATGAACTATATAAAGGATAAATATATCTAACAATTTAGATCTTTCTGATTAAGAGCCACAAGTATATAAGTTCTACTTTAAAAAATTAAATTCTTTAGATAGTTATAAAGTTTCAGGATAGAGCTCATTGGCTTTTTATAAACTTCTTAATTAAATAAGAAACAGTTAGTAACCATATAGAAACTCAGTTGTCCAAATGATGAACCAGATTTAGATTTCTAAAGATTTGGTATTACCTTGAAATTAATTTCATTAGGCTAAAACAATTAAGTTATTTCAAATCAAAACTTACTAATGTAAACTCTAAAGCATAAAATAAAAATGCTTTTACAGCTTATTTTATAGTATTTAAATAAAAAATGGATTATACATATTTACAAGAAAAAATAAGTAGCACTAAGCCTGAACTTGAAAAAGGAGATATAACAGTTTTTTTTAGAATCAAACCTTAAAATTATAAAACTGGAGTTTTATGAAAAAGTTAGAAACTGCAATAAAGATACAACAAAAAATAACTTATTAAATAAGGAAATTGATAAATATGAAACTTAAGAGGTAAATATGCAGATTAAATAAATTGAAGAGAATTTCATAAATTTAAACTATTTATAGAATCAATAGTCCAACAAAAATAAATCAACAGAGGTCCTTTTGTTGTTAAGGATTGCAAAAACCAGCTAAAATCTTCAATCTGAAATTTTTATTAAGTCTTTTATACAAAGAATATCTGGTAAGACAGTGTAATAACTTAATAAAAGTAAAAAATAGAAATAAAAAGTTGGAAAAAAATAGTCAAATATTCTCTCGCAAGGTAAGATTTATAAGAGAAAGTTATACTAAGCAATGGAGTGATTTAATAAAAAAATTATAACATAACATAATAAATTAAAATGGCTTCATATGATATATCTTATAACCAAATAAATAAAAATATGTAAGTTTAAAATTTTCAATTAAATGAATCGATTATTTTTAAAATAAAAAATTTTAAAAGAGTTTATATATTTATTAATATTAGATAAAATGCAAATATATTTTCGGTATAATTATTTCTTAAATTTTGTAAAAATAATAATCTTAATTATTAAATTATCTGTTTTCAATGGACATTCAACTAGGTACCTGAAACAGTTTGTTTGCGTGGATAAATAGCATGATCTTTTTTTATGCGATATATTATACTAATTAATTTCTACAAATCTTGCATACATTTTCTATTTTTATATTTTAGTTTCAATTATTCACAGCTAATTAAACATTCAAGCACATTTTTGTTCTCTTATCTAGAGCTTTTCCAAGCTCAGATCTGTCGCAATATATGTTTGCTGATCTTGCAGTATCAGCAGTTTTGGTCTATTTTTCCTGGATCTTTCTAAAATATTCCAATTTCTTTATTCTTTTTTGTAATTTTATGCTCATTCTTAACTCAATTCTATTTAAAACTCCAGTTTTTCTTTTTGAATACACCATGGGACTAGTTCTTCTCCATATTCTGCTTTAGGTAGTGTAAAAAATCTGCATAAAGTTTTAAAATGTCAAGAAGTCACATTCTTATATCTCATTAGTCAAAAAACCACTTTTTCATTGCAGCTTAATACTTGAACGCGACTTCTCTACAATGGGGATTCAAATTCTTCTTCTGATGTAGAATTACACCTAAATATGTTACTTGTTCTTTTTAAATAATTGGTTAGTTTTCTAATCATCAATTTAAGTTTTATTATTTCTAATGTTTCTTTAAAATTTAGATGCATTCAGATTTGGTAACATTGATCTTTAAGTGAGTTTATGAAAAAATTTTACTTGCCTCATTTATTAACTCCTATATCTTGCATGACTCCATTATTGTATTATAATATTTTGTGTTCTTTCCATCCATGATAAATGAAGAATTTAGGTTTTTGTAAACGGTTCTAAAGCTATTATTATTCCAAGTAGTAGTTTAATTCTCTTAAGTTAATCATACAAAAATCTTCTTTATATTGAGTCAAACATTTTTTCAACATCTATCAGTGTTGCTATCAATTTAGTCTTACCTTCAGCACGTTTCTGATAGTTATCAATTATTTGTTATATTATTCAAATTTATTAAGTTTTTTATCTATTTTCATGAATCCCATTTATGAAGGTTAATCAAATTTCTCTAATAAATCAGATTGAATAGTCTTTTTGTTAAATCTTTATAATATAGTTTTAGAATAGTATTAATAAGAGAAATAAGTCGTCAGTTTTTCCAATCATCTTTGTCTACTTTTAAATATTGGAATTATCACCGATGCTATTAATTCCTAAGGGATTCTTCCAAGTCTTAACATATTATTCAGAAAAGAATGAAGGATTATTAGTATATATTATCCACCATATTTCAGAAGTTCACCTTTTATTCGTCTGAACCAGTTGCTTTTCCATTGGGAATTACTTTTATAATTCTTATATTTCTTATATGGTAAAAAGATAAAATCCTTATAAATATGAGAGTGGATAATCTTTATTTTCTTGAATACTTAGATGGTCATAAAAAATAGTTTATTGCTACTCAAATAGATGTGGAAAATTATTTGAGACAGTATACCAAAGAAATTGCTATTTGACCATCTAAGAAGACTTAGATTACCTCTGGGATTGATAATGGCACTTGAATCTTTTTATGAAAATATTGATGCGAAGTTCCTTATTGATGGTAATATTACTAGATCAATTAAGTTAAATAACGAAGTATTATAAGGAAGAAGCCATGGACCTGTAATTGAAATACTTTGCTATGATATTGTAATTAGGTATTTAGAAGAAAGATAGCATAAATATGGCTATAATATCTGTTAGAGAAATTTCTTAGTTCGTGACTTTGCTGACGAGTTAATTGAGATTTTAATTCAAAGTAAAATGCAAAAAAATTGATCAACGCCAATAAAAAAATATTTTCTTGAGTAAAACAAAATATAAATGAGGAAAAATGCGAATTAATTTAGTTCTTAAAAAAGAAAGAAAAGAGAATTTAAATAAATTTAATATTAATGGAATTCCTATTACTTAAAGGACGAAATTACATATCTTGGATATGGATTGGGAAATAAATTAAGTTATAAACTACATTTTTCATGCAAAGTATCCGACTTCAGAGTAGCAGTTTTGAAAGCATCAGTAGTTCTTTCTAAATACAGAGTAGTATCGTCGCTCAATTTTAAAGCACTTTATAGAAGGTTTATTTTAACCGGAATATAGTATGAAAGTGATATAACTGCTTGAAGTATCTTATAAGAACTTAAAGGAATGAAAACTTAGGTAATTAAACTACAAAGACTAATTTCAAGGAAAGTATTTAAATCTCTTTAACCAGTATTCAGTGAATCTTATTTCATTTATCTTAATTGATTTCCGTTTACACACATGACAATAATAAAATCTATGCACTTTTATTTTAAATTAGTATAAATCAGAAGAGAAAATCTAAACTCTGATATAGTATTTTTTTTCTCTAAATGCAAATAATACAAATTATTTAAAATAATCAAAGTATATTTCCCGAACTAACTTACACTAAGTTTAACAGATATCAAATATAAGATGTTATTTCTATTTTCAAACTGAGGACATTCACCTATAATTTCTAATACGAACTTAGTTTGCGTCACATTAACATATAAAATGGAATTGATTTTTCATGTGGTTTAGCTTATGATGAATTTAGCATATTTGAATGCACTTTCTTTAAAGATGTTTTTCAAGAAATATCTAATCGAAAAATACTTTATGACAAATATTATAAAAAGCTAATTCATTACGACTAAAGTTAGATTAATTCAAATTTTTTTAAAGTAAATCTCTAAAATTTAAAATACATTAAAAACTTTCATTAAAAATTGCTTAAAAAGAGAATAGAAATTAAAAAAATTTAATAGTTAAAACAAAAGATAAATTGATAGGGGAAAAATTATAATTTAAGAAAGAAACTTAAGTAATAGTTATGCGAAAAAAAAATTAAGAAGAGAGAGAGGAAATGCGAGAACACAATTTAGAACTAATATAGAATAAAAAAAGAAAAGGAATAGAAAGAATTAACTAGAGGTTGATTATTTACTTATATAAATTCTTATACTTAACATAATTCGCATGAAATATAACTAAAAATAGTGCAATTATGTCCCAATACTCAAATATGAAACTTTTTATCTTATTATTATTATTTTTTAATTTTAAGCATATTCCCATTTAATCTGAATTAAAAAAAATTTCGAAAACTGACTTTGAAATAAAATTTAATCCATTTATACTTTTAACTAAAAAATTCAAATTTTTACATATAATGTTTTGTTTACTAAATACTATAAAACAAAATTTATATGGTTGATTTATAAAATGATAAAGACTTTAAAAAAATGTTCTAAAAATATCTAATTAAATGAATATCCTTAATTATAATATACTAAACAATATAAGATTTGTATAACTTAATAACAATCATAAAAACAAAATATAAATATCTTTAAAACAAAATAGTATTTAAAAACTTTGAAAATTTATAAAAATATTAACTAATATAAAATATGTACTTATATTTACCAATTTTTAATATAAGTAACTTCTTAAATCTAAAAATTTAATTAGTCTTAATAGTTTATGCCTCACTCTCAACTTAAGATTCTCCGCTTTTTTCATAGTATTATCCTGAGCTCCAGATACTAATCATCTGTTGTTCAATACTATAGATTATATTTCTTTTGCATGCCTTAAAAAGTCTAGATACAATTACCCGTATAAAGTTCATATCTTAATTGTTTTGCCCTTGAACCAGAAATTGTAGCACTTGAATCAGTATTAACTTGAATACTACTCACAATATTTGCATGACCTTAGAGAGTACGAATACAATGACCAGTATAGAAGTTCCATACTTTAAATGAATTGTCACCAGAACCTGATATTATATATTTATTATTCAGTGAAAAGATAACGGTTCAATTTATTATAAATGCTCAGAAAGAGTTCGAATAAGCTGACCAGTCTGGAAATCCCATATCTTTATCGTTTTATCGAAACTTCTAAAGGCAATTCATTTCTGGTCATTTGTTATTGCTACTGAGAAAACGAAATTCATATGTCCAGTCATAGTACTCGTACAAATTCCAATCTGGAAATCCTAGATTTTTATCGTTGTATCTGCAAATGCTGATATGATTCATTTTTGGTCACTTGATATTGCAACCGAGTTAGCAAGAAAAGTATGTTCATTAAAATTTTAATCTAAAATAATAAAAGATTTACCTTAAGATTAGTCATAAGCTATTTTGTTTACAAGTTTTTAGAAACACAAATTCGATAAGATTTCATATTTAAAAATAAGTTAATGGTATTTTGCCTAGGGAATTGTTTCTTTGCTCTAAGAGTTTTCGTAAAGAATACTTTTAGTAAAATATATTTATTTTGTTCCATTTTTTATTTTATAACTTACTTTAATAATTACTTAGATATAATAAATATTCTTATGAAAGCAATTTTCCTTATTTAATTTCAATACAATTAAATACTTAAGTTATTTATTCTACTTATAAGTACCTTATTTCTAGAACTTTTATTTAAAAATCCAATTTTTGCCTTTAATATAGGTATAAATAAAATTGATTTTAAATAAAAGTTTACAGTTTTAAAATTGTTCTATATCTTTTACTCTTAAACAAAAGGATTTTTTATTAGCTCACTTATTATATCATAGAATTTACTTCCTTATTATAATAGCTTAACTTTTAATTTATTGATTAATATATCTAATTTTATCTTAAAAGAAACTAATATATAGCAATATTCATAATTAGTTCTATTTTCAATTAATTTAAACTAGTTAAAGAACATGCTTTTTAACGAAATATATTGAAAGTAAACAGCAAATTAAAGTGATAAAATAGAAATTTGATAGTAAAGCAATAGTAATTCTGTATATTGTATGTAGAATTAGTCTTATATGAGATTGCTTATGGAAGATACTTAGCATTGAAGAGTCTTATCTATCAAATAAAATTCCTATTATTTAAAGATTGAATAAATCTTTCATAAGGTAAGATATTTAATAAAATTAGCTTTAATTATAAGCTTAACTATAAATATCAAATAAATGGATTAGAAAGTAATTATCTCAAATCATATTTTAGAATTATAAGTCTTAAAAACCATTCTTCAGTAAAAGCCATTCAATCATAAAGCAATAGAGCATTTCAAGATATACCACAATATTAAAATAGAAATTTATTAAGTAACATGATTATTAAATAAATTAAAGTCTTTTTAACAAGCTACATTTATCATAAGATATTAAAGGAGTTATTAAATTCATAAATTTGAATATTTAAATAAGATTTATAATTATCTTTCTCTAAAATTAAAGACGAAACATAAAGCATATAATAAATGTATCATCTTTTCTTTATTATTTTAGTTCCTATTATTTTCATTATAAATAGGCTAAGCTCATGCTAGCTCAGCATTTCTTGTTTATTCCAAGCAATTTATCTTATACTTTCTTCATGTC
This sequence comes from Loxodes magnus, assembly GCA_946699065.1. Taxonomy (NCBI): domain Eukaryota; phylum Ciliophora; class Karyorelictea; order Loxodida; family Loxodidae; genus Loxodes; species Loxodes magnus. The sequence goes on along the minus strand of CAMPDV010000025.1, from coordinate 1,400,391 downwards.
TTGCAAAATTCTTAATTATTGCAGTTAAAATTTTTCAATTTTAAGTTAGTAATTTCTTAAAATAAAAGACTCTATATCTGAAAAATTTTATCAAACAACTTCCAAATAAAAAAGTCCATTTTTTCGACTTTAGTGAATTGTCATAATAGTTAAAGAATAATTGATCTGGCAGATACTTTAGATGATATTAAAAAGTATAAATAGTTTTATGTTCAGAAAAAATTTGAAGTTTATTTAGGTTTTTCCTGCTTGTATATGTTCTGTAGTTTCCTCTAAGCATATAATCAGGGTTTATCATAGAAACTAACTTAAATTCCAAAAACTTTTTCTAAGTTTTGTCATAAATCAGGACTATAAAGAAAGTATATTATTCTAATCATTATAAGAGACTCTTAAGTATTTTCTTTAGTTACTCAAGTGCTATAAGTACAATTTGTTTTCCAATTAATAAAGGTAAAGAGGAATTTTATTTGTAACCTTTCTTCCTATAAATATTCTTAATTTTCAATTAATTTAAGTGATTATAAAGATATCAAGCTTACTATATTCTATAAAGTTCAAATATTTTCAGCTTGTTAAACAACTATTAATATATAAAGCAGATAAAACATCTAATCTTAACTAGTTATCAATATATGTTCAAGGATGGCTAAGCTTAAAATAATTCCGAGTTAGCACATAACTATGTTTATTCTCAACTTTAAGTAAGTATTATTCTATTTACTAAGCTTTAAGTCTCTATATTTCTTATCACTTACTCTTTCATTCTTCTTCAAATTTTCAAGTAGATTTCGTACACTCTCTAAACTAAGCTAAAATATTAAAATATTTAATAGTGACTGTAGCAAGACAAAAATATACCTTTAAGATAAAGATCTATTACTATTAACTACATTTTACCCTGCACATTCTTAAGCTGATTATAGATTTAAATAATTTTATGCTTCTTTATATATATTTACAATTGAAATATCTTGATATTATAATACCTTTAATTATTAAAATTAAAACTTTAACTTTTCTTTATTCAAGATATAGATAGTAAAATCTTCTTTATATTTAAATAGCTATCTTATTTATGACTTAAAGGATTTAGAAATATTTCTATTATTTCCAAATTATAAGCTAAAAGTTGTAATAGTAAAGAAAGACTAGATATATGATATAGTAAATAAATAATAATGCCTAGCAAGTTTAATATAGCAATATGTAAATAATAATTAATAAATAGCTATTTATCATCTCTTATCTTATACTTTATTTAATGTCATTAATATTAAGCTCTTCTTAAATATCTACTACACCCAATTATTAAGCTTTCCAACTTTCCATAAACTAAATAATTAATGTTGCTTCACAAATCTTTTAGTTTCTAACTTTAATTAGCAATTTTCTTAATTGGCAAATTTGCTATTCAACTCTAACATTTCAGCATTGTAAATCGTTTGGTAATAGGTTAGAGCAAATTATTAGTACTCCAAAATAATAGACATAAAACCTCTATTAAAACTGATTTATAGTTTAGATGTTTTTTCCTAAGACCTTGAATCTACCTAGGGACTTCTATTTATATGAATAATCATACAATTCAAAATATTACTCCAACTTTTGTTTTGATGATACCTTAATTGTATAAGTACTCTTGATTTTAGATTTCGTTCACTGCTTCTATTTAATAGACTTTACTTCTTAATATGTTTCTTATTTAACTAGCTTTTTTTAAAGAAATTGTAATCAAATTGTGATATTTTTAGTTAATTATAGGAATATTTAGTAAAAGCAAAGAAAAAGAAGGAAAGTTTTGGATATTTTTAAAGGTTTTTATAGTTTAGGGGATTTGGTTAATAGTACAGTGGATAGGTAATGGAGATAAAGTAGAGTAAGCTGTATCAGTATTAATCTAATAGAATATTAAGCTTTTACTAAGAAATTAATTAAGCAACGGTGAAAGACTTAGGTTATCAAATTTCTAAGTTAAAAACTATTGCAAATGGCAGTTATTAATCAAGAATTTGCTTAGATGACTATTAAGCAAGATATAAAGCGCTTTTAGCTTGTCTAAAAATTAAGTAGCTATGAGTTAAAGCTCTCTGATTTAGCAGGAATACTAAAATGATTTGAATAGGGTAAAAGTTTGTTCAGTGAATTAGAATTCGTTAATAAAGCAAGTCATTGTCTGATTGGAATAAATCCTGAAAAGAGTAAAAGCAAAGTTGATATAATTAGCTATAAAGAAATATACAATTAGATATTGAATCTTTAACCAATAATGTAAGAACTCTGTATGAATGATCAGTATGTAATCCAAACTAACATAAATTGAAAGCTAATACCAAAAGAATCTTAACTTAGTTACGTAAAGAATATAGTCAACTACAAAAAATTAGATTCATTTTTGCAATAATTTAAGCTTAGAATAGCTAAAATATTCCTTAATATAAAGAACTAAAAGAAACTCTCTATTTGCTGAAATTGAATAATGTGGAAGATTAATAGGATATTTTTAGGTAACAGTAGCTGATAAGAAGAGCTATAGTATAGATAAAGGCAAATTAGCAATAAGAGAACTAGAAAGTTAGTAGAAAAATTATTAGAATAAGGAATGCAATAAGTTTATTTTAATTGGATTTTAAATCCTCAAGCCAATTAGTATTTTAGATCTATCTAGACTTATAGTATCTTTTTCAAAAGAAATCGCAATTTTTTTTGTCTAATTGATTTTCTATAAATAATGAGCACTACTTACAACTTTAAAAGACAGAATCTGGATTTTAAGAAGCGTTAATAATTGGAAGATAGAATCTGATTAAAGAAATTTATATCAGGAAGGCTTAAATTTATTTTGACTTATATTGTTTAATAGCAGATATAAAATAACCTAAAAAAATTAGAAAAATCGGAAAGTTAAATTAAGTAATAATGGTCCTAACTTTCAAGTGAAGGTGAAAAAAATAATAAAGATATAAATTTTAAATAATAAAAAGATTACTTATTAAGATAGCAAGCTTGGGCTTTTTATAGAGAATGATTTAAAAGACAACATTAGTGCTGAAAGTTATAATAAGAATAGTTAATGAAATTATAATAATGAAAAGTCCTTCAAACAAGCACTATAACTAAATACATTCTATTACTGTGAATAAATCATGAAAAGGTAAAGAAACTTCTAAATATTAATGCATTATTTAATAAATTCTATATTAGAATAAAAAATAAGAGAGAACTTATAATGTTAATGAGTAGCATATATTCTTAAATATATTTATCTCTTCAAATCTAGCTATAAATCTTATTATACTATATTAATACATAATGAAGATAATGTATCTTTAATTTACTTATTAGTTATTCTTTACTTAGTTTAAATTTCCTTCTATAATATACGCTAATCAAATTTAAAACTTACAAAAATTAAAGATAATATTAATTTAAGTTTATATACCTTGACTATTTAAATAAGTCAAGCATATATTAAAATATCAGCTTTAGATTTAGTCTCTATATTTGTAAATACTTTTAAATAAGTTTTATAATTATATTTATTTATTATTTTGGACATCTCTTATTAAATAGAATCTAGTTACATTTTATTTAATTAATTAGTCTAAAGATAGTTAATCATAGATATAATTTTAACTTCCTTAAATTTATTGAAAAAAATGTAAAGTTTTATTGCTTACCTTATTATATGTATTTCTTTATTTGTTCAAGTTATCAAGATATTGATAATTTACTTAAAGCACTTAAAGATTACATTCAAGAGTTTATTCCTTTATTCTTAAATAATTATTAAGAACATAATTTTGTCTAATACTATCGCTTTTCTAATTCAAAATGATTTCTAAATGCAAAGTTTTTTTATAACTGTCTTCTCTTCAGCCTTTTATTTAAATTAAGATACTGATTTATATTTTATCTATGGGTTTAATTAAGTTTAAATTTGCTTAGGAGAACATGTATAGCTATGAAGAAACTGCAAGTTCTTTATCTTTAAAGTTTATAATTTTAATTATTTCTAATATTACTTTTCTATTTACTTCATTGTTCTCATTTTTAGGTAGATTATTTTCTCAATTTATCCAGTTAATAGACCTTTCTTTACAGTTTCTTTGTTATTTTTCAATTTTTTTTAATTATTGCTAAATTCTGTTTGGTAGTAGTTATGTAACTTTTTTGTAACACTTATTTTTAGGTTCCAATAATTCTAAAAGCCACTCATTTACAATTTTGAGATATATTTTTCCTTAAGTTATCTAACAAAAGTATAAAACTTGCAAGACCGATATCTGCTAGAATTTCAAGAGTATAGTATGTAAGACCATTTTTAGTAGATTATGGATATTTCAAGAAAAATATTTTCTTCTTCAATCTGAATATTTCATTTATTACCTTTCTAGAGTAATAATTAGCTTTTACTGTTATAGCAATAAGGATTTTCTGCATTCTTGGATGTAGTTACTTTTTCACACTTATTTTTGCTTGTTTTATTACATTTATCTCTCAGTCTCATTAATTCTTTTAATATTTTCTATTATAATCAGAATTCTACAGTTTTCTGCTCTTACTTTTTTTTGTGTTAGTATAATTTAATTTGTAAAAAGAGATTGAACTACATCCTTCTTGATAATAAAATCTGATGTACCTCTATTGTAATTTTAATATTTACATATATCTCACCTAATTAAATTGTCTAACTAGCTTTATTTTATCTTTAATATTTGAAAAATGGACTGAGTCTTATTTTCTCTCATTTATTTATAAAATAAATAATTCCTTGCATAAGCATAAAATCTATGCCCTAATTCGCTCTAATTATCTATGTTCAATTAAGAATATTAAATATTCAAAATATTATTTTTAAAATCCATCTCATTGTAAATATTATAAATCTAAAAAAGAAATATTATATTATTAACTAGTCATTTCTTATATAATTCCATAATCATTTTATATAAGTTTGCTTCAGTTTAAACTAACTAGTTAAAATCTTCGTTGATTAAAGATTAGGTTCTACTATCTATCATTTCTACTTATGATTAAACTTAATTTTAATAACAACTTTTTTTCTTAATTACAACATTGATTTAATTATTTCAATGTGGACTAATAAAAGTTTTGCTTTCACTCTTTAATTTCTAGTAGCATTAAAATGAATTGAATTTTCACTCTCATTTTCATTTTATATAATTTTCCGTTTTTTTTTTGGTGAAATGTATTTTAATTCTATTCTTATTTTCTTTTTAAATAGTAAAATTATTTATCTAATATAAATCTCATATTGATAATATCCAAAACTTGAGTCATATTAGTTTAACTCTTTAACTTTAGGCTAAGGTTTAGTTTTTATTAAGAATAACTTTTGCTTCTATTCTAATAATTTTTGCTTTATCTCTTATTTTTAACTGCTACTAATTTAATTCAGATTTAATTATTGATACCAATACATCAGACTCAGAAAATTTAATTATTAAAAGTCATCTTAACAAAATTTATCAAACTATTACTCTTTTACTGTGCTAGTTGTAACTTAACCACACTAAATTTTAAGTTTGAGTTGGTTTATTTAGACCTATAATTCCTGTGTAATCTAATTCTTAAAATATATTTGAAAGCTAACAAGATTACTAAGCTATTAGTTAATTATTATATAACACAAAATAGATGTCGGCCACGTCAGGAGAACAAGTACGTAATCTGGTGCAGTGTGTACTGCATTGCAAGTAATCTCCCACTAGATGCCACCACAGGGAAGAGTTGACAAGCTCAAAAGAGACATACCTAACTTATTCCGAAGATTCTCTCTAACAATATGAAAGTTTGACTGACAGCCTTCTAATTAATGACTAATAACTAATTCATATTTGGACCTTATTCAAGAAGACTAAAGCATTTGATTCAATTTCGAGAATAATCTTTAATAAGAAGAATCCCCATTTGGATAAGATGAAATGACTCTTTGGACGAATACAATGAAATCAAGCTTTTGAGAACAATTTTTAATATTATATTAATACTGAAAGAGCTGCGCGTCAACAAGGTGCTACGCGCTCTATAATAATATTTATTTATTTAATAAACTAATTTATAAATTCTTTTCTAGCATACTTTAAATTAGTAATTGCTTTTATTATTATTATAAAATCTAATTAGAGTTCTGCTTACTCTTTTAATCATTTTCTTATCTTAGTTCTAGAATATTATTTTGAGATTCCTATTATTTAGAATACTGTTTTATTTTTATTCTTTAGGTATAATTAAATCAGCTAGAAATATGTTTAAGCTAACTTAAATATTTTGCAAGTATTTAACTTACATTCATAGGTATTTTGAACTAACTATCTTAATTATTTGAAAGCATATTTTTAGCTTTTCTAATATCTTATAAAATATCTAGTTCTTTAGAAGATTCTATATCTTAATCATTAATATAGTTTGCCTTTCGGCTTAAAAAAAATTGATTTTTTTACATAAAATATTCTCCTAACTTTACCTTGACTTGAATTTAATATTAAATTATTTACTTTAATATGCTTTATATTCAAATTTTGTTTCTTTCTTCAGAGTTTTTCATTTCATGAGGGATAAAATTGAATATCTCTTTCATTAAATTCCTAGAAGCTAATATTTCTTCAGATTTTATTTCTTATTCTTTTGTCTTGACATTTCAGCCATAATTATCGAGTATTTTTGAAATGTTAACCTCTTTTTCTTTTTCAATGAAAGTTGCTTTTTTTCTATTTTATGGGATTTCTTTTTATGTCTTCTGCATATTTTCTTCATTATGGAAGACTTTAATCTAATTCTACTTTATTTTTTTCGTTTTACTCTCTTATTATTCAAATTATTCTATAAAAATGACATTCAATCACAAACTCCAGTTTTAGCTCTTTTGTCTATCATATGAACCTCATCATCATCATCATCTTTATGCTTTATGAGGCTTTGACTTATTCTGAAAATTCTTTCTTCTAAATATCTATATTTTCTTTGAATTTTTTTATTTTTAGATAAATTGATAAATTAGCTGTTTCATTTATTTAGATAACATTTTTTCTATTTTATTATTATTTAAATTTAGCAGGGTCTCTATTGAATTATCATATTCTACCTTCTTTGTTTATATTTTATTTCTTAATTATTACTTTCAGAGATTCAGTCTAGTGGTTCCTTTTTTCGATTTTCAATGGAGGTCTTGAGAGTTGTGCTAATTTTTATATTTTAAATTTTTTCTTTAATGACTCCCTTGTTGGTTTAAAGAAGGCCGGATTTGTTGAATCTAAGAAGTGGTAGGAAAATGTGCTTCTGGTTAACTTCTACTCTGAGGAAGTGATAAAAGCCCTTCTTGAAGCCATTCCATTTTTTATATATATAGCTTAATCATATAAATCTTTAAAGATATTTTTTAAATCTAAGATGGCATCGAAACGCAAATTAATTTTTTTGTCTTAAAGAATTCATTCATTCATTATTTTAAAGGAATACGATTGTATTTCCTTATTGGTCATTAGTACATTTTCTTAATAAATTTCTTAACAAGCTTAAAATTTCTTTGACTCTCCATAATTAAATATAGTCTAAATCTATTCTTTTAATAATTTAGCATCTGCCTATGCCAATCCTTTTAGATAGAAGCTTCTTTTTTTTAATAAAGAAGAATCACTAAGAATAAATTCCTTGCAATTTGATTTCTTCATCCATTTGATGTTAGATTTTATTAAGCTAAATTTATTCTTCCAAAGTAAATAATTTACTACTGTTAAAGATTACTAAAATAGATCTTTTTAAGCATTAAGAATATTACTCTTGTAAAATAGCTAGCATTACAAGAAAAAAGTTTCTTTTAATAATTTATTTATATTTTTGCTTTGAGTAGTTCATTAATTTCTACACTTTCAGGTATTTTACTATTCTTCTTCTGTTTATAATACTTTAAGCTTTTATTAAGGATGCTGCTTATTAATTAATCAGAATTAGAAATTGTTTACCAGTTTATTTATATTTGATTATTATAATTTACCTTAAATACTCTGGATTTAAGTTTTATTGGATAAATGTAAAACACAGTTATAAACTATTTCTTGGATTAAGCTAATTTATTTAGAAGCAAAAAAATTTATAATCCTAGAGTCAACTCAAAATTAGCCTTTTGAATTTAAGTCATAAAATTGGAATGGAAAACGAGAATTTTATTTTAGAAGGTGATTAAATAATCTCTTTAAATGATATTTAAGTCAAATCCTATACATCAACTTATATTTAGGAAAGAAATAACAATAGAGATATTTAAGAAATATATTATGCAAGTATAATTATCTTTACTTGAAGCTTGCTAATTTGCAAATCAAACTTTGAACTATAAAACTTGAAATAGAACATGCATTCTAGTATAAATGATGTGTTATTCTAAAAAAGATAGATATAAATAAAGAAAGTTAAATTTTGTTATAAAACATCAAAAGCAAAAGGTGTTTGCTTAACTTTAACAAGTTTCTTTAGTCCAAATTCAGAATTTAGTATAATGGAGAGCGAAAATTTCCCTATATAATGCAAGTAAATTGAAAATTTGATATTAATTATCCTTTGCTCAAATAATTTAATTTTTTATCTTGCTTTTCAAATCGATTTAAGTAAAGAATTATTAAAATTTTTATAAAAAGTTTGGAATAAAGCTTTGCTGATAAAAAATGAAAGTTGATAAGTTAAAAACCTTTGAATTTCCTTATATAAAATAAAAGTAAATTATGTAATATAAATAGCTAAACTTTTGATACTCGAGTTTTACTAAGAAGTAAAAATACAGTTTTTGGCAAAGAGATTGAGTTGATAAAGATAAAGGATTGAATATATTATAAAAATAAAATTGCTTAGGATTTTTAAGTTTCAATACAGAATTTATAAGATATTTATACTATAAAAATTTAAATTAGAACTTTAAGGATTAAAGTGTAAAATTTATATGCAAAATATTTAAAAGATAAGCGGCTTCAAAGAATCATTAAATGTCTGTTAAATAAAACCTCAACTAAATTTCTTAATCAATTGACAATTTCAGTAACTACAAAATTATTTGTTGAGTTTAAGCTAGAAAATAGGTATAACCAAAAAAATAATTTCATAAAGGCTAAATTAAACCAAGATATCTTCATTTATATTGGAATTTTATTTACTTAAAAGAATATAAACTTTGAGAACTTGCTAATAGGCTTTTCTTAATAATATAAAATACTATCTCATCTAAAAGTTAGATTTAAAGATATTATATAATATTAAAAATCAATAAATGTATAAATATAAAGATTATCATTTTCATAGTCTCAAAATTGTAGGATATCAGGAATGGAATATTAATTTAAATTATAATATAAATAAGGATAAACTTAAGAGTTATGCATGACAGAATAAAAATTTCTATTTTTAAATTTTAGGTACTTCAAGATTAAGACTCTTATAAAATATCAATCCACTATGATGCTTTTTAATTTTTTTCTACTCTACAATAAAATTTTTCTTTATAGTTATAGCATAATTTGATGGAATTCAAAGCACTTTTATTTTTAATTATACTTAAAAGAACGTTTTTTTGTATATTCACATACTCTTAAATTAAATTATTTTGCAATTCTTAATTTTTTCCTTATTTTTTCATAAATTTAGTAATTATAAATTTCTTTATTCAATTTTAAGAACGAGCTTGTATCAACTTCAAAATTATATTGGATATCAGACTAAGAAGAATTATAAAAAATAAGATTTATTAGATTCATCATAAGATTATTATAGCCAATTTTTTATTTTGCCTGTATTAATATTAGATTTTATTAGATTTCATTCTTATAAATTTCCTTTTGAAGAATAAAATAAAATGTTTTATTAAGGTAAACTATATGGCATATGGGTTTTTGTGGGACTAATTCTTCGTTTACTTATTACTTTATTCTGAATCATTGCTATTTTAAAACTTTTTTTCCCTTCAGATTGTTTCATTAATGGATTTATGATTTCTCTAATTCCAGTCGCAATCTTAAAGTTTATAGCTATTGTCAAACTTATGAAACTAAGTGACTGTGATTGATTTGGAGAATGGCCGGATAGTTGTTGCTGTAATCGTTTATTTGCAGCTATTTTAATTTGAATTTTAGAATTATCAGGTCTTTTATGCATTTTTATGTTTTTCGAATTTGTTTCAAAAAATAAATGAAATTAGATTTTTTGCTCAGGAGTAAGGCGAGTTTATTTGGCTTGATGTTGAGCTTCTATTCTAGAAAATATTACAATAGTTGCAGTCTGTAGTGCTAATTTTGCGAATAAAACAGAAGTTTATGCATATCAAATCCTTTTATTCATTATTCATAGTTTTAGCTTAATTTGAAATTTTTTTTTATTTGTTAAACTAATTTGCTGCTTTCGTAGAAGCGTTTAGATTTAAATTACAGAAGAATATTAAGTTCAGACCGGATATGTGAAAAGAATATTCATCGCTATTTTTTGGAAATAGACTAGAAAATGAAAAAATAGACGAAAAGCTAAAAATATTTAGATGATTTACTTTATATTAAAATCTATAAGCTTATTTTATAGTATTTTAGTTCCAATTTTAAATGCTTTTATCTGCTTCATTAATAAAGGATTCTTATTCCTTTTTATTCATGATCAAAATGACTTTTATACTAGTAAATTTGACTCTTAAATATCTTAATCTTCAATGCTAAACTCATTTTACAGATTTTAATTTAATATTCTAATTATAATGAAAATATGAAACTTTTAGCTTTGGATTTATATAATTATAGAATTGAATTATAATCAAAAGGAAAATCATGTACATTTTAGAATTATATAAAGCTCAGTTTCTATAGAAAAGCTTTAGAATGAAAATATATAAAGTATGACTATAAGATTTAATTTAATAACTATGAAATTTCCCTTTATTATTGATTTTAATTGGATACAAAGAAGAAGAAAATAAAAATAATAATTTTGCTTTTTTTTGGTTTATTAGGCTTTTAAGATCTTGTTATTATCCGTGAATTATATAATTCACTATTAAAATAAAAGCAAATAGTAAATTAAGAGATATCATGCTATTAAAGTTACTTAAACTTATTTTAATTAAGCTGGTTATTAATTTAATTGTCTTAATTTCCTTATCAATTTCAATTATCTTTTAATTTTTTATTAATTGTAGAAGATAAAATGAAAAACCAAGAAATTATGCTCTTCGATTGAATAAAGTTATAACTATTTTACTTTTATTAAGCTAAATAATAAAATTAGACTACTTGTTTAAACTTAAAATTATCTTAGTTTTAGCAATGTAATAATCATGCTTTTGCTTTTATAAATTGCTGCTTTATTTTTTAAATAGAAATAGGCTTTATTGAAATATTAAGATTACGTATACCTATTGTAGTAAATAGGGTAATCAAGAAAGAGCTTTTCTTACTTGTATCTTTATAGAACCAATCTTTATTAGCCTATTTTGCTATTCATATCGTAGAGTATGACAAATATTTTGAAGCTACAGTTAAATTGAATAATGCTGCCTTAAAGAAGAAGTAGGACTTGCTATATTTTTCTAATTAAAATTTCGTTTAACTTTCTAGATAAGATTTGATTCCTTAATGAACTTAATTGATATACTATAAAAGATAATAGCATGAATTAAAGTAATAATGATAGACTTATAATGCTTTAAGTTAAATGTTCATATGACTATTTATACTTATTTTATATTAGCTAACATTTTTATTAGAAATATTCAAGCAAAACTGCGAATTAATAAAGCTGCTTAAAAATAGATTGCCTTAAATCCTTAGCTTATTAGTTTTATTATAAAAATTCATTAAGAAACTCAGTGAAAGAAATGAAATTTTATAGTCAAATTTGTATAAATATAGTAGCCTTTCTAATTATTAGTATATTCTATTAAGATAAAAGATAAATCGGGTTGTATTTTACTTAGCATCTTTAGGCAAAATGAAATTAGATAATTAACCTCTATAAGTATTTTATGAAATTATCTGGCAATTAAAAGATAAGAATGGGAATACCTAATAAACCATTTGATTCAAAATGAAATGTTAAATCAAAATCTAAATTTAGTTATAAAGCTTAAATTGGTAGGAATTTACTCGTTTTTAAAGAAGTAAACTAAATGAAGTATGTTTGTCAAATCATTATTTGATATCTTTATACTAGAGGGAAGAATTATCAAGAATTGGCGCCAAAAAATCGAAATAAAATTCAATTTTTTTCATACCACCAAAGATAATAGAAAAGTTATCTAATATTAATATTAAACATCCAGATAATCAAAATTAAAAATAAAGTACTACAAAATTGCAAGAATATTCATTTAACTAAAGACTTACACTCTGAATTTGATTCCATCTATGAATTTTTTAAGTAACTGCTTGAATTAAGGCTTATAATAAACGCTATAAAACACTAGCAATTTTTGTTTATTTCTAATATCAAAAATTTATTTTGTCTTGCTTTTGTTTCTTTCTAATATTCATCATCCTTAGCAAATAGTCCCTTATTAAAACATATTTAACTAAAATTTAAAATTCCAAAATATAAAATTTAAATAGTAGAGATATAAATAAATTAAAATATAAAGCTTCTATAGTTTTTTCTCTTTTATAAGTTACTTTTTTCATTCTTTTCAAATATAAAATTAACTCTAACTAGTTTAGATAACATCATATTCTATAATTGTACATTAAATCTTATGAAGCACTATTTGTATGGAATATTTTTAAACCTTAATTTTAATAAAATTAAAAGACGAAGGGTATATTAATAAAAGCCTTCCAACTTTTGCAAAAAGATACACTTATTATATAATTTTAAATCTGATTTCGCTAACCACAGTCTAATTATTATCTCTCATTTATACATTACTTATAGCTTAAAAAATAAGTTAACTTTATTTAAAAATAATTGTTTGTTATAAAATCTCTTTGGTTCTATTAAGGAAAAAGCTATAAATTAAATATATATTTCCTTTATTTAACAATATCTTAGACTTTAATTTTAAGTTTATTATATTTAATATGCTTACTTTCAAAGAAAGATAAGCTTTTATTAAGTTAAACATACTAGTTTCTTATTTAATTAATATTTGATACTCATATGTAGAATTAAGCTTTTGTCTCATAAAATTAAATTGTATTATATAATATAGAAAACTAGCTGCTCTTCAATTATAATATGTCTACTTAATATAATCCAAATTTATAAGTATGATAAAATAGTTCAAACTTTGGGAACTATTTTATATAATTCTTAAAGGTTTATTACATTTCATACAACTAATTAACTAGTAACTCGTTTGCATAAATTCTATCTAAAATATAATTCTTATGTAAATAATCCAATAAATGGGATTTTATTTAGTTACTATATACTTAGAAATGCTGATTAAACGATTGAATCTCTATTTTATTAGTCTAGATATTTAAAACTTTATTTATAGTTGAAAGGATTTATAATCTATTCTAGCTTTCTTGTTCTAAAGCTTTAAATTTATATCGATTCATTATATAAATCATACAAAATTATTGATTTACTACAAATTGACTAAATTTAAGATAGAGCTACATGGAAATTATTAAGCATTGCTTAAAGATTTAAGTTTATAAGCTTTTAAGTTAATTATTAAATAACTTAAAAACATAAGAACATTCTTTAAAACTTAGCTTCATAGTTGTATCTTTCAACTATAGTAAATATTGTTTGCATCTTTTTTAAGTAAACTGGGAACTTAAAATGCTTTAAATATATAGAATTGCTTTATGAAATTAAATATCGTTAGGCATAAGTTATCTTGAGCTAAGTTTAGAAAAATAAATAATAAAATTTGCTAAGATAATAATAATTAAAATTATATCAAATACTTTATTAACGTTAGTACAATTTTATGCATGCTTAATTAATTTTTCTAGGCTAGATTATCTGATATTTATCAATCAAATGGCAGATTATTTATTCTACATTTGTCTTATTAATATCAATTTTTTGATTTAATTCGCTCATTAATCTTGAAGTGATGAAAAATATTATTTTTCTTTCTTGTGATTAAGATTTTTATTCATTTTATTTGAATTATCTAAGAAGAACCAATAGAAATTTTAGCTATGGAATTTAATAAAAGATAGAACTAAGTTTGGTTTAAACCTATATAACTAAAAGCTAAAAAGCTTTTATTTTTATAATGTATATTTAGAGTAAAACAGTGGATCAATGATTCTTTGAAAATGTTCCCAACATTTGCTTATTAAATTCTTTCTATTTTTGCTAATAAACTCTTCAACTCTCTGTAATATTCTGCTGGTTTTATTTTTTGCAATATTAGAATTATTTTCTCTTAAATTAGTTAAAGTTCATAATTGATTTAACTAATATAGTTAAGACTGCTTACTTAAAAGTTTGAAAAAAATTTAATTTAGAAGCTAGAAATAAACTAAATATTTGACTCAAATAATATCCTAAACATCTAATATAATGCTTAAACCATTTAAACTTTTTACACTTAAGCAATCATTTATCTTTAATAGCTTTATTCTAGTATAAACAGATTTAATTATATGTATAAGTGATTAATAGTAAATAAGTTAGATAGCTTTAGAGTTGGTTAACTATTAAAATGATTAATAAATGTTTAGCTAGTTTTGCATTTATAAATTATTAATAATCAATAAAATATTAAATTATCTAAAGTTGAAAAGAATATACATCACTCTAAATCTTTAACCTCCATGTCGTACTACTTTGTTTTAAAAACTAAGCTAGAATCCATTTCTTCAGTTTTATCCAAATTAATCTTTTGGAAGTTCTATAAAGAAGTAGTTATATTTTCTTCTCCGTGCAAATCTGATTGCTTTTGTGTTTCTAATGTTTTGTCCATAGATTTTTCGGATACTAAGAATTTTGAAAGTTGAGAATTTATGCTTTGTCTTCTGTAATCTTTCTTTTCAGGTGAGTTTAGATGAGATACATTTTTAGAAATGATATCATTTTATATTTTAACACGCTATATGCGAGACTCTATATGCTCTTTTAACATTTCAATTTTAGAGTTTAATCTAAAAGCAAATCTAAATAGAGTGGTTGTATCTATTTACTCTCTTTTTATAAATTCAGGAAATTTTTTCATTTTGTAAATAGTGAAGGAACCAATTGATAGTAAGAATATAGAAGTAAGCGAAATTCACAAAAGATATAGTTTCCCATTAGCAATTATAGCGATTGTAGAAAATAATCCTATACATGAAACACAAATATTAAGACCTGTTACTATCACATTTGTTCTATCATAATTATAAGGCCAGATTTTAAAGAAAAAAAGTGCATAGATAAATGTTAATAAAGTAAAGACAATTCCATGAATTTCTTAATGATCTTGCTTTAAAATCCTGTTTATTGTAATTAGAACTATTTAATATAATGCTTTTACCATTATCATGTTAGGATGTTCTTTTATATGTAAGGATGTATCTTTTAAATCTTATCAGTGAGGGCGTGCAAGAATGCCAATAGGAATAAATAACAATAGGCCAAAACTAGCCAGTATCAGCTTTTAAATATGCTCGTTAGAACCGCATTGCAAATAGCAATCCTTTTCAACAAAAGACTCCTCATAAGATAAGTGTTTATTTAAGTCCAAATCAACAGCTTAAACACATATATACATATCAGTTAAAACTAAAACAATTGGTATGAATAGAATTTCTCCAATGTTAGGGAGTAAAAAAAACGAAAGCTAGCCTATCCACTAACTAAGTTTGCAATTTTCAAATTTAAATTCTAATTTACTGACGAAACAGACAAAAAGAATGAAGAATAAATAAGCAAATCCACTACAAGAATAGAATAAAATTTCATAAATCTCTCTAGAGTCCGAGTTTAAAGATAATATGCTTGTTAATGTACCTAAAGCCCAATTAAACTTTTTTAAATCAGGACCTATTCCGACATGCTGTGCGCAGTGAAGACCAACATAAAAAAGAAAAATGTCATCATCAAAAGTTTTGATTACTATTTTCTATAATTTTTGATATCTTCTTTCTTTTCAAATTTTTAATCCCCAAATCAGGAATACAATACACAAAAGCAGGATAAAAGAGATTATGCAAAATATTATTTTTTTTCCATCGTCATAATCATATAAATGTCTTGTAGAAAATGAGCAATCTTCATATTTTGAAAATTCGTCTGAAGGAGGATCTGTTGATTTCGTTGCACTATAAAAAATTTCTTTCTCAAAGTCTCAAATAATGGCACAACCTGGACAGAACATGCCATTATAAACTAAATCATAAAATTTTGGTTTTATTCTTGATAAAGTCTTGAAATGGAAATTAACATCTGCTCTAAATTTATTTCTAAATTTTACTCTTCCACTACATCCTATAAAATCTACATTTCTCATAGCATCTCTCATTAAATCGGGATTTGTATAATCTTGAGCTTTTTTTATTAGATCATCTAGAGCATAGGCAACTATATATGCTTCTTCATAATAATAGCATTAAAAGTCTGGAATTAAAATTGTTCCACATATTGATAATCAGGCAAATTGATGCTATCCTACTTCATTTCTTCAAGCAATTGGATGAATATTAATTAAAGCATCTACATAAATGTCAATCAAATCCTCTTATCCTCTTTAAATAGCTTAATCACTGATAACAATGTAATTTCCTACATTATGTCCAAGAAATACAAAATCTCCTTTCTTTGCTCCTTGCAAATGAAGTTAATAACCTATTTCGACGAAAGTTTATAGTCAGGCATGAAGTACTACTATTCTTATCTACTTAGAAATTATATCTTTTGCAACTGCTTCATAAAATGGAATTCGATCCTCTAGAGTTTTGTTAAGTCACCAAGGAATTAAAAACAAATTTTCATCACTTTCAACGGAAATTCCGTATGATTCTGAATGATTTCTAATGTATCATGCAATTGTATAGTAGTCTGACAAATGCTCAGAATAGATAGCAATTCTGTTTCATTTATTTTTAACTAAAAATTTAAGGAAAACTTCTCCATACCGTGAATAATGAGGTAAATTATTAAGGTCTCAGTTAAAATCCAATCTAGAGGCTAGTGTATCTTCGTTCGAAACTGTTAAGAATGGAAGTTAAATTCCTTTTAATTAATTAAGCAGATGAGAAGTGTTATAAATAGGCTTGACAAATTCTACAACATGTACTACTCCTAATTCATCTGCATAAGGAATAAGATTTTTAATTAGTTCAAACTCATCATAAATGTCTTATCCGTATTCCAATTTATTCGCTTGAAGAATAAATCCTGTTAAAAGATCTGGTCTATTTTCATTAATTTCTCGAACTCCACATACAATTGAATATTACAATTACTCATCAAATCATGTTGGAATGCCTGCAACAGTCTTTGTATTTGCTGAGTAGCTAAACTGTATAATAACTTTATTTTTTGGTTGCTATTCGACGTTACCAGGTCAAATTACGGTATAAAGTTAGGAAACTTCATCCTTTACTACTTTATAAATTTCATGAGTTTGCTTTATCTATTTATTCAAGAATAAAAACTCTTTTTAATAGCTCATTTAATCAAAGTTTACCAGGCTCATTTAGTTTTCATCTAAGCTTAAAATCCACCTAACTGTTTCTTCTAGATAATCCCATGCGAACTCTTCATAGCTTACTTTTGAACCTTTAAATCCTCCCATTCCTATCAACCCATTTTCAAAAATATCTTTTTCTGATAATTTATCGAAAATAAAGCTTGCTTAAATAGGCAAAATTCATGCGAATCCCTTTTCAGTAAGTCTTGCTTTTTGTGCAAGTTTGAGTATTTGCAGTGTTATAGTTTCATTTGCAGACAAAATGAAGTAAGGAGCACTAGATGTTTTTAGGATTTGGATTAAGTTATCTGGAATCTTATTTCCAATCACAACGCTCTACGAAATCTTCTATAATTAGATTTCCTCAAGAGGAGCTCAGAACTCTTTACGATTCTGCTGAATTAGGAGAATATTTTCTATTTCCAATCTATCCAAAAATTACTACAGGGCATTACCTTCTAAAGAGAAAGAAGGAAGTAGTTGATGACTATTAAATTTTTAGAAGTCTTCATTTATCCGATAGAATAAAAAGTGAATATAGTTGTATTCCACACTCTCAAAACTTAAAAATCGACTTATTTATAGTTTGTAGGTAATATCAAGTATGATGTTAAACATCTTTAGATCTTGTTCTTTTATTTCTTCATAATGATATACTTTTTTCATTTCTACATAAATATCTGCTTAGTCTTTCACTTATTTTGCCAGCTTTTGCAGTTGCTAAAACTAGAATTCAGCTACTTTTGAATTCAACCTCGAGTGGTAAATCATGATATTCAGAGTTTTAAAATGTACTCCAAAAGATTGTACGAGTAAATAAAAAAGGAGAATGAGAAGATACATTTTTATAAAAATAGCTTTAATTTTTAAAACTAAGAAATATGAAATCCCCTTTATTTACTATCCTTTTATTCCATTAGTTACTTACTTTTATCACTCAAACAATGTTTATACCCATTTTGATTAAACTATGTTCATCTGCTCTAAATTACTTTATTATTAAAGCTTCCTTTTTATTGCTTACTTAGTTTATTTTGATATATCTATTGAACTAAATATTTTTCCATAAACTAACAATTAATTTTGCTTTAAAGTAGATTGTTTAATTACATAGTTACTTTGTCCCTAAACTAATGCTTTATTCTATTTCCATATAATTTTATTGTAAATCTTCTGTATTAAATAAGAAAAAATAATGCTTAGAAATAAAGCTCCTAAATTGTAAAAGGCTAGTTTACAATTATTAAATATTAGGGATATTAAAAACCGAAAGACAGAGAGAGGAATAATAAATTTAGCAAACTAATGGAAATATTTATATCGATGCATTTAAAATTTCTACTTTACTCTCCTTAATTAAGTTATCTCCTCCTTATTTATCTTCACTATTGTGGAATTAATAATTATGATATAATTATTCAGCTATTCAAGGCTTTTTCATTTGGGTTTTAAAAAGCTCCTTTGAGAAAAGTCAGTTCAATAATAGTTTAAAATAGTTAGGTAAATATTAAAGCAAAAGGATTATTAATAAAAGTGCTTAGCAAGGTAGAGATTAAACATTTATTATAGATATTATAAAAGGCTTTTAATTTTAAATCTAGTTATAAGAGGCTAATAGTATTTACTCTAAATAGACTTAATAATAAGCTTATAATAACATCATTTGATTATATGCAAAAAGGAAAATTAATCAATTGCAAGAAACAAATTAGAAAGATGAAATTAAACAATTAATTTTAAGAAATTTGAGAGTACTTCAGTATTTGAAATAATAATAAGACTAATTTTATGAACTTAGTCATTTTAAGTTAATTCATTTAAGAAGCATAGATATTTATTGCTCCCTACTCTATTTCTTTTATAAATTAAAAAAGGGTATTTATCACCATGATTTTAAATATTTAGATTTTCTCAAATTTATTCCAATTTTAAACTGAATTTCATAAATTAAAATTAAGCTGCTTAAGTTAGCTAAAGATTATAATTAAGGATAAATATATATCTTATCATATAGATTTATTTTTCTGCTTCTTGCTTTTACAAAATATGAAAATAATCTTAAGATTTGATGGTCACATTTCTAAAGACCATAAAATAATTTCTTTATATTTAAGTTATTTATTACTTAGATTCCAGTTTTACATCAACTGCTATTAAATGAAACTAGTTTGTATTTAAGAGGATAAATCTAGGTAATTAGCTGAATCTTCCTTAAAATTTACGATATAGTTACAGACAATATTAGAATCTATTTCTATCTTTGATAAGATACTAAACTTTTAAATTTTTACTTATAAACAAGCAAAAAGCAAGAAAAAAGTAAATATTAGTAGATATTGTTGCTATTAACTAAAAATTAATGACTCCAAATAATTTAAACTTATATGGACAAGCATTATTATCTATTCTTCAGTTAAGCAGACTAAAGTTCATTATTACATTTAAAGAATGATAGCTATAAGTGACATTATTACCAAAATAATAAATCTTGCTCATTATGCTATTATAGTTCCATTTATTTACCCAGAAGTTACTTCAAAAAGCTTTTTCTTTATTCTAATTACTAAAGCTTATAATCTTAATCTCATTTAGCTATCAATTCCTCTTATTTTTTAGATAGAAAAATAAGTCTCAAAAGAGTAAATGAATTTAGATATTTAGATAATGTTAATAGCTAATTAAGCAAGACATTGGTTGGATATATTTACTTATATAAAAGCATTACATAGAGTAATAAAGTATTTAGTTACTAATGCGAAATAAATTCTTAACTAAAGCTAAATTAAAGCTTATTATAATGATAATGTAAAGAGTTCAGTTTCTAGCTAATTTTAATAATTCTATTATAAGCATATTTTTATAAGTATTTGGTATTATATATATTCAACTATGATTTAGTTAGCTTTTATTTTATTAGTATGGTACAAATATCTATCTAGAGTAAAGAAAGATCTCTTTATTTAAGAAAGGGGTTTAAATATTTTCAAGTAAGAAAGAACAAAATAGATTGCTTTTGATTAATATTATATTTGATGTTAGTTTAGTTCTTTGTAAATATATGATAACAACTAGATCTTAGATATCAATTGTTTATAATAAAGTTCTCTTTAATAAGTTAGAAAGTTAAAATTAATAAATTAAGTATTACTATATGCATCTTTATTAAGACAAGGTGTATCTTTTACTATTTGCTAAAGTAAACTCTTAACTTTCAGAATTTAAACCTTTTAATATATTTTATAGTTAAGGAAATATTAATCTGTAGAGTTACTCTTTAGTGGTAATTTTTGGCTATAGCCTTTAAAAATTAGTTAACCTAAATTAACTGTTTTCCAAATGATCTGGCATTCTTAATTAAAAAGTTATAGTTAACACTTACACTATTATTATAGCATTTTAATAAGCTACTATATTCTTATTTTTGGGGAATTAAATAGGTATTATTTAGGAGTGCTGTGAATAGACAAGCTTTAAGCAAATTAAGATACTTTTTTTATTAGTTGCTAAAATAGATTTTCAATAAAAGAAAAATTTATTAGATTTGGACTAAAAATCAAACTTTTGACTTGCTAAATAGTGACAACTGCTTGTATTAGTAAATAGATAAAAACCTTTTAAGTATTAGTTTAATCAAGGAATTATCCATCACATCTAAGGACTTATATATCTTTATGCTTATCATACATTTTATAGATAAGCTTTGAATTCTAAATTTTAGCTCATTTAACTTAGCAAGGATCCTCACTCTTTACTATTAAGCTTTCTCACAATCTTTAAATATCGCTTTTAATCTAAAATTAAAGCTGATTAGATCTAGACATGATATAAGTGTTTGGAATCATAAAGTGAGGATAAATAATTTGAATAAAGTCAAATAATAAAAGTGATTCTAAAAGGGTAACTAAGAGATAATAATGCTCATAGATCAAAATAGTTAAATAAAGATAAAAAGATTTGAATGATATAAATAATAGCTATGGCTCCTAATAAAGTGCTAGAGATAAACTAAAATAATAATGACTGACTAATGAATAATTTGAATTACATTTCTTAATTGTTTATTCAATTAAATAGCTTAATATCATTATAGTTCTATTATTTCCAAACTTTAGTTAGATCAATTAACTGTATCTTTTTGATGATCTATTCTAGCCTTAATAAAATGGAACTCTAAACTATAAAACTAGTTCCGAAAGATGAAGTTAAAATTAAAAAAGCATTGAGAATTTTAAATGAGCCAGTAACTTATTTTGGAGAAACATACGAAGATAGAAGAAATCGTCTGAAGCTTCTATTAGAAAAGTAAAAAGCAACCAAGGAGGTTATAATAGAGGAGGAAAAAGCTTAAGAGCTTCAAAAAATAAAAGGAGGTGAAGATTTATTGCAAGCAAGGAGAAATATTTTGTAATATTCAACTAAATAAGCAGCTGTTCGTGTTTAGATGTAGAAAATTATAAGCTAAAATGTTATCAACTATGCATAGATATTTAATAAGAGAAACTAAGAAAACAAATAAGCTTTCAATACTCGATGTGTTAGCAGTTAAGTTGGCGATAAAAGATGTCTTTTCTAAATAAAATTTAATGGAAATGGAAGTAATTTAGTCACTTCAGGCTGATCTGGAGAAGTTAAACTTTGAAATGCAAGCAATTAAAAAGAAGTAAAATAAATATTACATAAAGATAGAGTTAACTACGCTAATTTTAATCCATCCTCTGATTTAATCGCGTCTGCATCTGCAGACAAAATTGTCAAAGTATGGAATTTAAAAAATGACAAAGTAAATGATTTAAAATAGCATACTGACAGAGTCAATGATGCTTAATTTCATCCTTCTGGAGACTACTTAACTTCGGTATCTCATGATATGAACGTTTTATTATGAGACTTGAATACTTCGAAATGTATTTTAACATAATAAGGACACACTCATCCAATTTATTGCTAAGTTCATCAGCCTGATGGTTCTTTTTTAATAACATGTGATTTATCAGGTATGCTCCTTGCATGAGATTTAAGATCTGGAAAATGTATAATTTAAATACAAGCAGATATTGGCTCAATTTTCTCTTGTGATGCTTCTGATAATGGCTACAGTTTACTTACAGGTTCTGAAAATCATCTTATAAAACTATGGGATTTAAGATAGGGCTATTTTCCTAGTAAAATGCTGGTTCAAGAATATCCTGCTCATAATAAATTAGTTTCAGGAGTTTAATTCTAGCCCGTACTAGGAGATTGATTTGCAAGCGTAGGATATGACTTTGCTTTAAACATTTATAGCACCATTGACTATTCTTTAATAAGTACGTAAGAAGTTGGAGCGAATAAATTGACAGGAGTTTCTATATTCAGAAATACCTTAGTAGTTTCTAGCTTTGACAGAACTTGGAAATTATTTGAACTATTTAATTGAATGCATAATTATCTCTTAATCAGTCTTTTTTATTAATTTCCAAACCCTAAACTAATCCATAATAGTAAACACCAAACACCTTTCTCCAGACTAAGTAAGCTTATTTGGTAGAATGGTATATAGTGAATAAAGAAATAAGAAAAGATATGAATAATAAATAAGTTTTCAATTACTTATAGATAAAAAGTTTAGTAAGTAAATCAGGATCTTAGCAAGCTTCCACATACTTCACATTTCTAATTGCTTGCATCGTTTTCAAGTGTGCAAGCTGGGCAACTAATCTAAGTTCCTGTAGCTAATTCAGGAGGAAGATCAGGACCATATGATTAATCAGCTCCAACATTCTAAAAACTTGTTTAAACTTATAATGTTGGCATCTGATAACTTGCTGCTTCTACATGATGCTTATATCCAAAGTTAAAAGTTCCCCAAGGCTATTCTGGAATCTTTTTAATAATGGTCATAACTTCTTTTGTACTATATAAAAACTTACCTTTTTGGGGGAATTTTAGATCGAACTTTTGTAATTGGCCAAATAAAGTTTGAGTCTTCAGAACCAGTAACATAAACTTTAAAATGAATCAAATTATTTGTATCGTTTACAATGTGAGCTACTTAAATGCATGAGTCAAATTATGAAAAATTCTCTTCTTCTATATCTTATTCTTGTTGAACTTCTTCTACTTGTTATTAAACTTCTTATTCTTGATTGCTCACATCAGTTTGTTGCTTCTAAGTATCAATCTAATCAGGCACTAATTCATCAGCTGCATCAAGAACTACTTATTTTTTCGAATCTGAAACAACAATCCTTGCAGGCTATTGCTAAACAGCTTAGCTAAAAGCTTGGTTTCTTGTTTTATAATTAGGGATAGCGTTATTATTTTGACCTTATGGTTCAGATAGTTTAAATGGAATAGTATATTCAGTCATTGTAAAGTGCAAATTTTCTTCAATTTCATGATTAGTTTTAACTTCTTCTGATCTCGTTTTTCCATAAATATACTATCCTCCATTAGGTATACCCTTTATGTTCTATTTATAAGTCAAAAATATATCTAAAGCATCTTTACCTAGACTTTTATTTTTCACTGTGTAAGGTTTACATGCTTCCTCCAAATAGTTTACTAAGAACTGCTCCATTCAATCAGTATATCTTTAATATTAATAAGTTGGAGGAGGAATGCTTTCTATGAAATCTCTTAAGTCTTAGCACTCATTACATATTTTGAACAAGTGCTTTATGCATGTAACGCAATAACTATCATATCTCTTTCTTGAATTCCATAGTAAATGGAGTATACCTTCCGTTTTTTAATATCCAACCACCTGATAGAAAAGAGGAGTAGGATACACAAAAATATCATCCTCAATGTATGAAATTTAACCTGTTCCAAATTGAGGTATACTTTGTCCAATATTCTGCACACTTTTTAGAACAGGAAAGCCGAATAACCATTCAAATCTAATCTTTTATAAAGAGTCTTTTAAAGTAAGTATTTTAGACAGAGTTTCATAAAAAGGCTTAACTCCATCATAATCTATTTCATTAAGTCCTTTCAACAGAATGATACAGATTGTTTTACTAAATTTGTATGACTCATAACTCATATGAGACACAATATCACCTAAAGCATTGCCATCTTATGATTCTCTTAAAGTTTTATCATAAAATTCAATGCTGATTATGCATTTAAATTCCTAATCAGAAAGTTTATGAGGTTCTGTACCTTCAAAAGTTGGAATTTCAAGAGCTTCCTCTCCTGTTTTTTCAGTAGATTCACAACGTTTAATCAGATGCGCAACAGTTTATACTACAGCTTCCAATCGAGCAGGCCAATTTTTTGATCCTATGTTAGGTCTTTTCTCATTTTCTTAGTATAAAGGAGACTTATTTCCAAGATAAAAATCAATCAAGATAGAAATCCACGAGTTTTGTAGCAAATAGTCTGTTTAATACTATCCTCCCAATGCAAAATTTCTAATAAATTCTAAAAATTAATCAAATCTAAACCAGCATTTAGGTGCCTCTTTAAACAACACTTATTGAACTATCTACATGAATTAGTTAGTTAAGCTTTCCTAACTAAGTGAATTTTCCTTTTCACTAAGACAGACACAATTAATAGCATAGTTATATAATTTAGCTATGCATACTCGAGCATGTTTGTCTGTGCATTAAAGTAATAAGTTGGAAAATTGGCTCAATTAATTTTGGATTTCATTGTTAATTATCTCAAAGCAAATTTGAGGCATAACATTTAATAAACTTATCAAAAGATCAACAAGTTCAGTGAGTTTGAGATTGTAGTAAGCTCTTGGCATTACTTCAAATGCAAATTTCAATCCTACTTTTACTATTTGCTCATAAACGGAGGAATACTTTGTAAGAAGTTCTGTTTCTTTCTCTGGTTCTTTATTCAGATCAGGAATAGGAATACTTCTTAGTAGTTCTACTATAAATTTGAAGAAATCGTCATGATAAATGTGTCTCTCTAGCATGAAGTTATAATTGTCTTTAAGAGCATGCTCACTTACAAAAGGAATGCAAACTTTAGGTACATCTTCGAAATTAATATATTATACTTCTTCTTGCCTAGGAGAGGCGGTAATGTCGCCCTCTAAGCCAACTACTACTCGTAGAGGTTTTTTTTATAATCTTTCGTATACAAGCATATAAGCGTTTTTAGATGATTCTCTTAGATTTTTGAAAGTTGAAACTGAAAAAACATCTTCTTATTGTCCCTAAATCTCACCACCAAAAGCATCAGCTTCGATATTATTAAAATTATAGTGCTTTACCATTGTATCATTAAATTCTAGCCATTTTTCCTTACTTTGTGATTAGTCTTTGTATAAGCTGTTCAAAAATGATACGTTATTCTATCCTGATCTTATGTAGCTATAGTAATGCCCACTTTCAGCAGTTCCCAACTGGATCACTACACCATTTAGCCTATATTGAGCATCTTAACCTTCTGGTGCTTACTACTCTTCTAATCCCCACTTAGTATATTTTGTCAAATCTAGCATTTCAGGAAATTCTAATCTGCTATTAATTTTTTCGTTTAGGAAAGTATCGAAGTTGAAAACTATTCTTTGTAAATGAATAATGCAGATGTTAGGTAGTTCAGAAAGGCAAACTCTTTTTCTTGCATCAACTTTATTATTACATCCTTCACAGCCATAGCCACTAATAACATCAGACTCTACATAAGTTTCCAGAGACTCATAAATATTTTTCTTATGCTTGATTTATAACGAAAGGTTGTAGAAAACATCTTCTCTTTCAGAAGTTCTATTACACTTAGTGCATTTTATTTACTAGCAGATTTTTCCACCAAAGACATCAGAAAGCATATATTTCTAAGGAGAGTTCTTAAGGATATTTTCAGTTTTATCAAACATCATGTTTAGGAATTCTTAAGCATCTTGCTAAATGAATACATTTGTAGGATTGCCTGAAAAATCTTTAAAAGCCCAGCAGAAATGAGAAGGATTGTAATAATGTCTCTCAGAAAGCTCTAGATAGCCAAATAAATATTGAATTTAGTGTAGCATGTTGTCATCAACATCAACCCCTTTTTAACTTCGGTCAACTTCAGGATCTCCTCTTAAATAAGCTAAATTAGTAGGTTCTTTTTTATCATCTACCGATAGAATACTGTATCTGAACTAAGGAATCATGTAAAACTATTATAGCATAGCATTCATATAACAAATGCAGCCTAGATTTCTTAAACCGATATGATCCAATAAAGATCTGTTATCACTGGTAGGATTATAGTTCCATCCATTTATTTTTGGGAAGTTTACTGAGAATTTTATTAATCCTTCAATTAGAAGCGTTTAAAGAATATCAGGTCTATCTTTTACTAAAGATAAAATTAAGTTATAAGCAGCTTGACGAGTTAACCTATGCTTAGTTTTCGGTGGAGCCAAAGTTTCGAGCTACTGCTCAGAAAATAGGCAATCTCTAAAGATATAAAGTACTAGCTCTTGAATGTTAACACTCTCCTTTAAAGAAGGGAGAAGATCGCTCAATTTGGTAAGTAGCTATAAAAAGCCAATCAGAATCTTATCTGGATCTGATTAAATTCTAGTTTCTTTTATCTCTCTTTATTTAATGGCATCTATTAGTTAATTATACAACTGAGTGTAATCTATCTAAGCCTAGTTTTATGAATGATCTTCTTCAATCAGATTGATAAGAAGAACAAACATTTGAGCACAGTCATTACTTGAATTTCAGCATTTAGACATAAGAAGTTTTAGCAGATAAACTTTAGGAGATAAACATCCTTCAACCTCTATATTTTTAGCTATTTGATATAAAGATTATTAGAAGTTCTTTCTAATTAATTCTGATTTAGGCCTCGTGATTCCCTTAATAATGAACGAATCGCAGTTTCCATACTAATCTTAATAGTTGTAAAAATGCTCTAATATTTATGGCTAGTAAATCAAACAAGCAAGCTAGAGACTTAGAGCATTTTCAATTATATTCCTATCTTCAAATTCAACTTCCTCGAAATGTAAGACATTATTCATTATTTGAATCAACTAAGTTTGTAAACTTTTAAAATCAACTTGATTAATTATTTCCCACTAAAGATTTTCCTTTACTAGGCAGTCAACCAAAAAATTAAAGCTAAGCTTTTCCTACTTCTCTTTTTCTTCGTCTTTTACATTACTCTCTTCTTCTTTTTTAGGTTCTTAAGTTTAGGTAGGCTGATCTTAATCTGTATTAGTTGTAGGTTGATTTGTCTTTTAACTGAAAAATAAAAAATTACCTATCTTTGGGCTGCTCTTTATCTTATTCTTTTTCTTTTGGCTTTTCTTTTACTTCTTCTTCTTTCTTTGATTCTTTCCTTGCAAGTTCAATTATTTCATAAGCCTTATGCTATGTAGCTTTTTAAGCAGCTAATATGAATAATTTTAGCATTTTAAACTTAAAGCTCATGACGCTTTTTGTGAACATATCAGTGATACCCTCTGATGCAATATGCTTATAAACATAAAAGAATCCTCCTGATTAAATAAACCGTGGCAGCCAAGTTTAGACCAATTCTTCTTAAGAGTCAATTTCGTGCATTAAATGTTCAATTATTTGTAAAACATACAAGGTTTTATGCTAAGACTTCTTATCAATCAGAACATCCCAAGGCTAATTTATTTCTAGTAGCTGCTGGTAAATTTCAGGATTTGTTGGGAGTTTTATAATCAATTACCAAACATCATTAGCAATGACTTAGTTGTTCAGCATTTAAAATAAAATTTTGAAAAATTCCTTGTTACTGGAAAGCAAATATCGAGGAAGAACTGTTTAGTCTAAATCAGCATCTTCTTAGGATATATCTGTATACCTCTTTAAGTCATTTCTATAGTTATGAGTCCAAAGGTTACTTCATACAACACCCTTACGCTCTTTTGATGCTTAGTAATAAAACTCCACAAAATCTTCTTTAGAAAGAAAGCCATCTTTATCACTATCATAAGCCATAAATGTCTCAGTTACTCTTTTATCAGTAGCTTTGCAGTTATCACTAGTACAAGAATTTATAAAGTTAGCACAACCAATAGGCGACATTTTGTTCGGCTGATCAGCATAATCATTAAACCATTGCTCAAAAGCAACTTTTGCTTTAGGGTTTAAATCTCCATTAGTTAAAACTAAATCCACCCTTGGAATGTTTGAATTATAGTTTTTTGTAACATTAAAGAATTCCTTATTTCTTATCCTCAAATCATACAAAGTTTTTCCATGATCTGTATCTTTTATCTCTTTAGTGCCAACAAGTCTCGTTAATTTAATTTAGTCTCTTGTTAGCTTGATTGCTTAACCAATTTATCCTTTCAATTCCCAAAAAGTATTATTTTAGTATATCTTTATTTCTAATTTTTTAGGTATTTCATCTTGCTTTTAAACATAATTTGTATTATTATTTATATTTAGAGTCAGAAGCTCTCCTTTCAGTAAAGCATCGTGAGATTTTAAACCAGCTAACCCATTTTTTTCACTTTCTTCCATAAGTTTTCTAAGAAGATTAATTATCCTTTTTAATTAACTTTCGTTTATACCTTCCTATTATATAAATTCAAAGCATTTGCTGATAAACTCTTGCCTAGCTTGCCTTAGGTTAACTGTTTCTTCCAAATAAGTGTAAGTGTCTATTAAAAAGTTCATATTGCTTTCGTATACTTAAGAATCTTAAACTACTATTGCTATTTTCCAAAGTGCATTAATACCAGTGAGTTCGCAAGGTTAGACTAAAAGCTCATAGTTAAATTCATCTTCTTCCTTTTTAGAATCAGAAGAGTAGTAATAAGAGTACGAATACTAGGTATTCTAAGCATCTTTCTTCTTCACTTTATTTTGCAGTTCGTTTACCATTATAAAATAAGACTTGAAGCACTTCAAGCCATCCATTGTTAAGCTGGAAAAGTCGTTACTAGCATTACCCATTCTTAAGCTGAAAAATTCAATGCAATCTTCTTTTTCAAAAATTGACTTCCCAGAACTTTGCGTTTCGGCTGCCTCTTTTAGCCACTTAAGTAAAAGATTTGGTTCTCTAACATAAAGACTATCCCACAACATTTCTAAAGTTTACCTGGATAACGAAAAGTTAGAATTAGAATAAACAAAATTAAGAAACTGAAGAGCTTAATCTATCTCATTTCCATTCATTTAAGTATTCCCAAAATACTCAAAGAATATCTTCAGCAGGTTATGCTGATTTACTAATATTTCGATAACTTCGCCTCTTGTTTGCAATTCATTCACTTATGAGGTAACTACGAATTGATTCAAAATGTTCTTTAGAATGATTATTGAGTTGGGCTATTAGAGGTTCTCAACGCACTGAATGCAGATATTCATCCTTTCATTTTTCAAATTTTAGTTTTTTAAAATTTCACAGAATTTTAATAGCGCAAGTTCACTAAGCTCTTTATTGTAATTCTAAGGGTTGGATATGATATTCAAGAAGAAGTCTTTTGCTTTCGCGCAATAAATTCCTGTTTTTTCATATCTAGTAAGCTCGAATTCAAGTTCTAGTTCCTAAGATGAAAGGTTTTTTGGAGGAATTTGCTCAATTTTGCTTAATAAAATTTCCAAATGTTCAGGTTAAAAATTCATAGCAACTTCCTGTAGATTTTTATAAATGTTAACAGTTTACTCTTCATCTTCTCTTTAAGTAGCTTCCCATATTATATCTATCTCTTCCTAGCCCAGTAGCTTTTCCACTGAAAGATATCTAAGTAAGTCAGCTGTTCTAGCTATCAATTAATTATGGCCATTAAGGCCATAGATGTCTTAGATTAGCTTGTTATTGCCTAGCCACTAGTTCATAAATTAAATGCCAATGTTTTTAGGCTAATTAAATCTGACAGCCTTTATTTAATCTAAAATGTATTTAAGTCCTTAAATTCTTATGCCTAGAAAGGGAGAATGGAAGCATACTAAAGACAAATCTAGAATAAACTTATTTAGGATATCGTTTTTCTCTTGAACTGTTATTACTCTTTTCAAAAGGTTTTCAATGTGTTTAAAAACAGAATCTAACTTATTCTTAGAGAAGTTCCTCACGTTGTTTTCTGGAGAATTCAGAAAATAAGGGAAAACTGAATCTTTGAACTAAGGAACAAAATCTACTGCAGCATTTTTATGAAAAATAGCGTATAAGTTCCCAATATACTCCACGTATTAGCATACTAGATCCACTTCAGGTCTGTTTTACTAATCATTAATAATTTCCAATATTCTTTAAAATACTCCTGTCTAGCCAAAGCGATTTACAAGTCTAACTAGAGTTTTACTTTAGGAAAAGTTTTATCTTGTTACTGCATAAGCTCCTGGTTAATCTTCCAACAGATCATTTGAATCATCTATAATAATTTCATCTGCCGCTGGATTTTATAAAGTGGGCCATTATCTACCTAATGAATTATAAGGCTAAATTCTTGAATTATAAACATTCATCCAATCATCATATTTTTCACTCCAACCTCTATAATTTCCCACTTAATCTGATTTTTCTCCGCTTTCTTCATAGATTCTGTAGGCAATAAATACTTCTTTAGTGGTTTCTCCTCTATCTGTTTTAGCTTCTCTTTTATCTAAAATTGTACAGTTATATCAAAAGCCTGCAGTGTCGTAAGTATCAATAAACTTAATGTCCTCTATTTCATGTCCAAGTTTTTCTCTCCACATCAAGTTTGAATGGGAATTTAAAGGTTGGATTTCTTTCGAATTAATAGGTATAAGTCTGTCATGTTCTTTATCATCTTTATCAAACTAAATAAAAGCTTCCTTCTACTCATTTATTTCCATTACTGTACCTGTTGCCCATATAGCTCTTCCTAAAGTCTTATGTACCTTTATTGCATCTACTTTCTATCCTACAGCTAGATTAGCAATAAAATCTTCATATCCTTCTTATTAAAGTGGAATTTAGCATTTAGGAAGGTTGCTGGTTTCTTGGGAAAAGGATTTGTAGAAGATCTGATCTGGATCTATCACTTTATTTAGAACTTTTCAGATTTCCACGTCATTAATGTTGTCTAGCGCCTACTAATGGACTAATCATAAGAGTTAATTAATTTAGTTCACTAAGTTCTGAACGTTTTCAGTTTTAAAGCCTTTTTGTTTCAACATAATTGGAATAAACTTAGGAAGCAGTTTCGAGAACACATGAGTTCGCTGTTCCTGTGTCATTTGACCATTTAAAAGCACAACCAATTTTTCAAGTGGAAGAGTGATATCTTAATCTCCTGAGAATGACTCTAGAGCTTTAAACTCTTCCATTTTTATCGATTATTGTAATCCTCAAATTAAATATCTAAATGTCAAACTCTAATTTACTAATATGGAAGGTGTAGAGTTGCTAAAAGATCCTTGCTCTGATAGACAGATTAAATAGGTTCCTTTACCTCCATAAAAACCTCTCAAATCTGAAATACTATGAAAAAATAATCTTCCTGATTGAATCTTTTTAAAAGAGTTTTTCCATAAAGAAGGAAGAATCTAGAAAAAGGATTGCCTAAGAATCCTTACTGAAGTCAATAAGTTATTCAAGAAAGAACCTAATCTAATTTCATTAAACGATCCTGTCACCATTGTTGGAGACATTCATGGGTAATACTACGATTTACTAAGAATGTTTGTATCAGGAGGAGATCCTGCTAATACTAAATACCTATTTTTGGGAGATTTTGTAGACAGAGGCTCTTTCTCTATCGAAGTTGTTTTCTTGCTATTCTGCTTAAAAATAAATTTCCCTGAAACTGTCTTTTTACTAAGAGGAAACCATGAATGCAGATAGATGACTTAGTTCTTTAACTTTAGAGCAGAAGTTATCATTAAATTTGACCAAGAAACTTATGAAAGAATTATGGAAACTTTTGATCTTATGCCTCTAGCTTGCTTAGTAAATGGTAAATTTCTAGCAGTTCATGGAGGAATCTCTCCAGAGTTAAAAGAACTGGACGACATTAATCTAATATAGAGGAATACTGAACCTCCGAAAAGCGGAATATTTTGTGACGTATTATGGTCAGATCCAGTTGATTCAGAAGAAGGTTAAAGTAAACAACCGTTTATATATAATGACGTAAGAGGCTGCTCATGATTTTATGGCTTTGAAGCAGTAAATAGTTTCCTAAAAAGAAATGAACTACTTTCGTTAATTAGAGCTCATGAAGCCCAACT
Organism: Loxodes magnus; assembly: GCA_946699065.1. Classification (NCBI taxonomy): domain Eukaryota; phylum Ciliophora; class Karyorelictea; order Loxodida; family Loxodidae; genus Loxodes; species Loxodes magnus. Next base: position 1,367,649 of record CAMPDV010000025.1, on the reverse strand, counting down.
TGAAGGATATAGAATGGAAAAGTGAGGAAATAAAGAGTTTCCAGTTGTAATAACAATTTTCAGTGCTCCTAATTATTGCGATGTCTACAACAATAAAGCAGCTATAATTAAATTTAAGAACAATACATTGAACATTTAGCAATATAACTACACTCCTCATCCTTACGTTTTACCTCAATTCATGGATATCTTTACTTGAAGTCTTCCTTTTGTCAGTGAAAAGGTAACTGAAATACTGTATAATATTGTCAAGCCTAAGGGAGAAAATTTAAGTAGTGATTCAGAAGATTCGGATGAAGAAATTTAAGGTCAAAAACAATCTCCTAGGAATAGATTAAAAAATGCTTCTAAAAGTAAGTTAAATGATATAGGAGGAAATGCTCTTAGAAAAAAAGTAAATGCAGTATCAAGAATGCTAAGAATGTTTACTATTTTAAGGTGATTTCTTATATAGAGAGTCTCATGAAATTATTACACAGATTAAAGGAATATGTCCAGGACACCGAATTCCTATGGGATTATTAATGGAAGGACAAGAAGCTTTATGTAATGGTAAGAAATTAAATACAGCTATGACTGCATTCAGAAAGGCTAAAAAATGGGATATTATTAATGAAAAAAGACCTGATGAAAATACCGTTAACTAGCCAAACACTTCATTTTTTTAAATTGTTTTCAAAAAAAATTTAGATTTTTAAATTTAATTTATTTATCAACAAGTTTAACTGAATCCATTTTATGAATATCAAAACAGTTCATGATAATTAATGAGTATATTTATATCTAAAATATTAAAATTAAAATTTTTAATTAGATTTTAGTTCTAACTTGGAATGCAAAATAAAAAGATTATAAATGCTAAAATTATTAAAGCTATTCACTTTATTTTAGATTCTGACTCTAATTTTTCAAAATTTTCTAGTTTCTTCTCCTAAGTTCTTATATTTTGAGTTACTAGATTTTTATCAAGCTTTTTTCTTTTTTCAGATAGTTTGTATTTTTATTGATTAAGCTTTTTGTTACTGAAATCTCCATCTAGATAATTTTCCCGATTACATAGAAATAGATAAGATTAATTATTTAAACTTTAGATTTCTTCATTCATTTTTTAATCAATCCTTTCACTTTATACTTAAACATTGATCGGTTGGTTTTTTCTCTTTTATGTATTAGAGAGATCATTTTCCTCTTATCTAGTTTGCTCAAATTTATTTTATACTTCTAGGAAATCAATTTTAGGTTTATCAGAAAGCCAATATTGATTCATATCCCTTTATTATAAAATGCATTTATTTTCCCAATTTGATATAAGATCTTTTATATTTTGATTTATTATATTTAGTTCATCTTACTTTTTCTTTTGGATTTTTAACTTCTCTAAACTTTGAACTGAACTCAAAACTTATTAATATTTACTATTTATTTCTTTCACTTTTTCCATCTGATAGTTAGCATTCTTTATTTCAATATTCATTTTCGATTCACAATCAAACGTGCTAGGCTATTATTTTATTTTATCTGCTCTGTTTATTTCCTATTTTTATTTTTCTAAGTAAGCAATGTTTTCATATTGGTTCTATTAAGCAACTTAAAACTATTTTATCTAGCTTTCTAACATTTAAAATTAAATTTTCTTTTAATCGGCTAAGTTATCTAAGTTAGTTTCATCGATTTCTATAATTTCTAGTAGCTATTTTTTCATAAACGCTCATGTTTTTTTCTTTACTTGTGCTAATTAAACTTAAATTTATTATCCTTTTTCATATCGCATTCTTTGAGACTTATACACAGCTAAGTTATTTTCTTCATCACTTATCAAATAAACTCTATAAGAATTTTATGTGGGTAATTGATCTTTTACTATAAAAATCTAGTTTTAAATAATTTCACTTATTTTCAGATTTTTTATTAGAACATTCTGCTTTTCAGTCTTTAAACTTTGGCAGACTTTCGTTAATGCTTATGAATTAAACTGAGATGATACTTCTTAAGATGACAACTAAAGGCTTTAATCTTATTTTTAAGCAGCTAAGCTTTCTAATTGTTTTGGTTTTATCTAATTATTGAAATCCTGATTTAATTGTTATTTGAAGCTAAAGTAGTCAATGTATTGATAGTGTTATCCCTAAAGATCATATTGCTGAGGGTTATTATTATAATAATTATTACTTTGCTCATTGCTAGTAAGTATTTTGTTGCTTTTATTAGTCTATTATTATGCTTTTTAAAAGCTCTTTTCATTCTCAATAGATTGTTCTAAATGTGTTAACTATAAGTCTTAAGTTGTTAGTTTGCTTATCTAAAATGGCTCTAGATTATCATATGACTAATAAGATGTAGAATTCTAAGAGTTGGTTTCTTAAATAGGGTTTTGATTATCTCATTGCTCTTGAAAATTAAAGGAGAGTAACTGATTAAAAGGCATGGAGTTTGTAGAATTGGTTCTACTTAATATATTGGATTAGCTTAGATGCTATTATTCACCTTCTAGCATTTCAAAAGTCTCTTCATCTTATTACTTATTTCTATCTAGCTCTTAAGATAAACTACTGTTTTCTTAAAGTAAAAGTATTAGCTTTTCATGAGAATTCTAATAACTAAAGGGATTTAAAAGAGTTTGTTCCATTTCTTTATACTACAACTAGCTAAGGTTTTCAAAACTAAGATTCTAAGAGCTTTTATTTAAAGGTACTTATTAGTAAAGTGGAGGTTTGCCCAGAGACTTTCTACTTTAGTTCTAGTCTAAAATAATAGTTTCCTCGTTTAGTTTCATAAATTATCTATTTAACTAAGCTCTTAAGCTAAATTATAGCGCCCTTTTTAATTTAAATAAGATATAGCACGCTTTATTAGCAAAGCATATGAAGATATACAGCTTAAGATAGAAGCTTTTTACTTGGTTAAGATACTAAAATCTAGTAATTTGAGCAATCTGCTATACATATCTTTACCCTTGCTCTTTAATTTAAATTCAAATATGCTTGAATACCTTTTCCTTATACTCTATCCTTAACTTAGCTTTCAAGTATCTCTAGATAGTAAAATAAGCTCTAAATGTCTGATCAATAAGTTTAAGCAAGTTTCTATTATAAGTATTAAAAATAGAGTAGGAAGGAGTTTGAATTTAGTATGGGAATTCTATACTTAATAAAATAATATAGCTACTAGAGTAGCAGCTTTCTAACTGTACTAATACATCGTTTATCTGACTTAATAAGAGTAATTTAAAGTAGCAAACTAGCAGTAATATTAAATAAGCAGCTTAAGTAAAGAATATCTATCATTTATTAACTTTAAAAGCCTCCTTGCTTATATACTTATATGCTAGTATGCTAGTATGCTAGTATGCTAATATGCTAGTATGCTAGTATGCTAGTATGCTAGTATGCTATCTTATATATTTCTTCTTTATTCATATTTCTTATTTCAATTTCACCTTTGATTGTCTTAAAGCAAGCTAAGTTGACTATTGAATAAGAATTATTCTTAAGAACTAAATTTAGGTATAAGACAAATAGGATAATATAAGAGTATGAAGATGATAAGAAGTATAGATGGTAAAGTGAAGAGTCAGTTGATATACAAAATAGTAGCTAGTGATTGCTGCTTCCACTATTAGTAATTATCATCTTTACTCTAATCTACAAATACTTATAGCAGCTTAATTTGTAAGGAAGGTTATCTAAAACGTTTCAGATTTAGTAATATAGGCTAGCGAAAAAGGACATTGAGCAAATAGATAAGGACAGTTAAAAGAGATTTTAAATAATATTGTTTTCTAAGGTTAGTAGTATTATCATTAAATTTACTAGTTTACATCATATAACTAATATCTATTCCAACTTAAATTAACACTTAGCTTGGAATTTAGGCTTTGAAAGATAATTTAAAATATGAGGAATACTATTTCCAATATCTGCTAATATCCTTTTCCTCCATTTTCTTTACAAAAACGTTTGGAGTTAGAACTTCACGTAAATTGAGGAAATGAGACATGAAGTGTTAAGGAGTGAGAAGTGAAGTTAACTAATAGTGTAAGTGAAGGTAAGTAGAAATATAATATTCAGACGAAAGCAAAGAAGAAAACAAAGCTGAGTGTGAGTGCTAAAGGACTAGAGAGGGTAGATGTTAATTTTTTATACTGTGCTTATTTTCGAAAATATAAATATATTAAATATTAATCAAACAAATTAAAATGCCTTTTATAATTAAAATGGTAGATTTTGGTTTTATGGACTAATTTGAGGATATTATTTCTGAAGCAGCTGAAATTAAAAAGGCATCTAGAACTTAAGAAGAAATTCAGTAATATGAAACTGATGAATCTTTGGAGTTTGCTGATAAAATGCTTATGCTCATTAACAAAGGAAAAAAGGAGCAAAAAGAATCAGTTATGTTTAATCTCCACAAAATCTACAAACTTAAATAAGGCTCTGAAATCATTACTAAGGTCCTCAAGGATGTTATGAGTTATGAAGAGAATCTTTAAATTGAAACAGCTAAAGGATTAGCTCTTACGCTTGAAAAATATTAGATTTCTTAAGAAGTTGTTTAATAGATGAATGTAGCAATGGAAGCAGTTCTATAAATATGGTCTTAGCCAGTACTTGAAGAATGAACTAAGCTATTTGAACTCTTCGCTAAATACTTGGATCATAAAATTATTAATACAATCTACTTACCATTAGCAAAGGATCTTGGCTATATTGCAAAGCCTGTTAAGAGTAGGATTATTAGTGCCTGCTTGTTTGGAACTATGCTCAAAAACAAAAATTTTTATTCAATTAAGCTTATTCAAGAAGCCTTTTCTTTGGCGTAAGATACTGATCCTTAAATAAGAAGATGCATGTGTGAAAAACTGGACTAATTATTTAATAACTTCAACGATCAAGAAAAAATCAAACACTGAAATGAGATTCACAACTTACTACAGGACGAAGATTCAGGAGTTAAATCTTCTGCAATCATTCTAGTTGCTGGTTTAATTGACATATTACCAGAGTCGATTCTAGCTTAAGTAACTAAAATTTTTTTGGAAGATTTAATTCATGACAAAGGAGTCAACACAGCTATGAGTAGTAAGATTGGCACTTTTTTATACAAACTTAAAATTTCTGAAACTCATAAAAATGATATTCTAGCTTTTATTAGTGATAGCGTTGCTAGTGGAAATGAAGAGGAATATGAAGCCAGATAAAATATTGCCTATAATTTTCCAGCTGTTTGCTTATACTTTGGAGAAGAATAGTTCCAAACTATTTTCCCATTATATGAAAAACTTGCTTAAGATCAAAATGAGAATGTCAGAGCAAGTATAGCAAGTTCTATTCATGAAGTAAGGATTTACTTTAGATTATTAACTTTTCAAAGGATTGCCAAGAAGTTTTGAATGCTATATAAAACCTTTTTTCTGATAAGTCTTCCAAAGTTTAGAAATAGCTGATGAAATATTTCTAGTTCATTCTTTAGAAAATACTTCAGAAGTAGGGAGACCACAAATCTTGCAATAAGTAGGCCATAAAATGACTTATTAGCATTTAACCATATATTGTTAATTGAAGAATCCAAATTTAGTGACTTGACAACTTAGACTTCATTGAATATCCAGTCGACAAAATGTGCAACAAGCTTTTTCCAGTTTTAATTAAACTAGTGAAGACAGAATCTTACTAGACAAAGCATCATGCAATTCTGAAAATAAACAACATTCTAATAAAGAATTCCCATTTCTCACAATAGAAGCAAATCATTTTCAATGAATACAACGAGTTTGCTTAGTCCAACTTAAGCTAAGAAAGGAGCTTATACATTGACATTTGTGAATAGATTGTCGAAGTAATTTCTCGTAGAACCTTCAAAGATTATATGCTGTCCTATTTCTTAGAACTAGGAAACGATCCAATTGAACGTATAAAAATAAAATGGCTAACAGCATCGCAGAAATTGAAGTACTACATCCAAAGAGATGATCAAGACTTTTAAGATTGATTTAATGATACCTTTAACAACCTTCTAGAAGATGAAAGTAGTTAAGTTAATGATGTAAGGTTTAATTTAGTTGGCTTTTAAAATTTAGTAAGAGTAGCTAATGGGAGAAAATCTTTGAGAATAGTTTGATATAAATGACGAATAGAACTTAAAAAGAGAAGAAGAACAAAACCAAAAAGAAAGATCTGTAAGTATTTTACTTTAGGAATAAGAAGACGCGAGGAAAAAGCTTATTTAAAAGTTAGCAAGTTAAACTAGAGCTGAGTACCTAAAGCACTTAAATTAAGATGTAAGCTATTAACTTAGAAAAAAGGCATAGTAAATAGAAAGAATCCAATAAACTAAGCTAAAAGTCCATCAGGAAATGCGCGTAAAGGAAGTTTAATAGTAATGAGGAATAATAAAGACCCAAAAAATATTTTTAATAAGCAAGACTTCAAAACGTTACAAAAAAGCGAAACAGTAAAGTTCGGATAAAAAATACAAAGTTCAAGAAGTAGTGTATAAATGTCTGAACCTATCTTAGAAAAAATTAATTTAAATTCCGTTGTGAATTCTCAGGATAAAGTATCTATCATTGGCACTCCAACAAAGCAATTTCCGGCAAAGAATTTTTCAAGCGTTGCTAAAAAAAAGTAAAATTCATAATTATATAATAATGTTTATTATATCCTAAGCTTCAACTATAATGAGCTACTATTTTTCTTACATTAGTAAAATAAAATCCTCATAACAAACTTTATGACTGTATTTCTCCTAATCTAACAGCAATTTATTATTTAATACTTCAATTTTGCAGAATACTAGATTTTATGCTGCATAATCATATAAAAGGACTTAAAAATTGTAGAAATATTAATGTTAGTATAGCAATATATGATTTAGATATTAAGAGGCAAGATTTAGAAGTGAAAGATACATTAAAATATAAGGAAAGTTCATTTAATTCCTTGTCTGTATAAACAAATTACATATTGAGTTTTGGAATATTTACTGGAGAGGACGGTTTTTCAGTCTTAAAAGGTATTTGTGTATTTATAAGCTCTCCAACTAAGTTATTGAACTCATCTCGCAAAGTCTAAACAGTACTCTAAGTTTCTTTTTTAAGAACTTCCTAATTTTCCAGTTGCTATTATAGTAAATTTCTAATTCTTTTATTCTCTACTTCAACTTAAGTAATTTTGCTTTCTTTCAGATGATACTATTTAAGCTATGCAATTTCTTAATGATAAGTTGCTAAAGTTTGCTTGCACTTTTCTAGCTAAATTCTTAGTTTTTCTTTTTCCTATAGCAAGTTTTCTACATAGCTCAAGCTAAAAATACAGGTTGGAATTTTAACTATAATTTCATCGCTTGGAGAAATACTTCCAGTTACTTCTACCAATTTATAAACTTGAACTTTTTGTGCATTGAAAGTCTTTTTGCATATATTTTCTATTTAAGATACACTAGTGGCCTTGCATTCAAAAGCAGGTGTCTACAATGAAATATAAACCATTTTAAATTATATGAAATTAGTGCTTCTATATCATTTATATTCTTACTCTATTTCTTATTCTTAGCTTACTATTACTCTACATTAAGCTACATTTCAACTACTTGCAATTTTATTGCTTTATAAAAGTCAGCAGAGAAAAGGAGATGAAGTAACGAAATAGAGTTAGAATATGAGTGTAGTGTAGTATGTAAATAGAATTAAAGGGAAATTAAATAATTTGCATATAATCCTTAATTAAATTTCGCTATGAAAACTACCTAGATTTGCTTTCTTGTTATTCTTCTTAACCTGCTTCTCATTTTAGCTGGAATTTTCTATGTTAGTTACTAGTTGACTACCTTTAATACTCAGACTCCTAGCTAGGAATTTTTGGAAGCTCAAAACTAAATTTAGGTTCCCAATTATATTGAATAGGAATACTCATGAATGTCTTCTCAGCCTTGAAATGATTATATTAAACTGCTAGAGCTAGATTCAATACATTAGACTATATTGAATGATGATCATTATTGTGACAAAGTAAAGAAGTGAAGATAATAGCACTTTGTACCTCTAAATTAGGAAGGCTTACCACCATAGCAATAGAGAATATATTTTACAGACTATTAATTTGATAATTTAGTTAGAGATCACATCAGATAGGTTGGAGTTGATGCACATCCTAAAATCACTATTGGTTTAAACGAAGCTGCGTTTCTTACGAAAATTAGAGAAGATGTTCTGATATTCTACACTAAATCCCCAGATTGGCACTTGAAGCATTAGATAGGAAAGCATTTCCTCTGCGAGAATTAGTTATTTAATCACATTCCAGGACATTTTGTTATAGCTAGAAAAGATTGAACTCTAATCACTCTTAAGCATGCTAATCGAAAATGCTTTAATTCCTGGGAATTTTATCCAATTGCCTTTAATCTTGATTAGAAAGAAGACTGTCAAGCTTTCTTCAAATAGTTTAAGCCTTCAGAGAAAATAGAGTGAATATAAAAAGTAAGTCATGATTCTCACAATGCGGCAGGAATTGAACTAGTGAACTAAAAAATATCTTAATAATTGATAAAAAGCTATGATAATGGAAATAAGTGTGGTAGGATTACTGACTCAATATTAGTGCAGAAATATATTTATAACCCTCTATTGATAAATGGACATAAATTCGATTTTAGAACTTACATGCTTATAGCAAGAATAGAACCTATGTTAGTTCTTTCATATGATGGCTTTCTTAGAGTTTCCTACTTCTAATACAATCACAGTTCTACAGAACTGATGTCTCATGTAACTAACACTTAACTAGTGAAAAAGATGCTAAAAGATAGTGAGTTATCTCAATAGTAGAAAGATGAAATAGCAGCCAAGCAAATGTTGTCGTATGAAGATTTGTAAGATTACCTATTATCAAGAAATATAACTAAGGATAGGAATTATATTGCTAGCTTAAGAAAATAAATTAAAACTGCTTATCTTCATATATCACTGATGGCTAAGAAATATCTTCTAAAGCATCCAGGAGTATTTGAACTATTTGGAATGGATTTCATTTTAGATGAAAATTTACATCTGTGGTATTTAGAAGCTAATAGATCTCCTGCTATGTAAGCGACTACAAAGAAGAAAGGAGATTTGTAAAATCAGCTTATTAAATAAACGATGGAATTAGAATTTCTTCTTCATTATGGAGGGGATTGGGAAGGATATATTGCTAAAAGTGCTTTCGAAGTAGTATATGATGAAACGAAAACCGGAGAAAGAAGATATGCAGGCTTAGTAGCAAATGAATGTTTTGAGGCTCTTGAACAAGAACAGCAATACCTTAAGTTTAATGATAAATGAATTTGAAACCAAATTAAAAACTCATTAATAAAGTATTTTTAAATTTATCTTTATCTTATTTCCAAATCTTTAATATGATTGAATATATTTAAAGCTTAACTAAGATTATGAGATTTATGCTTTAAATTAAATAAATACTTTTTTTATTTTAAATCTCATAGAAGTTCTTTGTCTTTAAAGCTTTCAAAGTAACTAGATACTTCTTGTTCAGTTACCTAAGAGATATCTGCATGCTTCCATTAAGGATTTTTATCTTTATCTACCAAAAAAGCTCGAACACCTTCAAAAAAATCTTGTCCTTATAAGAACCAATGTGACATCCGATATTCCATATTGTAGCATTCTTTGAGTGTCTAGGTCTTTCCTCTTTTAAACTATTCATAAACTACTTTTAGTGAAAGTGGACTAGTTTGTTTAAGCTTATTTAAAGTCTTTTTTGCTCATTCACTGTCTAATTACTATAACTTTTCAAAAATTTCTTCAATTGAATTAGAATTCTAAAATACATGCTCGATATTTTGTAACTCACTTATTTCTTCATGCTGTAAATTTTCTGAGAAAGATTCTATAATTTTCTTTATAGAATCATAATCAACTTCTGAAGCAACTGCTCTATGTAACTCATATTTCAATTGATCTAGTTTTTATTAAGAAACAAAATGAGTCGCTAACCCAAACTTTACGATGTTTTCCTTTTAAATTTTTTCTCCTGTCAACCCTAAATATAAGCCAAATCCATGTTCTAGTCTAGAAAAAAAATAACTAGCGCCAACATCAGGAAAAAAGCCAATAGAAGTTTCAGGCATGGACAGCATTGTACTTTCTGTTACGATCCTAAAAGGACTATTTATTGAAATACTGCATCCTCCTCCCATTATAACTCCATTTCAAATGGAAATTTAGATAGGTTTCATTATAGCCAAAATATATCCAAGTTAGTACTCAAATTAAAAAAAATTCTAGATTGTTTCTTAAGCATTTGGTTACTCTGAATTTTTTGCATCATACAAAGCTCTTAAATCAGTACCAGTGCAAAATGACCTATCACTTGAACTTCCTAAAATAACTAATCGAGTATCTTGGTTCTATAGTTCTTCTTATTGCTGAGTTATTAAATTGTGTATGTTTAAATCATTCAATTAATTATTTTATTTTATTTAGTTTGCTCATAGCATTCACTCATAAATTATTTCTATGTTAAGAGAATTTAATGTTTTCGGTCTGTTTAGCATCACTTCAGTGAATGCGTCTTGGTGAGTAATTATTATAGGAGACTCGCTGAATTTTCTTAGTAATTTTGATTTTCACATTATTAAGGATTTAATGCGTTTATCAAATTAATGGCCTATTTATTTATAATCTTGTTTGTATTTATAATATTTACTTTACAAATCTCAATATATCCTCCTTTATTTCTAATTACTCTCTGTCTCTAGTCCCTTAATAATTACTCATATATTAGGGTTAGTTTTCTCTTTAGCAAACTTTAAAACAATTACTACACTACTTTATATCAAGAGATTTCTCTCCTATGCATAAATATAAAATTGATATATTTACCCTTTATTAGAGTAGCTCCTATTTGTACAAATAATGATATTATCACACTAAGCTTGCTAGAAGCTATTAGTGAACTAATCCTTTTTAGATACTCTTATCACTATATTCAACTTTTAAGGGTTTATCGCTCCTTTTTTTAAGTTTTCCAGTGTAACAAAATTTATTGACTTTCTATTTAAATATTTAATAAAAATGAAAATAGCAAGAATGATGTTAATCTAAAGGCTTATAATTCCAAGATTTTAATTTAATAACTTTTATTGAATTAAGCTAAAAACTAAACTACAGCAATGGATCTTAAAGTTACAATAACTAGAGAAAGTGAAGGCTAGGATTAGTTATAGCGTTAATAAAAGTTAGCATTGCTGTTAATTGTAAATTTAGATGTTTTATAAACTAAAATATCTCATGTGGTGGTTCTTTTAATTTTGAATTTTTTGGCTCGTTTACCCCATCTTCTCCTATTGAAGAAATGATATTGATAATACTACTCCAAACACCTTGGCTCAGAGCACATATTACTGCAGTCTTTACTGTCATAAACCATAACAGGTAAAGCTGGCTCTCCGTTGGCAAAATATGGATAGTCTCCATTAGGCAGCTGAATGGCGTTTTGCTTTGCTTATTGAGCATGCTTCTTAATAAGATGCTCCTCCAGATTTTCTGCTCCGCTGTTTTTTTCAAAATATGCAAAGTGGGTTGAAGTGTTTATTCCTAAATGTAAGCATCTTTATTAGACAGGAGCAACATGAGGTCTATTATAAAGTTTAGTAAAAACGTTATCAAGGAAAATAGCTTGATCAAGTCAGTAGAACTCCTTTAGTCAAGTGGGAAACATATACTAAGGTAAAATCCATTGCGTTTTTCTTGAGCTTTTCGTATGAAACCAATTTCATTTTTTATCAACATCTGGCTCTTTGAGATAACATCCTTTAAACTCAGTTGAAGAAATTTAAACAAAGGATATCATTTTTCCCATCTAAGGATTATAGAATCAGTACTTATAAGCGTAAAGTAAATAATCGTATAAATCCATAGAATACTTCAAGTCATCATCTGAAAAAACAGCTGCAGGAGCTTTTAAATAGCCAAGAGTAAAATTAAGAATAAACATAATATGACGATTAATACGATGAACACGTTAATACAAATGCTTATCTATTTCAGATTATATTAATTTGTTGTCTGCTTCTTAAGGCTAATAGACGTGCATTATGTTCATAATTGAATTTTTCTATCATCAATGTATAAGATCTGCCATATCTGTATCATTTCCTGCTTGAGACACAATTAAGATAGTTTCATTTATTCTTCTTGTTTTGTTCAAAGACTAAAAGGTAGCAGTCATCATGTCTAATCTTTTGAATGTCGTTATTGCAAACGGAATAAAGAATTTAGGTAGTTTTTATTTTAATCTATAGTACTCAGGAGCATAGCGCTCATAATATGGAGTAGGATCTAACGTAAAAAGATCTTTAATATGCTAAATATTTTTAGTCCATCCATCATAATGAATTGTTGTATTGTCTTTATGAACTTCAATGAAAGTAACACCTTTTCCTAAAGGATAGGCAATGTTGACTGTTACATTGTCAAACGGTAGTTTTTCATAGCTTCAATAAGGAAGCTTCCAATCTTTTACTGTTCTTAACACCCACTTTGAGTATAAAAAAGTAGTTACCCCATATTCTGAGCCAGTTAAATTAGCTTATTCTTTTTAATCGAAATTTGTAAACCATATTTCTCTTAAAGGCGTTTTTCCACCGCTCAATATCCATAGAATTTAGTCGATTGACAGAATTGAGTCTGTTAAGAAAAAATCATCAAAATATCCATAATATAAGAAATCTACTTTTTCTCTCATTCCTTAAAAGTAAGTTTACTTTTCTACGATTCAACTTCCAAGTCTAAAGAAAATGCCTGACTAAACTAATCTATAAACATCGTAAACTTTATATACATTTTAGCCATTTATATATAATGATACATGTGGTCTAAATTCGCTTGAGCCTAAAGCAGTGAATGTAATTGCTAGATGATTTCAATCTTCTGAGTTAAGGCCTTCAAATAGTTTGATACGTTAACAGAAATTATCACTGCCTAATTCAATATAAATATCAGAGTTATTTAAATAGAAAGAAAATCCCCAGTAGTAAATTTCTTAACCACATCCGAATACATTGTTGGAAGCGATAGTTTGAATGAAGGCATCAGTTTTATGGTTTTTAATATTGTTCTATATTATCTACTTTTTATAATTGTGAAACAGCTTTTTGGTTTTTAATCAAATCATAAAGGTTACATCTGGATAATCTAAAGGTCTGTGTCTATCTCCAGCTGTTCTAAGGAATTTATCAGGCTTAGTTTCATAGAATGTTGAAGGATTAAAATATTGCTTTACAAATTACTCGCGAGTTTGCCTCTAAGTTTCATTGAATACTTCATCATCATTTGTCTATTTCAAATCTTCATCACTCTTAGCATTTTAATCATCATCATCAATTATTCTTTCATCCGCATCTGCATCTGCATCACTTATTTCTGATTGATTTTAATAAAAGTTAGTATCTAGAACTTTTCTTCCAGTAGATGGTTTCTTGAACTATCTCCAAAATATTAAAAAGTTTCCAAAAGTTACAAGGATAGCCACACCGAGAAAAACAAAGAAAAGTTGCTCAGTTCTCATTTTTAATGGGATTTAGATAAATCAAAAATGAAATAGATTTTAAAACTCTTATTCATTTAAACTTATTCAATCCCCTTTCTTAAAACTAACATTCAAACATCAGATTAATTTAATACCCAAATATAGCAAACTATTAGATTAATAGTCCTGTTAATTACGTTACTTATATCAGCAGTTATAATTATAACTCTTCAAAGAGAAAGAATCAAACAAAGCTTTCTGGAACGGTTCTTAGGAAGTTAAAAAGTAAACGGATTTTGAAGTATTGCAAAATAATAGAAATATAGCTTTAAGCTGATGGAGCATCTAGTGATATCATTTAGATATTAAATTCATTTTTACCAATAAAGCTTAATACTCTATTAAAGATCACTTCTTAAGCCTATTAATTAAGATCAAAAAAATTTCTATTTAAATTCAAAAGTATTATCAAGATATAAGGATATAGAAGCTAACCAAACTTTAAGGAATATTAACTGTATTACAGTAAATTTAAATATCCCAATTTATAGTAGCACCATTATAACTTATATAAGCTATAATATAATTATAATAAGCAGAATACTTAATTATAATAACTAACTAATGATTTACAGATAATTCCTTAAAAGTCTTTGTTGATAATAGAGCTAAATAGTTAATTTTATAAGATAGCAGCTACTTAATTAGGTATCTAACAGCTTAAAATTAATGCTTATTCCTATTTAAATTATATTATAATTTAAATCTCCTTTCCATATTAAAATTTGCACTATAACTATCAAACTTTTCTCTTAGTTTAAAGTAATAAAAGTTTGCTAAGTTTATAGTAAAGCTAAGAAACTAATGAGAACAACTAAAAACATAGATTTGAGCCTTTAATAAATATACTAGCTAGGAAGTTCTCAAATTAGTTTATGTTAGATGCTTAAATATGTGCATTAAGAGATATTAGCTAGATTTAACTCCATCAGGTATAATATTGATCTATTACTCCTTTTATAAAATCTAATTGACTATTTTGCTATAGCAATAGATATCGCTTAACCTCTCTAAAGTTCCTTTATAGTTAATAAGCATATTGGCCATCTTATTTAAATAGTGATGTTTCAAGGCTAAATGAAGCCTTATTTAATTCTAAGATTTAAATTGTTCTATTCAAATTTAAAATGATTGCTGGTATTGATGAGGCGGGCAGAGGACCTGTGCTTGGTCCTTTAGTATTTTGCATTTGTTATAGTTCCAAAGTTCTATCTGGATTTAGAGATAGTAAGCAACTAGATGCCTAGAAAAGAGAAAACCTTAAATAACTTATAGATAATGATCCTGAAATTAACTATGAAGTAAGAGTGGTTTCAGCTGAAGAATTATCGTAGAGAATGCTAGGAAAAAAGAGAGAAAGTGTTAATGAAATTTCTCATTAAGCAGGCTAAGAATTAATTTAAAGGGTTTTATAAAAAACTTGTCTTAAAGAAGTAATCTTAGACACAGTTGGTCCACCAGAGTACTATAAGAAAAGACTTCAATCAACTTTTTAAGGAATTGAATTCAAAGTCGAAGAAAAAGCAGATAGAAACCATTAAATAGTAAGTGCTGCTTCTATTGTCGCTAAAGTCACTAGAGATTCCTATATTGATGAGAAAACTAAAGGTTGTGGATATCCTACTGATAATCTCACTATAGAGTATATGACCAAGTAATATAATAATATATTTGGATTTCTACCTGAAATCAGATTTTCATGGGAAACCGCTAAGAACTGCATAGATTAAAAAGGCGATTTTATCTGAGGGAAATGAATAGGAGAAAACGTAGAGGAAGACTAACCTATGATAGATACCTTAATAAGACTGAATAAAAATAGATTTCCATGGATTCAAAAGAAGCTATTTCTGTGCTACGATGTAAATATGTGACATATACTTTATTGATTTTATTAAATAAACTAAAAACTATTATCTAGCATCAAAAGCAAATGCTTAGGTATCAAATAATAAAGAAGATGTAATTTCTATTTTCCAATTAAATCCCTTTATAGAAATGAAAAGCAGCAATTTATTATAACTAATGGACTTCATACATAATAGCACTTATATTACAATATGATAAACTTACTAACCAACTTAAGTTATATATAATACAGAATCAGTCTAATAGCTACAAAATATTGAATAATACCTTTCTATAAGTAAATAGAGGAATTTCATATTTATTAATGCGGTTTAACGATTTTAGTTAGTTGGGAAATTAAAAAAATACTGGAAATTAGAGATAATGAAAGGTGTTTTATTGGCTTGAAGTTTCTTTTTAAATGGACAGAAATAGAGTTTAGATGTAATATATATTGATTTATGATAAATCCTTAAATTCGAAGTTAATAGAAAAGTTGTATGTAATAAATATGTCCGTACAAACTACATTCACTGAAAATTTTATCTTCTAATCCACACTGGGTTCAGGAGCTTTTGCGAAAGTGGTAAAAGCTATTCACAAAAGAACAGGTGAATAGGTAGCTGTAAAAATAATTAGCAAAAAGCATGTACCAGAGAACAAATGGAATAAACTTAGGAAAGAAGCTGTTATCTTAGAAGGCCTAAATCATCCTAACATCGTTAAATTTAAGAATGTTATTGAGTCTGATAAACATATTTATCTTGTTATGGAACTTATGAAGGGAAGCACACTTGAACGACTTATAAAAAGAAGAAAGAGAAGCAAAATAGGTTTTACAGAGGAAGAAATAGCAAATATAATGAAATAAATACTTTCAGCAGTTGCTTATATTCATTCAAAAGGAGTTGTTCATCGAGATTTGAAGCCTTAAAATATATTAGTATCTGATAAAATTTCTATTGGAACTGTTAAGATAACGGACTTCGGACTAAGTGCGAAACATGAAGGAACTAGAGTCTTAGATGGAATGTGCGGTACTGTGATTTTCATGGCACCTGAATAAGCTGCTGGAAATCGTTAATTATATTCTTCAGCTGTGGATATATGGAGTGTAGGAATCATTTTTTACCTCCTACTTGCTGGAAAGCATCCATTACATCGAATTGGAGACTCTTACTAAGATTTTAAACTAAAGCTAAGTGATCCGAAAATCTAAATTCCAAGTAGCTTTTCGGATCAAGCTAAGAATCTTTTTAGCAAATTAACTGAATTTGAACCAATTAACAGATTCAACGCTAATTAAGCATTGCAGCATCCGTACATTACAAGAAGCGGTAACGTAATTCCAACGACATTGATTGAAGAAATGCAAAACTATTAAGATGAAACTAAACTTAAGAAAATTCTCTTTGCCATGGTTTTCTTATCTAAGCTTAATTAGCAAAAAGAAAACTCTGAGGATAAAATAACAGCAATCACTATGCCTGTTACTCCTGAAAAATCTGTTGTATTAGAAGAAAAAGCAAAAAAAAGTAGATATCCAAGCCCTTCAAGAGTTTACATAATGAAAAGAAAAATATTGACTCAAAAATTAATTAGCAAGACAGTTTCAAGCAAGCCTTATGGATTGAATACTTTCGAAGAAAGAAGATTGAATTCAGCTTAGTTGTAGGTAAGGAAAATTAAGAATTTTAATATAAGGAGGAGTTTAAATAAGCTTTGACTTGAAGTAAAGTCACTCTTTTTTACATTTACCATACATTCTATAATACATGGTGTTTTGCAATTTTTCTATTCTTTATTTATTATTAAAAGTAGCTATTTCATATATTCTTAGTTCCTTCATTATATTTCTTCTTTATTAAGATAATCAATTCTAGTAAGTTCTAATTTTATCCTCAAATAAGTATTCTAAATAAGTGGTTCATTATATGTCTTAATAAGTGAAAGTTATTAAAATATAGCAAATTGATATCCCTTATAAATGAGATATGCATATCTCATTTAAATGTAACTACATATATCTCTTGCTTTAGCTCCTTCTAAATATTTTAGCTTTAATTTCTAATAAAGTTAATTAGTTCAAAATTAGTAATAGTTTACTTTTTATGTATTATAGTTATTAATTTGCTTTAGAGTAATATTACTTTATAGTGATTGTAATAGAATTTTGAATAGAATAAAGGGATTAGCAATGTAGTTTAGTAAATAGCTAGTATTAAATCCTCATTCATTACTGATTTCACTATATAACTAATTGTCTCCTTTAACTCTTTCATTTTAAACAATTAGACTATTGTTATTAGTTTGCCAAGTAGGAATAAAGGGCTGATATTTACAATATGCAGTTCATTCATTCAAATATATTATTCTTAACTAACCATCTCTGTCCTTACTATCTATTTAAGGAGTATAAATTGCTTCTTTAATTGAATCTCAACACGCTAAACTTTTTTATATTCAGAACTAATCAATCTAAAGCTAAATTAGCTTCTATAATATTTTTCGTTGCAGTATAATACAAGAGTGCCTAATAGAATCGTACTAGCAATGAAGTTTAAATTAGTAAAATCAAGCTAGAAGTACCTTATAAATAGCCTTTAGATGCTTTCTATCTATCTAAACTAGAGATTTATATTTAAAGCTATTTTATTTATTAACTCAAGCAACTGTTTCTATATGCTTAACATAATATCTGCTTAATAGAAATGTTAAGGACTATTGATAAGAGACTATACTACATATATTTATAATAAGCCTAATAGACTAAAATAATGAATCTAAGTTAATTTAGTAATAAGAAAATGAACTAAATGTAATGTTATTGCTTAGTATAGAGTACTGCTCTTCTTTTTTATTACGATATTTAGCTTTTATTATCATTTACTCTTTACTTTATCTAAATGCTTTTCATTAAAATACAATGTTTAATTATGAAAATGCTATTATCATGCCAGGAAGTACGTATCTTATAATTAAAAGCACGTATAATACATTTATTTATAATAAGCTTGCTTGATATGAAAATAGCTTTAAATAAAGCTACCAAAGATACTACTATCTCTTACTCTATATAGTATAATCAGCTATTACTGTGCTATTGCTTAAGTATGAACTAAATTAAAGTAGTTAATACTAAAAATCATAATAGCTAATTAAATATAAGAGAATGATTAACTTAACTACTTTAGATGGATATAATGCTACTTAGTTAATACTTTTAATCAATTTGCTAGTATTATTAAAACTAGCTTTAGTTATTAGATTATAGAGTATTATATCATATCTCTATTACCTAACTATTAAACTTAAACTATTCTAATTTTGTATTCTCTAACCAATCTCACTTCTGTGTGGTTTATAAGTAAAAGAGTTTAATAAGCATATTATATTTGGTTGAGTAAGTATTAATTAGAGTTAGAATTCAAATTTATAAATACTTATACCTTAGCTTACTACATCAGTTACTCCCTCTTATAAATAGAGCTTATATAAAAACTGAGATTAGATAGAAATAACTAAGGTAGCTTTAGCAATAGTTATACTTATAGAGTAGTTAAGGCTAAGTTAAGTGAGATAAATATCCTTAGAAGTTTAGTTAACTGCTTGATTACTTAATGTAGCTTAGATATCCTTTAACCATTCTAAAGAAAATAATAAAGCTTTAATAGTTTATATCTCTATAGTATCAGTAGTTTATTAGAATAGAGAAAAGAGTAGAATAGAAGGATAGAAGAGTTGGAAGTAAAGGGTAAAATAGTAAGTAGTTAAATAAAAGGGTATTAATAGAAATAAAAGATAATGAATTTATTTAAAAAGTTTAGCTTAGGACTAACCAGATTCTATTCTGCTAAATCTAATTCAATCAACTTAGCTATTGTAGGACTAGGAAGAGCTGGGTAGATACATTTGAATAATGCAATCACACTCCCTGAATATTCTATAAAATATGTTGTGGATAATGATGAGTAAAGAGCACTTTAAATATCCAATAGATATAAACTGGAAAAAGGTTCATGGGAGTAAGTTCTTAATGATAAAAGTGTTAATGCAGTGATTATTTCTAATCCCACTAAATTCCATTTCAAGTTTACAATGGAAGCACTTGATGCTGGAAAACACATCTTAGTAGAGAAGCCAATAACTTAAAATATCAATGAGGCAAAGTAAATTTTCTAGAAATAAAAGGAGAAAAACTTGGTATTATACACTGGATATAATAGAAGCTACGATCCTAGCTTTTCAAGTTTAATGGAAAATATTAGAGAAAAGGGAGAATAAGATCTAATCAAATTTGTAAGAAAGTCATCCAGAGACTTTCCTAGGAATTCTAATGAATATCTCAAAACAGCAGGAGGAATAGTATCGGATTAAATGTGTCATGATATTGTTTAGGTATTATAAATATTCTAAGAATTACCTTAAGAGATTTATGCGATAGGCTGTAATTATGATGAAATACTTAAATAATTTAACGAGCATGACTAATGTGTTGTGATGATGAAATTTGGAGAGGCTGTTGGAATTATTGATGCTAGTAGAGAAGCAAAATATGGTTATGATTCAACTCTAGAAATTTTCACTGGAAATTAAGTTTATAAAGAAGAAAATAAATAAAAGTATTTTTGGACTGTTAATCATGAAAAAGGAAAGCATGAAAGTAGAATAAGTGAAGGATGGTTCTAAAGATTCAAAGATTCCTTTTACCATGAGTTAATTCATTGGGCAAAAGCTATCAACAACTAACCAAACATTGCAAGAGTTGCTCCCGATTTGAAACTAACAAAGAATCTTTTTATTGTAATAGATGCTATTAACAAGTCAATGAAAACTAAAGAAAAAATAATTCTGAAGTGAACAAGAAATTAAGTTAAACATTAAGATTATAATTCTAATTTTAATAGCAAGTAATAACTAACTATACAAAGCTATAGCCATCTAAATTAACATTCCAAATAATTAAAAACTAGAACAAATTTTATTATACTATATGCTATTCGTTATTAAGTGAAAATGTGGCTTATTAATTCCTTTATTGCTTATTATAGCATAGAGAGTGTTTTGCTATTATAAAGGAAGTTACTTTTCTTTATTTAACTAATCATATTTTAATTAAGTAAAAAGATTATCACTATCTAAAATTACTTCTAAAACTTGCAAATATGCCTATACAAAGCTTTTTGTGTTTTCAAGTAAAATAGTAACTATATGCATGCAGTCTATCATAAAGACGTTAAAAAGAGCTTAAATAAGCTAATAGTAAATAGCTATAATAAGAGCTATAAGGATATAGAGTATGATCTTAATCTTTAGTCAATAGTAAAATATGGAAATTTAAAAGGCTATATAAGCACAAACTAAAATATATAGAAAAGAGAAAGGTGTTGAGAATAAAGGTGTACTATTCTCTATTAAAAACAAGATCAATGAAGTTTTACAAAAATAAACTTATACAAGAGAAGAAAGAGATGAAATTGCTTAGTAGCGATGATACAAACTAAATCTATTACGTAAAGTTCTGGGTGTCAAAGTTTTGTAAATTTAATTATATATTCAGCTAAGAAATAAGTTAGACTAAGTTGGGAAAGAGAAGCTCAGCGTTGTTGAAAAAGAGTGAAAAGCAAGGGAATAATACAAATAAAAAAAAAAGGCTTATTATATATCCAAGCGATAAATGAAAAAACATATTTGATTTTATCATAGCTGTTCTCATACTCTATTTTTGCCTAATTATTCCATATCGTGTTGGTTTTGAAGTAGAACCTTCTCAGGAAACTATTTATGCAGAAATTTTCTTTGATATTTTATTTGCAATCGACATTGTTCTCAGATTTAGATGTGCTTACATGGAAGACTCTTCAGTTATAATAGATATTCCTAGAAAAATAGCTAAGAAATATATAAAAACATGGTTTTTAATAGATGTGATATCAACTTTTCCATTTTAAGTTCTAGGAGGCTCTATGGCAGCAGCTAAATTAGGTAGACTACTGAGAATTAGCAAATTGTTTAGGCTCACAAGGCTTTTTCGATATAATATTATAACAGCTTTTCTTGTAAATACAGGCTCAGTTGACTTTCATTAAACAATGTACATCTCAAGAATGCTTAAATTTTTCTTTTCTACCATTCTTACAACTCATTTATTTGCCTGCTTTTGAAACTTTGTATCTGAAATGTAAGAAGAGCCTTGGTATGCTCGAATTGGTTTTAAATATATTTCCGATCAAGAAAAATATGAAGGATGCTTATATTTCGTGATAACAACATTTACAACAGTAGGCTTTGGAGATATTACTCCTAAATACGATGGTGAAATTATTTTCACCATTTTTATTTAGTTTGTAGGAATAGCCTTTTTTGCTTATCTAATGGGAAGTGTAAGCTCAATGGTTGCTGATTATTCGAGTAAAAAGAATATGGCAACAATGAAGTAAGATAAACTTTAAATATGGCTTATGAGGCTTGACAATGCACATCCAAGTGGTAAGAAGCTTCCATCTAATCTTCATTAGGAAATATAGCAATTGTTTATGAACTTATGAAGCAGAGATTCTTCATTTCTTATTGAATATGACATTCTTAAAAAAATGCCTATAAACCTTCGTCACTAGGTGCTTTAGCATCTATTTGATGACTTTATAGATTTTTTTGAAACATTATTCCTTAAATGTGAGCAAGACTTTAAATATGACTTTATGATCAATCTTGTCCCTCACTGTTTTCATCCGAATGATACCATAATTTGCGCAAAGCGCCCAGTGAGTCAAATGTATCTTATTACATAAGGGGCAGTTATATTGACTTATAAAGGCTTAAAGTTTCGTGTATTGGAGCCAAAATCCTTCATAGGAGAGCATTATCTTATAATGAAAATAATTCCTATTTACAATTACACAGCAGGTGCTGAAGGGACTAACGTTATGACAATCAATAAGATGAAACTAGAAGAACTTCTTAATCAATACCCTTCTGCTAGCAGGCATTTTCAAAATCTTGCTAATATCAAATGGCAGCAGTTTCTCAAGGAAAGATAAGAAGCTGTGAAGCAATATAATATTGAAAATGGATATAGTTTGTTTACTCAGGATAGTCGAATGTCTACCAAACATTTAAGTAGACTATAATCAGTCTTTGGAGTATAGAAAAGTAACGAAATGGTTTAAGGATAGAAAAAGAAAGAAGAAATTAAAAGACAAAATGCATTAATATTAATAGACTCTGATGATGAAAAATTGGAGTAATAAGATCAAATGGAATAAGATAAAAGATGTGACTAATATTTAGATTCAGTAATGAGACATTTTCAAAAGGTTGACTAGCAGTTACAGGATATTGAGTAGTAGAACTTGCCAGAAATTGAAAATGTCATATAAGAAATAGAAATAAAGTTATTTGGAAAAATTAACACTACTATTTTCGAAGAAGATGATGAATTAGTCAGCTTAAAACTACAAAAGCAATATCAGAACTACAAAAAAAGCATGAATAACTGTAGCCTAACCCCTCAACAGTAAAATAGCATAGGGCAAGAGCCTAGTTTCAGAAAAGCAACTTCTCATGGAATTTTAGAAACTTTAAATAAAAAGAATTAAAAGCATTTGAACATATACTCTATAGTAGAAAATGAAAGCGAAAATTCTTAATCTATGCTAGTAGATTAAATAAACCCACTTTAAAAAATATTTTCTCAAAATGAAGATCCATTATCAGATTCATCTTCATAGGAAATTAAGAGCTAAACTAAATCTCCTATAATAAATAAATAAAATAACTTTATTAGATGTCTTATACAGAGTACTGAAACCGAATAATAAGATATTGATGAGAAAGAAAAAATAGTCAAACTTCCTGATTTAAGTGAAACTAATTTCTAAAGCTCACTTTTTAGTAGTTAACTTGGTAAAGAAAGGAAATCTTCAAACGAGAAAAAAATTATGGGAAAGAAAGAAATAATTAAGCTAGCAAAGATGGTAGATTAAGAAGAACAAGATGAAAATCCAAAAGACAGTGAAGAGAAGAAATGATAAAACTTTTTTGCGCTTTTATATTAATTCTTGAATATTGTCTAAATTAAACGCATTAAGTATAATAGATTCAAATAGAAAGTACAATAAGCATCACTATAGATCTAAGATTTATTTATGTAAAATGAAATAAGTAAATTATATTAAAAAAACAATTCGAAACTATCAATTTCTCTTAAGTTTATGAGAAACTTTATTTCTAAAGCTTTTTAAAAAGTCTTTTTATAAGCTATAAATAAGTAAATTAAAATACAGCTTAATAAATTGACTACTAAAATGATTAGATTAAGCAGTATTATAAACCTATACTATAGGAATATTCCTTTCATAGTAAATAATAGTTATATTTTAAAATTTAATAATGAAACTTTCAGAAATGAAAGAATCTCCACTAGCATATAATTAAATTTTCTAACAACTAAGATATAGCTATTTCTATATCCTAATTACTAAAGGACTTCTTAGCTTTATAATAAAAGCAGTTAAATATAGAAATAAGTATATTTGTAAAAGAAGTTTTAAAGCTTAGGAGTAAGTGACTTAATTTAAAAGAATATAACTGAATACTTAAGATTAATTGAGTATTGAGTTAAAGCTATTTCAGTATTAATATTACCTTACTTTTTTCAATTTTAGTTAGTATTTTATGAATATCCTTTCAAAGCCTAATAGTTAAAGATTAGCGTTTAGATATAAAATAATTTGAAATAGATGACTTATATATCAATGCATAGCCAATTAAATCATATTTGCTAAACTTATTTGTATATTTAGTTTGAGCAACCTTTATCTGTAGGTGATTAATATAGACTAAACTCATTAGATTGAATAACATATTTGCAGTTGAGTTTTAAGAGAAAATTCGAAAATAAAAGGAAAGAGTATTGAATAAGGTTAATTTTTATTAAGCATATACTATGTAAATATAGCATCTTTTATTTTCTTTATATAAAATCCTTTGCTAATTGAATCCTAAAATTGCTATATTATAGGCTATTTCTCTTTTTTGTAAGGAATGAAGGCTTCAATGTCATTAATTTGGTAACTAACTTAATTAAACTCCAGCCAAGCAGCACTTTTATGAACTTTGAATTCAAATTTGTGCTTCAGATACTTTTTGTTTTCTGCTGAAATTAGATTTCTTATTCGCTAAACAATTTGCAGAATTGCTTATTTTTATAATGCATCCCTGTATGTTTTACGCGATGCTAGCTAACCCTGAAAAATTATGAGGAATATAAATATAATAAACTAAATACCAAGAATACTTGCGCTCACTATCAAAGCTTCCAATCCAAAAGGTAGTATTGAAAAAGATATTATGAGTCATAGAATACCCATTCAAAGGGAGAAATTAACCAGTTTATGGGTGCTAGTTTATATACTTTTTATTTCTCAAGTGTTCTTAATATTGTTTAAGGTTTTTTCTACAATCATATTAGCTTTATCAATAGTGCTAAAAACTTGCTAGTAGGTTATTTCACTTCCTTTAATAAAACTTTTTATCCTTTGCTAGCATTCTTAGTCTAATGAAAATGAATTTCCATCTGGAGATATTGAAATTCTTATGCTGGAGCTGGTACTATCCACTTTCATAGATGGCAGTTTTATATCAGTGGTTAAATAAGTTTCTAAAGGGTTTAATTTTTTAAGTTTCTCAAAGTTCTCTTTGACTTTATTTTTTTCCAGCTAGTTGAAACTTATGCTCATATTTATAAAAATGAATGTCTTATTAAGAAATACTAGCCCTTAACCTTTTGTGTTTAGTTATGAAATCGAGGAGTGTATTTACTTTAGTTTAAGTAGTAATATATTACAAATATTCTTGCCTATTTAAATAATTTAAAATACAATTACTTACGAAAAGACTATATTTCAATCCTTCCACCAACTGCTATGTCTAAGTCATTTCTTGTTTAGTGCAAAATTGATCGGTCTAAGGTTATATCTACTGATTAGTTTCCACAAAAAGTAGTGTGAATATTGCTTGCCAAAACTGTTATTGTAGTGCCACTTTCAGAATGACAGCTTAAAGAAGGTTTTTTAATTTCAGGTTCATAATTGATGTAATCTCTTTTGCAAATACAACAGATAGTTTGATTCAGCATTCATGAATCTAAGCAATTCTTGTGATATATATGTCTACATGGAAGCTCTCTAATGCAATCCTAATTTTTCATAGCATCAAGGCAAATAACACACATAGTTTGATCGTGAACTTTTTTGTTATCTAGTTATTCCATGATTTTAATAGGGAATTTCTCAAATATCTTTAGCTTCTAAATTCTATTAGACTCCATATCTTAAGACTATTCAGTCTCTTCTCTCATATGCTGCACACTAAATTTAGCCAAGCATCTAATTATGCAAAATAAGCATGTTGAAATGAGTACAGCTGTACTAATGATTGACACTATAATAATAATCATAGTTTAGAGATTATTGTATTCCTATATATGCAAAGTGAACTTAATAGTCAAAATTATATTTTCAAAGTTATTGTTTACAAGTTCAAAGTATCATTCGTCATTATAGACTTCTATAGTTACTGATTATTCTTCTATTAGCTGCAATGAATATTCATATTAACTCTCTGATGGTAGTGAGGCAGTGCCTTTCTGTTTACTCTTGATAAGCATCTAAAGAGGTAAAGAACTTTAGATATCATAAGAGAGCTATAAAGTCCCTTAGCCATTTTTCTAAACTAAATAAAATCACTAGAACCCTTTCTATTGAATTACTATGTTCATTTTCTTTTTATTCTAGATTTGTAGAGAATAAATCGAACAGTCGTTACCTATTCATCCATATTCACATCTACAAGTTCCATCACATAAACCATGAGAGTTACATTCTATAGGACAAATAATTTAATTAGAATAAGTGAGAATGAGTTAGTAATCTAAAGGATTAGAATCAAAGTTAATCACAGTTAAAGATCAAAATACTTAATTAACATTCAAGGAAAGAGACCTATACTTTCTTTTTAAATAATAGCCATCTCAGTCTACTTTTGAATACTAGTTCAAATCATTTAAGTCAGTTATCATACTCGAATATGTGTAAGCTGCCAAAGAACAGTTGTAAAAAGCATTATATATATTCATCTGGGCATATAAATATTAAAACTCAACGCTAGATTTAATAGGAATCTAAAAAATTCTATCTACTTAAGAATAAGTGAAAGTCTCATACTATTAAGCTTTTAAATTAGTTATAATTTGAACTAATATAAGCATAACCTCTATTAGATTCATTTTAGCAGTCTATTTCCTTCTATATTAAATATCTATTTTCAATAAAAAGGAAAATCAATTTAAAATTACTTATTAAATGAAGCTCTAGTTCTATTATTGCTACAGTAACTAAATTCAATTTGAAACCAATTTAAGGAGCCATAATTATTAGTTTACTTATAGGCTTTTTTATATCCTATGCTCTTTATCCCTTTTTATTAAAACTTATTAGAGGAAATTCAGCATTCTTGCTTAATAATTTCTTGGGTTATAATCCTATTATTTGATCTATGAATAAACTAGTATGATTTATATAATCCTAATTCCCTTAGCTTAATCACAAAGTTAAATACTAATCTTCATAAATGAAACTATTATAAAGAATGAAACATAAAATTTAAAGGATAGATATAAAACTAGAGCTAGAAAATCACTTACAGTATTAAAATTTTTGATAAAAAGCTGAGAGTAGATGATTAATAGCTCATTACTATATTAAACGTAGAAGTAAGACTAAAGCTATACTAAGGATGGAATATAAGTTATTATGGAGTTATTTAGTTAAATATCTATATAGACACAGTTTATTATTTTTTAGATATCATACCTGAAATTCTGATGCTTAAAACTCTATAGACTGTACAATTCTTGATTGATTTAAAGAGTTCTATAGATTCTAAGACTATGATAAAAAAGTAGAATCATTGTTGTCGTTTTGCTAATCTAAACTAAATGATTGTTGCTATGCTTTCTTAATAGGAACTTAGTAATTTAAATAGTCTCGCTTGCATATACAGCAGCAGGATTTAGATTCCATTCATAAGTCTATGCATTTCTTATGATAAACGTGGCCACAAGGTAATTAGCGGACTAAGTGTTCTTAACTAAAAGCATCTAAGCATATAATACATTCTTATTAAGTAGTTTTAACAGCTTAATAAGCTGCTTATTCAAACCTGCTATAAATCTTTAATTGAGAAATGTTAATCTAATCTTGTCGTAAAGGAGATTAAGATACAGAGGTTATTTGTCTTCTACGACTTAATTTAACTTTAATGTAAAAGAGAAGTCAAACTAAGAAAAGAAAGCAGCAGATACTTATGGAGACTATTATTATAATCACTTTATCAAATTTATCTATTTCCTCGTATTATTTGGTAAATTTAAATTTCAAAGCAGCTTTAACTGAGTCATTATTAGTGATTTTACAGATCCATGTATCAGTAAACATCCTAAGTTATACAGTTTAGTTCTAAATTAGCGAAATGTTAGAAGTAAAGTCGTACTGAGTAGGTAAAAAAGTATTTCCTCTTTTGCTGTTTTTTATGAGCATTGATAGGATTTAATTGTAAGTTACTTCATACTTCATATAGACTTCTTAGTTATCTCTTTAAATATCTATGAAAATTCATTTATATGAATTAGCTGCAATACTTATTTCATAGTTCTTTTCTAGTTAAAATTCTATTCCTTAAATCCCACAGTCATTATCAATTCACCCTTCTTTACATTAGCAGTAACCACTTCACAAGCACTTACCATTTCTATTGCAATCTTTGGGACATTTAACTTCTTCCTAATATCATATAGTGATATTATAGTTGAAAGACTAAGTAGCTCTTAGATTTCAGTTCCAGTTAATAATAGAAACATTTCACTGACTAAATGGACTTTATATCTTAAGGAACTAATATTATCTATTTTAGAAATACCCATTCCAGTCTATTTTTTCGTAAGATTTCAAGTCAAAAGCATTCTTTAAATTGCTCTAACTAGCAACTAAAGAAAAATTAGATTACAAGTTAAAGGAATTAACTTCAAGGTAGGCATAAGAAAATTAGTCTAATCTCATAAGCTAAAAATTAAAGATTTATTGACTCTGAGATATTAAATAAGTATAGACATACTAGCAAGTTATTATCTTAGCGTTTAGCAGAATGTACCATGAATAATACATTTATTCTACTCCTAATTATTGCTAGATTTAATGCTTTATTGGTGGTTATTTATATTAACTACTCTTTAAATATGGAATTTTCAGTTTTATTTAGATAAAAATGCTACTATAGAGATTAGAAGCTAATTTGCTTAATAAAAAATTTTGAAATATTTTAAGTTAAATACGATATTAGAAGCAGAGAGCAGCAGGTTTAAACCAGCACTAAATTCTATAGTAAAGACAGAATCTATTAATTAAAAGCAAGCAGTTTCAACCAATTTATATGGTTATTCATTCACTAGTAATAATTTTCCATTGAAGTAGATAAACAAAATCAATATCTAAAATTAAAAAGTCTATTAATAAACATATTACTGAAACTATAGCATTTAGGTTAATTCAAATTACCTTATTAATTCTATATTAAATAGTCATTTTACTGAAACTAAATACAAGCTTCTACTAAAGATTACCCAGTATTAGAATTATTTTTAAGTATAAATTGGTGTAATTTATTAAACTTAGGAAATGGATATGATATAATGATTAATTAAGAGGTAGTAAATAGAAATAAATTAAGATGGCTACTAATTTTGGTAAGCATGTATGCAAATTATTTTTTACAAGATTACTATAAAAACTGATTAGCTACATGCTATCTATATCTATATCTATTTTTCATTCTCTTTTTCATAATTAATTTAACTAAGGTAGGATATTATAGTAGAGCTTGATTGTTTATAAAAGAAAGCTATAAAATATTTTAAGCTATCTTAAGTATAGAATATTAGCATTAAATTCAAGGTTCTTTAGGATTTTATTCAAGGGTTCCTTTATGGTCTAGTCTTAGTTAGATTTTTTCAAAATTATGTCACTATTGAATATGTTTTACACATCTGAGAATTTTACTCTTGATTAGTAAACTTTTTTATGTCAAAAGGTATAATTATTGGATGCTTTGAAGAAAAAGAAAAGATGAAAAAATAAAATAAATTAAAGGATTTTTTAAACACATATCTTCAGCATTGAAAAACCCTTTTTATGATTAAAAAAATTTATTTATAGAAAACTGTTTTCTTGCAAGTTCAATTAAGAACTTTTTATTAGCAATAAGATCTAATATAGTGGGAACTTCAATGTAATCAATTAAAATCCAATTTAATTTAAATCTCTTCAAGATTTTCTCCAACCTTCAGTAAAGATTTTTAACTTTGATGCTATAAAATCTTTATTGGGATTGTCTAGCCTAATTCTTATTTTCTTACACCTACTTTTTATATTTCTTATTTTTTTAAAGCATAATAACTTTGTTCATATCATCTTGCAAGTGATAATCATATTTAAAATATTTTGACTGCTATATAAGTTAGAAACTTTAGTAGTTTCTTTTAAGCCTTTTAAGCAACTAAATCACAAGTATTTATTTATTTTATTTTTATTTGAATCGGTTTTTAAAAATACGCAAATCAATTCCCAAACTTTACTATTTGTTTATTTACTCCATTTTAAGCATCCTCAAGATAAAGTTTGCATTCTTAGTTTCTGAGGATGTTCTTCAATTATAATAGAAACCTCTTATGATATATTCTATTAAGTTTCATTCTTTTCAATAACTAATTAATTTAAGAAAATTACATATTTAGATACTTCTAAGTTAACCATCACTAATGAGTTAATGCTTATGTGGTATTTTTCCTTCATTATATAGTTTAATAGTAAAGCGAGAGAAAGAGATTTAGAGATTCTTTAAAAGGGATATTGCTTAAAAGTGATTCTCTAATAAAAGAATATATTCGGTTTTCTAAATTGCCTACAATGGCTTTTTCTGTCTAAAATATAGTGAAAAGCTCATCTGAAATCAAAAGAAGTACAGAATCAACATTATAAGTGACGCTTTAAAAATACAAATCATAGCAAAATCTTTGAATTCGTATCAATGGAGAAACTCTCCTGAGATATCCACGCAAATATTTTTTGAGTGTTTGACTTAATTAGTTAGTTTACCATTGATAAAAGAGAAATCTTCGAGCAGAAAAAATAAAAACTAAAATATAAAAGCCTACCTAAAAAATTTAATTTGATTTAAACGACAAAAACTTAAGAGAATAGAAAATAGATTAGAAAATAGAAATATTAAAGCTTTCCAAGTAATTTGGTATAAAGAAATACGCAAAAGAAGCATTAATCATTTGTTTAATAATGAATATAAACATATTATATAATTTCCAGATAAATGAAGTTCAGAGAAACGAAGTCGAAAGCTTCATATATACCAAATATTTTTTCCTTCAATACTAATAGACGCTAAATTAATTTAACTAAGAACCCAAAATAAAGTTAAAATGTTAATTTAAAGAGCTTTATTTAAATTAAATGATTTGATGATTTATATAATGCTTTATATAATGCTTTATATAAATTTAAAGTATTAGAACAACAAAGTGTAATTGTGTGTTATATTCCTTTTAGTTCAACTAAGGTTTAAAACATCTTGACTAATAAAATAATAATTAGAGATTAAATGTATAAATAATAGATTTTAGTTATCAAGTTACTTAATGAAAAGCGGCTTCTTTCCTATAAAAATAATACTTTTTCAAGAAAGGAGCAAACAATTGATCTTTATGTTTAGAGTAATAATTCTTCACAAATTAGAAATGAATCTCTTTGTATATATTTACTACACTATAGATTTATAATTATTTCCAGATACTAAATAAAATAAACTTAGCAATAAATAATACTTTATTAATGTATTATT
The DNA here is from genome assembly GCA_946699065.1 of Loxodes magnus. Taxonomy (NCBI): domain Eukaryota; phylum Ciliophora; class Karyorelictea; order Loxodida; family Loxodidae; genus Loxodes; species Loxodes magnus. Next base: position 1,336,249 of record CAMPDV010000025.1, on the reverse strand, counting down.
TGAAAATAGACCGAATGTAATAACTAAAGTATCTGTTTATAAGTAATTTAAATAATGGCTTTGATGTAAAGGACTTACAATCTTTTTTATTTTATTAGAACCTAATTAAACAGAACATAGACTAAGAAAAAGCTAAATTTAAATAGATGGCTGAATAGTATTTGCTTATGAAAAATTGATTTATGTATTATAGCTTAACAAAAAGAATTTAGAAGCTTAAATTAAATAATCACAATGCTAAAGTTTACTTAAATAAAAATATATATATTTAGATATATTTATCTATTTAAATTATCCTTAAGACAAATAATGCTGCTTCTTTTTAAATTAGTTACCTGTTCTAAAATTAAATAAGTAGTAGTTAATTATTGAAGGTGTCTAATAAGGAATTTCTGATAAATGGGAAGCTATAAATGAAAAATTAATAAAAAATTCTCTAAGTCTAATTGACTTTGCTAAAGTTATAAGTGCAAAATTATTAAAAAAGTTAGAGAAATTAGAGTAATTTTATTCAAGAAATAAATAAATGCAAGGAATCTTGAAAAATCGTTATTTATATTTAGAAATGTAAGAATAAATTAATTTAAGAGGATTTATAATAAAAATATAGTAAACTAACTATTTTATTACAATTAAGAATAGAAGAAAATCAATAAATCATTATATATATAATAAAAAATTAGTTAATAAGAAAAGATTTTTCAACTTATTAAAAATTAAAATATTATCAGTTATGAGCTCTTAAAATTACTTCAAAGATATCTTAAGCTCTATTCAACTTCAATAAGATAGTTATATAAATTTTGAAAATGATTCATTAGCGTTTATATTTAATTTTATTTATAAATAAAATTAAAGAAGATATTTTCTTAAAAATCATGTTATTTAATAAACTTAAAATTTTAATTTTCTCCAATAGATGATTTTTTAATTTTTAGTTAAAAGTTGTAGTAATGCTTTTATAATTTAATTTGCTTACTATTATTTTTTATTTTAATGAAATTATCTTGGTCTGTTATATAGTTAATTTTAAATCTTGAGATTTTTATTTATCTCTCTTACTAATAAATTTTACAACAATACAAAATTTAGTGCCCTTTTTTAAATTCCTTTTTCAAATCCTTACTACTTTTTAACATTTTTAAAGTTTTCACTTGTTCTGTCTTTTTAAGCAATAAAATGACTGAAAAAATTTATCTGATTATATGCTAAATAATCACTTTTTCTAGATAATCATATATGAATTCTTCATAACTTATTTTTAAGCCTTTAAATCCTCCTAAAACATTCTATCATTTTCAAAAAATTTCTTTTAGTTATTTTATTTAAAAAAATTTGCTTAATTTGGCATAATTCACAAAAATCTCTTTTTGGTAAGTATAGTATTTTGAGCAAGCTTGATTAAATAGGATGTAAATCTTTCATTCCCAGATATAGTAAATTAAGACTCACTTGACTTTTTAGGGTTTTTAATTAAGTTATCAGAAATTGAATTTTAAACTAAAATGCTAAACTAATTTTTTTAAATTGATTTTCCAAGAGAGAATAAAAATTATTTCAATATTTACTTAAGATGTAAGTATATTTTATTCTTCCAATATATCCTCAAAATACTGCAGATCATTGCCTGCTTAAGAAAAAGGACGAAATAGTTGATTACTGTTGAATTTTTATAAGTCTTCATATACTCTATCTTAAAAAGGGAATATAGTCAGTTCCTATATCTCAAACTTTATAGATTATTCATTCTTAGTTAGTGAATAAATCAAATATGATATTAAAGGTTTTATATACTATTCTTTTTTTCTTCAAAATGCTCTATTTTTTTCATTTCTTCGTCAATTTCTGCTTATTCTTTCTATTTTCTGACTATTTTTACAATTCTAAAACTTGAATTGAACTATTTGTGAATTCAAATTGGAGTGGTAAGTTATTGCATCCAGAATTTTAAAATATACTCCAAAACATTAAATGAGAATATAGAAAAAGGAATTAAAAGATACATTTTAAATAGTAGTAGCAGAAATTCCTAAGAAAGAGTATGTCTTTTACAAAGTACTTTAGTATAATCAGTAGACGTAACAAGGAATAAATACTCTTTTATACAAATAAAGTTATTATTTAGGAGTGTATTATTGTAAGGCAAAATTATACACATACCAAGTATTAATGCTACTCTAAGATAAAATTCTATCTTTTTAAACAATTTACAGTCAAATATCTATTTATTCTAATTTAAATGCTAATCATGAAATATTTCCAGAAGCTGTGATAATATAGTATAGTGTATGAAATAACTTAACATAAGGATTAGAGGATACTTAAGGATTTTTTGAAAGTAAAGCTTAATATATGAAAATCTTTATTCAAGCATAAAAGGATAATATTGCATATTAGAACACATTAGCTTTGTATGGACGTCATAATTAAGAAGTTACCAAGCTTTACTAGCTTAAAATTTAATCTTATAAGCGTTATTTTCACAAATTTTGGAAATTAAAAAAATAAAAAGCTAAGGAAAAGCATAAAGATCTTAACAAAAATGCTTAAATAATGTTTAAGCAAGCTAACCTTTTATTAATATAAAACTCAACGGGATTCCAATTGCTTAAAAAGATGAAGTTACCTATTTAGGATATTAGTTAGGAATAAAATAAAATTACAAATTACATTGTACAGCAGTACCTACCAAATACAAAGTAGCTATTTAAAAAGCTACTGCGATACTTTCTAAATATGGATTAGTATCTCCTCTCAGTTTCAAAACTCTTTTAGAATTTTTATTTTGCCTAAAGTTGAATATGGAAGTGATATTACTCCGTGAGCTACTATTTCTGGAATTAAAGGAATAAAAAGCAAGATAACAAAATCGTTAAAGACTTATCTCAAGATAGGCGTTTAGATCTTAAGAATTCACATTCAATGAGTCATGCTTTATTGACCTAAACTAGTTTCCCTTTACACATATAGCAACTAAAAATTTAATGCACTTTTGTTAAAAATTAATGTAATATAGCAAAGAAAATCCTTACTCAGATACTGCTTTTCTATTAGAAAAATGCACTAAATTTAATTTACCATACTAGAAACATATAAAGAAATGTATTGATTTGTATAATTTTAACATGTCACATGTTTAGAGTAAGATGGATTTTTATAAGCTCACAGAATAAAAAATAAAACATAAATTCTTAATGGAATATCTCTCTAGGAATACACTTATGCCAACAGCAAAAAGAATTATAGACTAAATAGAAAATAATTAAAGTGTATTTCCTGAAATTACTTATACCAAATATAATAAACACTATATTAGAGAAACTATTTCTATCTATAAACTGAGGATTTTTTCTTATAATTTTCAATAAGAACTTAGTAATTGCCACATTAACGTTAGATATAGCATTATTTGCTTATGTGGCTAAGATTTTGATGAAACTGATCTTATTTTTTATTGCTAATAAAATGAAGATATTATTGAGGAATTTGAAATTCATAAAGCTCTTAAAGAAAAAGACAAAAAGAAACTAATTCTTTAAACTAAAACTATATAAGCAAACATCTTTCAAAAAATCAAATTCCTAAAATAGACAAATTAATCAAAAATTTTAATTCCAAATTACTAAAAAAGCGTCTTAAAATGTTTAAACTACAAGATAAGTTGTTAGAAGAGTTTCTAGAAGAAAAAAAAGACAAATTTAATCAAGACAATAAATAAAAATATATGATAGAGAAAGAACAAGAAGAAGCTTGATTGACATTTACAAACTTTTATCTTTCAACATATTTGTAATATTTATAGTCTAAGCTATATTTATTGCAACTATGTCTCAATATTCTTAAATACTGAAACTATTTTATTTTAATTAATCAATTTTCCAATCATAAGTTTTTCATAAAAGTGAGTTATTCTTATTTGGAAAAAGAATCAAATAAGCCAAATCTCATTAAAGTAAATCTGCACTAAGAAAGTAGCTTGAATAAGATATTTTATTAGCTAAAATTAAATAGAAGCGCTAGAATATAGCTAAGGAATGTCTTAAAACCTCTTTCATTTAGAATCAATTTTTCTTTTTTGAAGTTAGTGGCTAATCAAAGTTAATACCTTAACTTAATTTTTCCGTAGTATTCTTAATTTATGCTTAGCGCATCATTTTTCTTGTTTTCATATTTATTTTCTGTAAGAATAGCTATAGAACTCTTTTCCTAAATCTCAAGTTAAACTAAAAAATTAATGTATAAGCTATCAAAGATAAAGCGAAAGGGATCTAATACGTTAATAATATTTCCCTCTCAAAGATAATGATAATCATGTCTTAAAACAGATAGTTAGTCTTAGTTTAGCTTAAATAGAGTAAGCCCATCTCAAAAGAATTTTTAGTCTATCAGTCAATAATCTTAAAAGTCAAGACTTCTAAAATATGTTAAGAAGTGCTAACTCGCAAAGAAGCAGTATAAAGCTACAAATTATATAGATCAAGGTTGTGTGGCAATCATTTAACGTTATTTACTTTTATGTTAGAGAAAGTTCAAAAGTAAAATTAGATTAATTCTACAATTCGCATGAACTATATTAGATATGCTTTTGGCTTAAATAAAAGAGTACAAAATAGTTGTTTTAGCGACTATCAAGTTAAAAGTGAAAATAAAAGTAGAAAAAAGTGAAAGAAAATGAAAAATTCTAGAACTTAAAAATGTTAACCAATTACTATATTAAGTTAAAAGACTATAAATATAATACATTAGAATATATCACTTTTTAAAGAAATCATATGCCTGCTATTAAGTCATATTCACTATATTTGTTATTAAAGTTGCTTTTAGCGACCAAAATGAACTTTTAATATAAGCAAATGTTATAAAGTGTAGAAATATGGGATTTCTAAAATAGCTAATAAGTACTTAAGTAAAGTTAAGAGAGTATTAAAAGAATCATAATTACTCCATTGTGTAATATTTGACTAATGTTTAGTTATAAGTAAGAAATAGATGAGAGTTAAATAAACTAACTAAATCTAGATTGCTTATACATCTTATAAATCCTTTTTCCTTTTAATGTGCTAGTTTTCTAGAAACTAACTTCTCTTATTTTGCCAACTATATTTAAAGCGATGAAATATGAAAGGAGTGATATGATAAGTTGAGAGATTAAATCTATTGAACTTGTTCTATCTAATTAAAAAAGGAAAAGTAATTAAATGCTTAAATATAATTCTAAATAAATAAACATCTAAGTTAGAGAAAGTTAATAGTAAGACTTACTTATATTATCAAATCATTATATACGATTATCTATATTAAATCAAAAATCACTATAGATTAATCCAAATGCTAGTCATCGAGTAACTAACATTTGCAATGCCTTTATTTAACTTTACGTTAAAATAAGTTGCTTTATTTGAAATACTTTAAGCTACTTTGCTAATAAAAGTTAACATGTTGTTCTAGCTAATTATTTAGATTATTTAATTCAGCTTATGAGGATTAAAGTCATTATGCTAAGCGTTCATATAATCATGTAGTTATCTAAACTCACGCTTTAAGGATAGATAAGTAACTTGCATGGATTATAGAGGATATTTAATTTCATGGATTTCAAGAGAGGACACTTTTACAAGTCTTTCATCTTGAACACTAATTCAGCAATAATTATTGATAAAGCTGCTAATGAAGGCATAACTAAAAACTAAATTTATAAGCTCTATACCTAAAACTTAAAGTAGTAAGACTAGATAAATGAAGAAGCAACAAGGGAACATTATTCATAATCAAAGAGAAGCAAGTAGCAAAATGATAAAATACTTAGAACAATAAAATAAAATATTCTAATTAAAGGCAAATTAAATGTCAGGAACGAAAAAAGTTTAAAATATCAAGTATTAGTAAGATAATCAATCACAATGAGTAGAATAATTAAAATATTTATTTATCAAAACTAAATCGAAATCTGGTAATATAACAAGATATGAGTTAATAGGGAAAATAAAAAGTTTTTCAGTTAATTGTAATTTAAAAAGTAAACTATAACTTAAGAGTTAAGCAGGATCTAAGACAATTATAAAAAATTAACAATAGATAATAAAAAAACTAAGTAAAAAGTTAATTAGCAGAATAAATAATTCACAAGCTTAACTTCTAAACTAATAATAAATTCTTAGTGTTATCATTGAAGTTTTCAAACAAATATTTTATCTTCAATACTTAATCAAAAAACCATAATATAAAAATTAAATGTAAATACCTTGAAATTTCAGACTTAAAAGAAAAATATAACTTTTGCTTATCTTAAATAGAATTTAGCTTTTATTAGTATTTTTGTACCAAAATATTAATTTAAAGCCAAGCGCGAGTATCTTGCTCTCTAAAAGCGTTGAAAAGTAATTACCTTTAAACAAAACAAGTATAATAAACATATGATTGATGCTACTTTTTATATACTTCTGTTCTATCTCTGATAGGCTTAGATAAATAATTAATCTCTCTATTTTTCTAGATATCTTGAATTAAATGTTTTAAATTTTAAATAAAGCTATTTAAGACATAAAAAGAGTGTATATTAGATTTAATAATAATGTTGTAATTCACATCATAAATTTAGTTCTTATCTTTTTCTTCTTAGTTCTTTCTCTAAGCATTTAACCTGTCATATCTTTTACATTTTTTAGTTGGGTATTAAGTTAGTAATTTCAAGAGTTTATTTACATATTTTTACCTGGTTCAAGTATATTTTAAAAGGAAGTCGAATTTGATATTACTAAGAAAACGATGAAACAGTTCTTTGAGTAAAAAATTATTTTCATAAAATTTCTCCTTTTTCATCTAAAACTTCTGTTTGACATAATTTAAGTAAATTCAACTTCTGCTTTAGAAAAATGAACAAGTATGTCTTTATTTCTTTTTGAGTAGCATATCAAAAGTTTGAGAACATCTATTACTCTTTGTTCTAAAATCCTCGGTTTTTTAAATTTATCCTTGTTAGTTTGCTTCAAAGAAAAACTTGTCAATTGACTTATTTTGTGATTTCTAAATGTTTTAAAATGAATTAAAACTTCTTAATCCTAGTGAAGAAATCTGACTAAGATTTGCCTTTATCTGAAGCAAGTTAATTTTTCTGAGTAATAACTTACTTCTTTAATTTATAGGAAATTGCGTATTATTTATTATCGTTGCTTTCATCATTTTTCTCATGTATTTAACTATATATCTTATATTTCCTCTTGGTCTAAATAAACCTGGTTAAATAGTTGGAAAGCTTTTCATTCTTTTAATATTAACTTAAGAAATTTAACTTTTAGAATCTTATTATAAGCTAATTTCTCTTTGCCAAGCCTTTAAAGCAATTCTTTCTTCTATATAAATAACCTTTTATTTGTGAAATCAACTTCATCAAGCTTTATTTATCTTCTATAGATTTTAAATTCTATTTAAATCTGCTTATAGAGAGGCTAAATATACTATAGGTATTTCAGGTTAAAACCCTAAAAGTTTTAAATAAAGTTCAAATTTTTTACTGCTGGAGAGGTATTTTTTAGATATTACCTAGTTGAAATGCATCTTTGTTGCCAGATTTTCTTGATAAAAGCTCTTAGTTAATTTGATTTCCTTAAAGGATTTTTGACTCTTTGGTTAACAATTACCTTAAGTTTTTACTAAATGAAATAGATTTAGCAAATGAAATGTAGTTCTAGAAATAGACCTATTGAGTATTTTTCTTTACTTGATTACAGTCTTAATTGCTCCTCTGTTTAGGTTTAATCTCCATTAATATCTTTTGAACTCTATTTCGCACTTAATCGTTTGGCATTTTAGCTTTTGCAATTATTTTTTTATTAAAACTATTATTTTTTAAAAGAGATCAAAATTTGCTCTTCTTATTAATGATGCACTTTGAAATTCCATAATTTCTTTGTTATTAGAACTTTCCTTTTGAGAAAATTGCTGTTTTAAGCGATTATGAAAGTTTAGTATTTAAAAGAGGTTTCAGGTGCTTAGTTTCAAATTTTTTCCACTTGCTTAAGTTTAAAGACTAAAATAGTTTTATCTCTTAAATTTAGTTCAAGTAATTTACTCTATGCTTATTTGAATTTTGCTTATGGTATTTCTTATCTTTTCTAAAAGATCTTCTTGTGCCATAAGTTAACTATTAAAGCTCTTAGTGTTGTTTTATCCAGTTTCTTTGCTCCATGGATATAAAGTTAAAGTAAGGATCTTAATTATCTCTTCAAGTATTTTTGTAAATTCTCTTAGCATTTCATATAAGAATTAAATGGTAACTTTTTTCAAGTACCAGCATCCACTCTTTTATTAATATAAAAAGCCTAATTTTTTCCTTTGCTTATTATATTTAATTTTTACTTTCGTAAACTTTTAAATTTCTATAGCTTTCGAACTTCTATTTACTTTGTTAAGCTGCAGTTTCTTATATTAATGGAAAAAAGTTTGGTTTTTATTAATTTAGATATTCTGCTTTGATATTTAGATTTTAATTCTTGTAAAGAAATGTTAGTAAATTTAAGTCAAGCTATTTATATTAGATTTGATTTATTAATTATGAATTTAATTTAGAACATAAAGCTCTTTTCTTTTATATGCTTATTATTATCTTATGAGTATAACCTTTGTAGTCTACTCTAATTTGCTTACAATCAAAACCACTAGTTTATTTGATATAGCAAGTAAATGCTTTAATGATTCAACTTTATTTCCTAAAAAGGTCTTTTAATGTAATTTGTATTTGCCTTTCTTCAATAACTATCTAAGTTTGAAGAGATGCATAGTTTCTGATATCTTAAAACTTCTGCTAAGCTGCTTAATCTTGTCTCTTTAGCGATTAACATAGTAAATTTAATGAAAGAAGCAGCTGAATATTAATATTTGGTATTGCATAAAATATTTGTTATTTCCTTAAGTAATAACTTTCTTTCTCTATGTTCAGATTGTTTTGAAAGTATATCTTTTCTTATTTAGGATTAATCAGAGAATCAAGCCTTTAGAGATTTATAAAGTCTATTATTCCAACTTGTAGGCTTTATATGGTTTATTGCTTAAGTCAAACATGTAAAAATCTTGAGTTTTAAAGATCTTTAATTTGTATTTTTCAAAAGAACCTTAGATATTTAGACCTGAAAGCTTGAATTGGCTTCTTAATAGTTTATTGTTTCGATTTGCTTTTTATATGCTTGCCTACAACTGAGTTTAAGATCTTTACAAGCATACTTTTGATAATATTAAGGTGCATAATAAGTCTAGGCTCCAAAATAGCAAAAACTTTAAATAGACTTTAGAATTTTGCTTTACTTAAAGATATTTAAGCTGGTTATTTAACAATGATATATATCTATTTTGAAGTTAAGGAGGATTAGCTTATCTTAATAGGGAATAACAGTAGCAGAACTATTTTTCCTTGTAATTAGAATAATCTCTAAAGCTTAATTTTGTTAAATAAATAATCATCTTTGTGTTAGTAAAATAGCTTCATCTTATACAGATTAAGCAGAACCATTAAAAAATACTATTTAGATGCTTTAAAATAAATACATAAAGATTCTTCAAGGAGAAGGTTATTCATTCAATAGTCCCAAATGTTTGTTTAATAGAAAGGTATAAAAATGCTGTTTAGTCTTATTTAAGTATATCCTAAAGTAGTTAAGTTGATTGAATTAGATATAGCAGAATAAAATAGCTTAGTCTAAAGTATAGCTAATTAATAAGTTACCTTTTATTTCTATTAATCTCTTCAATTTTATTATTTACTATTTTACCTTTACTATTCAACTCTTTTATCCTTCTATTACCTATTACTGTTAGCAAGAAAGAGATTTTAGCATATCTTAATAAATTAGCTTCTTAATGAGAATTAAAGTATCTTTAGTAAAGTAGCCAAGTATTTAACTAATTCTAGAAGCTTTAATTATAGGAAAGAAGCTATATATTAGTAAACCTAATGCATTGCCTGTCTTAAATTAATCAGCTTAGCATGAGATAAAACTTGATAATTAGCTTAATATTAGTAAGTTATATCAATTGTAGTGCTACTATTCATTTAAATTCTTTTATTATAATTAAGAAGATTGTACTATTTACATAAGCTTTGGCTTAACTTTAACCATAATATCTTTTAGTAATTAATATCTTTATAGTATATATAGCACTTTAACATTATACATCTAATTTTCTTATACGTACTCTATTATTAAAATAATATAGGGATAAACATTTGCTAGACTAACACATTTAGAGCAATTATATTCATTAGAAGAACTATATATCTTAATTATTACTTCCCAAATTAATATAATTAGTCTAAATCCCATATCAAGTATTTAACTTACAAACATAAAAGAAACTATATAGCCAAATAAATAAGGCTACTATAATCCTACCTATATGCTTCATATTATGAATCACTTCGCTAGTTTTTATCTATTTCTCATTTTTACGTTTTTATCTTTTTGATATTCTTCAAAGGATTTTATGAGTAAGCAGATTTTTAATACGATTGCGACCTTTCCTTTTATTTTAGTTTTATAAGAATGCACTGTCTGCAAAGTATCATAAGATTAACTCAATGAAAACTTCAATCTTGGATTTCTTATTTAGTTTCACTTTCTTTGTTTATGCTTATTTTCAAATTTTTCTATGCTTACGCTTCTTAAATTTATTTTGGATAATAAACTTAAGATCCTTTTTTATATTCTTAAATAATTTAACCCAATTGTCTAATTTCCTCTTTCTGACTTTCATTTTCTATTTTTAAATTTTAATTTTCTTCTTACATTTTTTTAAGCTCTTCAGCATAGAATCTTTTGGCTTATTCTAATTAAGACTAAAGGCTTGATAAGCTCTAACCTATTTTATTTTGTTACGTATCTTGATTGCTCTTATAAGTTTTCATTTCATTTTCAAGTTTTTGGTTTTATTTTTTGTAAGTCTCTAGTTCTTTAGCTAAGAGTTTCTTATCGTTTTATAGTTAGTCAATTTAAATCTAATTCTAAATTTTAAGATTTTATAGCTCTTGAGATTCCTTACTTTAATTGGTTTATTACTAATTTGATTATTTTTAGATTTTTTAGATCAATTCCTACTGTAAATTCTTTATTTGCTTCTGTAAATTTTAGTTTTCTTATTCTGATTTTTTTAGCAGTTATATATATTTATTAAGTTCCTACTCTAATTAAACCATTTATTACCTCCAATGCATTTCTTTCTACCTTTAAGCAAACTCTTATTCTGAAAGTTTTGCATTCCATTAATCTTTTTCTCTTTGCTAAGATATTTTAAGATTATCTAAAGTTTCCTAATGATTTGAGTATTCCAAGTTAGTCTTTTAGCTTAGATCAAAGATTTATCTTCTTATTTAGTCAAGCTCTTCGAGTAATTGCTTATTCTTATGCTAATAGTATCGAATTGCTTCTGCAGCTGCTATACTATTAAATGATTATTAGAGCAGCTACGAAGAATTTTGTACTTCTCAAGAATTTCTTTATAAGCTCTTATGTTCAGAAGAGATATCAAGCTTTCCTGTTACAATATTTTCTAAATCACGCTTACTAAGTTCATGCAAAGAAATTTATTGTTTTTCCACTGATCGTTCAGTGAAATATTCAGGTTAATATTCTAAAGGTGGTTCGCTATAATTTTTATTAGGAGATTCTTCTTAATTAGTGCCAAGCTCTTTTAATCTCAACTAATTGATTTGTTGTGATGTTTAGTGTTTTGGGTAATATTTTTGCGCTTTCATTTTGAATAATTGATATGAAATGAATATTTGGGTTATTTTGTTATATAAGTATATTGGTTGTTAATTTGAAATATCTAAGTTTACTATTTGAATTATATATCTAGTACTTAAATTATATTAGCTTCTAGAAGTAAAAATGAGTTTTGAACTGACTGTAATATAAAGTATAGCTTTGATATTAGTGACTTTCACCTAATTGATTTTATACTTATGACTAGTTGGATGAAGATATTGTATTTAGTTAATTTAATGTGTTTCTATATGCTAAATAGAGGATTTATTTGCTTAACAAGATATGAATAGCAGAATATATTAACTGTTTCTATGATAATAACCAATCCTTACTCTAATTACTTTTTAAGCTAATTTATCATTAATAAATAAACAGTTATAAATTAAATAATCTAATTATTTAACTTTTTAGTAAGATGGTATGATAGTAGTACTATGTAAGGTTGTAAACTAGTAAGACTCAAGGCTATGTAGCAAAACATTTAAGGTTTTAATACAATGTGCTATACTATTAGGGATATTCCTTTTAGAATGTAATTATGATAATTCCATAGTTAAGTGTCTCAGTAATCAACTAGACAAGTAACATTTAATTTTGAAATGATATATTTTAGTCTTTGAGATAGTGAATGCTTTTAGTATTTTCAAAGGATATTATAAATAATAAATGTGATGAACACTTAAGATTATCTTTAGTATAAATAATGATTTTGGTCATACTTAAGACTGATAGTTATAATTTTGAGATATTTGTGATATGAAAATAGAGATAATAAAATATGAGTATAGTGACCAAGATTATTATTTTGATATATGATATATTGCTTATGTTTGAATAGTGGCTTATTATTAAATTATGCAAATATGATTATCTTATACTATATAGTTATATATTGATACCAGATGCTCATTATGTGTATATGTTAGCATCTAACATTAATATGCTTATAAGCATGTTACTTTAGTAAAAGCCTTTTTGATTACTAATAAGTTCTATAAATGTATTGTATTAAGTGTGAATAACTTAATTATTATTAAGAATAAGGCTAATGCTTCTAAAAATATTAAGTATTAGATATTGAAGACTAATTAATTGTGTAAAATAACTTTGCAGCTTTCAGTAATGTAATTTTAGTCTCTTAGAAGAAATCTAAAAAGTAATTATTATGCTTCTCACAATTATAAGAATGCTACGTTTCTCAGGCTTAAGAAAAGGAATTTGTGATAAAAATGTGATAATTATATTATTTTATATAATTAATTAATATTGTTTAGCAGTAGATTTCACATCTGCCGCTTAAAATAAGTTTATAAGTTTATAAGTTTTATCTCTCCTCCATTTGGTTTATTCCTTGTCGTCTTCTTTCAATAGGTCTTGTTAAAATCAGTCTTAGTGTATCTTGATTCAATTTTCTCTTATAGATTCCTCCTTCCCAATTGCAAAACAGCATTTCTCTTTCCTTTTTTTCCTTGATTCAGTATTTTTTCTTGAATTAAAAAAATTTCTTGCACTACTTGTATAAGTGACCTTGTTAGCAACAAAAGTAGCATTTCTTTAAAAATCTAATCTTCCTTGCTGTTCTTCCGTTTGACTTGCCTCCTCCTATTTCCTCAATCTCCATTTTGCAGTTTTAGTTAGGTTCCTTTTCAATTTGTTCCACTTGTTGTTGATTTGAAATTTTAAATTCCAATTGTGTATTTTAGCTCTGAATTTATTGTATCTAAGATTTTGTCTAACTATTTTATTCTTGCTGGTACTTTCATAAAGCATCAATTTCCCTTTCCTAATTGGCCATTCTAAGATCAAGTGTATCTTAAATTCCATGAGAGATCTGCTCCGTCAACTTCGTGTTCTCCTTACAAAGCTTTTTAACCTCTTCCTGGAGGTTTAGTACCACAGTGATAATTATATTATTAAACATAAAAAGAAGATTTTAAATTGAGTTTTCCTTCTTCTATAATAGTGCTATGATGCTAGATAATTATCATAAAAATACTTAGATTTAAAAATAAATAATGTAATTGTAGAATAGTAGCTTATAATTTCAATAAGTATGAATGCAAATCCCCATTGTTGTAAGCAGATTATAAATGTCAAATTATTTAATTATGGTATTAAGAATGCTTTCGAGTTTCATAATCTAATCATTTACCAACTAGGATTTGTGATATGTTAAATAAACCAAAAATTAAAACAATCTTTTAGCAACTAAGAATTAAGAAATACTAAGCATGAGATACCAATGGCTTTTCAAAGATTATTATTATGATAACCGTATAATTAATGCTGCTACCAATCTTGGAATCTAATTAAAAATAATAAAATATCCTTAATGAAAAGATCAAGGAACTAAACAACTAAACAAATTTATACCAAAAGCATAAACTATAAAGAGCATGATAAGAAGCACGATATTAATAAATATTAGGAACAAAATGGAAAATTAAATTCCTAAAATTCCTGAATCAAATCTTGATGAAATAGAGTGCTAATTATGAATATTCTCAGCACTTATTAGTAAATTAAAATGTGACTTCCATGCATAAATAAGAGTTTTGATAAAAAGGATTGTGATGCTAAACTTACTAAAAAGAAAGCAAAATTATTAGGTCTCTTTACTTAGATTCTAATAAAGGACTACTATTTATAAAAATATTGTTCTTATTTTATGGTTTTGTCTTATTAAAATATGTTTGTTGTCTTATATTTCTATCTTAATTAATAATTCAATTCTGTATGCAAATTATACAGTGGAAGTAGTTTTATGTTTTTAAGTCTTTGTCATAGCTTATGAAATTTGAAGGCTAAAACTAAAAGCATGATAATAGAAGATAGGAAGCAAGAAATGAAAACTATAAAAGACATTGGAATTAAGATTAACTAATATAGAATAAGTTAAATCTTTATAAATTACATTCTTTAAGGTATTTATAGTTAGAGAGCTTCACATTATCAAGATAATTACAAAAATTTATAATCAAACCTTTTAGCGCAGCAAGAGATTATTAATTATAATATTTAGGTTTGCAAAAGAAATGCCTTTTAGATAGTTACATAGATTATAAATGCTTAGCATAGTATCTTATAAATCTAATTTAATTTCTTTTACATTTTATAGAAAAGAACTGCATTATTCAGATTAGAACTAATTATAATTGAAGATATGTAATAAATAAAGCTCCTAATCTACTTACACTATTTAAACTTATAATTCAATACATTTCCCAAAATATAAATCTTCGTTCTTTTTCATCTCATCAACTTCAATTTACTACAACTCAAAGACTTTTTACTTATCAATGAAGTATTGCACAACGATTATTATGAAGATAGTACCTAAATACAAATCTAAACATCACTATGAACTCTAACTTTTTTGGTTTTAGCATACTTTCTGAAATCAAAATCACAGCAATGAGAAATACTCTTAAATCAAATAAATTCATAAATAGAAAAGCAAGAAAGTAGATTACTCCTGATAACCTACAAAGAAAATTAAGCAAAAACCATAAAGGACAAATATAAATACTCTAAAAGATATAGTTGTAAGACAGAAATGAGATAACTAAATTGAAATTTTTAATTAGAAAGTAAATAGCATAATGTAGTTTTAGGTTCAGATATCTAAAAACAATTCTTTATAGAAGAGAAAAGATAGCGAGTTTATTTAAATTTATTTAGTTGAATTAAGAAATACTTTCTTAATCAAACTTAGTAATTAGAGTCTTTTATTTACTTTAACTTTATATATAATTATTAGCAATAAAATTAAACTGATTTGCTTATTTTAAGCAAGATTCTTATTACTAAAATAGCGAGTAGGTACAATTAAGTATGTCTTGCTTATAATTATTAAGCAAATATTTAAATAGCAAATCCTTAAATTAAATCATAGAGTTAATTATAATTAATTTGTTGAAAGTATTATTTTTCATAGCTGTTATAGCTATTATTAAATGCCTTTGCTTACCATTTTACTTTGTGTATTAAATAATCTATTAAGGATGCTTTACTATTTAATAGCTTTAATTCCTTTTATATTATTGCTTTCTATAATCAAAAGGATTTTTTCTTTCAATATTTAAGAACCATAAATCCATTATTATACCTGTAGCTTCTTATTTACAAGATTTTCAGTCATATGAGTTATTGCATTTAAAGGCTAAAATATTTAAAATTACATAGACCTTTGCATTAATGTTGATCTTTAACTAATTTATACATAGCTTAGCAATATTCGTATATTAAGGCTTTCAAGATTAGACAAAAGTTTCCTTTAATTAGCTATATTAAATTATTAAATATCCTTTTAGCAACTGTATTAGATATCTCTATTTTTAAATGTATTCACTTATTTGTAGTATATGAAGTCTCTTATACTAATCAATGTATCCTAATGTTATTCTCTTTAAGGCTTAATATCAATAAACTTTTCTCTAATTCCACTTTTATAGATAATTCTTGCAAGTGAGTTTCTTCAAACTACCTTCATAAGTTATTTTGAATTAAGTCTCAAATAAGTATTTTGATTGTTTAAATATAAGATTGATGCTTCATTCTTAAGTGGTAAGAATAATTCTTAGAGATAGCTTGAAATGATTTCATTAAATACACTTAGTTTTATAATTTAGATGCTTTCTTTATATTTTGATTAGATTTCTCATTTTTACTTTAAAACTTAAATAAAGCCAAAGATATTTTACGTTGGATACATTTTCAATAAGCTTCTCGATTAAGATTTTTAGTTCTTTAAAAACTAATTTCTATTGCCATGCATTACTTCTTCTTTGACTTTAATACATTTGTCTTAAAAATCTCTATTATTTTCTGTACTAAGCAAGCAATTAAAGGTAGTTCGGCAGATAATTTATCTAGAAAATAACTAAGAAAGTGTAAATGCGATTAGTAGCATGTTACCTTGTAAGTTATACGGAGAGTAGGGCTTAATAGATAGAAAGCTTCTCAAATTAGAGACTTTTAATTTGATAGAGATATTAAGTTTCTATATTTAGAATATACGATTTACTTAACAGTTTTTGGCTAAGATATAGGGATTTCTCTTATAAGCCTTTACTATTAAGATTTCTATAACTGCCTTTCATAACAGATTCGATACTTATTAAGCTTTATGACTAAAGTATATGATTAAGTACTATTATAGCTGCTTTAGTGTCTTCTTAATAGTATGCATTTAGTATAAACAACTAATTTAATAGTACTTTAGTTAAGTTAAGGTAAATATAAGCTTATTTTCACTAGCACAAGAAATCAAAATAATAAGCTTCCTGTTATATGAAATGGCAAGTGTTCCAATATAAGAATGAAATTATCTATATCATAACATTGATTTAATAATGGAAATAAAGACAGAATAGAGGAATTCTTAATTTAGGGACTTGTTAGTATATTATATTTAATCATTTCACAAATCATCAGACTTAAATAAATCTTTCTGTCTCATTTAATAACAATCAAGCAAACTACAAATTGCTTATAAGTCAAGCTTTATCAAATCAAGTTATTATTTAAGTTATTCAAAAATCAAACACCAAAACCATTCAAAACAAATTGCCAATTTAAATAAAAGCACTTAAATATAATCTTAATACTTCAGTATATCAAGTAGCTTTTTAACTTTATAGGACTAACTTCATTTAATTGAAATCAAAATAGCTAATTTATAATTCAAAGGCTACCAAAAAGCATTACAATCTAGAACCTTTTTAAACCATATTTGCTTACTAATTTTAATGGACTAAGTTTAGAAACTATTATGAACTCTAACTTTTTTGGTTTTATCTATAAATAAATCTTAGCAAAAGTGCACAAATAAAGCTTAGATAATTATAAATGCTATAAACTGAATAATCAGAGTAACTAATAGCTCTTTATAATTAAACCAAATAAGTGTTTATGTAGCAATCAAAAGTTGCTTTTATCATAAATCTAGTGATATTTTAATTTTTCACATTTAATATCAAATCCTAATTCAGTTTAAAGTAACATAATCAGAAATTTCAAATAGTTAATTGATAGTAAGCAATTCTTCACAAAAATTAGTCATATGCTATAATAAGTTTAGGCAAATTACTCTTATCAAATAGCGGCCATTTTTCGTAAAATACTAGGATATATGATTAAGAATAAGTTTAAGCAATATCAGGCTAAATAAGATATTGCTAGCTTGATCAAATTAAATAAAAGCAGAATTTAATACTTTTAATATAAGAATTTATAAATGTAAAACTTTCAACCACTTCATCAACTAGCGCGTTTCAAGGATATATTTCTTGCTTTTAAACCAGCTTTAAAGAGTAATAAACCAATATATCCTCAGAAGCTTGTCATATCTTACTCTTCTACTATCATTAAATCCTAAAATTCTTCTTTATTAAATAGCTTATAAACGCATCCAAGCATAAGGAAGAATATTATAATGATGCCAGTAAACAGAATTAGATATCCAATTGTTAAATCTATATAATATCTTACCTAAGTCCTCTAAGGAATATTCTTTTTGACTTTCCACTTCAAGTTCATTTAGTATTTCTCCTTAAAAGGTTCATTCTCCCGAAGCATAATAATCTTCCACAAAAGCATTTTATATCATTGATGAATTCAGGTTGAAAACATACCAACCTCCATTTTGTTTCCAAGTTTCCTTAATATCTTCTTAAGAAATATAAATTTGGAAAGAAGAACCTTCTTCTTAAAGGAGTCTCTTCTATATATCATGCTTGCTGAGCCTTGCATTTGTGCTTGATATTTTAACATAAGATCCTTTATCCGTTTCGCAGAAAGTTTTGTTAGTACATTCAAAAGTTAAAGTTTCGCTGTCTTTAGTCAGATTACTTTCAGAATCTTTATAGTATAGTTAAAGATCAAAAGAATCTACAGCTATTTGAGCATCAGTCCCAAGATCAACAGCAAAACTATTTCCATTAATATTTGTATCAAAAGTAGCATTTTATGAGATTTCTTCATAGTTTGAGCTATTAGAAACTGTTGAAAAATTGAAAGGTTTAACTGAATTAAAAGCTTACCAAAAAAAACTTATTCCCATTCGATTTACTAGGAATAAACTTGTAGACTTAGCTCATGATACAGGAACTAGTTTTCTAGGATAGTTATATTATAATTGGAATATTTGGTAAAGTATTAACTTGTAAAATTATAGTAAATACGAGTTTTTGAGCCATCTTCAGTTGTCTATTAGAAGTTTAATTTAAAGGAAGTGCATTCAGGATTTGAGTCAGGAGACTCGCAAATCTATAGAGTTAAATTTAAGGTTTTTGGTTTGAGAATCTAATTGAAAGTAATGTCGAAGAGTAAAAACTAAGTAGAAGTAACTATTTTTGAAGGAAGTTATCTGGCAATTTCAATAGTTTTGATATCGCATTAATTCTAGCTTTCATCGTTTATTCAGCCATATAAGAATTATAAAGAATTACAATCGGAAACACACTAGTTGGAATCAAAAGAAGTACCTAGTGAAGATATTAGATACTTTAGCTTACTATTTGCTTTGCAGGATAAACAGTTGTTATTAGAATCACAAGAGTCGCATTCATTTTTGCAATTAGTGCAAGTGCACTCAGTTTAATCTTTAAATTAATTCTTATAACACTCAGAAACACATTTGCCTGTTTACTAAGCTTGGTCATTCAACAAGTAGTAAGAGATTGTCTAAGATTAACACGAGCATGAAGTACAGTTTTGCGGAGAAATTTCACAACTTGAACAGGAAACATCACAAAGTTAGCAGTGATTCTTTTCTTGGTAATAGTGCGCACTGCAAGATGTTAAACATTCACCATTTTAGTCCACTAAACCATTAGCACACGTGGTACAATAGTCTTTTCTATCTAAACATTCCAGACACTAAGAACTACACTTTATGCAAGTATTTTGGGAATAAAAATAGCCTGGGAAACAGCTCATACAATTTGAGGCTGTTAATGAACAACTTTTACAATTTTCAGAGCACTTTTGGCATACATTCTACTAATTTTAAAAATAATTTGAATTGCAAGAATTCTAGCAAATTCGATCCTATAAAACAGAAGATGTAGGACATTCATCTAAACACCTTCCTTAAAAGAGAACTTTATTCAAATTGCACTAAAGACAGTATGTACCAACTTCATTACATTATTCGCATCCTAGAATCTACTCTGAACAAAGCTTGCATGTTCTATTTCCTTAATCAAATTCATAAGGACCGCAAAAAGATTAGCAAGAATTGTCCTTTTTTAGCTTAAAAAGAGGATCACATTTGATGCAAATATTGTCTTAGAAGCACTCCAAGCAATTTTGAATAGTAGTACATCGTTTAGAGCATTGCTTTGTTTCTTTATTTTTATTCATTTGAGACTGGCATCTAAAGGGATAAGAGCAAACTGACTTAGAGTTCAAATCACAAACGCAATCAATTACATAATCCAGAGAACAGAATTGCAAACATTTGCCAACTTAGTCATCCTTAGAACAAAAAGAGTTTTCATTACAGAAAACTTGAAGATTTGAATCGCAAATACAACTAGATTGCAAGTGATTATTGCAATATTGTAAACATTAACCGTGAGATAAATTATCAATGCAAAAAAAATCTGAAATACATTTGTTTTTGGTAAAAGTCCCGCAAACACAGTTGCTTTAAAAGTTACTAGTACATGGTGATAGGCATGTGCCAATTGAGGAAGTGTAATCTTGACAAGTCTCTGTTGGACTACAATATACTTTCGTAATTGATCCACAGATACAGTCGGATTCTAAAGAGGAGGAACAAGCTAACTTACAGTTTCCTGTATTAGCACCATTATTAAGACAATATGAACCATCATTACATTTTTACTTTTATGATGTTCCGCAGGCACATTATTTTTAAAATTCACTAGAACATGGTGATAGGCATACTCCAGTTGAGGCATTTGGGTCTTAGCAAGTTGCTGTTGGACTACAATATACTTTCGTAATTGATCCACAGATACAGTCGGATTCTAAAGAGGAGGAACAAGCTAACTTACAGTTTCCTGTATTAGCACCATTATTAAGACAATATAAACCATCATTGCATTTCTACTTTGTAGAAGTTCCGCAGGTACATTATTTTTAAAATTCACTAGAACATGGTGATAGGCATACTCCAGTTGAGGCATTTGGGTCTTAGCAAGTTGCTGTTGGACTACAATATACTTTCGTAATTGATCCACAGATACAGTCGGATTCTAAAGAGGAGGAACAAGCTAACTTGCAGTTTCCTGTACTAGCACCATTATTAAGACAATATGAACCATCAGTACATTTCTACTTTTATGATGTTCCGCAGGCACATTATTTTTAAAATTCACTAGAACATGGTGATAGGCATACTCCAGTTGAGGCATTTGGGTCTTAGCAAGTCGTTGTAGAGCTACAGTAAGTTTTCGTACTTGTACCGCAAATACAGTCCGATTCTAAAGAGGAAGAACAAGCTAGCTTACAATTTCCTGTGCTTTCGGTGGTACTAAGACAATATGAACCATCATTACATTTCTAATTAGTAGAAGTTCCACAATCGCAGTTTTTTTAAAAGTTGCTAGTACATGGTGATAGGCATGTGCCAGTTGAGGAAGCGTAGTTTTGACATTTCTGTGTTGAGCTACAGTAGACTTTCGAATTTGCGCCGCAAATACAGTCCGAAGTCAAAGAGGAGGAACAAGCTAATTTACAGTTTCCTATACTTGCAACATTATTAAGGCAAAACAAATCATCTATACATTAATATTTTGTTGAAGTTCCGCAGACACAGTTTTTTTAAAATTCCATTGAACAAGGAGGAAAACATACTCCAGTTGAGGCATTTGGGTCTTAGCAAGTTGCTGTAGAGCTACAGTAAGTTTTCGTACTTGTACCGCAAATACAGTCCGAAACTAAAGAGGAGGAACAAGCTAACTTGCAGTTTCCTGTATTAGCACCATTATTAAGACAATATGAACCATCATTACATTTTTACTTTTATGATGTTCCGCAGGCACATTATTTTTAAAATTCACTAGAACATGGTGATAGGCATACTCCAGTTGAGGCATTTGGGTCTTAGCAAGTTGCTGTTGGACTACAATATACTTTCGTAATTGATCCACAGATACAGTCGGATTCTAAAGAGGAGGAACAAGCTAACTTACAGTTTCCTGTATCTTACTAGACATTGAGACAATATGAAGTTTCGGTGCACTTCTACTTTTATGATGTTCCACAGGCACATGAATCTTAAAAATCAATTGAACAAGAAGGCAAGCATTCTCCATTTGAGGCAGATGGATCTTTGCAAGTCTCTGCAGAGCTACAGTAAGTTTTCGTACTTGTACCGCAAATACAGTCCGAAACTAAAGAGGAGGAACATGCTGACTTGCAACTTCCTGTATCTTACTAGACATCAAGACAATATGAAGTTTCGGTGCACTTCTACTTTTATGATGTTCCGCAGGCACATGAATTTAATAATTCACTAGAACAAGGAGGAAGGCATACTCCAGTTAAGGCATTCGGGTCTTAGCAAGTCTCTGCAGAGCTACAGTAAGTTTTCGTACCTGTACCGCAAATACAGTCCGATTCTAAAGATGAGGAACATGCTGACTTGCAACTTCCTGTATCTTACTAGACATCAAGACAATATGAAGTTTCGGTGCACTTCTACTTTTATGATGTTCCGCAGGCACATGAATTTTAAAAATCACTTGAACAAGGAGAAAGGCATTCTCCGGTTGAGGAAACGTAGTTTTGACATTTCTGTGTAGAGCTGCAGTAAGTTTTCGTACTTGTACCGCAAATACAGTCTGATTCTAAAGAGGAGGAACAAGCTAACTTGCAACTTCCTGTATCTTACTAGACATTGAGACAATATGAAGTTTCGGTGCACTTCTACTTTTATGATGTTCCACAGGCACATGAATCTTAAAAATCAATTGAACAGGAAGGCAAGCATTCTCCATTTGAGGCAGATGGATCTTTGCAAGTCTCTGCAGAGCTACAGTAAGTTTTCGTACTTGTACCGCAAATACAGTCCGAAACTAAAGAGGAGGAACATGCTGACTTGCAACTTCCTGTATCTTACTAGACATTGAGACAATATGAAGTTTCGGTGCACTTCTACTTTTATGATGTTCCGCAGGCACATGAATTTAATAATTCACTAGAACAAGGAGGAAGGCATTCTCCAGTTGAGGCAGATGGATCTTTGCAAGTCTCTGCAGAGCTACAGTAAGTTTTCGTACCTGTACCGCAAATACAGTCCGATTCTAAAGATGAGGAACAAGCTAACTTGCAACTTCCTGTATCTTACTAGACATCAAGACAATATGAAGTTTCGGTGCACTTCTACTTTTATGATGTTCCGCAGGCACATGAATTTAATAATTCACTAGAACAAGGAGGAAGGCATACTCCAGTTAAGGCATTCGGGTCTTAGCAAGTCGTTGTAGAGCTGCAGTAAGTTTTCGTACTTGTACCGCAAATACAGTCTGATTCTAAAGATGAGGAACAAGCTAACTTGCAACTTCCTGTATCTTACTAGACATCAAGACAATATGAAGTTTCGGTGCACTTCTACTTTTATGATGTTCCGCAGTTGCATGAATTTTAAAAATCACTTGAACAAGGATAAAGGCAGTCTCCAGTTGAGGCAGATGGATCTTAGCAAATTCCTGTAGAGCTACAGTAACTTTTCGTACTTGTACCACAAATACAGTCCGAAACTAAAGAGGAGGAACAAGCTAACTTGCAACTTCCTGTACTAGCAACGTTACTTTGGCAATACTTATTTTCGTCGCATCATTCCATTATTTAATTTCCGCAGTGACATGAGTTTTAAAATTCGCTGATACATCAAGGTTAGCATTCTCCATTAGAGGCCGTGTAGTCTATGCAAACCTCCGATGACTTACAGTAAGCTTTTATACTTTAACCACATTCACAAAATGTACTTATTGTGCTGTTACACTTTCGAAGATTGCATTTTTTGGAAATTCATGTACAAGGTTGAGTACAAATGCTATATGGTTAAACTTTACATGAAAAACACATATTTTAATATAATTTACATCCGTAAAGAGAGCTGCAATTCGTATAGGTTATGGAAGGACAGTTGATGCATTTATTTTCTTGAGTTATACCACATCCAGCATCTATACATTATTACAAATCAGTTAGATCCGAACATTTTACGCATTTTGTGGTTCATCCACATTCATAAGGGCAGTCGAACGAATTTCGCTCTGTGCAATTATAACATTGTTTATATTCCTAAACTCATGCACATGCTTTTGTGCCTTCACACGATTAAAAATCTTTATAATTGCAAGCAGCATGAACTTATTTCACACTTAAAGTAAGAGTTACAATAAAAACGAAAATCATACTTTCCATTTTTATAATTTTCCTTTATTTGTTTATTTTTAAATGAAAAAAGATTATTTTGATTAGTTTTTTCTTTAATTTTATTTGTTATTGTTTAATTCTTACTGTTTTTAGAGAGCTTAAACATTTAACTATTTCCCTTTATTTCCCTGATTTAACTCTTTTGTGTAAAATTAAAGAAATATTTTTAGTTTTATATCTTTAAAATAAATTTTTAAACATAAATGTATTATTCAATTTTATTGTTGAACCTCTTTGGAGATCGGATATTAACAATTAAATCTCTTTGATACATCAATGATATAAAATGCTTTTGTGGAAGATTATTATGCTTCGGGAGAATGAACCTTTTAAGGAGAAATACTAAATGAACTTGAAGTGGAAAGTCAAAAAGAATATTCCTTAGAGGACTTAGGTAAGATATTATATAGATTTAACAATTGGATATCTAATTCTGTTTACTGGCATCATTATAATATTCTTCCTTATGCTTGGATGCGTTTATAAGCTATTTAATAAAGAAGAATTTTAGGATTTAATGATAGTAGAAGAGTAAGATATGACAAGCTTCTGAGGATATATTGGTTTATTACTCTTTAAAGCTGGTTTAAAAGCAAGAAATATATCCTTGAAACGCGCTAGTTGATGAAGTGGTTGAAAGTTTTACATTTATAAATTCTTATATTAAAAGTATTAAATTCTGCTTTTATTTAATTTGATCAAGCTAGCAATATCTTATTTAGCCTGATATTGCTTAAACTTATTCTTAATCATATATCCTAGTATTTTACGAAAAATGGCCGCTATTTGATAAGAGTAATTTGCCTAAACTTATTATAGCATATGACTAATTTTTGTGAAGAATTGCTTACTATCAATTAACTATTTGAAATTTCTGATTATGTTACTTTAAACTGAATTAGGATTTGATATTAAATGTGAAAAATTAAAATATCACTAGATTTATGATAAAAGCAACTTTTGATTGCTACATAAACACTTATTTGGTTTAATTATAAAGAGCTATTAGTTACTCTGATTATTCAGTTTATAGCATTTATAATTATCTAAGCTTTATTTGTGCACTTTTGCTAAGATTTATTTATAGATAAAACCAAAAAAGTTAGAGTTCATAATAGTTTCTAAACTTAGTCCATTAAAATTAGTAAGCAAATATGGTTTAAAAAGGTTCTAGATTGTAATGCTTTTTGGTAGCCTTTGAATTATAAATTAGCTATTTTGATTTCAATTAAATGAAGTTAGTCCTATAAAGTTAAAAAGCTACTTGATATACTGAAGTATTAAGATTATATTTAAGTGCTTTTATTTAAATTGGCAATTTGTTTTGAATGGTTTTGGTGTTTGATTTTTGAATAACTTAAATAATAACTTGATTTGATAAAGCTTGACTTATAAGCAATTTGTAGTTTGCTTGATTGTTATTAAATGAGACAGAAAGATTTATTTAAGTCTGATGATTTGTGAAATGATTAAATATAATATACTAACAAGTCCCTAAATTAAGAATTCCTCTATTCTGTCTTTATTTCCATTATTAAATCAATGTTATGATATAGATAATTTCATTCTTATATTGGAACACTTGCCATTTCATATAACAGGAAGCTTATTATTTTGATTTCTTGTGCTAGTGAAAATAAGCTTATATTTACCTTAACTTAACTAAAGTACTATTAAATTAGTTGTTTATACTAAATGCATACTATTAAGAAGACACTAAAGCAGCTATAATAGTACTTAATCATATACTTTAGTCATAAAGCTTAATAAGTATCGAATCTGTTATGAAAGGCAGTTATAGAAATCTTAATAGTAAAGGCTTATAAGAGAAATCCCTATATCTTAGCCAAAAACTGTTAAGTAAATCGTATATTCTAAATATAGAAACTTAATATCTCTATCAAATTAAAAGTCTCTAATTTGAGAAGCTTTCTATCTATTAAGCCCTACTCTCCGTATAACTTACAAGGTAACATGCTACTAATCGCATTTACACTTTCTTAGTTATTTTCTAGATAAATTATCTGCCGAACTACCTTTAATTGCTTGCTTAGTACAGAAAATAATAGAGATTTTTAAGACAAATGTATTAAAGTCAAAGAAGAAGTAATGCATGGCAATAGAAATTAGTTTTTAAAGAACTAAAAATCTTAATCGAGAAGCTTATTGAAAATGTATCCAACGTAAAATATCTTTGGCTTTATTTAAGTTTTAAAGTAAAAATGAGAAATCTAATCAAAATATAAAGAAAGCATCTAAATTATAAAACTAAGTGTATTTAATGAAATCATTTCAAGCTATCTCTAAGAATTATTCTTACCACTTAAGAATGAAGCATCAATCTTATATTTAAACAATCAAAATACTTATTTGAGACTTAATTCAAAATAACTTATGAAGGTAGTTTGAAGAAACTCACTTGCAAGAATTATCTATAAAAGTGGAATTAGAGAAAAGTTTATTGATATTAAGCCTTAAAGAGAATAACATTAGGATACATTGATTAGTATAAGAGACTTCATATACTACAAATAAGTGAATACATTTAAAAATAGAGATATCTAATACAGTTGCTAAAAGGATATTTAATAATTTAATATAGCTAATTAAAGGAAACTTTTGTCTAATCTTGAAAGCCTTAATATACGAATATTGCTAAGCTATGTATAAATTAGTTAAAGATCAACATTAATGCAAAGGTCTATGTAATTTTAAATATTTTAGCCTTTAAATGCAATAACTCATATGACTGAAAATCTTGTAAATAAGAAGCTACAGGTATAATAATGGATTTATGGTTCTTAAATATTGAAAGAAAAAATCCTTTTGATTATAGAAAGCAATAATATAAAAGGAATTAAAGCTATTAAATAGTAAAGCATCCTTAATAGATTATTTAATACACAAAGTAAAATGGTAAGCAAAGGCATTTAATAATAGCTATAACAGCTATGAAAAATAATACTTTC
Source organism: Loxodes magnus (assembly GCA_946699065.1). NCBI lineage: Eukaryota > Ciliophora > Karyorelictea > Loxodida > Loxodidae > Loxodes > Loxodes magnus. The sequence goes on along the minus strand of CAMPDV010000025.1, from coordinate 1,309,110 downwards.
AACAAATTAATTATAATTAACTCTATGATTTAATTTAAGGATTTGCTATTTAAATATTTGCTTAATAATTATAAGCAAGACATACTTAATTGTACCTACTCGCTATTTTAGTAATAAGAATCTTGCTTAAAATAAGCAAATCAGTTTAATTTTATTGCTAATAATTATATATAAAGTTAAAGTAAATAAAAGACTCTAATTACTAAGTTTGATTAAGAAAGTATTTCTTAATTCAACTAAATAAATTTAAATAAACTCGCTATCTTTTCTCTTCTATAAAGAATTGTTTTTAGATATCTGAACCTAAAACTACATTATGCTATTTACTTTCTAATTAAAAATTTCAATTTAGTTATCTCATTTCTGTCTTACAACTATATCTTTTAGAGTATTTATATTTGTCCTTTATGGTTTTTGCTTAATTTTCTTTGTAGGTTATCAGGATTAATCTACTTTCTTGCTTTTCTATTTATGAATTTATTTGATTTAAGAGTATTTCTCATTGCTGTGATTTTGATTTCAGAAAGTATGCTAAAACCAAAAAAGTTAGAGTTCATAGTGATGTTTAGATTTGTATTTAGGTACTATCTTCATAATAATCGTTGTGCAATACTTCATTGATAAGTAAAAAGTCTTTGAGTTGTAGTAAATTGAAGTTGATGAGATGAAAAAGAATGAAGATTTATATTTTGGGAAATGTATTGAATTATAAGTTTAAATAGTGTAAGTAGATTAGGAGCTTTATTTATTACATATCTTCAATTATAATTAGTTCTAATCTGAATAATGCAGTTCTTTTCTATAAAATGTAAAAGAAATTAAATTAGATTTATAAGATACTATGCTAAGCATTTATAATCTATGTAACTATCTAAAAGGCATTTCTTTTGCAAACCTAAATATTATAATTAATAATCTCTTGCTGCGCTAAAAGGTTTGATTATAAATTTTTGTAATTATCTTGATAATGTGAAGCTCTCTAACTATAAATACCTTAAAGAATGTAATTTATAAAGATTTAACTTATTCTATATTAGTTAATCTTAATTCCAATGTCTTTTATAGTTTTCATTTCTTGCTTCCTATCTTCTATTATCATGCTTTTAGTTTTAGCCTTCAAATTTCATAAGCTATGACAAAGACTTAAAAACATAAAACTACTTCCACTGTATAATTTGCATACAGAATTGAATTATTAATTAAGATAGAAATATAAGACAACAAACATATTTTAATAAGACAAAACCATAAAATAAGAACAATATTTTTATAAATAGTAGTCCTTTATTAGAATCTAAGTAAAGAGACCTAATAATTTTGCTTTCTTTTTAGTAAGTTTAGCATCACAATCCTTTTTATCAAAACTCTTATTTATGCATGGAAGTCACATTTTAATTTACTAATAAGTGCTGAGAATATTCATAATTAGCACTCTATTTCATCAAGATTTGATTCAGGAATTTTAGGAATTTAATTTTCCATTTTGTTCCTAATATTTATTAATATCGTGCTTCTTATCATGCTCTTTATAGTTTATGCTTTTGGTATAAATTTGTTTAGTTGTTTAGTTCCTTGATCTTTTCATTAAGGATATTTTATTATTTTTAATTAGATTCCAAGATTGGTAGCAGCATTAATTATACGGTTATCATAATAATAATCTTTGAAAAGCCATTGGTATCTCATGCTTAGTATTTCTTAATTCTTAGTTGCTAAAAGATTGTTTTAATTTTTGGTTTATTTAACATATCACAAATCCTAGTTGGTAAATGATTAGATTATGAAACTCGAAAGCATTCTTAATACCATAATTAAATAATTTGACATTTATAATCTGCTTACAACAATGGGGATTTGCATTCATACTTATTGAAATTATAAGCTACTATTCTACAATTACATTATTTATTTTTAAATCTAAGTATTTTTATGATAATTATCTAGCATCATAGCACTATTATAGAAGAAGGAAAACTCAATTTAAAATCTTCTTTTTATGTTTAATAATATAATTATCACTGTGGTACTAAACCTCCAGGAAGAGGTTAAAAAGCTTTGTAAGGAGAACACGAAGTTGACGGAGCAGATCTCTCATGGAATTTAAGATACACTTGATCTTAGAATGGCCAATTAGGAAAGGGAAATTGATGCTTTATGAAAGTACCAGCAAGAATAAAATAGTTAGACAAAATCTTAGATACAATAAATTCAGAGCTAAAATACACAATTGGAATTTAAAATTTCAAAGCAACAACAAGTGGAACAAATTGAAAAGGAACCTAACTAAAACTGCAAAATGGAGATTGAGGAAATAGGAGGAGGCAAGTCAAACGGAAGAACAGCAAGGAAGATTAGATTTTTAAAGAAATGCTACTTTTGTTGCTAACAAGGTCACTTATACAAGTAGTGCAAGAAATTTTTTTAATTCAAGAAAAAATACTGAATCAAGGAAAAAAAGGAAAGAGAAATGCTGTTTCGCAATTGGGAAGGAGGAATCTATAAGAGAAAATTGAATCAAGATACACTAAGACTGATTTTAACAAGACCTATTGAAAGAAGACGACAAGGAATAAACCAAATGGAGGAGAGATAAAACTTATAAACTTATTTTAAGCGGCAGATGTGAAATCTACTGCTAAACAATATTAATTAATTATATAAAATAATATAATTATCACATTTTTATCACAAATTCCTTTTCTTAAGCCTGAGAAACGTAGCATTCTTATAATTGTGAGAAGCATAATAATTACTTTTTAGATTTCTTCTAAGAGACTAAAATTACATTACTGAAAGCTGCAAAGTTATTTTACACAATTAATTAGTCTTCAATATCTAATACTTAATATTTTTAGAAGCATTAGCCTTATTCTTAATAATAATTAAGTTATTCACACTTAATACAATACATTTATAGAACTTATTAGTAATCAAAAAGGCTTTTACTAAAGTAACATGCTTATAAGCATATTAATGTTAGATGCTAACATATACACATAATGAGCATCTGGTATCAATATATAACTATATAGTATAAGATAATCATATTTGCATAATTTAATAATAAGCCACTATTCAAACATAAGCAATATATCATATATCAAAATAATAATCTTGGTCACTATACTCATATTTTATTATCTCTATTTTCATATCACAAATATCTCAAAATTATAACTATCAGTCTTAAGTATGACCAAAATCATTATTTATACTAAAGATAATCTTAAGTGTTCATCACATTTATTATTTATAATATCCTTTGAAAATACTAAAAGCATTCACTATCTCAAAGACTAAAATATATCATTTCAAAATTAAATGTTACTTGTCTAGTTGATTACTGAGACACTTAACTATGGAATTATCATAATTACATTCTAAAAGGAATATCCCTAATAGTATAGCACATTGTATTAAAACCTTAAATGTTTTGCTACATAGCCTTGAGTCTTACTAGTTTACAACCTTACATAGTACTACTATCATACCATCTTACTAAAAAGTTAAATAATTAGATTATTTAATTTATAACTGTTTATTTATTAATGATAAATTAGCTTAAAAAGTAATTAGAGTAAGGATTGGTTATTATCATAGAAACAGTTAATATATTCTGCTATTCATATCTTGTTAAGCAAATAAATCCTCTATTTAGCATATAGAAACACATTAAATTAACTAAATACAATATCTTCATCCAACTAGTCATAAGTATAAAATCAATTAGGTGAAAGTCACTAATATCAAAGCTATACTTTATATTACAGTCAGTTCAAAACTCATTTTTACTTCTAGAAGCTAATATAATTTAAGTACTAGATATATAATTCAAATAGTAAACTTAGATATTTCAAATTAACAACCAATATACTTATATAACAAAATAACCCAAATATTCATTTCATATCAATTATTCAAAATGAAAGCGCAAAAATATTACCCAAAACACTAAACATCACAACAAATCAATTAGTTGAGATTAAAAGAGCTTGGCACTAATTAAGAAGAATCTCCTAATAAAAATTATAGCGAACCACCTTTAGAATATTAACCTGAATATTTCACTGAACGATCAGTGGAAAAACAATAAATTTCTTTGCATGAACTTAGTAAGCGTGATTTAGAAAATATTGTAACAGGAAAGCTTGATATCTCTTCTGAACATAAGAGCTTATAAAGAAATTCTTGAGAAGTACAAAATTCTTCGTAGCTGCTCTAATAATCATTTAATAGTATAGCAGCTGCAGAAGCAATTCGATACTATTAGCATAAGAATAAGCAATTACTCGAAGAGCTTGACTAAATAAGAAGATAAATCTTTGATCTAAGCTAAAAGACTAACTTGGAATACTCAAATCATTAGGAAACTTTAGATAATCTTAAAATATCTTAGCAAAGAGAAAAAGATTAATGGAATGCAAAACTTTCAGAATAAGAGTTTGCTTAAAGGTAGAAAGAAATGCATTGGAGGTAATAAATGGTTTAATTAGAGTAGGAACTTAATAAATATATATAACTGCTAAAAAAATCAGAATAAGAAAACTAAAATTTACAGAAGCAAATAAAGAATTTACAGTAGGAATTGATCTAAAAAATCTAAAAATAATCAAATTAGTAATAAACCAATTAAAGTAAGGAATCTCAAGAGCTATAAAATCTTAAAATTTAGAATTAGATTTAAATTGACTAACTATAAAACGATAAGAAACTCTTAGCTAAAGAACTAGAGACTTACAAAAAATAAAACCAAAAACTTGAAAATGAAATGAAAACTTATAAGAGCAATCAAGATACGTAACAAAATAAAATAGGTTAGAGCTTATCAAGCCTTTAGTCTTAATTAGAATAAGCCAAAAGATTCTATACTGAAGAGCTTAAAAAAATGTAAGAAGAAAATTAAAATTTAAAAATAGAAAATGAAAGTCAGAAAGAGGAAATTAGACAATTGGGTTAAATTATTTAAGAATATAAAAAAGGATCTTAAGTTTATTATCCAAAATAAATTTAAGAAGCGTAAGCATAGAAAAATTTGAAAATAAGCATAAACAAAGAAAGTGAAACTAAATAAGAAATCCAAGATTTAAGTGAGCAATTTTTGAAGTCATCTCTGAGTTAATCTTATGATACTTTGCAAACAATTCAGTCTTCTAAAACTAAAAAAAAAGGAAAGGACCAAAAATCATATAAAAAGTCTCCTTACTCATAAAATCTATAAAAGAAGAGTAGTAAAACAAGAAACTAAAATCGTAATAAATCAAAAATAACTAAAAATAAGCGAAGTTATTCATAACATGAAGATATCTTAAAAAGCAATTTCCAAACTCTAGACTCAAGCTGTTAAAACTTAACTAATTCTCATTAAGATAAGCATTGTAGTCATTGTAGTAGTATGAAGAATGTTTCTATTGATTCAGTATAATAAAAAAATCTAACACCTCAGACTAGCATAGATCAAAGCTTTAAACTTACCTAATCTCAATCCAAAAGTAAGAAAGAAATGACCAAAGGTATAGAAGGACTTTATTAAGATCTTACATCATAAATAAATAGTCTTGAATAGAGAATCAGTTAATATGACTAGCAATTCAAAACACTCTCAAAACCAAAGCCTCAAAACTGACAAAAAGACTTCAAAATGACAGATTATTAATGCCTTATTATATTTAAAAAAAAAAGTTATACAATAACCTCCCTGTCTCATAGTACAGTTTAGAAGTCTCATTGAAATAAAATATTAAAATATCTCAAATAATATCAGCTTATTAAGTTCATAAATCTAAAGTTCTAAGTGTCTTAGGTATTTAAATTATATAATTTAGCGTATTATATCCAATTGACTGTTTAAAGATTCTAATTCTTTATATATTTATTAGATACTAATTTTCATATGTCATTACTCATCATTTTTCAGGATGAGCTGATTTAAGCAAAAGCTAAAGCTATAAATTAGTTTATAGTACAGGGTGAAAGCTTTAAGATAAACAAGTTTGATATTTGCTTTTTGATGATAGAAATAAAATAATAATAATGCTAGAAAGAAATATAGGGGTTAAGAAGGAAAGTAAATCCTATCAAATAAATCTAGATAAGATTGATTCTCTTATTGAAAATTAAAATTTGTAGTCTGCTCGTAGCTAGTCCTCCAAAGGAAGTACTGGATTCATAAGAGCCTTAACGTCAAGAGTTAGTGAACTTAATAGACTTCTACTTATAAGTGATAAAAAGGAAATCGAGTAAAGTACAAAAGAGGCGATTTCACCTAAAGTTGAAGACGAGTTGATTAAATAAAGGCCAATGACAACTCCAACTTATATGAAACCTACTTCAGTAAAGCCTATCAAAACTAGTAGTCGGGTAAAGCATCTGCGACCATAGTCAAGAAATCCAGAAATTTGACTTAAAGAAAATAATAACTAAAACTAAGACAAAAATCAAAATAGTTAAAAAAGATCAGGAATAATAAATACTCTCTTTATCAGACAGCACAAACCACTTCTATGTGCTGCATTATTAAATGAACTTCTATATAAGAGACTAGCAATTCCAAGTAAAACATACACTAAAGATGATATTAAACGAATAAAATTCATGAACTCAAAAAGCTTCAAATATGATCAATCTCTTAATACTTCCTAAATGGTATATTTCGTTCTTAATGTGATTACTTCAATCTAAAACTTTAAGAGATTTAATTTAAAGAAAGAAGTTTTGCTTTCTCCGCTTATAGAAGACAGATTAAAGAAAATGTGAAACTTTATTCTAAAAGCTGAAAAAATTACTATTGCTTAGAAAAAATTTAGGTTGCGACCTACTGTATTACTTGACTGCTTTATTCAAAAATGCAATATAGACAGCTTTTTCGCAGAAGCTATAGTGCATGCCATCTTCTTGAGAGTAAAAAATCCAAACTTCGAGTAATTTAGAAGTTACTTTAAATCATGGGTATTTTCAAATGATTTAAAAAGAAGGAAACGCTTCTGTTTTGATATATACTCGCTAAGTAAATAGAATTTCATTTCTTCATCAGTGATTTTTTAGTTCTGAAGATCAAAGTAAAGCTAATTATTATATAATGATTTGATGATATTTATGAACTACATTAAAGAACAACACGAACGTCAGATCAATGAAGCATATAGTAGAGTTAATTCTAGGACTTGGCTTCATGATCTAGAACGCAAAACATTGGTGCTAGATAAAAAATTCATAGTGAACATTACTTTTTATGATTTCAATAACCTGCTTAACTTCCCTTAAAGTCATCCTGATATTTTCTATGTAATCATTTATAAGCTATTCGGTATAGAAACATTGGACTGGTTTACAAGGTTGAATAATTTAAACAATGTTTTAGTAAAGGACAATGGATTTCTGACAAAAGTTCCTTATAAAAATGATATTGAGGAGTCTCTACAAGTAATGAAGTAATCTTTTATATAGAAATACTCTAAAATAAATTCTTTTATCAAGGGAAGATTTCAAATGAATAAAACCTGCTGAAGTTGAGAGATTAATTTTACTGTTCTAATCACTTGCAGATATAGAACTTTTCATCGTGTAAAATGAGATTTATATAACAAAGGAGTCAATGCTAAGTAAATAATCTAACATCTGGAAAACTTAAGAGAAATATAATGAGCTTACTAAGAGATTTTATGGCATTCTAGACGAAGCTAAAGGACTGAGGGTAGATTTCATTGAATTTGTTGAATTCTTCGCAATTTTTGCTGCTAATTATGTAGAAGATAAGATATAGCAAGAAAGAATCTTCCAAATATGCTTCTCTGTATATGATAACGATAATGATAAAATAATTACTGATAGAGATTTGTATGCTCTGCATGATTAAAATGGAGATCATTTTTAACTTCCAGAAGCTCTTAGAATTGAAGCTGAAATAATTAGAGATGAAATATTCACTGGAATAGTTGAAGGAGGCGAAGCTAACACAATAACATATCAGCAATTCAAAAAAAAGTTTCTTTTCAATGAGAAACCTTCTTTATGGAAAATTATTAACTAAAACATTAGTGCCATTTAGATTAATCTTGTACCTCAACCTCCTTCTAAAGTTTTCAAAAGACCAGAAAAGGGAAGAATATCAATTATTACTAAGTGATATGAATACTTTTTAAGACTTTTTTGATATAACTTTAAATTTTTGCTTGCTCAATAGTTTTACCTCTAGATTTTAATTTCATTTTTAAGAGTATCTTTCTATTTAAAATTTGATCTATTCTTTAAGCTAAAAATTAGCATAGGTTTTTATAATTTTTCAATAAAAAGGGAGTAGTTCAATGGAAGTAAACTTCTTAGTATATCTTTCAACTATTTAGATAAAAAGACAAGGCAACTTTATCCTAAAGTCATAGCAATAATTAAAAGCATTTATTGAGTTACTATCTTTAGTAAATGAGTTATATTACAAAAAGTATTCACTTTTCGTTATTCTTCACTTATAATTATTTACTAGTATTAACTGTGCAAGCACTTCTAACTATTTATATCATTTTAATTTTCTTTACACATTCAAGTATAAATGGGATCTACTTTAGCCCAGGATAATAATTTGACTTCAAAACCTTAGATATATAATATTTAACCTTTAAATTAATTGCTAATATATGGAATATTTATAACCTAAAAGATTTAATATAATATCTCCATTTTTATAATTATGAGAATTTGATCTAGTAAGCTATAGTAAATTAAGGTAGTTAGAAGGAATATAAATTAATTAAAGGCTTTATTATTTGATATTTAGTTATAAAGTTTAGCCATTTTTAACTATCTTGTTAGTTAGATGTTTTCAATCAGACTATCTATTTACTTTCTCAATGCTTTCTTATTTTTATTCTGTGTATATTAAAATGCTATTGAGTTTCTTCTTAGCATTGATATAAAAGGATATTACTACATACTATACTTGTTACCTTTTTAAATATTGCTTATGTAGAGAATGATGGCTATGTAAGACTCTGAAGAACTAATAGCATATTAAAGATCAAACGCTTTGTTAGGTTACAAAGAAGTACTTCTTTCTTTAATGAAGCCTCTATCTTCTTTTCATTGCTGATGTTCTTTTATCTTTCTATAAAAGAATCCATTTATATTAGTGTTATTAACTGAAGCTTAAGATTGATTGAGTCTAATTAAGGAATTTAATTGTATTAATAAACTTTTAAGAGTTAAAATAAGATTCTATTACTAAATGGAAATAAAGACTCTTTTTGTTATGGTTGATGGACTAGGAGAGGGTGGCTTAAAACAGTATCAAGGTAGGACAATCTTGTAATAGAATATGCACCCAAATCTTGATTCGTTAGCTTAAGCAGGGTAATTAATTATACAGACTAAATGGAATTATGGATTCTGTAGAATCTGGAAAAGCGTGTGGAAGTGATACTGCCCATATGAGTATTTTTGGATATAATCCATTTGTTTATTATAAAGGTAGAGGAGCATTTGAAACAATGGGATGTGGGGTTGATATGATTCCAGGAGATATTGCTTTCAAATGCAATTTCGCTACAATGGATTTAGAAACTGGAATAGTTACAAAAAGAAGATGCGATAGGAAATTCCCTTAATGGGGGTTATAACTAATTTAAGATCTTGACAATATTAAAATTCCAGGACACGAACAATTTTATAGTGTTAAAATTTAATACGCTACTGAACATAGAGTTGGCATTAGAGTAAGAGGTCCACATCTTGTTGATACTATTACTTCAACAGATCCACTAGTTGATGGAAAGAAAATTAAAAGAATTAAAGGTAAAAACAATGATTTTGAAAGTAATTTTACAGCTGGTCTGATAAATTTGCTATCTGATACAATCATACAAGCTTTAATAAATCATCCTATTAACATTCAAAGGAAGAGCGAAGGAAAGAAGTATACAAACGTAATTTTGTTAAGAGGATGTGGATCTCGTATTCAATGTGATAGCTTTGAATAAAAATATAATCTGAAATCTTTTATTTTAGCTCCTACAGCCATTATTTCTGGAATTGGTATGACGTTTGGTATGGATAGGATAACTGGCGTAGAAGGTGCTTCAGGAGATGCTTCTACAAATTTATAAAATAAGGGAAAAACAGCTGTAGATACTCTCATAAATAACCCTTATAATTTTGGATTTTTACACATAAAAGGTTTTGATGACTTAGGGCATGATATGGATATATAAGGAAGAGAGGCATTTCTTTAAAAAATAGACACAATGCTAGGTGAAGTTATTGAATAACTTACTGACTCAAAGCAAAGATTTTTGATTGTTATAACAGGAGATCATACAACTACTTGCTACACTGGAGATCATACTTTTGAACCTGTTCCTTTTGTTATCTCACCTATCAATTTCCAATTCAACCAAAAGCAATTCAGTGACCAAGTAACCAAATTTGATGAAATATCTTGTAGTCAAGGTCGACTTGGAAGATTTCCAGGAAATTAGGTGATGAATGTGATTCAGAAGATTAAAAATGTTTACACTTAAACATTTAATAAATTTTAAAACTTACTAATATTCAATTAAATTAATCCCTTCAACTTACTAAAAATACCTCTATACATTCTATCAACTGATTTAACCATATAAAATTTTAATCTTTATATACTTTCACTCTTAATAATTTAAACATTATCAAGATATAATAATTAGCATAGAAATCATAATAGTAGCTAATCATTAATATACTGTACTTCTGTGAAAGGTTTGATTTTGCATATCTAAAGAATCTTTTTATAAATGATAGCTTATAATAAGATTTTTATGGCTAAGATTTCTTCTCTTATTACTATAGACAGTCTTATAATATATTGAATAGCTTATGGATTTAGACTCTATTTAGATACTTAGTAGGTATATTTACTAAAATCCCAAAATAAATAAAAAGTCAATTTTCTATTTCAAATTTCTTGGCTTTTGCATTCATCTCGAAATACTCTATATTTTTCTCAGGGAGTTAGTACTTAAACTGCCGTTTACTAAATGAATTTAATCTTTTTACTTAATTGAACTGTACTGAGTCTTCATCGTTGAATCCTATATGCTTACTCCTTCCTAAATAAGGGACTACAAAGTTTTTAAGCATATTTTTAGCCATACAGGTTATGTAAACTGAGCTTCAATCCTTGTGATAGATACATTACTGTAAATCCTATCAGTACAATCTTGGAAAAATCCAGGAAAATCTATTTGGATAGTTAGTAAACGAAAATTTAAAGTACTAGTCTTCCTAATAAGGATGTAACCAATCGCAATTATGATTATTAAAGCAGATCGCAGGAACTCTATGCATATACTCTGGATTAACAAAGAAAGAAGCAAATGCATAATGAGCTCATTTATAGAAATCACGACTGAATCAAATATCATCCTCTGTAAATATTACTGCATTTGCTTCTAAATACTCAAAGCAAAACTTTAAACCAAAAAGCATATTTTGCACAAAATTTACTTCATTTAGTTCTTTTTCGCTTAATTTCTCCATATTTTCGATTATAGACGAAGGATGCATAAGATGAATTATAGGTAATTAGTATTATTTTCTCAGTTATTTGATCTTTCTAACTAGTTTTCTATTATGACCATCTTGAGAAATTATTAGTACTGTATTTTAAACGCCACTTGAATTAGCAATATTCTCAACTGTTTTTTCCAAAATATTGATTCGTGAATTTGCAAGTAGGAGAATAGGAATAAAAGGGTTTTTACTGATGTTTTTTAAATTTTTGAACTATTCTAAGCCATCTTGATACTCCAGTAACTCTTAGTTGCTGTCAGGTTAAATTCTCTATTCAAATAAAGCTTGATCATATGCACGAGAGTCAAAAAACGCTTGTTATGGTGTATCTACCTTTATTCCATATAACCTTCATTTGAACTCTTCATTTCTAATAGCTGTTCAGTTTCTATCAGAACGATGAGCTGAAAAATTTCCAAACCATTTGTCAGGGATTTCATGTATTTCTTCCTTTCATTACGTAAAAGCAAAAACCTCTGAACTAGGAAGGTGAATTCCAAGATAGGCTTCTTAGATTAAAGTTTTTTAAACTAATCGTTTGAACATATAAAAATTAGCTATGTGTCCTTTGAAGAAGTATCCTACCTCTTCACTATGGTTTTACAATACAGATCCTCTGCTAATTAACCATGCTCCTAGCCTCAGAAATCTACCAGTTTGCTATAAGCGATTATATTTTTCCCTTTTAGGCATCTTATAAATACATTGGCCATTTAGAAAGAGTTAAATGTTTATTTTCTAAATAGACTTTGAAGCAGGCGAGTTAAACACTGCAGTTACTTAATTCCATTAGTTAGGCTTTTAGACTAAACCCTCTGTTTAACTAGTGATAATTCTACATCCAGTTTATTCTTCCCCTCATTGAAAGTATAGATAAGAATTATTAAGATAGAGTGCATAGCCTCAGAAATCACTAGAAAGCCCGCATCCGAACATTTTATTAGAAAAGAGAGTTTGAATGTTATCAAAGTAGCCTTTTTTCTACAAGTTTTCACTAGTTCTAAACCAAAGCATAAAAGTGAGATCAGGACTATCAATAGCTCTATGTTCATGTGTAAAGATTATGTGTTACTATCCATTAAGTTCTAGTCAGTTTGGAGGATTAATTAGGGGGTTAGTTTTCTATTGCTCCATATTAATGATATCTTCTTAAGTAGGAGTAGCTTTCTATATTATGGGTAGAAAGTCATCTTTTTCGTTTATTAGGTTAGTACTGTACTGGATGAAGTACAGTGAAATAACAATAATAGTCATGAAAGGGTATCATTTGGATTAAATAGACATTTCTTTGAGTTAATTTTAAGGTTTAAAAAGGAATTTTCTAATATTTAAAAAATGATGATTACAATACTATCAGTTACATGTAATAATACTTAAATTAATATTTTGTGAGCAACTTATCTACTTCAATTTTAATTAAAGTATTAATTCAAGTAGTTTAAGTCCATATTCAGTACCAAGAAAGTTCTAATTGTAGTTTCAGCATTTCTCGCTTTAGTTAGTCTTAATTATCCTTCTCATTTCTGAATTTTATTTATTATATAGATTATAACCAAAAAGCATATTATCGCTTTATGCCAGGTATTATGGACTTTAACTACCATAATTACCCAAATTTAGTTGCTTTTTACTTTGCAAGTTTCTATATAATCCACTATCTTCTTTTCATTTTAAGTATATGATTTATAGCAACACATAGTATGACCATTCTAGGCTTTTTATCTTCTGCACTACTTATTGATTTTATTTAATAGGATAATTAATTAAATCTGGTATATAGGTAAAATTAGATTTGAATGGAATTCTTTAATATTAAGCTTTATTTTATTTGTATTATTTGAGTAAAATGGTATCATCTATTTGGAACTGCGAAAGTTTCTGGGAATGTAGTAGATGTTACATATCAGGTTTAATTGCTCTAATTACATTGTTTGAATACATCCGTGTATCTAAGCTCGTGTTTTAAGGAAGTGTCTGTACTAGAGAAGATAAGATAGTTTTCACTACCAGTTTGCTTCAGATTCTATTTTCCGTTTTTTATTATATCTTATACTCCACCAGCCTTTTTTGATATGCTTTAAGATCTGTAAGACTTGCTTAAGACATACTAATTTGTGCTTTGTTTAGTTATGTCACTCTAGATAGGAAATTCTTTAAGCATATTAATACTGCATTCTGAGGAGGTCTTATTTATAGCCTTTTAGTCTTTATCATTTCTATTTCTGTTGTGTACAGTTAGTAGAAGGAAGACTTCGAATGCTAAAGTGGAATTTGGTTGCTATCAAGTATGAGTGCTTTCATTATTGACATCGTATGTGCATTCTTTGCTTTGGTGATGCTTTATTAATTAAAGTCGATGGAAGAAACCAATTAATTAGTTGAGATATCCCGATCTTCCTCACGTCTTAGTTAATAGCAAGATGTGGTAAATAGAAAAAAGCAGTTAGTTGTATTAATGGTAGTAAACTTGATATCATCAAGTTTGATGCTCTTATGAGATATGCTTTTATTTAATACTGTCTAGAAGTTTGATAACTGCTAGCTTTTCGAATCAAACTTAAACCACTTAGAAGTGTTAGTTTATATCATTCTAAGGAGCTTTACTACCTTCATGCCTATTTGGATGATTTATTACATCGTTTACTGAATTAACAGAGATTACTTTTAACCTCCTGAACTTTATCTACAGGTAGATTTAGACTAAGACAAACCTGGAGAAATAGAATTTACTGGATAAATAAGTGTGACCAAAAGCAATGACCAAATTTGATTTTCTGAACTCTATCTATAAACTTAATTAAATGTAATTTAAGTTAGATTTATCATCTTTCTAATCCTTTTGGTTTAAGCTTAAAGCTACTTATAATACTCACCTTATCCTATTTAACCATTACGTAAAAGTAAACTTCTCTTAGTGTTAGTTTTAAGCACTAACATTTTATAGAAGTTTTAGAATCTTTTATGTTCTGCTAAGTTATTTGCAATAAATCAATCATAGTAACTTTATTATATCAGCCACAGTAGAGTAGGATAAGATAATATACTCACTGTACGGAAATAAAAGGCTACTGCTTTAAATATAGTTAAATTACAAAAAGAGGGATTCTTTTCTGTTTAACTTAATGAAGATAGCTTAATTAATTAATTTTACTTTATCCTTTTCAGAAAATTCCATCACAATTCTAAGCTCCACATAAACATTTTAATCCTTGCTTTTCACCTTAGTAAAAGAATGTGAGCTCTTCTTATGCTTTGATATCTTAATTAGCAAAGAAACATACTTTTGGAATATCAAAGTTAACTCTTACAGCCTCTACCTATAAGTTAGGTGCATGACTATGATTAATAAATCTTGCTATATTTCCTTTTTGCTTGCTATCAATAAAAATTTACTTAAGAAATCCATTATTGAATTTCTCGTTCAGAGTAAGACAATATTCATTTTAGGTAAACTATTAAGAATCTAAGTAAATCTCTCCTTAATACTCTAGAACAAAAGAATTCTTAGAAATGAGGGAATTAGTAAAAAGACCTTTTCCCTTTTCAACTACTTAACACTAATCAACATAAAGATTATCTTTAAACTCCTTTTATTAAGTTACTCTATTCCCACATTAACTCTGACATTAACAGTTTTCATTACATTCTACTATGAACCTAGAAAATTGAGGATCATTCTACTCATCTTTCAGTTTATTATTTTCATAAAACTACCCAAAAGTCTATAAGCATCAGCATTCTGTCTTGGTACATATTTCCAAGCATTCACAGCAATGCAATATTTCATAGTCTTCTCAGCTTCCAAATTAGAGTTCATTTCAATTAATTAGTGTATAGCTTTATTACATTAATATAACTATTTAGCTATTCAACTACCACACTATACTAGCTGTACCTATATGAATATAGCTTTCCTAATTATATAAATGAGAACTATACTATTTACTACTAATACTAGATTAGATACAATCTCATATATTATACCATATCTTTCACTTGTTGTATATAAATCTTATTGAGGAGCTTGTAAAAGTTTAGAACCAAAGATAGATACTCAAAAGCATTGAAAATGTAAATTCCTATCTAATTATTAAATATAAATGAGAAGCTGAAAGGTTAAGTTACTAAGTTAAAGACATTAAACCTACCATTAGTATCTATTTTATTAAGCTAAGTAGCTTAAAGAAAAGTTAGACCAATAGCTTTATAATAAGTAAGAGTTTATTTATTAGCTTTTCTCATTTACTTCAATAATGTTGCTATCTTATATAGATTAAATGTACTGAATCAGATCAAAAGTATAAGCTTAAATAAATTTAGTTATGAGCTTGAAATAACTAACTCTAGATTTGTGAGTTAATAACCAAGATGTATATTAAAAGTTTAAATGCTAATGCTTATATTACTTCACTAATAGAACCTAAAAAGTAATAATATTAGATTTTTGAAATCAACAGTTAAAGTTGGAAGTAGAGAGTATGCATTAGTTAGCTTTTCAATTACAAGACTTTTATTTCAGTCTATGGCAGTTAAAATAAATTAGTTATGAAATCTGATTAATTTAGGTAAGCAAAGATATGATGAATATAAACAGAAAGGATTAGATATATAGCAGTAAGATTTGCTTAGTTATTGATTAAAATTATAAGGTATACTTTATGTATTTCAACGAAATTATTCTAAATTTAATTTTTCTTTCTCAATTCTAAATGAAATATCCCTTGTTGTAAGAGCACTTATTTGCATCACAGTCTTTCACATCCACATCTCCCCATTCTGGTTCAACTTCTTCTTCTTAAATTTCCTAAGTTCCTTCTCTGAGCTCTTAAAATAAATCTTCCTCTCTTTAATCATAACTCCCTCTTAATTCATTTAATGCATTTGGCTCATAATAAGGATTTGCAAAAAGACTGTTGTTTTAAAGGCCTTACTTCCAACTATCAAGGAAAGTATCTTATCTTTTATCTTCTTAAGTTTAATTTTGCTATATTCTAGCGAAAGAAAAAATTGATTCTTTTGGATTGGATGGAAAATAGGAATAGAATGAGCTTTTATTTTTAGATCCATTGTAAAGGTTATATAGATCTTTCTCCTTCTTGCTTTGACTCTTCTAATAAATTAAAGGAGGAATTTTAGGGTCTTAGCCTTCTGAAATTTTGTCTGTTTATTCTGATTCTTCTTCTTCTACTTCTTCTCCTGAATTTTAATTTGAACATTCAGCTGAAAGCAGGTTTTGTTTACCATAATCTTCAATTTTAAATTCCTCTTCTTCCTCTTAGTATTAATTTGAATCCTTACTAGCATTCTTTTCAAGTTTAGTTTCTAGCTCTTACGAGTCTTATTACTATTTTTCATCAAGATCTATTTCTTTATCTTGCTAGCTTTAATTTTATTAGGATCTCTCTAATGACTGGTCATTATTTTACTTAGCATTAAGTTCTTCTTTATTTTAAATATCTTAATTCCTTTAATAATTTTATCCCTCTGTCAAGCTAGGTTTAGCCTTATCATGCTATTATTCGTTTTCTATTGTTTAATTTTGTTATTTTTATTAACCTTCTGTCAGATTTGGATCACTGGTCTAGACAACTTAAGCGTTTAACTTACTTTTACTTAATTTCTTTTTACTTGATTTGAGTTATTAATTCTAAAGGCTTTGCTTTTTGCTTTAATCAATTAGCTTTTTGTCTACTTCTTCTTACTTTAGTTTTTGATTCTGGTAAAAGCTTTTCTCTACTTCTCTACTAGAAACCTCTCTCCTACCATTTTTCAAAAGTACTTGGCCTTTTTCTACTTTAATTTGCATTCTGGAATCCTAATAAAATAAGTTCTTAAACTTAAGTTCAGTTTAAACAAAAATCTTTTTGTTCTTCTGCTGGTTTAAAATTATTTCTACTTACTTTAAATGAATATTTTGCTTCTATTATGTTACCTTTATTTCTTTCATGCATTGCTATATTTGGTAGATAAATACTAGTAAGCATAAAATTTCTATTACAGTAGTTCAAAATAGAAATAAGTAGTTCAGAGTATATCTCCAGCTAAATTAAAAGCTTACGATTTTCTTTCGTAGTTATTGAAGAGGAATTTACTAGCCTCTTCAGAAATTTGAGCCTCTAGAGGAATGGAAAATATTCCTATATCAGTTGTTATTCATAATTCTTCAAAGGACTCTAGTTCATTAAAGCTTGGCTTGTATTAAAGCTTAATTGTTATACTCATATCTGGTTCTAAAGTTGTTGCTATATCGCAGCTTAATAGTTTGAAATTAGAAGTTTCACAGTCGAATTCTCTAATTGAAGCCTTTCTTATCATTAAGGGAAGATCTCCTTCATTCTTAAGAATAAAATACTAGAAAAGGTTATTTCTACAACAAGTCATATTATGCAGATTTACGTTAAAATGAAGAGAACTTAGCTCATTTCTTTGCTACGATTTGCTTTCTTTATTCATGCTAAAAAAACTTATACGACTGGAACCACCATGACCTTAAAGAGTAATGGGCTATATAGCTGTTACATTGTTTTTGATGAATAAAGTTGACTTATGATGGTCTAATGTTTAAGGTAAGTAATAAATAGGTCCTACTAGTATGTTACTTCTTGGCTTAAGAACAAATTTCTATCTAGCATAGTCACTTAGATAGAAATGCTATTAATGGAAGCTTATGTTGTGTTTTTAAAAAATCTTGGCTAAAGCTTTTTCCTCATCGAAAAAAAGGATTTCTTTGTTACGATTACTGTATCCAACTACATCGTTTGGATTTACTTAAATTTCATCAATTTGCTAGTTATGCCATTTCATAGAATGTCCTTAAGCTTCTTCTTAGCATAAACCCTTGCTTTCTACTTTTTCACTTTCAGAAGGTTTTTATTAGCTTTAGTGACAATTAATTAATCTGCTTTGCTTATAAACAGGTCAAATTTTTTGATTTATAGCAAGGTAATCAAGGTAATTTTTCTAAAAGCCTAAGAGCTGCTTTAGAAATGAAGAAGGTATTATTGGCTATGAAGGCGTTTAAGCTTTTGTATTTGTGAAGTCTTATATCTCTAAGATTTCTTTAGCCAAACAATCAAAGGCAAGTTTATACCCTTGATCACAAAAATCCTGGGAATAGTCATAAGCAAACTTTTTAGAATAAAAAGACTTTTAATTATGATGATGAGTGCTTATCTTATACTAACCATTGTACTTATCACTCATCGCTATATTCTCAAACTCCTCTTCATCTTAAGGGTTTATTCGTATATTATGCCGTTTCGAGTCGTTCTTGCAGCATTTTTGACTGAGAATGCTTTGAATCAGAAAATTTGTTCTAGACATAAAAAATTAAAATTCAATAGGAAAGTCAAAGGGATTGGAGACCTGAAGGAATTTGGAGTATTTTTTTCCTGCTTGTAAAAATCCATAATCAAATTCATTTTCTTTAAGAAGTTTTGGTTTCATAAGTTTTCCACTAGTTTAAATATTCAAGCTTTCAACTACATCAGTGTGGATATAGATATTAGCATGTACTTCAGTACTGGATAGATTATTCCAAAGTATATCCAAATTAATTCACTGCTGTATGTCAGCAAATGTAAAAACATCATACTTTTAATCGATATCT
The DNA here is from genome assembly GCA_946699065.1 of Loxodes magnus. Lineage (NCBI taxonomy): Eukaryota > Ciliophora > Karyorelictea > Loxodida > Loxodidae > Loxodes > Loxodes magnus. Next base: position 1,289,966 of record CAMPDV010000025.1, on the reverse strand, counting down.
CTGACATAATCCTCTTTGCTATCATAGCCATAAGAATTGAACTAAATTGTAGCAATTTCAGTTTTATTTTAAGCTTTTATTTTATCTTTAGCACTATTAATGCTGATTCTTCTATCATCACTGTATATCTCCAGTATCTTTATATCTTAGTCAAATGTTGAGTATATTTAAATTACTTCAGAGGGTATTTAATTATTCTAAGTTGGCTCAAATCTTATAACAGAAGAAATGGGTAAGAGCTAGCCAAATACAATCTAATAGTTCATAGGAATATTAATACTTTCAAACTGAGTAGCAACTTTAATAACTACCTAGCTCTCAAATACTTATTCAGAGAGGTTGTTTAAGCTAAGATTAACTTATATTATAAAAGTGTACCCTTCCTTTAATCGTATTATTTTGGTTTAGACTTGATCTTTCCTAGATTTTGAGGTATAAATTATTGTTGAGTTAAAATCTATAAAATTATTGTTTTGATCAATCATCTTGAAGATTGATTCAAGCTTAGGTCAAGCTAAGTTTTCCAAGTTTATTATATCAATTGGATAAGGATTAGCATTGTGAAAGTAAAGTATGGAACTTCTAGTTTCGTTAAAAGCAACTTTACTGAAGTTTAGGTTGAGGATGTTCTAATCACATGGTTAAAATAATTCAAGAGGTAAATCTTATACTTCTTACTGTTAATTGACCTAGCTACCTTATAAAGGCTTTTATTACTATCAACACTATAATTTAAAGTTGTAGAACTTAATAGGTATGAAGAAGTATCCTATGCTTGAATACACATTAATGAGAGAAGTTTGTATCAGGTTTTACTAACTGCTTTCATATATTAAGTTAAGAATAGGGACCCTTTCACCGGAATCTATAAGAGCTGGCATGAACTATTTCTTGATAACAAAGTTAGTATCGGTAGTGAATGCATTGTATAAAGTGATAGCTTAGCTCATGTTATTCATTAGAGATATATTTCTAACAGGATATCCCATATGTGAGTCCCAGTTAGCAATGTTTCCTGTATATATTAAAAGCTCTGAACTATTTAATTTTATAATATCCCATTAAACAATCGCCTAGAAATCTATCTCTCCTACTTATGCTCCATCGTTTGAAACAAATAGCAGCTTCCCTTCAAAACTACCTTATTCTAAGCCAAAAAAACTTATACTAGCTATTTTAACTTCGCTGCTACCAGATTAGAGTTAAGTTTGATGCTGATCAATTTTAAATGACTGATAGTTACCAATTATAATGGGCTTTTTCAACTCTAAACTCTTTTAATATAGATTTTGGCCAAACAGCTCAATGGTAGCTACTTGTCTTTTATCATAAAGTACTCCAAAATTAAGGAATTCAGGTGTGAATTTGATAAAAGAGTTTTTAAAATGCACTTCAGCAGGCAAGATAAAGGACATTTAGTTAGTTTTAATATTTATAATTCCTTCAATTTTTTCTAAACCGATTCCTTAGCCTGTAAAATCTTCCCTCATTTCCAAGTGACCAATGTTAGTGATAAAATTTGGCTGTATTTATCAGTTTTTTTCATAGGGAGTTATTTTAAATTTGATTTAGCCAGAGTGTATCTTTTTAATCTCTAGTACTTGATTTGTTGGGTTATAGATTTATATTTCACGTATGAATTAATTCTGATAAAGCTAATATTGGTGCTTAATAGGGTTCAGCATATAAGTGTTGTTTATTCCAAAACCTTTTAGCAAAACTGCTATTTATCCTTAGGATGTATTAAGAGTAACCTACCCTATACTTAATCCTTTAGTCTTAGGAGCGTAAATGATCTGAATCTGAATCTCTTTATAAGGTTAAAGTTCGACAGCCTTGGATATGTTAAGGTAAAATTCTTGCTAAGCTTTGTTAAGCTAATAGGCATTAATGTTGTATATTGAAAGGTTTGAGTATTGCATGTTATTCTTAACCTTCAAGTATTCTAAATAAGGTGCATAAAGCTATTTATTTCCATAGTCTAATATCTGATGGCTTATTTCTACTTATTCTATCTAAAAATTTATTACTCTATCTCAATTCCCTAACCAGTGTCTTTACCCCTAGTTGAATATTGTAGCTGTATCGTTTACATTTTACAGGATATTTTTTAAAGTCTCTTACGAATTATTTAAGCCAGGTCCGGGTGATATAAAGTGAAATATACGAGCTTATTAGATTTCTAGAGGGATTGGTGTCTAAATAAGAGCTTAAGATGTAAGAAGCTACAGTAATAAGAACAAAATTAAGCCTAACATTTTAATTTAAAGTTATTTTGTAAGTATTCAAAAGTCTATAATGCTTTCTTTAATTCAAACCACTTCAACACTTCAACACTTCAACACTTCAACACATCAACACATCAACACATCAATCTATTCTATCTGGAAATTCACTTTAGCACTCAACTAACAATATACCTAGCATTATAAACATAGGGATAGAGTAGTAAAGTGACTATTACAATAGAAGCTTAAAGCATAGAAGGATCTGAATAGAATATAATAAGGATACTAGTAGAATAATGCTTAAATATTGAAATTAAGTACTAAAGGTTATTTCGTACTATGTACTTAGCCTTTCTATTATTATTTAACTTCAAATCTATAATGTTATATGCTATAGCTTGTCTCTTACAGCTTAAGATACTTTAGCTTTCTTTATTGTATGCTTATTTACTTCTGGCTTTTAGTTTAGACTCTAGTTATTTTAATCTTAATAAAGAAATATTTATTTCTGGTGAGATTGCTGAGACTGAATGGAGAGTATGAATAATATGGATAAGGGTATAAATAAGCATCAGGAAAGGATTTGATTAAGAGTTATATATTCGTTAGATGCTTCTATTTAATAGCTAACTTGTAGCTTAATAAAGAACTAACTAACTAATTAGCAAGTAAACATGAAACTTTAGCTTTTAAACCAGTTAAAAGATTAATAGATTAAAAGCTGTTATTAAGCTGAGAGATCTTTAAAGTTTATAAGTATCATAAAGATAAAAGATAAGCAATATTAAGTGATATCTTAGTAGTTACTTTTAAATTGAAGTGCTTAATGGATATTAAGGAAGGAAAGTAATGTAAATCGTAACTTTAGTTTAAATATTAAAGTTATTTCTAACTTTAGCTGAATAAATAAGATCAAGTTAGCTTTTAAGAATCTACTTAAACTATAAAATTACTATACAAATATAGCTATATGCTGGAGTTTAAATTTTATAGATTTACTAATATAAGCCCTTTCAATAAAACTTACAAGGTTAATAAATTGTATTAATAAATAAGGATAATTAGTGGTATGTAAGCTGCAATCGTTTAATATATTTTGCTTTACTTTATTAGAGCTATGTAATAGATAAAATGTAGTATACCAAATCTTAGTATCTAATAGATATTTGCATAAAGAGATTGTAGGGAAGTTTGATAATTAATAATTAGAGTCTTGCTAAAACTATTATGCGACTATATTACCTTGAAATGATTTATCTATATATCTTAATTTTATATAAAAGAGAACTAAATTTTAATCATTTGCTCGTATTTTCACTCTAATAACCATTTCTTAGATACTGTTCTTAGTCTTTAATTTTGCTAGATGCAATATCTTTGAACTAAACTGTTTAAAATTAAGTTTGCTTATTTCATTAGATTTCTAATTGATTAGCCATTATGATATTTTCCTTTGGCTATTTTTCAATTTACTTAACTTAAAAATCTATCTTACTACCTAGAAAATTTAACAATTGAGTACTTATAACTTAGATTAGCTTAATGGAGAAGAAACTTAAAATTTAATCCTTTTTGATAAAATACTGAGAAAGGTAAAGAAGGATAAATAAATAGTCCTCAAGCTGTGCAAATGTTAGTTGCTCCTTAAAGAAATAATTCTTAACCTAGCAGACTATTATGTAAGCTAATCCTCTTAGCTAGTAATATTTTGATTAGATTAAAGAAAATATTTACTATGGGAGTAAATGCAAGTAAGATAAAAGGGATATCTAAGCATTTATATTAATACTGCATTCAAATTATTTCCCTAAGCTAATAACAATATGCTGGGTTTACTCTTTTCTATCCACTTATTTCTCTTATGCTTAAATACTAAATTTGAGCTTATTACTGATGTATAACTAGAATAGAAATTTGAAACTTAGAAGCTTAATAAACCTATATTTTATTAAACAGGTTGAATAGAATATTGCATTTATAGGGATCTATTAGATAATAGCAAAATATCCAAATGTAAATTTTTATATAATAGACTGAAAAAGAAAAGCATACTTAGAAGTAGTATAAACAATAGCTTTAGAGCATAAGATGATCCCTCTAATTAAGATATATCTATTAGCATTTATATTATTTTATTTAGCTACGCTTTTGATATTTTATATCAAGAGTATATACTTCACTATCTGCAATAAGCCTGATATATAGAATATACATCTTTGTTATATCCAGCAAATATATGATTATCAAATACCTATATTATAGAAAAGCCTATTAAACTAAGCTACAGTATTATGTATATTATTGCTATTTTAAAGATTAGTAGTTTTCCTTTATTATGGATTACCTAAAGAGTACTCTTATGAATTAAGTATGTCACTTTTATAAGAAACTAGGCTTAGCACTTATAGGAAGAGTTTCAATATCCATCAATGTAATAACTAATGAATGTTTAGCTGTTTGATATTAATAATGAAGGCTTATTATCTCTTTACTTTCCTTTATTTTTATAATAATCAAGTATGCTTATCATTATATAGAGTAAGTTAGTTATAATATCCTCACTATAGCTCTTTATATGATATTAGAACTAATTATGTTCATTCATAGGCACTGCTAATTGATATCTCTAAGTTAATTTATTCTAAGCTGTGTATGTAAATAGCGGGAATGGTTTTGATATATTTTATTTATTAGCTAAGGAAGAGCTAATTTAGTAAATTATTGAAATTAAGGAGATTAAGTGTTAGGAGATATCTAGTGTAGAGTATAAAGAGTTGATGCTACTTGAATGGCTTTTACGCTTATTTTCAATAAAATGGAAATTTTATCTGAGTCTGAGAAAGAAGAAATTTAATCTCCTATGTCGGAATCTCCATAGCCTCAGTCAGCTCTCTTTAAAGGAGGTGAAGAAGATGGAGAAATTTCTCCGAGTACACCAGTTTATCTTGGACCAGCTAAAGTGAAAAAATCAAATTTTCAAGTTCTGAACACATTTAAAAGTAAATACCCTTAAATGTACTAAGAAGCATATGAATTAGCCTTATCAGGAGAGTAGCATAGATTATAGACTAATAATACAAAAATACATATACAGTTTAAACTTAAACACAGTTCTGGAATTTAAGACGCTTCTGTAACTGGAAATATATCTTAGCTTGGTAAAGGCATTTTGAGCAAAGCATAAAAAATGTAAAAAGGCAAAACTCATTGAATAGCATGGCTACATCTAGAAACAAAAGACCTGGAGTTTTAATACAGTTACATTATACAAAAGAATGGTTAAGCTTTCCTAGAATCCCAAAAGAAAAAGCGAGCTTTTCCTGATGACTTTGCATGCTTTGACGAGTGTAACACTCTATTTTACAAGAGCGAGGATGTTTTTATTGATAATTAAACTTGTTTATTTAAACAAATTCCATAGCTAATTTCTTATTCCTCTTAGTTACATAAAATAGCAATTACTTAAATCAACCAGATTCTAGTAAAACGAGCAAGTTTTTATAGTATTATCTGATAAGCTTTTATAAGAAGACCTTAGTTCTATGGTCCGTTTAAAAATCTGTCTTTATATCTTAAATAAAAGAGATTAACTTAAAAAAGTTTACTAGTACTCTTAACCTTTAGAGACTCATTTGAATAGATGGAACTAAATTATAAGAGCCTTGTTAGTTAGATACTCTTGAGAATGTACAAGCACATTGAATTATAAGAATAAAGACACTTAAATCTATATAGAAGCTTAACTTCACTCAGCAATTGAATACTCAATGAATATTTGGCACGTACTAAAACCTTCTAGTAGATAGATAGTATTTTATCATAATTAGGTAGATAAATGTTATCTCATCTATACTAATTAGAAAATAGACGAATCTCTTAGCTAGAATAAGTAAGCTAATTTAATAATTAAACCCTTATTTCTAAGAAATAATGCCTAAGGTTTAAATTTTAGTTATTAACGCTTTATTTTTAATTTAAATGGGATCTTGTGCTGGTGCTAAAGTGTAGGACCAATAGAACATATCTTCTTCAATCTTAAATAAAAGTAAGAAAAATATTGCATAAGTAGAGGAAGAATAAACCTAAAATGTTGAAGAGAAAGAGGAAAAACCTAAAGATTAAATAACTAGAAGAGTTTCTATCCATGGAGTTACATCTTAATAGCCTTAATAAGCTTATTAAGATAAAGATGTTGATATTAAAGGAGATTTAAGGTTAAATTATCTTAGCTAAATTGGAGTTTCAGTGGTTTGTAAAAAAGGAAGAAAACCTGATCCGAATTAAGATGATTTTTGTATAATAGTAGATGAAGATACCAAAATTTATGGAGTATTTGATGGACATGGTCCTTATGGCCATAATGTAAGTGATTTTGTCCATAAAAAATTGCCGCAAAACTTTATTAATGATCCTAACTATGAAAAAGATCCTTGCTAAGCTTTGAGGAATGCTTTTCAAAAAACTAATTCTGAGCTATATTAAGAAAGCTAAAATTCCTAGCAGTTTGATATAGTCATTTCTGGTACTACTGCTACTTTAATCGTTCAAAAAGGAAATAAATTATATGCGGCACATGTTGGAGATTCAAGAGCAGTTTTAGCTCGTAAAGGACTTGGAAATAGACTTGAAGCAATCGATTTGACCCGCGATCATAAGCCTACTATTTTAGAGGAAAAAAGAAGAATCTATTAAAATGGAGGGGAAGTAAGAAGGAGAGAAGATGATACCTAGCATAGAGTTTTTATGAGAGGTCGTACATTTCCTGGACTTGCTATGTCTAGATCAATTGGAGATACTGTTGCTCAAAATATTGGAGTAACTGCTGAACCAGATGTCAAGCCTTATAATATAACTTAAGGTTATGATTTATTTGTCTTGGTAGCCTCAGATGGTTTATGAGAGTTTATTAAAAGTAAGGAAGCTGTCAAAATTGTAAATAACTTGGGAAGAGCAAAAATAGCAGAAGCCACAGAGCAATTAGCATAGAAAAGCTGGAGTGAATGGATCCATCATGAAGGGAATAGAGTGGATGACATTACAGTCATTTGTATTTATTTAGATTAATGATTTTGTTTATAAATGGCTAAAAGAGCTTTTGATGATAGTGTTAAAATATTAATGCTCGGAGACTCAGGTGTAGGCAAAAGTTCATTGTTGAGCAGATTCGCTGAAGATAAATTTTCTGCTAACTTTGTTACTACTATAGGAGTAGATTTCAAAATGAAAATATTAGAAATTTAAAATCGAAAAGTTCGCATTCAAGTATGAGATACTGCTGGGTAAGAACGTTTTCGCACAATAACTCCTGCTTATTATAGGAGTGTGATGGGAGTAATAATAGCGTATGATATTACTAACAGAAGCTCTTTTGAAAGTAATTGCTTTATATAGATGTAAATTACTGAATGACTAATCTTAATGAGCATGCTGCAGAGAATATATGCAAAATTCTTATAGCCAACAAAACAGATCTCGAAGAGAAGAGATAAGTATCCAAAGAAGAAGGAGAAAGACTGGCAGCCAAATGTAATATAAAGTTTTTCGAATGCAGCGCAAGGTCTAATCAAAACGTAATGGAGTGCTTTCTTGATATTACAACTGATATTATGAAGACTCACGATACTAGTGTAAATTCTGGGAACGTCAAACCTTCTATAAATAATACATCGCAATACAATAATAAGAAATGTTGTAAATGACTTTTGATTACTAAATATTACAATATCTTCAATAATGTTCTCCTTAAATTTACCTATTTAAATCAAATTTTACTCATTCCTACCATTTTTTTCTAGAGGATAAAGTATCTCCACTTCTTTAGAAAGCTTTATAATGGATTACTGAATAATGCTTTCTTTATTCATTATGAAGTTTGAGAAGTATAATGACATTTATAAGGTATTACTTTTTAAAGTAATAAGGTAATAAATATTAACTCCATTTATAAAGAATGCAATATGAAGTATTTTCTATCTTTAAGCTTATAATTGAGTAAACAGGGAAATAAAACAACAATTTTACTGCTTCATTATAATACTTCTTTCCTATTATCCAACCTCTTTATTTATTTTTGAAAGACTGGAAAATAAATAAAATTAATTAATTACTCCAAAAACGTCTAAATTAAGTAATTCTTAAGAAGGTTTTTTGATAGAAATTTAGATTTTTGTGTTTGTTCTTTAGAAAGACTAGTTCTTAGTAATTATACTGAACTTTCAAGGAAAAATCTGCCTATTTACCTTCCATATTTTTCCTTGCATTTCTCCTTAATTAAAACAAGCTTATATTAGGAGTAATTTTGAAATAGCTTAGCAGAAAGTAATTAAGTAGTGCTTATTTATCTATCCTTTATATTAGCTTATTACCATTTTCCTTCTTTATGGCATTGATCCTCGTATTAGAAATTCTAAATAGCTGCTTTTAAATAAAGCTTAAGTTCTGCTCCAAAATAGCTAAATTAAGAGACTTAGAAAGATATACTTTAGGGTGATATGAATACTTCAATACCTTTTGCTATTTATAAGTTAAGACAGCGTTATAACTCTAGTTTCTTACTTATAGTTAGAAGAAAAGTAAAGCATGCAAGGTACTTAAAAGGATATAAAGATCTAGAAAATGAAAGAGTTAAGTATATTAGATTAAATCTATTTAATATGAAAGTAAGTATCACTTAAACAATGGCAAATCACTGTAATCTAAAAAACTATAAAAAACATCATAACTTATATATTCATCGCTACTATCTAAAGTATCTTCATCACTAATTTGCTAGCTTGGATTATAAAGTTGCACACTTAGTTTATTTTCTTTATCAAATACGTCTTAAACAAACGTTAGGAAATCATCTTAAGTTATGTTCTCTAGAGATTGAATGAGTAAATTCATTCTATCTCATTTGTAAGTCTTTTGTTCAATTTCTTTCCAAAAGAAATCGGTTTTTTGTTAGAGATTCAAAATTTAAGTAATTTTATCTTTTAAGGAGCTTTTTAACATTAAAAATTGAGTATTGAACTCAAGTTAATCTTTAGTTAGTATGCTTTCTTTGATGGACTTAATGGCTTCATCTATATAATTATCTATTTAGAAAGGAGTTTCTTTCTCGCTTTGAACCAGCGTATAGAAATGTGAAATCCCTTAAATTTCCCAATATCCTGAGAAAACCACATATCCTAACTATTGCTCGTTTCTTAGCTTAGTGAATAGTAAAGACCCCATTATATTTTCTAATAGCCTCAGCATTATTTCCAATCTTATGGTAGTTTAGCCAAACTACCAAATATTACAGGTTACATGAGTTTCATGCACATGCTCGTTTATTAAATTTTATCTAAAGTGAGAAGTTCCCTACAGGTCCCTGATATAAATATCTTAAATAAGATCTCTATGTATAAGCTTTTTGGGTATTTAATTCAAGTACTCCACTAGACTTAGAGTCTCATCGTATTATATATTTCCAGCAAAAATAGCTTCAATATTAAGTTCATTTAAGAACTCATTTATAAACCTTTAAAACTCATCACATTCAATCTCTTATTCAAAGTCCAGGAAAGTGATATAATACTTGCTGTAGAGTAATTTTTTAGCATACTCAAATATCTAATTATACGGTTATTCTGTTGCATCTAACTGTAGTTTCTTTTGTATAATTTGATTAACAATATCAAAGCTATATTAATGCTTACTTTTTATGGTCTACTTTTATTTCGTGAATAAAGCTAACAGCAGATTGTAAAAACTCTTTGATATTATCAGAGTATCCGTATATCTCCCATTATATCCCTCTAAAGTAAAATTCTTACTACAAAGTAATTCAAAATTTAGTTGAAATTCCTGCCTGGATGAACTAATGGAATTCAATTGGAAACACAAAGTTTAAATATTCTTGCAGATAATAGCGAAGAAATACATCCTAAGATGAATCTTAGGCATTCTTAATGTTGATATCAGCTTTAATATATACTTTTGGCATTTGAAAGCTTGTATCTTGGAATAGCCAATAAATTTAGTCCTCCTAGTTAATTTTTTAAGGGATGTTCCCTGTTGAAACATCATATAGTTGCAAATTCTTAGGAATGTATTAATTTTAGTGCTCAGGTAGAGCAAAACTATCATAATGTTTAAAATCGAGTCTAGTGGAATAGTTAGGATAAGGTCTTATGGTATAGTTTATTTGAAACCAAAACTCCATATAGTCAAACTAAATATTGTCAAATTCCTAGGTTCTCACTATCAGAAAGCTATTATGTATATTTAATTATTTTAACGTGCTTATAAAGCTCTTTTCATTATATCTTTCATATAGATAATCTACAGTGAATACATCTTCAATTGGATAATGTTACATATAACTGGCGTATTACATTACCTCATTCATGAAATCTTATTACTCCTTGAAATTGAAATTAAGGATAGCCATTTCTCTCAGCTGCTAGTAATATGATTCAAAATAGGAAGAATCTACATTCTTTAGAAACTCTATATACGAAAAAAATTTCTCAATTATACTAGCGCAAATTTATTCACTTCAGTCGTTTAAATGGAAAGCGATTTTAAAGATAGCTCAATCTTCATAGTTCATAGCTATCTCAGCTTATAAATCATATATCAAGCCTATATAAATATCTTACCTTGCTTCATTAGCTTATTCTTAAAACCTCCAGAGCCTTAGAAGTTAATGATTTGTATCAGTAACTCTAGGTTTTTCTGCTTATATTCCTGTATGAGTATATAAGGAGTAATTTGAAAGTATAGTTGCATTATTTTGGTATCATCCAAAGACTAATAATATATTATCCTTTGCATCTACTCTTTCTGGTAAGGAAGGGCTATTTTCTCCTCTTACTTATCATCTGATCCTGTGTTAGTTACTCTAGTAAAGGTGTTCAATATAGTTGCTTCCAAGTCTTCTAAGGTTTAGTTAGAAAGGAGAACAATCTTCATTTTCTCTGGCGTGTAGTATCTCTTGAAAAACTTGAAGAGTTCCTTTTATATTTCATCTTCCATATTTGGATTTTGTGGCTTAGATTTGTAAAACTCTTTGATTTACTTCACCTAAGAAGCATTAAAATGCTAGTTTTTCATCTAAGCAATGAAATCTTTATATCTCAAAGTGAGAGTTTCATAAGATCCTATAGCAAACTTATTGTACCGCGAGTCTGGGTTACTTAAATAACCTAGAAGAGCTCATTCTCTTCAATCAGCACCACTCTAAGCCTTCTAGAATTCCGAATCTACAGCACTAATTTCACTAAAGATTGAGAATTTTTCCATTATAGGATCAACAAAAAATCCAGCTAGCATATCAACGCCTTAATCGAAATAGCTAGAGCTAATATCAAAGAAATAGTTAGTTACATCTAAATCAGTGTATGCATTTACGTTTCCCCCTGCTTACTAAACAAATTCCATGAACTCATTATTCCCTGGATATTTTCCAGATCCCTGAATAAGAATCTTACTGTAAAAAGCATATGTTCTAGAAGATGTGCAAGACCTGGAATGTTTTGAGGTTCTCTGAAACTTCCAACTTTAACAGAAACAGCACAAGCACTTATCTCAGTAAACTTCTAGTCTTAAATAAGCAAAGCAGTTATTTTATTTTCCAAAGTCATAAACTTATACACTCTAGACTATACCTTTGGACTCTTCATTGTAGTTATCAGTTTATCAGTCGAGAGATTATTACCTTAAGTTGAGCTGAAATAGATAAAAAAGGGTACTAAAAGGCATAGGAAGCCTAGAAAAGCAGCTAAATAAATTTTGTTCATAGTTAAGGTTTTTTAAGGTTTATTAAAAGCGAATAAAAGAGGCTCTAAGTCTTCCATTTTAAATAAATGAATCTAATAGTACAAAAATAGAAGGAATTCTCTTCTCTTTCATTTAGAGAAAAGAATAAAGAGACAACTGATTGCTTGCTAAAGTTCTCTAGCACTCCTAGAGTCGCACACTTAATAAATGAAAAGTGAAGATATATTAAGGAAGAGGATCTAGGTAAGTTTAAAGAGTATCAGTAGCAGGGAATTGTTCCTTTCATTCCCAGTCAATAAAGAAAAATAAAGTAGAATGATATTGAAGTTAAGTACAGATTTAAAAAACCTTAAATACTTCCAGACTCACTAAATAAGCCTAGATTTTAGCATAGGATTTTGAAAGTAGCTTTAGAAACATTTAATAAAAAGGAGTTAGCAAGATTAAACTACTAAGACAGTGAATAAACTTAGTCTTAGCTTTCGTATATAAGTAAGCATTCTTAGCGACATTATTAAGAAGCTGACTAAAAATAAAATATTTCTTAAACTCTTCCTTGTATAGGATATGATCTGTAAGAGTAGCCATAATAGAAATACAAGCCTACAATATAATAACAGCATTTAATGGAGAAAATAAAAATGAAAAAGAAGAGTGAAGATGACTAATAAGAAAATGCTTAAGTTTAGAAAGAAATTATTAAGGCACCAATAAAAACTCAGGAAATTAAGCTATCAGATGAAATTTTTGTCATTGCTTAGTCAAAAGAAAGTACAAAGTATGAAAATTTGCAAACGAAGTAATATGCTCAAATGCTGAAACTTATGCATCAAGAAGCTATAGCAAAGAAAAGACAAACGAAAACAAAAGTAACAGCTTAAATTTAAACTGGAGACAGTTTATACAATTTAAACAGCCCAAATAATTAACCTTCAAATATGTAAAATGTACTCGGTGCTTCACAAAATTTGTAAGCATATTAAGAGAATAATAGTTAATAGCCACAAGCTTGAAATTAGTTTGCTGATTAAGATAAATAAAAGGAACTGAATGAGAAATTAAAAGAAGATAAAGCAAGTACGATAATGTTAAAGTAAGATATACAGTAATTAAGCATATAAATGCAAGAAAATTTGAACTATTAAAGTGTTCATAAGCAAAAGAAATCCTCAAGCAGCGTTTAAACTGATTAAATCCTTGCTGACAGTACATTTAAATAAGAAAACATAGAAAACTAAGATATATAAGAAAAGGAAGATACAAAAGTATTGAATAAGTAGAAGAGTAGTGGACAGCTATTAAGTGGTAATGAACATAAAATCCAGAGTAAATTTGTTTAAGAGAACAACTCTAATAATATTTAAATATACGAACTTTCAGAATCAGATAATGAAAACCCATCAGAGATTCTAACTCATATTCCTGAAGTAACATCAAGTCTTGAAATATCAAATGAAGCCTCTCCTTTTGTATTATCACCTATGATAATTTCAACAAACAAATCTTCCAGAAACTCCCACAGAGAATCTAAATCTGCTAGCAAAAGCTTCACTTCACAGATCATTAAAGAGTAGGAGGAATATAGTTTTGAACAGCATGAGTCATTGAAAATTGACTAAAACCCAAAAGAATATTTAAGCGAAAGTTTCTCTTTTTTACCAGAAGATGAAATAACTCCAAGACAAAGTGCATAATCTGATAGAGTAATAAAGCATATTAGAGTAGAATAAAACTTAGACTCTTATGAATCTTTGGATGACCAAAACATAACCTTTTAAGAAAACTAACATTTTCTTCCAAGTCTAAATATATCAATCTAACCTTTTACTCAACCATCTAAGCAAAAATAAAGATCGTAAAAAAGGTACGAAGAAAGTAATCAAGGAAAGTTTACTTAGCAAATGCAGAACTAAGAAAGAGTAATAAGTACAGCCTAGAAAAATAAGATAAGAAGCTTATAAAGTTTATATATTCCTGTTTTCTTCAAAAATGATAGAGAGAAAGTGATGTATGTGATTGACAGAAAAAATGACTCTTCTAGCTCTAGAATACATACTGGGTCAGGAAATACGTAAAGTAACAAAATGGTAGTTAATATTGGGACTTAAATGAGTAATAGAAATTACAAGCAACAAGTTGATATGATATAGTACTAGTAAAAGATAAGCTAAGGATATATATAATCAAAAAGAGGGCTTAATTTAATATGTGGATTTCATGAAGATGATGACATCTAAATGGAAGAAGAAAAATTCAAGCCTGGTAGTTACATTGAAAGTCACTCTTGCAAGGGAGGAGGATTTCAAGCAGCAAAAATAAAAGAAGGAGCTCAAAAGGTAAAAGATCATTGTTTAACGAGATTTTTACCTGTAATACCTTAACTAAATAAGACTAAAAGAGAACCTGAAATAAATTAAGCTAAAGAAACAAAAAAGAATTAAAAGGAGATAGTACAGAAGCAAGACAAGCGAGAGAAAAAGTCTAAAAAAGAAGCAGAAGAAAAATAAGAAAAATTAGATAAAAATAATAGAAAAGATATCGAAGAAAATTAAACTAAAACAATAGCATAAAAATCTTAAGAAGAACAAACGCAAGAACTTGAAATACTTAATGTAGATCCTAAACTCATCGAAATTCTTAATAAGAAATGAAATCTCTCATTGAAATAAGAAATGAAGAAGGATTATCGAGCGATAACGGGTGCGAGAGGTACTCGAGCACCTCTATAGCAAAATCAAAAGATAAAAGTCTGTATCAATATAAAGCCTGAAGTCTAACGATTATTTTCAATTTATTATATATCTCAGTCTAATTATATAGTAAGTGACATATTTACTCCATTCATTAACTTACTATCAATTTTAATTCTCTATAAGCCATGATTAAATAGGTTATTTTTAAGGATTCATTATATAGAATGAAGTAAAAGTAAGTTAATAGCAAGAATAATTTAAATAGAATCTATCTAATTAAGGGGCTTAGTAAGCTAATCTTTAATACCTAAAATATTTCATTTTAATAAGATATTTTAAGAGTATTCCTTATATAAAGGAAAAACTTCAATCATACACTTTATATTCTAAAAATAAAGCCAAACAAAAGAGTAGTTATAAGATCATGATAGCCTAACTTGATAGTTAATAAAGAACATTTACTAATATTTATAATTGCTAAATAACTAATAAGAACAATGGACACACCACTACTACTTCATTTAAAACTGGTTGTATTAATTAATTAAGATAACTTAAAATTGGTAAAAGCTTTATACTCTACAAGTAATATCCTTATTTTCTAGTTTACTGCTACTCTAATTATATAGGATAATTTAATGATTCTTCATATCTTAGAAATTAATTATGCAGATAAAGCTAACTAATAAAATATCCGCTAAGCGTTTAAACTCAACTAATATGATTAGAAGTAATCTCCTAACTCTATTTCAAGATCCAAAGCTTTAGTTTCGTGAAACAAGGTATTATAGTTAAACACATAAAGCTTTGTCTTAAAAGCAATTTATAAATTTGATGGTTATGCAAGTCCATTTACACCAAAACTTATTAAAAGTATTTAGCTAGATAATTTCCTATAAGCTATAGCATGAGAATACGTTTAATAATATTATAGCCTTTCTATTAAAAGTAGGTATAGCATGAAAATATTAAACAATCCTTCTTAAAGAGTTAGAGTTCTCAAATAAGCGATTATAATGGTTTATAATAGTTTACAGTTACATTAGATTTTAGTATTTAAAGTTTATAGTAAAGTGCTAGTAGATAATGAAAGGAACTAAAAGTATTAGAGTATGATAAGTAAGTTGTATGGATTTAAAGTGTAAAGGCTACTAATAGAATACCAATAACTACTTGGATTAGTTGTGTTTTGCATAAGAATGTATATCTATTTAGATAGTCCAAGCTCTTAATCAATTTATAGCGTATATATATTAGTATTATAAGGTGTAATAGTCTGGTTTGTTAGATAGGGATAGTTTATAAGTTAGTATATAGTTATATAGAGCAAGTTCATTTTTAATTAGATGAATTTTTGAGTTATTTAATAAATAAATTTTACAATGACAGAGTCTCTTTAGAAGCTAAGAACTTAGTAAATAGATTCTAAAGTAATAAATGCTTAATTGAAATTCTTAGCTGAACTTTGCTTATGTCTCTAAGAAAATTAGACAATCAATGTGGAAATACCTACTGATATTGACTCTGAGGCACTCTAATAATGTTTGAAGGAACTTGGACTTTCAAAGAATTAAGAAGGAAGCTTCTAAGTCGTATAATTGAACATTCCTACTAACTTTGAATAAACAATTTAGAAAATGAGAATTTTATCCTTAGAAGAAGTAGCTGAATATGTCAAGAAAGGATAGACTCCTCCTGACGTTTAAGTGATTAATGATGAAGTTCTAGCTGATGTTTAACTAAGTTAGTCTAAAGGAACAGCTCCTCCTCGTCCCTGGCTCAAATAGTGATTCGTCTTTTCAGCTTAAATTTAGAAATAATATAATGCTCTATGTTAATCTTCATTACCCTCTTACTTATAATCTCTTATCTACTTCTAATTAAATCCTTCTTAATAAGTCTTATTCATTACCTTTATTTAATAAGCTTAAAGCTCTTTTATTTGCTAGTTACAATTTTACATTCCAACTATACTTTAATACCCATTAAAGTGACTCTCCTTTCACAACTTTAATATATAAACAAGTTTTCTGGTCTCATCAAGAATTATTTCTAAACCTTAAGTTTAATTCTGCTTTACCATAAAGACAAGAGCTATAAGTGCCTATTTAAATTAGCTAAGAGGCTAATTTTAACAGGTTGAAAATACTGACTATCCTTAATAAAAGTCTTCATTGAGAATCCTTAGTGTTATAACATATTGCACTAGAATCCTAGCGATAGTATTAATCCTTTAATTAATAAGATATTTAAACTATTAAATGCTCAATTAAAGTAATCATATCAATTAACTTAGCCTTTGCTACTCTATCCATAAGTATAATTCCATATAAAACTCTCCAGTAATTGTAATTAATTAAGTGCTTTTGATTTAAAGACTTATAGAATAAGCCTTAAAGGTAGAAAGCTTCTAAGTAAGAGAGTTACTTTGGTTTTTGTAAGATTTGAGGATAAGAAAAGTTAAATTAGGGAATTAATAAAAAGTAAAATGAAATAAGCGTTCAGTGATTATGATGGCTATAATGCCACTGATCTAAAATCTGGGTTCAACCAAACTAGCATGTCAGGAAACTAAGGTCCTGCTTCTTTGAAAGGCAAACTGATAAGTTTGGAAGATCTAATAAAATCTGTCTAAGATGAAATGAACTTTCATAAGAAGGTAAGAATTTATGTAGGAAGTATAGATTTTAAGGAATGAGAAAAATACTTTAGAGCAAGTGCTTACTTTGAAAATACAAGATATACGTAAATAACTTAGCAATGAGATTTTCAGGGTTGAAGAAGAAATTAAGCGACATTTCAGTCACCAGAAAGCGGAAAACTCAAGACTATAGCAATAAATAACTGCTCTTAAAGTAGAAAAAACTTCTCTATAGTAACAGTTATTAGGACTAAACAGGAGAGTTTCAGAAATAGAGCTGTAGGTTGGTAACGAGGATGTTTGATTTATTAAATGATAAATAATTAGTTAATCAAATTCGTTCTATCAAAGGAAATTTAATTTCCATAACATTGCTACTATTACTATACCAATTTTAACCTTGACCCATTAAACCACATTTGTATTATTTTATATATCTCGAAGTAACAAATAATTGCTATAACTATAATTCCAAGAGTATTCTTAAAGGTTATTATTGGTATTTATTTATTGATATATAAATCATAAGAATTTAGCCTTATTAAGTTTGATAATTGAACATAAAAGAGATAAAAATTTAAGGACAAATACTATATAATAAGAGTTAGACTAAGTATTTATAGCTGCGTCAGTTATAATTTTATTTTAGCATGGATAATTTAATAAGACTAACTATCTTAAAAAGTTATAATGGCTTAAGGAGCAATATTATTTGTGCTTTTTTTTGGTTAAGTTAAATTATTAAGCTTTAATTTAAAAATAAGAAACTGAAATATAAATGAAATAAATAACTTGTTAAGTCATATTTTTTTGGTAATTTCCTTCTACACTACTTTCAAGAAATTCTCAAACTTTTTAATTTCTTCCTCTTGAGTTCCATATTGAGACTAGAACAAGATCTTAGAAACATTTAAGTCTTCATCGTGAATCATAAAAAAATAGGCTATTTAGTCTGCTTTGTATGTGAATTCTCTGTATTAAGTCTTACTATAACAGATCTTGTCAATCCTTTTCAATGAAATCATGGCCTTGTACACTCTAACACAGTTAGAACATCAAATCAATGTATTTTTTGGATTTTTTATCATAGCTTCTGAACTCTAACAAGTTTAGAATTATTTATTTGGTTTTAACGTAAATTTATTTATCAAATTATTTGACTTAGAACTTTAACTAGCTTTTATGACCTCTTTTAGGAGTATTTTTTTTAGAGTCTTGCTTAAAATTCTACTTCAGATTGGATAGTTGGAGTTCTTTTGTATTTAGCTTATTAAAAGAAAATTTTACAGAATCGTTTGTTTGAAAAGTACTGGCAGTATTTTATTGAGTTATATTCCTATCCGTCTGAGCTAAAAATAACCTGGGAGTTAAGTTATATAAAACCTTTTAACTGTTCTAGTATTTTTCAGCTTCTGCCTAGGAAAACTTTTAGTATTCTTCAGATTTTTACTTTTTTATGAAATCAAGGAAGTTTACCATATAGTTCTTAGGAGAAACTTAATTGGCGAAATGATTTATGGTTAAGTTATATTGCTTCTGTGCTTTCATGTACCTAGAGCTTTCAGTAAATGCTTCTACTGTTTTACATTAGGATAAAAGTGCTAGTCCTCTACTTCTATCAGGAGTCTTTGCTTGTTTTTTCATTTTTTGCTCTCTAATTTTATTTTTCAGGCTTTGGAATTTATCTCTTAATTGATACTCCAGTTTTGTATCCTTCACTAGCACCTAAGTTTTTTCTGGGACTCAATACTTGAAAAGCTTATTTTAAAAACTATTCTAACTCTAGTCTGCAATAAAAGTTTAGCTAACTTCAGTCTTCACATCGCTTTCCTTATTATTATTAGAAGTAAGGTCAATCAAAGGTAGTTTTAACTGCTATCTAAAGAAATAAGGATTTAGATTAACCAGCATTTGATTAGCTTCACTCTTTTGTTATTTTTCTTAATATTTAGTTTTTATTTTTTCTTTCTTAGGAACTTCTAGTTGTATATTTAATTTTTTGCTCATTTTGGTGAGGTTAACTAATTTATTTTACTTCAATTCAATTCGCTTATTAAAACTTAATAAATGACTCTTATATAGCTGCATTAGTTGAGGTAGTCTATCAATATGGTAAAGTGAGTAAAGACTTAATGATTCTTAAAATTTACTTGCTGAAAAGGGATTTTCAAATGATTTACATTCTTATACCATCCCATGCATTAAATTAGAAATGAGACAGTAACAATTAAGATTAATTGAGAATTATAGTTCTGAAATATTGCTTTTGGAATTGAAATCTGCACATTTAAACGAGACCAAACGTTAAACTGATAATCATCTTACTTTTTCAAATTTGAAGCTGATTATTGCAAGTCTAACTATTAAACATTCTGCGTCTCTTCATAATTTCTAAATCTCAAAACTAGCAGTAAAAATCATTTCGCTATCTAAGCTTTTTATTTTTATGAAAGCAGACAGAATAAAAAAAATAGAAGAAGGCCAAAGCATTTTAGCTTAGTTTAAATGATAAGGTTTTAGTATAATTGTATAAAGAATTAGATAATTAAATAACATACTACAAATGAAATAAACCATAATAGTAGATATCTATAGCTTTTATATACTTCCATTACTCATTTATTTAGATACATATTTGCTTTATGTAAGATTATAGGAGTTTTAACTCTTAAACTTTTTGCTTATATTAAAAAAGTAGGAGTTAGAGTAATAGACTTAGAGAGACTAAAGAATTGATTTAGGAATAAGTGGAAGGGAGAATAAGATTAAAGGTTATTAAGTAAGAAATAAGCTTAGTAATGCTTATTCTCGGCTTTATGATAATAGCCTTGACAATTTAAGTTTAAATAACTAAGTCCATTTAAATTAGGCAAAACCTTACTGTATTATATTTTCCATTATACGATCTTTGAGCTAACTTAGGGCTTAAGCGTTATTTTTAGATTCTTTTTCGAGAAACTTCAATAAAAAATAAATTGGATCTCAGAAATTCTAGTAATACGAATTTTTCAATGATCAGCAATAACTTATTTTTTTATAGCAAGATGCTTTTAATCTTCAGTAGTAAGATAACTTACTCATAAGAAATAACTAGCTGTGAATATGAATAAGGCAGAAAATAATAACTGATATATTGATTAAATGAAATAGCATATATAGCACCTGAATGCTTTCTTTCTATTGGTTATATAACTAATTAAGTTTAATCAAATGCCTAAGGTTTGCTTTAATCTTATTTACTAGTTCTATAAACAAGTTAAAACTATTGAATGAATATTGATTTAATCTAAGTTCAATAATCTTTAGAAGTTAAGAACTTTTCTAATTTCTTAAACGTGTACTCGTCTATACCACAGTCCTTGCTTAAATAATTTGGTAATTTTTGTCGCATTATTTTCAGTGTTTTGAACATCTTCAATATATTTCCTACTTTATCTCATTTAACACCTTTTATTTCCTTTAATTGTTTTGTGAAAATTTCTCCAGCCTTGTATCCTCCTTCTTCAATCACTTTTCCCTAAAATTTTTCAAAGGATTATCAGCTTTCTATTGCATACATACTTTACTAAGAAACTCAGTTTTCTAACTAGCTCGTCATTTTTTTTAGATATCTCAAAGATTCTTAGATACTTCTAGTAATTTTAATCCTAACTCCATATAAAATCTAAGCTTGAGCTACACAATTTTCAAGCTTAGCTCTTTGCATAGTCTACTGTTTATTGGGATTTCCTTCTATAATAAGAATTTTATTTCTAACTCTATCAATTTTTTGAATGCTCTATAGTTTTTAATTAAGTTAATCTACCTCTAAACTGAAGAATTCGTCTCCTGTTAAGCGAAAGACTACAAAATCAAGCATATAGTCATTAAAATGATTTTCATATGTAATTCTTAATTGCCAAATATAATCTCCGTTATTTAGATTTTTCTATTCAACATTGATGCCTCTAAGCTTATCTTCAGTTAGTCTATCATAGAGTCAAGTTCTGTCATAATTGCTTTATTTTTCAGAGTTGTCCTAGATTAAATAAAGCTAGTAACTTAATTTGTCAGTAAGTTGTTGCAAAGTATTAGTTTTATCAATTTATTACATTCTCATTTTTTTCCTTAAGGATGGTTCTTCAAATTGATCATTTTAATACTTTGCTTATAGCTTATTTTCTACACTTAAAGGGATTTATTTTTCATTTTATCTCTTCTTTCTCTTAAATTTATCAGTAGGA
This sequence comes from Loxodes magnus, assembly GCA_946699065.1. Taxonomy (NCBI): domain Eukaryota; phylum Ciliophora; class Karyorelictea; order Loxodida; family Loxodidae; genus Loxodes; species Loxodes magnus. The sequence continues at coordinate 1,268,434 of CAMPDV010000025.1, read as the reverse complement.
TCTACTACTATATGAAAGGGAATATTCTTAAAATGCTTTCTTAAGCTTCTGAACATTCTTGCTATGTGTCCTATTGTATTAGGACCAACTCCATTTAAAACTATACATTATTGAGGACTTTGACAAGGAATAGGATATCTCAATAAAGATTGCATAGCTTTAAAGTAACTATTAGCGAGAGTTTTGTGGCAGCGTAGCATTGCTGTCTTCCTCAAAGCAGAAATACCATCAAAGATAAATTAATTTTCCTGAACTTAAGTTATTTATTTCCTCATCCTTGCCACTGGATTCACACAAAGCTTTTAGTTACTAAACAATGCGTTTTTTGGTGCTTCTTATTTAAAATTCTTAATAATATACCTAATTTTAGATAAATTCAGCTTCTTTGCATGTTATATCATTTATTTCTCCATTTCTTTAAAGTTTTCAGGCATATTTTCCTAAATAGGCTGACTTATATTTTCAATTTCCTTAGTTTTTTCAAAAACTTATTATTCATATTTGACAATCTATCCTTTGATATCTCTTTGATCTGATTCAGATTCATTAGTATCAGAGTCAGATATAACATAGTATTCTCTATTAGCTTGATCCTCCTATTTAGTAACTAACTAGTTCTGCCTTATTACATTCTCATTCTCTCTCTTTAAAGTACTATGGTTTATCTATGACATTTGCTAGCTACTTTTATTTAATTAGTTTAATGACATTAAAGATTATATAAGTTAAGCTATATCAATATTTACTTCTAGTTCAAATGCAAACTTACTTCTATAATAGAATATTAGAATCAATTTCCCTTTCACTCTCAAATATCTTTATTTTGATTATTTTAGACTGTTGCTTATATAAGCGTTTTGAAACTAAAATCCAGTACAAATGCCTTTTACAGCTTCAGATTACATTTGGATATATTATTTGATTATACGTTTGAGTCTTTAGAAAATGTAGATTCGCTATAAGATGTTCTTTGCTTATATTTAATTACCCTTGGAGAAAAATCCAAGCATTATGATGTAATGTACCTTATTTGAATGACAGTATATTACAATTTTATTGATAATACCAATCTTTACTACAACTCAATTATAGCTAAAGTTAATCTAACGCTATTTGCTATCCCAATCTTTAAATCCTCTGCAGAAACTCTATAACTTATAGGAAACTAACTGAATGCAGTTAATGCCTTTTATTAAAACACTATTAAGAAGGTAAGAAAATTCTAATTAGCATGTATAGTGGCTAGTTAAATAGCAAAATGATTAGATTGGATAAAACTTTAAATGACTCTATTTAATGTTTCTCTTTCCTTTCATTTTTCTTCCTTTTGCTCCTTCTTGCTTTCTTATTCTTCCTTCTTTGGTTCTTATGGCTACTCTTATCCACTTTTTTCTTGAGTAGCCTATTTATTTTCTTGCTAGTTCTTAGCTTATTCCTTAAGCAATTCCTTGAAAAATTCAGGCGGATATTTTTATACCATCTAAATGGCAGTTACACTCATTAAGTAATTTGCTGGAATAGAAATGCATGAATATACACCTATTAAAATACCAGCTTAAGCAACTAAGGGATACGATAGAGTTATGTAATCTTGAATCGGAAAATGAAATCCACATAAATATGCCAAAGGTAGGCCACTTAGCTTTATAATTAAGCTCTTTCTACTTGCTTAAAATAGCATTTTCCTATCTTCTGGTTTCAAATGCTTATGACAACTTACAAGCAATTTAAAGCAATTTCTTCCTTCTTTAAAAACAGAACTCATTTTATCTGCCTGATAATTAAATTTAAACTAATTATTCTATTTTCAAGACTCTCTGTAATTGCTTATTTTATAGAGTCAAGAAGATCACAATCTTAATATAAAGATTTGATTGCTTATTATATGATTTAAGGGTTAGTTGCAATCTCAAATCTTGCACTATTCTAGTTATTCTGCCTAAAGTCTTTCTAAGTCGAAGATTTTTTTACTATTGATTCTTCAAATTTTCCATACTATTTTTGAATCTTTATCTAAGAGGTATAGATAGAATCTTTGAAGTAGTCATTATCGATACAAATCTAAATGATCCTGAATTCCTTTTTAATTCTTATGCTTCTCAGATTTAATACGGATTTCAATACTTTTTATATAGAGATGCTGGTTACATTTAGAATAAAATATTATCCAAAGGGACTTTAAAAGCTTTAATATACTATTGGACAGCTATTATAATGCTTAAATTACTGGCTCTGGTCTAGAAATGTGAAAGATGAATCGTAATTTTTAAGCAATTCTATAAGAACAGGAAAATTATGTTGGATGGCTCCAGAATCATTAAATATGAATCCTAAATATAGCAGAAACCTGATATATATACAGTCGGTGTAGTTTATTGAGAGATTTTAACAAGAAAAGCTCACTTCGATAAAGTAGATGACATTGTTGTAATGAGTGAAATTTTAAAAGGAGAAAGAGAGAAATATCTTATGGTATTCCTGAAGAATTTGCCTAAATAGATAAAGGATATAAAAAATAAAAAGAAGTCGGACTTCAGGAAGAGATTCTTCACGGCTCCAAAGAAGTAACCCAAGGCCAAAATGCAACAGAAAACAACTCATGTTGCTATAACATCAAACTCAGAGGAAATACCAAGGAATAGGCAAAGTCTGTCATGCGCTAGGAGGTCTTGGAATTCAATCCTTCCGGATAAAGAGCATGGAATAACTCATCAAAGTAGTACTAGCCTCCGGTAAAGGTTAAGAAGCTCAGCAGGTAAAAATTTAAACTGACGGAGCTGATAAATAATGAGCTCTAAGATACGTTGGATTTAAGAACGACCAACTAGGAGAGGAAAATCGATGTCTTATGGAATTGCTAGCGATAGTATTTCAGCTGACAAACTCTCAGCTAAAGAAAAGTCAAGATTAAAGCCAACAGATCTAAAACCAATTACAGAGCCGGAAACATGTAAATTAAATTCAAGGAAATTTCTGGAATAACATAATGGAAATAGAGTAAGTTGGAATAAAGTAACCTTAAATGGAAAGGCGAAGCTATGCTAACAAAAACAGAAATAAAAAATAAGAATTAGGAAAATATTTTACTATTGCAAAATTTAATAGTGTCTATACAAGAATTGCTGCAAATTTTGGAACTTAGGAATAATATTGATTTTAGGAGGAAGAAGAGAGAAAATCTTTTCTTTAATCCCGAAGGAGATGTATTCAAGAGAAAAGAAACTCAAGAACTACTGAGACTGATTTTAACAAGAGATAGAGGCAAAAGAAGACAAGAGTTGAAGTAATTGGATTGTAAGCATGACTTAAAAACTTATTTTATGCAGTGAATATGAGCTGCTATAGACATTTTATTAAACCTATAGAGTTGGCTAAGCATCAAAATGGAGACCAAGCTTAAATAATCAAAACATCGTAAAATTAAGAAAACTTGATTCAAAATTTTTCTAATTATGGAGATTAAAAATAATATAATTAAAACTAAGCAACAGCTTTTTAAATAATACAATTACTCCTTAATAAAATTAAGCTATATTAGAGTGAGTAGTTAAATAATATAATAATTTCCATTTCAATTTAAAGAAAAGCGAATGATGTTGAATATTTTAAATTAAGCATATAAATAATTCAGGCTTAATAATCTAAATGGACATCATTTAATAGTTAAAAATACTGAGAGACACGTAATAGAATTTGAAATATTTAATGTGATTATAGCTTCTAAATATAGTATAGAGATAGAACAAGCAACAGTTAATGCTATAACTATATTGAATTATTTAAGCTTCTAATTAAAAAAACAAGGTTTAGAGCTATAAGGATTAGGAGAGCTGACATGAGTGAAGCATATATTAAATAGTGTGATTTATGTTATGCAGATCTATGAGTAGTTTAATTTGAGAAAAGCTAAAATAATTTAATCCTACTTTGACAACGCAAATATGGCAAATGTTTTTCTAGGCTAAAATTATTTACTGTAGAAACATTCAAATATAGTTCTAACAATAGCTGTAACAAGTGGCAAAAATGAATCATTTTGGGTAGTAAAGATATGAAAATAAAGATTTGGGATTTTATGAGTGGATTATGTAAAAATATTTTGTATAGAGACATGTGAGAAGTTAGATCTGAGATTGTAACCAGTGACCAAAAATTTTATCGTATCGGCAAGTTCCGATTTAACAATAAAATATGAGATTTTCTGAATAGAATTTGTTAGAGTAATTTGTAAGAACATACAAGCTATTTTAGATAGTAGCTATGACAAAGGATCAGAAATGAATTTCATCAGGTAATGTTGATAGAACGATAAGAAAAAGTGTCATATAGAAATTACTATTCACAGAAAAAGGATAGTAAGAGAAGGTAAATAAGCATTTTATAAATAATTAAAGATATTAAAATGAAAAAGATAGTATGGAATTAAGGGATAAAAACATATTAGTATAGTTTTAATTTTAAGAATATAATAATGAGTGAAGAAAACAAAAAATATTGGTAATAAAATGAATATTTTTCTTAGAATATTTAAGAATTAAAGAAGCTTCAGATAAAATAAAATTTATTGATTAAATTAACTTATAAAGATATTTGAGTTTGCTAATAAAAAAATTGCCAAAATAAAAAAAATTGAATGCTTAACTTAAAAAGAAAATGAAATAAGTAAGATAAAAAAACAGCAAATTTCAGAAATTTTATATAAAAAAGGAGATAATAGTCAAATGTAATAAAAGAGGAAAAAGTGTCAAATTATTTTATCATTTTAGAGAATATGAAATAAAAATTAAATACATTTTTAAGGATAAAATTAAGTAAATTTGAAAGGAAAGATAAGAAAAAGTTTTTTCGTAAATAAAGAAAATATAATAAAAAAATCAATCATTTTTTTAAATAAATGTTGCTTTGTTTGAATTAATAATTTTAAAATAAAAAGCACTATGATTACTTTAAGCAAAAAAGTTAAAAATAATAAGAAACTGTTAGGAAAAATTACAAAGTATATTAAATAAAAATTTGAAAACTCAAGTGAAGAGAGAACAAAGGAAAATTTAATAAGGTTTATTTAATCAAATTTTCAAAAAGCTGATTTTGCATCAGAATAAGACACTTTATAGCAGAGTATAAAATAAAAAAATAAATAAGGAGCTTAAATCTAAAATGATAGAATAATGTAATTGTACAATATCTCCAAATAAGTTGATAAGAAGAATAAAAACTAAAGATACTAATGTGTTAATTTAATATGCAAAAACACATAAGCAAGAACATTTTGATAATAAATCGTAGAGATACTGAATTTCATAATAATTTGGAGAAACTATGAACTAAAACTTGGGAAATATAAGAATTTAGAAAATAATGAAGTAAAATTGATTTTTAAGTGGAAATCTAAGATCTATTAATATTGCTTATTTTCAACTCATTATTAGTAGCAAAGGGTTAAATAAAATAATCTTTTAATTAAAGAAGAATAACAGCTTTTAATTAAAAAATCAAAAAAATCAAAAAATAAAAGAAAATAACTATTTAGCAAAAAGATCTATTAAATTCTTTTAATTCATAAATATTTTTTGAAATATCTAAATTTTTTTTCATATCTCTTATTTTATAAAATAATATAGTGTTAAAACTTATATTTTTTATACTTTATTTACACTTCTTCCTTCCTTTAACTTTATTTAAATCTAAGGATTCTTAACTTTTATAATCTGTTTTTTTAACAAGTATAACAGATTCCTTTTCTGATATTTTAACAGTTTTAAAATATATTCTAAAAAATAAATTTATATGCCTTAATTTGTTAATTTATCTGTAAAGCATCTTCAATGGATAGAAAAAGTAAGACTATTTTCAGACTCAAATTTAATTTTTATAGATCATAATTTCGACTTTTTCTAGTTTCGGTTCCAAATTTTTAAATATCTGATCAAGTTCTGAATAAATTATATCTTCTAATTCTTTCATTATTCCGAGACTGTATTTAGTTTAATTTGCTTATCTTTTGAAAGGACAAAAATCTTCGATCTCTATCTCTATCTCAAACCAAGACTTTGATTCTATTTTTTTAATATTAAATCCATAATCTCATTTTATAAATTCAGTATATATGTGAATAGCATTCTATATAGATATTCTAAATCTAATTTAATAAATAAGAGATATGCTTTATAGTATGCTATTCCAAAATTAATAAAAATTGAAAAAAAAAAAAGATTGAAATAAGATAGTGAAGAAACGAATATTATGGGAGAGTAGAATATTTATGAACATCTTCTAGATTTTAAAGTAGATGGATTTGATTAATATGTGGGAAGATGAAACAATAAGTATATATCTTATGAATATCTATATATCTCTATATATCTTCTATAATACATATTTTTTAATTCATACCATAAAACTATCTTATTCATTTCTACTTTTACTATAAAAACAGATTGAGTTTAAATTCTCAAGTACAACTCCAAGATAAAATTTATTTATTTAACAATAGACTTATTATTTCGACCATGTATCATAAAAATTTCGAAACTTGCAGCTTTTTATTTTCTCATTTATTTGGATTTAAAAACTAATTTCAAAAAAATGTATAAACTAAGATACCTTCTTTTAAACTAATTTATAATAAATTTATCTTTTTAAATATGTGCTTTATAAAAATAGCTTTCAGATTTAATATTATTTTAATATTAAAAACTTAAAAAGCAAGCAAAAATAAATTTAATTAAATTAGCCAGTATTTATACCTATATATTTTGAAATGCGATAACTTAAAATGCGAAATAAGCTACTTTCTCAATATAAATTATTTAATACTAAGATTTTATTTTTGAAGCGTCTGATTTATAGTTTTTTTAATATTTTGTTGCTTTTAATTATTTTTTAGTTTGATCGATATAATTAATCATATAATAAGTGAATAAATAAACTATTTAAATATTTAAGAAATTACTATTTTTATATCAGTAGAGATATAAACTGTCTGAATATTTACTGTTTATAAAGTACTAATCAATATTTTTAAGTTAATTTAATAAAGATCTGCTATTTATTTTTTAACATATCATACTAAAATTTTTATGACTTAATATCTTATTTCGCTGAATTCATTAGAGTAAATTAATATTATAATGTTTTTATAAACTAAAGGTAAAATATTATGAGATTATATACTTTTTTAAAACCGCCATAGTTGTTCGAAGGTGAACAACAAGGTCATCTTCATCAGAGGTTGGGGAAGTTAAGTACCCATAATCGACTTTATGTCTTCCTCTGCTTTGGTTTGGCCTCGAGACATAAGATTCTTAGACCTTCGTCACTGGCTTAGTTTAGATTAAATTCTGGAACGAAAAAGAAATAATATTGCGAGCTTCATCAGAGGTGGGGAAGTTAAGTACCCATAATTGACACATGTCGTCCTCTGCTTTGGTGATGCAATGAGACACAATCCTGCCATGTCCTTGGACCTCCAACAAGTAGAAAAGATTACGAGTATTCTTAAATTATACCAGTATTGAACAAGGATTATCAGTATCTGATAATTTTATCAGTAACAAACATTCTTGTCAGTATGAAACAATTTTTAAAGAGCTGCGCACCAACGAGAGTGCTACGCGCTCTATAATCAAATTTATTTATGAGATTCTATATTTTTTTCAAATTAAGAAAATAACTTTATGTTCTAATTAAGAATATTTAAAGTGGTTATATCTCTCCTATCCATTAAAAAGATATTCTATCTTTTTTTAAATTTCTTCCATTTATCGTATTCTTTTACAAAAACGTTTTGAATTATAACTTTTTTTATTTAACTTCTTTCGAACTTAATTTTTCTGTTAATCTTACTAAATTTATAAATAAAGAATAGCTTCTTATACTTTTAAAATTCAACTATACTTAGTGAAAGTAAAATTTCCTTTTATAAAGGTTAATTGGTTAAATATCTATAATTCAATATATACTTTTTTATTTATTATTACTATTTCAATATTTTTAATAGTCTTAATATCTTAAACTAGATAATAAATCTTAAGGTTCTTTTAGTTGAATTTTCTTAGATATTAGGATAAAAAAGTAAAGCTTTTTTATCGTTTCTAATTTATCCTTTTTTAAATATATATTTTAATCTCCTAAATTATCTTATGATTACCTCAACTCATAATTTATGATACATAAGCTTTCATTAAAGGTAAATATATAATATATCTTCTTTATATTTATTTTGCTTTTTTACAAAATAGCTTATTCTATCTAAGTTCTTAAAGAACGATCAAATTAGGTATTTTTAAGAAATCATAATAGATATATTGATACATGGAGATTTTTTATAGTTTAGCCATTCTATTTTGCTGTAATAATTTTTGAACTTAATTCAATGAAATGCTATAATTTAGCTTTATGGATTTATTTATACCTAAAAGTGAATTATTTTAAACATTAGTTAGATAAGCAATAGCGCTTTAATACTTTATTGGATTATAAAATTGAATTATCTAGATTTAAGATTTTGATGAAATTGAATTATTGTAAATAAAATTATTAATGCTTGCATATGATAAATTAGAATTATCTTGAATCTTTAGTCTTATATTTAATAGTGATTCATAATTTAATGCAAGTTAAACTAGAATTAGATACTAATTATTCAATACTACTTTTCAAATGATGGTTGTCTTAGTAGAATTAAAGTTATTTCATTCTCTTTTCTCCTTTTTTTAATTTTGCATTCTTGACTTCTATTAATCTTTTAAGAAGTTAGCTAAATGTTCTTCCTGATCGATAATATTTCTAGTTATGCATTTACTTTCTGATGGTTTGAGAGTATAATTTAGTCTCTATAAGTTTTCAAATATTGATATACTTCTAGATTTTAAGTTTGATTGTATAACTGAATGCTATTATTTATCCTCTTTCAATGCAAGTACTTATTTTCTCTCTCTAAGCATATTACCTTCTAGCATTATTAAAAGCTTGAAATAAAGTATACTTTATTCATTAATTTAATACACTTTGAATATATTATCTAGATAATCCTTACTTGCACTACACTACTAAAATTATCATTTTACATATACAAGTATTTAGAACTGTAAGCATAGATATATCTTATTTAGTAATAAAAAAATAGGATAAAATACAGTCTAAATAAGATAAATACAAACGAGTCAATTTTTGAATAACTGCTTTAGATACTTTATACAAAAGGTATGTATTACTCTGTGTTTTAACCAAATAAACAGAGAAAAGAGTTTGAAAACATTTATATTACAAATATTTAAACTTTACAAGTCTAACAATTAAGCTTAGTATGAAATATCGAATACAGTCATAGATAAATTATATTTCTATTTAGATTAGTAAATCATTCTTAGTTTTAAAAGCTAAAGGCTTCTAGATATTTAATTAAATTTATATCGCTAAAATTATTAGCAAGTAACTAAACCTAAAATGAAAGAAATAAATTAAATCTTTCTATAATTCTATTACTTATGCTATAATCTATATCTTACTTAATACTATCCTTTTTTAATTAAAATATCTAAGAAATAGATAAATAGTCAAGTAAAAAGTACTAAAAAGGCTAAAATTTATTTTTAAAGATAAGCTTAAATTGCTTTTGAGATTAGCGAGTTTGTAGAGAACTTAGCAAAAATTGTTAAAAAACAAAAGCAACTAATAGAAATATTTAAGACCTAAAAGAAAGTAAGTTAGTAAAATTAAAAATAATTAGTAAGCAAAAATAACTTTTTATAGCTTATTAATTAAACAAATCAGACATAATAAACATATTAAGCTAGAAATATTTAATTACATGATGTAGAAAAATAATAGGTATAATTGATAAAATGGGTAAGAATTCTTAATAATTATTGTAGCGGTTAAGTTTAAATTAATCTTTTATAGAAGCCAAAATCGTAAAAATTGATTTAATAGTTCTTAGTTATTTTGAAATTTTTAATTTTCTTATTTCTTAATAATTTGGAAATAAATTGCAGGTAATAATTAGAAGTGGCAAATATTTTGATATTTAAGTAAAGAAAAAAAATTAAGCTTTAAGTTAAAGTTCAAAGCAAATATTTATAAGTTAATGAGTTAATAAAACGCAGGTTTTACAATAAAAAGATATTTGATTTTATAAAAGTTATTCAAGAGATATTTAGAAAGTTAGAAAATTAGCTAAATTTAGAAATTAGTTCAAGAAGGGATACTACATTTGATGCTTTTACTCTAAAACTTCATAAGATATACAAGAAAAGTTTGCCTTTATTAAATTTTATTTTGACATAAGGTTTATTTCCATTTGTACAACCATGTTAAAGCGATAAGTTTACTTTTTTCTTCCATTTATTCATTTACTTTGTTATAGTTGATTTGACTTTAAACTTTTACCTTATTGTACAAAGATTAAAATGATTAATAAATTCCAATATATTTGACTAAGACTCTGAAATTTATCTTTAATCTTAATATTCTTTAAGGTTTGATGCCTTAAGCTATTAGGGTTTAAATAAGTTTATGATGGAGCTTATTTTCCATTATTTTACTATATAACTAATGACCAGATTTTTATATTTATTTTGATACTGAGATTTGATTTATTGCATACAATAATTAAAGAGTTGTAAAAGACTTGATTAAGAAATAATAAAATTAAACCTAAAAAATAGAAGTTTATCATAAAAAAGGAACTTGGAAAGTTATCTCCCCTTCTCTCAAAAATATAGCAGTATATGAAGATTAAGAAGTACCATAGTTATAGAGAGGAGGATTAAAGAAAACACTTAGAAACTTATAAATGATAGGGGAGATTAAAATAAAGATTAAGCAATCTGAGCTAAAGGAAACTAATTTTGTTTATTTTGCTCTAATAAATTATAACTGACTAATCTCAATGAAATTAGTATGACATACTATTAATAAAATGTCATAAATGGTTCTTTTTTGAGTCTTCAATTAAAATTAATTTTTAAATTAGATAGTTTTACAATATTGTTGAACTACACTATCTATATAAAGAAAGGCAGATAAATAGATACTTCTAGTTTAAGTTATATTTATTAGATTAACTATTTTCTTAAGTAAGTTATGGAGCTGAATAGTCGAAATAGCTAGTTAGTATAATAAGAATAGGATGGAAGTACATCAAATAAATTATGAAACATATTAAAATTGTTGCACCTTGGTAACATAAACTGGTTCTGAATCTTCTTGTGAACAAGCTGTGTATTTATAATTTGATTCTATTTTCTGACTTTCTTGAGTTGCAATAGTCATTGTCTATAAACCTTCTTATGTTTCGATATACTGTTCAGAAGCCTTAGATTTGCTTTTTATATTTAGATTGGAAATTTTGAGCAAGCTGTTTTACTGTAACTCATTTGGTTAGTTTAAAGATATTCCCTTGCTACATTGAGATTAAAAGGATGATTTACTTTGTTACTTATTTAAATCATTATGAGTTTCTGACCTAGATATATTAGGTAAAATTTCTCCAACCAAGCCATTTTCTTAAGCCATTCCTCTAATTAGCATTTCAACATCTATAGTTTATAAATTATTGTTCTGTCAGTTATAGTTATTGTTTATCTGCTTTTTCTTTTGAATAGTTTCAGCAAATTCTCTTGATATAGGAATTTGAATGCATACGAATGTCTGAATTATTTATTACCTTTTCTTATATTTTTTAGTTTTTTATTTCTAAAATATCCTCAAATCCAGGATTCTTTATAATAGCTTCACTCTCTACCTTTTTCTCTATTTCGTCAAATCCGCTGAAAGAATTATTAATATTAATTTCTGATTTAGTTCCATATCCACTAGAAATCAACTCAAATCCAAAAGATTTATCTCCAAATTTACTTTACATTTATCGCATCATTGAGTCTCTAGCACTTGAACTGACAACTCCTTTTTTGCTTGACTTCATTACCCTTTCAATTCTGTTCATTTCCTCTATTACTTCAAAATTAGTTCTTAAATTATGATCTCTTTCACACTCTGTAGTTTTATGTCCTACTTCCTAGCAACATTAGCATTTTAAATGCATTGTTCTACTCTTGCTCCTTTCATCTTTTTCTGCAAATTCTTCTTCCTCATCCTCTTCTTTACTTTCATGACTTTTAATTCTACATCCAGGTGCTTCCTTTTATGTTTTACCGCAGCATCAGTAAATTTTCAGTTCATCGCTAAATTCAGATTAATGTGTCTTACAAGACCAGTTGAAATTCTCTTTTTCAATAAAATAAACACGGCAATTCTTGCACATTTTTTCCTCAGATTCTTTATACTTACTAAATTTGCTTTTATACTGTATCATTTTCTTCCTTAAGTTCTCATATTACTCAGTCATATTTTTATTCTGCTTAGTGATTTCAGCTAAATCAAATGTAAGCTTAGAGTTCTCTTCCCTTCTTTCTTCTAATTCTTTCTCCTATTTATTGAACTTTTCCCTATATCTAGTTACCAGGATTGATTTATCCTTTTCCGTTTCCTCAAAATTCTTATTAATTTCAAGAATTTCTTCTTATATTTTGTCTCTTTCAGACACCAAATGAGAAACTTTCTATAACAGTTCAATATAGAAGTTCAATATTTCAGTAACAGTATTTCCCAACGCTATCAGTTCTTGCTGAAGTCTTTCTTCCATGAACTTCTTATTTAATAACTCATCTAAAGATTAATAAAGAGCTTTTAATCTTTCTCCCATAATATCATTCTCCATTCTAAGAAGAGAATTCCCATGTTCTAACTCGTTAGCCTTATTGAATAATTTATCATTATTAGCCTTTTACTCAGTCAATAACTATGCAAATTCCTTCCTCCACTATTCACTTTCCTGATATTTCTACTATAGACTCTTCATTTACTGTAGTTATTAAGACTAGTTTTTGTTTTATTAGAAGAGAATGTTTTATTACTAATTCAGAACTTACAAATCCGTCTCGCTTTGAAGCCTTGCTTATTAGTTCTGCATAATCTAGCTACTTAATCCACATCTTATTACTTCACAATCCTTCAAGTTTTGCTTTGTATCCCTTAATTCTAACTTTAATTATTTTAACTCCATAACTAGTTTCTCGCTTAACTTAAGCTCATTATATATGAAAGAATCATCACCAACACTTCCATTTTCTGATGATTTCTTTCCTAAATAAGGTTTTTTCTTTTCATTCGTTTGCTTCATTTCCTGTTCAAACATAGGAAGCAAATATTATTTGCAAACAATTGCTGCTACTTCAGGACTTATTTCTATATCCATATCCCTTATTTTTTTCCTCTGATCTAATATCTTTTAGTAGCTTTAATTATGACTAACTTAGTTCCAGTTACTTTCACTACTTTCCTTAATATTAAAATTTTTGATGATCTGTAACTAGTTAAGATATTCATTTACCTCTGATTTATTAGACATGCCAGGAGAAATTAAGGAAATCTTGGTACTGAAAGAAGAAGGAGATTGAAGATTAGAGTGAGCAATAGTGATTCTTCTTTTCAAAGACTGGGAACTTTACTTTTTATCAGTATTTTCTTCTTAAACTTACATTTAATATAAATCATTAAACTAATACCTTTAGATCTCACTTACTACACTAATCTACTATTTCACTTTACTCCTTAATTGCTTTTTTCACCCTTTTTTGCTATTATGGATAGAATGAGCAGTAGTATGAGGATTTTTACAGAAGAGGATTGTTTCAGGATGCTTGACTACTAGAACGATAGAATGGCTATTTGACTATGGATTAATATATACTGAGACGATTTATATTTGGCTCTAATTGAACTGAGATGCTTAAACAGCTATAAATGTAGCTTTACAAATATAGTCTGTTTACTTACTTAATTGACTATAGGAAGAATACAAGCCATTTATTAACCTCTAAGTATAAATAGAAATTAAAACTAAGTGATTATATTTATATGAGGGACTAAAGTCAAAGCTTTAAGTCTAGGTACATTAGTATATAGATTTTTTAAAAAAAAGGAAAAATTGAGTAGATATAGTTTGATAAGGAGGAAAGGGCTAATTTATATGGTAATTCAGGTCAAGTTTCTTTCATCATAGTATGAAAAAAAATAATTCATCATTATATTGATAAAAAAGTTCAGCCCTCCTGGGTAAACATCATATATTATTAAAGAAATTTTCATCGTGGAAATTTCTATGAAAAAATCAGGTCGGTAGCGCAGCGTCATTTATCATTGTTTTGTATATTTCATCATTTTATTTATTATAACAATCGACTGAGCAGCCTATTTATACTACCTGTGTTTAACGTAGAGATTAAAAATTAAACGTAAGAGATCTAAAGGAAAATTATTTTTCAGCTTTAAATTATTTTAAAATTCCCTAAAATTGGGTTATATAGATAAATGATAAAGGCTTATAAGAGTGAGATAACAAAAAGAGCTTATTACTTATCTAGTCAGATTTAGTGATATTAGTATAAGACGTTTCTTAGTTACTTAACTATTAAATTTAATTAACTATGTTCATATGAAATTAAATAATGATATCATGCTAGTTAATCCTATGCATAATAACTATTACATAGCTAGTATGCATGCTTTGTATCCATAAAGTTCGGAGAGCTCTACAGACTTCCTTCCTCACCCACACATGAGATGCTCTCGCTGTTCTCTAAATTAAACATTTGAATCTGTCCTAACTTTTCTATTTCTTCGAATATTACATTATCTGCTTCAAAATTCATCTAGAGATTAGAGGGAAAACTAGTTTGTAAGGAATTATTTTCAATATTGATAAACTGCTTAAGTTTAGGAGCAAGTTTGAGTATCTTGATATGAGGCAGCTGCTTAAAAGTGATTTACTTTGTTTCAATTTCCGTTATCTAGTTTTTTACTTTCTTAATGGCCTATTAATTAGCTTGATCCACTTATCCAAGAATAGTTAATTTATCTCCAGTTTCTTTAAGAACTTAGCTAACAAGTACTTATTTCCTCTTCCTAACAATCGTTTTGATTCCTTGAATGCATTACTCTAAATAAGCTTCAAGTTTTTTCTTTAACTGCTTGTTCTAGTTTTGCTTATACTGGATATATTGCTATTCCTTTATCTTCTGCTTAGTAAATTAGTTCTATTCTTCTAGTAATATATCTATATGATTTCTCAGAAACTAGGAAAGCTCTTCAGTCTCCACATCATTTAAATCATGCTTCTAGTGACTTCCTATACATAAAGAACAAATTGCACAAAAGCAGGTTTTACAGAATAGGATTATCTCTCGTTAGTGAACATCACATAGTACTATATTCTTCTTCTTACCGTCTAAAAACTATATTATCAAAAAGTTCTAGGGTATTTACTGCTAGGGTCTGAAATCTATCTAGTTATCTCAAGGACATACAAAGCCTTTGCGCTCCTCATTTTTAATAGAAGGAAGACAGTCTGTACAAACAGAATGTCCACAAAGCAATAGTAGAGGAACATTAGAAGTGCTATTGTATTTTTGGCTGCACAGTTCACAGTTTAAATTTTCCATTTAAGTTAAAATTACTATCAAATCTATTTTATCTAAGGAATCACAAATACATTCTAACTCT
Organism: Loxodes magnus; assembly: GCA_946699065.1. Taxonomy (NCBI): domain Eukaryota; phylum Ciliophora; class Karyorelictea; order Loxodida; family Loxodidae; genus Loxodes; species Loxodes magnus. The sequence continues at coordinate 1,252,870 of CAMPDV010000025.1, read as the reverse complement.
CCTGATCTTTATAGTGTTACATTAGAAAGCTTTTGGAGTTTTCTAACATCGAGTTGTCTGTGAACCCCAAAGCAGAAACGCTTTTCACGTAGATCATTTTAGCAAGTTTCTCTCTGAATAAAGGAATTACTTTGACTGAATGTAAGGAAAGGAAAAATAAGCTATTTTCCTTTGTTTACATATAAGGGGTAAATGTTCAAGTAATACTCTGTTTCTGAAAATAGAAATTTACTTGTCATCTACGAATAAAATCACAACTGTAAGGTTCTGAATATCCTACGTAACATTTCTCGCTCCTATTTTGAAAATCTTTTCTATCATCATTTTCTGACTTCTTTGATTTTGAGTAAGTTTAAGCTTCTTCCTAGTTCCTTGCTCTTAATTCTCTATCTACACTTCTGAAGAAATCTAGCTTATATCATTTTGTAGGATTTGGAGAAACTAATCAAAAGTTTGTTCGTTTTCGATGAGGTTAAACTAACTAAGTGAGGGATCTGACAGTACACTCTTAAGTACTTTTTTGTTTTGCTGCTTCTTATCAAATTTAGATTTCATTGCTTTATAGAGCACTTTTATTTATAGTTATACTATATATCTTTCACTACCTTTTAACTAGTTTAAATTTAAAGGATGTAGATAGTGGAGAGTTAAAAGCATAATGCTTTTAGATTTAAATAATAAGTTATAAGTTGTAAGTTTCAGTTATATACGGGGCATAAGTTATTCAACCAAAGCCAATCTTGGATATTTGAAAGTACTTTTTGTACTACTTCTTGGGCTGATTTCTAGAATCCTTCCCCTCTTGTTACCAAGTCAAGCTCTATATCCAAGTTTTCTTCTCTGTCTATTAGTTTTATATGTGCAAGAGCATTCGTTTCTACTAACAAAACTAAATGGTTTATATCCTCACCAACGAATGATATTGATCTTTCCCTATACTCATTTTAAATATACTCTAGTAAATCTTTCTAAAGCTAAAGAGACTGAATGCATTGAACTCTTGGATCAATTTCTTCCATAGGAGTTGTTTACGAAAGATTCAATAGAAGGTTAAAATCCTGGAGTTTAACATCCTCTTTAATACGAAGCTTTTCTCATTGCCTATCTCTCTTAAGATCCTTTTTAGAATTTATCAAAGCCTTTTTAATTTCTTCTTGGGCTTCATTCATTAAATCTCTCATTTTATTCGCGTTCCATCTTTTTCTCCTTTTTCCTAGCATATCAACATCAAGAACGAAGCATTAAAGTTCAAGGATGTTTTCAACATTATCCTAAGTACTATCTCTTAGATCTATAACGTTAGTTTTCTTCATAACTGCTTTATCTATTTAATCAGTTAATAGTATAATCCTAGTAGGTTTACGCTTCCCTCGTAACCCTAGCTGGATTTCTGAATCAGATCTACATATTTAATTAAACTTACGCTTTGCTTTTGAGCGCGCTTTTACCAGGAGCTGACATATCCTTATAGCTCGAAATTTTCCTCAAAGAAGGTTCTTTTAACTAGATTTTTTCCTTTCCTTACTCAAATTCAACTTTCCTATCAAGTTGCTTTATAAAATATAGAACATTGTCTAGCTTTCTATGAGTGAGATTTACAAACTAATAGTTACTACAATTTAGCTTTAAGTAGTGAAACAGTTCCATACCCGTCAATCCCTTTACTCCCCCTATTTAAACTTCTAAAAATCTTTGAAATATTGCATTTTACGTTCCCTTAGGAGGATTTGGATAGAGCTATACCAGCTAGTTGCATAGATGGAGTAAATCCTATTTCCATTCTTCTTATAAGTGCGATGTAAGAAAGAACTCAATTTGTCTTATATGTGCATCATATATAAAAGCCTCAAGCATCAGATTAGTCCTTATCTGCTGCATTTCTTAAGAAAGCTTAGTGATTTAGGTATAATCAGTGTTGCCTGTGAATTTTCTATTTTTCTTTTTCAGTGACTGCGAGTGGAATTAATGAGGCATATAGCATAGAGAATCATCAAAGCTGTATAGCTTAGAGATCATATTATCGTTCTCGTATTCTATCTTAATAAATATAAATGAATTGTCTACTATTTTCTTGTAGGCTCCTTCGTTAATCTCAGTGAACCCTGAGAATCTTTATGAAATGTACTCTCCAAAAAAGTCTAGAAATTCTCTTATTTTTAAATCTGTGATACTTTTATCTTCGAGATGGTTAATAAAGAATACTTTACAGCACTGATAGAACTCCATTCTACTAATAGATATTAGTTTGCAGATATCTCTTCCATCTAAATGTTCGTTTTAGCTTCCATAAGAGTCACCTTCTAGCTAGGAATTTATGATGTTATAAAACTTTTAGTCTTCCTCAATTTGCTGCCTGACATATTTGTACTATTTAGCATGCTCTTTATAGTTCAAGCATTAACTAAACTATTTGCTTGGAAGGATGGAAAGGTACTATTACTTGTATTCTGGATATATTTATTCCAGAATTTTCTAGGGATTATACTGAGGTGGTGCTATGTGCTAAGCTAATTTATTGCTTGAAAGTCGTTTCATAAATTCAACAGGTATTCTTTACTCTAAAAATAGCTTCTGGAAATTCCAAGGAGTAAGTCAAATATCTCCAAATTAGCACAGACCTAGGAGTCTATGTTCCATAATATTTTCCTCTGTTGATATTATCTCAAAGCTTTGTTCTGTTTTATAATCTTCTGCTCTTAAGTTCAATTTTTGCATAATAACTCCGTTTAGATATTTAGCTCTGAAGTGGTTCCAATATATGATATAAGATAGTTTCTCAAATATGATTTATAGATTTCTAGCCTTGATATTATAATGCATTACATAGATATTTAGGTTATCAATTTCGATCTTAAAGTACATGGATCTCTCCACATTTTAATCATTCTTCATGTACTAAAGATTTTATGTGCTTTAAACCTTATTTTCTGTTTTGTAGGACTAAACACAAGCAGGTCCAGTAATCATCATAAATTTAAGCTTTTTTCCTTGAATCTTCGCTAGATCTCAATCCCAGTCATTATCCTTTAAAATTTCATTGATATCTTGAGATGCTTCAATGCTTTCTAACTGTTCCTTATCATCCATTTTCATCCTTATATAGCAAATGTTTATTTAATGCATGACAAATTCAGCTGAAATTATCTTGAAAGTTTCCTATGTAAAGGTAACTAAGTCACAAAAGGGTACATAGTGTCTAATTTTGAGTGGTTCTCATCCCCATAGCATTATTTAGTCAGCAGTTCTGATAAAATCATAAAAGTTAGTAATACCTTATTGGAACAGTAACTCCAATGAATATTCTTATATAGACTGATATACACAAAATGAGATATGCTCTTCGAATACTTTCGTATTTAACGTACCATTAAAGTCTACTTATATCTACAGTTGAACTGCGTTACTTCAGTTTCTGAAATCCTTTCAGTTTATTTAGTTGATAATTCAATTTTCTGTATTATTGTTCTCTAAAAGACTAAAAGTAAGTATAGCTAGCGCTTTACCTAGAATATTGCCAATGTATACCAAATTCCTCTACTTATGCTCCTTTTGAGCTCCTTTTTCTCCTATTGTGAAAGGTCTGTTTCTCACTACATCATTTTCAAAGTTATATAGAAGTTGTTTGGATTGATGTTCTTGCTCCTTACGAATACGAATATTAAAGTTGTGCAAAAACCTTTAAAGAGATTGTCTTAAGTAGCCAACAAAGTTCTCATAATTTCTGGTAAAAGGAAGATTAAAATGTCATGTTAAGTTATTTAGACTATTCTTTATGAATTAGATATCTGATTATGTAATTGCCCGCTTCCATGATTTATTAAAGCTGTCTGCGAACTTTACCATTGTTAACTAGCCTAGCTAATTGTTTATCACTTCTATCAGGTCCTAGATTGTTTACTCTTTTGGGTAATCTACACCCCAGATTTGAAGATATAATACAATGTTGTTAGCTTCGATTCCTTCTTCATCTGAATCATTTCCCAAATCGCTGTCAAAAGATTTTTTAAGTTTCTTGATTGAGGTGAATAGTTAAGCGTTGATGGAGATTCTAAAAATGAAAATATCCTCATCCTTCATTAAAACGTAGCAGTTTTTTCTGTTCTAGATTTTGAATGGAAGCTAACAAAACTTTACGTCTAGAATGTTCATCACCTGGCTAGGGTCCAATCTATTATTTATTTAAAACTGCCTCTCAAACAACTTATCAAGCTAAAGCTCAGCACACATTTCTGTATCTACCTACAAAATCTTATCTGAACAGAGTCTGGTTTGTTAGACCAGATTCAGTAGAGTTTTCTAATTTATCCTCACTTGAAGTTTTTCCAGCAATGACTTAAGTATTCCAGTCACTGTAGAGAGGGTTAATATCTTTTATAAATGTCCAGGATAGTAATAAGAAACTCGAATCTAGTCCTCACTAATAATTTCAACTAACGTCCAGAAAGGAATCCAATAGTTTGCTTTACTAGATTTGCCTAATTTTAATTACTAAGCACAGGTAGAGTCTATAGTAGTGAAATGATCCAATTCTAAAGTTCCAACTAGTACGAAAATATCATTTATCTACTAAAGATTGATTAGTTTAGCATTCTACAGCTCATTTTGTAAAATCTAGGTAGTTATTTTTCCCTCCCATTAGAACTTTTTAATGAAGTAATCGTATTGGATCTATTTCATGCATTGCTAGACTTCCTTTATTACATGAAAGCTTATTTTCCCTTTATTTCTAAGCCTTTCTAAAATCTCCTCGTATATCAGTTTTTGTACTTCTTATTACAAATTTAGAACATTTATGTAGTCTGGAGGTTGTAATTCTGCTTCTTTAACAATGCTCTTGTATTTGAAGCCTTTCAAATAAGGACTGAAATAAAACTTGAGTCTTAGACTTCGTTAGTTATATAATAAATCCTAGTAGTTTAGACTTGGATTTTCGTTTTCCAGTATCTGCATGAATAAAAACTGAGTCTTATGGAAAAACAATTTCAGCTAGCCAGTTTTGACAAACAACTATAAAAGGATTCTTTCAAAAAGCTTTTCAAGATTTGGAATTCCTTAATGTTTTTTCAGCTTATACAAGAGATTCATTTCAAAGGTTAGATCATATGTTTAGCAATTAGCTAGAACTCTCTCAATATACTGCTTAGTTATGTTCAAGTTTTCTTATTTCTTAAGTGTTTAGTATACTCCTAGGTCTTAACAGTATTGGAATATAAGCTGTAGGATGTCCTTCATGTTCTGTATTATCTGTAAACTTTCTTATGAAATCGCTTGGGTTTTGCGCAGTGTTAGCTCTTCTTAAGAAGGTTGAGTATCAATAGTTTCTATTTAAGCTTCTGAGTTGATGAACAGTAAATCTTTAATTACTTATTCTCGCTCTAACTAAAGATTCTCTGGCCAAATTTCTTTGTATCCTGGTGTTAAAATTTATAAATTTGGACTATCATTTTGGAAGATCAAGCATAATAGACGGTTATCTCTTACAAACTTGCAAAACCAAAATTAATTTTGATTTTCAAACTCGTAATCACAAAAGTCAGAAAGTGCTTTTTTCCATATCTTAACAATATCATTCTACAGTTCCTTGTAAACTACATCATAATTTCAGACCTAAATTATTGAATTTTTCATAAGCACTTGCAAGTCCAATGTGTCATTTTCACCTCTCACTTTTTCCAACAGTTGGTACATTTCTTCATCTTTCGCTAATCTTAAATCATACCAATGATCCTCAGATAATATCTCAGTCTCGTGCGAAAGATAGGACCACATATCATCATTTTAATCAAAGGGAATTATCTTTTGGTTCTCTTACTTCTCTACTTCCTCTTCTTCGTCTTTTAGTTTATGACTCAAGCATTTTGTCATAAGGAAGTTGTAACTTAGTAATGATCTTTCTACAAAATCATCTATTTGCTCAAAATAACGGCAGAGCATATTGAAAACATCGCATTCATTGAATTTCTGGATCTAATAAGCTCTAGGTTCGCATATAAGTTCACAAGTGATGTAGTTCTTTTATGCCTCTATTATGTATTGCCAAAGAATATACTTCTAATCAGTCTTGACACCCTCTTAGTTTACGAACTTCACATAGATTACTTTTATCAAGTGTGCGAACTAGTGCATATCTGATACATTCGATATTGATGTAAAGTTATCCTTTTACCTTGCTTTTTATATTACCTCTGTTAGCATTTAACCTAAAAACTAGTTGTATATTTTCCTCTCCCAAATTTTTCTTAAGTGATAGCTCATCTAAACACTTTTGAAAGGATGAAAGGTAAATATTGATGCTCCTTTCGAAGCAGGATGCTTGAAGCTAATACGGAACTTAGATAAATCCCTATGACCTAAGTAAATTTACTGCTACATCAGTTTCTATTTCAACTCTTGGAAGATAATAGTTCTTTATTCCATGTCCAAGTCAAAAAACCCACAGACGATAGAGATTCAGTTATTACTTTCTTAGTGTAGCTTAATGATAACCCATTCCTCCTGCTTATAATAGAATAGATTATCTCACTTTATGAAGTTCATTGATTTGAAAATTTGTTCTATCTACGAAAAATTACTCAGCACATCCAGTTTTTCAATTTAGAACCATCTATGCCATTTAGATATAGTAAGCTAGGACAACTGACTTAAGATCTTTTACTTGTTGTTAATTATATCTTTACGCTCTAGAATTTTCAGAAAGCTGTCAGTTTCTATTATTCCTTGTACAAGCTTAAGTAATTTTTCCGACAGTAGTAACTTGGAATTTACTGTCTGCTGGACATTTTCTTGGGAATTTCTTTGAAGAAATTCTATTTACTGTTACATATGTAATGGTATATCTGCCAGTATCTGAGTGTATATAAAATTAGGTCCTTGCTCTGCTCGGTAAATTATGTTAACGTTAGGTTGTCACTGCATTTAGAAAACATATGTATCATTGAAGTCTTCACTGCGAATACCAAATCCTTCATAAACTCTGACAATAGCAATGTTAGAAAGCTTCACTTTATCTAGCTTCCCTTCGTATATTTTGAATCGAGTGTATTCAGCTTGATTATAAATGAACTCTGGCAGCTTTATTATGCTGTATTTCTTTACCACTTTTTAAAGTCAAATTTGCCCATCAAATTAGTCATACCTTGTATAGCTACCCGCTGTTATTTAACTGACGAATTAAAGCTATTGAGGGAGTCAAATCCTGCCAAACCCTTGGAAGTAATGACTATGGTTGATATCAATTATGTGCATGGAAATATCAGCTCGAATAAATTACATAATAGCAGAATCATAAGCTGAAAGAGCGGAGCCACCACAACCACAATCAGTGATTAGTGTTAAGACAGGACATGAAATGTTGGTAGAAGCATGTAATAAAAACAGTCCAACCTATAAAATTTACTCAAGGTCTCATTCTTCTTTCTCCTATTTTCAAAAGTTAGCAAACTTCTACTCTATCACCTAAGTCTCATGCAAAAGATCTTCTACCGTCATATCGCAGAATATTAGTTTAAAACCACCATTCCTAAGTCCACAGGCAGCTGCTGAAATTTGGAATCTTTTATCTAAAGATTTGATAATATCAAAGAAAGCTTCTTATGCTAATTCGGGAATGAATTTCAAATCAGAAGTGTAGTGTTATCTTAAGTGCAATAGGATGACCATTCGATATCTTCCATAAGTATAAGCTTTATATTACCTAGAGTTCGCTCATAAAAAGGCTCTATCACCTGCAGTGCATTTCCTTCAATTTTCAACATACACAATTTCAGACATTTTAATACTATTACCTTATATATTCTATCATCTTTCAAACATTTAAACCTTCTTTACTACCTCTCTTATACACTCACTTTATATCACACTCTTACTCATTAAAAGCAACATAGGTATAGATAAAGAAGCAACGTGATTAATGTTAAAAATAAGACTTAGAAAGGTACAAAGTGAGTAGTACCTAAAAAGTATAAGTTTGCTAGTTTGTTATAATCTAACTAATTTAGTAAAGAAGCTACTCAGTAAATATTACTAAATTAGCTAAATCTGTAAACTAATTCACTATAAAGAGGCTTATTTTAGCTAATTGCTCTTTTAAAGATTATCACCAACTTATAGAAATAAGAGTGTAGGATTTTAAATAAAGCATTAGCTTCATAGTTAGCTAAGTGAAGCTTTGTAAGATAAGATTAAGAGTATGAAACAAGACAATGAGTTTGGCTTAAGATTCTCAGACTTACTTCAAAACTTTGCTTAATACTAGTCTTGTTTCATCTCATTAAAAGAATATAAGTTGCTCTAGTTACTTTATAAGTACGAAACTTACAATTAAAGGACTAATTTATATTATAATTGTGGGATATAAAGAAAGGTATATTAAAGCATAAAAATGGAAAGTAGTTTTTAAGGAAAGATAGTGCTGGAGTATTCAAAGTAGAAAGCTGAGATAAACGATCCGACAGTGAGCTATGAAAGGCTTTTGTAGATAGTACAGGAAAAATTCTTGCTAAAGAATTCAAAGCAAATAAAAATGAAACTGCTATGGGATGAAAATATTTTTCAAAATATAAGTAGCTAGTCTGACTGGATAACCCTTAAGAATATATCAGCGTAAGATGAAATTATGATAGTAAAAGTTTACCTCGAATAGGAGCAAAACGAGTTTAAGGATGTTAAGGATTTTGAAAATTAAATCTAGAACAGCAAGTTCTAGGTTGCTGCTAAACTGCCTTCTTTCTAAAATCCATAGAATTAAAGCCTTCTTAATTAAAGAGAACAGGAGAATTTTGATTATTCTAACTATAAGCAAATGAAACTAGATAAAGAAAAGTCTGAACTATCTTTATAAGGGTATGGATAAAAGGAAAGGAATCTTTACTAGTAAAGCAAGCAAGAGAATATTATCTAACCACAGTTGCAGGATTAAAATCCTTAACTAAAACTGAAACTTAATCCACAGCAGGAAAATAATGACTCTTAGGAAAATAAAATTTATGAGCTCTTACTCTAAATAAATGAAACAGTCAAAAAAAATGAAATGTAAAGCTAACTTTTTCTCAAAGAGATAGATCAGATTAAGCAGTAGCACTAAAAGACTTTGTAACTAGTCGAAATTTTGAACCTAAAATTGAAAAACCTAGAGGAAAAATAATAAAATATCAATCCAGCAATACAATAGAATACCTCTCCGTTGAAATAATAAGCTTAAGAAATATAAAATATAAAGATTAAGGAGGAAAAAGAATTTTTCGTTTCCATATTCGATCATGATGCACCATAATTTGTATACATAGCAGATGATTTGAAAATAGCATTGTAAGTGTTAATATAGAACTATCAAGAACGAAAGTTAAGAAACTCTTCCCGAAGGTTTCGAAGTTTTGTGTTATTATGAAGATTAAATTAAAGAAGTCTACAATACACCCATTGGTCGTTTAAAGCCTGGTGCTAATTCAGAAGTCTTAGTTCATTTTAAAATGCCTTCTCAAGAGTAAATTTTGGAAGAATCGAATGTGAAATTAAGATGCGTAGTTTTCAACAAAACAAGTAGAAAAAATGTTTCCCAGTTTTATACTTTCCAACAGAAGCTAATCACTCCATAAATGAAAGTGCTAGGAATAGATGCAAGCAAGTAATATTTTGAAGAGGGTGAGTAAGATTAAATAAGCATCAAAATTCAAAACAGTGGAAAATATAAATGGCCACCACAAGTAATTCTAAGAGATGAAAAAAATCCAGATGAAAAGTATATAATTAAAGAGCCTTTAGCAAGCAAAGCTACAGTAAAAGTTGATTTAGAATTTACAGCGTAAAAGGAACAAATTACTTGGTAGCTTTATCATTAAGACGCAAAAATTGGAGATACTTTAGAATTTAAACCACTAATAAAATAAAAATATTAATATAGCCGTCAATTTTAATAGTAGAGAGAGGATTTATACCAAGAATAAAACAAGAAGTAAGCATTCCAAGAAGATTAAGAATAAGATAAGGAACAAAACCAAGAAGACAATGGTATACCTGAAAATGTTATTAAAAAGTACAAGCTGAATGAATAATAAATAGTAGAGGTTAAAGAAATTTTGAATTCTGGTTTAAGTAAAGATGTTAATAATATAGCATATTATGTATCTCAATATGGAGCTAGCTTTGCAGTAGATATGCTGATTACTTGATGACAGTCCAAAGAAATTGAAATAATTTTAAGTCTTTTTAATTTTAATTGTTTATATAAGTGATTATCTTCTAGAAGCATTTTAGAATATGAGTTAAAATGCAAAGTTACAGATAGTGCAAGATGGGCAAACTTGATTTTATGTCTTAAAATTTAATAATTACTAAATTAGATGCTCTAAGTAAGATAAGCTAAGTCAGAGAAAACTGCTAGCCTTTTATAATATCAAACGAATAAAAAATGTAATGATGTCTTAAATTTAAAGCGTTAAGTCAGATATCATCCTATTTATTATACTATTAATGCCCATATACACTTCAAGCATTAGCTTAATGATTAACCAAGCGCTTATTAGTATATCTCTGTAACTTTAAACAGCGGAACTGTAGGAGCAACTTAGAGTATAAAATAGCATTTTTCTTTATCGATCTAATAGAAACTCTTCATAGCTAATCTAGAATTATCATCTTAAGGTATATCATCAAAGCTAATGAAAAGGATTTAAATATAAATGAAATTAGTACTTTTACTAGCTTTCTTGAATCATGTAATCTGTGATATTTCGTGTCCTGTCTGAAGTTGTGCTGTAGATAAACTTTAATAGGGAGAGTGTTATTCGTCTATTTCTGATTCGTTGGTTTATGTTGGTCCAAATAATAATGATAAATGCTTTGTGTCAGATTATATTGGGGGTTAAAAGAGCAGTTAAGGACTTAACTATACAAGTTTTAATGAGTGAATGGTAGAGGAATATTGCCCAAAGATAGATTTATCATAGATTAATAATTTCTTAGTGGGTGGTTTAGAAATGCCATGTGTGAGTTCTTGTAGATGGAGAAAGAGGAAATAGAGTTGAAGATGTGATTATGATAAGTTCTTGAAAAATTAAGCTCAAAGTAGTAGATAGATAACTGAATGAGGATAGTGCACTTCAGATATTGAATGCTCTTCAAAAGTTTGTTTATGTGTGGCATCGGCTAAAGGTAAAGGTAGATGCGCAACAAGTGTTCATGATGATGCATATAGGAATCTATATAAACAGATATGTAAGGAAAGAATTGGAATTAATAGAACATATAATAATTGGTAGTACGATATTTGTCTAAGCATATTTAAGATAAAAGAGGGACATCATATAGAAGCTATGAAAAACCTAAAAACACTTTATTGCATGAAAGATTTTGTGGACTATTGAGATGTTGCCATGTTTAGTTTCTTAAGTCAGTGGTGGCATATTATTGTCTTCGCTTGTGTAGCATTGTCAATTTCTTTGCTAATTATTTATTTCAGAATCACTTCTAAGTCTAAAAATTTTAAGATTGAATGAAACATTTAATAAAGTACTTTAAACTTGTTATCTAATTTCCCTTCTTTTAACACTAAGAAAACTTTGAAAAGTTACCATTTTCAAAATTTCTTTCTATAGCATCTCTCCAAAGAAGTTGATTGGGTTAAAATATCTAACTTATAGTTATAACCATAAAAAGTCTTCTTAGTTGTATGTTCAACGCTATCCAATTTTCGTAAAATAAACTAAAAGATTACTCTACTTTATATATATTAAGAGTAGGAATGTAATATTATAAGTCTTCCTTCAGTAGTAATATTGGTTTTATATGGTGTAAGAAAAGCAATAGAGGTATAAACATTTATGCCACAAGATTTGATTCTAGATACTCTAGTGAAAGGAAAATATCCGATACTACTAAAATCAGATTAATTAACTTATATGCAACTTAATCCATTATAGCTTTACCTTAAAATGGAAGAAAGCACTATTTACTATTAGACGGAAATGCATAAAGAATAAGTGATAACATCTGCTTTTAACGCTTTTTATTAATATACTTCTCCTTTAGTAACTTGCTAATCTCATAATACTGATAGAACTTACCCTGGAGTCTATCTTCCGTTTTATCTGTAAAAGTAGCTTTAACGAGAGCAATATAAGCCTTTTACATTCTTATGGTTAGCTAAATCTACTATGATTGGTTTACTTAACTTGCTATGTTACTTCTATACTAGTAATTGATATTTAAGTTAACCTTTAAGAAAAGCTTATTTAGCAATAATTGTAAGCTACTTCAGTAATAAAGTTATGGGGACTATTTAGTAAAAAGTAGAATTTGAAAATTAAGAAATGTTTGAGTATCAAAAGTTAGGATACTTCATAGACCACTCATAGTAGTAAGCTATCAATAAGAATGGCCAGCTAAATAAGAAAAGTATCCAGTTTAGGCAGTTATTTAATTGAGATCCTCCCATTACCTTTTTCAAATATTCCGTTAGTATCATAAATGGCAATTGAAACAGGAAGCTTAGGGATACCCAATATGATATTACACGAAGACTACCACACATCCAGTATTCATGAATAAGTCCTGAAAATAGAAAAGTTGTTAAAGCTGCTATTGGTCTTGGAACACCATGCTTTACCATAGGATTATAGAAATGCCTTCTAACTGCATTATATACCACCAAATTCCAATTTTGCCAGTGCTCTTTTATAGATTTGGAGTTCCACCATTCTCCGTAAAAGCTTCGATCAGCAAATCTCATGATCTCAGCCAAAGCATTGCCAGCAGCATAGAAAATAGAGTAGAAAAATAGGAGCCAATTCCACAAAGCCGGGATACTTAGTGCCATTTATCTCTCAAAAGTGCCCCAAAAATTACCTTCCTTCCAATAAGGAAGAGCTTGCTTTAATCCAGGTTCAATATATTAAGTGAAAATGGTTACCTAAAGTAAGAAACTGAAGCACATTTCTATTATTCTTTTTAGCAACCAGAACCATCTTATCTTTTCATTTCTTGGATAGCTAAATTGGAAGCAGAAAGTAGGAGCCCAAGCAAAGTAGTAATAGTGTCCCCAGGTAAAACAGTTAGGGTATTTTTCAATGATCTCTATAGTTTTTGAATCAAACAGCTTTTTAATCTCAGGGTTTAGGTATGTTCTCCTAACATCTGCCATGAAGTGAGCAAAACTCCATAATTTGCAAGCAACAGCTGCTGCACAAATTAATAAGAAGTAAGAAGAAGAAATTTCAGGTACCATTATTCTAACGTATTCTAAAGGAAGTCACAAGACAGCAATGATGTTAATAATATGGAGTAGGTAAATGAATTTGAATCGATTAGGCATTTTAGGTGCGAGCTTCTTTTCTATAATATAAGATAACCAGAATTAGAAGGTGAAGAAAGGAAGGTAGTAAAGAACAGGCCAATGCTAGTAATCTGCAGATTAAAACTTGAAATTTATCACAATACCATATTTGAGAATATTTTGAAACATTAACTGGAAGTGAGTGATAACTAGCATCAGTAAGCATAAATTAAGGAAGCCTCTCAAATTACTTTCTACTCCAGTATCTAAAGGAGAAGTTTTAGCCTCCTTATGATAATTAACGTTCAGTGCCGAATAAAATAAAGCTGAATTTCTTTTTTCTTGCTAAACTTCCTGTTTTACTTCCTGCTTTACTTCCTGCTTTACTTCCTGTTTCACTTCTTGCTTATCTTCTTGCATGGCTTACTTTTAGTTTTGCTAAACTCCTTTTTCCTGTTTTTTACTTTCCTATTTTTAGTTCCCCTTCATTTATCCCCTGAATTATTAAAGAACATGTATTTGTCTTTTAATACTTAAAATATCAATATGTAAGCTTAAATAAAATTAAGCTAAAACGAGTGTTTAAATTTGGTATTAAACTGATTAAAAAATGTTTCCAAAATTGAATTTTAGATTTTTTATCTTTTATACTCTTTTTTGGTACTAAGCCATGCTGTCTTAGCTTTTCACTACTACTAGCTTTTCTAGTAAAACTACTTGATGATTATGTTTTCTATTATATTTCTGAATAAGTTCGCTTTAAGTTATCGTGTTGCTTAAAGCTTATTTTAGATTTTCAAATCTAGAGATAATGTTTTGTTCTATGATCATTTGTTTCTTTCACAAAGCTACTCTTTACTTTTGGAAATTTCCTAAAAGGCTTAAAGCTTCAATTTTTACCTTTGATCATAATAATCAAATTTTTAGTCACAAGAGAATAGAAGATAGCCATGACTAATTTTTAGCCTTAAATTTAAAAATTAGATACTTGTATTAAAATTAAATAAATGATCTAGCTTTTTAAAAGTAGAGTCTAGTAAAGAATTCATGGTAATTTAAAAAATCATAAAAGAAGGAAATTATTGAGTGCTATTTAAGCCACTGACTGAACCTCTAAACCATCTTATTATCAGTAATGAGAGAAATGAAACAGAAACCTTTTCTATATCTTATCCTATTTTAAATGCCGAACTAAAATTAGCTTTCGAAATCCATTCTCTCCTCGTTCCTAAACTTCTACGTTCTTATTAAATTTGATAGTATAAAGAATAAGAAATGAGGCATAAGATTAATAGTATTTATTTGATGCTTTAAGTATATTTTTGAAAGTATATAGCTAAACATAAGGATATAGTAAGTAATCAATTATTACTATAACTATGGTTTTTCAAACTAGCATGAAAGTTATTTACAAGGTTAGTTACTTTTATATATTCCTAATGAGTAAATTTAATTCACCGTCTAATTATGTAGTATGATATATGTCTCTTTGTCTTTTGTCCTATGAGCAAGTTTAATTACCTGATATATAATTCCATTTTTAGATGCTTTTAATAAATCAAGTATTGATATTCTTACCTTTTAATACTTAAGTAGAAGAAGGAATTTAATCTACTGCTGGTATTAAAATTAGCCTTTTTCTTTTTAATATGCAGATAAGCTTCTTATTAAATAGATTATCTTATCAAAATATCAGTTTGACTAAGAGAAACTCTCTATTTTATATAGTCCATTGTTGGAAGATTCTAATAGTTAGTTGAAGAAATGGCTGATTGCTTTCTCTTCTGCTTATATCTAGATTAGATGATTAAAAATACTTTAATGATAGAGGTAATGAAAGATATAGGATTGAGATAAATTATTTTACTTATAACCTTAGTTAAAACATGTTTAAGGTTCATTTCATTTGCAGCAAGTTTTACCTTTAACTTGCTAACTTTTAGGCCTAAATTGGCTAACTCTGATATCTTGCATAGTTATATTCCCTTATTTCTATCTTATCTCTCTAGCTAAAGCTGTGAAAGTAGCCTCCACATTTGTACTGTCTTTTGCTGAAGTTTCTATGAATGGTATTTGAAATTGCTTAGCAAGAGCTTGGCCTTCTTCAAAGGATACCTTTCTTTCTTGATTTTTATCACATTTATTTCCAATGAGCATTCGATTGACATTATTAATATTATATCTAAGTGAACAGTTACTTGTTGGTATCTTGAATTCATTATATAACTGACTAAAAGCTGTCTCTATCTGTAATATCATACATTATAATAATCCCATGTGCTCCTCTATAATAAGAGCTTGTAATCGTTCTAAATCGCTCCTACCCAGCAGTATCCCAGATTTGCATCTTGCATATTTTCCCATCTAACTCTATATTTTTTATTTTCTAATTATTAAGCTTACAAAATCAACTCCTATAGTATTAAAGAAATTCTCTGTGAATGTGTTGTCAGCGTATCTCATAAGAAGACAACTCTTACCCACTCCTGAGTTTCCAACTAGAAGCAGCTTGAACAAGAAATCATAATAAGAAGATTGATTATCCATAATTAATATTATATTAACTAAGCTAATGAAACTAATCTACCCAAACTATACATTTATATCTACCAAGCCATTTCCCTAACATCTAGCATTACCTTACTTTAGTTTCTCTCTACTGACTCTTATATTATACCTCTATCCTTTCTGTATAGTATCTAACGCTTTTGAGTAATTTTTTCATCCTGTATGAGAGTTTTTAAGACTAAAGGTGGTTAATATGATATAGGAGGTAGGCTTAACAAAGGCTTTTATAAGCTACTTAGCATTCTTAAATAGAATAGAAGGGTATAAATACACTAAGACTAGCAATAGTATCCAAAAAAAAGGGGTAAGAAGATATACATTTATATGAGGTAAAAAAGTAACAAACATGGAGTATATAATAGAGGGTAAATACGGGAACTGTTAGCATTTGAATAAAGGTAGAACTACCATTTTATCAATTTAATTCCTTAGTTTCTTTTCCTCTTTTTCTTGTTTAATAATGAATGCGAATCATCAGTAAAAGGAAGAAGATAAAACTTAAAGCTGTGAAACAAGCGAGAATCTGAATTAATTCTAGATTCAGTAAGAAATAGATAAAGAAACATGAGAATTGTAAGTTAGTTTAACCTTTAGTTTTGAAGGCACTGATTTTACCCAGAAGTTGATACATGCTAAAACCCAGTTTGAGTAGATAAACTCTGGATTTATAAAGCTTTAGGCAGAAAAATTGAGATGTGAGCAAACTATCAAAAAGCTTTAAGACTAGCTTTAGCAGTTTTCTACTGTAATGCTTTATTTCAGAACTATAACAACACTTCGTCTCAATTCTAGCTTCCAAGTGAGTTTAAAAAGGACTGAGAGAGTTTTGTGAACGAGCAAGTATTAGATATCTTTAATGACTTTCTATCAGATCATTTTGAGTTTGTTCACATAGTCCAAGACCTATTTCATTCCATTTACAATCATACTAAAGGATGTGTAGTGGACAAAAAACTTCAGGATATCCAAATCTTACTTAACTTAAATTCAATCAATTTCAAAACGCTAAGATAGCACTTTTTGAAGATATTTCAAGACTACTAAAAGGATATTTTCCAGTAAGCAGAACAGAGCGTAATAAAAAAAGGATTTTTAAGTAAGGTGTAAAATAAACTAAGCAAAGAGACATTCAAAAAATTAGAAAAGCTAGTTGATAACTTAGATTTTGAGTCTTTGATATAGTAAATATACAAAATATGCTTACATATATGTCTGCATGAACCTGAACTATGTGTTGAATATAATGAATATATGAACTATATACTTAATATAGACGAAGATTAGTACTATGTCATTGATGGCTTCCCCAAAACTGCCTCATTCATTGTAGTGGTCCTCCCTCCTGTTATACAAAAAGCCAACCGTTTCTAACATGCTGGAATTAAACCGTCAGTACTTATTTTAGATAACTAGGCGGATATGCTTACTTAGTAAGACCAGGATGCTAAACTAGGGAAGTTTAGAGAAAATAGCGAGGAGAAGGAAATAAAATTCGATGATATAGATTAGGATAAAGGGGAGTTATAGACTAATACCTAAAGCAATCCTTAGGAAAACTAGTTTGAAGCTTAGAAGTAGCATGAGTCATGATAATAGATACTAAGACTCTTGAATTAACAAGCAAAAAAGAATAAAAAAAACCACCCAATGAATTAGAAATTCGAAGATTCATCTGAAGGAACTCAGCATGAGTTTATCAATCTACCTAACGAGAAATATATTCATTAAATGACCTAGAAATTAGCTAAGAATTAATCTATCGACATTTGCCAAAATAATGCTAATACAATGAGAGAAAAAACAATAAATGTTATCTTAAGAAATAACTCTAAGTCACCGAAGCTTAATAATGAAAATATGAACTCATCTCGTCTTAGTCTTAACTCTTCAAGGAATGAAACACCTTCCAAAGTTACTAATATAATATAGAGCAAAGACTTTTATAAGAGGTACAAGGAATAACTAAGTAAGCTGCAGAATTTTAAAAACAAGAACAAAAGTTTTTTTTTAAATAACGAAAGCTTCAAAGTTACAAAAAAGCTTAACACTAGCTTTACTAATGAAGATTCGAATGAAATGGGAAAGGAAATTAATTATAAAGGAATTCAAAGGGCTTACTCAAGTCTAGCCAAAACTCCCAATGCCTGGGTAAAAAATAATCCTTATTCTTCTAAATTCAAAGCAACTCAAAGATGCAAAGAAGGATGTTAATGCGTGAAATGTAAAAAGCAAAGTTTCTGAAGTAGTGGTAAGACAAAGCAATAGAAGACACTTAATAATTACGACTTTATATATAAAGGTAATTACAGAGAACGTATAAGATAAGCAGTGACTGCAGGCCGGGCTTAAGATAATAATTGAAGCTTATAACTGTTCCTATATGCACATTTATCTTAATTCTATTTAATTCCTTGCAGAATTATTCTACTACATCCTTAAACTCCAACACATTCCCTATACACATCTATCCTTGCAAAATCTAACTCCTTTTTTAAATGATAAAGCATAATCTATCTATAACCATTTAAGTATTTGTTTAATTGCTAACTAGATCCTTAATAATTACCTATTTTATAATGTTTTGAAGCATGATTATCAATCAGCATTATATTGTTTAAGTATTTTAATCTCAGGAAAAAGTTACTCAATTAACTAGGCTACACTTATATATTAGGATCCTTAAGCTCTACTTATAATTAGTTAGCTAGATAAGATTGCTAAATCTTATCCAATCACATCTTAGAATGTTCCACTTCATATAATTATTTAGTCTCTTAGTTGTGATTTTTTAATTAAGTTACAAGGTGATCACTTATAGGATAAGCCTCGTATTATTTTTTAAAAGCTCAATGAAAATTATTTTTAGCTGATTATAGTGTACATATACAGTAATTCCTATGGATTTGAGAATCAAAATATACCATTTTTCATATTCTTCTAGTGTATTAATTTCCTTATATAGAATGTTCTATTAATCATCAATCTTTTTTTATCACTTGATTGATCTAGCAAATATGTCATAACAACAAACTTATTTTATATATCTTTAACTTTAACTTCTAGAAAAACAGTTTATTTGAAAACTTCTTTTGTGCTACCCAATATTAGTGTCTATGAGTCTATTTATCTAGAATTAAGCTTATTAAACTTATCCTTTTTAAAAGAAAGATATTTCCAAAGCTCATCTGAATTAACTATCTTCAAGGTTTAATTAGTAACCTTAAGCTTCTTAGTAGCTTTAATCCTTTTCCTTCTAATTAGCTTCACTTATTCTATAAAATGAGGTTTAAATATTTAAGCTAACTTTACTAAGATTCAAATCTGCTTTAATAGCTTATAATCAGTTTCTCCTTCTATATCCTTATAAATAGTACTTTTTGCTTATTTCCATATAAAATAGATTAGAAGCATTAAGCTAGATCTCCCAATTACTCCTATTAGCATTATGAAAGGTATACAATTAGCGATCAGGAGTTATCCTATTTATCCTTGCTATCAAAGCTAGTTTAGCTATTCTTGCTTACTAGTATCCCTCTATAGGAGCTTATAATGCATTAACCTATATTATTATCTTATCTCTTCTTTAAACAGTAGAGATATGAATATCTAGAATATTAGTAAGTGAACAGCAATTAAAGTAAATAGATTGATACTAAACATATTTCAAATACTCTAAGGCTAATAGCAAAAAGTCATGCTTTCATAGCTTAAATAGTGTAAGTAAATAAGTGAGTAGCGCTGCTATAAGCTTATAAGGGAATAGGGCATCTTTAGCTAATTACTATCAAGATATGATCACTATATTGAATACAGATAAGGAGAGTTTAGAATTAAAAGGGATGGTATGGATGGGAGTGGAAGTATGTAAAGTAAATAAGTTGTAAGTAGTGAGAGAGAATAAAGGAAATAAGTACTACTTGGTATTATATAAAATAAAATATCCCAGCTAAGATACTTAATTGAAAGAATGATTGGACAAAAGGAAGTAAATATATAAAATAGGTAAAATTGCTTATCTTGTATATTAAAATAAGAAAATACTAAAAATGAGCGATGCTGATTTATAACCTATCTCACTTAACCATGTAAAGAAGTGAGAGAGCTAGAGAGATTAGGTAAAAGCTAAGCCTAAATAATTAAGAAAGCCTAAAATATTTTTAGAGAATGACTCCATTTACCAGAATAATCAGATGCCCACTCTCAAAAATTATTAGTTTCATAGAGTATTTCCATAGAGCTAACCGTCAGAGAAATCAAGTAGCTCGTAAAAGTTTCAAATATAGAAGATACCTAGTTTGTAAAAGTCTTCTTAAGAGGGGTTAAAAGATACGAAGAGCTTTGATAGAATTAATAACTTAAGTAAGAGCACTAATTAAAAAACAGGACGCAGTATGATTAACTAGCTTTAAGTGGATAATGAGTTCAATGATATCTAGATTTAAGAAGTTCCTAAGACATGTAATCATAAGTCTAGTGCAAGATTAGAAGAACTAACTAGGCGTAAGTTTACACATACTTGTACCGGTAATAGGAACTGAACATTTCAGCCTTAAATACCTTAACGAGTTCATTATATATAAGACAATTTATGGTAAATCTATACTAAGGAGAAGCTAAAGAAATACCAAATTGAAAATCCAATTAAAATTTTGGCAAAAGGAAAAAAGAAAAAATATAAGCTGATAGACAACTTAATCCAAGACTGTATCTCATTATAAAAAAAGCATGAAGAGGGAATTAAAAAGTAAGATTCTATTCAGGAACTTCAACCACATACAAAGCATCAATAAAGGTTACGATCAAATCTTGTAAGACTTCAAATGGAAGAAGCATGAAGAATTAATAGACAATATAAAGATACTAAAGCTGATGCTGGATAATGAGAAAAAGCATTAAGAATACGCAGTACATGAACAAAACTTTAAGCAGTACTATAAAGATATCAAGAGACTAGAAGAGTACTAGAAAAAGCATGCCGCAATCTAGACTTTTTATTAATTATAAATCTAATCTTCTAACTGTTTGCTTATAAGTCACCTTATTGGTGTCTCAAGTAATCTTACATTGTTCTTATTTAAAAACAGTCAGTGGTGTTTTAATGATTAGTTAAATGAATTAAGCAATTAAACAGAAAAGTAAAAGGATAAGATTAGAGCAAAAGCATTAAATAAGTAATTTACTTTATGGATATATTAGCACTAAGCATAGAGGCAGAATGAACATCTAAACTAGGCTGGCTTGTCTTTTGTTGAACATTCATCCAACTAAATTAAGGCAAATG
Organism: Loxodes magnus; assembly: GCA_946699065.1. Taxonomy (NCBI): domain Eukaryota; phylum Ciliophora; class Karyorelictea; order Loxodida; family Loxodidae; genus Loxodes; species Loxodes magnus. The sequence continues at coordinate 1,231,754 of CAMPDV010000025.1, read as the reverse complement.
TATGGATTTCTTAGTTTTATAAGAGATGAAATGATAATAATAAGCATTAAATAAAGAGAAGGCATAGAGTAACCTGTTTAGTTAATGACTAAGTAAATATAAGCAAAAGTACTGGTAAAAACTGGATATAGATTTAAATAATGAAAATTAAAGTCCATAAGCTTATTTAAAGTAAAATTATACGATTAGTTAAGCAGTAATTAAAAATAAAGTAAGCAAATGAATATTGATAAGTGAAAAAAGGATAAAAATTTGCTAAACAATATTGCTTAAAAGACTAACATACAATTTCAGCCTCCTTCAAAAACTTATTTAATAACCAACTAAAATGATTAATCAAGGAGATGAATAAAAGTATTTCTAAGAGATTAAATGATAATATAAGTAAATCAAAAAATGTCGTTAGAGTAAAATCCTTGTGATATAAATTTTAAAAACTTCGCCTTTCTCTTCAAATTTTTCCATCCCTTCACTAAAAGTCCTTATTTTTCTTCTTGGTCCTCAATAGGGTATCCTTTGATCTCTTTACTATCCCATCTGTATATTTTAATTTCTTCAGCAAGACATGAATAATAGATCTAGATTATGAAGTCTCCAGTTAATCCTTTTAGTTTAGTAGAAGGGACTATTGCATATTTACCTATTTCAAGATGCTCTTTGTAAAGTAGATCTCTTGACTGCTTTAATGTTGTTACAGATTATTTCATTTTAGGATCAAATATGAGACATTTCCTCGCTTTCTATTCTAGTTTTAAAATACTTAACATAACACAGTGCATTGAATTTTTAAAAGGGAACGGCTCTGTTTAAAATATTCTAGCATCGTTTTAGCTAAAGAAAACATTTATTTCAGTGGGCACTTTTAGATCTATGATATACTATGGGTTATTAGCCCATACCTTGCAATCTTCACTTGTTAAAGTAAGGGGAGTTCCACCTGCCGAAACTTAATCTCAACTATCTTTAAATTTGATTCCTGAAAATTTAGTGGGAATTTCACTCATGCAGTACAAAATATTAAACGTATCTCTGAATTCTTTGAAGTTCATCAAAAAAGTACCATCTGAATTATCAAATGGATCGAACTGTCTTGACTTTTACTAATACTAAATATGTCTTCTTAAAGATGTCTTGCTCTTCTACATTTTTGCTCCATTACAAGATCACTTTCCACATTAATTTACAATACCCCAAGGGCTTTTTAGTCTTACCAATCTGCAGACTTGCTTTCTTACCTAAGTGTTTTTGAAACTAAAAACGTCAACTAAAGTGTAAATATGATTCCCAGCAATATCACTCTAAAGCCCTTCAATCAATATCTAATCTTCATCCTTTCCAAGAACTATAACAGACATTATAACTCCTTGATTGAATAAATTAAGCAGGATTTTCCAAAATTAGTCAGAATTACCTAGAATGGGATGAGGAAACCCACTTTCTCCATGAAGTTTTATCTTATCAACAAACAAGCCAGTAAGATCAGTTAAACTTTCGTCAGTGTATCCGTTTACTAAAGCATCATAGCTTCCATGGATTTTAGCGTATGCTTTTTCAATAAGAGCAACTCACATGTCACTTTGAATAGAATTTCTGCCATAAAGAAACTTCATTACTTCTCCTTCAAACGGGTTTCCTAGAGCTGGTATTTATGAGTCTACAATAACATACCTTCATTCACCATTCTTATAAAATCTGAAGACATAAATTCCGAATTTAGAAAAGGAGTGAAATATATGAGGGTAAACCCCACTAGAAAATTAACGTGTCTCTTCTACAGTAATTTTTTCGATGTCCTTAGTGATTATATCATCAGGAGGATCTCCTTTCAGTAGCTTATCATATGTTGAAACGACACCCAAAGCATTCAAGAACCATTTATTCCATAACTTTCCTTAAATAATGAACGAGTTAGCATTGTCTTGCTTAAAATTAGGATTTATGCAGAAGTCTTCAAAATGTCTTCAGTAAACAGAAAAAGGACTTATCTAGTTTAATGAGCATAAGAACTAAGATCCATGAATATCACTTTAGGACGTTCCAAATTCCTTATCGAAGTATTTACTATCATTTTGAATGATTTCTTTAGCCAAATCTCAGCAAATTTTCAAAGCAGCCTTTTCTCCATTAAGTATAGTAGTCCATTTGCTTTTATCGAAATAATCCGTAATATTTAATTGGTAAGTCATAATATCTGCTACTATCTTATTCGTTTCAGGTGCAACTTTTTACTCTTGGAATTTAAAATCATAAATGAAGTCTAGCAGCTCTTAATACTTCAGAACTCCATCTCCATTTAAATCCGCTAAATTTTTTAAATGTTTCTTCTATAAGGAAGAGAAATGTAAGTTTAGCTTGTCTAAGGCGAGTAAGAACTCATTATCACTTAAAATTCCATCCCCGTCCTCATCAAGAGACTTAAAAATATTTTCTACTTCCTGGTTTTACTTTAAGATGAGTTTGAATTTAAAGATAGCATATTCAATTGTATTTGGTCTGAAATCACTCTCCTTAAACTTATCTACATCTTCAATTTTTCTATCTTACTAATCTCCCTAATGCTCACTTAACTTTAAAAAGTTAGGAATTTGTTTTCCTAACTTTTTGTAGCATTTTTTCAAGAAATCCCACAAGTAAATTTTGTCTTCTCTATTTTATTTAGCGTAATCTACTAATTGCATTTTCTACTTTTCGGTAAAAATTATACTGGACCTATCTAAAGCTTCAAGGAACTAAATTTGAGAAATAGTTAAGTTCTGCTTCTCTATGTAATCTCCAAAGAACTCATTAAGAGAAAGCTTCTTCCTTCATTAATTTTCTCCCTCGATGTAATTAGTAAACTAAACTATAAGCTGATCCAAAGGAATCAAATTCTCAGTCTGCTTTATTACTATTTTTTCTTTCTTTATAAACTTTCATGGTCTTTTATCCTTTCCTGTCTTTGCTAGACCGAAAAAGTTTTAGACTTATTAATCTCCTTGATTTTGATTGCTAATTGAACTCTGAGATTTTAAGACTTAATCTGACAGCAAATCTATCTTATCAATTTCATTTTTTTCTACCTTTGATTTCTTAAAAAAATTAGTATTAGATTCTTTCTTAAACCAAACATCCTCCTCTTGGCCCTCGAAAATAACTTCATCTTTCTCTTGAGTCTTTATTTCTTATTCTTGTTCAGTTACTATTAATTAAGCCTTTTTTTTCTGCTCCATCGTTTTATAATACTTCCCCTATCTGTAGCTCTCAATGACAGTATAAAAGTGAAAAGTAGGAAATGCTTCCTAATTTTGCTTAAGTAAGCACAAGTCAAAAAGGCTTTCTAATTGTTCCTAATCCAGTATCAAGTATTTATTATTAGCTAGTCCTTGAACAAACTCTTGCTTACTAATAGATTTACCCTGCTCTATACCAAAGTTACTACAAAAGTCTATGGTTGAAATCTTTAGTCTATCTAGTTTATACCCACACTCCTCAAGTTAAATCTTTATCTATTAATCAGTTTTTTTGTTAATAGCAAGAGGAAAAGGAGGTAAGATTTTAGTATTGCTTACCAAGCTTGCTTTATACAGGTCTATTCATGTGTATAATGTGTAAAATATCAATTCTCCGTTCCTGCTAAATTTATTGAACACGATATCTGACTCCCTACTATTCAGCTACACCTTGTTACCAAACTAAGCATAGAACTCCTATTTATTGAGTATCTCATCTAAGCTAGGACAGCCTTCTACCTCATAGAAGTATTAGAATGATGCTTAGTCTTATGGAAATCTGCTTGCAAGTTTGACACATATCTGATTTATATTTAGCTAGGTTTGGTCATTTATACTAGACTGCTAAAGTTCCTTTATATCTGTCTAATCTTCCACATTTGCTTACAACTTAGGATATTCAAACTCTTATAGAGTCTTTTACTTAGGTAAGCAAGAAATAAAGCGAAAGCTCTCAGCTGCAGCTAGAAAATGGTAAAAATAGATATGCTCTTGACCAGGAATGAGAAGGGAGTTGTACAGTTCATTGATTTACACTTAATCAAGCTTTTCTTTCTTAAAGTGTAGTTTGCAAGCTTATTAGTTCAACTATGAGTCCATTTTCACATCGAATAGCTTTGATATTTTATCCACATAGCTAATGAACATTTTATCGTTGAAGGTTCTAAACTTATTGAATACTTTCTTTAGTACTTTTGACAGATTAGAGTTGAATCCGAAAGGGAAAGAGGCTATATACTGGCAGCTCTAGTCTTTTCTATACATTTGTACCATATCAAAGATAGTTAAAAGTAAAGGAGTACAAACGTATTTTCCCACTCCTTTAGTTAGTTTTTTAAATAGAGCTTCAGTAGAAACTTAAGGCTTTCCAAATTATGCCAGCAGGTTTTAGAACTACTGATTGTCTAAAAGAAGATCTAGCTGTAAGGACTTTATCCCTCCTTACTCTTGTAAATAATTAATCGATGGAACCTAAAACTGCTCTATCCATTAGTAGTCCTAGTATCACTCTGGATCTTTAAAGAAATTTTCATATCCTTTTGCGTACCAAAAGGCATCGAAGTCAAGATAGAGTTATGTTTAAAAAGAGTTTAGAGAAGCGAAGAAGTGGTACATCACCACTGATTTAGTCTGAGGCATCTTCATGCTTTAAAATAGTACTGCTACATCTTATTTTGAGAACTCTTAAAAATCATCTGAAAATAATGCTACAAACTCTTCCAAAGAAAGCTCATCAGTTGGCTTTACTTGAATTTTCCATATTTTCTCACAAGAAAAGAATTAGGTTGCGCTAGTTTTTAAGCTTCCTAACATTTGGGTATATTTTTCTACAATCTGCTAGCATTTCCAATCAGCAAGCATATTTCCATTACAAGGAATAATTATCTTAACATTCTTTTAGTATGATAGATAAACTTTGAATAGGTCAAGCATCATCAAGAGAAGGTAGAACTTTATTAATTACTATCCCTAGTAGTCTCCACTCATTAAGTCAAATATCAAATCTATCTTTTCAACTCCTATTACAAACATTGAGTTTGCTATGATAGTGAAATTTCACTTGTCATAGAACTCTTAAATTTACGAAGGATCTAGATTAGCATACTGCATGTAATGCTACATTGAAGATTACTAAGGAGAAATTTACTGAGCTAGTTCAAAGAGGATTTTTCTCAATTCTAGGTTCTTTCAATATAGTTCTTTTTAAGCAATGTCTTATACTTTAGAATTAACTAGCTTAGATCTATAACTCTCAACACAGGATAGAAAGTGGTATAGTATAACACCTTCTTCCTTTGGAATCTTGAGGTTGAAAAATAGAATTTCAGCCTCATCAGTTTGAAGTTAAAAAGCCCTACTAGTAAGATCCTTAAATTAATTCCAGTACACACATTCTGTAATATCTCGATTTATTTGATCAGTAGAGTTCTACTCTAATGCATCTAAATCTTAAGCTAGCCTTTATAATATTTCCTCACAGGTTTAGTTCTTCAGCTACTTTAAAGGAAATTTAGGAAACTCTAAGTTATTTTCTCTATGCTCAGTAAGAAGCTCAGTAAAGTCTACAGCTGTAGAGAATAGTAATAAGTTTATATGCTTCTAGCCATTAAAGCTAAGGTTGTCTATTAAGACTTGAACCGATTTTACATTAAACAGCTCTTAGACTAAGATAGCAAACTGGGCACAGCTGCAATACTAGTGAATTTCTGTAAAGTCATTTCTTCTGAATCAATTAGCTAAATAAGAAAAACAGAGAATGTCTTTAGGCTTCTACTTAATTATCTCCTGTATAGCCAAAGAAAATTCTTCTGAGAATTACTGCTCTACTTTCTTAGGCTCTAAAACGTAATAACTAGGAATACAAACTTTAGTACGAAAGGAATCAACCAAAGCTATTTTATGGTACATATACATAAAGCTTTCACCCCTAGTTTTGATATTATAGAAGATCTATCATATTTGCTGTTCATTAAAGTTAATTAAGTCTTCTTAGAATTTTAATTTAAACCCTCTGTAGGTGAAATTGTCTTTTGATTTTGTCTAATATTTATAAGCAAATCAATCTTATGTTTACTAGTCTGTATCAATACTATCAGCTAACATCTTTATATACTACCTGCTCAGTAAATTTCCTTGAGGATTTTCTTTGAACGGGAGTTCAACTACAGGACACACTTGCCTTCTTTTCTTAATAGAATCTTTATAAGCGTCAAGCAGTGTAAGTAATCTGAAGAGGCTAATTTACTTTTATTCTTAGATGACTAAACTCTGGAAAACTTCTTTGCTCTAACTTTCACTTATATCTTTGAACATATTTTTGAGCACTTAGACAAACTCCTCATACTTATAATAGACCATTGCTCATTTGCTCGAATATATAAAGTTCGATGACAAGTAAAAGTCTAAAGAAATAACTAGTTCTGGTATCAGAGAACTTATATAAAGCATAATATCTGATAAGTTCAAGTTGGTTGGACTGATCTTAATCTCTTCAAGCTCTTCTAGGACTTATTGCTTTGGAAGTATAACTATCTTTCTATAGCTTTCTACGCATCCTATTAAATGATATAAATAAGGCTATTTTTAGCCTCTAAGAAGCAAGCTTTCGTATAAGTCTGTGCAAGTTGGCTTCTCAATATTTTCTTCTTGGAAAATGGTTATAAACTTTTAAGCTTCTATGGCTTCATTGAACTTTACATCTATTTTCTATTCGTAGAAGTTCTAGGTACCCTCTTCACTCTCATCCAGCTTTACAGCAAAGTTTTGTATGATTGAGGTAAGATAGTTACTAGTTTCTTTAATGTACTTTATAGGAAGCAAAGGAACTTAGAAGGATTGCTTTTTGGAGAGCAAAGTGGAATTTAAAATATCTATTAGTGTTAAAAAGACTAAAAAGGGGATGTATCCATGATTGTCTGATTAGATGGTTGAAGTTATCAAATATATTTGTTGGTTAGATAACTCGAACATTTCCTTTGCTATCTAACTAAATTAATCAGCCCTATAGTGAGATTTTATGACTTATACTTTCACTTTCCTCTTAAAATAATCTAAAGCTAATTCGTTCTAGTTTAGTTAAACAGATAATCTCATAAGTAGGTTATAAAACTCTTGCGAAAAGGTGAACTTCTCTGCTTAAGATTTCTCAGTTTCCTTATATTAGAATTGAGTAATTTATTTACCTTTAATTGGTAATTTTTTAGCTTGATTTCCCTAGCTATAATACTGGGGCTTTTAACTCTTCTATTAGGCATCAACTTTCATCTTATAAGAAACTGGTTTATCGCTAAGGCTGAGATTACTACTTCTTGCCTTTTCAAAGCTACTCATTCAATGAGTTTAGGTAATTTAATTAGTCTTTTGAGGATCAAACGCTATAGCTATGCTCATTATTTCCTTCGTACTCAGTTGAGAAACTTTGGATTATAATACTTACATTAACTCCGAAGTCTTAACTTTATCCAGTTTTTTAGTGTCAGTATTTTTGAAAATGAAAGAAGGTGGTAGAGAGTTTTTGAATAAGACATTATCCAAGTACCTTATTCAATAAACTTGAAATTTGGTCATACCATTCTAGTCTACAACTTAACTTTCGCTCTCTTATTCTTCTGATTGCAGCTGAAATTGCAAGTTTAGGTCTTCTTCATTTAAGCTCTCTTTAGAAATTGATTATATGAACTGGTCTATATCCTAAAAGCTTATTTAAGGAACTAGTGTTAATAATGATTCTTTTAGCTCTTGTTTACTCACCTTCCCATTTTTATCCTTTTTAGAGAACCTAAATACATCACTTGAAGTTAGATTCTTTTGAATTAATGCTTGGAGCAAATTCTCAAATGCATTACTAGAGTTTTAAGGAAGATCTTTTCTTTTCTAATCTAGAATCTGAACTAATTTGTCTACGCTCATCTGCTAACTTCTTCCCTTTTCAATAAAATAGAACACATCCAAAGCTTCCTATTGACTAGCATTGACTAAGTTCTTCATCGAGCTTTAGAATTGCATAACGTTAATATATTCGAGCTATCCTATTTCTGACTGTATTACTAACTTAGTACTCAATCTGCTTTTTTTAACAACCTCTGAAAGTTTAAGAATCAGTAGTTTTGAACTTGAGAATTTACTGTATTTCATACATTTCTGCGTTGATTTAATAACATCAACTTTTCATTAATTTTCACTAATTATACTTACTAACTTCATTATCTCCTCCTTTTTAACCTTATCAAATCTATCACACAGCATTCTGTAAAACTGAGTGACTGGCAGTTCTTCTTAAGTTATTCCATCGAAGAATTTGGCTATGCTCTTATCTTTTTCCATCTTCTGAATGATTTATTTTAGAGTTTCTTCTTAAAAAGTTAAACTACTTTGGTCAAATTTAGGTACTTCTGTCTCTTTTTTGACATTTATCTTATAGCTACTTTACTCATCCTTTCTAGAAAGAAAGGTTGCTAATGATTGGTTATCTTCTTCTTTTTCGTAGTAAATGGAATTTGAAAGTTTGTATATCTACTTCATCATCTAATCAAACTACTTTCTGTCCATTTTACTTTCAGTCAATAAGCTGAAATACTTGACTAGCTCATTTATCTCTTTATATTACAGACCTTCCAAACTTTAAATGAACCTTTCAAACTCTTTTATATTGATAGTACCACTATTGTCCACATCACACAAATTGAAAATTTATGAAGGTTAGATGTTTCTAGACTATATTATCTCGAAGAAATGAAACAAGACTTGCTAATTAAATTACGACTACTATAACTAAGGATTCTCAGAAGAGACTAGATAAGATGCCAAGGCATTCATTAATTCCTACTTCTTCAAATTACCAGAACAATCCTCATCTATTATCAATCACAATCTATTAATCCAGCTTTTGGGAATTTCTAAATTTAGCTTATTAAAAATAGCTTAAAACTCAGTTTGCGTCACAATTCCATCTTTATCGATATCAGCTGCTCTAAATACCATTTCAAGAGTTAGTCCTCTCTTGCTTAGTGATTTTTTTAATTCTTCCATGACTTTTTAATTAGTTTACTTATTAGGGATACTTTTTATATCACTAAGCTAATCAGCTAGTCTTTTCCTAGCTAATATTCCTCGTCATCTAGCTTGGATTTTGACAGCTAAAGGAGTTAGATTTTTGATATTTAGCATAGTTTCCTTTCATACATTTTTCTCTAATTGCTTGTTTATATCTAGAAGCTACTTCTAGTAGTTATTCTTCTATGTCTCTAAATTTCTTAGCTAAGCTTCAAGAGCCTTAAGATTGTTATAAGTTTACTTAAAGTTCTAATCAATTTTTTGGTCTAAAGGCTTGCTGAGTTTTATAAGTAGTTCTTTGTTTTCAAGCTCTAATTTATCATACTCCTCTTAAGAAAACGAAATATCATCTAGCATTTCAATCTTCTACATATCAGCAAGTTTGTCCTATAGTTCTTTAATCTATGTTACTAACTAATCGTTTTGGTCCTTAACATTATCATGGCTTTTCTGTATTAGTTGCTACTAGTCTAATAAATATCTTTCCAGCTGCTTATGGAATTAGTTCAAATGATCAATCAGAATTCTTTTATCTTCCTCCTAAATCTGATCTCAATCTATTCCCTATAGATTGGAAAACTTTTATAATACTTCTTGGTAGGTGTATTAAGAAGCGTGGACTTCTTGAAGAGTTTCAAGACAAACCTCTAAGTTTTCGAAATCTACGTTTCAAGAAAGTTCCTAAAAATTAGCCATTTAATATAAAGAAATTTGAAAGATAATTTCACTCTTTATGATATATCTTAGTATAAGCATTTTGATCAGCACTTATCAAATTTACTATCCTTTTAGTTTGCTAGCTTATATGATTGCTTTTAGATTCAATACTCTTAACTCATTTATTTGTCTCCCTTTATTTACAAATCTTAGCCACTTAATTGCTTATCTGCTTATTATTTTGGTTTTTTTAAGAGCTTTTTAATGTAAAATCCAAGGATTTTCTGTCTTTTAGGCAATCTTTGTCACTTATTTTCATATCCATATCTATCTGATAACAGAAAAGCTACTTTATGCTTAAGCCTATACTAGATATGTTTGGAAATGCTTGACAAAAGCAATAGTAAAGCAAGTTTGATCAAAACTTTACATTCAGAGTTGATTTTTTTTGTCTACACTATAAAGAGCAAAGGTATCACAATACCTTGTATTCGCCTAAAAGCGAATACCTATAATAAAGCTACTTTTAGTCTCTTATTTATCATTCAAAACTACAAATAAACTATCATCTTCCTATTGTAATTTAGATGAACTGCACTCAATGAGAATAACATAGTAAAGTTAGTTACTTTAATCAATTATTACAGTTGAAAATGTATCCACTCTTAGTTATTTATTCCCTTTAAAAGCTAAACTGATATCTTAGTAATAGAAAGCTTATAAACTAGTAATATAAGAAGCGTTAATTAGCTATTTATCTATCCTTTATTTCCATACTTTAAGATGTGTGTAGGGAAACCATTTGATAGTGGAGAACTACCTTAAGTTTATTCTGCTTGATGATCTACTGTTAGAGTTAGTTATGACAGTTAATAATGTCCATTGAAAAAGAAAGCAATGGCATTTTATTCCCTTTCTCACTTATATAAGATAAAGATAAAGGAACGAATTAAGCTTATTTAAATTACTTTTCCCAAAGTAATTTAAAAGTAGAGACAATAAATGAAGCAGGTAAAATAAAATATCCTAATAGTAGAAAATGAGACATAGAACAAATTGAGGCTTTATACAATGAAAAATGAACTGTTAGTGTAAAATAGTTCCAACATAGTTGCAAACATAATGAAATAAGTTAGGATACTAACTGCACTTAAAAAAAGGAGAAATATTAAAAACCCTTTACTTATAAAAGACAGATACTATCTAAATTTTTAATCATATAGATTAGTACGAATCTTTCAAATTTTTAACCAACTGAGAAGAATAGAAGGCAATATAGTTGAACGTGAAACATATGACTTTCATTTTTGTATATCAAAAAAGTAAAATCTAAGTAAACAAGAAATCAGCAAAAACGAAAACCAATTATCTTTAATCATTTAAGGAACGAAAAACCAATTAAATAAAATAAATAGTGGAAATATCTGACTCAATATATGGGAACTGCTTATAGACTGACATCATTTATATAATTGTGAGTAGAAAGATCTAATATAACTATTATTAAGCAACTAAAGAATAATATATTTGGTTATAAGTAAAAAGTCTCGTTAACTATCTAGTTAAAAATTAATTATCAATAATCCCAGATGAAAGACACTAATTACTAATTATTGGATGAGTGATTAAGCTTCACGTTTATGCTTTCCTCAAATATTTCCATCAAAAATAAACTTTACTCAGCTCTTTTGACTTAGTCAGTCTTATATAGAATAATGCTTGCTAAAATATAATAACTTACAAGCAAAAATCTTAGCATAATTTTGATGACTAAACTACATCACAATTTTCTTATGATAGTTGTTTTAATCTTTTTTCAGTCTTAAAAAGGAAGAAAAAATATAACGAAGACTATAATAAAATCAGTCACACTAATGGAAAGTTCTTCTTAGAAACATCTTAAAGGTTGTTTGTAGTAATAAGATCATGATATGATCACTATAGCAATACTTTTATTGACTTTCATCTAGGAAATAAAAGGGGCAACATTTTCCAAAAGTAATGCATTAACATCATCTCCAAACATACAGAAAAAAGGTAATTACTTACACATTTTAAATACTCAAATAAAAACATTACCATTGTAAGTTAATACTCAAAACCTATACATCTGACTAAGTATAAATATAGAGTTAATCGAGAGTAGCAAAGCTTAATATATAATGTTACAAAATTGAGTGTATAGAAGAATAAGTTTTTGTACATATGTATTATCTAATTAAAAAATGAGAATTAATTAATAAGCTAGCAACATGTTTTAGATTCCTTAATATATATAACAGCATGTATATTTATCTATCACTCTTCCTTATTATCTTACATCAAATATTGATCTTTTATTTGTTATAAATATAACTGACTTAAACTAGAAGGTTATACTGATATGCTTATTAAATGCATAGTGTAGAAAGGCATGTTGTAGGTATAAATTGCTATATGTAACTTGGAGATGCAATAATAATGTTTTAGTTGACAGACTGAGATATGTAGTGTTAGTGAAGATCTATAACCTAAGTAACTTATTATAAATAGTGTATGATTACTAGATGAGGTATTTTAGAATATCGTTATAAGATTTTTAATGAGGTTCTGTTATAGAATTAATTAGGTTTGTTTAAATAGTCGAAGTTACTCAAATAGTGTTTGAGTAAAAATTTCAGTGTTTGGTAAATTAAAATGAAGCTTATAAAAATCGTTAATAAAATGGAAAATCAAGAGCATATTAAAGAAAAATAAGATAACTTCAAACGCTTTTTAATCCAGCGAAATTGTCATTACTTTTGAATCTCAACTATTCCCGTTCTCTACTCAAATATTTTAATCTAAGCCTTCGAAGATTTCAATAGTACTTCCATGATTTACGAGTTCATTAGGTTTATTCTCCTTATGGTTGCTACGTTCGTTTTAATGAAAAAACTAGCAGCTTATTATTCCCAAATATTTATGATTATGTTTATCTTTTTCACAGCAAGAGGTATCCATATAACCTACTAAGGCAATAACGCTTTAGGGTTTAGTTACCTTCTCTTTTAAAATATCATGGCAGATAAGCTTATGCAAAGGTACAAAATATAATTAGTAGTGATGTCCCTAAATTTATACATATGATGGTGATTGAGTAACAAGAATGGATACATACATGACATGGACTCATAAATTTTCCTTATATATTGCTTTTTCACCGTTGCCTTATATAACATAGTCTACTGTAGCTATAAAGAAAGGGCTTTTATGATATAGTAGTATAACTAGATAGAAAACGCTTACTAGCATTAGAACTTTCTGTGTAAGAATTCTTTTTACGGCATCTTGTTCTTTAACTTCCATCAGGTTTTCTATTTCAATGACTAAGTTTCTGATTTATTCGGTGAGGATATTTTAGAAGGCTTGTAGCATGTAAAGTATGAGAATTAACTCTAGGCTTAAACTAAGTTCTATGATGATCTAATCGATTTTTTTTACTGTAAGCATGATTAGCAGGATAAGTAATTTGAAACGATCCTAGTTGATAGAAATAACTCAAGTGATGTAAAAAAAATTTAGGTAAAGGCTTATATAACCTAGTGGAAAGACCAGAGATCGCTCTTTTTGAATATGTTGGATGTTTCTTACACGATAAAAATGCAAGAACTAGTACAAGAAAATGAGTACAATAAGATGTTCCTGATGACTCTGAATTAGCAACTAAAGCATCCTATCTCTCAAATACAAGCTATTAATGAGACTATTTTGTAACAACTAAACTATATGTACAGCCAATCTGAACTATCCGTACATTTATTGCACTCTATTGAGAAATGCTAAAAGCTAATAAGGCTTAGCTGTAATGAGATAGATTTGTTCGTTAATAATATCCATCTGATGTAAGAAGTTATCAATATCCAGTAAGATCAGTTTAAGCTAATGTTCAAAAATCTTAACCTACAGAAGCTAGTTCTTAAAGCAGTTGATCTTATAAAAGTGCAAGCAGCGAGAAAAAACGTAAAGGTAAATACTTTGATAATGGACCAGTAGTGCAGTAAGTTAAAAGGAGATAAAAAGAGAATATACTTAATTTTGGTGGCACTATTAAAAAATGCTTTGAGATGTATTTCTAACGGAGAAATAACCATAGAGGTAAAAGTATGTAAGAACAATGAAATAAACTAAGATCAAACCAACTAAGTATAAAGAAGATTTAAGGTTAAGATTACGGATACTGGCTGTGGATTCAACTAAGAGGAAATTTAAAGCTTATTTAATGAATAGAGTCATTACAGTAATAAGAAGCAAAACTATAAAGATTTGGATTTAGGTTTGCTTCTTGCATAAGAAATTGCTTATAGACTTGGAAATAAGTAGATGAAAGTCAGATCTAAAAGGTTTGTTTACTCCTAGTTTACATTCTATTTCTATGGGAATTATGAGCTAATTTAGATCTTTTCATTCCAAGGGACTGAAAGTAAGGCAACACTTGAAGAAACACAAAGTGCTTTTCTTAATCCTGACACTGATCTAAATCTAGATTCGAAGTTTTAGAACTTGGAGTATAGAAGGTCTATCTCTTAATGTAGCTGTAAATAAATTTTACTTGTGGATGATAATGAAACCATAAAAATGGCACTTACTCATATACTATTCTAATATACCATTTAAGAAGCAAAAGATGGATAAGAAGCAGTTGAAATTATAAAGGCTAGAATGTAAAATAGATGCTGTCAGTTATTTTAGATAGTTATCATGGACTGTGAAATGCCTTTTTTAGATGGAATAAAAGCAACAGAGTATGTAAGAAAATTAGGTTACTAAGCACCTATAGTAGCTTATACTATTTATTCCAGTACAGAAGAAATTGAAAGATGCAAAAAGGCAGGAATGAATGAAGTTCTTTGCAAACCTCTAAAGAGCTCTAAATTTTTAGCTGCTGTGGAAAAACTTAAGATCATCTAGGCTAAAATTATACAATGACATCATATTAATATGCACTTATAAATCCATTTAACGCTCATTTTCCATTAAGAATATTTCCTCCCTTCTAAACTTTCTTAAATCCATAAAAAATCAGTAAATAAAACTAGCTTAGAAGGTTTCAGCTAATTTTCATAACTTCAAAAATCTCTCTTTGTCTTTAAGCTAATTAAAGCAAAAAAAATAAGTAAAAAATAAGAGTCATTAAAACCAAGATGGAGTACTAACCTATTTAAATAAACAAGTTTTAGGTTTGAAAGAAATAGAAATAATATATCATTACTAATCCCTCTATACTAATATGCTTAACTCATATCTATAGTTATCACTAAATTTTATTTTCCTTTTCGTGAAAGCTAAAGATAGCTTAATATATTAGAATATAATAAAATCAAACTTCCACTGTATGATAACTATCTTTTGCTTTTCAGATTGTTATGACCATATCAGGTAAAGTTAGTGAAAAATTAACTTTGTACTATTATAATTTGAGAGATTTCTAGCTTCTACCTTTATTTTTTTTATACAAGTGATTTGTTACTTGACTGTATCCCTATAACTTTAAGATTTATCGTACTAATTTTATCGATAATGTAGAGTTCATATTAAGTATATTCATAAGCGTACTATGTACCATCATGCGATGATTATAACCAACTAAGTTAACTGAAGCATATGGTTCTAATAAGTTCTCTACAGAATGAAATTTATCGTAATACTCTAAAAGATTAGATTCAACTATTTTGCTTTTAGCTTTGAAACTATTGCAAAATCTATTTATGAAATACTTTTTTATATCTATACCAAGATATCACAATGTTATACCTGTTATGAGTTAAAATATGTAGTTAACAGATGTATGACTGTCTCTAGCTAAGTATGAAATAAATATAAGTAAATGAAACTAAAAATTAATGGAACTAGATTTAAATACATTAAGATATCACTTTTTTAAGTAATTAGGATACTCTTCCTACCATAACGCATCTTCTTTTTAGTTTTTGTTGGCATTCCTATGTTATTTTCGTGAAATAGTCTTTTCTGTAATATTATAAAATGGAATCAGTTGCTTTGTTAGTTCATATGGACTGGTTTTCATCTCCTTCATAATTTTCAAGTATTTTGTATTTAACTTCTTAAACTACATGAACGTCTTCCGCTATCTTGGAGTGGCACTTTAACTTCGTTTGTTATCCTTAGAGGCTTTAGATGTTGATACTCCAGAAGGTTACAATACTAATACTCTACGAATCTACTATTTGTTATCTTCTTCGTTCATATTAAGCTTATTACATGAATTATCAAACTATTAGCTTCGAAATGAAACGTCTTACTGATTATCCTCTTAATATAATATCTAAAGCTGTCTTCTATTTCCAAATCTTTAAGGGCATTTAGAGCTTTGAGGTCTTACAATTGAAAAGTATGGTTTATCTTAAAGGTTTTACTTCTCTAAAATCTCTTAATTTTCACTTTGCTGATTGAAAACCTCAGTTTGCAAATATTGCTAATTCAGTTTGAAACAGCTTATTAACTAGCGGTTGATACCTTTTTATTTAGTGGTATAAGGTTTCTGTATTAGGATTTACATAAATAGGTGATTGCACTTTTTAGCTTTGGATAGAATACTAATTATCCCTATAAGAGCCAGGTCCTATCTTTTCACTGTTCTATTTAGCTCACAGGGTATACTACTAGAACCTTTTACTTCTTCCAAACGAATACGATTTTTGCTTTTTATCAAAAGTGGACTTCGATTCGTAGAAATCAGGAGTTTTTTCTCTTTCCGGTCTGAATTATAAATAAGTCTGCCTCATTATTAAATTTAAACTAATGATTAGCTTCAATTTACTCTATTTTAGATCTATATTACAGTGGTATAACCCAAGCTAGATACGCTCTTTTTATTTCGATCTATATACATTTAGTACTTTCTCTCTGCTCCTTACTGAGTCTAGAGTTTTATAATATAATGCTAAAGGAGATAATTTTATTAAAGAGATTGTACCTTTCTGAGAAAAGCTGTTTAAGGGTGAGATTTGATTTATGGAGTAAAGTTAATTGATTATAAGCTTTTAAGAGAATCATTCCACTAACTATCTTAACATCATAGTTATACTTTATCTTTAGTTGAATACTCATAGTCATCAATACTAAGCAGAGTCTAGTAAACTTTACCCATCTTAGATGCATAAAATAAGGGTAATAAATCTATACCTCTTCAATCTTATTCATAGATAGTTTATAAAACGAGCAAGCTATTAAAAAAAGTGACTTAGTAAAGGTGCATGGATTATTGATATCCGCTAAGCTTTACTATGTATATCTAAGTCAATTTAGTCTTCTAGGAGTTTGCTATAAGCTCTCTTTTAAGTCTTTTAAGGAAGAGTTTATAGTTAGCAATCTTGAGATTAGTAGATAGTATCTAATAAAAGAAACTTACTTGATATAGGTTCCTAGTTAATAACTAAAGCAGTAATAGACTTATTTAGTGCTGTATATAGATAAAATACGATAAAGAACTAAGGAGTAAAATCCCTAGTAATAGCATTCTAATAAGAAGTGAATATCATATTTACTTACAAGGTATAATCATACTATAAGGCTATTAAACGCTATATAAGTATATAAAAGCTAATTCATTAGCCTGTCTTTTTAATATAGAAGAAGTGAATCGTACAACTATTGGAATCTGGTGCTTACTCCTTTAAAGGAACTAGTAAAACTGTGTACTAATAGATGATTAAAGGAGTAGTTAATATGCAAGAATAATTAGGGAAAGTAATTGAAAGAGATTTGGGTGTTTGTATGAAGCATGGATTAGCTAGCTAATTCTTTTGTGATACTGACTATCAGCTATTCTGCTAAATGTGCTTTATGGAAGGAGATCATAATGGACACTATTTCTTATAGGATGAAGAGGCAAAAAATTATATCGAAATGAAAATTTCCAAACACTTTGATGAGATAGAGAAGTAAAGATAGAGAATGTAAAAAAGGATACTTTTGATGAAAGAAAAGGAACAGTAAGTAGAGCAAATGCACTCCTTGTAGATAAAAGGTTTGAACCTGTAATTTAAAATAGTAATGAAGAACCTTTATTAGTTAAGACAGAAAATAGAAGATAAAATAGTAAGTAAGACTTAAGAAATCAATTCAAAACTGTAAAGTTAGATAAAAGAAATCAAACTGTACTTAGAAAGATTGTGTGAGTATTAAAGATTAATAGATCTAAAGAACTTCCAAACGTTTTTTACTTCTTCTTATGAACTGCCGCTAGATACTTCTATCGAATGAATTTACAACATCAAACTAAGTGCAAAGAATGACTGCTGAAAGCTTCTAAGAGAAGCTAGGTAGTTACTTAGTAGTAATATTATCTACGAAACTTAATAGTTGAAGTTTCCTTTGAATCCTATAAAATTTTAAGTTCTTTAAAAAGCACAGCAAGTGAAGGATCTAAGCTAGGTTAGTCGTTCTAAGCAATTTTACATACCTAAGTTAATTCATTTAAGGAAGCTGCGCAATAAAGGGAAATTATAGACTATAGAGGGTAAATACTTCTCTAAAATTCCTTTGTAGCTTGGTATATAAGAAATATACAGTAAGCTATCTTATTAAAATATTAGCTTTGACCCTTTACTTTTTCCTTCTCCTGGTACTTAGTTCATTTGTCATAACAAAATAGCATTAACCCAGGAAGATTCCTGCTTCTGATCTTATGCATTAATGAATATGTAACTTTCTGGGAACAAGTTGTATGAAATAGGGTTAAAGAAAGAAGGAGAGTGCTAAAGAATAGGGATATATCAAACTGATGAATTCAGTAGAACAGAATTCTTATACCTTGACTGTCTTAATGGACTGCTTTATAAGAATGGAATTTCTTAAGGAAATCTGCTAGACAAATAAATGCCAATAGTTGGAGATATAAAAATGACCATCAACACTGTTCAAAGAACTGTTTTTTATGATGTATAAGGATTTGGAGATCGCTTAGCTTTTTATGGTGTAGATTTCTAGAACTCATATTACTATCCAGCAGTATGTATGAATAATGGTAAAGTGTATATCCATGATTTTAAAGTAAGGAACCTTTGAATGACACTTTAAATATCTTGATACCTTTTTTTCATTACTAGCTTATTTTATTAATGCTACATATAGCGCTCAATCTACTCCTTAACTCATATTTAAACTAACCTTTTCTTAATCCATACATACATTAGTCTTATGCTTTCTCGAAAATTGGTCTGTCTAAATGAAATCTATAAAACAATAATATCATTCAAGATCGCTTTAGATAGTTGATCTACTTACCTAAGCAATCAGAATAATAAGCATCAAATTATTACTTCCTATTTCTCTTAATTAGCTGCTATATACACATAATCTCTCATAACCTTATCTTAAATAAGCTAATTATAAGGTAGATAATATAGAAAGCAACTCTTACAGATATAGTATATTACTATAAAATGACCAAGAGTATATAATTATTAACGCTTAAGATGTTCTTTCATTAATCTAGCACTTATTGATTATCATAATCAACTGGCTGTAATAGTTTAAGAACTGTAAATTTGTTTGATTTACGAAGTTCATATGAATAGACTGAAAGATGCTTTTTTACAGAAAACAAATAATAAATCAAATGTTGACTCCTTCTTTCCTTAAAATCTGTCTCTTCTTCTCTATATTTTTTAAGTCTGACCCAGCGAATCCACCTATTGAACCATCTTTTTTTATCACTCGGTGGCAAGGAACTTCTTTAAACGGATTCACCTTCAAAGCTTATCCAACTGCTTAAGATCCTCCCTTTTTCATTCCTAGTTTCTTAGCAACTTCTCCATAAGTCATAGTTGAACCTTCTGGGATTTTCTTAACGATTTCATAAACTTTTTTCTAGAACTCTGTTATCTTCTGCATTGCTAAATGATTACTAACTCCCTAACTAATTATTTATACCAACTTCCGTTAGCTTTCAAATTAAGAAATTTCAAACTAGGAAATCTTAGTTAAGAAGACTAACTTCAGTACCAAAAGCCTATAAATAGAAGTATAGTAGTTAAAGAAACCTATCAAAGCTGCTTTTAGCGCCTTAATAGGTATATAGGTTAGAGATTGGTACCTGTGTAATGATATCCATTTGATAAAATTAAGGAAGGTTAGAAAAATTGACTATTAAGGACAAAAGAATGTATTAACTTAACGTCAAAGCCTAAAGTAACTTGTTAATATGACATTAAATAAGTTTTTCAGTCTCTGACTAAAATATTGCCGAAGGCCATCAAAATACACAAGAAGCTGACATATCCAGACAGTCTATCTCCAATAACTGCACATCTTCTTACAACGCCCAAGAATCCTTCTTTATGACCCTCCACCCATGAAGGTCTAAAAGACCTAATATAAGAGCAGCAGCAAATCACAAGCAGGGCTAAAATAACCAAGCTTTGGAAATTCAGCAAAGCAGACTAAAATTAATTAAAAGCTTACCATTTTGATTATAATTAAGACACTAAACTAATTTAAATTTATTCATATCCCTTTAATTAAGTATCACACTTTACACTTCTCTGTCACTCTTCATATCTACCACTACTTTCCTTTCTTCTTTATTTAACCAGAAAGTATCATATAGAGTGTTTCGAGTAGAGTAGATACCAAAGCCTTTAGAGTGTTAAAGAGAGTTCTGTTACATGTCTTTTTCATTCTGTTACTCCATCTTTGATATCGTATCTTAGATATCTAGTTTGAAACTAGATCTTTCTTCTAGTATTTATATGAATATACCTTATTAAATAAGATTTGAAGCAGGTAAAGGATATTTAGGGTATTTTAAATAAGAGCGCTAAATATAATCGAAAAGGAATGGAAGAGAAGATAAAAAAATCTGAAGAGCTTGTGAGTCGGGAGTTAGAATAGTTGAAAGAAACGGAGAAGTAGTTAGGTTAGGTATAAGGATTGCTTGATATCCTAAAAAGTAAAAGAAACAAGCCAAAAGTAAATAAGAATGAGGAACATATTTAAAGGTATGAAATTCCTTAGTGCGATCCTTAACAATTACTTGACAAAATTTCTAACATTGTTGAGAACTTCTAGTATACTCTTCCTAGTCCATCTCATATCTATTAGAAAGCGATTGATTACAAGTAGTAAAGAGAGAAGCAGTATAACGAGTTATGCATACAAAAATAGATGCTGAAAGAAAGAATGAGGGAGTTGAGATAAAAATAGAATGACTTATAAGATTAGCTTTGCTAATAATAGAAGGAAAAAGAGATTGCAACCTATGAGTTAAATAGCATTAATGATGAGATCGATGATATTCAAGAGAAAAACACTGAGATTGAAAGTATAAGACAACTAATTAAGGAAATAAAATTAGAAGGTGCAAAAAGAATCTAAGGCCTTAACCTTCAATTTGAACAATAGATGCATGAAATGTAGATGCTTAATGAAGAACTTAAAGAGAAACCTCCTGATAATCCTTATATTGATGTTATTGATTAACTAAGAGTGTAATATTAGTAACTAGAAAGCTGTGGAAAAATAGCAAAGCTCTAGCAAGAAGTGAAGGAGGTGTAAATAGCTAATTAGTAGAAATAGAAAGAACTTTAGACTTTGAAAGGATAAGTTGATTAGCTTAAAAATGAGTATAACAAACTAAATTAGGCAAAACCAGGAAAGTTATAAGAGTGAAGTTAATATGGGAACAAAATTGCCCAAAAATTTATAAGGAAAAAACTATTTTTTGGTTGACTTAAAGTGACAAATATTGAAGTAACGGAGAAAGATGTGATGAAACAAGCCGAAACCCAACTAAATAAATAATTAGCTGACCTCTACAACGCTTTAGAGAAAGAGAAGTTAAAACTGAAATAAGAAGTAGAAAGATAAAATGCAGAGCATATCAAAAAGGTGCAGACTAAACTTGAACAGTGGAAAGCAAGCAAATAGCAAGAAATAAAATAGCAAGGAGGGAAATCAAAAGCATGTAGACAAAATATCAAGAAGAGAGATTTAATTCCGGTCAATAAAATCGTGAATGATCTTTTTAACAGTGGCTAGCGTGGTTGATTTAGATTTAACCAATTTTGGATTACAGATATTTATCTCTTTAATAACATACTTCAAAAGCAATTTTTCATGCATTAGTATATTAATAAATTCTGATTTATTACACTAAATCAACTTCCAGCAAGATAGCTTTATAACTCTTCATTTCTAATACTCCTAAACATCCTCTTAAGGTTAGTTAACTTACTAATGTATCAATTATTTCCTTAACTGTAAGTAATCAACTCTAATTCATTTTTTTAGTTTCGACTCTTAAAAAGGATGTCATAAAGTACTCAATTAATATAAGTAGCTAACTAGACTTAAATACACAATAAGAAATAACAATCACAGTATAGTTCATTATGTTGAGTATGATGCAAGTATATTCTCAGGAGAAATATATAAATCAAAATTTAATTCTAATACAAAGCTTCTTTAGATAAAGCATTATATGCTTCTATCATCCATGCTAGATAATATACTAAAGCATTTATAGTGATGATGTTAATCAAATTCTAAGAGTATAGATGCAACTATCAAAGCATAATAACCAATCAGTACAACTAAACAAAGGAAAAACCTTGTAAGACTGAGACTTTAATAGCTGATAGTTTGTTTTTATTAATTAGTCTTAATAGCATGATCTTATAAACTCTTACCCTTGCATTTTTTCTCACTTTCTTGCTTGTATATTAAAGATTTGGTTTGCCTAATCTTGCTTAATCAATATAAGAGAAGCTTGCTGTTCTCTAACTAGAGAAAGATTTATTTAAATAACTCCTTAGTGATATAGAAGAATGGGAGTAATCTAGAAATTCGTTATCTATACACTTAAGTTGCTTCCAGTAATAGATTTAGCATAACATGCATATAAAGGATGTGGTAGGTAATATATTAAGCTCAATCTGCAATATAAAGAATGGTAGATATGACTAGCATAAGGGTAATAATAAAAGAGGAAATGAAGGATTTAAAGAATAGATAGTTTAAATAGTTAAATTAGCTTTAATTGAAACCTTAATAGCACTAAAGCTAAATAAACTATTTTTAATAAATATGCCGAAACACTTTGGTCTCAGAGCAAAAACAAGACATTTGTTTGCAAAGGATTTCCGTCAGAACGGGCCCGTTCCTCTCTCTAGATACCTCATAACTTACAGAAGAGGTGATTTCGTTGATATTAAGGCTGACGGAGGAGTCACAAAAGGTATGCCTCAAAAGTTCTACCATGGAAGAACTGGAAGAGTCTTCACGGTAAACAAGCGTGCGTTAGGTGTAATCGTTAATAAGCAAGTTGGCAACAAAATCTTACCTAAGAGAATCTACGTAAGAATTGAACACGTAAGACTATCAAGATGCTCCGAGGAATTTTAAAACAGAGTAAAGCAATTTGAAGCTTTAAAGAAAGAGGCTAAATAGAAAGGAGAAGTTGTTAAGTGCATAAAGAGAATGCCACATCCTCCCAAGGATAGCTAACTTATTAAGAGTTAGGATTTGAAGATTGAAGAACTGGGCCAACCAATGCACACTGAAGCATTTTGAGACACGCACCTTTAAAATTAAAATTAAACCTTAAATTTATTTCTTTAAGCTAATGCATAAGCTATCTACATAGAATCTGCTATTAAAGCATAATCTATTCATATAAATGCAATCCCATAAGATAAATAATCTACAGCAGAAGTCAAAAAGCTAAAAATTAGGACTAAAAGGAGAAATAAAAATGTAGATGTCAACTGATTTAACTTAATTCGCTAATTTATTATCAAAGATAATCTTTAAAACGCTGAATAAATCATGCTTAAACTACTTGCTTAATAATTCTAAAGTTGCTTCCTAAATTGATTTTAAAAGGTAGAAAGAAGCTTAAAATCACTAGGGTGAAATGAAGATAAATTTGGACAAATAATGGTATCATATAAAGGATAACATTAGTAGCTAAAGGGATTGAATACGAACAAGTGAATGAGCCTAGTGTTTTGATTTAACTAAAATGGTTAGTTTAATGCAAATTAAAATTTGATTCTTATATAATAATATAAAGAATGGGAAGTAATGAAAAAAAGAAGAACCCTGAAAAGAGTAAAGTTAAAAAAGAACTGACCACAGAGATTTTAATTTACCTTGGAGAAGGTAAAGATAGAAATGATTTGGCAGTACTAAGAGAGGCAGATGTAAGGGAAATTGATCTGAGCTCGGATAAGTTTAGTCTAATGTCAATAGAAGGATTCAATGAAGTTGAATGGACTAATTTATCTTACCTAAACCTATCAGACAATTAGCTGATTCATATAGATGTTATTAACAAGTTCTAAAAGCTAAAGACAGTCTATGCTAGTAATAATTAAATCAAAGATATCAAGTTATATTTGCCTAATTTAATTGACCTGGATCTTTCAAACAATTTCTTACAAAAAATACCGGTTCTTGAGCATATTCCTGAACTATAATCTTTAAATCTTCGAGCAAATGAAATCTTCGATATTAAGAGCTTTTAGTAATTCAAGTTTTTACCAAAGCTGACTACGTTAGATTTGAGTAAGAATAGGATTGTTTTTACAGCTTAGCAGTTTATTAACTTCCAGCAGATTCTTGCAGATGTTAGCTTGTAAGATCTTAAAATATCTGGTAATCCATTTACGGAGGAAGCTACCTTTAAAGGAAAGTACCAGTTTTATTTTATTAAGTCATGCTTGTTGCTCAAAACCTTGAATGGAGAAGGACTTCCAGATGAGTTGCTGAAGGATATCAGAAGCAAAAAGTTATTCGCTCTTGAAGCTTAACCTGAATAAGAGGAAGAAATAGAATAGTAGCAAGCAGCACCATATCAAGAGGAGGAGGAAGAAATTACTTTCTAGCAAATGAATGATATGTTGGAAGTTGCCTTCGCAGCACCAGCAAAGGCAATGGACAAGTTAAAATAGCTGAGTCTAATGGTCGATAAGATAATCAGTAATCCCTAAATAAGGCAGTAGATTTTTACTGTTAACAAGCCTGAAGAAGTAGAAGAACTTCAAGACCT
Organism: Loxodes magnus; assembly: GCA_946699065.1. Taxonomy (NCBI): domain Eukaryota; phylum Ciliophora; class Karyorelictea; order Loxodida; family Loxodidae; genus Loxodes; species Loxodes magnus. Next base: position 1,207,022 of record CAMPDV010000025.1, on the reverse strand, counting down.
AATAGACAGTTTTATGGAAAATGCTTCGGTTTTATTGCAGAACTAAAGTACAGTGAGATTGGCTTTGCTAAGGATTTTAGCAAACTTAAGTGTGATTGAAGAAGCTTAATTTAAACTTGGAGAAAAGGTAATGGAGCTTATGAATCTTTCAATGATTGCAGGACCATAAGATAAGAACTCAGTTAAAAAAGTTGTTGAAGATATGCTTATTCCTAAGCTAACTTCGAGTACATAAGCGAGAAAGATACCTCGCTGCTTGTTAAAAGGTCTAACTACATTATCAGAAAATGGTTTATCTAAGTGCTTCTTTACCATAGTACCACATATACAAAAATGGATAAGCAATGAGAAGAAAGCATTAGCTAAGAAACTTAACTCAAACTAGCAAGTACCAGAAGGATATATTGATCTAACAGACGAAGGTCTTGAGCTAATAGCTGCAACAAGCAGTCATTAAAAAATAGCAAAGGAAATGGTTAAACTAGAACTACCACAGATTTTAAGCGAGCTTTTCCGATTGAATGAGAAAAAGAACAGATAAATATCAATCTTAAAGATATTCGAAAATACAGCACGATATAGTTAGGAAGCTGCAGAGGTATACAAGAAAGCTAATATCCATAAGGACTTAGACAAGAAGATATTTAAAGAGATAAATAAGTATAAAACCAATAAGTATAGCTTAAGAGACTAGAATGAAAACTAGTAAGATGAACTAAAAAATTACCAATTCCTATCTTCTAGAATCACTGCTTTAGGAGCTATGGGGAATTCAGATGCTGAGGTAGCCAGTTATCTTTTAAACGATAACTTAGAGCATGTTGGAGAACTCGCAATTCTAACAACTAGCTCACAAGTAGATCCAGTCTTACTTCGTGGTATAGTGCAGTTCCTCTTAGATCTTTTTAATAGTAAAATCATAAGAGAACGAGGTGAAAAAGAAAATCCTGCTTGCAGAGTAATAGCTGAAAAAATGAGCAAAGTAACACCTATGCTTGCAATGATAGGAGGAGGGAAAGCATACTAAGACATTTGCAAGTTAGCTGAAGTTTATTAAAGTGGCACAATAGTAGGTAAAGAGGCAGTATCACATCTAAATAATACTAACAAGGTCATCCATAATCTATTTGAAGTAATTATCAACTTAATTGCCTTTTTCAGTAAAAATGCCAAGTAAGAAGGAGATGAGTTCCATAAAGTATGCTGTGAAATATCATAAACACTAAATAATCAAGAGAGAGAACAAAACCTTTTTATGTGTTTGGAACTTCCTGACGATAATGTCAAACTTGCAGTCGTAAAATGCTTAGATGAGGTTCCTATAGATGAGATAGATACAGAAGAAATAGGTTAGCTTGTGAGACTTTTAGGTAATTATAAGAACTTGGGTGCAGGAGAAACTGAACTTGTGCTTAGTAACATTTTCCTTATGTTATCAAAACTAGCAATTTAGAAAAAAGAGTTTCGAGATAGATTTAGTGAACTAGCTGTTGGTGAGGCTACTGAAATTATATGCAAAAATTAATAGCGAAACTTGACAGACGACAAAGGAGAGTAGAAGCAAAAGGACTAACTTATGGTTTCTTGCGTTTATTTTTTGAAAGTTTTAACATCATGTGAGGAGCTACACTTTCATTTCCAAAATCAAGTTCTAAAAGAATAGTTTAGATTGACTCTAAAAGCAGAGGAATAGTTTACTTCCTTTGATGGATTGGCATCTTAAATAGAGATTACGGCAATGGGAAGAAATATGCATTACCTAATGTAAAACTTTAAAGACTAAGAAAGTTTGCATCCTTATGATAAACCAGTTGCATTTAGAGTCATTCGTAAGATTGCAGACATACTAATGTTCAAGCCTGAACCAGATTTAAATATAATTGATCCTTGGAATTCTGAAAGAGCTTTAAATCTAATAGCGGAGGGGAAAGACACAGTAGCAAGAGTAGTTTAAATAATGATAGATAAAAAATTAGACATGGAAACTGAAGAATTAATGCCCTGAACTACACCTTAGAAGCCAAAGAAAATGCTAGAAAGGTAGATTGAATAGCATACCTATTTTTGTGATTAGAACGGTGTAGAAAAAATCCTCTTATTCTTACTTGGAAAACACACTCCTACAATGGTTGAACTAGAACAATAACTTAAAAAGGAATTTAACTCTATTTATGACATGAACAGCTATGACCAAAACCCTATTTCATTAACGAAAGTCATTTAAAAAGAAGCATAATAGATTTCTATACCTAAGGAACGATAAACTTAGACTGAAAAGAAATAGGCAGAAAAAAGATCTGGAAGAGATGTTCTTGAAAGGGCATTTTAAGCAGAAACCTTGGAGTAAAATTTAGTTGATTTAAGAAGTAAGGATTAAGATTAAATCATCAATCAAGGAATTTTAATAGGTCCCCATAAAATTTCCAACTTCCAAAAACAGAAATGTTTGATTATAGCAGCAGCACTTAGAGCTATGTTTGCTGCTATTGAATATGCTCCTACAGGGAAATATAAGAGAAAAGCTATTAAGCAGCTTCGAGTTACAAGTAACATGTAATATCTAACATAGTTATGTGAAAGTACGGGTTGGATAAATGGTGCTATAGGAGGTAAATACTTAAGAGTGGTTTAGCATGCGTTAAGAAAGAAAGTTACTTAAGTAGATGAAGAAATAGAGATAGTTAAAATATACGAAATTGTAGCTAATGCAATTGAATAAATGCTATAAATTCTATCCTAGAAGTTCTAAAGTGAGAACGTTATTCTAGTATCTTAAGACTTGTTTTTATGTTCTGAAATTGCTTCTGCAACTTCGTTAATCACTTAAAGTGTTTTCTACTAGCAATGGGGAGAGTCTACAAGTGCATTATAATCATGGTATAGTAGAATGCAGCATCAAATGGAAGAGCGGTCTATACAGGAAAGATTGTCAGAAAAGTTTTTATGCAATCTTTTCAAATTTTAATCGATTAAAGTGCTAGTAGAAATCATTCTTTATGATATCAAAAACACTAATGAAAATGCTACTAAAATTGCTAAGGTAGATAATAATGATATCGAGCGAAAAAATCTCATACGCTATGGAATTACACAAGCTCTAGGTACTTATTTGCATCTTTGTCCTTTAAAAAGATACGATGTACTTGAAGAGTTCTAAAAGGCATGAATTTTTTAATCTAAGGCTTTAAGAGAAAGCTTTATGCAAGATTTGCTAGACATGTAAATCTTACAAGGTATAAAAATGGAACTAGAAAAGGAAATCCTTAACAAATTTGAATCTTTTGAAAGAATACTGAAATTAGCTTACGTTGACATTACTTAAGCTACGTATAACTAATGGACGAAAAAGCTATTAATTGCAACCAATAACAGCTTAATTATTGCCTCATCACCATCTCCATGTCCAACATGTCCATAAGAGTATTTATGTAAACCTCCTTAGTTTGAAAAAAAAATAGAATACAAGGATATTTAAGATGTTTTAAGAGCTCATTAGTAAAGATCTATATACCAAATAAAGGAAAATTCAAAGGAGGTGTCTTATCATATCTTATTTGGTAAAAATGTAGATAATGACGAGTTTCTTTAAATAATACTATCTTAGAAGAAAGAAAAACCATGAAAAGATGTAAAAGAAGATTATATATTCAAGAAAGCTTTAGATAATATCCTAGGTGCTGAAGAAGAACCTCTGACATTTAATGATATTATTATTTCTTCTTGGGTTATCATAAATCCTGAGGAGCAGAATAGTTCCCTTTTTGGATGAAGTTAACCTAGAATGATTGAAAATTGCAAGTTCGTAGTTGCTACCAAAAAGAATTTGATGGTACTAGAAGAATAAACTGAGTTCTGACAAACTATGGAGTAGAGTATTATTGATGAAGATCCTAATTCTTCAAGTTAATCATCAAATTTGTAGAACTCAATTAACACTTTAGTCTCAACTTTTGTAAACAAAATTTTCATTCCAGTGCTTAAATTCGATACTGAAGATATTAAAAGAATCAGGTTTAACTCAACAGGCCAATTCTAAATGACAATATTTTTCGAGGGAGATAAGACGCTAATAATGTGCTTCTAAGGAGACACCGAACGAGAGGCTTGGAAAATGTTTGCTTGCAACGTAATGTTTGGAAAAATGAAGATGGGAGCTAAAGACTACATCCAAAAGCCTTTTAAAGGCGTAGGATTTACTGCATGATTTTAAGCGTAACATCTTTTATAAAATATTGAGATTTTTATTATTAAAAGCAGGATGAAGTTACATAAGTTTATATTATTGATACATCTATTTAAATCAACTAACACTCCAATGATGTATTATTAGCATGCTTTAGAATAATTTTCTGCTTTACTTAATTAATAAAACTGCTTCTGTCTAAATCAATATACTGAATATGTCAATAAGCCTTTTTTTGCTTAATATATATCGACCATTATACTACTCTCTAGCTTAGATTCCATCTACTGCTTAACCACTATCTCTAGTTTCTAAATTTATGGCTAATTTTAGATCAATAGACAGCGTATTTGAAGATAGCTAATGTTAAATCATAATAGATTCTGTAAAGTATAAGCCTTTGTAATAAAAGGACTTTAATACGTTATATAATAACAATATTAATAGACTCAATAGCCATATAATAGCATGGCTATCTTAAGATGTATATAAGATATTGGGGACAAATGTATACTTATTAAAGAGCTAAAGGATATAGGGTAAAACTTGTAAACATTGATTAATAATTTTATTTTAGCGGCCACACAATATGCTGACATAAACATTTGAAAACCTTTGAGCGTTTCATGGTAATTAATTATCTTGTTATTACCTTTTGATGGATATAAGAAAGTTCTTAGTACTATTATATTTTATAGAAAATTGGTATTCAAACCTAATTAATTTCTAGTAGAATAGTGTAGTAAAACAATAAAAATGAATCTTTGAATTGGATACAGAATAGAAGGTTCAGATTATGTGAAGATATAGAAGGGGAGATAGTTGTAAGAAGTAAGTATATTCATATCTAAAAAGATTAGTAATGTTAATGAATTGGGAACCGATAATTTCTGTGCTTGAGGAAAAGTTTCTTTTTTAGCCAAAGTAACTAAAATCTACTTACATAGCTTAGAAATCACTCTTATACATCTTCCATAAAAGGTATACACTTCAGTTAGCAATTTCCATTCTCGTTTCTTAAAATTTTCTTACAAATGTCAATCGCTTTTGTAAAGGACTTTTAGAGTAAATAAAGTCTGAAAAGTGCATATCTTATTCTTTACGTTGTTATGTGAAGTGGCTATAAATTAAGCAAATCGTTTTATGCTTTTGATTCATATTCCTGTTCTAATAGTTATAAGCTTGTCACCTTCTCTAATAGTTTATTTCGCTCTTCTGATTGGAGTTTTTTGAGGAAAATTGATTAGATTATAAGCTCAAGATCTAATAAAGGGTCATCTGCTTAGATTAGTTTTAATTAATCAATACTGTCAAACATCCTTAAGTTATTTAGACTTCTGATTATATAGTATTGGGAAAAAATGCAGATGTCTCCTTCATATAAATTAGCATTGTTATCTGACTATCACTTCTAAATTAGATCAAGTGACTGTTGATACCTTTAACTACCTTCATAAACATGTCACATCATTTTAACAAACTGCTTGTTAATATTCAACGCCATACCTCTTAACGGTAAATTAGCATTCTACTCCATAAAGCTGCAAACATCTTCGAACTAGCTGCAGTAGTACTAGCAGAATAGGAACTAGTAGAAGTAAATTGACTTTTACTTAATGAGTTGTTTTAATTATTGTGTATATACTTAGATAGCATCGTATTATTACTCTAGAAGGAGAACTTTGCATAGTAGATCCATCAGGTAAAAATTTTGCACTTAAGATTATGCTTAAGCAATGTAACTTTTCACTTTAGCTTTATTATCTTCATTCTTTATCTTTACTGTGGTATCTCAGAAAGGGATGTAAATCTCTTCCATTTTTAGGTTGAAATTTCCTATTATTTTTAATAAAAGCTCTTTATTTATACAAAAGCAAGTTCTATACTTTGCTGCATAACTTTAAACCAAATAAGCAGTTTGATCATGCTTACTATGAAAGTATAAGTAAACCTTCGATAGTATCCTTAAAAAATGTGTGAGGATAATAAAACCGAGATTTTCTTTATATATGCAAAGGGATTTTTTCTAGTGAAGGATTATATATGATGACTGAGAAAAATAAGTGAAAGGATATAAAAAGTTAATGCTTAGTTGCTTAAAAATTTTCAAAATTATCGTTTGGTTGATTAGCTAACTAATTTTGAAATGGTAAGTACAACATAATTAATAGGTATATTGCATATCAGTTATCTAAAGTATATATGTTATTTAATATCTGGCTTTCTTTCTAATTTTAGTTAATCTGCCTTCCTTAAAGTTTAGCTTATATCTTCTATTTTTTTCTCTGATTAAATTGAGAGTTAGGTAGAGTGGTTTGAGTAATAAGGTTTGAGTTATAAATTTACCTTTTCTTAGAACTTCTTTAATACACTTTAGTTAATAGAACTTTTTGGGATTGGCTAATATCTGTTAACCCTGCTATTTAGTCAATAGTTGTATCAGAGGTATATTGATATATAATACATTCTAAAACCTCCTATAAATAGAGGTATCTATATAGAGAGTATTAAAATGATAGTAGATACATTACTACTATATAAAGTAGAGAGATCTTTTCACTATTAGGATAATATTCAAGAGCTTATATATGTCCTGTTTAATACCTTAGCTGTCATTGTTATATGCTATGTGTATCTATATATGGCCTAATATGTATCTGTGCTATTTAGAATTTATAGGGTCATTTTTTAATCTCTTTATCAGTCTTTTGGTTTTGATATTAATAGTCGTTTTCATTTCTTTCTACCTTAACTCAGTAAATTATATTTGCAGTCACTAATGGAATTAGTTATATCGATGATCTTGAATTAAGTTCGTATAGTTAAAGCTATCTATTTCAGGAAGCTTAAATTAATTGAAATGGGCAGTAGAATAAGCAATGTATGTGATTATCCGAGAAACGGCAGAGAAAAGCTTATAGAAGCAAACTGATAAAAATGGATAGCTAAGATAAAGGATAGAAGAGAGTCTATCGTATCTTTAGGATAGATGTAATTAAGAGTCACTAACCTTTACTTTCCAGTGTTCCCTAGCAAGGAGGAAGTAAACTCCTTCATAGAACGCAAAATTTTTAGAACTAGAGCCAAAAAAACAACTTTCTAGCTCGAAGCGATAGTTTCAATATATTATACTCTTGATTTATATTTAAATCAGTTACTTCAATTAATTTCTTTCAATCATAGACAAGAAAAGCTTCTAAGATATTTCTAGTTAGAAGAGCTTAAACAAAAAAAGAGTAAAGACAACATAAAGATGTACTGCTAATAATAGAAATAAAGAAGCTTACATTAACTATTCCCAAACTAAATTTAATATTGACTTAACTAGAAGAAATAGAATTGCTTATTCAAAGTTAGCTCTTAGGCTTAAAAGCAGATCTACAATAATTGAATAAAATTAAGAATTAGAATTTAGTCTTAATAGCAAAAAATAAGCAAGGGAATAGAAAATTAAAGTGCTAATATATGACGATATGATATATTGAACATCGAGCAAGATAAAAGGAAATTTAAACTAATAGAAGGCACCTAATTGTGCTATTCATTGATACTAAAAGAAAAATAAACTTAGTTATTTTCAATCAACTGAAATAAAAAAGCTTTGATAAATAAAGTATCAATTTGGTGTATAAATACAATAGTCATATTAAATGTCATTTTAAGTAAAGGCAAAATAAGAGAGCATTTAGAGTAATAAAATGGAGAAACTAGATAACCCAAAGTATAAGCAAATCACTATTTATTAGTTGTATACTAAATATCCACATAAGATACCAAATTAGTTTATTCTAATCTTAACTAAGTTATAGTAAAATAAAAATAAAAATAAGCGGAATATTCTCACTAAAAGTTTACTATAATCTCTAACTAAGTTAATTTTTCCTGCAGAAGCTTTAGAAATTAGTCGTTTTCACTCTCAACTGTATAAAGTTTCCATTTACGAGGAACGAGAACATCTTCTGTAGCGAATTCAAAGTTAATCTGTCTCTAATCGCTCGCCTGCAGGTAATGCTTACTTTTATTTAGAATGCTAGGAGTTTCTGAAGTGCATTTATTGACTTTACTTTATAGATTTTTTCCTCGTTAGATTTTAGTTCCAGACTATATAAGCAGCCTTGATTAATAGTTATGTATCTTTTCACTTAAATCCTAGAAGTTTTCCAAAACTGAGTAAAGCACTTACCGTGAGAATGCTTTTAACATCTTTAATCTTATAAGCATCAAAAATTTATCATCCAGTTGTATTAACTAATACCTGGCCTTTTTAATGAGGCATTTGTATTGTAATTGAAAACTATCTAGGGATGAATACTTTCTACCCACTTGCATCTACCTCAGGTAAAGGGAACTATTCAGTACTTTATTGTAGGGTATACTTAAAGGGAACTTAGTCCTTATTGCTCTTGAACTGATTCTTTATCGCTTTAGTTACCTTTTATATTCCTTCAATGGCTCTCTCACTATACCTACCCTTACTCTACTAGTCTTCTTATTAATCTTCCATTTATGTGAGACAAAACTACTTCAAATCTCAGTCTATCTATTAATAATGGAATAGTATTTAAAAAAGTCTCCTGACTATTATTTGATGTAGATAGGGAAAGTGGTGATAGATAAGTATGGAGGTAAGAATTGCAATAAGGAAAAGGATTATTAGAAGTGTATTATGATTCAGGAAAAGACACATCAATTCTACTAGGATGTTGGAAAAAACTCGTTCAAAAACCTAATTTGTGTTAAGAAAAACGATAACGCTGAGTAATTAATGAACAGCTGTGACTAGGAGTTCTTTGATACCTTTACTATGATACTCGAGAAATACCATGACGAGTTTCAGAAACTAGACCAAGCTTGATAAAACTTGATTTAATGAAATTAAAATTTGATAAGCTTAGCTTTATAGATTAGCTAGCTACTATATCTTTAATTAAATTGTCTACTTACTACAATATCGCTATATTACATTAAGCATTGTATAACTCAGTAATAATACTCTAGTGAGAGTGACTTGATAACAGCTTTATAAATTAAAAGGCATTGGAATATGCAAAATACCTTAGGTTAGATACGAAATGCTGAAATATAAAGTCTTCTTATTAGAAATTTATAACTTAGATTAATAAACTAAATTGAGAATAAAAGCCTTTCATTAATATCAAGAGCATATAGTCTAATATAGCCTTAAAAATTGAAAGTAAAGTATCTTATTTAAAGCTTAGTAAAGAGGGTAGAAGGAAACTATAATGAGTATTTAAGAATAAGGATCTTTTATGTTAACTGAAGAGAATATTGAGCTTAGTATTGCTTTTGTAATATTTAAATATTACTTACTAGAGTATTAATAACTTACTGAAAGATCTTAAAGCTAACTATGGCTAATTGCGTCATGAATGCTTAAATATATATAGCAATTGCTAGATCCTAATTTTTCAGGTATATCAAAGACTAATAAGTAACAAGTTTTATATATTAAGATCTATTTATTATTAAAAATAGAATAGTCAGGAAATTAAGCAAATAGAAAGAACAGTAGCTCGTTTATTAATTGATTAGTGGGTATTCAAACTTAAGATAATTTAAACTAGATATCAGTTAGCTTAATAGTTTTATAATTGCCTTATATTTTACTGGGATAGTAGTAAAGGAAATAGATATAAACAATACTAATTAGAGTTCTATTCAAATAAGACGAATTAAGATATCTTGTATTTAGACTCTTTAAAAGTTCACTTGGAAAGAGTCATAAAAAGGATTTATAAGGAGACAAAGACTTAGCAAAGATATTATAAAGGTAGTTAAATAAGCAAGTTTTTCCGTTTCATTGCTTTATAAATAAATTAAGATAAAAGAAATCTAAATAAAGGATAAGTTTAAAAGAGTTCTAAACCAGTTTTAAGTAATAGGCGCTAACTTAACTTTTAGTTTTATAAGCTCATAAATCTTAGAATCAGACTATGAAATTATAAAGCAGGAGAGAAGAGATGTATTATATTCAAAGTATAGAAATAAACTATTTCACTAGCTTTACATCCCTTATGTCCTCTCCTGATTTTCGTCATTTAATTATTCCTTTATATAAACAAAAATCCATAATATCAGAAAGTGAACTGTCAGATAAATAAACTTCTTTTAGTATATAGCTAGTTATTTATACCCACATGCTAAGAAAAGCTATTATAAGATATAATATTAAAGTGAAAGGTATCTACATTGATTAAATATAGCTTAGTGTGTCTATATTTATGATGTATATAGTAGCATAATTGACTTTATGAATGCTTATGAGTAGAGTAAAGATTTAAGCTACTCATCGTGCTTTTAAAGAAGTAAGTTACCTTAATTTAGTCTTTATCTTGTTTTCATGGCCTTGAGAATTAAAAAAATTATATTGAAAGTTTAAGAATGAAAAGCCCAAAAAATAGTAACAACTTGAGACGAAGCTATTAAGTATCAATCGGGTAAAACATGCAAACTATAATATAGTAAAGATAAATAGAAATGACTAAGAATGAGAAAAGTCATTTTACAGAAGCTAGAAATGCTTTAGAATAGTTCTAAAGCAACCATTAGATTCGGAATTTTTTACATTAGAAACAACAAACATACATATCAAGCTTGACCATGAAAAGAACTATTTTATTCTCCAATACACAAAGAAATTTAAAGCTCCCTCTTAATTAGATAAAAGAAGGTAACTTGGGGAAGTAAAATGGTACCAAATTATGATAGAATATAAACATAAATAGAGTTAAAAGGTTTAACCGTCATAGTTCTTTATATTATTGTTTAATTGAGAGTTAAATTTAAATTTTCTTAAGTCATTTCAAATCTAAAATTGTACACAATGGAAGAAAATTCATCTGAACAAAATGAGTATAGCGATTTATCAGAAAACGAGGACAACATCTCTGAAGATTAAAGGCAGACATAAAGCGGAGCTAAAATATAAAGATCCGATAACTCTCTAGGTGTACTGACGAAGAAGTTCGTAAGCTTAATAAAGAAAAGTCCGAATTAATGTATAGATTTAAACTAAGCGTGTAGTGTAAGTTTTAATATAAGATATTAGATGTTTAAAAGAGAAGAATTTACGATATTACTAATGTTTTGGAAGGCATTGGTCTTGTTAAAAAGCAGCACAAGAACCAAATCTAGTGAATTGGTAATGACAACCAACAAATGATTCTTGAAGAGTAGGAAAAGCTCAACAATGAACTTGATGAGCTAGTTAACAACGAGCAAATATTGGATTACTGGATCTAGCAAATGAACTAATAACTCTAGTATATCACTAACGAACCTAATTACTAGGAATTAGCGTTCATTACAAATAAAGACATTCAAAATATAACTCAGAATTCTGTTTAAGGAGGTCAAAAACTCCTTTTCATTAAAGCTCCGAAAGGAACGTTTATTGAAACATGCGAGGAGTTAAAGCAGAATGAGAGATCAGTCTGGTAATTGAAGCTCTATTGTAGCAATAAAGATATCAGAGCTTATATTTTAAACGAGCAAAACGAGATAGAGAATGTAAACCTAAATTAAAACCAAGTGTCTCTACAACCCAATTATAAGGTATATCAATCAGGATAAATTCAAGGAGATCTATTTTAGTCAAGCATTCCTGTCTTCTATACAGAATAGAATCAAGAAAGTCCTTCGAATATAATAAAGCAAATAATAGCGGAAGAAACTTTAACTGAAATGTATAGCTGAATTTTTATGGTTTTAGTATTATTCTTTATAAATATAAACTAAGAGAAAAAGACTCTTCAATCAACAAGTCAAATGTACTCATTTTTATATTCAAAATCTAAGAAAACTGCTTCAGTGATCTAAGAAGTCAATTAATAAGAGATAAAACTACTAGCTTCAATCAAATAAAGGAGATAGCTATCTGATTAATCTCTATCTCCATCTAATATTCGAAAGTTTTTTCCTTCTAGTAAAATCTTCCCATTAAGCTTACGGTTTTTATTTTAAGAGGAATAAGATTACTAGATTATTCTAAAGCAACAAGAAGCCTTACAATAGAGTTATTCCCAGTGCTTTTAGATCTTTATGTTCTTGAAAGCTTTAATAATTCTTTTTTATATATTATAAGCATTCGTAGTAATTTTGTCATCTTATAGACAAAGTCTTCATCAACTTATTTTATATAGATAGTTAATCAGAAAGCAATTGCAAGTAAAACTAAGTAATGGAATTTGAAGCAATTAGGAATATTTTGCTATGTAGGTAATGAATATGTCTGCTAAAACTAGCATATATGTAAGTAGTTTATTTATAATTATTTATTAACTGAAGCTATTTTACCTTTATAGCCTCATTAAGATATATCATTAATAGCTACTGTTTATAAGAAATGCTTGAAAATATATGCCTTTTTGGTTTTGAGGGTAAGAAAGCATTACTCTACATACTTAGGGCTTTTTAATTTAATTTCATATATTTTTATTGTTGGTCTAAATTTAGAATTTAGATTGCTAAAATTTTTCTTAAGATCCTCAACTTGAAAATAGCTTATTTTAGAGAGTGCTTTTTAATAGAAAATAAAACTCTTTATTTTACTAAGTGTTAATTTTATTAATAAAGGTGTATTTGCTTGGATCAAAGAGCTATGAATCCATTATCGATTGATAGTAAAGATCCGCTTATGTATGATGAATCGTTAGAGATAAGAAAAGCGATGACTGAAGCTATTTCTTCTGGTTCACCGAGTCTTCCTCCAACTGTTGCATCTTTGACGAACATAGGCTTATATTTACTTAGCCAAATTGGATCATCTTTTGCTATAAAATCTCCTTCCCAGGATTCTTATCCATATTCTGACTATTTAATAATATTTCTAGTAAATGAAGTGTCTATTAATCCAGGAGCTACTGCGTTTATTTTTATTTTAGGGTCTGTGTCAGCAAATTCCAGAGCTGCTGATTTCGTTAGTCCAGCAATAGCGAATTTGCTAGCTGCGTATAAGGAACAAGAAGGACATCCTCTCAATCCATTGTAACTTGATAGATTAACTATAGAATATGTTCTGTTTTTCTGGCCGTTCTTCATAATCCATCTAGTTTCATATCTAAGGCAATTTAAAGTTCCATATAAGTTATTATAAAGGGCATCATGCTCACCAAATAAATCTTCCTATTCTATTTAATCCATTCTGCCGCCTTTGCCTCCAATACCAGCATTATTAACAGCAAAATCAAATCTGCCAAACTTTTTGACAGCTACTGAAATAACATTCTGGAATTAAGTTGAGTTTCTAACATCAGCTTTAACAAAAGTTGCTGATCCTTAGTTTTGCTTTACAATAGGGTCATTATTTATAGTCTCTTCTGCTTGCTTACCACTAAACCAATTAGGATGAGAATCTCTAGCACAAAATACGATGTGAGCTCCTTTTCTAGCTAAGAGCTACATTGTTGAAAAACCGATTCCAGTGCTAGCTCCTGTGATAATTCCAACTTATCCCTAGAGTTCCTAGCTGAAGGAAATGCAAAGTATTATAGAAAGAGTTAAAATTAGCTTCATTTTACTAATACAGTACTTAGTTTTTTATTATATTAAATCATATTTAAACTATGCTAATAATGGAAATTTAAACAATTAGGGACTAAAAATGTTAATTGAACATCAAGAGTGATTTAAACAAATAATTAAACAATGGCTGTCTTAATAAAAGGGACTCTTAAGCTTTATTCTTTCTATTTCGTTCAAAAGGTGGACTTCTTCTTCCAAAAGATCATCTATAATATACTCACTTAGAATCTCCATTTCCTAATCATCGAATAGTTCATTTTGCAATATGCTTTCATACGTTTCTGCTTCTTAATATTAATTTGTCTAATTTTGCTCAAATTATTGATCTTAAACCAAGTTTTCTGTGCTTTTATCTATATTCTTATGGTCTTTCTTGCTGACTTCAGTTTAAATAATTTCTTCCTATGAATTCTGCTCTTCCTTGTCTTTCTAATACCCAGCTGCTTCTTCATATTGATTATCTCCTTTATTTCTACCTTCTAAATTTAGATTTCCTTTACTATTTTTCCCTTTATTCGAAGCATTTGTTTTAGGTTTAAAGAACGCTAATAAATCTTTTTTGCAATAGCGTTTAACTTTTGATCCCTTCCAAAGTCTGATAAGATATGAAAGACATCTCTACTATGTAGCGATATCTACTTTCTAATCTGAATATTAGACTTCATTTATAAAATTCTTAGTGTTTACTATATTTCACAGCACAAAGTTTTTATCTACCTTTTCATTCTTAGGATATCAGTAGTTTAAAGGCATTCTTCGCTTAGGTTTTCCATATATCTTTTCAACTTTAGGTTTAGGTGGCAGCGTTTCTTCTAATATACTTCTGAACTTATCTTAAGGTACTTCCTTTGCCTTTTTACCTATCCTTTCCATCTCTTGGGTCTTGCTATTTACAACGAACTTTGAATTTCTCAGAAACTCTTCAAAGCACTCACTACAATCTTATTATATCTAGCTTAGGCGGATAACTTTAGCCTCAATATCCATACTAATGATTAGTAATTTAGACTTATTAATTATAAAATCATTTCATATTCATTTATCAAAAATGGGTATCCCTAAAGATCCCAATCCTTTAAATTAATCATAACTTCATCCTTCATTATATCAGCCTTTATAGACTTTACTTAGAAATGCTACCAAAAGATAGATATATTGTATTACTTTAAACTTAAGTCTTTATAATTAAGTCATTGATAAGACTATTAAGATTGTCTTTTCTATATCCAAATTATGAGTTTTAGCTAAGAGTTCTTATGCATACATAACTAGGACGATTTATCTAAGAGTGAAGGCTAGCGAGCTATTTTTACTTATGCTAGCAAATGTTATTTTTATTTAGATTTCAATATATTATTGAATTGAGATCAGTAAACTATAACGATAATTCCCATTAATGTATGACTGGCTTATTTCTTCAAGCATGGAATTCGTTATTAATCAGTATGGATACTGTATTCAAGCTAATCTTATTCAAATTCAAGCTGGATTCAGATATAAAATGCTAGCTCTTCCTCATAGTACAACATTCTTATCTTATTAAGCATCTATAGTTCATAGATATACCTCAAATGATATATATGATAGTAACTGTTAAAGATATAATAAATTAAAAGGGTTATGCTTAAACAATTATTTATAGTATGGAAAAAACAGTTTACTACTACCTATAGGGTGCAAATTATATTTCAACAGTACTGCGTTTGCATCAATAATTTACCATACGATAGTTCTTTTTGTCTTATTATTATGATTTAAATCTTCTATATGATGCATTATTAAAGTGCTGACCTAGGTACTATTTTTGTAGAAGGTTATTTAATGACGAGTTATTTATTAATTGAGACTTGAGATTACTTAAGAAAATATTTATTCTCGGTTTAGAATAGGAAAATTGAATGCGTTAATTAATCAAAATATCTCTGTAAACTATGAGGCAACTTGCATTATCTTTTCCACCCAACTACACATATTACTTTGTTACTATCTCTTTCTTCCTTCAACTTCCATTATTAGACAATCAGCTAAATCGCTTTCAGGTATCGAGCAATCGTTTGTTGAATCACAGTCTTCGTCTTCCATGTTTTCTATTATCTAGCTTTCTTTATCTACTATATCCAAACAGTTTCTTCCAAATAGAGGAGCCTGTTATTCTTTCAATGTCAGATATGACAGAAAGTTTTTTTCTGAAATGCTTTAATTATAAACGATAAACCTATCTCAAAGCTTTTTCTGTTGTCACATATCTAAGAACTAGGTGAATTATTAATTATACTATCTTGATAGTTTTTCTATTTCTCGTATACATTTCTCCAACTTTGTATTGTTACATGCTTTATCCAGTGCTTGAAGTATTAGCTCACTTGTAAATTTGTACTCATATATTAGTATAACTACTTTACTGCTTGCAGCGGATGATCCGATTTTCTGCATCAAGTAAGCCTAAAGCTCTAATAAATCTTTTATCTCTTCAATGAGCCTTTTAATTTTCATTTTATTAGCGTTTAAAGAATGAACGAACAAATTAAATGAGATAGATTTAGCTTTCTATGGATTTAGCCGCTCATTTAAAAACTAAATAATCATGATTCTTTATCATTTACTTTATTAGCCATTAAACTGCTTAAGGGAGAACTAACCTCTAACATCATAGCTTAGCTTT
The DNA here is from genome assembly GCA_946699065.1 of Loxodes magnus. Taxonomy (NCBI): domain Eukaryota; phylum Ciliophora; class Karyorelictea; order Loxodida; family Loxodidae; genus Loxodes; species Loxodes magnus. The sequence goes on along the minus strand of CAMPDV010000025.1, from coordinate 1,190,634 downwards.
AATATAGCTCTTCGTCTTATTTCTAGGAGACTTTCATCTTGACTCAACTATCAAGGGAAATTTCCAATTATTTCACTATTGAACTTTCTTCCAGCTTGCATGATAGTGGCTGGAGGGAAACATTAAGAATGATTAAAGGACTTTGATGAATAATGGAAAGTAGCCCTTAAGAAAGAAAGCAGATTTTGATTAAATAAGAAAGGGATATTGCTATGGTAGAAGATGAAATGAGCAAAAGGAATTTAAATTTATTATCCAAATTAAATTCAAAATGAATATCTCGTCTCAGCTTTCTTTATCCTCTTTCACATACTCCAACAACAGGTTGAGGAGCTAATTTGTGATGTTTCTCGCTTCCTTTATATTAGATTCCTCAAAGAATAGTAGCGCGTTAAGTGCTCCCATTTCGCAAAAATCATTGAGCTGACTGCGAGTTTCTTTATAGTTTAGCTTTTATTGAACTATTTGATTAATAATTTTTTCTATCATCTTTACTATATGAAGATGCACTGAAGCCATACCGTCTGTTAGATATTCATTTTCATCATAAACTTGCTAAATAAACATGAAAAGCTAGCAAATACTTTTTAGACCATTCTATTTACAAAATTCCTAATATCGCTTGATGCAAATTAAATGCAAGCATTGAGTTAAGTTAGAATTGCAGTTGGATTATATGTCTAAGCATTGCTAATGGAAATAGTTTATGATGAAATGGACTGAATTCTGGTATGTAGGTGGTTTCTAGAATTTAATGAATGTTTCCATGTTTTCATCGTACTCTACAAATCTTCTGATACATTTGGAATAAATATCCTGCATTTTACAAATAGTCTCGTTTTCATCATCTAACCCTTTTATCGAAATTAGGATATCCAGACAAAAGCTCATTGTATTGTAGTTGTTTATCAAGTTAGTCTGTAGTAGTGGGTTCTCAAAAATTAAAGAGCAAATTATTTCTCCACAAGCCAGTACAAACTCATACTACTTTTCCTTAAGCTTATCATAGCTTTCCTGACAAATTTGCATGAACCTAGGAATGATGTTCAAGTTGATTAAGGCGTTACGAAGTTCTAGATCTTATACTAAATTAGCCAAAGCAATCAAAGCTTTTTCCTATATTTAAGGATTAGGATCAATGATTTTAGGTATTACATTCTCTATAACTCTACAGCGTAAATACAAGTTCCTCACATATTCGTTATTTTGATACCTCTAAAAATTAATTTTGATAGCCCATAATGCAAGTATCTTCAAATCTTCCAGGTCAGAGTTAGTCATCACATAAAGGATGCTATTAATTTTCTCCATCATACTCTAATCTTCTTCAGGCTTTTAACTGAAATTTAGAACCACCTGTAACAACAAAGCTCCAGCTTTCTTTTAGAGTTCAACAGAAGCCATTGAATTTGCACTTAAGTCAGCAAAGGGTTGCAATAATTCAGCCTTTAAAATTTGTTAGCATACTTCAAGCTCTTTATACTCAATAATCACATGCTATATGAAATCAATAACAGCTTACAGCATTTTATCGAATTCTTTAGTTGACTATCTTTTTTTATCAACGGAGTACAGCTGAGAGCATATATATATCAATGTAGAAAGAGCTTATTAAGGTACTTATAACTACAGCAGCTTTTCGTTACAAAAGTTCATTCTTAGAATGATGGCTAAAATTTGGTATGTACTCTGTAAATAAGTCTAATACCATGCCTCATATTCATGTAAAACAAATGGCCAATTTTCACTTGCTAACTTCTAACACTCATCTTTGCATTTGTGTTAAGTCATTTCTGACAGTAGTTTTAACACATTCATGCACACGACTTCGTCACATTTTTCTCCAAATAGAGTATTAGAAAATTCAATGTCAGTAAGCATTTTTAAAATTAAGTCAGTGAAACTATGCGATAGAGAGTGAACGTTAAGATCTCTTACTTTCTTCAGCAAGTTATTGAATAGTCCTTCTTTGTAGAATTTCATGATTTCATTGTCACCTTAAATTTAAGCATACATAAAGATATTGGCAAGGGAGTATAATACAGGATGTAAATCATATGCATTGAACTCCTCAAGACATCTGTACATATGTGTTAAGACTTCAGGATATGCTATTGCATTGAAATCAAAGTCTCTGGTGTAAACCTAAACTATCCTTGTAGCGTGGAATTTGAACTCGTAAGAATATTGAGTTATTAGTGTCTCAGTTCATTCATAAAACGTCCTCAATTTCATTGCTAATTCAGATTAGAATTGAGGATAGCAGCAAACGTTAGCTATAAACCTAGTTACACAAAGTTATAAATTTGAACTGAAAAACTAAAAGTTATCTTTTATTTATAAGCTTAGTCTGATATTTCTCTGATTGATTAGTGCGTATTTAGTGTCTTTATGATTGAAAGCTACTAAAATAATCTCAACAACAAGTTCATAGATATGTTCCTATGTTTTATTGAATCCTTATCTATAAGGAAATTTCGTTTATAGTTCATTAAGCAACTAGCATAATAATCATTCTTCCTCCTTAAAAGCAAGCGAAGAGCATTGAAACATCTGTCTGAGAGTTTCAATTTGATTTTCTATCTTTTTAATATTTCCTTTGTCATTCGTGTCTTGTTCCAATATAAGTTTCAGCATCCAAATTATAAACTTATTGTTTATTATAATCTAAACCATTGTGAACTTGTCATAATCCTCCATTATTTTGTTAGCAAACAAAACGACATAATGTTCTCTTATTTTTTCAGAGCTTGAATAGCTTAAAGCTTTAATTGTATAAAAGCAACCTTCCTCATTCATATTATCATTCCCATTGAAAAAGTTGGACTGATTTTGATTGATGATAGTTTGTAAGATCTTTTTTTAAATTCTCTCACACATCATATTTTGCGTGTTTAAATTTGGCTGTCTACTTAGGGCTAATAGAACATTCACACCTGCAAATTGTTTAGCAACCTCTTTGTTGTAATGGGTTTTCTTATAGTACTCTCTAAATTCTTTAAGTCGTTATTCAGCTTCGTTGTGAAATATATCTCACTTTCCTTCCTAAACCTATATCAAAATATTTCGACCATGCACACATAAAGCTATCATTCCATTATAAGCTGTCTTTCTCACTTTTTCATGACTATTCTTAGAATGTACAAGAAAGGCATCAAAGATTAGTAAGTGATGCTTTTTTTCAGTTATCTTTTATCTGATTATCATGAAAGTTAGAACCTAGAGGCATGACTCCTATATTCCCTTGTCACTGCTTACACTTCCTACTATCAAAACATCTAGAATTGTATCTAAAGCTTATTTATCCAAGTATTTAGCTAATTCTTCACTAGTTGATACGTGTCTAAGATACCAGACGGCATTCTACTCGCAAACAAAATCATCAGATATGACAAATTAAGTTAAGATTTCTATAAACTTTTGCATATTGTTAGTGTTACGTGCTAGGAACATCTTTAGTCCTAGCAAAGCTCCTTCTTCAACTCCTTTGTCTATATCCTTCAGAATCATGTTATCACTAAATCCTTTCATATTCAGACTTAGTTAGCCAAAAGCTGATAATATTATGGACATTGTTTTTTGAGGGGTATTAACGACTTAGTTGTACCAGTTGTTATATGTCGTAAATATATATCTCTTATATACTTCGTCAATTAAGTCCTTATGCTCAGTAAATTCAGGAAATGGAGCGCTTTCATAAGGAATAGGTTTCTGCTTTATGTAAATTTCTAGAATTGCCTTAGTTAAACCCGATTTAGTGAACTCTGTCTGAGGAATTAATCCATTAGAAGCCAAAGCAAAATACATCCAGGATACGGTATTTTAAACGGTAATATCTTCGTCGGTACTTAAAGACAAAATAGTGTAAAAGATCTTATTCTCTTGAAGTATATCCCATACCTTTTTTCCATCTTAGGCAGCAGTTTCTGGAGTTATTCTTAGTAAAATATTTGTAATCGACTAAAGTAAGCAATGCCTTGATTTTAGGTCATCTTAATCATTATTTGGATTCAAAATTAAGTTATCGCTAATAATAGTTTATATCCCTCCCTAGTTGATGAATTCCAACAGAATCGCATCGTCTTTTTCATGATCAATATGTTCTTCTCCTAAGAATGAAAAAGATTATTTTTTCTGAGTAATTCCCAATATTCCCAAAGCTGCTGCTCCTTTGACAAGGTTGGGTTAAAAGGCATCATATTAACTTTAGAGTTTTTCAAGCTCTTTTTTATTCTTAACTTCTATATCTTTATATCACTTTTTTATTTTTTATAGACGCTAATCTTGCTTATGCTTTTCAAACATTCCAGACTAGGGCTGAATTTGCTTACTCAAACCTCTTTTTAAATGAGAATGCTATGAGCCTTAATAATGCTAAATTCCACTTGTATCAAGCTCTGATTTAATAGGTGACTTAGCTTCTTCTTCCTCTTCTTCATCCTAATTAACTCCACTAGTTAATTGAATTCCTTTAGGAAGTTAACTTAAGCTTATGACCTGCTTTTGTGGAGTTAAAGTATCTTGCTAATTACTTAGCATGCCAGCGCTGAGTTTACTGGAGCTTTATTTCTCTATTTAGATATCTTGCTATTAATCTTCTTCTTCACCTGACATACTTTCAGTATTAGGTGCTTTAAACTTATAAGGCGCAATTTTTAATAATATACTATAGCTTTGACTTATTTCTTAAATTGCAAGACCAAGCATCATAATTTAAATCAACCCTAGTTAAATAACGTCAGTGTCAGCATGAAAACACATTTCAGCTAGAAATTGAAGAAACCTCATAAGATTACAGTTGTATATCATTTTATCCTTGTATAGGCTAATGAGATTTGGCATAAACTACTGTATAAACTGACGCTTTTAGGGAGTTCTTACTATGTGCTGAAGAGCTCTGAAACACTCATTCTGTATGTTAGCTTTAAGAGTTGGATTTGTGAGAGTTATTAAGTCTGACAATATTTCATTTGAAAATATGTCATACTGCTCTTTAGTTGGCTCATGGATATGAAAATCAGCAGCTCTTGCCAGTTCTTTACAAGCGAATAGTTAATCATCTGGAAATACAGACTTTATCATCTAATCGATAAATCCCTAATATTCTTACTTAGATTATAGATTAGCAATTTTCATGAGTCTATAGTAATCATCTGCATAATAATGCTTTTTTAATTATTTAAAGGCTAGAAGCAAAACTCCCATTCTTCTTTAGAATTTCTCTATCGGAACGTTCCTTTTTATTTCCTTGAAGTTTGCATTTTTATTTTTGAAGAAGTTGAGCTGACTCATAAACTTAAGTGATTTGAGTAAAGAATCATTCTAGTTCTAGTTTTGTATTCAAAGCTAATCGTAGAACATTTTTTTATAAGTAGGGTTGCTTATTACTTCGTACATACTCCATATCTGCTAAGATTTTTTCTAATCTCTTATTTCTTTTATTTTCTTCTCTATGTCTTAAGCTCTCTGCTAATGCTTGCTCGCATCAAATATATTAGTGATGAAATCTTTAACCAGTACGCTTGCTCGATTTTGTTGAGAAGGTTTGTACTAAATTTTTTTACTCTTAACCGAACTTTTGATACTGCTAGGTCCTCTAGATTTTTTATGTTGAATAGACTTGAATTTCTAGCTTAAAGTTTCAGAGCCTTCAGTAGACTTAATATCTTCTTGAGTTGGGTTTATAATTTCATGTATTTGGCTTTAACCTTCATGAAATGAGGGATTAGAAGTATTTTATGAGAGTCTTTCTGATGATTATAATAATGTATTTTCTTACGACATTTTGATTATCTACTTTATACTTAAAAACCTCTCTCTATTAAATTCTTAAGTATTAAATAATCTTTCACTCCTATAAATGGATTTAGACCACTTACAGTGATATGATATATAAAGTATACAACAAAAAAGCTCTGATTATTCTCCATTTCCACTATAAATTTCTATTCTTAAATAACCCTCAAATCTACTAACTACTACTAAGCATATTTTCAGATCTAAGTATCTTATATAGCAATGACTAATAAGATGCTATACTTTTACATCATATATAGATAGTATAATTATTCGCTTCTAAATGTGTAGTTTACACTTTTCTATATTTTATCACCTTTTTTCCCTATTTTAGCTTATAAACTAAGTTGCTTTTTTATGCTCGGCTAGATTTTATAATTTGTATTTTAAGAAATTGACATAAGTTCTGTATTATTGAGGTATTTGTATTGTAGATGTATGTCTAGATTATATGGCTATAAATAGCTAAAGTGGCAAGGTATTAAGTTAGATCTGATACTCTAATCTAGCATTCTAAGTATTTGGAATGCATACTTTCAAAACTGTATACTAGACATAGATTGTATTACTCTACTTAACTAAATTGAGTCTCTTTATATTCCTTACTCTAGACTATAATAAGGCTTGTATATTACAGTAGGTACTTAAATGAGTAAGATAGTTAGGTGATAGATATGCTGATAGTAATTAAGCATATGAAGAAGGTTTAAAGCAGAGAGATTTATTTAATTTTGTTTATTTTTGGTGTAATAATTAGATGGGAAAAAAGACAAAGGCCATCAATAAGGATAATTCTGTTAAATTGAGATTGATTCATAAGCCTCATCATGAAGGTTAAGATAATCCTTATACGTTCGCTGTTGTTGAGGGGAAAGGAGAGGAAGAGAAGACAAATAAACTGCTTGATAAGTTTAAACCTCATGAGTGGAACATATTCAGTAAGAAGCCCTTGCAGAAAGATCTAATTCCTATTCTAGAACTGAATGAAGGAGTTTCTATGCTTTAGTATGATGAAAACGGAATTCCAATTGATGGATATGACTACTATAAGTACGTAGCGACTAGTGAGTAGTAAGAAGGCATCTTTTTGGAAAATCAAAACCCTTCAAATGAAATTAAACCGGATATAGACTTCAACTTCGTCGATTAGATAGATTAAGATTAGAAGTAAGTATGGGATGCTTTATACAATCCTGCCTTTATTACCAAAAAGGAGGAAGCAGAGGAGGATGTTATAATTGAAGGAGAACTAGAGGATGACTTTATTAAGCTGGCTAATGAAGGAGTTGAACCTGTTGTAGGAGAAAGTTTAGACAAGAAAATCGTGAAAATCATTGATGAGAGCTAAATCGATAAGCCAGGTAAATAACAAGTTTAAGTAAAGGAAAGAACAAAGAAAAGAGAAATTGATGAGTATTTTGAATAAATCTGGAAAAATGAATATGAGAATTCAGGAGAGGAGGAAGAAGATGAATAAGAGGAAGAAAAGAGCAAAGGCGAAGAAGATGAAGATTATGAGGATTGTGAAGAAGAAAAAGAGGAACAGGAAGAAGATGAGGATTAAGATGAAGAAAGCAAAATCCCTAAGTTTATCGAATATAATGGAAAAACTTTTGTGAGATACGAGTCTAGTGAAAGCAATCTATAGAAAAAAGATAAATTCATAGACTTCTACGAAGTTTCTGAATATCAAAAGAAATAACTTGAGGCAGCTTAAGAAAGTCCAAGAGGTTTATCTGAAGAAGAAGTTTAAGAAAAAAGCGAAGAGGAGAAGTGAGATGCTGAGAGTGTACTAAGTACATACTCTAATACAAATAATAGGCCTCAGCTAATTAAATTCAGTAAAAGAATTTTGAAAGAAAATAAAAAGAAAAATAGCTAAGACTAGAACAAAAATGAGACCAAAACCTAAAAACAAAATGAGAAAAAAGAAAAGTAGGAAGATAAAAGTTAAAACTAATTAACTGAGAAAAAAGAATCTTATAATGAAGTTCAAAACAAAACAGAAGTTAAATAAATAGAAGCAACTCAAGAAGTGGTCTAAAAAATAGAGGAAAGTAAAGCTGAACAGAATTTAACTGAATAGAGTAAAAATGAATAAGCTTAAACTGAATAGATTAATACCGAGCAGACTTCGACTTAGTAAAACAAAACTGAAGAAGGTTAGGAAAACAATGAATAACAAGAAGAACAGAACAAAAAGGAAAGAAAGAAAAAGATAAAGGAAGAAAGAAAAAAAGCCAGAATAAGCAAAAAGCAGACGAAGATATAGTTTAAATCCCAGAATAGCAAATACAAGCAGCAGATTTCTGAAAACTTACAAGGTCTCTCAATTTATAAACTTTGAACTAATTAAATAATTTAATTTTCTAAAAGCAGAAAATGAGTAGCATACATTAAGTATTTAAATTTAACTATACATTTAAACATAATTTCTCTATAGAAAAAGGCTTATAGAATTTCAAGGATATTATATGTAAATTGTATGATGGAAAGATCAAAAAGGAACTAATCATATATTCAGTTAATTCTTTATCTCACACAACAATTTTATCATAGTAAAGCCAACAAATTAATATCAAATAAATTTGGTTAAATTTATGACGGTATAGAAATTGAAAGATTCTAAAGACATAAATTAAGGAATTAAAAGACATAAAGAACTAGAATGAAGCTATTATTTCTATTATATATGAGAAATAAAGAAATCTTTATTTGCATTTCTTTAGGTTGTAGAAATATTTCTAAGAATCTCTTATTTTCTTAGAAAGAAAATAATAATTTAAGTGCTAAATTAGGTTTTCATCTATAGCTGATTTTTATAGTCTCTTAATACCATAGAAATTAAAATTTAGTACTAAGCATACAAGATGTTCAATTTAAATCTTTCATTTTATTAGTTTAAAAGCGATTAAAAAATGAATCTATAAAATAGCTTGAATTAGAATATAAGTCAATATAATAAGATTAATTTTAGAGGTAGATAGTAAAATTAATTAATTAACAGAAGAAGCTTGAGAGATTTGTTTCAAAATCATATTTTAAAATTAACAATTTTGGGCTTTGATGGCTTTGTCTTTTCTAATATCATATCGAGCCAGTTTTCATTCTGATCTTCTGAAATTTCAGTAGGATATTGACCTGTTTCTTTTATTTTTAGCAATTTATTGATACTTAATGCTTTACGGAGTATTCCTTTTTGAATTTATTCATTTATCTCTTATTGAGCTTATTGGGCTTGCTGAGCTTGTAAAGCTAGCTGTTGCTGTTTTCATTCCTTGTAAGAGTTAGCGACGCATTTAGGATCTGTTTCTATTGCTACAATGTTGCCGCCTGAGTAATTTTGGATAGAAATTCCTCCTATTATAAGAATTTTTGTATCCTTCGATACTGCACTTGCTCCTCATCTTCCATCAGGTACTTGTCCATGAACTTGAACCTTTTCCCACATTCTTTGCTTAATGTTATAAATACAAATATCACTCAAGCACATATTTTTGTTGTATTTGTAAAGCTAATCGTTTCGACCTCCATAGATAAACAGTTTTTGATTTAGAAAAACAGTGCAATGGTCATATCTTTCATCAGGAGGTTAACCTACTATTTTCTTTAGCAAAGTAAACTGAGCTCCATAATGAGGTACAGAATCCTCTGATCAAACCTTTGGCTATATCAGCCACAGATTATTATTTGTCTAATTATTATCGTCTTTGCCTCCAAATAAATACACTCCCTACTCTTAATCACTTAAATCGTTAATTTTTTTAGCTTTACTTTAGCAATAGAACGAAGTGGTTGGATGATTTAATACATGCTATTCATAAACAGCAGTTAAAGAACATTTTTGCAAACCATCTGGTAGAGCAAGAGACTTTTAATTAGAGAGCAGCTGAGGCTATGATAGAACTTTTTAGTCTAAATCAATAATGCATAAGTCTGCCAAAAGCTTTCCTTATTTATCAAGCCCTCCATATGCTACAACACTATTTCCAACTAAGCAACCTCCATGATTTCTTCTACCAGGAAGTATGAGTCCATGTGGATAGAAAAATTCTCATTTATAATCATCCAAATTGCAAAGCCATACTTTCCTGCTTATCTTTCTTTTACCTTTTGCAAATCCATTACTACCTCCAAATATAACAAAAGTATTCTTTCAGATGACGGAAATATGACCATATCTAGGTGATGGTTTTGCCTCAATAGCTTTGTTTTTTCATACTCATTTATCCATATTTAGTACCTAAATTCCTTTGAGATTTTAAACTACACTACTACCTCCAAAGTAGATCAAATTATTCTTATAGATATTCAAACTTGCTCCTTCTCTAGATCCTGGTAAGTTTCCATATGTAGATATAGCGTATGTAAATAAGTGAGTTACATTATTAGGTGATTTCTACTACTAATCAGATCTCTTCCTCAATGTTTGATTCCTATAGCTTTTCCTCCTCTAGTTGGATTACTTTACATCAATATAAAGATTAGAGAGTTCATCCTTCTTATTTTATTTATTAATGGCCTTCTTGCAAAAAAACTAATCTTTTAGTATTCCTTAAGTTGCTTCTTCAGTATAAGCTGTAAAATTCAGATCTGGCTTTTGATAATTTACTTTTTCCTATGGAGATTTCCTACTGTTTAATATCACTGACTCTACACTAGGAGATGTGAGAGACTATATTGTAGTATTTTTTCACTTATTATACCCTTGTGAGCTTATAAGCGTTCTATGATGAATTTAGTCTGAAAGCAATTTCTGGAAAATACTTGGACTCCATATATAAGTAGTCTTCTACATCTTATTCTTTTCGTATCTTGACATTTACTCATTATTGAACTTTATATCCCCATATGTTTCTGCGTTTTCCTGTAATGTATACTAAGCAGGGGAACATAATCTAATGACAGGCACATCTCCAACTAGCAAACCTTGTTTTTATGGTACATCAGTATATAAATCTTCGAACAACCCCGATCGTACTAATTTAGGAGATGTAGTTTGGCTCTATGGAGTTAGCACTTAAGAGCTTTTATTCTTTTTCAAAATTAGTCTAGAAGGTAGTCTCGTTTCTCTTTTACCTTCATAACTTTTCTAAGCTTTATCTTCCATTTTACTCCAATTTTTCTTAAATGCATAATCAATTTAAGCAAAGCCAATAGATTCTTTATCCCCTTTATTAAACATACTCAAGAATTTACTTTATAAGATAATTCCATTATCTCTGTTGTCTTTCTATGCCTTTTTCATTCATTGAATATGCTCAATGATATATGAATTAAGATACCTAATTACCTTAACGATTAACCTTAAAGCTCTAATCTTTTTAATCTAATGACTAATCTTATATTCCAATTAGTTTAGCTAGAATGTATAAGAGATTAGAGTTAATGCTTATAAGATTGAGTTGATTAAGCTTTATTTACTTCTAAGGTATGGCATTTATAATGTACTCAATTCAATTTTACAATCCATATGAATGCTACCTGCGTAAACTTCGTGTTATTGATGAGTAATTTTATGCTGTAAGTTATATTCCTTTTTTCCTTCTAAATGTCAGCCTAGCAAAAGGTTAATTCTTCTAGATATGATTTAGACAGATTTGAGGTGCTAAATTAAATGATAGCAAATAAAAGTAAAAATGGACAGTGAATACGTCATAAACAAAATTAAAGCTAATATAAATGTGAGTGAGCTTACAGTAGATTAAGTGGAAGGCTGTGGACCTAGCTTTGAAATAGACATAGCAAGTGAAGACTTTGCATCTTTGAGCTTATTGAAGAAGAACTAGAAATTATTGAACCTTTTCAAAGAAGAACTCAACAGTGGATAGATTCATGCTATGAAAATCAGATCAATAAAGTGAACGTTGGCTTATCTTTAAAAATGTTTTTACTTAATTGTCTTTAAGATAAATTACTAACCTAATCCTTGCTATAATCAGTTGATCTTCTATTGCTGTATGGATATTGGAGCATATTTAACATATTAGCTCAAATGATTTATATACCTTTAGTTAATTATTTATGCAATAGGAAAATAATTTGGTTGGTCTATTCTAATAGTTAGTCGGCTTGTTGAAGAAAGACAATAAGAACGCAGACTTAAAAGGTTTGTTGTATTTAAAAGAATTAGACAAAGCTGAGCCGACTATTTGCAAGATAATCAATGACTCTATGAAAAGCCAGGACTTGTTTAGAATAGATCCTGTAGCAATGGCTGATTTTATTAACAAGTCAACTACAATTAACTCTGAAAACCTACTTCAACATTATATGTCAGTAAGACGCTTATTCAGTGGTTTGAGTTTTTGGATTGTGATCAAACAGGTAGCATTTCCCCTGAAAACTTATGCAAAGTTTTGTATGATAATTTACAGGTAGAACTCAGCCTTGAATAAGCTACCTAACTTTTTATAGATTTGGTGGGAAAAGATTACATAACCCCTATTGATTTTGTCTCGTTATTCAAACTTCAAGGTCTTTAAATATAAAATTAATTTCCTTCTACTCTTAAAATTCATTTTAACCAAACTAAGCTAAAATAAGTTCACTAGAGTATAGAGTCAGAAGTGAGTAGCTAATGATAATAAAAATATCTCAATTAAGGTTAAAGTTTATACTTTTATACTAGCCTTGTTAGCTTTTTTAGCCTAATTAAAGATAAAAATTTTAAAAAATGCTAAGAGTTCTATCTGGTGTTTAGCCAACTGGGTTACTTCATATTGGTAACTATCTAGGTGCTATTTAGTAATGAATCAATCTATAGAAAGAGTTTGAATGCTATTACTGCGTTGTTGACTGGCATGCTATTACTACGAAGTTTTAGGAAAATTTTTAGAAAGAAATCTTATAAACCGCTGCCTGTTTAATCGCTTCAGGAATCAAACCTCCTAACTTATTTATATAAAGTGATGTGAAAGAGCATTTAGAACTGATGTGGATATTAGGGTGTATGACGCCTATGTCTTGGCTTAATAGAATGACATAGTACAAAACTAAAAAATCGTTATAGGTTTAAGGAAACGCTTTAGGATTATTCTCATATCCTGTCCTAATGGCAGCTGATATTTTGATATACAAAGCAAACTATGTGCCTGTTGGTGAGGATTAAATCTAACACCTAGAACTCGCAAGAGATTTAGCAGTTAGACTCAATAAGATGACAGGAAATGAATAGCAAGTACTACCTGTTCCTCAACAAATTTCATCCAACTTTCCTAAGGTTATGAACTTAAAGAATGCAAGTGAGAAAATGTCTAAATCGAATTTGGATGACATGAGTAGAATAAATCTGCTAGATTCTGATGATTTAATTTATCAAAAGATTAAGAAATCAAAAACAGATTCTATTTAAGAAGTTTACTACGATCTTGAAAAAAGACCAGAGTTAAGCAATTTAATAAGGATGTATAGTGAAATGTCTCAAATTACTATTTAAGAATGTGAAAAACAGTGGAAAGGGTAAAATATAGCTCAGTGCAAAGAGCAACTTTCTAAAATTTTGATAGATAAGTTTACTCCAATAAGAGAAAAATGCAAGCACCTTTTAGATGAAAAGCATATCCTAAAAGGGTATCTTAAGCATGGAGCTGACAGAGCACGAACTACGGCAAATGAAACTATAAAAGAAATAAGGAAGTTAGTGAATTTATCTTGAAAACATTTAACTAAAATAATTTATATAATGCAAAGTATAATCAATTGGCAGTCGTAACACTATTCAAATGATGCTCGATAATATGATAAGTAGCTGAAGCGTGGTTTAATTCGTTTTTCTTAACGCATTTATTAACATAATCTGGATCGAAGCCCATTTTAGCCATGCTTTCTAAAATCTTTGTATCTGTATAATAAAATACTAGTTTCAACGATTATAGGATCTTTCAGCATGCTTTTCATATCTTCTTTATTTTAAGGATCTTCTAGCCATGGATGCTTCAATATCTGTCTCACAGGAATCCTTTAATTAGGATCTAGTACTAGCATTTAGCTTATTAGCTCTTTAACTTAGGAATTTATTCTTAGTCCTGGAGGAAACTCATAATCCCCTGATAGAATTACATATTTAAGTTCCTTTAAAGAAGCCGCTTTAAAGGGAACTGTTCCAACTATTAACTCATACAGCACAACACCTAATCCTCAAATATCAGAAGTAAATCCTTCATAACCCTAATCAGCTGCTATTTCAGGAGCTATGTAGGAAGGTGTACCGCATTATCTATGAATTCTTTCTCCATAATTTACGTAAGTAGAAGTTCCAAAATCACAAATTTTGACATCTGGATAATAATTTTTAAGATCTCCATTATATTCTTACACAAAAAGTATATTGCCTGGCTTGATATCTCTATGCAATATTCTGTTAAAATGAATGCAAAGAACTGCTTTCACTATTTACTTAAAGATAAACTTCGATTATTATTCAGAAAATTTATCTATCTATTTTAAAACTTTACTCATACTACCACCTGAGCAATTTTCCATCACAATCATTATATATTTTTACGTTTCAAACATCTCATAACATTTAATAACATTAACATGGTTCAATCTTCGAAGCATATGCGCTTCTTACATTACCCTACGCTTATGATTTTCATCTCTTATTCTTTTTTTGTTTATAGTCTTGATAGCTACCTGCATTCCTGTCAATTTGTGAGTGGCTAAGGCTACTTTAGCAAAACCTCCTTTTCCAATAAGTTTAATAAAATTATATAGTTAAGGTGTTGTTATTGGCATTGTTCTGTGCTTTTCATAGTAATTTTTTAAGTATTCCATAATTTATTGCTTTTCCTCATTCTTCGATTCTAGTATTTTAAGAATTTCATAAGTTTGCTCTGGACTTGCTTGCATAGATTGCTTTGTACTTATTGCTAAACTATTAGGTTACATTTAATTATGTCACTTTTGACCTGACTAAGGTCTACTCAAATCAATTCTATCAATTTCCTGCTGAATGCTCTAAATGTTAGGAAGTCTTAGTAGATCTCTTTAATTTATTTTTCCTATCGATGCTTATCTAGTTTTACCTCTTGAATCTGCTCTTGCAGTAAGCAATTTTTACTGCACGATTTATTCAGATCCATTACTGTATTACTAAAGGTGTAACACTTTATGTGTACTTGCTTTATGGTTTAATTATTTAGTACTTCCAAGAACAGCCTAAGGAGACTAACTCCTATTCCTATCAGTATTAAGACTTTACCTAACAACAGAACTTTATCTAGAATGAAATTTAGCTGCAGATTTAACTCCTTATCTTGCAGCGACTTACCTCTCTCCTTACCTCGAACTCAATTAAATGTTTGCTGCTTTAACTTATTACTAGAATTTGAATACTTGAGGAGTGTTATGACCAGTAGCAGATGGACTTACTGCCGTACTGTTAGAAGCAAACGCGTTTTTACTAGCGGCATTACTTATATTCTACTATTTTCTAATTCTCCCAGGTGAGTTTTTATACAAATCTATCTAAACTCTTTAGACTGGAACCTTACGAAGCTTCTTAATCTAAATAGAATCCATATTTTAAATATCTATACCTATTCAAGCTAGAAATTCATTAATGATCCTTTCCTTTTTATAACTTTAAATACTGTTAATATGTTTACCATTTAGCCTTAATACAACCTTACACCTACCACTTGTTTAGTAACTTTTATCCCATAATGCTTATAATTTAAATAATCCTAGTATATCTAAAAGGGATAAATCTAACCCTCTTAATCTTAGACTAAAGCATTTACAAATTTACTAACTTTCATTATTTGAAATAGAGCGAAATATCACTGTCTTTTAAGTACGTACCATTAGTAAAGTGGCTACCTATTTGATATATAATTGCATAATTTGAAGTGGTTTACTTAACTTAATATTATTAGTGGCTTTTACTAAACTAAGCAGTATAGTAAATAAATAAGTAGTAAGATCAAAGTTATAAAATGCTAATGCCTAATAGTTAAAATTTATCCCTAAGCTTAGATATTAAATATGAACTGCTGGTAAGAATGCTTCTACTTATTTCCAATTATTAGGTGCTATATTGGCTTAAAGGTACTTAAACAGACTAGAAGCTCTAATTAGTGAAGCATTGAGGATATTTTATCTTTTTCATTAGTGATATTGAAATGCTAGTAAAGCCACCAGCTCTGAACATAATATAATACTCTTCCTTACCTTCCTTTTTTAAGCTTATATAACGAGAAATTTACCTAATCTATTAAATTAAATAAGTTTGATTAAACAAATAAAAGGTTCTTAAGGCTAACTATATTCAAAAAGAAGCTAGTCAGAGATAGAGAAAAAGCTTAATTATTTTAATTCTATAGCATTTTTATTTCTCTAGGTACTAAAAATTAATGTCTAGCCTATAATTTATAGCTCTATGAAGAATAGTTCTCTACTAACCAATAATAATTTGTAAATAGTTCTAGAAACTTTCAATTTAGGAAGGTTTTAGAGTATCAAATACTTATGTAGCTTTTTTTAGTTGAGAGCGATTAATATTGTTATTTGCTTAGATAGTTGCTAATTTACAGGATATATATTAGTGTTTCCAAGATAGGATATGAATAGGTTTATTCTAGCAAGCTTATAAATCCATTATCATGTTAAGTGAAGGATAGAATAGAGGGATTGGAAAAAATAGTAACTGTCTTGATAGGGCTTAATAAGGCTAGATTTAAGTAAAGAAAGAGCAGTTGATAAAAAAGAAGAAAATGCTATTTTATTCTATGTTCAATCAATCATCAGCAAGGTTTCATTAATGCAACTACAATAAATATTATTCAAAGAAGGAGAACTTAAATAATACTATGAGATTCTAGTTAGAAGTATATAATTGAATTACCAGAATAGATATAATAAACTCTTCGAAAATATAACGATTAGCATTAAATGATTAAGTAGAGCGACAAGAAAATATAAACTAAAGTAACCAGACTAGAGTATTAGAATATCATAGATAGTATTAAAGTAATAGAAATGAGAACATAGAGATACGAAAAGGAAATGATATATATGAGCATGTATAACGATATTAAGGAAGTTTTAATATTATTAGCAAATGATAGTTATAAAAATTGAGGGCAACTTATTATAGCATTATAGTGCTAGATATTCTAATACCTAAACCTTATAAAGATAATTATATAATCGTGCTGCCTTTATGAATTTATTATGATTGTCAAATCACCTTAATTGCTTATATTTACTTTCCAAAAATAAACCAAGTCCGTCTTTTTTAGACCTTTGATTTAAATTAAAAGGTTGAAAGTCTAAAGAAATTTGATAAATAAATATTTGTATAGCTTTAATATCTTCTACAGATTCTTAGTCTTAACTATAGTTGATATTCTAAGCGTTGATTAGTTCTTATATAAGGCTAAGTATAGTAGGAAGTATAAATTGGTTGCTATAAAAAGACAAGTCTAAGTTATGTTTTAAAGGTGATTATTTTAGTCTATTCTATTCTTTTCTGACACTCATCCCCATGCTTGATTCATCTAAAATGAAAAAGATGTATTTCCTTGCTGCTATTATAACTACTATCCCATAACTTACTAATATGCCATTCCCATATTCATCACCATAGGCATTTAGTAATTCGGCTGCATCATTTAAGGCTACTAAGCTTTAATGCTCAAATTGAGTTACTACTATAAACTTCCGGTAGCTTGGCCCATAGCATGTTGATCAAGCAAAAATTCAGAATAGTACTCAATTTTATTGTTGATATGCTTTCTTCCTCTGTTGTGTTGTTTTCTACCAGCTGGAGAAGAATGAGTAAGATAAATGTTGCAATACTCGCAATAATATTTAGGCATTTTATTTATAAATGTTAGTATTAAATAGAAGGCTAATAAGTCTCCAAATATATCTCCTTATATCTTTTTAGAAGCTCTACGTTTGTATCTCTTAAAGTAAAGTACAAGTTTTCAAAGCACTTCTCTTCACATACTCGAACATCCTCTTCTCCATGCTTGCTTACAGGTGGGTTGTCTACCTTACATCTAATGACACATTTTTTGCATTTCTCCTATAATAAATTCCTACATTTTCAGAGTTGTAGATTTAGAAAAAAAGTTAGGAAAGAGAGTCATGGCCTTCATCACAGTTATTCATACATTTTGTACGAGTTTAATTTCATTAGTCAAAGTCTTTTTCTTCAGGTTTAAAATAGCATTGATAGGCACACTGGAAGTATCTTAACTAAATGAAAGCTTACTTTGATATTTCTAAGAAATTAGAACCTCTATTTAAGCTCATCCTAACATCGCTATGCAAAGCTTAATGGAGAAAGCTTATTAATGACTTCTTCGTTTGACATTTAAATAAGTATAAAACACAAAAAAGGAAATATCTTATAATGCAAATCCACTGTTGATAAGATTTGAGCTAAGGCTAAGTAAGATAATATGATTAAATGTTTATTTACTATAAGTCAAAGTTTCTTTTTCCAGCGTCTCTCAAAACATTTAAAGGACCTAACTTTTTTAATAGCTCAAGTTCGTCATTTCCAGTTACGGCTATTAAACCAACATATCCAAGTGCATTAAAGTTAATCCTTTAAAAGCTGGCTGCCTTTTCCCTTATCACTGCTAGCATCCATTATTCTGTGAGAATAAAGTTGTAGCTTTTAATTGATTTAGGCTTCTTCGCTAAAAGAAATTGGTACTGGCTTGGAGTTATTTTGTCTTGGATAATATCTAAGTGAGTGCAAAGTTTGATATAACTATTGAGCAAGTTATAGCCATCGCTTTACTGACTCTTCTGGATATATTTAGATCTCTCGTCTCCTATTTTAATAAAGGCATGCATAAAGTTAAATAAAGGTAATGTAAATATTTCGTTTATTTCCTTTGCTTATCATATGTTATGAACGGCAGGCTAAATTGGAAGTTATTTGCTTTGAATGCTCTGGAAAGGAATAAATTATAAGTGCTTGTGGTTTTGAGAAGCTCCAGCAGTTTAATTCGAATTATAGAATACAAAACCATCCAATTCTTTAATGATCCTCATAGATTACTGAAGATCGCTTTAAGTTAAATAGTAGTCTTATTCCTGAAATTCCTTAGTCGTGATTAGAAGATGCTGATTAGCTAGGTAGTACTTATTAAACAATAGTCTGTGCGTTTCTCCTAAGTTAGAAATAAAAATGCCTTGATCAAAAGGAGGTAAAAAGGGGTTATTTGTTTGCTTTTATATAGTCTTATCTTTCTCAGGACCTGGCAATCTAACACTTATCTAAAACTCAATACCCTAATCCTCAATGAGTTGCCTTTTATAGACTAACTTAACCCTACTATTTTATGGGTTTTATTCTAGATTGTTTATTAATTATTAAAGCTTTGACTTAGTAAAGATAAACTTATACCCTCTCACAGCTGCATAAACAGATATAGAAGAAAGAGCGGTTATTATCAGTCACTTAGAGTTTCCTTCCTTTGCGATGCTTCATAAGGTTTTAGCATCCATTAATTAACTTTATTTTATACAAGAAATACCTTAATTTAGCACTATTAATAACCTTAATGTTCTATCTAGCTCTATTATACTATATCTATCTATATATAAAAATTGCTCTTTTAACTATCCATAGAACTAGCCTCTTGCTGATCTAAGTATTTTAGACTAAAATGAGCAAGGTACTATAAATATAATAGACTAGTGTTTTAAAATTTTCCTTATATTTACTAAGTGAATTTTAAAGGTTAGAATAGTGTAAGATAAAAGAGAGAGGATATTAGATAGATTAGTAAAGAATTGCATAAGCATTCAGCATTAAAGGAAACTAAATGGGTATAAGTTCTAATGATTATTGATTTAGGAACTATTTATCATATTACTTTGAAAATTTAGCTGTCATTTGCTATTTGCTCAATTAAAAAGTAACTATAGAATGTGAAAGAATAGTGGTTTAAGCAGTAAACATAAGAGATTGATATGTTCAAAATGTATCTTTAATTTTAGTATAGAATAAGCTAAATTAAAGAGGCGGAAGTTTACATCTCAAAGGAGAATTTTTCTTCTTTAGCAAAGGATCATTTCTGTATAAAGCTTCACTAAACTACTTCTGCTTTTAACTCCAAGTTTTCATTTTTCCTACATAAAAGCTTACATAGCATATTTTACCTTCTTGATGACACATTATTCTGTATACTGCTATCGAATTTAATAGGAATAGTACTTTTATTTACTTTGTTTCTAATAATTTCTCTTTCCGTTAGATAGGGTAACTAGAAACTTTTACTTAGATCATAATCCTTAGAAAGTTGCTCTAGAGTTGCAAAGCCAGAGCGAATTAAATTAGCACAACATCTGTATGACTGCTTACGTTTCATTCAATCTCATTTCTTTTTAAATCCTTTCTTCAAGGATTTTTTACTTCTACACTCGTATAAGCCAAAGCTCTTTGTGATCAAGCTACTTAATTAAACCTTCCTTCTAATTTTTACCCTTTAAACTGATTTTTTATTGTTTATTCATTTTATTAATAAACCAAAGTCATTCTACTCTTATACCTTTATTGCTAATATAATAGTAACCAGATTTTTTTATTAAGCTAGGTAATGAGCACAAAGGGACTATAAGATAGTACCTAATAGACTGGAGTTTGATTATAAAGCTAAGGAAGATAGCTTTTATTAACTACCTAATGCTGTGCTAATTTATACCAACTAATAGACTAAAATTAAGTAGAAGCAATTAAAAGCCAGCTACTATAATTATAGTCTATACGATACTAAGTCTTTCAGAAGCTTTAGGTAGAGATAAAAGAACTAAGACTAACCATTGATTAAGCTTTGAATCAGAGGGGAAAAATATAGAAATGAGTAAAAAGTTATAAAGGATAAAGATATGCAATACAATATAAATGGTAAAAGGAAAGATTATCATACTTCTATTCTTTAGACTAACTATGGAAATACTATTAGAGTGTCCCATCAAGCTAATATGTGTGAAATTAATAAATTATATAGGAAAAGAGAAGAAGGAGCTTTAAAGTCAATTATAAAGCAAATCATTTATCTCCTATAATAAGGATGATAATGATCATTCTCTCAATAAATTAGATATTATTTAGTTCTGTATCTTTAGATGGAATTATGGGAATCAGAAAGAAGAGAGAGTAAATTGACATGGTAGAAGAATAATTAGAAAAAGATAGTTTTAGATTTAAAGTGTAGAAGCCAATAACTACTAAGATCTATAATATAAAACTGATTCTTTACATCTAAATCTATTTTCAAGTAGAAACTTAAAAATAGTTAATTAGATAAACCACTAGACTTAGTTAAGTTAGCCAGTAGATATTGCAAGTTCAAAGAAGCCAGTAAAACTTTCTTTATTATGAAAATATATAATAATACTCTATCCTTCATCTTCTCTATCTAGTCAGAAGAATCTCTATTTTTTATCTTGAAGTAGCTCTATTATTTTTACTCTAACCTATACTTATAAAAAGAGATAACGAGTTAGGAAAATATCTAAAGCAGAGTCTGAAGTAAGTATACATAGCCCTATATATTTATCGCTTTATTCAAAATGCCAAGAGTTGTAATAAGCATTTTAATTGGCTATTTTATTAGTCATAAGCCTTAAGAATTACTTATCATTATTGCTTACGAAGAACCTTTAAAATTTAGTACCTACATAAGCAAAGTTTTAGGGTATTGAAGTTTATTACAGTTACTTAAACATTTATTTAGGTATAATTTGCATGGAATTAAGATAGTCTAATTTCTAGAATTTAGATGCAATTAACTATTTACAGCTTAGGTTTAATATCCTTTTTAGTCTAAAGTATGATGAATAGATAAAGAAGATGAGGAGAAGTATTTAGCCAATACTTGATATAAATATTAAATTAACAAGCTAGAATTAAAGTTACATTCAGCTAAGAAAATTAAAGTAAAATCTAACTGCCAAAGTTATTAAAGTAGCACTATAGAGTATTAACTCCTAGCTTTAAGATATACTTGCTCATATAACTCATTCTGACATCTACTCCAAAGGGATTCTACTGGATTATATTAAATCATCCAAAACTTCGCCAGTAAATAAAACTCAGCTTATAAACTCTTTAAGGATAATATAGGAAGACTAGGCTTTAAATTGGTTAAATGCAAAACGGTTAGGATACTATTAAAGATATTTGCATCCTTTTAGAGTAAATTAAGACTATAAGTAATAAAGCTATCAAAGCTATTCAATTAACAGCTTACTAAAACTAGTTTCTCTTATCATATTTATAAATTTTATATACAGACAAGACTATAAAAATATAAGAAATTTAGTTACATAAGAACTAGCTTTAAGGAGTAATATTATAAAAAAGAAGAGCTATAGATATTTAACTAGTTGGCCATTAATTAAATGATGCTACGTATAAAATTAATATAGACTAATAAGAATGATAACTATGAGGTCTTTAGTATATATAGGAATTACTAAGGATTAATTATAAGAGGTAAGAAAATAAGAATAGACAGAAACCAAAATTTCTTGCTTCTATATACCTTTATAATTTATATCATTATATTAAAACATTAAATTAAGTCATTCTTTACATATTAAGATCTATAGAATCGACTAAATAACTATAACTGTGAATATTATAAGACAGAAATTTAGCTTAGAGTTGCTAGTAAAACTAATTTGAGGCTTAAAAGTGTAGAGGAAAGTAATAAAAAAGAAGGATAAGAGAAGGAAAGATTTGAGTTGTAATTTTAAAGAAATTATGACGAGTGATGACTAAAAGGGTAATTTAAAGTTTATATTGGTAGCTTAAATTATAACTATATAATATATATGAGTACCCATTAAAATAAGTAAGCGAGATCTTAGACCTCGCTATAATCATCTAAATCTTAGTTGTTTAGAGAAAGAAACAAACCTAAGGACACGCTTGAGTTTGAGGGGTACGATTGAACCAAAGATTTTGCTGCTTAGACGGCAAAAAAGTCGAAGCCTAAGTGTGAAATAAATTCCTCAATGATAAGTGCGGGTGTTTCTTTGAAGAAAGCAGATAAGCCTGATTATTTAAGATCTTCAGCTGATTTACTGAGCACACAGACTAATGATAAAAATTTGAATTCAAAGGCAGAAAATAAAAGATTCTAGTCAAATCCTAAAACAAGTAGCTTAAATGAGATTCTAAGTGAAAATAAGAGTCAAGGATTAGTTTTATCGCCACAGAATTTAGGACTGAGATTTCAGCATGTTCCCCAATCCAAGAATTTCTAGGAAATTCTTGGAAATTATCCAGAAACTAATGGAAGTCCAAAGAAGGAGAAGGAGAAAAAAGACCTAAACGTGCAGTATAACTAGCATTTGCTAAAATTACAGTACAAAATAGGAGAAGGAATTTAAGTAAAGTCAAAGTCAAAAAACTAACTTCAAGCAGCAAAGATGACTAATCCGAGTATTAATCCTAGAGCTTATGAAATGATTTCAGATATCTTTCATACAGGATTTAATTAGCCATTCCATATCAAGCCTAAAGAATAAATTAACACTGATTAATTGTCTCCAGAAAAACCTTAGAAAAATCAATAACTCTCCAAAAATAGCCCAAGGCTAGCAAGAGTTGAATAGTTATAAAGCTAGATTTTTGGCCCGTAAGAGAATTCTCCAAAAGGAAGTTTTATTTAACCTGATGCTTAGGAAGTAACAAAGCAGGAGTAAGAAGTAAGAAAGCATATGAAATATCAAAACTATTCTAATCTTTTTGATAGAGAGTTTGCTAAACCTGATCAAGCCCCACCTAAAATGCAATGCTTATATGGTCATGATTGAACGTCCCCAGTATTTGCAAACAAAGGAAATTTTATAAGCGAAGGGGAAAGCGCTAAGCAGGCAAGACTTCGTTTTCAATAAAGTACTTCAGTTTTTCCTGAAAAGAGCGAAAACTAGCAAGTTTCATAATTAGACACTGTTTAAGAAAAGCCAAAATAAAGCAAGTAGTAAGAAAGCATAATGGAAGTTCCTATTCAAAACTTGAATAAAGAAGCTACTCCTGACTATATTTAATAATTATGTCCTCCTGGAGTAAAAGTATTGAATTTATACCAAAATAAAGCTTCTAAAAAAGACGACAATAATAAAGTAGATGGTAAAGTTGTGATCTAATTTGGAAGTTAATTAGAAACATTAAATAAAAACTAGTCTATTCTATTCAACGAATTCAAGCATAAACTTTTAGCTAAAGGAATCAGATTTGATGAATAAAATGACTTCAAAATTACAAGTTCATCCCCAACAGCTGCAAATTAAGCTGGCATAAGAGACTGAAATGATAATTTACTAAGAATGGAAGTTAAGAAGTATACATCAGGAAGAGCGTCTCCAAGGAGTACTTAGGCTCAGCAAGCTTTAAGTTTTAGAAAAGAAATATAAAGAATGGAAGAAAACTTATTAGTAGGAAAATTTAAGCAAGATAAGCTTAAAAGTCATTCGAGTTCTCGGAAAAGTTTTAGGTCTTGATTTCTAACTTACTCCTCATAATCCTATTAACCTTTATTATATACTACATATTTTCATATCCTATCTATATTCTACTCTCCAGTACTAACCATATTTTTACTAGGGCTCAACCTGAAATTCAGGAAACTTTTAAGAAAAACCACTTGAGTTAAGTTTTAGACAGTAAATTCCTTCTATAAAGCTCTTAAGTAATTGAATTCTAATATGCAAAATGTTTAATATATGGAAACATTGAATAAGGGGGATTAACTTAGATATTTATGAATGTTTGAATGAAGAAGAAATAAAATAAAGGATATTATTTGTTTGTATTTATGAGTAAGAAAGGAAGGAGAGAGGTTAGTGGTTTTAAAACTAAGATTAAATTTCCGTTTGAAAAGTTTATTCGCTCAATCCCTGTAATCTCCCCAACGTTCTTTGTCATTTTCAGTAGGGATTTTGAAGGTCTAATATTCCCAAAATTCAGATGATTTTTTGTCCAAAGTAATCAAATCGATCATACTCATAAAGCCATAGTTACTGGAAATCAAACTTCCAATATGCTCAGCTGAAACTGTTGGATTTCCTAGTACAGGGTCTACTGGTACATTTTATTTAATCCAATCATCTGCTTCTTTGGCTTATCTTTCTTCAGTTTTAGCTTTTTCAGGATCAACTGGACGTGACCTGTACCAGATAAAGAATGGATATGATACAAAAATCCAGGCGAATCTTGCTGTTCCTGGAGTTCTACAGAGACGTAGATACAATTCTTTTAAGAAATTATGTCTTCCATGATACTCCAAACCAAACCTACGATTATCAAAATCTAAATTGTGTCTACCTCTAATTCTCCATCTAAGAGTTTTAGGTGCAAAAGTCCAAAAAGTCATCTTTAATATCGGTTTATCTCAAAATTCCAAGCTTTTATATTTTAAATATGTCATACATTATTAATACTTCCTCTACTATATTCAGCTCTCCTTCTTATTATTCACTACAATACTTAATTCATCTCTCTTTAAGGATAGTCTTAGAATTAGCAAATTACGATATCTAATAATAGAAAATAAACATTTCAAACTGATACAAAAAGTATAGAAATTTCACTAGTGAGAACTAGATACACAAAGGATAGAACTACAATCAGAGAGGTAAGTGATAGCAGCTAAATAGAAAGGATATAGTTTAGATATACGAATCTAGTAATAATACTATTCACTAATAAGCTTATGATTAAACTACAGTGAAGCACTAAAGTTATAAGTAAATGAAACAATAAAATTAAGTATATTACTATATTATACACTTCTTACATGACAGTCTAAGTGATAGGATAACTATCAATTTACTTTCTATAAAGTGATTGAATATCTGCTTACTCTTAGATAAGCCTTTCACTTATTCTTGAAATCAAAGTTTTTTATAACTTAATAACTAAGATTGTTGAGCTATGGATATGATAGCTATTATTTATCTAATATAAAGCATATGTTTAAAGCTTTCACTATACTCTAAATTTTTATCTAATAGTTCTGTCTTTAGCAAATTAACTGGCCTAAAAAGAAGAGATAAAAAGCATATATCCAGAGATTATTATCAAACCTTCAGATTAGTATTAATATTAGTGTAATAGTTCAGAAGGCTTTTCTTATCTTCCTATATCTTACTTTTCTTCTCACCATTTGCTTATTTATTGCTTGTAACTACTTTAGGGTTCAATTTCTACTTTTCCTATAAATGCTTTAAAGCTAAATTTTAAGCATTATAATCTGCTATAGTTAAAGTAAAACAGATTAAAGAGCTAATAACTACTTTTACTCAATCAAACTAGGATAGAAAGCTATAAAATAGCATAAGCAAAGATGCTGCTTATACTTTGATCATAGCTGATATAAAGGTAATACTGGATAAGCTTTATTGAAAGATGTAGCTATATATTAGATGAAGGTAGATGACTGAGGGTATGGAGGAAGGGTAATAAAGCAAGTAAAAATAGTAAATTTCAAGTTCTTTTAGTTAATTATTAGTTTATTATTAAATGGCACAAAAGCTTGAACAGTATCTCAATGATGTTAGAGCTGCCCTTGAAATTTCTTTAAACCTTAGGAATTATCCATCGTTAAAAGCTGAAAGATAATATAGACCTGAAGTAGAAGCTTAAGATGTTGAGGCTTTACTGTTACCTCCGATTACTATAGTAAGAAAAACTTTAAAAGGAGAATCGAAAGAAAAGACTTTAGTTGAAAGCTCAATAAATTCCTGCAGGGTAATTTATAATATAGATGAGTGTTAATTTAAAGGAAAATGATGATATTGATCATCTAGTTAAACAAATGTTCACTAGATTTCTCATGTACAGAGCTGACTAGTTCTCCATCCTAAGAAAAGTGCCAATTCCAGTAAGAATTTATCTCAGTCATACGATCTAAGCTTTTTAATTACGAACAGACATCTCGAGTAAATGAGTAGACCTAAGATAATCGATTTCATAATCCAGTTTATGCAGGATATTGACAAAGAAATAAGTGAAATGAGACTAACACTTAATATAAGAGGAAGAATAGCTGCTACCAATTTCGTTACTGCGTTATCCAAATGACACTAATATTTATTCTATGCAAGTAACCTTTTAACCCCTTTAATCTTTTCTTATCTTTACATTACTACCAACCCTTCTCAAATTTAGCTAGATATCTATATTATTTTTCCTCAAATACCACAAAGCTATCCACCTCTATTAAAACCATCTATAGTTATAATTTAAGTCTTAAAACAAAGTGCACAACATGAAACAAGCTAATAAATCTCCCTTAACACTAAAATAATCAACCTTAGAAAGATAAACTTCAAATATAGATAAGAAAGGGATTTTAATAGAAATAAAGCTAAAGACTAAAGACTTAGCAATAATGAGTATTAGAGATAAAGTTTCTAGTAATGCAATAAATGGGCATATTTATAGCTTTTCATATCATTTATTATCATTAATTTAGTCGTTAAATTTTATATATTTGACTCTGCTTTTACTAGCGATATATTTATTAACATCCAAATTTAAAAATTACAAACATATATTTAAATAACGTTCCAAGATTTAAAAATAGGTAGATCTAGCTTGAGAGCGTAGTACTATTTTTAGAGATAAGATTTAAGCAATTGAACTAAAAGGAAAATAAGATTCTCAGTGTAATAAGTTAAATAATGCTAGATGCATAAAAGTGAAGGTATATTCAAATGAAAGATATGCTTGGATATTATAAAGCACTATGGCTTTTATTAAGGAGCAGTTTAGATGAAAGTGAAGAATCTAATTTGAATAAAATACATTAAGAAAGAGAAACTTCCATAATTGTCTGATTGGCTTTAAAAACCATTTTGTTGTACATAGGAAAATCTTCATTTAAATATAGCCTAGATAAAACACTTACCATGTTCCATTTGTAGATTTACGTTTGAATTCCCAATCTCCATCTATAATAATTCATCTCTTGTTTACGAAATTAACTGTACATTATACTTTAGATATCAGATTATCGTTAAGTTATACATCACAAGTAGTTAATCTCCCTATCTTAATCATCTGAGGTTTAAACGTACTAAATGAAAAACTTACTAAACATCCCCAGTTGAAGGCCCACCAAAAACCTTAAGCTTTATATTTTCAGAATCTTTTACAATATTAATGACGATAAAGCTTTCCC
This sequence comes from Loxodes magnus, assembly GCA_946699065.1. NCBI lineage: Eukaryota > Ciliophora > Karyorelictea > Loxodida > Loxodidae > Loxodes > Loxodes magnus. Next base: position 1,162,669 of record CAMPDV010000025.1, on the reverse strand, counting down.
CTACATGTATCATATGATTGTCTTTTATATCCATAGCATTGTCAATTCTAATAAATGAACCAAATCCAACTCCTAGATCTCTTATATAATAATTATCATCTTTGATATTGTAATAAATTAAAAAATGCCTTCCTCTATGTCGGATTGCAAGTTCTTAATCAGGTTGGGGAATTAAAAAATCATTTATAATTTCAGACTATTTATAGTATAAATTTCCTTATCTTGCTTTCTTTTTACATCCAAAATAAGTTATTCCATCTTTAGCTTATCTTAAGCTTCCTTCTAATCCTTATGCATTAAAATTAAGTACAGTTCCTTTTGATAAAACTGAACTAAATATAACTTTCAAATTCATAAGCTTCGCATAATGTACTACTTCCTCTAGTTTCTTTATCCTTCTTTTATCCTCTAAAAAATTAGGAGATGAGCCTCAACTTTCTACACTAGAAATGCTTTTAACGGAAGTTATCCTTGAGTGCGAACTTTAAACACTTCTCGCTTCATTTAAGGAAACTTATCTTTTACTTTTAACATCCACATTATTATTATCATTTGCTTAGGATATTTTGAATTCATGTCTAGGCTGCACTTCTTCTGAGCAGCAAACTTTACATATTTACATATTTCCACCCATTTTAATTTTAACCTCACTTAAGATCCTTTAAATCTTATTTATTCAAGAAAATCTCTCCCACTTATTAATCGCTACATTTCTTTACTTTCTCCTCTAATCTCTCAAATATTCCTCTTATTAAACTAGTCTACTTTCAATTATATAACCAACATCTCTTTGAAACTGAAAAGATAGAAAAGTAGATAGTAAAGTGGATTTCATGATGCTATATTAGCAGTAGACGTGAAATAAATAAAGAGATGACTTTCAATAGTTTACTAGTGTGCCTCTTATAGACTGCTATACTGTAAGTTTCTTACACTAAGCATAAATTAATGCATTATAAGAGATTTTATTATAACTCCCAATTTAAACCTTAAATGCTTATTTTAAACCTTCACTATGCAAATCTCCTAGTAGTAAGATTAAACCTGATTAAGTTACTAAGTACTTAGGCGATGCTGGATGACAAGAAAGGTTAGAGTAATTACCTTCGTATTATATGTGAAGTATAGTAGGCTAGTAATTAGAGTATTTGGCTAAAGGTATAGGAAAATAAAGAAGTTATACTGTAATAAGCTAGAAAGTGATAAACCAAAATTAAGTTTAAATTATTATAAAATGGCTAAACCAAAATCAGAGCGTGTAGTTTTATTGATTGATGCATGAAACTTCAAATACATGAGATTTGAACTAAAATTTAATGAGAAGTGCCCTATGTTTGATTAAGATCCTAATATAATAATGGACTTTTTTAACTGATTGCCATCTATTAAAAGTTCTTAAATTGATAAGTTTGATAAAGTTTACTATTACACCTCTAAATTGGAAAATGACTAGAGAGAAGATAATTTTGAAAATAGTTTAAAAACAATACAGAGTAGGAGTTAAGAATACAATAATATTAAGATTAAAATCAATAAGGGCATATCTAAAAAATTATAGCAGGAGAGATGCTCATGCAAGTCTTAAATCGAGCGATTTGGTCAATATGGAGTTGATAGTAACATCTCAGCTAAACTCCTTGATCTAGCTTATGAGAAAAAAGCAAAAACAATATTTTTTATATCTGGTGATGGAGATTTTTAATGTATTGTAAAGAATATTTAAGAAGAAGGAGTTAATATCTTTTGTGTATGTCATCTAAACTGTCTAAGTTAAGATATTGCAGGTCATTATGGATCGAATAATGTGATTTATCTAGAAGATCATATAAACAATTATTTTTAAAACTTAAAATTAAGAAAATAGGAAATATTTCCATAACTATAGTTGCAATAATCCATTGGTCTAAGTGAGTAATTTTCAGGGCTTGAAGTAATTGAAAACTTCCAAGAAGAGGTAAAATATTTGATAAATACAACCGATTATACATTACAATAAATCTGCAAAGCGATTTACTCCTTAAATTCTCAAGTTTATAGTAGATAAGCGGTTTTAGACTTTTTGAAGGATAATTAGTAGCAGAACTAATAATGATATTTTATACTTTTCTTTTTACGCTTTAATTTATTCTTAATCATATTCTGAAATTACTCTTCAGGAATATATCATCAGCTCTATGAAAATCTAAAGGAATTTCTCTATAAGTTATTTATTTAATGAAATATGTAAAAGAGATAGAGCTATTTTTTTTCGTTATTCTAGTATACTTAAATGTTCCTTTTTTAGCCAATCAATTAAAGCATCTGAGATTCACCCCAAATTTAGAAAATTATCATAGCCTTATCTTTTCAGTTTTTGTACTTCTAATAATCTTTCTAATTAGTCTGATTTTATTTTCCTAAGCTTAGCGATTAGTGTAAGTTATGATATGTATATTACCCTTTAAGGTTATGAACAAGTAGAGTATGTAAACATTACAATAATAATTAAAACTAAACGCTAGTTTACACTTTTATTTATTGCTTATTTCTTCAATAAGGTAGCTAATCCTTTTCTCAATTTGCTTGCTCTTAACAACTAAGTTAACTAGGTTTGCTAAACTTTAGTTAATCTAATTGATGATTTCACATAAAGCTAGTTTATGGAATTTCAGACTCTACTATTTAAAGTTTGGTTACTTTAGTTTAGATTATTTTAAGCTAAGTTAAGCTTTATTACTAAGAAGTAACTAATATCCATTCATATACCTCTTTATTTCTAATCTGCTTTCAGGCTTCGCGTATAAGATATTGATAATGGCTATCCTTTGCTGATTTATATTCTGCAAATCTTAGTATAAATAAGAACTGCAAAAGAGAAAAGTGAACTTAAACTCAACTCAAAGGCTTCACTCACTCTATTAAATAAAGCCTACCTTATTCCTTTCTTTTATTACATAAATATATAAGCACTTAGTGAATCAGCCTAATAGCTACTATATTATAAAGAGAAAGCAACTAATTCTATAAATAGCTTTAAAAGTACCAATCTAGCTAAATACTTTATTGTATAAAGCATTTAATGTTATCTAATGCTGCTACTATAAGTAGCACTATTCCTCAGATATTTAGCTTTCTTTTTTAATTTTTATTGTTTTTAGTAAAAATTCCAGTAATATAACTGATTAGGGGATGTTCAGAAATCAAGCTATTTGAATAGTAAAATGGAGTATATTGTATGATGCTGAGTAGTTATTGAGATAGCTGTGATTGTTTATTTAAATATGTAGGTAAATGTTGGTAATAGAAGGTGAAATAAGTGCTAATAAGTAAAGCTAGTTGGATGTGATTATGAAGATGAATTAAAATCAATAAAAAACTCTCTAATTTCAGCAATTCTGCACTTTCGTGACAACCACGGTACAGTCATCTGCCTTGCCTCCCTAGAATTTAAGTCCATGTCTACGAGCTTCAATTGCAAATGGACTATCGAAATCCTTTAATTAAGACTAGTTCCATGCTTTTTTGCAAAGTTCCTTAGACAGATCTTCTAATTCTATCGAGCTGATTTCTTACTAGCTACTTTCTTTTAAGTACTCATTTACTATTTGCAAGACATCTTGAATGGAAATATTATCAAAAAAGCCATCTGAAGCGCATATTATCAAATCGTCCTTCTAAACTTGCATTTTATGATATCTTGCATCTTAAGCACAAATTTGCTTTCCTTCAGAAGCTGTTTATATCAAATTTTAAAGCTGCTTTCCAAGGTAAGAATTTCTAGATGATAACTTCTTCACGAAACTTCAGTTAGGCCAGATAATTAATTAGCAAGGTCTATTAAAGCCAAACTAAAAAGGTGGTGTTTAGTATAAGAATTCATACTCTAATATTTAGCTTTTCTTCCTAAAAATTAGAGCTTATGAATCTCCAATTCATGTCAGGTGTAAGTTTTAACCTTCTACAAAGTAGAATAAAATAGTGCTGCTTCCAGGGACTGTCACTTACTCAAAAGCATCTTAAAGCACCATTTAGTTTGCTTCTTCTACACTTTCCTTGGAATATTTTTGAAGCTTTTTCAATTTGCTGACATTAGTCAGAAGTTGCTCTCCAAAAAGTCTAGGATTAATATGGAATTGTTTCCATTAAGAAACACCATCAGAAACTCCACAAATTTATGAATCAACTATCATAAAATCGGAACTTAGAGATGGATCGAGTTATTTTAGTTTAGGATCAGGAATCATATAGCCAGATGATGTCATTTAGAGCTATTGTTGTTAAACACTTTCTAATTACATAAAATCCCCATCACCTACAGGGTCTTCTTAAACTGCTTCATTTTCTTTAGAATGTTCTTCATTATTCTTTTACCTCCCTAATAAATAAATAGATCCTTTCAAATAGTTAAACACTGTAGAAATCTTAGAGCTTTTAGAAGGAGAATCACTAGAGGGCGCTACGCTTTAGTCTTAAGTTTTGTTTATTTTTCCCATCTTCTTCTTCTCCCTTAAATGAGCCTATTAACACTCTCCACACATCAAGTCAAACTAGATTTATTTGCACATATTATTATCTACTGGTTTTTAAACGAATTAAAAGGCTCAAAATTGAATTAAATATAGTAAGAAAGGACTTTAAATTGAGAAATATAAATGATTCAATATTTTATAATAATTACTGCCTTTATTTTTATCTCCCACCTTTATCTCTAACTACACACACTAAATAGTATTTCTATTCTTAAGCGTATGTTATAGCCACTTTATTGCATTTAATAAAGTATTTGACCACGTAAAGGAATATCCTCTGTAAGTTGAAACTAATATTTTACAACTTCGCTTGATAACAAGCTTGATTATCTATTTAGATATAGAAAGAGCTTTGAGGGACTTAAAATGTATTTTTATCAAAAAAGTGTTTTTAACTTCTGAATTAGTGATAAGAAAATCTAGATCTTACTTCTGTTTTAATTGTAAACTCAATATTATATCCATTTAATTTTCCCTTTTAGCCCTTTTTATTTTCTTAATGAAGACTACATTAATTCAAAATAAAAAAATCAGCAAAATATATGATATCATATTCCCTTTTCTACCTCTACTAAATTTTATCTTGCATGTGTGATATTTTATAGCCAATTAGCTTTAATTTTATAACACTTGAATATACAACTATTCCTAAAGTAGGCATTTGCTTATTTATTTTAGGCTTTTTCTAAACTTATATACTTCTTTAATATATGAATTAAAATTACCATTTATACCATTTCTCCTTTTTTTGATTTATCTTTCATTTATATTTTTTAGACTTATTTTCTTAGAGTTTTTTCATATTTATGAAAATAATTTTTTTAAAGGTATCTCTATAGTTTAAATTAATAGCATTAAGCGTGATAATTTAATATTCCTTGCAGAGTATATGTTTAAGATATGGTGTACATTATACCTTCTTAATGATAATTACTATAAGGAAGATTATAAAAGCAAGTCTATGTTAACTTTTATACTCTAGCTTTCTTTCTGATTTCTTAATCTTCATTTATTAATTTACAAAAGAACCTTATAAATAAAAATTAACCGCTAGCTTTAATAGCTAACATAACTAACTCCTTTTTCTAAGTCTTATATTAGAGAGCATTTTATTTGACCTAGCTTATGGGCTTATATTTGAATTCCATGATCAAGTAGAAAATAAAAGGAAATAGAAAATGTTAAGTTAACTAGGTTACTAGGTTATGAACTGCTTAGTTAGTCCTTTCGTATTTATATAACTATTTTAGTTTAAACTGCAAATTTAAATAATTCTTTCGTTTCTCTAAGTTGATTTTTTATATTTATTTTAGACTTAACTAGATTAAGTTATCTCTTGCTTAAAGTAATAAATCCATTAGTGATAATTCGAAGTTTACTCTATTAACTCTTTGTAGTATTTAAAGCTTTTAAATTTTTTAGGATGAAGTTAGATGCAAATTGACTAGTCTGCTTTTACTTTTCCTACTAAAGTCTGACAACAATAGAGACTTATGCTATTTAGAAGTTAAGTAGCCATATTTTTAAATTATGCTTAATATTCCTTTTCTTAGTAATTCAGTTATCAGATTTAATATCTACTTTGCTGTTATCACTAGTTTGCTAAGCCTTCTATCTAATTGTCTTATTTATTCTTACTCACTTCTTTTTTGATAAAATACAAGGTACATCTTATTAACTTAAGGAAGTAATCTTTTAAGACATAAAAGCTTAAAAAGAATGGATGTTAAATACTTAACTTCCTTTATAAGTTAAATAGGATAGAATAAATGTTTGCTTACCCAGCTAGCTATATCTCTATAAGTTTTCTAGTGCATAAAGTAAATATTTAGCTTTTACTTATAGTATGGAATTTCTAGTTACCTTAAGGAGTAATTAGGAAAGCTATTTTACAAGACTACTAATTCCCCTTTGATTATACTACTTTATCATAAATAACTTTGCTCTTTTAAATACTACCATGTTAAAACTGCTAATCTTGTAGCTTGTTAAATATTATCCTTCCTCTTTTATCTATTAATCTTAGAGTTAAAAGTGGTAATTAAGATTATATTAACACTGTTGTACTTAACATTTTTGGCTAATTAAAATCATTAGAAATCTAGTTATTTTAATGATTGCTGTAATACTTTACAGAATGCAGTTCCATAAATAATTCCTTTATTAATTAATCTTCTTCGCTCCCTTTTAATTTTCTCTCCTTTTTATGTACTTAAAACTTGACCTGTAATATGTGATTTTAGTAATTTCAGTCTTTATTAAATTTGCTAATTTAGCTTTTAGCCATTCTATTCCTTTATTTACTAGTCTTTGATTAAAAGCTTTACCCTTCACTCTAATAGATAAGTATAGAGTTAGTGGCGGGTATTTGTATTGTTAGTATCTTTATTAATAACTCTTTTCTTCAGTCAATTGACTTGTTTTAAGTAGTAATTATAACTCTTTCTAGCCTATTTAGTAGCTCTATCTTAGCTATTCTAGGCTTATTTTAGCTAATTCTAGCGATTATTTGAGTAAGCTAGAGAGGAAAGCTATTATGAAGTGAATTTATTTAATATTATATAGCCTTTGTGTAGAAGGGATAGGATAAGCTTTTTAAAGAGCTCTTATTTTAGCTTTAAATAGTGAAGGATTAGGAGAAAACTCTTATAGCCATACACAAAAGAATTGATAGAGGATAGTAACTATAAAGTGAGATTAGGCTATTGCAAGTACAAGAGCGTAGCAAGCTCATTAGGTATTTCAGAAATTGGTAAGAATGAGTTACTAAAGTAGTGAGAAACAGTGAAGGAAGAAGTTTACATAGTTAAATTGACTAAATTATTAAGCATTATAGGATTATATTAGTTTACGTTTAAGGGGTGCTTAATTTCAAAAATTTATGCGTTATAAACTCATAAATACTGGAAAAGTAAGTAAAAAAAGTAGGTTAAATAGGGATTGAGATAACTAAATTTATAAAAATGAAATTGATAGAAGCAGTTAATAGCGAATAAGCAATGAGCGAAGATAATTCAGCAATAAAGATTGTTTCTGTGAAACAGTTGCCTTGGACTGATGAAGAAGATGAGCTAATCATGCAATTCTACTAAGATTTACCTTAAAACTAGAAGACTAGGATTCCTTGGATTTAAGCATCAGAACTTATAAACTAGATTGTCTACAGTGGATCAGTAGTAAGAAGCAACCATAATGTAAGAGAAAGATGGGTAAGCTATTTAAACCCATAACTGAAAAAGTCCAAATGGAGCCATGGTGAAGATGTAATGATTATTACTAATAAAATCCTAAAGGAAAAGCACTGGAACTACACCTCAAAGCAGTTAAAGAACAGGAACAATCACTAAATAAAGAACAGATTTTACTAACTTTTTTAGTAATTCTTAAGCAACTCAGGAAGCAGCGCGCTTATTTTCAAATAGGTACTCAACATTTCCAATGTTTAAGACTTCTTATAATTCTTCGAGAAAAGTAAAGACAAAAAGCTAAAAATTCTTATAGCCAAGTACAAGGAGAAAACTTAGAAATTTGAGAGTTTAAAGTAAAAGATTTTCAAAAAGGATAAAGACAGGTAAGAAAAACAGGTCTTTGAAAAGATTCCAAATATAATAGACTTACAAAATAAATAATTGTAGCAATAATAACCAAGGGGGTCAGAATAGCACCCTTAAATGCTATAAAACTAATAAAATAGGTATTCTAATTTGTATTAGCAGCTTTAACCTTAGGTAAATAATAAGCAAGAATTGCTTCCAAGTATTTAGCAAATTTTTTCTGAGTTAGTATATTAAAGTGAAAATTTTTAAGGTAGTTTATTTTAGCAATTAAATCCGATTAACTAGTAGTATAATTACCAGTAACATGGTAAAGTATATTAAGTATAGGAGGGAACTTAACAGTAATCATTTTAATTTTCTCATTCACCTTAATGATAGTAAAATTAGTAGTTTAATATTCAGGAGAATATTTAGTATAATATGGATTAGATTAGTTAAAGTAGTTCAGAAGTTACTAGTCCAATAGAGCAGTATTCAAACTTACAAAGCGGATAGTCATAGCATAATCAAGGCTTTCTAGTTCCACACAATTTTTATTATCAGTGATTATGCTCTAAAAACTCCCCTTTTTATATATTTTTCATTCTTCTTTTACCTTTAACTTTCTTATTTTTCTAACTTTATTATTAATACTTAATCAATATTACACCTTTAACAAACTGCTTAGACTCAGTATCATTTTAAAAGAAAGTACATTTAATAAGTACTTTGTAGAGTATTACTTTAGGTATAAAACTAAAGTTAAAGAAGAGGAACTAGAATTGATAGAGGAGATCTGTTTAAAGGGTATTATACTAAAGCACTAATGTAAACTATCAGAAAGCTAGTATTTATTGAAATCATTCCAAGTAAACTTAAAGTAGATAAGAAGGCGTATTCTTAGCCTTCAGCATAGTTAGTTAATATACCTGATAAGAGTTATAACTGAAGTATAGTTTCAATTAACTAATTATATTAAGAAGGAGATTTATACTTTAAATATTAACTAACACCAAGTAATTAAGTAAGCTTGCTTTTACTTAAATGCCTAGTAACTAACTTCATTAAGTTCTTTCTATATCTCAACTAAATGAATACTCTATTATATTGGAGATTAAGAAGCTATTAAAAGAATTAAGGAATCCTCTAAATCTTAATAATCCTAGTAAAATAAACTAGGTTACTTAAATTAAAGCTAGCTTATTGAAAACTATAACGCATTTACATATTCTTTGGTAAAGTTTAACTAGTTGCAGTCATCAAAAAGCTAAATAACTTATATTGATGTCTATTTGTATAATACAAGTCAGTTTGAAAAGGTCATAGTAAATAGCAGTTATCAATAAGTAGAGAAGTATCCTTAAGTGATTTAACAGGTAAGTAGAGAGGATGATATTTAAAGGGAAAACTAGAGTAGAAAACAACGATTGTTAGTGTGAGTGTAATTAATATAGGATTTACTATAATTTGGTAATTTAAATTATGCAAAAGATAATAAACAAGAAAATTGTTGTCATAGGAGCTTAAACTCAGCTTAGTTATCAGATTGCTAGGAGATTGCTGCCTCACAATACTTTGATACTCACAACTTATGGAGGTTAAAGTTTATAAAACCTTAAATAAAAGATTAACCAAGAGTGGCCTGATATTAATGATAAAGTTTGGTATCATTATTTAGAGGTAGATGAAATGGAAAGCTAGTATAGCTTTGATAGGTTCGTTATGAACTAATTTGGAAGTATCGACGTTTTGATTAATAGTTATCAGATTGATTTCGAAAAGAAAGGAGTTGAATTAAACGAATAAGAAATAAGGCAAATGCTATCGATTAATTTGCATGGAGTCATCAATACATGCGAAACTTGTAAAATTCTACTAGCTCCTGGAGGATAAATTATTAACGTTGGAAGCAAGTTAGGACATTTATCTAGGGTAGAAGATGAATAGTTAAGAAGTAGAATAGAGAGCATTAAGAATAAAGAGCATTTTTCTGATTTTTTATATGAAATATATGATTATTTGAAGCTTAACAAGAAACTAAATATCTAAATGAAAAAAATCAATGAAGGACACTCCAATCCCAAACCTTCATTTTCGATATCAAAACTGTTTCTTAATATGTTCACTTCTATTTTAGGAACTGATTTAGCGGCTAAGAATTAATTTGTTAACTGCATATGTCCTGGTATAGATAAATCATTTGAAAATTTATCTGAAGAAGAGTAGATAGAAAATATAATTTGGGCAGTTGGAAATAAAGATCTATTTCCAGGATGGAGCTACAGTGCTAAGCTACCCTTTTAATATCAAGAAGCAACCTTTGAGAGATAGAAAGAAGAGTAATGAACTATAATTAAACTTAACCTCTTATTTAAAATTATTTACCTTAATCTTAATATTCTAAATTCTCGCTCCTCTTTCAAGCTGGTCATCACTGATTATTTATAAACCTTCAATTAGAAAAACAAAAAGCAACTCTCAAACTTTGCAAAGCTTCTCTTTTAAAATGAGAGAAAGCAGCTTTGATTTAATTATACCAAATTATTAGTAAATACATGAGCTACTTATTACCATAAACTAGGACTACTATACCTTATCTATCAATTAAAATAATTGAGGGATATATAAAAGATAGCTTATAAGGGTAATAAGAACATAACCTCAAGAACTAAATAACTCTAGTAATGGTTAGCTAATAATACTCTTTACTGTTAATTAAATTGAGTCAGAAGGAATAAAGCTTTCTATTTAAAGTTCTTATATTAGATATTTAGTATATCAAATGTACTAGCTAATTTAACTAATATAAGCATATATATTGGAATCTTAGATTAATCTATCGTATAAAATTTGTAAGAAGGAGAGCATGGGTACTGAAAGTAGAGTTTCTAAGGGTTAGTTCCTAGTTAAAGGAAAAAGATCTAAGAAGCTATTTAATATTAGTATCTCACTTGCATGTAGTGATAACATTTAAATCCCTTTTGTACAGTTTTAGGCTATGACTTTATAAGTTGATCGCTGTAGATATAAAAAATGTAAACCTTGATATTAGTCAGAATTAGTAATACTAAGGTAAATGCCACTAGAGATGCTTGTTATTAAGTTTTAAGAAGCAATCTTACTTCATAGTACAATCCTTAGTAATGCATATTAAACTTACTGGAACTGTTGAAACGATTAGTTGCTCAATCTTAATAAGGGATAGTTAATATAGTAGAGAAAGGAAAAATGAGTAGAGATATAGCGTGCATTTTTATAAGTTTAAATAGCATAGTAAAATGATAAAATCAGAATAAGTATTAAACTTAAGGCCTGTTACCTAAGATAGTATACTAAAGGCACCTAAAGAAGAATAAAGGAATGTAAGAACTTCACCGTTAGCATCTAAACTATTGACTAAGTAATCACCTTATGAGTCAATATAAAAGCCAGTTTCTTAGTGAAAAGCAGTTCCTTTGAAAAATTATAAAAGCACAAGTCCTTAAACTAATATGAATATTAACCCTGTAGATCTTATCCACATTCCCGAGGAAACTGAAGCAAATGATGATATAGCTTTAAATTAAAAGAAAATAGCTAGTAATTTGACTAAAAAACTATCTAATAAAGCTTAAAAGGTCTATAACTTTAAGCAGTAAGCACAGAATTTAACAAGTAGCATTGAGAGCAACATTAAAAACTAAACTTATACATTAGCTAAACTAAAACCTTTATCTGAGGATGATTTATTTATGTAATAAGACTTCTCAAACACTTTGAGCAACAAAGACTTAAAAATTAAAATAAACAGTTTATAAAAATAAGTAACTTCCACTAGGCAGAGGACTTTAAGACATGATGCTGTTCTTTAAAAGAGTAAAAATAAAGTATAAATGGCGAGAAGCAAAGTAGAGGAGTTAAAACAGCTGGTTGAGTTTCATGAACTTTCGAAGTTGAGGGTTTTTGAAATGATTGCGAAGCTTTTTGAAGATAATACTTAAATAACTTCTATTGATTTTAAGTTTGCTGGTATTGATGATACTTATATACCAAGCTTGATTGAAATGAGTAAGAGAAATCCTAACATTAATAGTCTTAATATCGAAGGAAATGAAATTACAGATTTAGGTGCTATACAGCTAGCATAGTTTCTTAAGCTTATAGGATGTAAAATAACAAAAGTCAATTTAAGCTTCAATCAAATCTCTATAAAAGGAGCTTGAGAACTTGCATTGGCATGCAAGGAAAGAGACTGAATTTATTCTCATTTCGCAATTGAAAACTTATAGAAAACAGAGCCTATTCAATATATTTTTTTAACTGGAAACAAAATCTCAAGTCCTAATGAGTTGTTCATAAAAGCTTGGGATTTTCTTAAAGAAAGCACGAATGCTTCAAGTGATATCAGATTTTAGCAAATAAAGAGAAGTAATTTACAGAGCGTTAAACTAAAAAAGGCTTCAAAAGCTTTTAAAAAATTTAATGAGCAAGCTTTAGAAATAGAAACCGTTAAGAATTTAACATCAGCTTTGGATAAAATAGTGATAGAAACAGATGAGCAGCTTATTCAAAGCGGATAAAGCATAATGAAATAAATTTAAAGTGCAAGTAATAAATAAAGCTCTCATTACTAATAGGAACTAGATAACCTGCTGAGGTATGAAAAAGATAGATTACTTCAATCCTAAGATTTAAATTTAGAAGACTAAATTTCTAAATAGAAAAAACCAGAGATTTAATAGAATTTGCGATATGATGGATCTGGTAAACTTGACCTAAAGAAGTTGATCTTAGATAATAATACCTTTATACTAACAAACGTCGAAAAGGCACTAAATTAAGGTTTAGATGTCAATAGTATAGATCCAAATTATGATGAGTCACTTTTGATGTATTCCGCTAAAATTGGAAACGTTAAGTTAGCTAAACTAGTTCATAAATGAAGATCTGATATTAGTCTAACGAATAAAAAAGGGGAAAATGCTTTATTAATTGCAGCACGAAATGGGAAATTTGAAGTTCTAGATTTTCTTCTTTTTGCTGGAGCAGATAAAAATAGTAAAGATTAAAATGGAGCAAGTGTTCTACATCTTGCTGTCTTATCTGGGAACTAAAACATAGTATATAAATTAATTGGCATTGGATTGGATGCTAATTCAAAGGATTTAAATGGTCAGTCACCTTTGCATTACGCAGCTTAAATAGGATCGTTATCAATGACAAACACTCTTATATAACTAAAAGCTGATGTTACAGCTCTCGATAATGAATAAAAAAGTGCAATTCAAATCGCTATAGAAAATAATAACTAGCCTGTAAAGGAAAAACTAGTAAACTTCATAAAGACTTAATAAAAGTAAGGGAGATCTTATTAGATGGATTTGAGTCAGTCACTGATTGATGCGAATAGTATTAAGAGTAGAAAGTAAGACACTTATACAGAATAAAATTAAGAGAGTAAATTAAAAAGCACAAGATAAATTTAAATCGTACCGTGTAATAGTTCAACGATTTAAAAAGTAAGTATAAAGTAATCTAACTCTTATCTGTTAATTATAGCTTATTTATTATAAATCCTAGCCTTCTCTTGACTATTAGCTAATCTTATTATTAACAAATACACTAATTTTTTCTTTCCCTCATTTAAATTTTTAACTTAAATATTCCTAATGAAAGACTATAAGTATTAATATCAATTAGCTAACATTATAGTTAAGCCATATATAAATTTAAGTCCTTTCTCTACAAATTATATCTTTTTTAAAGCAGTAATTCAAATCTATTAATCTATGCATTTATTACGTTTCTTGGCTGATTAAGACAAATATTTTATTTATCAGTCTTTTAACTTAAGAAAAAGAAATTTTGCCATCATCTAAAATTAATAGAACCTTACATCACAGTAATCATATTAGAGCTTTAATCTTACAAAAAGAGTTAAAAGTCTAGAATCTACAAATCTTTGACTCTGCATCTATATCATAAGTAAATCTTTACTATAGAAGCTAGCATTATAGCATCTTTTACCTATTTAAATTTCCAATCATACTAAATTTAAATAACCATCCAATCTTATAAGTTTAGTAGTCTCAATTACAATTTAAGATCAGTATTTAGTTGCTTAATTAAGGAAAGAGCTTTGTTTGTATAAAGGTAAATTAAAGTAATGACAGGCTTAAAGGAGATTTTAAAAAGCTTAGAATAAGAAAGTAGTTAAACTAATTAATTAAGAAATATCATACTAATTTAAACCTTCTTACATTCCCACAAATATTTCTTCCCATTATAAGTTTTCTATCTTAATTTACTCTAAGCAACTTTAACAGCTGCAATCCTCAAATTCAATTATGATTTAGAATTTATCACTAAATCATTTCTGCTTCTTAGCGAACTAGTAAGGATCTAGTAGAAATCTGTCTAAGGCTATCTAATTTTCTTCGTATGAAGTGTTTAAGCTTACTCTGCATAATTCTTTGTTTCTGACTATTTTTTTATTTTTTATCCTTATGGTAAAATCTCCTACTATATGTAACTGAAAGCTAAAAGTCAATTAACTAGGATTATTTTTGTCTAGCAATTAATACTCACTTTTGTTTGATAAAAGCAGCTCGTTTGTTCTGTTAGCGTGTATTTTCATATAGATATTTTTACTTTTCTTAGGGTGAGGATCTATTATAATAATGGATTTTAGGATTTTAGCTTTAGGAGTATAACCGCCTAAGTTAAGAGTCATATAAAAGTATCATATATATTTTCTTTAACTAGGCTGGTTTACTCCTAGTCCTTTTTTATCCTTGAACCTTTTCATACTAAATATTTCCAGAGCTTCTTCTGGATTTTAAGCTTAACTATTCTTTATTAAATAGCAACAAATTGCAGTTCCTGTTCTTCCTTTACCTGCTAAGCAATGAACAAACGCTACATTTTCTTAACTTTCTTCCAATCAATTTTCAATAGCCTTTACTACTTTGAATAGTAAATCAATTGTAGGAGCTCCATGATCTTTTCATCCTACATACTCGTTAACATGACCATCAAACTTATTGTAATCATAACTTATTCCTGATAAGTTAAAAACTCAAAAATTATTTCCATGCTTTTGCTTTATGAATTTCACAACTTGGTCTATATCATCACGATAAAAGGTTTAAAACCCTTCTCCAGGAAATCCTGCAGCCATTATTCTAGGAGTAATATAACTAACATCCAAGTTATATCCTTCAGCTTTATACCTCCTTTTACTTCCAGTAACCTTAGTTCTTATTCAATTAGATACCATTTATAATAAATTCAGATTTAATCAATAATATTTCTCTTCTAATCATTTTAGTTCTTTTTATTAGACTTAATTTATATAGGCACTTATACATTCCCTTTTATTTAAGCTTGTCTAGCTAATTTATAAGTCTTTAAATAGTTTAGTTAAAATTGACTAATGAACATCTTTATAAACTTATCATAAGCCAGACTTAAGAATCAGAGAGTTCATTGTAACTACTTACTTTACTAACTCCTTGTTGTATTTTTATTTATATTTCAGTGCTTAAATAAGCTTTATATTAGCTAGTGACTCTCTTTGCATCTTTTACTCTAAGTTAAATTTACCCAAATTAACAATCTTACCTCCTTCATTTTCACATCCTTTAAGTATTAAAACCATTCCTCATCTCTAGTCCATATTAGCATGGAATCTAATCATAGAAGTTATAATTCCCTTTTATCTAGTAAAAGTATTTGCTATAATAGCTTATAATTATACACGATCATAAGGTTTTTCTATAAAAAGGCAGTTTTATATAATATAAATGTAAAGCTTTGTTAGTTATGCTAATAACTAAATTGCTTTTGCTTTACAATTCAAATCTAAGCTCTAAATAGAACTTTACATTATCAAGCCTATCTTTAATAACCATTCTATGGTCTCTTATTATACTTCCTCTAGGCTAAATAATAGAACTAAAGTTTAAATCTTATCCTTCTTCTCTAGTTTATCTTATCCTTTATTTATTATACTATTAAGAGCAAAATTACTTTATTTATTACCTTTATTTTACTTAAGCTCTGAAGACTTAGTGATACTTAAGAAGTTTATTACTTTTAAATATTTACCCTTCATTAAATTTAGCAGCTTTTAGTCTTTTAGTGATATGAGATTTTAATTTAGTTCCATTGTAGAATGCTTGATTACTGTTCATTGTTATTCTTTCTAGAACTTTAAAAATCGTATTTATTTAAAGTCAAATCTAAGACTAATAGACACTTCGAATTTATACTTTAGACTCTTTATCAGTTTTTTATAAGAGTTTTTAACTTTGCTTTTACCCTTTTAAATTTATACCAATTTTCAAAAAAATAGAGGGAAATTTTTTAATTTGATTTAAATTTATTTCTAGTTTAAGTTGAAAATAGAACGTTTATAGTATCAGCTAGTGAAAACCTTAATACACTATACAAATTGTATTGGAAAGCTAAGATATATCTGTGAGTTGTAATTATAAAGGGATAAGTTCTAATAATAACTTAAATAGTCTTAGGATACTAGTATCTTCACTTGCTCCTTATATAATTTCTGCTTTTATTATCACTTTTAAAATTAAACAAAATTAAGGATTTAAACCAGAATTTTCGAGGCTCCAAGAAAACAGGAATAACAGCAACTTAAAGAAACAAGGACCAAGAAAAGGGCATCAAAAAGTCTCCCACCTCTGAAGAGAAGCCTAGAAAATAGGCAAAAATACTATACATCGGAAGTCTCGAACTAAACAACAGAAAAGTAAATAAACAATGATTAGCTGATAAAAGTGATGTTGAACCTCCAGGAAGACGTCAAAAAAAAGGAAGAAAGATAATAGGATACCTGATGGAAAAAAATTGAAATTGCAGAGATAAAAGAATCAAGATTCATGACCTAAGAAATAGACCTTAATGCCTTTTGAAACATTTCACAAGACAGAATAGCCAATCATAGAACCAGCAATAAAACCAGAAAGAGATTAAAAAATAGAAGAAACTAAATAAAATTGCAGCATAAAATGGAACTAAGAAAATAAGGGAATAATCCAATTATAATTGAAAGTAGAAAAAACTCAAGATTTAAATCTTAACGAGGAGGGAAAAGATGTAAGTACTGAAAAGCTCAAACTCATCCGTGGAAAAGATGCTAGAAATTTTACAACTTAAAGTAAGAATACTGAATAAAATAAGTTGAAGAAAAAAAGAAGTGACTAAAACAAGCAAATCTATCAAGAGAAATATTACCTTTTAACAATTTTTTAGAAATTTACAAGAAAAAATATCGAGAATTATCTAGGTGAAAGAAGAATTCAATAACCACATACATGGAAAGTAGAAAATTTATAGAAAATTTCAAAGTTTTTTTTCTAGCCTCTAGAACAATCAAGAGGTTGGCGGGAAAGAGGTTGAAACACCAGCAAGAAATCCAATCAATTAATGTTATTTTTCTTGTATTTTCACTATTAATCTGTATAATATAAATATCTATTTTTAAATACAGGCAATTCCGCTATTTATGTAAACTAATAAACTAAAACTTAAATTAAGAGAAGGAAAATACTAGACTTCAAAATTTAATTTGTTAGCTAATAAACTTAAAAAATTATAGATCAACAAATTTATGCAAACCAGTAAGTTATGGAACTATGCTTTTTTGAAAGAACAAATTATAAATGAAAATATATTAGAAGGCTAAAGATCATATAAAGGAAAATCTTCATAAAAAAAAAAGAAATTCATATTAAAAGAAATTTATTGCTCAGGATTTACTTGAAGCCAAATCAGAAATAATAGAACTCATTGAAGGAGTCTTACTTTTGTCGCTTCTGAAAATCACAGTGTTGACAGGTAGTCCATAATTCATCACTAGCATTTCTCATTTACTTTCTTCAATTTTCTCATCCAACATGGACTAAGATTTTCCAAATTTTGCTTATAATTCTTACTGGCTAGGTTCAAATTCCATCTCTTCATCTTCATTTTAATTGGATTATTCTACTTAATTAAGATTTTCTATTTACATTATGTTTTATTAATTTTTATTTTAATCATCAACGCTATTATCTTATAGAACTACCTTCTTAGGGATTTATATACATAATTTTTTATTTATTGGAAATCTTTGTACGAGATTTTCTTTCATATTTCCTTAATAAAACTCTTCTTTTGATACTTATGTTTAAGTAACTTGAGGACAGCTTTCAAAGCTTTCTATTTAACTCGCCTAATTGGCACATTCCTACTATAATTTTGATTCTAGTATGAAGTTCGTAACTCATTCCTTAAAATTAGATTTATGCTTATTATTTAAACCTTTAAATCTGTTCCTTGCTTAATTTTCATTTCTGCCTGGTAACTCTTTAGCAATGATAGATCATTTTTTGCCTATTTTGAGTCACTGCTATAAAAGTATAAAATCTTCCTCTTAAGTTCACTTTTATTCTAAATAGTTACTTACTATTAAGTTCAGGATCTAGATGATTATTATACCTCTCTCTAATTTGCTTTCCATTTCTTACTGATTAATTCTAGTGAAAAGCTTCGTTCAATTATTTAGCAATTGTACACCAATTTATGTGGCTGGCTCTTAGCTTCCGTATGAAAGTGTCCTCTTCTTAAGAATAAGCTTTCTAAACTTTCTTCTTAGTGCCTTCTTGTAATTAGTTTTTGTTCTATCTTAATGCTGTTAAAGGAGTCTTGGGAGTTGGTGAGTGCTCACAAGAACTAGTGCACATGTTTTCTATCTAAAGTTACTTAAAATAGCTTTAAGGTGTTGATTACAGGTTATTTTAGCCTTCAGATTATCGGATTAATTAAATGCTTCCAATAGACTAAGGAGCAACAAACTCTTCTTCGTATTCCTAAATTTTTACTTCTTCAGCAATTATTTTAAACAGCTGAGAGCAATTAAGCGCAGGCCTATTTTCCTGAGAGTAAATCTGCACATTGTTTTGATTACAATTTACACATTCATTAAGTAAACACTTCTATGATCTGCAATAATCCTCTAACTTGCTAATCGAAGAATCTCTCTACCTTTTCTTCATTTATAAGCTAAAAATATGAAACACGTACAAAATTTACCAAACAAGCATTAAATAAACGTAGTACAAATGGATTAAAACTTAAAGATGAGGATTTAAATTAATGTCTTTCTAATGTACAGTACTATCATTGAATAGCTAAACATTACAGCCCTTATATTTATACCTTATAAGGCTGCTTTATTATATATCTTTAAACTAGATTTAGATACTTTTGTATGTTAAGTAGCCAATTAATTATTTACTTACATCCTTTAAGTTTGCAATTACCAGCAAACATATAATTACATCTATTTATCTATTGCTAAAGTATATTAATATAGAAAAATACATAAATTGAGGGAGAAAGAATGATTGAAGTAAGTATAGAGGAGAGGCAGTATTAGGGAGATAGTTAGTATGGATACAGAAGAGAAAGGAAAGTAGAGCCGTTTAGGTTTTTTTTAAGGAGAGGATTAAATAGCTTTAGTTAGATTATATAAGTTGATAGGGTTAATTTACTAAAGTTCAAAAGTGAATTATCCATTTTAGAAACTAACACGAAACTTTATATAGATCTAGAAGTTACTCATTAACTAGCTAAGAAGTTAGATAAGAAATGTAAATAAAAATACAATTAATTCTAGGTTAAAAAGACTAACCTTGAAGATAAAATAATCACTAAAGAAAGTCTATTAAATAAGTATTTAAATTAAGATTATAGTTTTATTTCAGTTCAAGATTTGTAAATATCAATTCACATCTACAAAATAATCTTATCCTAAAGGAAGGAGAAATACAGTAAATCAAGCTATAGATCATAGAATAATTTAAAGTACATATACGTAAATAATAGAGGTAATCAAAGAAATGTTTGATAACTTATTTTAGAGATTTATTATAAAAGTAAAAATTGATATAAAGGTTATTTAGTTATTAGATAATAGCAGTCAGACTTAAAATTTATAATATAAATTGAAAGTTAGCATAACTAAGCCTATCAAGATAATAATAGCTATAATATGGACTTTAAAAATACTACACACTTACAGTTTAAAATAATAGCAGTTATATATTAAGTATTATTGCCTTCAAAATAAAAGTAAGAAAAGCATTCTAAATTAATAAATGAAATAAGAAAATACAAGACATACTTTTAGCGTTCAGATCAATTCATAAATATCTTGATGCTAAATTCCCAAGCTACTTGTTCAAGTACCTATGCTAAATGAAGGTTAATATGTTAAAATTTGCTTTTATTTAATAGAAAGAAGTATTGTAAGGATGTAGCTTTACTTTAGTTATTATAATAGATGTTTTAATGAATTAATAATAAAATAGTTCAGAAAAAAGAGGGAGTTATAGAATATTTTTGAGAGTAATAAAAAGAGAATAAATGTGAGTATCTTTATAAACTAAAGATTTTATAAGCTGAATTATATTTGAGGTTACGATTATTCAAGTTTTGTATAGAATAAAATCTCTATAGTGAGATTTAAATTGACGAAGTAGAAAGAAGTTAAATTAAGAAGAAAGTAAGCATTAATTTAATTTATTATACACATTTAATCAAGCTTAATCTATTTCTAATTTGGCTGTAACTCTATAGAACACTGATCCAGGCTAGAACTCTTATTGCTGGGTGTTTTGATTAACTTATTAGAAATTAACGGTTTATATAATACCCAAAATAATTTCATTAGTTTTCATTTTCCTATATTATATAATTACTGGATGCTAGTTTTCTAGCTTTATTCAAGAAGACTTTAATCTAATATATACTACTCTGCATTTTTAGTAAAAACCTTCCATTATCCACTTTCTTGCTTAATGAAGATAACTTTATCATTTTCTTTCAAATTTCCATAAACTGCCAGTTACTTTTTCTACTAGCTTTG
The DNA here is from genome assembly GCA_946699065.1 of Loxodes magnus. Lineage (NCBI taxonomy): Eukaryota > Ciliophora > Karyorelictea > Loxodida > Loxodidae > Loxodes > Loxodes magnus. The sequence continues at coordinate 1,141,712 of CAMPDV010000025.1, read as the reverse complement.
ATTGTCAGATATTTTTTAAGAAAGTGAAGAATTAGACTACTATATAGCTTAAGATAAAAGCTTAAAGCTTTCATATAGATTCATATTTTCATTAATGGCCTGAGGATGAATTTTAAAGCTCTTTAGAATTTCTTGCATTTCAAGCTTAAGTTAATTATTAACTTATTCTTCTAAAATAAAAAATTACATTAGCTCTGCTCTTTTTGCAATTTTTCGTTTAAGGACTTAGTGTTATTCTTTTCTTAGATTTTATTCTTTATCTACTACTTTAATTCGTTATTTTAGTCCATTAGTATTTAGTATCTATGCTCAACACTTTCTTTCCATTCTTCATCTTAATCTTATGTATTACTCAACTTAGCTTTTTCGCATGACTTTTTATTAATATCAGGACAGTATTATTTAAAAGCTTACAGTTAACTAGATAGGTATTAGATTTGTTTGTCTTTATTTATAAGTAAATTAAAAAGGTCTTAGAAGCTTTAGTCATTAATTATATTACTCTACCTATCTTTCACTTAATTATGATTCTTTTTCTACTCAGTAAATGCATTAGGTACTTACTCTTTACAAAAGGATTCATAAAGTTGTTCACTTTCTAGATTAGTTTAAATATGTATGCTAGGAATATGAGATAAAAATGGTATGAAGCTTTTAGGAATGTATTTTCCATATAATTAGTTGAAATTTCTTCTCTCATATTGCTCACTTTCTACTAATGCTTTCAGCTATTACTCGTATTATCTATATTGGTCAAAAAACTATTTTCTTCTTCAAAGCTCATTAGGAACTCTTGAAATAGAGTCTTGAAGTTTAGCTGGAATTTGGAGTATGTTATAGTATTACTCCAGCTTTTATAAAGAAATGACCATAATTTAAATTTTGTTTGCTAGTTTATGAAAAAGAATATTATCTATCTTTACTATTTTCCTTATATGCTCTTAGTATCTTTTATCTCTTTCTTAGCCAAATTCTAATATTTTTTAAATCCTCTACTGAGATTCTATTTTTAGGTTAGATAATTCATTTAGAATTTCCTGATTTTGCTTAATCAACTCTTGCTATTATGAAAGTTCACTTAAAGCGTTTAGATTTTGCTATTTTTCTAGTTGGTTGATAAAGTTAAAAAATGCTTATTAATTCTCATTGACTCTTTAATGCTTACCTATAATTTACTGTCTGTTTATCATCTTAAAAAACTAAATTTCATCGTTTATTGAACTCACTCCTGATATGTTATCGTTTACTAGATTTTGAATCTCTTTAACGTCTGTTTTAAACTTATTGGTTTATAAAATAAACTCCTCGCTAAAAGAATAGACACATTATTTTAGCTTACTCATATAGTTTTAGCTCTTTACTTACTGCTACTTAATTAAATTAATATCTACTAATTCAATATAATACTTTAGTGGCTTATTTTGCTCTTAAAACATTTCAGGTATTTATATCTATTTTAGCTAGTTTAGCTTTTCCTGCATATTTCCAGTTTCAGCTTTAATTTTTTGCTTTAACTAAAGATGCTTATCTTCGTATTTTTCCCATTGTCTCTTAAGTTATCTAAATAGAAGCTTACTTTAAGATTTAAGTGAAGTTATTGCTGAAAGCTGTAATAAACTCTGTTTATATTACAAATTTTGATTAGTTGCTGTTAAATTAGGATATTATTTAGAGTAGCTAATTTATTGCTTCACTGCTTACTTCCTACTAACTGAGTAATTAGTTGCTTATTTGTTAGATTTATTGCTTAAGCTCTGGATTTAAACTCTCAAGCTATATTTCTTTTTAATTTGATTCTGTTCTTCCTTATGAGATAGGATTTCCTTAGAACTCTGAAAGAGATACCAATTAATAGCTTTTATCTAAATCATTGTTAGCTTATGCTTATATTACCTTTCTTTACTGATCTACTATCTCTTCTTAAGAATCATTTTCAATACTTAATAAATACACATTTTCATTACTAAACTGCTCCAGTCACTTTTCTATTTCATCTTAACCATCCACTCGATCACCTTCAGAAGTAATTAGCAACTGCTAACTAATTTACACAGAAAGCTTTTCCTATATTTCTTACTATATTAGAGCAACCTTTGAGCTATTCTAAATTTCGCTAAGATCAATATGAATTTTTAGTCCTTAGTTAGCGAACTTAATTTTGAGTTGCATATTTAGTAAGAAATAATTAGCAAAATATGCTTTATTTAAAAGAATAAGATAGTTTTAACTTCTATTCTGTTCTTTCTTTCAATAGCATCCAGTCAATGTCTTTAACTGAATATGCTTTTGCTTATTTACCTTCTTCTACTAGAATGAGCAGAACATCTTTAGTCTATTCTTTCCTTTTTAATTTAATTTCTTTACTCTATTTTAGAGTGTAAGATTGTGATTAACAGCTATTATATCAAGTGCTTTAGTTTGGAAGTGGCTTTATTACAAATTTGAATATCCTTTTTCAGCTTAAGATAGATAAAACTATAATTAAGCTTTGAAGGATTTTAGATACCTTACAAAAGAAGAGAATTACTTTAGTAATACTTCAAAGCTAAAGTTAGTTAGACAGTTTGCTAAGTTTCTAACTCCATAGGCATATAAGCTCACTTTTACTATTCCTATTTAAATAGATATCTGGTTAAATATTTATATCTGTGGAAGGATAGTTGATAATATTAGAATTTTAAGAAAAAATTTAATTTAAAATGAGAAAAAGAGCGGCAACTACAAAAGTAGAAAGTAAAGCTAAGAAATTCAAGTGTGAGATGTTTAATTTTATAAGCTGGAATGTTAATGGATTAAGAGCTAGATTGAAGAGTAAAAGTATTTAGAATCTGATTGAAGTAAATAAGCCTGATATACTTTGTCTTGGAGAGACCAAGATTTAAGATTAGCATATAAAAGAAGTCAAAAAGCAACTTCCTTTTGAGTTTTAATATTATAACTGCTCTTAAGCTAAAAAAGGCTATTCTGGAGTTGCTTTATTAAGCAACTTGGAACCTATAAATGTAATTTATGGATTGGGAATTGAGAAGCATGATTAAGAAGGTAGACTTATTACTGCTGAATTTGATAAGTTTTATGTGCTTTCATGTTATGTCCCTAATTCTGGAGATGGATGTCACCGACTTGTATATAGAACTCAGGAATGAGATCGAGATTTAAGATCTTATATGCTTGACTTGTAGAAAAAGAAGCCTTTAATATTATTAGGTGATTTAAATGTAGCTCATGAAGAAATTGACGTTCATGATCCAAAGAAACTAGCTGGACACGCTTGCTTTACTAAAGAAGAAAGAGCAGAAATGGAAGAAACTTTATAAACATTTGCAGATACATTCAGAGAATTATACCCAGATAAAGTATAATATACTTATTGATCTAAAAAGCATATTGCAGCCAAAAGCTAAAACAAAGGATGGAGACTTGACTATGGAATAGTAAGTAGAGTATTGTTGAAATGTCTAGAAGACAATATTGCTTTTGAAGACATCTACGACAGTGATCACTGTCCTATATAGATCAAATTTGATAAAAACAAACTCAACGATTTGTGAAATATCCAAATACAATATTATTAAATATTTAACCAAAAAGATTCAAATTAGTATTCAATTAAACAAAGTATTTATAGCTAAACATTATCTAGATTAATTAAAAGTCTGTCTCACTTAAAAGAGACAGTATACTAATGACTGAATAACTCTTAAGAATATCCAAGAATAATTCAAAATAGATAAAGATATTAAAGTAATTTCAATTAGTATTTTCTAGTTTCTATCGCTTTTTACCTCAAAATTAACAATCAAAAATGCTGATAAGAATGAAATTAAATATCAATAATATGGTATAAAAATAGCGAATGTTAGTAAGACTTATAATTCTATATATGAGAAGTGTTAAGATTCATCTGGAGATAGAATAAATTTTTAGAAATTTGCTATTCAAAAAGGCAAGATTAACGATCTATTCTATCTTTTCACTTTTAAATTTAAAAAATCTGATTAATTCTTATAATATAAAGATATAGAATAGTATAATAAAGGTATTAATGCCTTTTACTAGCTAAATAATTTCAATCCTTTAGCATAGAAAGTTTCTCTCTTTTTGAAATAAACTAAATAATCTTTTTTATACCTTAATCTCATAAAAAATTAGATTAATTATTTCTGAACTTTAATTAAATTACATATATATAAGAAATGTGGAATACTAAACTAAATAATTATCACCTTATTATAGAATAAAAAGGTATTTAGAAAATAATTTCTTTGGCAAGATTATGAATAAATAAAGCTTCCAGTAACTTTATCTGTAGTAGATTTGCTTTGACTTATCTTAATTTTAAACAATAAGAGTTTTTATCGTCTTCATTTGCAAGAAATGCTTCCTTCAATTATAGAGTTAGTAAACGTTTTTTAATCGTTTTTAAATATCTTCTTGATATTCTCATTCTTACTCTGACTTATAAAAAGTAAATATTTACCTTTAATGACTATATTGAGTACTGTAAAGGTAACTCTTTTATTAACTGCTTTTTAACTATCTAATTACCTACTTTATATAAAGGTATATAGTATAACTAGAATACTTATTAATGCAAAATTACTTAAGCTTGCTCATTACTTAGTAAATCAAACTTTCATAAGGATACTTTTCTTTAGTATCAGTAAGGAAGTTAAAGTGGTAGTGCATAGCTAAAAAGCTCTTAATTGTATGATAGCAATTTGAATGTATAGCTTTGATTTTTGATTTTAGCATATTATTTTATTACTAATGAAGAAAGCTCTTTCTTTAGCAGTAGAAAATCCATATTCTAAAGCCATTGTCGCTAACGTTCAGTATGTTCAAGATCCTATTCGTATGATAGATTTAAGCAGATAAGCTTAAAAGCAATGGTCTTAGTAGCCTTTAAAAGAAAGAATTTCAGTATTGTCTAAGGTGATTGAATGGTTTAGAGACAGGAAAATGGACATAGGTAAATCCATCACAGAATAAATGGGAAAACCTTTGACTTAAAGTTTGACAGAAGTGGATAGGTTTACTAAAAACATGCAATAGCTCACTGGAATGACTTAGGAGTTAGAAACAGTTGTAATAGAAGATAGTAAAGATTTCTATAGAGCTATTCAGAAATATCCTCTTGGAATTATTCTCCACATTGCTGCTTTTAACTATCCATTAAATTCAGCAGGAACTTAGTTGTTCACTCCTTTAATTGCTGGAAATTCAGTTTTGTTAAAGCACTCTCCTTACACTCCTTTAATCGGAGATTTGATGCAATAAGCATTTGAGGAATCAGGAGCTCCCAAAGGATTAGTGCAACATTTTTTCATTAACGCACTTGACTTAAATCATTACTATTAGAAAGTTGACGGAGTTTCAATAATAGGATCAGTTTCTGCAGGACTCGAAGTTAATAAAGAAGTTAGCAATTTAACATTGAATTAAGTGACAATGGAATTAGGTGGAAAAGATGCTGCGTATGTAATGAAAGACGCAAATATTTAGCATGCTGTTTAGAATATAGCATAAGCAGCTTTTTATAATGCAGGCTAAAGTTGCTGTGCTATTTAAAGAGCTTACATTCATAAGGATATATACAAAAAGTTTATCGAGGAGCTTATTATTTATACCAGTGATTAATTCGTTCCTGGTGATCCTTAATCCTTTGATAATACACTTGGACCTTTAACCATTCCAGAATGGCCTCATGTTTTAGAAGAAAGAATTGCTCAAGCATGCGAAGATGGTGCTGAAGTACTAGTAGGAGGCTATCCATGTACAGACAACAACGATAAAGGTAGATTTTTTATGCCAACAATTATCTAAGATGTCAATGAGGAAACTGAGCTTTATTAATAAGATTCATTTGGCCCTATTATTTAAGTCTATCCTGTTGAAAATTCGGATTAAGCAGTTAAACTAATAAATTCGCAAAGATTTGGACTTTCAACATCAATTTTCACAAATAGTTAAGATAAGGATTAACTTATGAAAATCGCTAAAGAGCTTCGTTCTGGAACAGTATATTTAAATAAATGCGACACTCTCGATTCTAGATTACCTTGGTCTGGAAGAGGATTAAGTGGGAAAGGATTTTTCCAAAGTCATCTATCATATAGAAACGTCGTTAAGTTCAAATCAATCAATTTCAAACTTAAATGAAAAAACACTTTATTATGAGTAATATTTCTAGCTTTTATCCCTTTTTTGCATTTACTCCATCACTTAATTAAGCACTTATATATAATTTATGAATCAATGCTTTACCTATACTTTAAGCAAATTACTAAAAGCACCATTTCTTTAATTGACTATATCTAAAAAATCAAAATAAGCATCAACTTATTATATACTTACGACAATTTTCAAGAGTATTTATAAAAATTCGATAAATGATATTCTCTTAGCACCTTCTATATCTCCCTTTAACGCAAATTTTCGTTTTTAAATTTTCATCACAGTTGATTTAAAAGCTTTACTGTTATAGCTGATCATCATTAGTAAGTGTATTACATATAAATAGTAATGATATGATATTTAAGCCATAGATACTTTTATGGTAATTATTGATATACCTTTGATATTAGTGTATTAGCATACTTCTCAGTTAAAAATATAGATATTGCAATTTATAACTTTTTTAGCTTTAGTATTCAATAAGATCTATATTAACTTGCTTGTCTGAGCTTCTAGCTCTAAAATGTAAAATAGGAGTATTGAATATAAGTTTTGTACTAGTTTTTAATAACCTAGATAGTCTTAAATATGTATGTTGAATAGTCTCTGGATTGTTGATTTAGAAGATAGAGCTATTTATGAAAATCTAGTATAGAATGTAGTCTGAAATGTTCCTAATACTCCTTAATAAAAAGCGTATTCATAATAAATCTAATAGCTATTTAATTTTAGTTGGCTTACCAACTTTAAGATAAAGGAGCATTATATAAAGTAGATAAAAGCTTAAGTTCTTAAATAGCTTACCTAGAATAAGATAGGTGGAGGTGGTTGTAAAATTATAATCGATATAGCCAAAATGCATTGTGTATAAAGCTGATTTTTAACTTAACTTAGTGTATAGAACTAAGGATTAAATATCTAACAATAAGGACTGGATATTAAATAGATGATTTAAGTTTAAAGGAAATGTAAAAATAAGGATTAGTATAATTTCTAGGAGACCAAGAATTTTAAATTCAAGACAGAATTGCCCAACTTGAAAATGCTCTTTCTGAGGTTAGGAGAGAAATATTAACTCCAAAAAGCAATAAAAACTAAGATTTACGAAAATAAAATAATTCAAGCGAAGATCTTTTCGGATGAAATGAGGATTAGAATATTAATGAAACGTAGATTAAGTTAAATAATGTGGTTTAAACTAAAGAAAATAAAAAGCTAATAACTTAAGATTTTTCTCAGTCTCAATTGCTATAATCATATACATAGTAACCAGATTTAGATTAGAATTGATTACTTAGAAAAATAAGAGTACTTGAAGAAGAGCTGATTTAGAAGTAAAGGATTATAAACCAATAAAAGAAACTGTTCTAAAATTTCGAGCTTTAGCTTGAAACTGCCTAATCTTAGTTCAGCTTCAAACTTAAAGAATAAGAAGAAAAGTATACGAAAGCAATCAAAGAGCTTAACAGTGCTTTCTCGGATATGATAGAAAAGTAAAGTGAACCTTAACTTGGTGATGTTTATAACTCTCTTTAAAATGAAAAGTAAGAACTATCAAAGTAACTTTAGCAGAAAGATGAAAAGTTGAAAGTATTGCAGTAAAATTAAAAAAGTTTAAACGAAAAACTAGCCTATCTTGAAAATTTAGTATCTCGAAGCTAATAAAATAGTAAATACGAAAAGGAGCAAAACTCTTAAATGAAGTTTTTAATTGATAATCTTAAGTAAACTATTTCTGAACTTTAAGCTTAAGAGAATTCAAAAAAAACAAAATAAGAAGATTAAAACATAAGAATGGAACAAATACTGAAAGAATGTAGTGAAGTGAAAGAAGTTCATTAGAAGCAAAAAAAGATTTAAATTTCTCTTGAAAAAACAAATGACAAACTCTAAATGGAACTTTCATCAGCTAAGCAGACTATTATATAGCTATAAAACAAAAATGAAAATTTAAAATATCTATATGAGCAGTAAAAGAAACATTGTGATGAATTAATTTAGTAAGTTCAACGTTTAAAGAAATATAATTAAGATCTAGGAAAGGAAATAAATTTGAGTAAATCATCTTTGAAAAGCGATCGAAGATAATAGAGGAATTTAACACCCGAGAGATAAGATTTAGTCAACAAAACTGCTGAAGAATCAAATTTAATTGATAATCATGATAATGAGCCTTAAACTTTGAATCTTGATTCGATAAGTTAAAATTCAAGCATAGATAATTAAAATGAAAACTCTAAAAATAAGAAGTTAATAGTAGGTTAATTAGATTCCACAAATAATTTCCAAAATATGAAGTAAATACTATAAAATGCTCCATCTTCTAACTTTAGAAGATATAAACATTCGAGAAACAGTAGTTCAGCTTTATCAGAGAATTCACATTATGTAACAAAAGTTTAAGTAAAGAAATTTAACGAAAAGCAAAATCAATTTAAGGCAAACGAATAGTTTCACTCTAATGATATAGAAGATTTCGTTCTAACTTTTCCTTCATAATAATTTTAGCAAAATAATAGAGAGAAAATTCAGAACTATGAAAATTATTTGACTGAGATGTAACTTAAAAAAAGCAAGGTATGAAATCATACAGATAATTAAGGAGTATTAAAAATTAGAAGGAAGGTCCTTGAAAACATAGACTGAAATAGCTAAAAAAGATGAGTTGAAAATTTAGCTAGACAGCATAGATCGGAATATCCAGTCCGCTAAGAATATTCTAAGGATATATAACTCTTAATTAATTAACCTACATTAGGCATAAATTCTCTGACTTATATGTACATCAAATTATATAAAATTTAATTCTAGGTCTTTATTTTAACATGTACTTAAATACTATATATCAAATCGTATTTCGAAATATAATCTTAAACTTTCAAATATACTCTTTTAATTAGTGATTTCAAGGAAATAAATTTGTAAACTTATACTAAAATTTCTTAAACTAAATAGATTGTCCTTCAGATGTTTAGCAAGAAGATCTATTCTGCTAATTTCTGATTCTTCAACTCTTTTTTATTCTAAAATTAATTTTGCAATTCCTACTTTATTAAATTACTAAGCCTTTAATATATATACAAGAATAAAAATCAAATTAGATTAAAAATTAAGTAACTCTTATTTTTAAAGAATGCAAGGGAGCTATTATTATATAAACCCTTTTTATAGTTGAAATGAAAAAGGCAAACAAGGGGATAAAATAGAGATATTTATATCTTATATTAAAGACTAATAGCAGTGATTATAAGTTGAGGTACAAAATGTCAAGCTTTAGTAAATAGTAACTGTATAAATCGCTACTATTATACATAAAAGCATTCTTCTATTTAAATAATTTAAGTATTGATGCTTTATTATGCAATTATTATATGGAGAATTAAACGATTACTTCAGAATTGAATATAATTATAAATCGTTAACAGAATTAGAAGTAATTTAATCATTATTGAAAATAACTTAGAGCGATAGCTAGCACCACAACAGTCACTACTATGATAATTGCTAATAAAACCCATCTGTAGTTAAATTATACTTACAGCTTTCTTCTGGTTCTTCTTTAAATGTTTTACGTTTTCACCAACTCAACGTTACCTTATCCAGTATTGTCTTCTGCTTTTTCAACTAAATCTTCAATTAAGTAGAGTTAATCTCCCTGCTCTTTAACTAAGGAAGCAGTATCTTTCATCATTTCACTAATTTCTAAAATATCTCTTTCTATGTTTCTTATTTCTCCCTCTCTTTCCATCATAATATCTTCTTAAAATCTCAAGCTTACAATAGAAAGCTTATCTTATTTATACTCTTCAACTTCAGAAATTTTATTATTCTAATTCTGTTCCGTCATTTATTTTCTTGATAGTTCTACGTCTTTCTATTAAACTTATACGTCTTTCTTTTTTTAAACTTCTCTTTGATTTTAAAGTTATAATTACATTTCCTTGGCATTATCTTCAAGCTTCTTCATTTCATTTTCAAAATCAACTTTTATCTTCTTGATGAACTTTCTTTTATCTTTGGCTTGCATCTAGTCCTTAGGCTTTTGCACTTCTAGCTCTTTAATATTTTTTTTAATTTTAAGCCCTAAATCTTTGCATGTTTGAAGTTACTCATGACTTCTTAACTTAAAGTTTGCTTTTCGAAGTTCAGCGAGATTTTTAGTGATTTGCTCTACAAGTGGCTAATATCCTGTTTAATACACACTTTAGTTCTAAGTATTGGTTAATTCAGTTTTTTTACCTAAAAGATGTGTAGCGTAGTTTTTATCGGAATCTAAATAAGACATCTTTATGAATAGGAATTATTTCAAAATTTATAAAGAAAAGCTATAAAATTTATCTTCAGTCAAGTAAATCCATATCTACTTCATCATTCACCTCAGGGGGAATTACTATTTCCTAGTTGCTTTCACGCTCATCAAATTCAGCTAAGAAAGCCTGCTCGTCAAATTCTGTTTTTTCTTGTCCTTCTTCAAGTTGCTCCATATTTTAGTCATGCAACTATCTTGCTTCTTCAACTGCTGCTTCTCTCTTCTTCTCCAGTTAATCAGCTGCTTCTATGGCATTTTATCTTTCTTCACGTAGTCTTTTAACAGTTTCTCTTCTTATTTGAACATCTTGCTTTCTAACAATAAAGCACTAATTTAGGAATCTAAAAAGCATAGCGAGTGCCATGCTAAACTATTCAATTTAATCGACATCCTAATCGTTCAAGTTATCTTGTAATTTTTCAATTTTCGCATAAATTTAAGGCTCATATAACTTGCTACCTAAGGGGTTCATGTACTTTATATAGTAGAAGAAATTATCATTTATAAAATGCTTTGCTTTTTTCCATTCTAGCATGTTGGTTCCCTCTTCATTTATCTCGCTTTGAGTTATACCAAAATAATAGAATGCTGTTTGAAGGACTCTAGGGAATTTCATAACTCTTAGCTCTTTAAGTTGCTTTAATTTATCACTCATACTTAATAATCTTTTCCTATAAATTTGAAGCAGCGACACATTTCCTTCCAAAGGTCTATCAGAACCTTCTTCAGCTGGTTAAGGCAGATTCTATTCTTCTTTTTGCCAATCTGAAATGATATCATTCAAATAGTTAGCTTCGATGTTGCTTCTCTTTATGCGTGCATTGACATCTGATTGCAAAACTCTTTGTTCGCTTTTGAAAAAGCTTTATTTTAGGAAGTTTACTTCTTCTTATACATTTTGGATTTATTCAGGAGATAGTATACGATCCTATCCTAAAGTATCAATGCATATAACATACTTTATTTCTTTAGTTAAATAAGGCTTTTCTTAAACTTCCTCAGTATCTTCCTCCTCCTCATTTTCAGATTAGTGACTCGATCTCTTACTTCCTATTTTCTATTCCTTCATTTCTTCAATTTCTTTTCTTTTTTAGATGCACTCAAGTGAATCTTTAACTGCAGCATCATAAGCCTCTTCGAATAAGCAAGATTCATATGTACAAGGAACTGCTAAATAAGATCCTAGTTTAGGCACATCAAAAAAGAACATTTAAGGTTCTTAAACTACGTCTGAAATGAAGGTAATTCCTTCTTTAGGAAGCTCACCTCCCTCCTCTTGAATTTTTTGCTCTTCTTCTTCTGTGTAAGTTCTAGTTCAAACCGAAAATGTAATAGGTCCTTAAGATTCAAGTAAAGTCTTATTTATCATAAATTAATGATTTTTAGATCCAGCAACATATCGAATATGCATTGGCAAGTTTTCATCTATATGTGCTCTTTCGCTGTCTTCTGGAGTTATAGGAGCTTTCTACCTTTCTAAAATGCCTATATAGATGCCCGTTGATTTAACTTTGTCTTATAAGAAATCTGCGAATTAAGGAAGGTAATCAAAAATATCATCGCTGTCAGCAATTCTTTATTTGAAGTTTTTCTCTTATCTCTCCTTTTCCTATTCAACCATCAATTACTGCTATTGACTTTACTTCTTGTTTTGCTATTTTTCATAAAGTTAGTTCATAAGTTCGTTTTTCTTCACTTCTTGCTATTTGGTTTATTCTTTGGCATGTACTATTACTGATTGATTTATGAGCCACTTTCCAAGTCAATTTACAGGATTTTCGGGTTACACTGCATATAAATTGGCTAAGCCTTTAGCAAGAACAGAACCAATATGAGGCTGTTTTAACCAAGTTACATTAGCGTGTTCTGTGGAAATATAACTTTCTCGTTTCATATTTAGGTAATATTTGATAACTTATTTTTTAAGTTTAAGAGATATATGAAATTCCTTTTAATTATTGCTATCTATTCAATCATCTGTTAACTCAGAATGATTCACATAGTCCAATTCAAGAACCTTTAACTTTAGCTATTTTATTTACAAACATGTAATTAATTATTAGTTCCCTTTATAGTCCAACCTACATTCAAATCCCTTTTATTTAACTCTTTTGTTATCTCTTCAAATAATTATTCTTTTGATTAAAAGTATAATGAAAGTCCATAATCCATTAAGATACTTTAGAATACATTCACTAAATGTCATCCAATTCTGTACAAAAAGTGATTCATTCCTCTTAGATAGTAAAGAAACTATTTGGTAGATAAAAATTATAAAGTGATATTATTGAATATTTTAAAGAATTTGAAGCTAAGCCAAATTTAAATTGCTTTCATTTTATAACTATATTTGTTTATAATTGTTAATCTAGCTTAGTAGATTCTTACCCTTATATCCATAAATTTAATTTAAATTGCTAATCCATCTTTCATTAGTTTTTATTATGAAATACCTAAGTTTTGCATCTGCATATATTGCATTCTAATTCAGTGTATATGATTATTCCATTTTTATTATTATATTTTATATATTAAGATAACTAAAGTTTCTCCATTTCTTCCTTTAATTTTAATAACTTTTCATTTTTTCTTTCTTTATCATTGAAATTTATATAGAGTTTTTTATTCTATTTTAAGCTGGTTGATTCTAAAATATTCTTTGAGAAAAGAAATTTCTGTATAAATAAATTGCTAGTTAGTTTAAAGTGATTTTTTCCATGAAATTCTTAAATAATTTCCTTTATTGTGTTCTTAAACATAATGTACCAAAAAACTTGTTATTGGTCATTTAAATTAGAGCTAATATTGGTTATAATTAATCTCTTCAAATTCTGAAGTCAGAGAACATAGTCTTTACAATATCTCATTTTTCATTATATCTTAGTATATACTACTTTTTCCTTTTAATATCACTCCCTTAACTAAAATTGCTAACTTTTTCAGCACATTTTGCGTAATTTTAAACTTCTCAACACAATAAAACTTTTAACAGTATGATAAGAAATAAATGTAATATAAGCTATCAGGATTAAGTTACCTTAACTCTCCATGTAAAAAAGGTCTATTTAATTTTAGTATATACTACTATAAGTTCTATTATTAGTGAAACTAGTTTATAATCTATAATAATTACCTATTTCTCTACTCCATACTGTTTTCATTACGATATATCCTTGTTTTTATTTGTTCTAGGATATATTTGATGAATTCTTTAACCTCTAAATCTATTTTAATTATTTTGCTAATTCTTATATTCTAATAAATTTGTTTAATTTAGCTGTTCCTCATACAACATCACATAATTACATCCCTTTCCAATTTCATACTATTGCTTCTAGATTATCAATACATATTTCTCTTTCTTCTCTATATTCCTCACACTATTCTATACCATTTCTTTCGTCTTCCTTTAAGCTATCACCAAAAGAATATTAACTTTTTTCAAATCAGAGATGAATCAGACATAAGAAATAAAATTAAAGACGTTCTAAAAATTAATTTACACTACACAAAAATATAAAATAAATGATAGCTTAAATATAAATAAGATTTAACTATATTACATTAGAAATATTCAATAAACTATTCTTACAGAAATATTTAAGATCATTAAGAAACATGTTATAGAACTAGGATAGTTATGCATATAAAGCTGTTTTAATTGATTAAATATAATATAATTAGCATTTTAAAACCTTAATTTTATTCATAAAAAAAAGTTAAAAGTTAAAAAGCTTTGTTAAAGCCTTAGTAGTCAGCCATCTGACCTATTCTATCAGCTTGTCTCCATTAGTTTGTCTTGAATTTCTACTAGGCTTAGTTAGGCGATGTAGCATTTCATTAGCGCACCATCCTTTAATATTCTGAATAGTTTTCATCTTGCATGTAGCGTTCCTAATTATTTCTCCAAGGATTAAGATTTGAATTAAAGAATTTTTTTCTATAAATTTTTCCGCTTTATGTTGGAAATATCCTAAATAGTTTTCTAAAAATATCTTACTTATTCTTTCTTTAAATTTCGCTTAGTTAGTAGCAGTATTTTAATTGGTGTTATTTATTGCACACGTAGCATTTTATTCTTTTAAACTATTATTCCTGTAACACTTATTTAATTTAAATTTACTACTTATTTTAAATAAACGTTTACTGTTTATTTTAATTTGAGGCTTCATTTTCTATTTCCATAGGATCTGATTAATTCTGTTAAAACGAAAATGGCGTTACCTGAATTTATTATTAAATTTAAAGAATTCTTTGTTCCAGTTTGTTTTCTATTTCTTATGATGATTAATATTGTTTCTCAAGTAAAGACGTTATTAGTTTTTCTAATTTTTCTACTTTATCAGTGAGGTATCTATTTTTAAACATAAACTCTTTTAATGACTTAGATAATATTTCTATTTGAGTTTGTATCGGAAGTTTTTTTAGTTCTGGATTTCCAAGTGGTTAATGTTCGTCATATCAATCATATTTCTCACTTTCACTCATTGTAATTATTTCGCTTTTTTATTTTTTAGATTATTTTCCTGTTTAAATGTTTTGTTCAAAGTTCTGTTATATCTTAGAAGCCATTTTATATATTTTTATAATATACTATAGTTATAAAAGATTATATTTCAAATAAAAATTAACTACTTTTTATTATATCAATGTTAACGACTAATAAATAAGTCTATTAAAGGAAAAATTTTAAAGGTTTATTTTTAGACTTATATCTTATATAAAAGGCTTATAAATAGAATTATTTACTAAAGGCTTATGAAGAGTTATTAGCCTTTAAAGGATATACAAATAAAACTTTTCTACAATAAATAAAAAATACATTTAAATTGTTCTTCATTTAGTAATCTGAATTTTATTGCAAGTAACATTATGAGGTAAAATCTATAAGATTAGTATGTAAAATTTAGGTAAAATAATTGAAATAATGAGATGATTCGTAAGTATGCTGTTACGGATTTAAATTAAATATCTGATAGAATTATTAAAAATATTTAGAATAAAAGCTTATTAAATATATTTTTATAATAATTACTAAGTATTCAAATGCTCATTTATACAAATAATAATAATTTGAAAGATCTTATGTTATACATCTAAAATATGTAGCCTTTTTTTATATAAATTAATATCAATATCACTTAGTATAGCTTCTCATATATTTGTTTAGATTTGAAATCTTTATGATTCTAATTTTCAAGTTTTTAATCATTAGATTATTATGTTTAGCTTTTAATAGATTTACTCTACAGATGATATTTAAGAATAATTTCACACTGATGCTAAAATAATTGTAAAATAATGTATTTTCAAGGAAAATGTAAAATAATACAAACTAGATAAGAATAAAAATATAGACCTTAATAAACTTCACTATACATCTATACTTCAAATAATTTTTGAGTGTAGTCTAAGTTATATTTGTCATTTATTATTTTTAGTTTTCATTTAAGTTCCTTGTTGCTATCTTACATACTTTTATTCTATATATTATAGCTAATATCTTATTTAGATCTTTCTCATGTAATTTAATGTTATATTAAATATTTAAAAACTGAATGTTCATAAGCATAATTATGTCTACATTTGATTTCCAATGGACACATAAACATAGATAGCTAACTTCTAATGTTAATCTTAATATTATAGCATTTAATTAGCCTTTATTTTAATTTCTCAAAGTAGTATATATTTGCCTTCGTCTTTTGCTACTTATTTGAAAATCTAATTAGATTGCTAGGAAGTAATTCATCTAAGAGTTTTATTCTTTCTAAGTTTATAAATTAAATTAATCTACTTGTTTTTGCTAAGAATGCTTGAAGTTTAATAGAAATGTTATTTACTAAACTTAGCTCTTTAATTTAAAAAATAAGCTTCTAACGTTATATATAATAAAGGTGTTCATTTACTTTTCTATTCATATATATCCTGATTATCAAGTTAATGCTGTAAACTTATATAATTTTAAGCCTGAGTTTTTAAAGAAATGTATTGAGAAAATGTTCATTAGAAAACTAATATAGTGAAATGATATAATAAACATAAAAATACTAAAGCATATAAATTAAGAAATATAAAATGATATGTAGGAATAAAAAAATCTACTTTTACTAAACTGCTTAATAAGCTTATTTAAGTTAAAGAGCTAATTAGTTTTAATGACAAGTATATCTCTTAATAAGAATCTAATTTAATCTCTTAAGTTATAGTACTTTACATTTTATTTCTAAGATGCATTAATTTGATAACAAATAGCCATTGTTACTGAAGCTTTGCTTGATTAATAAAGAGTCTGTTTATAATTTTACTATCTTACATATAGTAGTAAATCTATAGCTAACATTATTAGCCAAGTTTCGTCTAAGAATTGTAGAATTAATTTATTAATAAAAGTTTATTTAAAGTAAGTTATACCAAAAATGTATGAAACAATAAGATCTCAACATACTTACTTCTTAATATAAATCTTATATACTTCTATTGTCATTTTTAACCATTTTACCTTTAATATTATTCATATTAAACAAAGATATTAATCAATTTTAACTTCAGAAGTCAAATTCTTTGTAGAATATTACCACTGTTTTCTGTCCCGTTGAATAACCTACTGAAACTATATATTTTGGAGAACTCCAAGAAAAACGAGGAACGGGAATACATATTCTCTTGCGCCATATCTTCCAACATCTGCTACTCCAACTAACTGTCCAATATTTTATATATACTCCTGCTTGTCCAGATAACGAATAAATTAATTAGCACTTTCCATAAAACTCCGATGTTTACAGAACAAGACCAAAATCCACAGGTAAAGCTGCATTAGCACTTAGAGATACTCCTGCACCAGTTTCTACTATGCACAAATTGAGTCCACCTAAAGCACTAGATTGAACTATACCATTGGGATTGAGTTCAATTTCTATTCCTTAACGACTTGCACTTATTCCAAAGTTAACATTTATTTCGTAGTATACATTTATGTAAACTACTATAGGACCTATAGGTGTAGGAATCACCAAAATTGGAGAAGTTTGTATACTTTTGGAATTCTTATATAGAGTTACTTATACTGAAGCAAGAGAACTAATTAAAGAATCAATCACTTGATCCTTCATACTTTAAAAGTCCATCAGCTTATTCAAAGTGTTATCTTAGAAACAAGAAGTAAAGTCATTTATCACTTAAGTCAAAGACATTCCCTATAAAATAGCTTGACTATTCTAAACTAGTTCGACTGAGATTTACTAAACATAGGATTTAGTTTGATTCTAAATATCTTCAAAGTTCATTTTATAAGTCTATTCCATGGATTTAAAGTCTTATAGTGCTTCATCTAGAATTGAAGTCCAAGTATTAGGATTTATTACATCCTAGACTTATTTCACAGATTAGCTTATAGTATTCGAAAAAAGATCCTTGAACATATCAAAGGATCCCTTTATAGTATCAAACAGTTAAGAAAATTCATCAATTGTTTACTAAAAGAAGCTGAAGTCAAATAAACTTTTTCCCTTTTAGCTTTTGTTAATAGTAGTTGTATCTAGACTATTGATATTTACTAGTGATTATTTTGTTTATGATGCACTTTGAGAAGTCTATGATGTAAAAGCGCTACTTACTGTATTAACTAGCCCTTTCAATGTTTGAAAAGCATCCTTTAATTTCGTGAATTATTCTGCTGTTTTGTTTTTTGCCTTTTCGAATGTTGATTAAAGAAACTTCTAAGGACTTGTGATATTAAATCTCTGGAGGAACGAATTCCAATCAATGTTGCCATTAACTGTGTTATAAATATCAGTTACTGTCTGATTTATTTGCTAGCTAATTTTCTCTTTTTAAGTCTAA
This sequence comes from Loxodes magnus, assembly GCA_946699065.1. NCBI lineage: Eukaryota > Ciliophora > Karyorelictea > Loxodida > Loxodidae > Loxodes > Loxodes magnus. The sequence continues at coordinate 1,123,381 of CAMPDV010000025.1, read as the reverse complement.
TAAGTAGAGTTAAGTTTTGAGATTTAGTCTTAAACGTTTGACTGAACTTGACTTATTTGTGTATTCAAATTCTTTATTTGTTCTTAGTATAAGTTTTTTAGTTCAGGTAAAGTAGAATTAACTTAAACTTCAATATTACTTATCTTAATCGTCAATTCCTAATTCTAAGTCTATAAACTTTATTTTTCTTAAGTCATGCTAACTTACTTAGCCTCAACTAAGAGAATATCGCTTTGTAATTCTATAGATGCATTTTAAAACTTAAGTTAGAGGTAAGTTTAATTCTAAATGTCTGCTTATATTTACTACCAGTAGTCTTATAAAATAGGAATTCATTAGTTTATTTAATCCTTAGCCTTGGTTTAAAACTGTGTGACTGATTATTTTATACTGCTTTCTATATTTTGTATTTAGGAAATTATGTTTGATAAGTTTTAATTTTATTGTTCTAATCAATATTACTTTTGACTTCTTATTTACTCATCTATCTCATTTGCAATTTCTTTCTCCAAGTCACTTATTATAGTTTCTAAACTTACTTTTTAGTATAAAAATGCCACTAAACTATTTACTGGATTGACTAGATATTATATTTTCTACTAGTACTCTACTATACTATCATTTAGTTAGTCTTTATAATCCTTAATAGTTGCTTCCACTAGAGTTATAGTTTGTTTTATGTTTGCTTCCTATTAAGAAATAGTTGCTAAGGCTTCTTTATAAAGCTGTTTAGTTCTCCCCTTTTACTCTTGGAGTTTTTCAATGTCAGAATTGAGTAACTATCTTCTTTCCTCTGCTAATAAAATAATTTAGTCATAAGTATTTTGTATTTCCTACTTTGCTAGTGAAACGGATTGATTTAAGTAGGAAGTGTAATTATTTGCCAATGACTAAGTTTATTGAATTTATTGTTATAACTAACTTTAATATTAACTTAAGCTTTCATTTAAAGTACTTTGAACTTGCTATTTCACATTTTAGATTTAATCTTCAATTTACTTTTTTGAGTTTTCTATTCCTTCATTTAAAGTTTAGTTTAGCTCCCTTATTTATTACTCAAGCTGCTCTTTTTACTTCAAAACGGTATCAGTAACATTTACTTCTTCCTATATCTATTTTACTATACTTTATAGCTCTTATTTCTTTCCGTCTATTTACTATTAAGTTTACTTTCTCTTTAGTTCTACTTATTCAAGCATCTATTTTTGTAAGTCTTATAAATTGCTGGCCAAGTCTTATACTTTATCTTCAAGTTGACTGATAACTTAAGTTAGTTCTTAACTTGCAAAGCTCTTATATTTCTATATTTGTGAGTTTATTTCATTTCGTATACTTTCTACGCCCTTTGTTATCATCTACTTTAAATTACTAACAGTCTGCTAAGCATTCTACACAAAGTCTTATAATTAGCTTTTTATATCAGAAACTAATTACTGAAGTTAATCTAATTACAGTAGATCTTACACTACTTACTTCGCATTTTATTCCAAAACTTGTTTCTAATTCTTTAGTTCTACTATTTCATCTTCTACTTCCTACTTTATTTATTCAGTAATGCTGCTTATTTAGCTTTCATATTCTTTAATGCTGTTTTATGCTTAAGATCTCAAATCTCCTAACTTATTTTCCCATTCTTATATCAGTTAATCCAATTCAGACTCTAGTTACTTTTACGCATTTTCGAGAGATCTTTTCACTTCTTCAAACTGTTACTTATATGTTTGTACTTTATCACTGACGAGCTACTTATTCTACTCGAAAATCATCTTTACACTTTCAAACTAAGAAGTTATTTCTGAGATTTTCTAGAACACTGTACTGTTTACCAATTTCACTTTATCCTAAATGAAGTCCTAAATTTTATTTCTTATATCATTTAAGTTTTATTCAGCTATTCCTTTTAAAGCTAATACTTTCCTTATTTTCTGAACCATTTCTGAACCAAAATCCTTTTAGCAAAGTTCAATAAAGAACAAGCCTCCAAAGTCTATTCCTACTATTGCTCTCATAAAGTCATCCATTAAGTATAAAGTATATTGCATGTTCATCCCAAGACCGAATAAATCTACTATTTTCTATTTCTAGTCTAGGAGAGCTATTGACTCTAAATTTCTCACTTGATAACTAGAAGTGTTGTTTTCATCTTCTTCTACTACAATCTCATCTGCAAGTTGTATTATAGCTAATAGTTCTTCTTCATCTTCATATTTAGTTACGTTAAACTCATAGTTTGACTCAATTTCAAAAGATACCGTTATGTTATCTCCTTACTCTTAACCTAAAGCTTGGAAAGATAAACTTGAAGTCTCGTTCGTTTTTTCCACGTAACCAGTTTCTTTATTGACAACTTTAGTTCTTTAGGCATTTAAATTAAAAATGCTAGTTTGTTCCATTGTTCCATTTAAGAGATTCCTTAATCTTGGAGTGCTTGAGAAAGATTCTTGATAAAATTCATAAGACTCTATAGAGCTTTTGTCATAGTTTATACATCAATCTTAATTCCCTTCCTCTATAGATTCATCACATTCCGAAGTGCTATTAACTTATCCTTTTAATCGAGCATTTCTTGGCTAAGAAAAACTACCAGTCACTTGTGCTTCTTTTATCATATATCTTTTTACTGTTTGTTTTACTTCATTCTTGTATAGTTCATCTGTGTTGTTACTGCATTTGAAGCTTATTATTTCAGTACTGTTTATATCGACCCTAACTTTTACTCATGGAGGATTTTCATTTGTCTCATTTAAACCTGTAATATTAACACCACTTGACGGTTAAGCGAGGAAAAGTACCTAACTTTCATTCTTCTCTACCACTATTAAATCGATATGATAGGAGTTGTTGGATTAGTCGGTTCCATTCTTTACGTAATAAGAATAATTTTGACTTTCAGTTTGATCTTGAGTAGTTCCCTCCTACAGTTATCTGGACTTTTATTACTTGAAGTTCTAAATTTTCATAGTTGACTAAGACTTAACAACATGTCCTCTTCCAGGGATATTATAGTTCTCTTTCTTTTCTTTTGGAATAAAGAAGTAACAGAGAAGAAACACAGCAGTCAAAAGAAGAAGAATGAAGACTATAGAAATAATTATTAATTTCTTCTTCTTTTACTTAGAAGCTTTTCCTTAGGCATTTTCCTTTTGCTACTGAATTACTTCTTCTCTTTTGCCGCTTTCTTAAAGTTAAGGCTATTCTATCTATCTTGGTGTTGTGAAAGATTATGTTTCATAGCCAAGTTAATGAAGCTACTGAAGTTTGATTTTTGGAGTTGACATCTTATAATAAATGAAGACTAAACTTGATTTAAATGAAAAAATGTACGAAGATTCTAGTCAGGTTTTATAGGTCTATCAGGTTAGCTTTTACTTAATAATTGATTAAAAAATGAAATTATATTATAAAACTGTCAGGTTTTCTTTATCAGGCTAGCTTTTCACTTAATAATTAGTCATGAAGCTAAATAGTAAAATCAAAAAGCATAATTCATTTAGCAAGCTATAAGGAATCAAACTATTTAGTATCCAATAAGAGTAGATCAGTATATGATAAGAAGGAACTATAGTATGCTAGCTATAAGAGCATATAGAATATAACTTAGCACCAAGTAGGAAGTTCTTAACAGTAAGTATTGTTTACTCTCTTAACACATACGAGATTTTAAAAGTAGAGTAACAGTTTGATCAGTAAAGAAAAGATGTCTAAGTATAAGAAGAACACTCATTAGAGAATTAAAGCTAGATAAACATCAGAATATCAAATAAAGCCATATTTCTTTCCTAGTATACTCTAGATTTTAGCTATAGTAGTGAAGTGTTCTACTTATACTAAACTGCTTAATAAGCTTATTTAAGTTAAAGAGCTAATTAGTTTTAATGACAAGTATATCTCTTAATAAGAATCTAATTTAATCTCTTAAGTTATAGTACTTTACATTTTATTTCTAAGATGCATTAATTTGATAACAAATAGCCATTGTTACTGAAGCTTTGCTTGATTAATAAAGAGTCTGTTTATAATTTTACTATCTTACATATAGTAGTAAATCTATAGCTAACATTATTAGCCAAGTTTCGTCTAAGAATTGTAGAATTAATTTATTAATAAAAGTTTATTTAAAGTAAGTTATACCAAAAATGTATGAAACAATAAGATCTCAACATACTTACTTCTTAATATAAATCTTATATACTTCTATTGTCATTTTTAACCATTTTACCTTTAATATTATTCATATTAAACAAAGATATTAATCAATTTTAACTTCAGAAGTCAAATTCTTTGTAGAATATTACCACTGTTTTCTGTCCCGTTGAATAACCTACTGAAACTATATATTTTGGAGAACTCCAAGAAAAACGAGGAACGGGAATACATATTCTCTTGCGCCATATCTTCCAACATCTGCTACTCCAACTAACTGTCCAATATTTTATATATACTCCTGCTTGTCCAGATAACGAATAAATTAATTAGCACTTTCCATAAAACTCCGATGTTTACAGAACAAGACCAAAATCCACAGGTAAAGCTGCATTAGCACTTAGAGATACTCCTGCACCAGTTTCTACTATGCACAAATTGAGTCCACCTAAAGCACTAGATTGAACTATACCATTGGGATTGAGTTCAATTTCTATTCCTTAACGACTTGCACTTATTCCAAAGTTAACATTTATTTCGTAGTATACATTTATGTAAACTACTATAGGACCTATAGGTGTAGGAATCACCAAAATTGGAGAAGTTTGTATACTTTTGGAATTCTTATATAGAGTTACTTATACTGAAGCAAGAGAACTAATTAAAGAATCAATCACTTGATCCTTCATACTTTAAAAGTCCATCAGCTTATTCAAAGTGTTATCTTAGAAACAAGAAGTAAAGTCATTTATCACTTAAGTCAAAGACATTCCCTATAAAATAGCTTGACTATTCTAAACTAGTTCGACTGAGATTTACTAAACATAGGATTTAGTTTGATTCTAAATATCTTCAAAGTTCATTTTATAAGTCTATTCCATGGATTTAAAGTCTTATAGTGCTTCATCTAGAATTGAAGTCCAAGTATTAGGATTTATTACATCCTAGACTTATTTCACAGATTAGCTTATAGTATTCGAAAAAAGATCCTTGAACATATCAAAGGATCCCTTTATAGTATCAAACAGTTAAGAAAATTCATCAATTGTTTACTAAAAGAAGCTGAAGTCAAATAAACTTTTTCCCTTTTAGCTTTTGTTAATAGTAGTTGTATCTAGACTATTGATATTTACTAGTGATTATTTTGTTTATGATGCACTTTGAGAAGTCTATGATGTAAAAGCGCTACTTACTGTATTAACTAGCCCTTTCAATGTTTGAAAAGCATCCTTTAATTTCGTGAATTATTCTGCTGTTTTGTTTTTTGCCTTTTCGAATGTTGATTAAAGAAACTTCTAAGGACTTGTGATATTAAATCTCTGGAGGAACGAATTCCAATCAATGTTGCCATTAACTGTGTTATAAATATCAGTTACTGTCTGATTTATTTGCTAGCTAATTTTCTCTTTTTAAGTCTAATAAGTAGAGTTAAGTTTTGAGATTTAGTCTTAAACGTTTGACTGAACTTGACTTATTTGTGTATTCAAATTCTTTATTTGTTCTTAGTATAAGTTTTTTAGTTCAGGTAAAGTAGAATTAACTTAAACTTCAATATTACTTATCTTAATCGTCAATTCCTAATTCTAAGTCTATAAACTTTATTTTTCTTAAGTCATGCTAACTTACTTAGCCTCAACTAAGAGAATATCGCTTTGTAATTCTATAGATGCATTTTAAAACTTAAGTTAGAGGTAAGTTTAATTCTAAATGTCTGCTTATATTTACTACCAGTAGTCTTATAAAATAGGAATTCATTAGTTTATTTAATCCTTAGCCTTGGTTTAAAACTGTGTGACTGATTATTTTATACTGCTTTCTATATTTTGTATTTAGGAAATTATGTTTGATAAGTTTTAATTTTATTGTTCTAATCAATATTACTTTTGACTTCTTATTTACTCATCTATCTCATTTGCAATTTCTTTCTCCAAGTCACTTATTATAGTTTCTAAACTTACTTTTTAGTATAAAAATGCCACTAAACTATTTACTGGATTGACTAGATATTATATTTTCTACTAGTACTCTACTATACTATCATTTAGTTAGTCTTTATAATCCTTAATAGTTGCTTCCACTAGAGTTATAGTTTGTTTTATGTTTGCTTCCTATTAAGAAATAGTTGCTAAGGCTTCTTTATAAAGCTGTTTAGTTCTCCCCTTTTACTCTTGGAGTTTTTCAATGTCAGAATTGAGTAACTATCTTCTTTCCTCTGCTAATAAAATAATTTAGTCATAAGTATTTTGTATTTCCTACTTTGCTAGTGAAACGGATTGATTTAAGTAGGAAGTGTAATTATTTGCCAATGACTAAGTTTATTGAATTTATTGTTATAACTAACTTTAATATTAACTTAAGCTTTCATTTAAAGTACTTTGAACTTGCTATTTCACATTTTAGATTTAATCTTCAATTTACTTTTTTGAGTTTTCTATTCCTTCATTTAAAGTTTAGTTTAGCTCCCTTATTTATTACTCAAGCTGCTCTTTTTACTTCAAAACGGTATCAGTAACATTTACTTCTTCCTATATCTATTTTACTATACTTTATAGCTCTTATTTCTTTCCGTCTATTTACTATTAAGTTTACTTTCTCTTTAGTTCTACTTATTCAAGCATCTATTTTTGTAAGTCTTATAAATTGCTGGCCAAGTCTTATACTTTATCTTCAAGTTGACTGATAACTTAAGTTAGTTCTTAACTTGCAAAGCTCTTATATTTCTATATTTGTGAGTTTATTTCATTTCGTATACTTTCTACGCCCTTTGTTATCATCTACTTTAAATTACTAACAGTCTGCTAAGCATTCTACACAAAGTCTTATAATTAGCTTTTTATATCAGAAACTAATTACTGAAGTTAATCTAATTACAGTAGATCTTACACTACTTACTTCGCATTTTATTCCAAAACTTGTTTCTAATTCTTTAGTTCTACTATTTCATCTTCTACTTCCTACTTTATTTATTCAGTAATGCTGCTTATTTAGCTTTCATATTCTTTAATGCTGTTTTATGCTTAAGATCTCAAATCTCCTAACTTATTTTCCCATTCTTATATCAGTTAATCCAATTCAGACTCTAGTTACTTTTACGCATTTTCGAGAGATCTTTTCACTTCTTCAAACTGTTACTTATATGTTTGTACTTTATCACTGACGAGCTACTTATTCTACTCGAAAATCATCTTTACACTTTCAAACTAAGAAGTTATTTCTGAGATTTTCTAGAACACTGTACTGTTTACCAATTTCACTTTATCCTAAATGAAGTCCTAAATTTTATTTCTTATATCATTTAAGTTTTATTCAGCTATTCCTTTTAAAGCTAATACTTTCCTTATTTTCTGAACCATTTCTGAACCAAAATCCTTTTAGCAAAGTTCAATAAAGAACAAGCCTCCAAAGTCTATTCCTACTATTGCTCTCATAAAGTCATCCATTAAGTATAAAGTATATTGCATGTTCATCCCAAGACCGAATAAATCTACTATTTTCTATTTCTAGTCTAGGAGAGCTATTGACTCTAAATTTCTCACTTGATAACTAGAAGTGTTGTTTTCATCTTCTTCTACTACAATCTCATCTGCAAGTTGTATTATAGCTAATAGTTCTTCTTCATCTTCATATTTAGTTACGTTAAACTCATAGTTTGACTCAATTTCAAAAGATACCGTTATGTTATCTCCTTACTCTTAACCTAAAGCTTGGAAAGATAAACTTGAAGTCTCGTTCGTTTTTTCCACGTAACCAGTTTCTTTATTGACAACTTTAGTTCTTTAGGCATTTAAATTAAAAATGCTAGTTTGTTCCATTGTTCCATTTAAGAGATTCCTTAATCTTGGAGTGCTTGAGAAAGATTCTTGATAAAATTCATAAGACTCTATAGAGCTTTTGTCATAGTTTATACATCAATCTTAATTCCCTTCCTCTATAGATTCATCACATTCCGAAGTGCTATTAACTTATCCTTTTAATCGAGCATTTCTTGGCTAAGAAAAACTACCAGTCACTTGTGCTTCTTTTATCATATATCTTTTTACTGTTTGTTTTACTTCATTCTTGTATAGTTCATCTGTGTTGTTACTGCATTTGAAGCTTATTATTTCAGTACTGTTTATATCGACCCTAACTTTTACTCATGGAGGATTTTCATTTGTCTCATTTAAACCTGTAATATTAACACCACTTGACGGTTAAGCGAGGAAAAGTACCTAACTTTCATTCTTCTCTACCACTATTAAATCGATATGATAGGAGTTGTTGGATTAGTCGGTTCCATTCTTTACGTAATAAGAATAATTTTGACTTTCAGTTTGATCTTGAGTAGTTCCCTCCTACAGTTATCTGGACTTTTATTACTTGAAGTTCTAAATTTTCATAGTTGACTAAGACTTAACAACATGTCCTCTTCCAGGGATATTATAGTTCTCTTTCTTTTCTTTTGGAATAAAGAAGTAACAGAGAAGAAACACAGCAGTCAAAAGAAGAAGAATGAAGACTATAGAAATAATTATTAATTTCTTCTTCTTTTACTTAGAAGCTTTTCCTTAGGCATTTTCCTTTTGCTACTGAATTACTTCTTCTCTTTTGCCGCTTTCTTAAAGTTAAGGCTATTCTATCTATCTTGGTGTTGTGAAAGATTATGTTTCATAGCCAAGTTAATGAAGCTACTGAAGTTTGATTTTTGGAGTTGACATCTTATAATAAATGAAGACTAAACTTGATTTAAATGAAAAAATGTACGAAGATTCTAGTCAGGTTTTATAGGTCTATCAGGTTAGCTTTTACTTAATAATTGATTAAAAAATGAAATTATATTATAAAACTGTCAGGTTTTCTTTATCAGGCTAGCTTTTCACTTAATAATTAGTCATGAAGCTAAATAGTAAAATCAAAAAGCATAATTCATTTAGCAAGCTATAAGGAATCAAACTATTTAGTATCCAATAAGAGTAGATCAGTATATGATAAGAAGGAACTATAGTATGCTAGCTATAAGAGCATATAGAATATAACTTAGCACCAAGTAGGAAGTTCTTAACAGTAAGTATTGTTTACTCTCTTAACACATACGAGATTTTAAAAGTAGAGTAACAGTTTGATCAGTAAAGAAAAGATGTCTAAGTATAAGAAGAACACTCATTAGAGAATTAAAGCTAGATAAACATCAGAATATCAAATAAAGCCATATTTCTTTCCTAGTATACTCTAGATTTTAGCTATAGTAGTGAAGTGTTCTACTTATACTAAACTGCTTAATAAGCTTATTTAAGTTAAAGAGCTAATTAGTTTTAATGACAAGTATATCTCTTAATAAGAATCTAATTTAATCTCTTAAGTTATAGTACTTTACATTTTATTTCTAAGATGCATTAATTTGATAACAAATAGCCATTGTTACTGAAGCTTTGCTTGATTAATAAAGAGTCTGTTTATAATTTTACTATCTTACATATAGTAGTAAATCTATAGCTAACATTATTAGCCAAGTTTCGTCTAAGAATTGTAGAATTAATTTATTAATAAAAGTTTATTTAAAGTAAGTTATACCAAAAATGTATGAAACAATAAGATCTCAACATACTTACTTCTTAATATAAATCTTATATACTTCTATTGTCATTTTTAACCATTTTACCTTTAATATTATTCATATTAAACAAAGATATTAATCAATTTTAACTTCAGAAGTCAAATTCTTTGTAGAATATTACCACTGTTTTCTGTCCCGTTGAATAACCTACTGAAACTATATATTTTGGAGAACTCCAAGAAAAACGAGGAACGGGAATACATATTCTCTTGCGCCATATCTTCCAACATCTGCTACTCCAACTAACTGTCCAATATTTTATATATACTCCTGCTTGTCCAGATAACGAATAAATTAATTAGCACTTTCCATAAAACTCCGATGTTTACAGAACAAGACCAAAATCCACAGGTAAAGCTGCATTAGCACTTAGAGATACTCCTGCACCAGTTTCTACTATGCACAAATTGAGTCCACCTAAAGCACTAGATTGAACTATACCATTGGGATTGAGTTCAATTTCTATTCCTTAACGACTTGCACTTATTCCAAAGTTAACATTTATTTCGTAGTATACATTTATGTAAACTACTATAGGACCTATAGGTGTAGGAATCACCAAAATTGGAGAAGTTTGTATACTTTTGGAATTCTTATATAGAGTTACTTATACTGAAGCAAGAGAACTAATTAAAGAATCAATCACTTGATCCTTCATACTTTAAAAGTCCATCAGCTTATTCAAAGTGTTATCTTAGAAACAAGAAGTAAAGTCATTTATCACTTAAGTCAAAGACATTCCCTATAAAATAGCTTGACTATTCTAAACTAGTTCGACTGAGATTTACTAAACATAGGATTTAGTTTGATTCTAAATATCTTCAAAGTTCATTTTATAAGTCTATTCCATGGATTTAAAGTCTTATAGTGCTTCATCTAGAATTGAAGTCCAAGTATTAGGATTTATTACATCCTAGACTTATTTCACAGATTAGCTTATAGTATTCGAAAAAAGATCCTTGAACATATCAAAGGATCCCTTTATAGTATCAAACAGTTAAGAAAATTCATCAATTGTTTACTAAAAGAAGCTGAAGTCAAATAAACTTTTTCCCTTTTAGCTTTTGTTAATAGTAGTTGTATCTAGACTATTGATATTTACTAGTGATTATTTTGTTTATGATGCACTTTGAGAAGTCTATGATGTAAAAGCGCTACTTACTGTATTAACTAGCCCTTTCAATGTTTGAAAAGCATCCTTTAATTTCGTGAATTATTCTGCTGTTTTGTTTTTTGCCTTTTCGAATGTTGATTAAAGAAACTTCTAAGGACTTGTGATATTAAATCTCTGGAGGAACGAATTCCAATCAATGTTGCCATTAACTGTGTTATAAATATCAGTTACTGTCTGATTTATTTGCTAGCTAATTTTCTCTTTTTAAGTCTAATAAGTAGAGTTAAGTTTTGAGATTTAGTCTTAAACGTTTGACTGAACTTGACTTATTTGTGTATTCAAATTCTTTATTTGTTCTTAGTATAAGTTTTTTAGTTCAGGTAAAGTAGAATTAACTTAAACTTCAATATTACTTATCTTAATCGTCAATTCCTAATTCTAAGTCTATAAACTTTATTTTTCTTAAGTCATGCTAACTTACTTAGCCTCAACTAAGAGAATATCGCTTTGTAATTCTATAGATGCATTTTAAAACTTAAGTTAGAGGTAAGTTTAATTCTAAATGTCTGCTTATATTTACTACCAGTAGTCTTATAAAATAGGAATTCATTAGTTTATTTAATCCTTAGCCTTGGTTTAAAACTGTGTGACTGATTATTTTATACTGCTTTCTATATTTTGTATTTAGGAAATTATGTTTGATAAGTTTTAATTTTATTGTTCTAATCAATATTACTTTTGACTTCTTATTTACTCATCTATCTCATTTGCAATTTCTTTCTCCAAGTCACTTATTATAGTTTCTAAACTTACTTTTTAGTATAAAAATGCCACTAAACTATTTACTGGATTGACTAGATATTATATTTTCTACTAGTACTCTACTATACTATCATTTAGTTAGTCTTTATAATCCTTAATAGTTGCTTCCACTAGAGTTATAGTTTGTTTTATGTTTGCTTCCTATTAAGAAATAGTTGCTAAGGCTTCTTTATAAAGCTGTTTAGTTCTCCCCTTTTACTCTTGGAGTTTTTCAATGTCAGAATTGAGTAACTATCTTCTTTCCTCTGCTAATAAAATAATTTAGTCATAAGTATTTTGTATTTCCTACTTTGCTAGTGAAACGGATTGATTTAAGTAGGAAGTGTAATTATTTGCCAATGACTAAGTTTATTGAATTTATTGTTATAACTAACTTTAATATTAACTTAAGCTTTCATTTAAAGTACTTTGAACTTGCTATTTCACATTTTAGATTTAATCTTCAATTTACTTTTTTGAGTTTTCTATTCCTTCATTTAAAGTTTAGTTTAGCTCCCTTATTTATTACTCAAGCTGCTCTTTTTACTTCAAAACGGTATCAGTAACATTTACTTCTTCCTATATCTATTTTACTATACTTTATAGCTCTTATTTCTTTCCGTCTATTTACTATTAAGTTTACTTTCTCTTTAGTTCTACTTATTCAAGCATCTATTTTTGTAAGTCTTATAAATTGCTGGCCAAGTCTTATACTTTATCTTCAAGTTGACTGATAACTTAAGTTAGTTCTTAACTTGCAAAGCTCTTATATTTCTATATTTGTGAGTTTATTTCATTTCGTATACTTTCTACGCCCTTTGTTATCATCTACTTTAAATTACTAACAGTCTGCTAAGCATTCTACACAAAGTCTTATAATTAGCTTTTTATATCAGAAACTAATTACTGAAGTTAATCTAATTACAGTAGATCTTACACTACTTACTTCGCATTTTATTCCAAAACTTGTTTCTAATTCTTTAGTTCTACTATTTCATCTTCTACTTCCTACTTTATTTATTCAGTAATGCTGCTTATTTAGCTTTCATATTCTTTAATGCTGTTTTATGCTTAAGATCTCAAATCTCCTAACTTATTTTCCCATTCTTATATCAGTTAATCCAATTCAGACTCTAGTTACTTTTACGCATTTTCGAGAGATCTTTTCACTTCTTCAAACTGTTACTTATATGTTTGTACTTTATCACTGACGAGCTACTTATTCTACTCGAAAATCATCTTTACACTTTCAAACTAAGAAGTTATTTCTGAGATTTTCTAGAACACTGTACTGTTTACCAATTTCACTTTATCCTAAATGAAGTCCTAAATTTTATTTCTTATATCATTTAAGTTTTATTCAGCTATTCCTTTTAAAGCTAATACTTTCCTTATTTTCTGAACCATTTCTGAACCAAAATCCTTTTAGCAAAGTTCAATAAAGAACAAGCCTCCAAAGTCTATTCCTACTATTGCTCTCATAAAGTCATCCATTAAGTATAAAGTATATTGCATGTTCATCCCAAGACCGAATAAATCTACTATTTTCTATTTCTAGTCTAGGAGAGCTATTGACTCTAAATTTCTCACTTGATAACTAGAAGTGTTGTTTTCATCTTCTTCTACTACAATCTCATCTGCAAGTTGTATTATAGCTAATAGTTCTTCTTCATCTTCATATTTAGTTACGTTAAACTCATAGTTTGACTCAATTTCAAAAGATACCGTTATGTTATCTCCTTACTCTTAACCTAAAGCTTGGAAAGATAAACTTGAAGTCTCGTTCGTTTTTTCCACGTAACCAGTTTCTTTATTGACAACTTTAGTTCTTTAGGCATTTAAATTAAAAATGCTAGTTTGTTCCATTGTTCCATTTAAGAGATTCCTTAATCTTGGAGTGCTTGAGAAAGATTCTTGATAAAATTCATAAGACTCTATAGAGCTTTTGTCATAGTTTATACATCAATCTTAATTCCCTTCCTCTATAGATTCATCACATTCCGAAGTGCTATTAACTTATCCTTTTAATCGAGCATTTCTTGGCTAAGAAAAACTACCAGTCACTTGTGCTTCTTTTATCATATATCTTTTTACTGTTTGTTTTACTTCATTCTTGTATAGTTCATCTGTGTTGTTACTGCATTTGAAGCTTATTATTTCAGTACTGTTTATATCGACCCTAACTTTTACTCATGGAGGATTTTCATTTGTCTCATTTAAACCTGTAATATTAACACCACTTGACGGTTAAGCGAGGAAAAGTACCTAACTTTCATTCTTCTCTACCACTATTAAATCGATATGATAGGAGTTGTTGGATTAGTCGGTTCCATTCTTTACGTAATAAGAATAATTTTGACTTTCAGTTTGATCTTGAGTAGTTCCCTCCTACAGTTATCTGGACTTTTATTACTTGAAGTTCTAAATTTTCATAGTTGACTAAGACTTAACAACATGTCCTCTTCCAGGGATATTATAGTTCTCTTTCTTTTCTTTTGGAATAAAGAAGTAACAGAGAAGAAACACAGCAGTCAAAAGAAGAAGAATGAAGACTATAGAAATAATTATTAATTTCTTCTTCTTTTACTTAGAAGCTTTTCCTTAGGCATTTTCCTTTTGCTACTGAATTACTTCTTCTCTTTTGCCGCTTTCTTAAAGTTAAGGCTATTCTATCTATCTTGGTGTTGTGAAAGATTATGTTTCATAGCCAAGTTAATGAAGCTACTGAAGTTTGATTTTTGGAGTTGACATCTTATAATAAATGAAGACTAAACTTGATTTAAATGAAAAAATGTACGAAGATTCTAGTCAGGTTTTATAGGTCTATCAGGTTAGCTTTTACTTAATAATTGATTAAAAAATGAAATTATATTATAAAACTGTCAGGTTTTCTTTATCAGGCTAGCTTTTCACTTAATAATTAGTCATGAAGCTAAATAGTAAAATCAAAAAGCATAATTCATTTAGCAAGCTATAAGGAATCAAACTATTTAGTATCCAATAAGAGTAGATCAGTATATGATAAGAAGGAACTATAGTATGCTAGCTATAAGAGCATATAGAATATAACTTAGCACCAAGTAGGAAGTTCTTAACAGTAAGTATTGTTTACTCTCTTAACACATACGAGATTTTAAAAGTAGAGTAACAGTTTGATCAGTAAAGAAAAGATGTCTAAGTATAAGAAGAACACTCATTAGAGAATTAAAGCTAGATAAACATCAGAATATCAAATAAAGCCATATTTCTTTCCTAGTATACTCTAGATTTTAGCTATAGTAGTGAAGTGTTCTACTTATACTAAACTGCTTAATAAGCTTATTTAAGTTAAAGAGCTAATTAGTTTTAATGACAAGTATATCTCTTAATAAGAATCTAATTTAATCTCTTAAGTTATAGTACTTTACATTTTATTTCTAAGATGCATTAATTTGATAACAAATAGCCATTGTTACTGAAGCTTTGCTTGATTAATAAAGAGTCTGTTTATAATTTTACTATCTTACATATAGTAGTAAATCTATAGCTAACATTATTAGCCAAGTTTCGTCTAAGAATTGTAGAATTAATTTATTAATAAAAGTTTATTTAAAGTAAGTTATACCAAAAATGTATGAAACAATAAGATCTCAACATACTTACTTCTTAATATAAATCTTATATACTTCTATTGTCATTTTTAACCATTTTACCTTTAATATTATTCATATTAAACAAAGATATTAATCAATTTTAACTTCAGAAGTCAAATTCTTTGTAGAATATTACCACTGTTTTCTGTCCCGTTGAATAACCTACTGAAACTATATATTTTGGAGAACTCCAAGAAAAACGAGGAACGGGAATACATATTCTCTTGCGCCATATCTTCCAACATCTGCTACTCCAACTAACTGTCCAATATTTTATATATACTCCTGCTTGTCCAGATAACGAATAAATTAATTAGCACTTTCCATAAAACTCCGATGTTTACAGAACAAGACCAAAATCCACAGGTAAAGCTGCATTAGCACTTAGAGATACTCCTGCACCAGTTTCTACTATGCACAAATTGAGTCCACCTAAAGCACTAGATTGAACTATACCATTGGGATTGAGTTCAATTTCTATTCCTTAACGACTTGCACTTATTCCAAAGTTAACATTTATTTCGTAGTATACATTTATGTAAACTACTATAGGACCTATAGGTGTAGGAATCACCAAAATTGGAGAAGTTTGTATACTTTTGGAATTCTTATATAGAGTTACTTATACTGAAGCAAGAGAACTAATTAAAGAATCAATCACTTGATCCTTCATACTTTAAAAGTCCATCAGCTTATTCAAAGTGTTATCTTAGAAACAAGAAGTAAAGTCATTTATCACTTAAGTCAAAGACATTCCCTATAAAATAGCTTGACTATTCTAAACTAGTTCGACTGAGATTTACTAAACATAGGATTTAGTTTGATTCTAAATATCTTCAAAGTTCATTTTATAAGTCTATTCCATGGATTTAAAGTCTTATAGTGCTTCATCTAGAATTGAAGTCCAAGTATTAGGATTTATTACATCCTAGACTTATTTCACAGATTAGCTTATAGTATTCGAAAAAAGATCCTTGAACATATCAAAGGATCCCTTTATAGTATCAAACAGTTAAGAAAATTCATCAATTGTTTACTAAAAGAAGCTGAAGTCAAATAAACTTTTTCCCTTTTAGCTTTTGTTAATAGTAGTTGTATCTAGACTATTGATATTTACTAGTGATTATTTTGTTTATGATGCACTTTGAGAAGTCTATGATGTAAAAGCGCTACTTACTGTATTAACTAGCCCTTTCAATGTTTGAAAAGCATCCTTTAATTTCGTGAATTATTCTGCTGTTTTGTTTTTTGCCTTTTCGAATGTTGATTAAAGAAACTTCTAAGGACTTGTGATATTAAATCTCTGGAGGAACGAATTCCAATCAATGTTGCCATTAACTGTGTTATAAATATCAGTTACTGTCTGATTTATTTGCTAGCTAATTTTCTCTTTTTAAGTCTAATAAGTAGAGTTAAGTTTTGAGATTTAGTCTTAAACGTTTGACTGAACTTGACTTATTTGTGTATTCAAATTCTTTATTTGTTCTTAGTATAAGTTTTTTAGTTCAGGTAAAGTAGAATTAACTTAAACTTCAATATTACTTATCTTAATCGTCAATTCCTAATTCTAAGTCTATAAACTTTATTTTTCTTAAGTCATGCTAACTTACTTAGCCTCAACTAAGAGAATATCGCTTTGTAATTCTATAGATGCATTTTAAAACTTAAGTTAGAGGTAAGTTTAATTCTAAATGTCTGCTTATATTTACTACCAGTAGTCTTATAAAATAGGAATTCATTAGTTTATTTAATCCTTAGCCTTGGTTTAAAACTGTGTGACTGATTATTTTATACTGCTTTCTATATTTTGTATTTAGGAAATTATGTTTGATAAGTTTTAATTTTATTGTTCTAATCAATATTACTTTTGACTTCTTATTTACTCATCTATCTCATTTGCAATTTCTTTCTCCAAGTCACTTATTATAGTTTCTAAACTTACTTTTTAGTATAAAAATGCCACTAAACTATTTACTGGATTGACTAGATATTATATTTTCTACTAGTACTCTACTATACTATCATTTAGTTAGTCTTTATAATCCTTAATAGTTGCTTCCACTAGAGTTATAGTTTGTTTTATGTTTGCTTCCTATTAAGAAATAGTTGCTAAGGCTTCTTTATAAAGCTGTTTAGTTCTCCCCTTTTACTCTTGGAGTTTTTCAATGTCAGAATTGAGTAACTATCTTCTTTCCTCTGCTAATAAAATAATTTAGTCATAAGTATTTTGTATTTCCTACTTTGCTAGTGAAACGGATTGATTTAAGTAGGAAGTGTAATTATTTGCCAATGACTAAGTTTATTGAATTTATTGTTATAACTAACTTTAATATTAACTTAAGCTTTCATTTAAAGTACTTTGAACTTGCTATTTCACATTTTAGATTTAATCTTCAATTTACTTTTTTGAGTTTTCTATTCCTTCATTTAAAGTTTAGTTTAGCTCCCTTATTTATTACTCAAGCTGCTCTTTTTACTTCAAAACGGTATCAGTAACATTTACTTCTTCCTATATCTATTTTACTATACTTTATAGCTCTTATTTCTTTCCGTCTATTTACTATTAAGTTTACTTTCTCTTTAGTTCTACTTATTCAAGCATCTATTTTTGTAAGTCTTATAAATTGCTGGCCAAGTCTTATACTTTATCTTCAAGTTGACTGATAACTTAAGTTAGTTCTTAACTTGCAAAGCTCTTATATTTCTATATTTGTGAGTTTATTTCATTTCGTATACTTTCTACGCCCTTTGTTATCATCTACTTTAAATTACTAACAGTCTGCTAAGCATTCTACACAAAGTCTTATAATTAGCTTTTTATATCAGAAACTAATTACTGAAGTTAATCTAATTACAGTAGATCTTACACTACTTACTTCGCATTTTATTCCAAAACTTGTTTCTAATTCTTTAGTTCTACTATTTCATCTTCTACTTCCTACTTTATTTATTCAGTAATGCTGCTTATTTAGCTTTCATATTCTTTAATGCTGTTTTATGCTTAAGATCTCAAATCTCCTAACTTATTTTCCCATTCTTATATCAGTTAATCCAATTCAGACTCTAGTTACTTTTACGCATTTTCGAGAGATCTTTTCACTTCTTCAAACTGTTACTTATATGTTTGTACTTTATCACTGACGAGCTACTTATTCTACTCGAAAATCATCTTTACACTTTCAAACTAAGAAGTTATTTCTGAGATTTTCTAGAACACTGTACTGTTTACCAATTTCACTTTATCCTAAATGAAGTCCTAAATTTTATTTCTTATATCATTTAAGTTTTATTCAGCTATTCCTTTTAAAGCTAATACTTTCCTTATTTTCTGAACCATTTCTGAACCAAAATCCTTTTAGCAAAGTTCAATAAAGAACAAGCCTCCAAAGTCTATTCCTACTATTGCTCTCATAAAGTCATCCATTAAGTATAAAGTATATTGCATGTTCATCCCAAGACCGAATAAATCTACTATTTTCTATTTCTAGTCTAGGAGAGCTATTGACTCTAAATTTCTCACTTGATAACTAGAAGTGTTGTTTTCATCTTCTTCTACTACAATCTCATCTGCAAGTTGTATTATAGCTAATAGTTCTTCTTCATCTTCATATTTAGTTACGTTAAACTCATAGTTTGACTCAATTTCAAAAGATACCGTTATGTTATCTCCTTACTCTTAACCTAAAGCTTGGAAAGATAAACTTGAAGTCTCGTTCGTTTTTTCCACGTAACCAGTTTCTTTATTGACAACTTTAGTTCTTTAGGCATTTAAATTAAAAATGCTAGTTTGTTCCATTGTTCCATTTAAGAGATTCCTTAATCTTGGAGTGCTTGAGAAAGATTCTTGATAAAATTCATAAGACTCTATAGAGCTTTTGTCATAGTTTATACATCAATCTTAATTCCCTTCCTCTATAGATTCATCACATTCCGAAGTGCTATTAACTTATCCTTTTAATCGAGCATTTCTTGGCTAAGAAAAACTACCAGTCACTTGTGCTTCTTTTATCATATATCTTTTTACTGTTTGTTTTACTTCATTCTTGTATAGTTCATCTGTGTTGTTACTGCATTTGAAGCTTATTATTTCAGTACTGTTTATATCGACCCTAACTTTTACTCATGGAGGATTTTCATTTGTCTCATTTAAACCTGTAATATTAACACCACTTGACGGTTAAGCGAGGAAAAGTACCTAACTTTCATTCTTCTCTACCACTATTAAATCGATATGATAGGAGTTGTTGGATTAGTCGGTTCCATTCTTTACGTAATAAGAATAATTTTGACTTTCAGTTTGATCTTGAGTAGTTCCCTCCTACAGTTATCTGGACTTTTATTACTTGAAGTTCTAAATTTTCATAGTTGACTAAGACTTAACAACATGTCCTCTTCCAGGGATATTATAGTTCTCTTTCTTTTCTTTTGGAATAAAGAAGTAACAGAGAAGAAACACAGCAGTCAAAAGAAGAAGAATGAAGACTATAGAAATAATTATTAATTTCTTCTTCTTTTACTTAGAAGCTTTTCCTTAGGCATTTTCCTTTTGCTACTGAATTACTTCTTCTCTTTTGCCGCTTTCTTAAAGTTAAGGCTATTCTATCTATCTTGGTGTTGTGAAAGATTATGTTTCATAGCCAAGTTAATGAAGCTACTGAAGTTTGATTTTTGGAGTTGACATCTTATAATAAATGAAGACTAAACTTGATTTAAATGAAAAAATGTACGAAGATTCTAGTCAGGTTTTATAGGTCTATCAGGTTAGCTTTTACTTAATAATTGATTAAAAAATGAAATTATATTATAAAACTGTCAGGTTTTCTTTATCAGGCTAGCTTTTCACTTAATAATTAGTCATGAAGCTAAATAGTAAAATCAAAAAGCATAATTCATTTAGCAAGCTATAAGGAATCAAACTATTTAGTATCCAATAAGAGTAGATCAGTATATGATAAGAAGGAACTATAGTATGCTAGCTATAAGAGCATATAGAATATAACTTAGCACCAAGTAGGAAGTTCTTAACAGTAAGTATTGTTTACTCTCTTAACACATACGAGATTTTAAAAGTAGAGTAACAGTTTGATCAGTAAAGAAAAGATGTCTAAGTATAAGAAGAACACTCATTAGAGAATTAAAGCTAGATAAACATCAGAATATCAAATAAAGCCATATTTCTTTCCTAGTATACTCTAGATTTTAGCTATAGTAGTGAAGTGTTCTACTTATACTAAACTGCTTAATAAGCTTATTTAAGTTAAAGAGCTAATTAGTTTTAATGACAAGTATATCTCTTAATAAGAATCTAATTTAATCTCTTAAGTTATAGTACTTTACATTTTATTTCTAAGATGCATTAATTTGATAACAAATAGCCATTGTTACTGAAGCTTTGCTTGATTAATAAAGAGTCTGTTTATAATTTTACTATCTTACATATAGTAGTAAATCTATAGCTAACATTATTAGCCAAGTTTCGTCTAAGAATTGTAGAATTAATTTATTAATAAAAGTTTATTTAAAGTAAGTTATACCAAAAATGTATGAAACAATAAGATCTCAACATACTTACTTCTTAATATAAATCTTATATACTTCTATTGTCATTTTTAACCATTTTACCTTTAATATTATTCATATTAAACAAAGATATTAATCAATTTTAACTTCAGAAGTCAAATTCTTTGTAGAATATTACCACTGTTTTCTGTCCCGTTGAATAACCTACTGAAACTATATATTTTGGAGAACTCCAAGAAAAACGAGGAACGGGAATACATATTCTCTTGCGCCATATCTTCCAACATCTGCTACTCCAACTAACTGTCCAATATTTTATATATACTCCTGCTTGTCCAGATAACGAATAAATTAATTAGCACTTTCCATAAAACTCCGATGTTTACAGAACAAGACCAAAATCCACAGGTAAAGCTGCATTAGCACTTAGAGATACTCCTGCACCAGTTTCTACTATGCACAAATTGAGTCCACCTAAAGCACTAGATTGAACTATACCATTGGGATTGAGTTCAATTTCTATTCCTTAACGACTTGCACTTATTCCAAAGTTAACATTTATTTCGTAGTATACATTTATGTAAACTACTATAGGACCTATAGGTGTAGGAATCACCAAAATTGGAGAAGTTTGTATACTTTTGGAATTCTTATATAGAGTTACTTATACTGAAGCAAGAGAACTAATTAAAGAATCAATCACTTGATCCTTCATACTTTAAAAGTCCATCAGCTTATTCAAAGTGTTATCTTAGAAACAAGAAGTAAAGTCATTTATCACTTAAGTCAAAGACATTCCCTATAAAATAGCTTGACTATTCTAAACTAGTTCGACTGAGATTTACTAAACATAGGATTTAGTTTGATTCTAAATATCTTCAAAGTTCATTTTATAAGTCTATTCCATGGATTTAAAGTCTTATAGTGCTTCATCTAGAATTGAAGTCCAAGTATTAGGATTTATTACATCCTAGACTTATTTCACAGATTAGCTTATAGTATTCGAAAAAAGATCCTTGAACATATCAAAGGATCCCTTTATAGTATCAAACAGTTAAGAAAATTCATCAATTGTTTACTAAAAGAAGCTGAAGTCAAATAAACTTTTTCCCTTTTAGCTTTTGTTAATAGTAGTTGTATCTAGACTATTGATATTTACTAGTGATTATTTTGTTTATGATGCACTTTGAGAAGTCTATGATGTAAAAGCGCTACTTACTGTATTAACTAGCCCTTTCAATGTTTGAAAAGCATCCTTTAATTTCGTGAATTATTCTGCTGTTTTGTTTTTTGCCTTTTCGAATGTTGATTAAAGAAACTTCTAAGGACTTGTGATATTAAATCTCTGGAGGAACGAATTCCAATCAATGTTGCCATTAACTGTGTTATAAATATCAGTTACTGTCTGATTTATTTGCTAGCTAATTTTCTCTTTTTAAGTCTAATAAGTAGAGTTAAGTTTTGAGATTTAGTCTTAAACGTTTGACTGAACTTGACTTATTTGTGTATTCAAATTCTTTATTTGTTCTTAGTATAAGTTTTTTAGTTCAGGTAAAGTAGAATTAACTTAAACTTCAATATTACTTATCTTAATCGTCAATTCCTAATTCTAAGTCTATAAACTTTATTTTTCTTAAGTCATGCTAACTTACTTAGCCTCAACTAAGAGAATATCGCTTTGTAATTCTATAGATGCATTTTAAAACTTAAGTTAGAGGTAAGTTTAATTCTAAATGTCTGCTTATATTTACTACCAGTAGTCTTATAAAATAGGAATTCATTAGTTTATTTAATCCTTAGCCTTGGTTTAAAACTGTGTGACTGATTATTTTATACTGCTTTCTATATTTTGTATTTAGGAAATTATGTTTGATAAGTTTTAATTTTATTGTTCTAATCAATATTACTTTTGACTTCTTATTTACTCATCTATCTCATTTGCAATTTCTTTCTCCAAGTCACTTATTATAGTTTCTAAACTTACTTTTTAGTATAAAAATGCCACTAAACTATTTACTGGATTGACTAGATATTATATTTTCTACTAGTACTCTACTATACTATCATTTAGTTAGTCTTTATAATCCTTAATAGTTGCTTCCACTAGAGTTATAGTTTGTTTTATGTTTGCTTCCTATTAAGAAATAGTTGCTAAGGCTTCTTTATAAAGCTGTTTAGTTCTCCCCTTTTACTCTTGGAGTTTTTCAATGTCAGAATTGAGTAACTATCTTCTTTCCTCTGCTAATAAAATAATTTAGTCATAAATATTTTGTATTTCCTACTTTGCTAGTGAAACGGATTGATTTAAGTAGGAAGTGTAATTATTTGCCAATGACTAAGTTTATTGAATTTATTGTTATAACTAACTTTAATATTAACTTAAGCTTTCATTTAAAGTACTTTGAACTTGCTATTTCACATTTTAGATTTAATCTTCAATTTACTTTTTTGAGTTTTCTATTCCTTCATTTAAAGTTTAGTTTAGCTCCCTTATTTATTACTCAAGCTGCTCTTTTTACTTCAAAACGGTATCAGTAACATTTACTTCTTCCTATATCTATTTTACTATACTTTATAGCTCTTATTTCTTTCCGTCTATTTACTATTAAGTTTACTTTCTCTTTAGTTCTACTTATTCAAGCATCTATTTTTGTAAGTCTTATAAATTGCTGGCCAAGTCTTATACTTTATCTTCAAGTTGACTGATAACTTAAGTTAGTTCTTAACTTGCAAAGCTCTTATATTTCTATATTTGTGAGTTTATTTCATTTCGTATACTTTCTACGCCCTTTGTTATCATCTACTTTAAATTACTAACAGTCTGCTAAGCATTCTACACAAAGTCTTATAATTAGCTTTTTATATCAGAAACTAATTACTGAAGTTAATCTAATTACAGTAGATCTTACACTACTTACTTCGCATTTTATTCCAAAACTTGTTTCTAATTCTTTAGTTCTACTATTTCATCTTCTACTTCCTACTTTATTTATTCAGTAATGCTGCTTATTTAGCTTTCATATTCTTTAATGCTGTTTTATGCTTAAGATCTCAAATCTCCTAACTTATTTTCCCATTCTTATATCAGTTAATCCAATTCAGACTCTAGTTACTTTTACGCATTTTCGAGAGATCTTTTCACTTCTTCAAACTGTTACTTATATGTTTGTACTTTATCACTGACGAGCTACTTATTCTACTCGAAAATCATCTTTACACTTTCAAACTAAGAAGTTATTTCTGAGATTTTCTAGAACACTGTACTGTTTACCAATTTCACTTTATCCTAAATGAAGTCCTAAATTTTATTTCTTATATCATTTAAGTTTTATTCAGCTATTCCTTTTAAAGCTAATACTTTCCTTATTTTCTGAACCATTTCTGAACCAAAATCCTTTTAGCAAAGTTCAATAAAGAACAAGCCTCCAAAGTCTATTCCTACTATTGCTCTCATAAAGTCATCCATTAAGTATAAAGTATATTGCATGTTCATCCCAAGACCGAATAAATCTACTATTTTCTATTTCTAGTCTAGGAGAGCTATTGACTCTAAATTTCTCACTTGATAACTAGAAGTGTTGTTTTCATCTTCTTCTACTACAATCTCATCTGCAAGTTGTATTATAGCTAATAGTTCTTCTTCATCTTCATATTTAGTTACGTTAAACTCATAGTTTGACTCAATTTCAAAAGATACCGTTATGTTATCTCCTTACTCTTAACCTAAAGCTTGGAAAGATAAACTTGAAGTCTCGTTCGTTTTTTCCACGTAACCAGTTTCTTTATTGACAACTTTAGTTCTTTAGGCATTTAAATTAAAAATGCTAGTTTGTTCCATTGTTCCATTTAAGAGATTCCTTAATCTTGGAGTGCTTGAGAAAGATTCTTGATAAAATTCATAAGACTCTATAGAGCTTTTGTCATAGTTTATACATCAATCTTAATTCCCTTCCTCTATAGATTCATCACATTCCGAAGTGCTATTAACTTATCCTTTTAATCGAGCATTTCTTGGCTAAGAAAAACTACCAGTCACTTGTGCTTCTTTTATCATATATCTTTTTACTGTTTGTTTTACTTCATTCTTGTATAGTTCATCTGTGTTGTTACTGCATTTGAAGCTTATTATTTCAGTACTGTTTATATCGACCCTAACTTTTACTCATGGAGGATTTTCATTTGTCTCATTTAAACCTGTAATATTAACACCACTTGACGGTTAAGCGAGGAAAAGTACCTAACTTTCATTCTTCTCTACCACTATTAAATCGATATGATAGGAGTTGTTGGATTAGTCGGTTCCATTCTTTACGTAATAAGAATAATTTTGACTTTCAGTTTGATCTTGAGTAGTTCCCTCCTACAGTTATCTGGACTTTTATTACTTGAAGTTCTAAATTTTCATAGTTGACTAAGACTTAACAACATGTCCTCTTCCAGGGATATTATAGTTCTCTTTCTTTTCTTTTGGAATAAAGAAGTAACAGAGAAGAAACACAGCAGTCAAAAGAAGAAGAATGAAGACTATAGAAATAATTATTAATTTCTTCTTCTTTTACTTAGAAGCTTTTCCTTAGGCATTTTCCTTTTGCTACTGAATTACTTCTTCTCTTTTGCCGCTTTCTTAAAGTTAAGGCTATTCTATCTATCTTGGTGTTGTGAAAGATTATGTTTCATAGCCAAGTTAATGAAGCTACTGAAGTTTGATTTTTGGAGTTGACATCTTATAATAAATGAAGACTAAACTTGATTTAAATGAAAAAATGTACGAAGATTCTAGTCAGGTTTTATAGGTCTATCAGGTTAGCTTTTACTTAATAATTGATTAAAAAATGAAATTATATTATAAAACTGTCAGGTTTTCTTTATCAGGCTAGCTTTTCACTTAATAATTAGTCATGAAGCTAAATAGTAAAATCAAAAAGCATAATTCATTTAGCAAGCTATAAGGAATCAAACTATTTAGTATCCAATAAGAGTAGATCAGTATATGATAAGAAGGAACTATAGTATGCTAGCTATAAGAGCATATAGAATATAACTTAGCACCAAGTAGGAAGTTCTTAACAGTAAGTATTGTTTACTCTCTTAACACATACGAGATTTTAAAAGTAGAGTAACAGTTTGATCAGTAAAGAAAAGATGTCTAAGTATAAGAAGAACACTCATTAGAGAATTAAAGCTAGATAAACATCAGAATATCAAATAAAGCCATATTTCTTTCCTAGTATACTCTAGATTTTAGCTATAGTAGTGAAGTGTTCTACTTATACTAAACTGCTTAATAAGCTTATTTAAGTTAAAGAGCTAATTAGTTTTAATGACAAGTATATCTCTTAATAAGAATCTAATTTAATCTCTTAAGTTATAGTACTTTACATTTTATTTCTAAGATGCATTAATTTGATAACAAATAGCCATTGTTACTGAAGCTTTGCTTGATTAATAAAGAGTCTGTTTATAATTTTACTATCTTACATATAGTAGTAAATCTATAGCTAACATTATTAGCCAAGTTTCGTCTAAGAATTGTAGAATTAATTTATTAATAAAAGTTTATTTAAAGTAAGTTATACCAAAAATGTATGAAACAATAAGATCTCAACATACTTACTTCTTAATATAAATCTTATATACTTCTATTGTCATTTTTAACCATTTTACCTTTAATATTATTCATATTAAACAAAGATATTAATCAATTTTAACTTCAGAAGTCAAATTCTTTGTAGAATATTACCACTGTTTTCTGTCCCGTTGAATAACCTACTGAAACTATATATTTTGGAGAACTCCAAGAAAAACGAGGAACGGGAATACATATTCTCTTGCGCCATATCTTCCAACATCTGCTACTCCAACTAACTGTCCAATATTTTATATATACTCCTGCTTGTCCAGATAACGAATAAATTAATTAGCACTTTCCATAAAACTCCGATGTTTACAGAACAAGACCAAAATCCACAGGTAAAGCTGCATTAGCACTTAGAGATACTCCTGCACCAGTTTCTACTATGCACAAATTGAGTCCACCTAAAGCACTAGATTGAACTATACCATTGGGATTGAGTTCAATTTCTATTCCTTAACGACTTGCACTTATTCCAAAGTTAACATTTATTTCGTAGTATACATTTATGTAAACTACTATAGGACCTATAGGTGTAGGAATCACCAAAATTGGAGAAGTTTGTATACTTTTGGAATTCTTATATAGAGTTACTTATACTGAAGCAAGAGAACTAATTAAAGAATCAATCACTTGATCCTTCATACTTTAAAAGTCCATCAGCTTATTCAAAGTGTTATCTTAGAAACAAGAAGTAAAGTCATTTATCACTTAAGTCAAAGACATTCCCTATAAAATAGCTTGACTATTCTAAACTAGTTCGACTGAGATTTACTAAACATAGGATTTAGTTTGATTCTAAATATCTTCAAAGTTCATTTTATAAGTCTATTCCATGGATTTAAAGTCTTATAGTGCTTCATCTAGAATTGAAGTCCAAGTATTAGGATTTATTACATCCTAGACTTATTTCACAGATTAGCTTATAGTATTCGAAAAAAGATCCTTGAACATATCAAAGGATCCCTTTATAGTATCAAACAGTTAAGAAAATTCATCAATTGTTTACTAAAAGAAGCTGAAGTCAAATAAACTTTTTCCCTTTTAGCTTTTGTTAATAGTAGTTGTATCTAGACTATTGATATTTACTAGTGATTATTTTGTTTATGATGCACTTTGAGAAGTCTATGATGTAAAAGCGCTACTTACTGTATTAACTAGCCCTTTCAATGTTTGAAAAGCATCCTTTAATTTCGTGAATTATTCTGCTGTTTTGTTTTTTGCCTTTTCGAATGTTGATTAAAGAAACTTCTAAGGACTTGTGATATTAAATCTCTGGAGGAACGAATTCCAATCAATGTTGCCATTAACTGTGTTATAAATATCAGTTACTGTCTGATTTATTTGCTAGCTAATTTTCTCTTTTTAAGTCTAATAAGTAGAGTTAAGTTTTGAGATTTAGTCTTAAACGTTTGACTGAACTTGACTTATTTGTGTATTCAAATTCTTTATTTGTTCTTAGTATAAGTTTTTTAGTTCAGGTAAAGTAGAATTAACTTAAACTTCAATATTACTTATCTTAATCGTCAATTCCTAATTCTAAGTCTATAAACTTTATTTTTCTTAAGTCATGCTAACTTACTTAGCCTCAACTAAGAGAATATCGCTTTGTAATTCTATAGATGCATTTTAAAACTTAAGTTAGAGGTAAGTTTAATTCTAAATGTCTGCTTATATTTACTACCAGTAGTCTTATAAAATAGGAATTCATTAGTTTATTTAATCCTTAGCCTTGGTTTAAAACTGTGTGACTGATTATTTTATACTGCTTTCTATATTTTGTATTTAGGAAATTATGTTTGATAAGTTTTAATTTTATTGTTCTAATCAATATTACTTTTGACTTCTTATTTACTCATCTATCTCATTTGCAATTTCTTTCTCCAAGTCACTTATTATAGTTTCTAAACTTACTTTTTAGTATAAAAATGCCACTAAACTATTTACTGGATTGACTAGATATTATATTTTCTACTAGTACTCTACTATACTATCATTTAGTTAGTCTTTATAATCCTTAATAGTTGCTTCCACTAGAGTTATAGTTTGTTTTATGTTTGCTTCCTATTAAGAAATAGTTGCTAAGGCTTCTTTATAAAGCTGTTTAGTTCTCCCCTTTTACTCTTGGAGTTTTTCAATGTCAGAATTGAGTAACTATCTTCTTTCCTCTGCTAATAAAATAATTTAGTCATAAATATTTTGTATTTCCTACTTTGCT
The DNA here is from genome assembly GCA_946699065.1 of Loxodes magnus. Taxonomy (NCBI): domain Eukaryota; phylum Ciliophora; class Karyorelictea; order Loxodida; family Loxodidae; genus Loxodes; species Loxodes magnus. The sequence continues at coordinate 1,094,728 of CAMPDV010000025.1, read as the reverse complement.
AGTGAAACGGATTGATTTAAGTAGGAAGTGTAATTATTTGCCAATGACTAAGTTTATTGAATTTATTGTTATAACTAACTTTAATATTAACTTAAGCTTTCATTTAAAGTACTTTGAACTTGCTATTTCACATTTTAGATTTAATCTTCAATTTACTTTTTTGAGTTTTCTATTCCTTCATTTAAAGTTTAGTTTAGCTCCCTTATTTATTACTCAAGCTGCTCTTTTTACTTCAAAACGGTATCAGTAACATTTACTTCTTCCTATATCTATTTTACTATACTTTATAGCTCTTATTTCTTTCCGTCTATTTACTATTAAGTTTACTTTCTCTTTAGTTCTACTTATTCAAGCATCTATTTTTGTAAGTCTTATAAATTGCTGGCCAAGTCTTATACTTTATCTTCAAGTTGACTGATAACTTAAGTTAGTTCTTAACTTGCAAAGCTCTTATATTTCTATATTTGTGAGTTTATTTCATTTCGTATACTTTCTACGCCCTTTGTTATCATCTACTTTAAATTACTAACAGTCTGCTAAGCATTCTACACAAAGTCTTATAATTAGCTTTTTATATCAGAAACTAATTACTGAAGTTAATCTAATTACAGTAGATCTTACACTACTTACTTCGCATTTTATTCCAAAACTTGTTTCTAATTCTTTAGTTCTACTATTTCATCTTCTACTTCCTACTTTATTTATTCAGTAATGCTGCTTATTTAGCTTTCATATTCTTTAATGCTGTTTTATGCTTAAGATCTCAAATCTCCTAACTTATTTTCCCATTCTTATATCAGTTAATCCAATTCAGACTCTAGTTACTTTTACGCATTTTCGAGAGATCTTTTCACTTCTTCAAACTGTTACTTATATGTTTGTACTTTATCACTGACGAGCTACTTATTCTACTCGAAAATCATCTTTACACTTTCAAACTAAGAAGTTATTTCTGAGATTTTCTAGAACACTGTACTGTTTACCAATTTCACTTTATCCTAAATGAAGTCCTAAATTTTATTTCTTATATCATTTAAGTTTTATTCAGCTATTCCTTTTAAAGCTAATACTTTCCTTATTTTCTGAACCATTTCTGAACCAAAATCCTTTTAGCAAAGTTCAATAAAGAACAAGCCTCCAAAGTCTATTCCTACTATTGCTCTCATAAAGTCATCCATTAAGTATAAAGTATATTGCATGTTCATCCCAAGACCGAATAAATCTACTATTTTCTATTTCTAGTCTAGGAGAGCTATTGACTCTAAATTTCTCACTTGATAACTAGAAGTGTTGTTTTCATCTTCTTCTACTACAATCTCATCTGCAAGTTGTATTATAGCTAATAGTTCTTCTTCATCTTCATATTTAGTTACGTTAAACTCATAGTTTGACTCAATTTCAAAAGATACCGTTATGTTATCTCCTTACTCTTAACCTAAAGCTTGGAAAGATAAACTTGAAGTCTCGTTCGTTTTTTCCACGTAACCAGTTTCTTTATTGACAACTTTAGTTCTTTAGGCATTTAAATTAAAAATGCTAGTTTGTTCCATTGTTCCATTTAAGAGATTCCTTAATCTTGGAGTGCTTGAGAAAGATTCTTGATAAAATTCATAAGACTCTATAGAGCTTTTGTCATAGTTTATACATCAATCTTAATTCCCTTCCTCTATAGATTCATCACATTCCGAAGTGCTATTAACTTATCCTTTTAATCGAGCATTTCTTGGCTAAGAAAAACTACCAGTCACTTGTGCTTCTTTTATCATATATCTTTTTACTGTTTGTTTTACTTCATTCTTGTATAGTTCATCTGTGTTGTTACTGCATTTGAAGCTTATTATTTCAGTACTGTTTATATCGACCCTAACTTTTACTCATGGAGGATTTTCATTTGTCTCATTTAAACCTGTAATATTAACACCACTTGACGGTTAAGCGAGGAAAAGTACCTAACTTTCATTCTTCTCTACCACTATTAAATCGATATGATAGGAGTTGTTGGATTAGTCGGTTCCATTCTTTACGTAATAAGAATAATTTTGACTTTCAGTTTGATCTTGAGTAGTTCCCTCCTACAGTTATCTGGACTTTTATTACTTGAAGTTCTAAATTTTCATAGTTGACTAAGACTTAACAACATGTCCTCTTCCAGGGATATTATAGTTCTCTTTCTTTTCTTTTGGAATAAAGAAGTAACAGAGAAGAAACACAGCAGTCAAAAGAAGAAGAATGAAGACTATAGAAATAATTATTAATTTCTTCTTCTTTTACTTAGAAGCTTTTCCTTAGGCATTTTCCTTTTGCTACTGAATTACTTCTTCTCTTTTGCCGCTTTCTTAAAGTTAAGGCTATTCTATCTATCTTGGTGTTGTGAAAGATTATGTTTCATAGCCAAGTTAATGAAGCTACTGAAGTTTGATTTTTGGAGTTGACATCTTATAATAAATGAAGACTAAACTTGATTTAAATGAAAAAATGTACGAAGATTCTAGTCAGGTTTTATAGGTCTATCAGGTTAGCTTTTACTTAATAATTGATTAAAAAATGAAATTATATTATAAAACTGTCAGGTTTTCTTTATCAGGCTAGCTTTTCACTTAATAATTAGTCATGAAGCTAAATAGTAAAATCAAAAAGCATAATTCATTTAGCAAGCTATAAGGAATCAAACTATTTAGTATCCAATAAGAGTAGATCAGTATATGATAAGAAGGAACTATAGTATGCTAGCTATAAGAGCATATAGAATATAACTTAGCACCAAGTAGGAAGTTCTTAACAGTAAGTATTGTTTACTCTCTTAACACATACGAGATTTTAAAAGTAGAGTAACAGTTTGATCAGTAAAGAAAAGATGTCTAAGTATAAGAAGAACACTCATTAGAGAATTAAAGCTAGATAAACATCAGAATATCAAATAAAGCCATATTTCTTTCCTAGTATACTCTAGATTTTAGCTATAGTAGTGAAGTGTTCTACTTATACTAAACTGCTTAATAAGCTTATTTAAGTTAAAGAGCTAATTAGTTTTAATGACAAGTATATCTCTTAATAAGAATCTAATTTAATCTCTTAAGTTATAGTACTTTACATTTTATTTCTAAGATGCATTAATTTGATAACAAATAGCCATTGTTACTGAAGCTTTGCTTGATTAATAAAGAGTCTGTTTATAATTTTACTATCTTACATATAGTAGTAAATCTATAGCTAACATTATTAGCCAAGTTTCGTCTAAGAATTGTAGAATTAATTTATTAATAAAAGTTTATTTAAAGTAAGTTATACCAAAAATGTATGAAACAATAAGATCTCAACATACTTACTTCTTAATATAAATCTTATATACTTCTATTGTCATTTTTAACCATTTTACCTTTAATATTATTCATATTAAACAAAGATATTAATCAATTTTAACTTCAGAAGTCAAATTCTTTGTAGAATATTACCACTGTTTTCTGTCCCGTTGAATAACCTACTGAAACTATATATTTTGGAGAACTCCAAGAAAAACGAGGAACGGGAATACATATTCTCTTGCGCCATATCTTCCAACATCTGCTACTCCAACTAACTGTCCAATATTTTATATATACTCCTGCTTGTCCAGATAACGAATAAATTAATTAGCACTTTCCATAAAACTCCGATGTTTACAGAACAAGACCAAAATCCACAGGTAAAGCTGCATTAGCACTTAGAGATACTCCTGCACCAGTTTCTACTATGCACAAATTGAGTCCACCTAAAGCACTAGATTGAACTATACCATTGGGATTGAGTTCAATTTCTATTCCTTAACGACTTGCACTTATTCCAAAGTTAACATTTATTTCGTAGTATACATTTATGTAAACTACTATAGGACCTATAGGTGTAGGAATCACCAAAATTGGAGAAGTTTGTATACTTTTGGAATTCTTATATAGAGTTACTTATACTGAAGCAAGAGAACTAATTAAAGAATCAATCACTTGATCCTTCATACTTTAAAAGTCCATCAGCTTATTCAAAGTGTTATCTTAGAAACAAGAAGTAAAGTCATTTATCACTTAAGTCAAAGACATTCCCTATAAAATAGCTTGACTATTCTAAACTAGTTCGACTGAGATTTACTAAACATAGGATTTAGTTTGATTCTAAATATCTTCAAAGTTCATTTTATAAGTCTATTCCATGGATTTAAAGTCTTATAGTGCTTCATCTAGAATTGAAGTCCAAGTATTAGGATTTATTACATCCTAGACTTATTTCACAGATTAGCTTATAGTATTCGAAAAAAGATCCTTGAACATATCAAAGGATCCCTTTATAGTATCAAACAGTTAAGAAAATTCATCAATTGTTTACTAAAAGAAGCTGAAGTCAAATAAACTTTTTCCCTTTTAGCTTTTGTTAATAGTAGTTGTATCTAGACTATTGATATTTACTAGTGATTATTTTGTTTATGATGCACTTTGAGAAGTCTATGATGTAAAAGCGCTACTTACTGTATTAACTAGCCCTTTCAATGTTTGAAAAGCATCCTTTAATTTCGTGAATTATTCTGCTGTTTTGTTTTTTGCCTTTTCGAATGTTGATTAAAGAAACTTCTAAGGACTTGTGATATTAAATCTCTGGAGGAACGAATTCCAATCAATGTTGCCATTAACTGTGTTATAAATATCAGTTACTGTCTGATTTATTTGCTAGCTAATTTTCTCTTTTTAAGTCTAATAAGTAGAGTTAAGTTTTGAGATTTAGTCTTAAACGTTTGACTGAACTTGACTTATTTGTGTATTCAAATTCTTTATTTGTTCTTAGTATAAGTTTTTTAGTTCAGGTAAAGTAGAATTAACTTAAACTTCAATATTACTTATCTTAATCGTCAATTCCTAATTCTAAGTCTATAAACTTTATTTTTCTTAAGTCATGCTAACTTACTTAGCCTCAACTAAGAGAATATCGCTTTGTAATTCTATAGATGCATTTTAAAACTTAAGTTAGAGGTAAGTTTAATTCTAAATGTCTGCTTATATTTACTACCAGTAGTCTTATAAAATAGGAATTCATTAGTTTATTTAATCCTTAGCCTTGGTTTAAAACTGTGTGACTGATTATTTTATACTGCTTTCTATATTTTGTATTTAGGAAATTATGTTTGATAAGTTTTAATTTTATTGTTCTAATCAATATTACTTTTGACTTCTTATTTACTCATCTATCTCATTTGCAATTTCTTTCTCCAAGTCACTTATTATAGTTTCTAAACTTACTTTTTAGTATAAAAATGCCACTAAACTATTTACTGGATTGACTAGATATTATATTTTCTACTAGTACTCTACTATACTATCATTTAGTTAGTCTTTATAATCCTTAATAGTTGCTTCCACTAGAGTTATAGTTTGTTTTATGTTTGCTTCCTATTAAGAAATAGTTGCTAAGGCTTCTTTATAAAGCTGTTTAGTTCTCCCCTTTTACTCTTGGAGTTTTTCAATGTCAGAATTGAGTAACTATCTTCTTTCCTCTGCTAATAAAATAATTTAGTCATAAATATTTTGTATTTCCTACTTTGCTAGTGAAACGGATTGATTTAAGTAGGAAGTGTAATTATTTGCCAATGACTAAGTTTATTGAATTTATTGTTATAACTAACTTTAATATTAACTTAAGCTTTCATTTAAAGTACTTTGAACTTGCTATTTCACATTTTAGATTTAATCTTCAATTTACTTTTTTGAGTTTTCTATTCCTTCATTTAAAGTTTAGTTTAGCTCCCTTATTTATTACTCAAGCTGCTCTTTTTACTTCAAAACGGTATCAGTAACATTTACTTCTTCCTATATCTATTTTACTATACTTTATAGCTCTTATTTCTTTCCGTCTATTTACTATTAAGTTTACTTTCTCTTTAGTTCTACTTATTCAAGCATCTATTTTTGTAAGTCTTATAAATTGCTGGCCAAGTCTTATACTTTATCTTCAAGTTGACTGATAACTTAAGTTAGTTCTTAACTTGCAAAGCTCTTATATTTCTATATTTGTGAGTTTATTTCATTTCGTATACTTTCTACGCCCTTTGTTATCATCTACTTTAAATTACTAACAGTCTGCTAAGCATTCTACACAAAGTCTTATAATTAGCTTTTTATATCAGAAACTAATTACTGAAGTTAATCTAATTACAGTAGATCTTACACTACTTACTTCGCATTTTATTCCAAAACTTGTTTCTAATTCTTTAGTTCTACTATTTCATCTTCTACTTCCTACTTTATTTATTCAGTAATGCTGCTTATTTAGCTTTCATATTCTTTAATGCTGTTTTATGCTTAAGATCTCAAATCTCCTAACTTATTTTCCCATTCTTATATCAGTTAATCCAATTCAGACTCTAGTTACTTTTACGCATTTTCGAGAGATCTTTTCACTTCTTCAAACTGTTACTTATATGTTTGTACTTTATCACTGACGAGCTACTTATTCTACTCGAAAATCATCTTTACACTTTCAAACTAAGAAGTTATTTCTGAGATTTTCTAGAACACTGTACTGTTTACCAATTTCACTTTATCCTAAATGAAGTCCTAAATTTTATTTCTTATATCATTTAAGTTTTATTCAGCTATTCCTTTTAAAGCTAATACTTTCCTTATTTTCTGAACCATTTCTGAACCAAAATCCTTTTAGCAAAGTTCAATAAAGAACAAGCCTCCAAAGTCTATTCCTACTATTGCTCTCATAAAGTCATCCATTAAGTATAAAGTATATTGCATGTTCATCCCAAGACCGAATAAATCTACTATTTTCTATTTCTAGTCTAGGAGAGCTATTGACTCTAAATTTCTCACTTGATAACTAGAAGTGTTGTTTTCATCTTCTTCTACTACAATCTCATCTGCAAGTTGTATTATAGCTAATAGTTCTTCTTCATCTTCATATTTAGTTACGTTAAACTCATAGTTTGACTCAATTTCAAAAGATACCGTTATGTTATCTCCTTACTCTTAACCTAAAGCTTGGAAAGATAAACTTGAAGTCTCGTTCGTTTTTTCCACGTAACCAGTTTCTTTATTGACAACTTTAGTTCTTTAGGCATTTAAATTAAAAATGCTAGTTTGTTCCATTGTTCCATTTAAGAGATTCCTTAATCTTGGAGTGCTTGAGAAAGATTCTTGATAAAATTCATAAGACTCTATAGAGCTTTTGTCATAGTTTATACATCAATCTTAATTCCCTTCCTCTATAGATTCATCACATTCCGAAGTGCTATTAACTTATCCTTTTAATCGAGCATTTCTTGGCTAAGAAAAACTACCAGTCACTTGTGCTTCTTTTATCATATATCTTTTTACTGTTTGTTTTACTTCATTCTTGTATAGTTCATCTGTGTTGTTACTGCATTTGAAGCTTATTATTTCAGTACTGTTTATATCGACCCTAACTTTTACTCATGGAGGATTTTCATTTGTCTCATTTAAACCTGTAATATTAACACCACTTGACGGTTAAGCGAGGAAAAGTACCTAACTTTCATTCTTCTCTACCACTATTAAATCGATATGATAGGAGTTGTTGGATTAGTCGGTTCCATTCTTTACGTAATAAGAATAATTTTGACTTTCAGTTTGATCTTGAGTAGTTCCCTCCTACAGTTATCTGGACTTTTATTACTTGAAGTTCTAAATTTTCATAGTTGACTAAGACTTAACAACATGTCCTCTTCCAGGGATATTATAGTTCTCTTTCTTTTCTTTTGGAATAAAGAAGTAACAGAGAAGAAACACAGCAGTCAAAAGAAGAAGAATGAAGACTATAGAAATAATTATTAATTTCTTCTTCTTTTACTTAGAAGCTTTTCCTTAGGCATTTTCCTTTTGCTACTGAATTACTTCTTCTCTTTTGCCGCTTTCTTAAAGTTAAGGCTATTCTATCTATCTTGGTGTTGTGAAAGATTATGTTTCATAGCCAAGTTAATGAAGCTACTGAAGTTTGATTTTTGGAGTTGACATCTTATAATAAATGAAGACTAAACTTGATTTAAATGAAAAAATGTACGAAGATTCTAGTCAGGTTTTATAGGTCTATCAGGTTAGCTTTTACTTAATAATTGATTAAAAAATGAAATTATATTATAAAACTGTCAGGTTTTCTTTATCAGGCTAGCTTTTCACTTAATAATTAGTCATGAAGCTAAATAGTAAAATCAAAAAGCATAATTCATTTAGCAAGCTATAAGGAATCAAACTATTTAGTATCCAATAAGAGTAGATCAGTATATGATAAGAAGGAACTATAGTATGCTAGCTATAAGAGCATATAGAATATAACTTAGCACCAAGTAGGAAGTTCTTAACAGTAAGTATTGTTTACTCTCTTAACACATACGAGATTTTAAAAGTAGAGTAACAGTTTGATCAGTAAAGAAAAGATGTCTAAGTATAAGAAGAACACTCATTAGAGAATTAAAGCTAGATAAACATCAGAATATCAAATAAAGCCATATTTCTTTCCTAGTATACTCTAGATTTTAGCTATAGTAGTGAAGTGTTCTACTTATACTAAACTGCTTAATAAGCTTATTTAAGTTAAAGAGCTAATTAGTTTTAATGACAAGTATATCTCTTAATAAGAATCTAATTTAATCTCTTAAGTTATAGTACTTTACATTTTATTTCTAAGATGCATTAATTTGATAACAAATAGCCATTGTTACTGAAGCTTTGCTTGATTAATAAAGAGTCTGTTTATAATTTTACTATCTTACATATAGTAGTAAATCTATAGCTAACATTATTAGCCAAGTTTCGTCTAAGAATTGTAGAATTAATTTATTAATAAAAGTTTATTTAAAGTAAGTTATACCAAAAATGTATGAAACAATAAGATCTCAACATACTTACTTCTTAATATAAATCTTATATACTTCTATTGTCATTTTTAACCATTTTACCTTTAATATTATTCATATTAAACAAAGATATTAATCAATTTTAACTTCAGAAGTCAAATTCTTTGTAGAATATTACCACTGTTTTCTGTCCCGTTGAATAACCTACTGAAACTATATATTTTGGAGAACTCCAAGAAAAACGAGGAACGGGAATACATATTCTCTTGCGCCATATCTTCCAACATCTGCTACTCCAACTAACTGTCCAATATTTTATATATACTCCTGCTTGTCCAGATAACGAATAAATTAATTAGCACTTTCCATAAAACTCCGATGTTTACAGAACAAGACCAAAATCCACAGGTAAAGCTGCATTAGCACTTAGAGATACTCCTGCACCAGTTTCTACTATGCACAAATTGAGTCCACCTAAAGCACTAGATTGAACTATACCATTGGGATTGAGTTCAATTTCTATTCCTTAACGACTTGCACTTATTCCAAAGTTAACATTTATTTCGTAGTATACATTTATGTAAACTACTATAGGACCTATAGGTGTAGGAATCACCAAAATTGGAGAAGTTTGTATACTTTTGGAATTCTTATATAGAGTTACTTATACTGAAGCAAGAGAACTAATTAAAGAATCAATCACTTGATCCTTCATACTTTAAAAGTCCATCAGCTTATTCAAAGTGTTATCTTAGAAACAAGAAGTAAAGTCATTTATCACTTAAGTCAAAGACATTCCCTATAAAATAGCTTGACTATTCTAAACTAGTTCGACTGAGATTTTACATTGCTTATCCATTTCATAGTATCCACTTAGTCTTGTCTGCAATTTTCATTTAGAAACTTTTTAATCATGCTTTTATGGCCTTAATCAATTTTAGTGATTAGTTTGTTTTATTAAGCAGACTTTATCATCTGCATATGCTAATGCGCCACAAAATATTTCACTTTAGCCTAAATTCTTCTCCATTGCTAATTTAATGCCACATTCCTTTTCTCTTTACTCATTTAGCAATATGTTAATTATTATCTTAATAGATTTAGTTAGCATGTATTTCATTATTTAACTCCTTTTTCTGTTATAAATATTTCTGAGGTTAAATCATTTATCTTTAGATATATTCCTCCTCATTGTACATTTCTGCTAGAAGTTTAATTAGATGTTCAGGTACTTAAATATCGTTTAGATTTTGTCATATATCTTATCGAATAACAGAGTCAAAAGCTTTTTTATGTCAATAAAGATCACTATTTTTTCTATATTATTTATATGTAGTCATTACTTTTATACTTTCAGGTTAAATATTTGTTGGGAATATGCTTTATTTAGCTTGAAGCTATATTACAGTTCGTCATCACAATTTGTAAATAGGGTACTATTTTTTTATACAGTCAGAAGTCTGAAATTTTCATGATGTGGTTGATAAGAGAGATGGGTCTATAGTTCATTGGATCACCTAAACTTCCTGTTTTGTGTAGCAGTACTATCTATTATTTTTTAAAACCGCCATAGTTGTTCGAAGGGGAACAACAAGGTCATCTTCATCAGAGGTTGGGGATTTTAAGTACCCATAATTGACATATGTCGTCCTCTGCTTTGGTGATGCAATGAGACACAATCCTGCCATGTCCTTGGACCTCCAACAAGTAGATAAGATTACGTTTATTCTTAAATTATATCAGTATTGAACATTTTTATCAGTACTGAATAATTATACCAGTATTGAACAAGGTCTACCAGTATCTGATAATTTTATCAGTAACAAACATCCTTGTCAGTATGAAACATTTTTTTAAAGAGCTGTGCACCAATGAGAGTGCTACACGCTCTATAATCAAATTTATTTACTTATTTATTTTTAAAGGATTCTTTCATTCTTATTGGAATACATTCTTGTTCTAATATTTCTTTTACAAACTACGCTGTTATTTTTAGTGATTTTTCTCCTCCTGAATTTATATTAACATCTTGTATTTAATCTGGACTTGATGCTTTTCATTAAGAAATTTTTTTATAGCTTCTAAAATATTTTCCAGTTAGATTTCCACTTTACTTCTGTTTTTAAATTCTTCTGATAATTTGTTCTTACCATTCTAATATAGTTGTTGCAAACTGATTTTAAATCTTTAAATATCTTAAGGGTTCACTATTTTTAATTGGTTATTTTTTCTTTATCTTATTATTTTCTTCATCCCTTTTCAAATATCGTTTAAATTACCTTTATTATCTGATCCAGCATCATATTCATTTAATTTTTACAATCTTTCTTTATTTAAAACCTTAATTTCTTCTTATTTCTTACCTTGTCTTTATTTCTAATGTTGAATTTGGGTAACCTTACCTTACGATCAATTTTACCTTTTTAGCTTGTTTTTGAAAATTCTCCATAGTTACTTTTTTTCTGCAGAGTAGTTAAATTTTATTGTGACATTGGAAGCATATCCACAGGCTTGAGATACTCCTTATTGTATCTTTTCTTGTCACTTGTCATAAAATTCTGCACGGTCTTAATGTGCAAATTCTGTTTCATCCATTTTTTTTAAATCGAGTTTGAAATTTCTATTAGAAGGCTTTCTATCTTAATTTATTGTAACATATCCTTTTTGATTTTGTTACTTGCTTGATTTTGTTTTCAATTTGCAGGATAATTTTACCTAATGATAACCTTAAATAGCACTTAAATAAAACTTTTTTCACTATATAGAGTGTAATAAACCCATCCGTTAGGAATTAATCTATTTTAAATCCTGTATTGTGTTATTTTGTAATATAAGTTAGATCTTCCGCTGGATCTTACAAGCTAATTTGAACTCATACATGAGTTTTAAGAGGTGTTCTCCTTCAATATGAAGTTAATTTGGGAGCAAGTAAGGGATATGAACGTCAAGATCTCCCAATATTAATATTTTTAGTCCTTTCTCTTATCCTATATAAATAAATAATTTTTAAATTAGAAATAATAATAATAATTTATTAAAGTGGTGTCACCTTTATTTGATTTACCACGATTTAAAATTTATAGAGGGTTGAATAAATCATAAATCTTTAATTCATATTTTTCTGGATTTTCTGGATCATAAATTTTTATAACTTGCTTATTTTCTCCTCCTTCTATTGCTTGTAAGAAAAATCCTATTTTTCATCTTTCGTATCTTCTTAATGCATCTTAGATTTTTGGAGCTTCTAAGAATGGTTAAAATATATTTTTCTTATATAGATTTCTGCTTGATGAGCAATAGATCTTGAATAGATTTTAGATTCCTCTTTCTGTAACTTAATTTTACTTCTTTCTTATCCATAACACTAATTAATCTTGTGTCAATACTCATAGTATCATCAATATCTAATTTTTCTTTTCTAATAGGATGAACTTGAGTTCGGATTACCTTCTCCTTTTGATTCTGGATCTGATAGTTAATTGAGCTTGATATGCTCCAGTTAACTGATTCTCTGGTCAAAATTTTATCATAAATTCCATTCGATTTGGCCAATCTACCTTTCCAATTATTAGAAATTAGTTTATTATTTAATTTCTTGCTTATGTTTCTATTAATTTTTCAATTTGTTAACGGTTGGCACGAGGGATTAAGTTATTTCTTTAAAGTCTTGACTTCTTTTACTTGCTTCTAATTATCCAATTGTAACATATATAGATTTGCTAGAAAAGTCTAGCTAGTTATTAGGCTTTGTTGGATAATTTTATTATTTCTTAGATGCATTTTATTTTATATATAATATCTCTTAATTTACGTGAATTGATTGTTAACTAATTATTTTCTTCTATCAAAGAACATATATTATAAACTCCAAGCTATATTCCTAACTTTTATATTTCTAAGTTTTTTATTTTATTTCTTATTTCTGTCTATATCTATTCTTTAGATTTACTTATTTCTTTTTGATTGCTTATCTTCAAAATTTTATTATTTTTATTCATTTAGCAAATTATAATATAAAACATTTTTTCAATAATTAACTCAGTTTTTCTTTTATCCTTATAATTTATTCTTTCTAAATAAGTTTGCTAGCATACCTAACACAATTTTATTTTAAAGGAGAGAAAGTTTTATTTATCATTTATACTCAAACTAAAATGTTTACTTTATATAGTACTTTGCATTTCAGAAATAACTATCTTTATTTTATTTTTTAATATCTTTCTATCTATTTTGGAAACTTAATCTTATGCTTATTGTATTGCTATTGACTTAATAACGTTTTGATTTTTGAAGATTATGCTTTACAAGTGTAAACATTATAGGGCTTAAAAAGGAATTTAGGTGTCTTCTTTTATGTAAATACTTTTATTTTTTACTAAATAACTTGCGTATCATATAAATTAAGATTTTAGAAATTTGAACCTTCTGTATTAAGAAGCATCAATCAATTTTATAATATTAGCTTTACTCTCCGTTTTTGTGCCATCTTCTCCAAATAAGTGAAACTAGTCAGTTTCATATCTCTATATATTCAATATTTCAACTTAACTTCTATCAAAAATAGCTTGAGTATTAAAAAATACAAAGAGTGTAATAAACATAAAGTTAAAGCCTAAGATAGAAGCATTTTATTCAGCACATATAAGAGAAGCATGTGAAATAATAAAGGGAAAAAGTAATGAATAATTGCACAAAATGGTACTAATATTAGCTTTGTAATTACTTCATTAATCAAACCATATAAATAGAAGCATTTCTTAAGCTTTTAAACTAAAAATTGAAGGTGAAATGCATTATTTTAAGATCTAAGCTATTAAATTTCAAACTACTTTAAGTATTTTGAATAAGGCTAAATGGCACCTAAAAAAGAAAAAAAAGTAAAAAAAGAGTAAAATTTAGGGAATTTTTCTGTGTGAAAGACTCAATCCTAAGAAGCTATTATCTGGAAAGAACTGTTGGATTAAAAAAGGTAATCAGGGATGTTTAATCTGTAGATTACAACTTCTGACTTAACATTTTATCTAGACGATATTTTAGCTAACTTATTTTAGCTAGGGACAATTCTAAAAAGTACTAAATAAAAGTCTTATGAGTATTAAGTTTTGAGATCAGCTTTCTTCGCCTAAGACCAAATGACATCCGAAAGAATTGATTTCTATCATATTGATATCTAGAAGGCTCATTTAGATGCAGCTAGAAACTGCAGAACTAATTTTGTTGAAATATGGGATTACATAGAAAACTATGATAAGTTGGATGAGATTAATTATGCAGGACTAAGAAAGGCGTTTGGAAAGATAATAGGAGAGTTTGATGGAAATTACAAGAAGCATTATAAAGGACATTTTGAAATATATGCTTGGATATAGAAAATTCTATAACCCTTAACAGACACCATAAGGAATAACTACAATTTGCATTTATTAGAAAATCATCAGAACTTAACTAAATGGGAATTACCTATTCCGTAATTTCGCTGAACGGCTTTAGAGGAATAAATGGCGAAAAGTATGTAGCAGCTTCATTAAATTCTAGTAAAGACAAATGCAATAGAAGGCAATGTTTCATATTAAAAATGCATGAGCAAGCTGAAATTACCTAGAGATTCCAAAGTACTTCATGAATTTTTAAATCCTTTGCAGGACGCTTGGAATGACTTTAGGAAAGCTCTTTTAGAAAGAAGGAGCAATTCAATGTACAGTTGTAAAATGCCTTTAAAGGAAAATACTGAAATAGTTGAAAAGCTTTAGAAATTAGTAGAACTTGAAGATAGATGTGAAAGATTGCTTGGCACTTAAAAAAAGAGATAGCAACTTAAGTTTATATACAAAGTAGTTTAGTATGTTCATAATAGTCCATATTCAGGCTAGTAAATGCATTAAGACATTGTTAAAACTAAGATAATTCCATAAGTAGCAGCGTTGGAAGCGTTGAGGGTAATGTCTTTTTAGGATATTTAAATGAATGTATGAGATGGATATATACCATAAGAAAGGTTCATAGAGTGGCAATAAGCAGCCGAGAAAGTGAGATAGGTAAATATAATGGTGTAAGATGATATAAGAGACTTTTTAATAGTGAGAACCATTCCCCATTAGTAGCTGAAGTAATTAATTATTGATTGAAAGAAAAATTTAACGCAAGAACAAAAAATTTATCTTGAAAACAAACCTCCAAATGTTTGAAATTATAACATAGTGAACAATTCTTACGTAGCATCACCAGATTAGCATCTTCTGATTTTAGATGTGGATCCATCAAATTGTTATAAAGATGGAAGAGTTGAAGAAGTCATTAAAGAGACAGAAGTTTTAGGCTTACAACTTCTTGAAACAGAAAAAAAGTTATGGGCGTATTTAATAGATTGTGTCATTAATACATTCATAGAGGAAGAACAAGAAATACAAGATATTTGACTTGTTTTTATCTATTTTTTAAATAAAACCTTACAAGCATCTTAATAAGCATTAAGAAATAGCTTCTCCTCAAATGCAAAGGTAACTAAAAGAATATGTTTATATAAGCAGTCAAAATAAATTGCTAAATATCCAATTAAACTACAAAAAGTTAGATAAAATAAATAGAAATTGATAACTTATAAAGAGAAATAAGCGAAGACAAGGTATAATTACTATTATATATTAATGAGAAAAACTAATTTCTAGATTAAATTACTTGCTAGTAAAGCTATTCTAATGAACTAAAATAAATAACTTATGCAATTTAAATAAATCTAAGATTTAATTAATTAGAATGGAATATCTTATCTTAATCTAATCCATTCCTTTTACAGTCATAATGAATTATTAAATATAAATAATGAAGGAAGGATAATTAAATTTATTTATCAGATATAAACATAAACTTAGGCTTAGTACTATATTTAAATAATTTCATCATAATATATCAAATAAACGTTTACTAATTGATGTTTAATAATTCCCTTAGTCAGTTTTATTATTGCATTTGCAATAAACTATCCTTGTCTCTTTTATTTTGTCTAAATATTATGCATTAAAGCTATGCTTCATTTCAATGCATACTTTTCCAAGAGTCAACTACTTAAAATTTGGTAATAATAGTTTTTTGATTAAAAGATTGATAGTTTTATTGTAGCCTTGATCCTTTGGTTAAAGAATGGAATTATTAAAACTCAATTTAAACGATTGCATCAAACATCCGAAGTATTAATAACGATAAATAAAGCAGTTAGAAAGTAAAAGGGATATATTTTACTTTGCTTTATTATATTCAAAATTAATAAAAGAAGAAGAATATAAATAAGTCACTAGCTGATCTTACCAAAATTTAATGACAAGCTATTCTCAAAATGAAACAAATAAGATGTTAAAATCATTCGTAAGCAAGTAAAATGCTATATTCAAAAAATAGCTTATTCTTATAATCTAACAAAATAGTGAAAAGTTTAAAGGATCAATAATGGTAATTAATTTAGAAGGTAAATGTTCCTAGGATAATATTCTATAAATTAATTCCTACTTCTTAATTTTTACTAATAGTTGGTTAAACTAGTAAATAAATAGATATTATATAGGTAAAATAATTCAATAGGATGATATTTTATATATTTCTAGCCGGTTTTTTCTTTTTTACCAGCAACTGATTAATTAAAACAAAAATTAATTGATTATTATACTTTTTTGTAAATGCTACAATATTGAAATATATTCTTAAGAGTCTTAAACAGATGATAGTTATTAAAAGATATAGTAAATATTCCAAAGTAGTTACTTTTTATATATCAAATATTAGAGTATTATAATCTTAATTAGCTTCTCTTTCAATTTAATATTTGAAACTATTTTATAAAGGATATTATTAAAATGACCTGAAAGTTGTTAATCCTTCCTCAATTAATCTTCAATAAAGAAATTCTATAGCATAATGTTTATTCTCTAAGTTGAATATTTGAGGTATGAGATAATATTAAAGTTATTCAAATTTTTGCTTTTGATTATCTATTTTTAAGCTTTATATTAATAAAAGGAAGTAGTTTAATATAGGAGCTTGTAGATTATTCTTAATTATAATTATCTTCTAATATCTTTTCATTAATACCCTTCAAATTATTTTATATCCTCACTAATTTAACTTTTTTAAATATTAATGAACTTGCATTTTAGGCTAATTTTTTAAGTTAAAGAACAACAAAAAAAGGATTTAGTGAGGAAAATAAAAAGACAAGGTAAACTTAGAATAAGAAACCTTTATTAAATAAAATAACTTTCTTAAGAAAGTTAAGCTTTAGTTTGATATAAAGGTTTAATGCTTACTTTATTACTATGAATTAATTGGATTATGGTTAAATAACTATAGATAGTAGCTATATGGATATCCTTAGTATAAATCCTTTAGCTATTAAATAATTAACCTCAATTTTAATTTTAATCTAATGAATAGGCAGCTCTCAATTAATAATCAGCTTATTATAGTATTATTTTGGTTATGCTATTTAATATATAATTTTAGCTCTTTAATTACAACTAGAAGTAACTAAGTTAAAAATTAAGAATCAATAAGTTAATTTTTAGGAGTAGATGGAAAGTTAATAAAGATAAGGGTTAATTAATATCTAAAAGCATTATATTTGAGTTAGTCAAGAAGTGTACAAATTACCTTTTAATAGGTAGCCTGTAATTATGTCATAGTACCTATCGCATTAACTTAAAATAGGGTCATACTATGATAGGCTATTACTAATAAAGAGGTAATAGCAAGTATTAAATATCAATAAGCATTACTTATAATAGCTATCTTTTTTTCTTAAATGAACTCTTGAAAATAATGCTAAATAATAAAGAAGCTTAATGATCTCAGTTCTATAATTAATTAATCTAACCAAACTACATTATAGGAATGAAAGCTTTTTGCATTACAAGTAAATTGATAGTATTATATCCTTTATTTTTACTTATATAAATAAATAATCATAGCAGTATAAGATCTATAATAACCTTTCTGCTTAATAATATAAACGTATAGCTAATTGATAAGAGAAAGCTTAAGATTTAATCCTAGATTATTCAGCTTAAAAGGCATTTAAATAAGGTAATTATGATTTTAATAGACTGTAAGAATTATTGAAGTAGGTTAAACAACATTAAGCAGCTATTTTTAAAAGTAAAACACCTATTGACATTTAATTAAATGATATTAGGCTATCTCATGCTGTTTACTTATTTTAGCCTTTAATAAATTTAAATATCTTGTACCTAAGTAGAAGGAAGTATTGCTGACTACCTCACAATTTCCTGTAGAATGTCTATTAAATAAAATAGTAAGAGACTGATTAAGTTGTATAATAAGTAACATATAGGAAGTAATTAAAACTAAGCATTTAAATAAAATGAAGATTCTAGATGAAAGGAAGAATTAAAGATATCTAGATAAACTAGTATTTGACTACTCTTACAATCAGCACAAAAATAACTACATCTAGATATCCAATTAACTAGATAGAGAAATCTTAGACTCTTTGCATTAAAAACAAATTAAGCAGGTTTATAAATAGGATATTGAAAAGGTCGAGCAATTTCCTAAAAGCGATTCTTTTAAGAAAACAGCATTATAGTCCCCTCTTTTCAGAAATGTCTAATTTAAGGAAAGGTATTTTATTTTTGACGAGAGAGAATTACCTGAAGAAGAGAAGCTTAGAAGTAATAAATATGAGACTGTGATTAAGTAATTAAAGAACTGCAATCATATCTAAAAGAAGAGTGAAGATATTTAGACTAAAAGCAAGAAGAACTAAGAAAACCAGATTAAGGAAAGAAAGAGCATTATTGTAAAAGCAAAACCTTAAATTCAAGGTTTTATAACTCCAAGTTCTAAATAAAACTTAAGAAAGAAAAAATCGCCAAGCACTGGAACTTTAACTACTTCTCCAAGTGTAAGCACAAACATGACACGCAATAAATCTCCAAGCACTGCCGCGTTATCAATTACTTCACCATCTTCGATCCATTCTTTGTTTATAAAAATTCCCAAATCTTCTTAATAATCTAAAAAGTAAATTGAGACATAAGATATTATAAAGCCTCCAATATAGCATCAAATTAGATAACAGTAGAATTTATCTCTACCTAATGAAGAAATAAGGAGGTTAGTTGAGAAAAATGTTCTACCAGAATGAGTATAGCAAAGACAAGACTTTATAGATAATTACAAAGTCTACTGAAAGAAATACAAGCTAAAAATACCTAACATAGTCAAAACTCCTTATGAAAAGAGAACAGAAACTTAAAACAAATACTTATGAAATTGAATGTCTTAGGTTAATCATCTTTCTTACTATAATGAATGATAACTGAATACTTTAAGCCAAGATTTAACCTTACTAGAGTATGAAAATCTTGAATTTATATCAACATATTCTAAGCAAAATGATAAGGATATCTTTGTAGTTGTAAATGGATAGATCAAGATAATGTATAAGGAAACTAATCACTTTACTATTTTTAAAAAGAAAGACAGCTGACAAAAGCTAAGCTTGGAGCTTCCAGAAAATGAAGGAGTTTCTATTTAATCTCAGGGTAAATCCAGCATCATTTAAATTCCTTACTCTTAAATTTCCTAAATAAAGTCTTAAATTAATTAGATTTAAAAAAAAGAGATAAAGAGAACATTGAAAAAGATGGATATACTAAAGGATTGACCAAAAGCAAAGCTATAATAGTTTAAAAATTTTCTACAAATAGACACTTTTAATCAAAACATCTTACTATATAAGAAAAATTCTATTGCTAATTGCTTCTTCATTGTCAAACAAGGGGAAGTAAAAATATAGATGAATGTAACTATAAGGAAAGATAATATTTGACCAACTAAAAACGATAAATGGGAGATCAAAACGAATTAGGTCAAACGGTCATAAAATATCCAAATAATTACTAGTAACTAGTTTTTTGGGTAGTTTGAAATAATATATGGAATATAGAGAAGGTGCACTGCAATTGTTATTGCTCCTAATACTTAGGTAATGTGGATTTCTCGAAACCAATTCTTCGATATTTTTAGTGATTAAGATATAAAGAAACTGTTAGAAGTTAGTAGCTACTATTCTCAATACTCTGTTTAGAAATAAGTAATTTAGGATGAAGAGGAGGAATAAGAGTAGTAAGAAGCACTTTTTTAAGCTCTTAACATATCTCCTTAGGCAAATCTAGAAAAATTTAAAGGCTACCAATCTAAGAAGTTTAAATGATTCTATAATTATTATAAGCGAGAAATATGCAAAAGCAACTTAGAAAAAAAGCAGCAGATAATTAATAGAAAATCGGTAAGTTTTAACTTTTAGTATTCTAAATTTGTAAACAAAAGGGAAATGAACATCTTCAGATTATATAATGATAAGCTAAACGCTACAGCACAAATTTTTGATCTAAAAAAGTTTCTAAACACAAATCAAGAGGAAATTTTATTAGAAGAGTCTCTTTCTAATAAAGAAAAATGATAAATTGTATATAATATAATAACATTACGCAAACTCTTTTAAGCTATATTAATTAGGACAGAGTAACGAAAGTTACTTTTAAGTCTACTAATCAATAATGTGGATTATTTGACACACATAATTTAGACTTTAAAAATATATTTAAATTGTATAGGAAGTACTTTAATATGATCTAGAGTATTTAATATCTATCTGTTAAAAATACTTTGTATAATATGAAATAAGGATACAATATAAGATATTAGCTTTATTAATTTCGGATTATTTTTATAAATGTCCACTTTTAATTGTCAAAAGTGCTTAAGACCTAATCATAATTATTCATTAAATAGCTACTTATGTTTTCTATATTTAGCAATATCTAAATATTGCTAATTAGTATAGTTTAGTATAAATTACTAAACTCATTTATAAGTATAGGTTTTATTACCTTAAAATGACTATTATTAATATATTATACTAAACAGAAATTAACCCATCTGGTATATTCAAGGTTTGTAGATGGTATATGTATCAATAACGAAGAAATATCTTTTAGTTTTATTATTTTTGTAATTTACAAAAAAGAAAAGCTTACTACTTAGTTAGTAAAGATTAAAAGTATTAAAGTTATAATTTAAAATACTAACTACTCTTATAGCTTTAGTTAATAGAGGTTATATTTTAATTTCGTTTTATTTTACCATAAATAATGAAGAGATTGCTAACTAAAATAAGATATATTTAATATCCTATAGCTACCTTTATTTTAATTTAATTAGTCATGCTTGGTTTATTCTAAAATATATTTAATTTTGAGACAATTAATAAGTCAAATTTTGGCATTGGTATTATAAAAACACACCTGAATGATAAATAATTTAAGTATTAAAATCAGTAAGCTATTAATGTTAATTTGATATTAGAACTTTAACACTAGAAACTTAAAAGAAGAAGCCTTAGATTATGAGATTATATAAATTAGTTAAAAGGATTTACATCAATCTCCGAAGTATTAATTAATGCTTTTAGCATTTTTATATAAAATTAAAGTTAGTTTTTCTATATAACTTTTAGCGTTTTTTTCCTGTATTTTATGTATTAAGCAGTTCTGTATATTAAAACTTACCCTGTATATAATATCTCTAAATTTTTGGTTGTCTTAGTTTTTTATTTATTAATCTTTGCAGATTTAGTTAAACATAAAATCAAACCTCTACTTATTTATACATTCCTAAGGTGAGAAAACTATACTTTAAGATTTAGGCGAGAAACAATTAGAAGCTGCGATTTTAAGATGGCTTCTTTAACTGCTGTTATATTAATTAGGGATTCCCTCATCTGATAGATT
The DNA here is from genome assembly GCA_946699065.1 of Loxodes magnus. Taxonomy (NCBI): domain Eukaryota; phylum Ciliophora; class Karyorelictea; order Loxodida; family Loxodidae; genus Loxodes; species Loxodes magnus. The sequence goes on along the minus strand of CAMPDV010000025.1, from coordinate 1,073,089 downwards.
TTAACTAATTAACTAATCACTTTCTTATGGTAAATTAGATTTAATACTCTTATCTTTGTTATTTTGCTTTACCATCTAAGAATTACTCAAAAGCTTATCCTAAACGCCTTAACAACTGTTTTATTACTATAAATTATTTCTTTTACTCTCCAATATTTAGTTTAGCATATTAGTTCTTTAAGTTTACCTATCTAAACCCAACTACTTAGGTTTCTAAAGAGAGTTGTTTCTGCTTTTAGAAAGGAAGAGTTTTTGATTAAGAAAATTAAGTTTATTCTAAAATAAAAAGAGTTACATTTGATAAAGCTATTAGCTTCTCTTTAAACATTGCTTCTACTTCATTTTTACTCTAATAATCTATTTCTAACATATTTACAAAATGTGGAATTAACTTATTATAGTTCATTTGCCTATCTATTTTTAAAATTTGCATAGCTAAATATTGAAACTTATAGCCTAGAGATTAGATGCTTTCTATTAGTTGCTTTAATTAGAGTTGGATGTAAGAATATTCGTCAGTGCTTTCTAGTTAAATTATTTGCTTCTAAGCTTGGTAACATTCATCTCCATGCTTTGCACTATAATTAATGTCAATAAATTTATTGCAGTTAATGCATTGTATTTACTATTAAGTCTAGCAAACTTCTTAATTCTTACACGTCAGATTCTATGTTAATACTTTCTTTTCCAATCTACCTTATGAGCTACTTCTCAATCCACCCCAATTGAGATTTCAATACTTTTACAGGTTACGTATTTACTTTTCCTTGACTGAGATTCTTTCTTCATTTCCATTGGGATGCATTTTATAGTTTGATAATTAAATATAAATTTTTTAGCAATATTAAACGTATATTCCTGCTTAATCTGTCAAAATATGAAAATAATAGTTATAAAATTAAACCATTATCTCTCTTTACAGCAATCATATATTTTTACCTCTTTAAGTTCAATTTGCGTTCATTTTAAAGTTAAATATATAAGGTTGCTACATTACTTCTAAATAAGCTTAATAAATATTACCTTAATTATTATGATCTATTCCCTTTAGTTCTCAATAAGCAGGTTAAAAAACAAATAAAAGTATTAAAAATGCTAAAATCTATTACTTCCATAGCTAATAAGCGAGTAAGTTACATGTATTTCAATATATATTTTATATTAAGCCTATCTAGCTTAACCATTTATTTCTTTTTCAATACTTATCTTATTTATTTCCTCAGTTTGACTAAATTTTATGTTTTCTTATTATTAAATATTAACCTTAATTTGTCTTTTAATTGCTAAGATTTAGTTCTATGTTCATCTTATAGTGAATCTAAACGCTGTATTTAAGCCAAGGTAATTAAATAAAGTACAAGTTAAAGACATAATATTAAGTAAATTTAATAGGCAATGTATCTTACATTTTTTCTGGTAAACTCTCCTTTAGCTACTTAATCTTCTGCTCCTGCTCTTTATTTTTGGAATTTCTTTAATACTTAACTAGCTTTGATAGGAAATTTTATTTTGCTATTCTAGTGCTTTTGCTATTATTTGTGATTACAACTTGTGTTTCGAGTTGAATAAGCAACTGGAGAAATTTGCTAATTATACTTAAGACTCTAATTCTAGAGTAGATTCATAGAATTGTTTCTTCTCTTTTAGATAGTATTTTATTTACAATTGCTAGTTCTTTATGATTAGTTAGAATTTTAGCCTTATTGCTATTACAAATGTAAACTTTATTTTAATGGCTATCGAAATTCTTTCCATGCTTAATTACTTTTATTCTTCTTAGCAGTTCTTACCTTTTCAGATTCTTCTAGCTCACCCCCTTCCTGCATAGATTAAAATTCTGTTTGAGAATCAAAATTTGCTTTTCCAATGTGATTTTATTATTCTTAATAGGCAGCTTTTTTCGATTAGTTTGGGTTATAGATAATTTTTGCTTTGATATTCTCATTTTATAATAAGTCATCACTTGATTGCTCCCTAGAGTTATTTCTTGAATTTACATTTTGTAGCTTGTTTTTTTCGAAACTTTACTAATTTTCATTACTTGATGAGCTATTATTAACTAAATTTGGTTATTAATTATTGGCAATGTCCTTAAACATCCCTTCAAGCAGTTTTAGCTTCATTTTTTTCATTTCCTGCATTATTTTTTTATGTTAATTACGCATTGTTTAATTTTCCTCATCCACTTCTTTCATTCTTCCATATAGTGCTTTATAGTCAGCTTAGAGCAATAAATTCTATTGCTTTAACTGAATCAACTTATTTTCTTACTATATGGGAAAATCATTTTAGCTTTCAAGAATTTAAGATGTTTATGATTTAGGTGATTTTTAGCTTCTTGACTTTATTCTTTAGGTGTTTTAATTCGATTAAGAATTTAAAGGACTAGGTGTTGTACCTTTCATCTTCCTTTCTTGCTAGCTAGGCTAAGTAATCGCCATTTCTAGCTATTCTTGAAACTACTTTGAAAGGCTGTGATTAATCTAAACTTTTGGTGTTTTACTATGTTTATATGCTTATTTGGATTTACTTGCAGATTAAGACTTTCCTTCTTGCATTTAAATCCCTTTTTAATCGTTTTATTATCTTTATGTAGGTGTAAAATTAATGGTGGTAGAAGTATTTTCCGTTTTCTTCATTTATTCTATCTATTCTTATAGTAGAATAACCTACTATGTTAATTTTTCAATCACCACTTCGAAATTCTTGTTCTTAGAGTTAAGATCCTAGTTTTACCCATCTAATATTTAAATTTCCTAGTTATTTTCTTCAGAACTTTAACCTAAAAACTGCTAAAGTTAAGTAAGTTTAAACTGCAGAGAATCATTTTATTCAGTTTCACTATTTAATTTAACTTGCAGTTCTTCGATTTTTGAAAGTCATTTAATATTTTTTTAAGAGCTTAGCTCTTTTTCGGATTATTTTCTTTGATTATGCTTATCAAAAGGCACATTTTTGTTTCATTCTTTTTCGTTTTAGCTTAGATTTTCTGAACCTTCAAGACTACTTTAAGAATCAATAGCCTCATTTTAGCTGCCAAGTGAACTTTTTAACTATGAAGATTCTTAATTTTACGAAGAATCTTCTAAATTATCGTTAGATGTTAATTTACTACTGAAATTATTGGTGTAAGTCTTTTACATGTAGTGCTCATATTACTCTATTTAAGCATTTAAGATTTGATCTTCTAATTCGATTTCATTATTTGAATTTTTTAAGCTGCTTTATACTTATTCTTACTGCTATTTTCACTATTATGATTCATTAGATTAAGGCTAAATCTTTTTAACCATCTTATTAATTGAGGTATTTGATTACTGAGGAGTATTATTTTATTATTAAAGCTTATTAAACACTTATTCAGCATCCTGGGTATCAACCTTACTTATTTATAATTCTTTTTGTTCCATTTTTAGTTTGTTTTCTCCTTTTAAATTTTCCAAAGAAAATCCTGTACCATTTAAGACTTCCATGGTACCAATTTATATATTCATAATGTAGTTGGTTTATCTTTTATTTTCCTCCTCAACAAGATCAGACATAGAGTAATCAGTTCTAGCAGAAAGGACAGAATCTGCCTAATTTAATTTCTAAGCATTTCGATTTTATTTCAAATTATTTTCCTAATTAAGCTTATTTTTTTAAGTGCTATACATTTTATCTATTTAATTAATTTACCTAAAGTTCATATCTACAACTCTATTCTCTACACTATACTTCTTAAGTAGTCTATCCTTCCTTATCAATTGAAATATTTATTTGTATCCTTTTTTATTTATACATTTTTGCTTAGATAGAGTATGATTAGTTATTTTCACTTATATCTTAATTTAGGTAACTAAATTCTTTACTTCCTAATTCTTAGTTAAGCCTAATTTCAAAGATTTAAATTTTGACTTTGAGTACGAAAATAAGCATAATTATAAAATTACCTAGATACATTATCTTTAAACTATCTAGGAATGATATTTAATTAATCTAGTCAATCTATGTAAAATAATCTTTTCCATTAGCTTAATTTGAGCAAGACAGTTCTAATTCTAAAAGTTAATGGTTATGCAATTACTCTTTCCTATTATTTATCTTTTTGACTTTATTCTAAATTGAATAATATTTCCTAGAGACTGCTGAAATATCTTTTTAGTACCTTAAATTAAGATATTAATATGATTAGTTTTTAAGCTTTTATTTTATATCCCCTTTCTTTAGAATGGCATTTTTTATATTTCAATTTAATTTAGGTAGCAAAATATCTTATAGTGTATTAAAAGAGGACCTTCTGAATATATCTCTCCTTAATAAGATGGACAATAAGAAAATAGAGTAATAGACTAAGCAGTAAAAGAAATAGTGACTAATGGTAATAAATAATATGATTATATAATAGTGCCGTTAGTTCATTCTTTCTTCTAGAAATAGCTTTTAGCATTGCAGAACTCCTTTAAAGAATGAGAACCTAACTCTCTTCCAAATCCTGATTCTTTTATACCTCCAAATGGTACAAGCTAGTGACTTATAACTGGATTGTTAATTCCAACTAGCCCTGAATCAATTCTTGGTACTATTTCCTCTAGAACTTTATCTACGTTCTGATTAGCAGTACAAACTACTGCTCCAAGACCATATTTTGAGTTGTTTGCTAATGAAATGAGTTTCTCAACAGAATTTGCAGTAGTTATTGGAAAAACAGGGCCAAAAGTTTCTTCTTAAAATACTGGATGATTAGGGGTCACTTAATCAAGGATTGTTATTTCATAAATATTAGAATCTATATTATCTCTTTTCTTCCCACCTTTTAGAAGTTTTGCTCCTTTTTAAATTGATTCTTTTATTTATCTATCAAGAGTTGTAAGTAAATCCGGTCTAGCCATTGGTCCTATTTTAGTTGATTCTTTCAAAGGATCTTCATATTTATAAGTTTCAATTTCTTCAATCAATCCCTAAATAAATTTTGACTTTAAGTCTTCATGAACCAAAAATCTTTTTGCACTTATGCAGACTTATCCTGATACGGCTAACCTAGCAGCAGCTGCTAATTTTGCAGCTTAAATAGGATCAGCATCAGGTAGGACTATAAAAGGATCAGATCCTCCTAACTCAAGAACACATTTTTTTAAATGTTATCCTGCTGTCGTAGCAACTTACTATCCAGCGAATTTTCCTCCAGTTACAGTAACTCCATGTACCCTATGATCTCCTATCACTTAGTTAATTTTGGATGCTTCTATAAATAAGTTATCAAAATATCCTTTCCATCCTGATTACATTAATATTTCATTAAGTGTTTGTGATGTTTATGGAACATTTTCGGCTGGTTTAAGCAACACTTTATTACCAGCCATCAAGGCTCCAGCAGCAAACTTAATTGGAAGTCATACAGGGAAATTAAAAGGTTGTATTGATAAAATAGTGCCTAATGGATCATATCTAACTCCTATTGTAAGTTTACCTTCTAAGAATTACTCTCCTTCCAGAAAAGAAGGAGCTTTAGAAGCTATGAATTTACAAAATGACGAGGACTTTAACACTTCTGCTTTAGCCTAACTGATAGGCTTTCCCATTTCTTTAGTAATTAAAGTAGCCAACTAAAGGGCATTCTATTCTAGTAGTTCTCCAAATTTAATCATCCTTTCTTATCTTTATCTCATTGGAAGAATAGGAGACCCGCTTAAATTATCTAAAGTCTAGTTGATTTGTTGTACAGTAGCAAATTTAAACAAGCCAAATTCTTTATTAGTCCAAGGGTTTATTGATCTAAAAACTCTTGAAGACATTTAAGCTAAAGATAGATAAAAAAATGGAAAAGTAAATAAGTAAATTCCTTTATCTTATCAACTTATTCCAAACAGTTTTACTTCTCTTTTATAAACTGTACTATCAGCCTTATTATCCCATAATCATCTGTCTATATTAAGAGCTATGGCAACAGAATAAACTGAAAGATGTAATAGGAGAATTTCTGAAATAGATTAAAAAACTTTATTGAATTAGTTTGATTAGAAATGAAGTTTAATATTCAGAGTATGATAAGAAAGGAAATTATATTGATAGCTTAATGAGAGACTATAATGATGCGTTATTAATTTGGAAATCCAAATCATAATTTAAATAATCAGTCAAAGTTGTTTTCTTGGAGTAATTGACGCCAATTTTTTTCTAGGAGTGTTTTTTAATAACTCTAGCTTTTATTTACTTTATAAGTGCAGTTACTAAGTATCCTATAATTTCTAAATGAATTTGTTCTCTTCTATCTCATACAATTCAAGCTATTTTTCTCTTTCTTATCTCCAGTTTTCTAAGTCGTACATTTATTTGTTATATCTTTTTTTACCCTTTTCTATTATCTTCTGCTCTAGTTATTTCTTTTTGCTCAACTGTTTTGTCTCGAAAGTTTTTATCTTCATAGCTTTAATCGATTTTTCTTCCGAAGTTCTTTTAGTCAAATCCTACATATAATTGTCAACTTCATTTCTCTTTTCCCTAATCTAGCTAGCTGCTCTTATCCTTTAGGTCATAATCCTTTTATTAATCTTAAAATCTTTTGCTCTTTTCTCTTCTTTCAGCTTATTTATATATGTTCTAGTTTCAAAAATCTAGGTTTCTTTTAGCTCTTTTAATTTTCTTTTTTCATCATCCCTCTGATCATTATATGCTCTTATCTTCATAAGTTTTTATCTTTGCTTATCGATACTCTTTTTCTTTTTAAGAGTCGTTATTTACTCTTTTCTAAGCAAAATTATTCTATTTTTTATTAGTTCAGCATCGCTCTTTAATTATCTTTTTAGTCTTTGTAAATCAAAGAGATTTTCGATCTTTAGATTAAAATATTGACCTTAAGTATCAGATTCACCCAAATTTAATTACTCTTATGGACTTACATTTTAGCTTTCTTGTTACATTTTTTATTTTATTCAAAAGGAAGTTTATAAACATAAGGCTTTAAAATCGTTATTAGTTTATTACTATAAACAGGATTATTCAACTTCTTTATATTTAACTATTTTTTCCCTTTTTAATCATAACAAACTGACTTACCAAAGTCAAATTTACTTATAATATTATGCAATTATCCTAATTTTTTCTCAAAAGCATTCCTAATCAGCTCTTTATCGTTTTCAGATACTTCTAATGCATCTTCTTGCTGGACAAAATACTTAAATTCATATACCCTTAGCATGTTTCTCGTTTTCTAGTTATAACTTATCATTCGATTTTAGTAAGTGCCTCAATGAAAATCCACTCGAAAGTATGTTCTTAGGGTAATCATAATATAATAGTATTATTGAGGAGATAAAGTGTAGCTAATATTAAATTCTATTCTACTAAAGGTAAAGCTATAGTTAAATAAGGCTTATAGCATATAATCAGTATATAAAGCTGTAATATCCAGATAATGGAAAATATATATAGTTGTCTCTTAGTAATTATGTACTGTCTTTAATATGTAAACTAATCATCATTTACTACTCTATTAGTACATTATATCTAATATAATAGTATCATCTGCTTTGTTTTCTATCTACTGGGAATTATTAATTTCCTTCTTTTTATTAAATGGGAACAAGAAATAGATGGCAAAATATATGAATAGAATGAGATATTAATTAGATCGAAGGATAGTTAGAAGAAATGAAGTTAGTTTGAACATTTTGCAAGTTATGAGGAGTATTTTAGCGAATTATTTGAAAGTTAAATAAAACTTCTCTTAATGGAAGATATTTTTGAATTATGCTTTTATTATATATTATAAATAGCATCCTTGGCTAGCTTAAGATATTTAAAGAAGAGCTTAAGTATCTTAACAAGTATTTATAAAGAAATTCAAATCCTTATAGTTAAGCATGAGTGTTAAACATCCAAAAAAGCGAGATCCTTTGATACCTGCTCATGAAAGACACCCTTCTTTTAGAGCTCATAATTAACTTTAACCTTTAATACTTAAAAACAGAAACTAAGAGTCATTCAAAATAAGAAAATTAAAATTAAAGAGAAGCTTCAGAAATGAAAGTGAGAAATAAATCTCAATCTAACAGCAGATTGATAAAAATTTATTGTCAAACTTCGGAGATGATATGCTAAAACATCTGTAAGCCTAGTAGAAAGAAAATAAGCCAATTCTTAAAAACCATAAAATTTCAGCTGAATTACGAGCTCTTATGGTAGACTGAATGTTAGAAGTAACTACTGCATATAAATTTTCTGATTAGACGTATTTTCTTTCAATTTAGCTTCTCGATGAGTATCTGAGAGTAGCAAAGCCAATATAAAATTCAGTTGAAAGCATCGTTCATATGATTGGAGCGAGTGTTATGTGGATAATAAGCAAGTTGGAGGAAATAATTCCTATTTTTATTGAAGAAGCTGTAATAAGTGTTTGTCACAATAAATTTAGCATTGAAGATTTGAAAAAAATAGAATACTAAATTCTTAAAAAGCTTAAGTTTCAAATAATGCTTCCTACTCCTCTAGAATTCTTGGATATCTATTTACAAAAAGCAAATTATGTTAATAAGTATTTTAGAAAGTTATGCATTGTTATTTTAACCTTAGGATAGCTGACACCTGAGTTTGCTAATTTACAGTAAGAAGTACAAGCACTTACATCTATAATGCTCGCCCTTTAAGTTAGAGGGCATGCGTAAAAAATTAAAGAACTTTTTGAAGTTATATAAAAGGATCCTTAGCAGTACTTAAAAGTAGCAGAAATACTTTACTAATTTATTGGAAGATTTCCTACTGGCCTTCAACTTGAGAACTGTATGAAGAAATATAGATTCTAATTAACTGGCAACCTAGATTTGTTTATTTTTGAAAACCCAAAGTATATTCCAGATAAAGAAATGAAGGAAATACTGACAAAGAAGAAGAATAAGCATCAGATAAAAGTATGAACATAGCAACATTTATCAATTTGTACATACAAACTCTATCTCCTTCTTATTCTAAGTATTTAATATTTATTCTATGGTTAATAAAACTCTCAGTAGTTGCTGTATTTTTCCTTTAGCTATTAGTCTCATATTATATTAATATAATTAATTACCAAATATAAAAGCAAGGAATTAGAGTTTTAATAAAGTTCCTTCTAAGTGTTAGTTTGTATTTTTCATAGATTTCAATCAAATAATATCTACAAAACAAAGACATTTCTTAATCTGTTTTTCTATTAGTTAATTGAGAGAAAATTTTCTAGCAAAATGGAATGAAATTAAAAGCTGAATATAATAAGCATTTAGTTTATATTTAATATACTTTAAATTCTAAAATCCTTCGATATCATTAATTGATCATCTCTGAAATTATTTTCTTTGTTTGAAACATTAAGTAATATCAAAAATATAAGGTAATTATAGTATAATTTGCTATAAAATATAAATTAGAAATGATTACTTCTCTAAAGAGTTATAATTCTAGCTTTATCATGTTTTATATTAGACTTAACTTGTCAACATTAAATACTTCTGCTCTAATTTTTAATAGTCAAGATTAGCTATTAAAATGATAAAACACTTTAACGTAGTAGTTAAATATATTTTAGGGTCTTATAAGATATAGAGATATTAGCTTAATAAAGATGAAGGAAATGATTAATAGAGATAGTTACTTAGAATAAATCTAATTATATTTTAAAGAATTATTGTTTGCTATTTCAACCTAAGAAGACTTGCTTCTCTTTTACTAATTTTGCTTTTACTTCATAGTAGTGCTTTAGTATTATCTTTGTTAGACTACCCACATCGCATCCAATGTCATGCCATTTGCCATTTTCAAAATCTGTAACAAGAGCATTAACATTTTTGAATATATCCTTGGAATCTTCAATTAAGGCAAACGCTAATTACTAAATAAGCGTGTTTAGACCTTCATTTAAAACATTCTCAAAAATATTAGCAACATCTTCTACATCGGTAATTACTTTCGAGCAATCCTTTATAGCAGGAGAAACTACTCCAGCTATCTTTACAATATCTTTTATTATAGCAACCCAATTAAGAAAGCTGAAAGGATCCGCCTTCAAATATTAAAGAATATCTTGAATATCTACAAGAACAACTCCAACGTCATATGAGCAATTTGACAATTCATATGTTTAAGGTTCTGTAAGCGAACACTCGATATAGCCATCTAATAAATTCAAGCCTTGCTCAAAGGTGGGAACAGATATATCTAGCTTTTGGGAAGATACAGCTAGTATTATAGCACAAATAAGAACAGCTTTCATTTTTATTAGATAAATTGAATATATTTATTACTTACTTTTCTTTACTTTAAATCCTTATTCAATTAACACTTTTATTTATATATCACTTTAATCTTAATTCTCATTCTTTATCTTATAAGTTACTAGCCATTATCAAAATAATTTATTAAAAGGCTAAACCTTAGAGCTTTACCATTATTTTTATAAGTGTAAATCTCCTTTTATTCTGCTACATTTCTACCTTAATTCCATATTACTCTTATCATGTTCATCTCTTGCTTTAGTTACCAAATTGACTTACACTATTGTAAAATTTTTATAAGCAAAATAAATTTACAAAGATATAAAAGTTTAAATAAACTATCTGTCTTTAATAATATGCTTAAGCTAAGACTAATCTTATAATACTCTAGACTAATGTAACTTCAATTTAAAATTGAAAGTTAAGCAATATTAGTAAACATAATCTGATTTAGTAATTTTCATAAAGTAATTTTAATTGTTTGGCATGAAGATCTTTAGCTTTACTAATCTTTCTAAAATGCTCGAACCCTGTTTAATTTATATATATTTAAAGAATATGATACCCAACTTTATGCTTGATTTTAATATTTATTTGATATTAGTATGATTGTTAACTAAAAGATTCTTTCTTAATTATATGTTTGCTGTTTTCTTTTAAGCTATTATTACGTTTCAAATATTTTATAGATGCTATTATTATGACTAATATATTATACTAAGAGTAAGGCTTAAATCTTTATTCACTTACTATTATTATTTTAAGCATATGGTTGTAAATAGCAAGCATTTGTTACTTTTTTATTAATTTCTATTTAAACTTAAATTTTCACTTTTCACTTATTTTTCTCTTATTTTTATTTCTACTATTTTATACCTTTTTAATCTTTATCATAGTGTCTTTAATCCTAGAATCAGTATAATTATAATCTTAATGAAAATCCAGAATATTATGAAAGCAGGTTTTTGATTTAGAGATATGAGGATATTAATTAGATAATTTCTTTGGTACTTTTGATTCTCTTATGTTATAATATGCAAGAGCAGATAATAGCTTTCATAATAAAAGCATAAGAATATAACTTCTAAATAAGCATTCTATCATACAAAGTAATAAGCTAATCTATTATTAATCCTTCATCTACTCACTATTTTAAATACTAAATCCTGCTTTTTATTTCACTATAGTCTATTTTTTCAGTAGCTTTGCTTTTATTTTAACTCATAAAGGAACCTATTAAGGGATCTGCATTGGAAATAGTTTGTTAGGCGCAATTTATTTCTAGTTTTATTTTTTATACGGAATTATTGAGAGCAATTTGATAAATAATATAAGCAGAAATAATAATAAAGAATCTAAGGAAAAGAAAAGGAGAGTAAAAAATATCAAACTGCTTACCTTTATTTCAGTTATTGAAAATTCAACCTCTTGAAATTACACTGAGTGTTAGGAATTTTAATATAGTTTCAAAGTAAAGCTACAAATTAATGCTCCATCATTTAATGAAAAGAGCTTATTTTATTTTCAAATTTATTAAAGAATCTATTAGTAAAATAGAGTAGGATTTATAACTAGAAAGTACTAAAATCTATAAAACAAAAGCTAAATGATAGATAAACTTATAATCCAGAAATTTTGTCGTGGTCTGATTCATTAATCAAATAGCCCAACCAATTTTTGAGAAAAGCTATAATTACAAATATTTTATAGATAATTTAATTAAAAGGGTGATTATGTATATCAATCAAAATTAACTAGCCAATACAATAAAAGATTTATTTGTTTTAACTAGTAAAATACATAAGAAATTATGATTTCCAGAAAAAAAGTAAGATATATATATTAGAAAAATTAAAATAAAGCTAATATAAGAAAATAATGGTGCTCATTTCATTACTTTACTATAAATATAACTAACTAAAAAAAAGCTTTATAAAATGTACTAAAAAGATTATAATACTTAATTAAGACAATCAATGGAAATATTTTTTATCTAAAATTCTAAGTCAAAAATAGTTTTTAATTTGATAATTATCAATTAATATCATCTTTAACAATTTTTGAGTTATATACTCATTTTTCCTAAAAATAAGTTTTTAGACAAATGAATAATTATAAAAAATATACATTAGATAAATATACAGAAATTATATTTTTCTTAAGAGAATTTATTTTATTAACATAGAGATTTCTATCTCTTTTCATATTAAATTACATAAAATTTAAATCATATAATTTTCTATGCTCCAATTAATGGTTTTTGTCATCCTTTTACTTTTACTTTAAAAGAGATAACTTATCTGAAGATCTCAATTTAATTTAAATTTTAAATTAATCCTATATATTTTCCAAGTATCTAGTAATGTGTTTAAATCAATTTAATGTGTATAATTAATGCTTTTATATTAAATATATTTATTTTCTATATATCTTCTAGTATCAAATCTCTACTCAGGCTTGCATTTTTATTAAATTTTATCATATTCCTTTAATACTACATTCCTTTATTATAACTCATCATTTTAATTTGCTCCTAAGATATTCGATCTTAAAATAACAGAATCTAGTTTCTTGATTTTCTGATATAATATCAAATAGTTAAATAAATCTATAAAAACTGTAAATGTGAAGATTCAATATTGTGGTAATTAATCATAGATACTTAACTAGCATCCATAAAATGACTTTAAAATATTGATAATCATTATTTGAATAGCCCTTATTTAAAGTAGCCTTTATAGTCTTAATTTTTTCTTTATTTGTTTACTCTAATACTTGTTTAATATCTTTATGGATTAACCATTTAAAAAGTGTTTAAGCTTTATCATTTATCTAAATAGTTATGTCTATAACTAATTTATTAGTATTTGCATTTGAGCTTTAAATTCTAAAACTTCCATTACTCTTAAGAGCCTTTAGAAATCAATTTATTATACTCTGCTTAGACATAAATCTATATAGTTAAATTTATCTCAAGAGCTTCGTTCAATTAAACTTTAAGTAATATATTAAAGAAGTTTGCTTATTAAATCAAATTTCATATAAAATATACTTGCTTAAGCAACTATAAAGGTGAATTAGGAGTAATTAAAAGGTATCTTAATAAGTCTATGAATAGCACAGATAGATTTATATTTCCAAGTATAAATAGTATAAGATAATTAATAATATAGCTTATTTAGCTTCCTTAAAATAATAGTTCCAGGCTATATTCTATTTTTTTCAAATAGCTTTGCAATTATATCTGTAAGTAGAATGTGGAGTTGCTACTTAAGTTAAGGAGAATCATTATATTATGAGTAAAATTAAGTAAGAAACAAAATGGATTATTGATGAAAATAATGTTAGTTGAGCTTTTTTTCCTCCTGTCTATCTTTTATATCTAGAGCTGTCTCATCTAATTGATTATTACTCTACTTTTTGATATTAAGTGATCCTAAGTCTTTCAATGAAGTATTTTAACCATAAATTTCCTTTATATCTCTTTCAATTGAATCTTCGCTAGCAACTGTTTAATCTAATTTAGTTGATTTTCTTTTAAGTGCTGTTTTTTTCTTTTACTCTTTGAAGAAAAAATTAAATTCTTAATCTTAGTTCTCTTAACTTTTTTACTCCATTCATTTTTTATTTAACTCATATTCTTCACCAGTTAATTCAGAAGAAGGAGATGAATACATATCATCATCACTACCTTATTTCTTTTTTTCTTCTTTGAACTTAGTTATGTTATTCCATACAGAAGCTCTTCTAAAGAAGTTATCTACAAACTTACTTTGTTCTGGAGCTTCTTTTTTCTTTTTTTCATTTAGTTAGTGTGATGTTAAAGACAACAGTTTTTTTCAAGGCTTTCTATTATGTAGTCTTGATGATATGAACTATTTATCTTAGATATTATACTTTGAAGGAGGCTTAAATTCAACCTTTTCCTCATTTTCCATTGCTTAAATTCAATTTTCAGGATTTCCTTTCGTAGTTTAAGATTCATTTATTACATTTTCTCTTTAAAGGATCTCCGAAGATTTTTTGATACTTTGCTTTGTAAAAAGCTAATTTAAGTTTAAAGTAGGAATTTTCTCTTATAAGCCTAAATTTTAACTCCTACTCAGTTTTTTTGGATTGAGTAATTCTTAATTATTAGCAACTTATGTGGACTTTTACTGAATATACAAATCCTACTATTCCTATATTTTTTATCTAAAAGAATAGTCATCTTCCTGCATAGTAGCTGTCATAGGCCTTTCATTTTATTTCACAATTGGAAAACGATCAAATTCTTGATTTTAAGCAAAGTATGTGATACTTATAGGGGGAGGGTCTTTTTGATTTACCACTTTATTGAATGCTTTCTTCTTCCTTTTAAACTTTCCCGATTCATCAGTTTTACGTTTTAATTTGATTGGTATTGATCTTACATTTTGGAGTATTAAGTTTTAAGCTTATGACTAAGGATCTCTAAAACCTATTATCAACTTTGAGCAGTTTTTAATGGAGTGGCCTTTTTTACTACAAATATAGCATCTGACATTGATAAGGGAATAGTCCCCTTTAAGCGTTATATTATCTTTGATTAGGGAAAATGTTTAAAGAGCATCAGGAAATCTTTATAAGATTCATTACTGAAAGTCGTCGTATATCAATTCATTGAGTTCTACAAAATCAAGACATCGAGCTGATGCACATCTAGGCTAACCTGTAAAGAAAGCAAATTCTCCGAAATGTTCTCCAGGGATAAGTTCAGCGTATGAGCTTTATGTCTTCTAGTGGAAGATATCAATAGTTCCTTTCTGTATAAAATACAAACTAACAGACATTTCTCCTTCTTCGAATAGTATATCATCAGGTGCGAAAATTGCAATCCTTAAAAGTTTGGTTAATTAAAAGAGAACATTTCCGTCAAACTGCTAGAAGACTTTAGACTTTTCTATAATAACACCATTTAAGTGTGAAAAAATCTCATCTCTTATAGGTTCGCTGAGTCAAGACATGATTTCAACATCTTCCAAGTTATTCTACTTAGTTTCTTTAAAAACATACTCAAGGTATCTTTTAAGTTTAAACTAAAGGTCTCTGGGTAATTGCTTTCTCTTCATAAACTTATTTGCAGCTTTAAGCTTCTCATGTACTATTTATCCACTTATATCATGCTTTGAAATAAAATTTCCTATACTTCCCATCATAAAAGCAAACACACCACAGGCTATTACCATACAAAATATTCCAAATATTTTTTCTTCCTTCGTATAAGGATGAATATCACCATAACCCACTGTTATCATGGTTGTGAAAGCTCAATAGAGAGATGTTATATATCGCTCTTTATATGAAGCATTAATTATACCTGATTCTTGTAATCAAGTATTAGGATTTTCATCAGAATATAAAACTCCAAGCAGATGAAATATGCAAGCTATTCAATGAGCAATGAAAACAATAATAAGCAATAAGCGAAAAAGACCAAATAAGAGTTGTAAGAATTCTCCAATGAATAATTCTTCTAACCTGAAAAAAAGTCTCTTAAGCTTTAAAAGTCTTAGCAGTCTAAGCACTCTTACGAACCTAATAAGTCTAATAAGTCTTAAAAGTTAAGGAGTTCTCATAAGTTTGCTATTTGAAACTTCAGTGTTAACTGCTCCCTTTGAGCCAAATATTCCTTCAATAATTCAACTATAAGGAAACGAGGCAAGCAAATCAATCCAAAATCAAAATTGCACATAGTTTTTAATTATTCTCTTTCTATTCATTATCAGATTTCCTTTAGAGTAGTAGCCTGTGTTTATTGATATTATAATGTCTATAATGAATAGTAAGTCAATCAGAAATTCTAAATAATCAGTCCAATTAATTACATTTGCTTCAGAAGGATTTTCAAAGCTTATTTTAAAAGGTACATAAAGGGCTTGCCAAAGTATCAAAATTATAATAAAAAAGTCTCAAAAAATCTTAAAAGGATTATCTGGTGTAAAAACATAAGAACTGTTTTCAACTACCTAATCTTCATTAATTTCTTATCCAATTTAAAATTTAGTAAGTCCTAGTTCTGAAATTTTACCAGGATTAGATTAAGATGTCTAATTCATAAAACTTTTACCACTAGTTGACTTGAAAGTTTCCAAAGTTTTAAAATGAGAAGTATGGCTCTCTATTCTTGCTAAGTCTTATAATTCCGTCTATTCCTTCTAATTTTCTTATTATTATTCATGTTCTCCCTCTTACTTTTCAACTCAGCTTTTAACATTTTAGACTGAATTTTGAGATTTACTGAATGAATTTATTTAAGAGTTATTAGATCTATTAGATTACTGGACACTTTAGTTAACTTCAAGATAATTATTCTGCTGGAATGTTCTAGTATTAAGCTAGTTTTTTTCTTTCTATTAATTCTTATTTTTACGATTATCATCCATACTTGAAGGGGAAAAATCAAGTCCATTTTAATCCTATTAAATTTTTGCAGTACTAATCTACTAATTGAGTTAAGGGTTTAGGTAAGCTGTTTATTTTCTAATTAAATCTTTCTATATGATATTCTTTGAGCCAGACTAATTATTATTCAAATTGGCCATAGAAAACATTTTTATTGGATTTTATTAACTTTATTTCATTTCATTTAGCTAATAATGATTGAATAAGCTAAGCCTAAGAAAAAGACTAAGAAGTGCAACTTGTCTAAGCCTTGCTATAACTGTGGAGTGTGTTGTGCTTTTTACTCCTCAATATCAATATTAATGTTATGTGTTTTAGCCTTAACTCAAATTTTTGATTACAAGTACTTGGATTTTTAAAGCTCTTAAGTATCAACCCCAGATGCTCTGGAGACTATTTTGGTAGCTATAATAGTTTATATTTTCTTCTTAATCCTTTCTCTTTGCTGCTTTTTCCAAATCAGAAAATAGAATTATTTGATGAAGCTTAAATAAGCCTAGAAGCCAAAGTAGCTTGAACTTAAAGAATCTTATTCTTCAGTTGACCTTCAAGAAAATATTAAGGTTTAAGGCTGTAAAGAGATTGAAGAAGAAAAAGAAATAGAAAAATAAGGGGATTCTGCTGCTGTGGCTTAGGTAAACTAATAATAGTTTGTCTAGTAGCCTAGCTTAATAAAGATTAACTACTCATTATAGGATTTAAATGCCATTTCAGAGTTTAATTAAACAAAAGAGGGCTAAGTAGAAAGGAAGACTATGAACTATATTAAAGAAGATGCTTAAACAAATAAAAACGAATTTAGCTAAAAGTAAAATGACTAAAATCTATAGAAACTGGATTAAAAAATAGATATCGAGGTTGAATAAGAAAAAATATAGCTATAATTAATAGAAAATAAGCAATAAGAAGCAAAAAATGAAGATTAAGAAGATAAAAAGTAATAAATGTAAGAAGAACAAGAAGAACAAGAAGAACAAGAAAGCGAATGAATTTTTGAGGCATTTGAAAATGAATAAGAATTGGATAGGATAGTTAAAGAACAACTATAAAACTAAGAAAACTCAGAGCATGATGATCATAGTGTAGATGTTGATTTCAAGTTTGTTAAAGGATAAAAAAATCTTTAAAATTGATAGCAAAATGAATATTTACTTATTTAATTGATATTAAACAATGAGTATCTAAGTTCTTTTTCTTACTTAATAGTTGGAGAGTTATATAAATTTAACATCTTTGGCAGAAGTTAATGAACAAAAATTAACTCTTTCTTCGCTTTAACATAAAAGGTAAAGTAATACCTCAATCAACTATAAATTTTCATATTGAAATCGTTTAAAAATGATTTAAACAATATAGTGCAAATAAATAACCTTATGAGTATTTTATTATCATCGAAATATTGATGGAATGAATTAGATTAAACCATAAAATATCTTGTTATATTCAAATTAACCTTCTCCAAGAAATAATCCAGAACTTATTAATCTAATGAAAAATATCTAGGAAATCTCTTTCTATTTATTCTTTCTCTGCATTTACCTATTTTCAGCTGTTTCTATTTATTAAGCTCTATCCTTGAAATTTGTAAAGATAATATTGTTCTGCTAATGTATTGAAAGAATAGTTAAAAATCTAAATGTATGCTAAGCATCTTCTAATCTGCTATTTTAATTTATCAAAATTAATAAATGACCAAAGCTTAAAGCATATTTATTACTATTTAATTGTTACTAGTTTCATGCTATTCCTTATTAATTAATCAATATAGCAAATATTTTATGCAGACATATTAGTAATAAGATATAAAGCTTTATATAAGTATGGAAATAGTTAACATTTCTAAAGTTATACTCAAAATTCACCAAATTAAACGTCTTTTATTTGATATAATTGTTAATCTATCAACTTGGATTTCAAATTCTAATATGGAAAATTTGATTCTTAAAGTAACTTTCTGTATTATACTGTTATTAGCAGATTTTTAATCCTAACTCTTATATCTGTTTTCTTAAATAAATTAGAAAGAAAGGTATTTAAAGCAAATATGGCTTTTTCCTTATGCTTATTCTAATGCTAACTTAGATTACTTATGAGGAGATAAATTCATGAAATACTATCTATGAATTGTGAGCATCTTATGTAGGGTTTTGGTGATTTAAAGCGTTAATTTAATGAATCTAATAATATTAATCATAATGACTAGTATCAACAGAATCAAGGAATTTAAGATAGTTCCATTCATTTAATTATGTTATTAGTTCAGATAATAATTGGATTCATATAGCTCTTAAGTATTCTAAAGATAAACTAAAGAAACTTTGCTTTATTACATAAAATGACTCATAGAAGTCTGGCAAAGTAATTAGCAAAACAAGTAGCTAAATAAGTAATTTAGCCATATCTAATTAAGCGTTTTAAAGAATAACTACGATAATAGAATTAGATAGTTAAAGATATAAAGGTTTTCTTTATTTTTTCTTCATCAATTGGTAGTAAAAATAGAAGGCTGTTGGCTACTAAGGTTTAATTTTGAAAGGAATTAAGAAATTTAATAGTTTAAGTAACTTATATAGTTTATATGATAATTTTAAGGGTGAAAGTTTAAAAATGCAAAATCTTTCTAAGCTACAAAACAAAAAATCAAATAGATTTAAAAGTTTTTACGACTTAGAAACACCTTTTTCGCATACTTAGTCTCCTAATATTACATCTGATAATGACTAGATGAAGTTTTAAGGATAATCCTTTTAGAAAAACTTATACAATGATATGATGTTATCATCTAAATTCAGGACAAAGTAGGATCGCTCTTTTGGTAAGCTGCATGTATAATAATTGAAACTACCTAGACTAGTACTTCAAAAATATGGAGTAAAGTCATAACCAGACTCTCCTCGATTTGACTAAGTTAAATGTAAGCAGTGTAAAAAAAGGATCAAGGAGAAGACATGTACTAACTGCTATCAAAATTATAAGGAATCTATGGAGAAGTTCGTCAATAATCTATAAGAAGCAGATTCCTTAATATAAAGGTTTCAAACTAAAATATCATAATAATAAAATGTTGTTGTCAGCAGTATACCTAAGACTAAAAAGAAGTAGGTTGTTAGCTTTGATCTTACTAGAAAATTTGATTTAGAGAGATAGATAAAAAGCAGAATCTAAAAGAGAAAGCAAATTTATTAGAACTTAATGAAAGATATCTAGTACTATGAAAAAATTGGAGTTAAATTGGGAGAAATTGCTTCAAAGCCAATTAATGATAATGTGGAAACTTTGCAAATGGAAGCAGAGAAAAAAAGAAAAAGAGAATGAACTTCAAGATAGCAATGATGTAATATAAGGTACCAAATCAAAGCCCTGAATCCAAAATAGCAGTTACAAGTATTTGATTAGCTTGCCAAAGTTATTCCAGCTAATTCCAGATTCATAAATTTTTGACTTTATTATTTCAAAGTAAAGTTTATTATTATTAGTATTACTTCCAGTTATTATCTCTTCTCTTTTTCTAATTATCTCAATACTACTTGAAATTTTATTAGAGCAGATGAAATTAATATAACTCCTATTATCAATACTTTGATAAGTATTAATTACTATTAGTCTATCTATTTTTTCTTACCTTTAATAGATTATCTAATTTTGCATAACCACTAAAATACTTAAATCAGCTAAACTTTATTTTTAAATAGAGATGCATAAATTATATTGCTCCTTAGCTATTTTAAATTTTCAATACTTGAAAAAAATACAGAAGACCATCCACCATTAAATTTCAAATTTGAAAGAGTATTTCATTTAAGCTAAGTTAATGAGATTTAAGTCTTAATTTAGCTTATGGAAGTAAAATTAAATAATAACACTTTACTAGCAGCAAACAAGCAATAAGAGTGACTAAGCTAAACTTACCTATTCATTTAAATCTTAAAGAAAAGGCTAATAAGCTCAAAAAATTAATCAGTCTAATTAAATTTACTACTAAAAGTAAATTAAATAACAATAGAAATATAAACTCTATAATTGTAGCTAAATAGTGATTTCATTTTAACTATGAGAAAGAAAAATTAAAAGAGACATATAAAGCTATTGCTTAAAAAATACTATGAACATTCTTTTACTCTGTGAATATATTTTCAATATACCTAACTTTTTTTAAATATAATGAAATAGTAATGGTAAATAAATTATAGAGTCATTTATGAAAGGCTTGTTAAGTTTAAGTATATAATATTTAATAGTGTTATAGCATCAAATTAACTGTCGCTCTAAATCATGTATAAAATTAAGAAAAAATTAATTTAAAAAGTCTTACATTCAAATTTAAGGATGATGCAACTTAATAATGATCATACTTTTAAAAGGCTATACTATATAAAAAGGTGTATAATAATAGCAGCTTTAGTGATTCGTCTTTTTTAAACTTAAGATCTCTTTAAGTGATAATATTATTAATTCTTATTAAATTTTAAAATTCTAATTTACCAAATTTTTAATTTTGGACTTTTAATATAAATTTCATTAATGTAAGCTTAAGCAACTAGTAAGTATAATTACCTATCAAATAGTTTCTTTATCTTTTTTAATATTAAATGTATTCCAGATTATTGACTATTAAGATAGACCTTTTAATTTTATTATTTAGCTTTACATATTTCAAAAAGCCAATAACTGAGTAATATCTAAACATTCATTAATTTATTTCTGCCATATCAATAATTAGCTAAATTAAGTTTTGCCTTATTTAATACAAGGGATTATATTAACAATCTTATGTTTCACTGTTTTGATTATTATATTAATTATAAGAAAATATTCTAAGATTAGTTATTGATAGAATATATACCTTTAAAGAAGCGTTCAGACTGTTTCTTCAATATGAAAAGAATTAAACTTCTTGGCAGGATCTTTATAATTAGCTAGTTATTATCCTTTATTCTGAATTTTATCAAAATCATACTTTATATTTACACTATAAGGACTTAACTATATATATCTAGTATACTATTTCTTCCTTTCTTTCTTTACTACTTCACTTTTCCGATTATAACTAGATATCTTTTTATTGTGTTACTGAGAAAAATTGTAAAACTAGTGACTTTTCTATGCCTTTTTTCATTTATCTATTGAAATTTATTACTTTTACTCGCATCTTGGTGTTTTAGATAGAAATCTAGGAGTAAAAGTACACTCTTACATCCCCCTAATTTCTAAATTCTCTTTTGCTGATTCAAGTTTCAAATTCTTATTCTTTAGTCAAACATCATTTCTTCATGCTACGTAAGTTTTCTAAGAAGTTAATGGTTTTTGTACTATTTATATATTTTCTTTCTTCTTTAGCAAATCATTAATCTTTTCTTTAAGGCTAAAAGCTCTGGGAATGTAGAATAATCTCTACATTTGGCTTGGCTGCTTTTATGGTTAATTTTCTAGCATTTCCTCTAGTTTTAGTGGCTTTTTGAGATCAACCTTTACCTTTTGAGCTTTATTTTTTTTCAACATAAGCATAGCTTCAGTCTAGTTAATCTCTCCTCTATTGAGCTTAACAATAATTTGTGAAAGTGGATTGATTGTGGGTTTTTCTTTAACTTAGGCCATTTCAGCCGCTTCTTTAATTTTCTAAAAATCAGCTATTTGTAGCTACGTTTACTGGTGCCTAAAAGTAAGCCTCTAAGAAAAATTCATTTAATTTATGAGAATCAAATAACTTTAGAAATAGCAGGATTATTTAATATCCTAACTCCTTTATATGCCAGGCTTTTAAATACCTATCTTCAAACTCTAAATAAAACAGATTTTCTTTAAAGCAAATTCTATTAAAGCTCAACTTAGTGAAATATCTAAGAAAACAAGTTTAAGTAATAAAAGATGAATAAGTAAGCTTAAAGAGGAAGATAGTTTTGGTAGAAATGAAATAAGAAAGGATTAGGTAAATTAAATCCTTGGTATTAGTAATTAGGATTGTTAGTATTTATTGGTAACCTTTTCGTTGCAAATAAACTTATGTAAAATGTGATTTAACACTCCTAATTTCTTCTGGTTATAACTATCTTTTACTTTCTATCTCTCTTCTGGTGACATTTCTGGATATAAATAAGGATGCATGTAGTAATGCATTTCCCCAGTGAAATCAGGATGACCTTAGAAGGCTAGGATATTTTTGTTGACTAGATACATTTCATAAACTTGCTGGTTGTTGTCACAAAAAGATGAAGCAAGTAAAGTGCAGTTGTTTGGCAGCTTGCTCACATAATCTCCATGACATTCGATACTTTCATAAGCCTACTCCAACTACTTTAGTTCAGATATTCATTCTTACTAATAAAAACTTTGATTCAGTTCAGATTAAAACTAACCTAAGAAATAGTTTCTGAAAGGTATTTTTTCCGCTTTTCCTCCTAATGCTTAGGCAACAATTTAAAATCCATAACAAACAGCTACAACTTTGATATTTTCCAGCTTGCTTAGATCTTAAATAAGTTATATATACCCAGGTACGAAAGTTTATTCAGGATCATATACACTTGTAGTGCTTCCTGGTAATAAAACCAAATCGAACTTTTGTAACTATGCAGCTTTAGGAATTTCTTAAAATAAATTAAAATACTTCCAGTACAAATTTTTGTTGTTCAGATATAAAGCTTGCAGTGTAGGACTTTGTACAAAACTTGCAAAATGCCAGTGTAAAGTTGTGGGTTAGCAATTAAGAACGGCAATTTGGTAATCTTCCTAAGCAGGATAATATATAGCATCGTAATTACCCTCTAAGAGATTCTAATATGAAAGCTATAATTTTTCAGTTAGAATAACCTGGTTTTCAATTTGATCTAAGGTTGTTCATTCAAATTAAACACCAAAATTAGCAAGTTTAGCGTTTATATTTTCGCAGTCTTGAAATTAAATAGGTAATAAGTAATTAATGGAATTGCTAGATAAAACCAAGTTCTCTTTTTATAGCAAAGTTAATTATCGAACTAAATCTATAAATTTATCTGTAAAAAAGTCAAAATTTTCACGAGTGATAGCTTGATAGTCTTTTATATCATCAATTATGAATCCTTAAGTCTACTTTACAAGAGTAAAAGCAGCTTGTGTGATTATAGGCATATCTGCTGTTACTGGAGTACTAATTGGAAAAGCCGCTTAAGTCCTTAAGAATTTAATTTTAGAGTCTTGACTTAAAGAATAAATATAAACATTTATTATCCATTGATTTTCCATTTTTATCCTAAGAATAACTATAGAGTCATTAATATCCTAAATCTAATAGGCATTTAATTATTTAATCCTCTGTCATGTCTTTTAGTATTACAAGGCTTCATTACATCTAATGCATAAGCTGCAGTTTTTAGATTTCTTACTGAATAGTAGATTAATAGAGATATGCTATCAAGCATTTCTAAGTTTTTAAATTAATAATCCAAAGATAAAATTAGTGATAAAAAGGACTGTCCTGAGAATTTACCTTGGGATCTTTTGCACTATAAGCAAAATAATTCCACTAGATTAAATAATCTTTAATTTCTTGAATTATTATGAATGCAAATACTTAAATTACTAAACTCTCTCTTATGATAAGATAGTAATAGAATTATAAGCCTCAACTGCTAATAAATAAAAATAAAGGATAAATAAATCTCAGCAGCCTTTCAAATAGCTTAGTATAGTTATAAGCATCATTAATTAAAAATGGAAGATATGAAATAATAAAAGATAACCTAAATAAAGGAAGAGTATAAAAAGTTTTTACTTCTAGAAAATTATAAAAGAACAAAATATATGAAACGAGTCGGAGTACTAGGAATCGCAAGTGCATTCACATTCTTATTTTTATATGATAAGGCTGATAGGATTCTCACTTTTCTTGAATATGGAGTTGACATTAAATGAATGAACTTTGATAAATATTTAATAGATTTGTACCCTTTAATTATAATTTCCAGTTCTATTTACTACTAATTAAGCAGACTTATTTATCACGTTTTATTGCTAACCTTTAAACTAATAGTAGTTGTCAAAAAAGGAATCTCTCATTCCCCACTATGATTTGGATTATTTAATTCTAATGAATAAATTTTATATGCCAAGCATAATGATATATTTACCTCCTAATAAAAGGTTTTAAGTCTATGCAATTAAGCAAGTAAAGCTTTATTTTTCTAATGAGTACTATTAATCTATAGCATTTAAAGAGAAGCCTTTACTATTATTTAATAAGTATAAGGCAATAATAGAATCTTCCTTTACTCTTGATTCTTTTCTCTTCATTTAGAGTATAAAAGCCCTAGCTATACTCTATGTCAGATTCCAAATATAAGTATCGAAGATTATAATTTAGGATTAATTTATACAAGTATAAAAAATATATTCAAAACAAGCTAAAAGGTATATGTTTAAGTTAAGTAAGATATTTTTATGACTATAAGTATATGGTTATAGCCAGCAAATAGTTATTATTTAGCTTTACATCTAATTTTAGAAACTGTATAAGAGATAGTTTATCAACGAAAGATTTATATCAATTGATAATTAAATATTGACTAAGTATTATCTATTGAATTAATTTTATTAATACATATAAAAATCCATAACCATCAAAAGTTTTCCGAGCGTAGTAAATCCGACCATGGCAATTTTCCATTTTGATAGTTTTTTGGCCATGAAGCTTATGAAATCCTATCATAAAAATATTCATCATTCAAATGATTCCTTTGAACTTTGTCGTCTTGTATTTTTTTAACCAGCTCATTGAATAAAGCATTCAGTTCCTTTCATTCTTGCTGCTAAAAATTAGTTTCTTTTATTTAATAATCTTCAAGCATATTAGGTAGATGAAGACAGTGAAGCATGTTTTTTCCGTTTTCGTGTATATTTTTAAGATTTCTAGAATATTTGCTGAAGTAAATGTATAAAGCAATATAAGTAAAAACCTAGAGTACTAATAGGGTAACTGAGAATATAGAGATTGTTGTCTTATAGAAATGATCCAATTTATCGTCTAAATCTTCCAATAAAATATTCATATCACTTTAAGGACTAAAAACCATTAATACTCCTATAGGAGACGTTGGTCTTGTTTCTGATGTTTTAAAAACATAAATAAAATGCCTAATGTATCAGTAAGTATCTTTATCAAAATAATCCAGTTCAAATATAGTATCTTCAGAAATGGAGGTATTGAAAATCTTTCTATTTCATGTATCGAATGAAATTCCTGTCAGTTGTTCATCAAATATTCTCTATTCTCCTGCTACTGTATCTCAGATAGGAGAGTTGTTTCCTAAAACACCCCCTCAAGTAACGAAGATACTAAAGCCATGTTTTCCAAATTTCAGTTAATCACTAAGATTAGACATTTTCTAGAATCAAATATCAACAGAAGCAACTGCAAAAGGTTTTTCTCCATCTTTAATTAGTCTTGAGACACTTATGAACTGCTATTAATAATATGAATAGGGATTTGTCATAATCGAAGTTCCATTACTCTCTATTGCTGTATAATATCACTCTCTAACTGTGGGATTATAATTATTTCTAATTTTACTTCCAGGATATTAAACATAAATTCCATCTGTCTCAAATCCAATATATGCATATACAAAAGGTCTAGTGTAAATACTTCTCCAGTAGTAATTATAAATTCCTGCCAAATCAAAAATTCTTTTTCCTTCTTCGCTTAGAAATCTATCTTTAGGAGAAAATAATCCTGAAATTTATAAATTGACGCTATCTTCTTAGTAAATCACCTTTGTTTAGTTATTTTTTAATAACTAACTAGAATTAAATGAATCATGTCAAACTGCAGCAACTGGCTTTATTTTCCTAACTTTGCCATTAAGCTCATAAATATTTTCGGTAATTTTAACTAGAAAGTCAACTCTGAAAAAAATAGCTTCCATTCAATTAGCAATCATTAAGGAATTCAATTTATTATAACACTTCATATGACTAATTTAGGTATCAGAAAATAAATCTTTAACTTTATTTTCAGAAAGGTTATGCATCTGTAGAAATCATACACTATACAAAGCTAGAAATATGCCGATAATCAATAAATATATAGTTACTACCAAAATCCAAATCTTAGTATTCAGCTTTGAATTAGCCAGGTTAAAATTCATAATTGTTACTTGATTCTTTAATTATTATTCAAAGCTAATAATCTACCACCTTTCTAGTTTAATTAATGATTAATCTATTTACTAAGCTCTGCAAATATACTTCTTTTAGCAAACTTTAAACTTCTTTTATATCTTCCCACTATAATTTCCTGCTTATGCAGTTTACTTATATCTACAGTTCTAGTAGCTAAGTCTTATATTCCTGCTATTTGTTGTAGTAGTAATAGATAAATAAGATGTAGAAGTGCTAAAGGCATCAAAGCTTGTTTTATTTATAAGAATACTAATCTTTATAAATGTAGAATGGATAAAGTAAACAAAGTTGCTTCATTAAGGACTAGTTTTATGTCTTAAGCAACTAATATCTAAACTAAAAGTCCTATAATAGTCATAAATAAGTACTTTATCACTTATATTGAAGCTAATCTTTGTAGTTGCTTACCCACTTTAAGGGAAGCTTTATTTAGATAGTTTAAAATTAGATTAAATAGTTATTTAATAAAAGTCACTTATCTAAAGAAAGTAATATTCAATGAAAAAAGAGCTTAGTAATTTATGGTATAGAGTTTGCTACAAAAGGTTAATAAATTTTGACTGTTTGAATTACACTTCACAAAGACAGATAATGAAGCATATCTATTAGCAAGCACTAAATACTATTATAGTTGCGAACTTCTGATTGTTAGACTATTATTTACTTTAAGTAATAGATATCAAATCCATATGAACGAGATTGCATAACTAATGAGGAATGATTTTATAACTTTTATAGTAAGATATAGAATGCAAATAGGTAAAGATTAATAAATAATAACTAAACGCCATTCTTATATTAGATTTATAATTAACTACTTTATACTTTAATTTCCAAAGCAAATTTGAACACATTAGGGATATAAAAAAGCTAAAGGATATATATTTGTGTAAAACTCTTTTAATAAGAACAAAATTTATATGTTATATGCTCAGATTTAATTTTAAAAAGTTCACTAAATTGATTAAAATATGTAGTATTTTAGCGCTAAATTTAGCTTGTTGAGATATTTTTGGCATATAAATTATTGACTTCACTATGATTTCTCAATAATTTAAATAATATTTAATTCTAGGCTAAAGCATAAATTCTTAATCTCTTTGGCTTTCTTCTCAGATATAACTTTACATAAAAGCTAATATTGCTTTATATTTCTAAGTAGCTTGATACACCCAAACAGACTCTCATTTGTTTTTATATTTTTCTATTTATTAATAGCTTTAGATTATGGAAAGCTTTTATATAAATTAATAGTCTCAATTAAAGTACTTTTTAAACCTTAAAATGATATTAGAATTATTTTCCTTTATATAAGCTAATTCACTTGCAGCATACTTTTATAGACTCAGAATCTTGAATAAATGTATTTTATTTTGCTTATTTAAATGCAACTTTAATGTTAATAAAAGTATCTACTATCCTCTTGATTCTAACCAAAAATATTCTATTTTAAAGCTTTTAAAATCCCTTTGATGACTAAGATTGGTAAATTGACATAAAGCAATATAATTGAAATTACATTTATATCTAAAACCCTTGCCTTTGATAGTTTTAATCTTATAATGCTTTGATTAATAATTATTTAAAATATCCTTAAATAAAGAAGCTCTATTAAAATAGTAGCTAAATTGGTATATTAAACAGATAGATTTAGAAATATCTTACTTAAGAGTTTTTACAACTCTCAAATATAATTATTTAGATCCTAATTTCTATAAATGAAAAGACTCTTTCTCCTTGTTTTAGTTCTATTCCTGTCTAACTCGGTTAAGATAGATAAAGCGTCTAAAATATAGTCCAAGTTGGAGCTATAAAAAACTAAAAAGCTTAAAGATGATTATAAGCTTGATGTGATAAAAAATAGCACTTAGATTTATGAGGAAGTAGATGATTTAGATGATGATATAGATGAAGCTATTAGTGATATTGAAGACTCACAAGATTGGTATGAAGACTAGTAAGATGATATTGAGGAAAATTTAGATGAATATGAACATAACGCTGCTGATGTGAAAGAGCAAATTGAAGATAGTATAGATGATATGGACGATTGAAAGCAACACTTTGATTATAAATATTTTTGGAAATTAGAGATATATTACTAGCTTCTTATGCTCAATCTTAAAAGCTATTCTCTATAGCAGCTTTAAAATTACAAGAATATAAAGAATAAAGGAATTTAAAAGAGGCTTGCTATATAGAATTCATATAGATAATTGATTAATAGAGCGTCTATCTTTTTTCAAGTAAGTTTGAATTCTTCGTGCTTTGCTTTACTTTGATTAATAACTAGAGAACTTTCTTCATAATCTTTCGTTTCCTTTGCAAGTACACTTTTTTGTCTATTTTAGCAATAAAAGTATATCCAAACAGCAAACTGAATTATTATTAGTATCAAGCCACATATCTAGGTAGCAAATATGTTTTCATCATTTTCAATGATTGAATAAATCAACCAGCAAATGCTTGTGCAGAACATAACGAAACTGAACAAAATAGGGATAAGGTTATGATTCCTTTATTTTATCACTTGATATATATTTTCTAAAGGAGATGCAAATAGCAAAATACTTAAAGCAACTGATAGTCCTGAAACATAACTGAATGGTTCAAGGAAATACAGAAATGTTAGGGAGAAAATAAAAGCTAATAGAGTGAAAATTATAAGGATCATTGCTTTAAATCTATAGTATTTGAGTGTACAATAAACTATAAAAAAGAAAAGACCAAATATAAAGCCTATACCATTTAGCAAGCCTATTGGAATCTTTTACTTTCTAAGTCCGTAAATAAATCAGCTTCCACAATTTCCCATTTGCAGTAAATAAGAAATAACCGTAAGTTTTTCCGGGTCTTTTTTAACAAATCCCCAATAATACATAAATTGTAAAGGAGAAATGAACATTAGAACTCCAAAAAAGTTAGCAACGTATCCTACTTAGTCACCAATATTTTCCATTTTATCTACTATTATAATCTTATCCTTTTATTTTAATTTATAATAAGAGTTTGCATTCTTTAATTATTTAAATAAACCTTAGCTTTACTAATTTATATAATTAATAATTTAAGCCTTTTTGTTCTTAATTGGTTGCTCTATAGCTTCAAGTATCATTTTAATATTATAATATTATATTTTATAACTACATTTAGTTGAATCAAAACGCTCCAGTGTTAGAGCTTACTAAATCTAATTCAACTTTTTGGTTCTTTTTTAATAGATGAGTTGCTAGTTTATATACTCCCTTAATTTGTTAATTTCCATTTACTTTTGTGTTTTATCTGAATAAAAGTAATTATAAAGCTTAACTAATAGTAGGAAATTAATAGTTATTAATGACAAGTATATGAAATTAATTGGTAGCTATAATTTAGTGTTTAATAATATAGTTATGATTAGAAATAAAGAGTTATTATACCTGTTTCTAAGGTTTAAGTATACTAAGCATATTTAATTATTCTACTGTAATATCTTTATTTACTTTCTTTAAGTTTTACTATTTTTGCCTTTTCTATTTCCCTTATTTGTTCAATAAGTAGTATTCTACTTTAACCTTTCCTCAATTTGGAAACTTTATGAGTTTCAAATTTTAAATGACTTTATTGAGTATTCGTTTTAGCTAATAAAAAGATATTAGGAAGACTAAGTTCTTAACTAAAGAAGCTTAAGTTAGAAGGTAAATATAAAGGAATAATTAATTAGATATATTGCTAAGTTACTGTTAAAGCTAAATTATTTAATAAAACCTTATACAAATGGGTGTAACTTTTAAATGCAGTTCTTGCTTCTAAGCTGACGAAGACTAGCAGCAAGAGTCAATAATAGTTGATGGTGTTTGAAATGAAATTGAACTAGAAACAGACAGAAAGTTCACTTCATTCATGGAAGCTAAAAAATTGTAAGTCCAAAACGATACAAATAATAGCTAAAAAAGCCCATCGCATTTAAAAACTTATTTAAGTCTTTTAGTAGATAAAGCGCGAATAAAGAAGATACGATAAATAAAAAAGCCATCCAAAGTTATGAAAATTTAAGTACTATGCTGTCCTGTTTTATAATCCGGAATTGTAATTACTATAAATGAATAGGGATTAGAAGGAAGTAAACGTAATGAGAAAGATGGGGTGACTTATTTTGGTTTGAAAAAAAGGTTGAAGAGAGAGAAACTTCCATAAAAAGAGACTAAAATTTAAAATGATTATTTGATTCCTTAGATTAACTAAGAAATATCTAACAAGCTTAGAGGGAGGCATTTTAAAATTCACTATAATATAGAAGACGAAAATTACTATATTCGTGACTTAAGAAAAGGATTAGGGTGCTTTTGTAGAATAGATAGTCCTCTAGATTGTCAATCTAATTAAATAATTAATGTAGGAGAAACCTTTATTCTAGTTAGTATTCAAGAAGAAACTTAAAGCATTTAGTTAAAGGTATTTGGAAGCTCTTCATATGAAAATAACTAGTAATGTTTTATCTTTAGTATATTCACTACCTAGATGGTTAAAATAGGTAGAAAGAGTTCTTGCGACTTGAAAATAAACGATACTTTGATTTCCAAAGTCCAGTGCACAATAAATTATGTAAATAAGAAATGAATAATTGTAGATGGGGATCAGGAATTAAATGTTAAGTCAACTAACGGAACTTGGTAAGACTTTATCTTAGACTTTATTTAAGCGAAGATGTTTCAGTATTTGACGGGATGGTATTTAAATATAATCAAACAATAATGCAAGTAGCAATTTCTAAAACTTAATAGGATGTAAGTTAAAATAATCATAAATAATAAAATAATTTCATGTTAATATATGTCAAATTCTTCTTTCATCTAAGCTACTTATGAAATATATAATAGCAGTAAAGAAACTAGTTAACTGTAATAATACTTAAGTATAAAGAGAATTCTTAATTAATAATCTTAAGTGATTGCATTATTAAATATATACTATACCTTTTATAAGACTAAAGTTTCTTATCTCTCAAAATGCTGCTTACCATTTCTTAATTCCTTAACTAATCTCTAGGAAAGAGATATTGTAATGTAATAATTTGCTTTATTAATTACCTTAAATATACTTAAAAAAGGAAATAATAATACTCACTTGAAGAAAAATAACAGGCATGATATTCATATATATTTAAACGATATAATTAAATTATGCATAATTCAGTAAAGCAATAAGATATTTTAAGATAGATAAAGATTTACTGAATTAACTAAAACTTTAAATAAATAGCTATGAAACTATAAAATAAATCTTTATATTCACAAATTTTATTAACCCTTTGAATTTCTTCTTTAATCTCTAGTTTAAATACCAATTCGCATAATAATTGCTATTTAATAATTTTGACAGTACAACTTATTAGGTTTGATGCTTTTATGCAAGTCTAATTTGTTAATCTTTCTGTTTTAATTTAATTTATTTTCAACTTTCATTTAGATAACCTTTGAGATAAAATTTCTTTCTCTATATATTTATTCTTTATAAACCAATTGATGATACTATTCAGTTCTATTTTCTAGTATATACTATGATTCCTTTTAGGAATTCTCTTTATAATAATTACTGAATTATACCAACAATTAAGTATCTAAGATATAAAAGCATCTTTGGTTTCTTTTTTAATTTCTTGAAGATAATTTCTATTCTAAATGCATTAAAACTGCTATTTCTAGTTTAGACTTTAAAAATCTTAGAATAAAGCTAAAATGTTGATTTATAAATGCTAGTACTTACGATTAACTAAGAAGGTATAAAGTAGGGAAAGTAGTTAGATAAAAGAAGATTAGAATGATAAAAGTTACATTTAGTAATACTTGGCTAGTTTATAATCTAAATTAAACTCAATAGAGATAAGTTACTAGTTTAAGAATTTAGAAGATGGTAGAGGAATAGATGGGAATGGAGATGTTAGATATTGATTAAAATTAAAATCTCAAATATATAAAGAAATCATTTAGAAGTTACTACTAATTTTGAAACCAAAGCTTTCATTCTTTTCTCTTTTATTTGATATATAAGATCTGAAATAAACTTAACGGCATAAATTTCGTATATGAAGCTTGCAGAAATGTTTAAAATCATTGTACCAAACAACATTGTTTATAGCTGTCAATTCAGTTCTCCAATATTAAAATAGTCTTTTTCTCATTGAATAGGATAAGCAAGTAGTTAAAAATTAAATCCAAGCAGCACTAGGGTAATTATATTAAATATAAAGCTTTTCCATGGATTCTTTCTGAAATGAGTCAGAAATATTTTTTTGATTTGCATTTTTTGAATTCCCCAACAAACACTCATAAAAACAATGAAAGTAGAAAGAATTTAGAGATTAGTGAATAAAAACATGACAGTACTTTCAATGCAGTGAGTTTGCCAGTCTGATTTATCTTTCGGCTTCTTACAATTTGGAAATTAATCTTAGAAATTAATTACAAAATTAGCTACTATTAGCTAGAAAAATATGGCTATCATTGATTATCCCATTATTGAACTTAAAATCGGAGCTGATATTACTGCTCCTGGCGGAGTTTCTCGGTTCAACTTTCTATATGGCCTAGAGTTACACATTAGAATTGCAAGTGTAAAAATAGTAAAAACATCTATAAAGAAATACTATTTTTTGGTTAAATTTACGCTTTTACTTTCCAATATAATAGTTAAACATGTTTCTACAATACTATAGCAAACCAAAAATTTAAAACATTAAAGAGTAGCTGTTAGAGTACACTTTCCATATCTTATTAGCTGAAAAGCACATTTTATATCTGATAATTTAGATATGAAAGGGGAACAAATACCACACTAATCTTGTGCAAGCGAAATGCCTACATCAGCTGCTTTAAGAGCTTAACTATCATTAGCTCCATCTCCACAATATCCAACATAATACTAGTTTGACTATAATAATTATACTAGCAGATGCTTGTCTTTTGGATTCATTTATCCAAATATCTAGCCTCGTTCTAGAATTGTTTTTAAAAGCTATCTATAATCATATGCATTTTGACCTTCACTTCCTGCTAATTAAATTAATGCTTCTCAGGCTTTGCCAGTTATTGCTACTGAGCAATTATCCATTTCTTCGTTTCAAAAAGCAGTACTCGATGTATTAAAATCTTCATCCACTTGTCCCATTTCTTGTGTCTAACTTATATTAATGAACACTCCATTATTGTTTAGTAGCTAATTTATTGGGTAGTATGTTGAAACATTTCCACATGAAACATTTCTGCTTCTGATAACACAAGCATCATCTTCCATTGCTTTTCAGTGTAAATTATTGCTGCTATCAACATCGCAAATATACACTTAGTCTTTCTTAGATATAATTGAGCTTTCTCTTCCAACTGCAATAGACGTATAAATATTGTCTCCTGTACACATAATAGTTCTGATAGAAGCAGCATGGAATTTTTAAATATACTTAGTTGTATTTTCCTTTAGTTTATTCTGTAATATAATAAAGCCTAAGAATTCCATGCTATTCTCTATCTAATCATCTGCGATATCTTCTTAGTATGTTGCTATCTTTTTATAAGCACAAGCTAAAACTCTGAATCCTGCTTTAGCATAACCTAAGCACGAGTGCTTGATATTGGTTGAAAGTGATGTAGGCTTACAAACACTAAACACTGCTTCAGGTTAGCCCTTAACATGATAGTATACAGCGTTTCCTACCTAGATTAATACTCCCATTCTCTTCTTAAAAGAATTAAAATCGAAAATCTTAAGAATTTTCAAAACTCAAGGTTGATTTTTGGACTTAATAAGAAATCCTTCTCCTTCTATTTTCTAAATTTCACATTGAGTAGACTAAAAGATTTTAAGATCAGTGGTGTCACCAGAAGGAGCTTCTTGGTCAAAATTAATACTATGGCAGCTAGCTAAATTTTAAAATAAGTATTTTTCAACTTCATCATTCTAATCAAGATCTGCAGGATCTTTGAGCTGTTGTCAGTATGTAGCAGATAATACTCCGTAGACATCACTTCCCAACTGAGTCATAGTGCCTGTTTTATCAAATACAAACAATTGAATTTTACTTGCTACATTTATCTTATTAGGAGAAACGCTAGTGATTTAATGCTTCGACTTAAGCCGTGATATTCCAAACGTAATTCCAAGTGAAATTGTAAGAGGAATTATAGGATTGACTATTTCAGTAATAATTTGGAGAGATCTTGAAAAGACGTTAATTAAATTAGCATCCTAGTAATAAAAAAGGGGAATAGTAAAAGAGATGCTCAGAACTGCTAGGATGAATAAGCATAAAAGAAACTTAACTCCTTTTTCATAAAATTTTAACTTGCTTGGCTTTGGACGAATAAACTTTCTTATTAAATGTCCAATTTTTGTTTAAAATCCAGTTGTAATAACTACTCCTAGACTGTCTTACTGAGCTTGAGTGATCAGTGATCCTGCATAAACTGTGTAGTTTTTATGAAGGCCATACTAGTAAAATACTTCAGGCTTCAATTCATATGGAATTTGCTCCTTATAAAAGGGCCTAGAATAGCCATTCAATTTTGACTGGTCACAGATAACAAAACCTTATATTAAAACTACGTCACAAGGCAACATTTCTCCTTAAGTCAAGAATAAAACATCTCCTGGAACTATATTCTCAGAGTTAATGGTAATCTCTCTCTAATTTCTTCTTACCTTAACTTACTACCGCCTATTTGCAAGATTCTAAATAGTAGAGTAGCACTGCAAGGTTTAATAGCAATTATATAGTATCGATAAGACAGCAACAAATATTATAAGATTAGCATAAACTTAGTACTTCTTAGTCATATATATCACATAGGCAAATAAAATAAAAATATGAAAAGGATTCAAAACTTCTGAGAAAAGTAAATCTAATACATTAGGAGATTATATTTTAAGTTTGCACTTTCCGAAAACCTTAATTTTATCTCTGAACTGCTATTCCTCTAATTATAGGTACTAAAATTTCTTTAATTCTGAAAATTTTATATTTGAATTGAATTAAATCTGTTCGTATTCTGAAGTATCCTCGTTATAGAAGAATCTAAAATCCTTATATCTAAATATTTTAATTAAACCTGATCGAACCTTCCCAGATATTGCAATTTTAGAGACACGGACGTTCTTAGTTTAAACTATTTCAAATCTATTTTTATTGTCTATAATAGCAATATATTCAGCATTTTCTTTCCTAGACTTCTAGTATTTGCAAGCTAATTTTAATTTTGGAAACTAAAGACATATCAAGTAAAATATCCCGAGAGATACAAAGCAAATTAAATAATAGCAAGTTTATCTACACTAACACTTTTTATAGTACTTAAGATATTTTAATAGCTCTTCGTTTTAGCTGTCCAAACTTTTTTTGAAAGAAGCTTTGCTTAACATATCCAGAAGAGGTTGCTCCATATTTATCCTAATAATTAAATATGAAAAAGAGAAATTTATTTTATTTATCTAATCTCCTTTATATTCTAAACCATCTCTCTATATCTCAGTCATAAGTCTTAAGCTAAAGAAAGCTACCTATTATATCAATCTCAGTTGATCTTTTTAATCCATTACTATAATATATAGATATTAGGTAAATCTAAGCTCCTAGTACTTTTAAAGCTTTTTTTATTAAGAAAAGCATTCTAAATTCAATATTTTTACACCTTTATAATTTTTCTGTTTACTTTAAAAGTTTATTTTTGAAGGCTTGCATTAATAGATTAAAATGAGACTTTAAGAGATTGTGTATGCTAAAATAATGCTAGATTACAGTTAAGCTAGAGAAAATAGACTATAAAATTAGATTTAAATGAAATATTTATTCAAATTAATTAAGTTAGATATCATTAAGAATTTCTTCTAAAGATAGCACTCCAAATTAGAGCTCTTAACGTTTCACTGATAATTAAAAATATGAATAAGGAGACTATGGAAGAAAGAACCCAAAAATTGTTGAAATTGCTATCTAACCTGATTGAAAGAAAAATGCTGGCGGTTAGCGAACCAAATATCACTATAAAGATATAGAAAATTCCAAAAATTTATTGTTGTTCCATATTCTACTTTGAAAAGATCTCTATATTCTTGTTTTTCAAAAAGTATTTCAAACAAATTAAGAAAGGAAAGTATATAATAGAAGAAAGAAGCGTCAAAACTAAGTCTAAATAAATATTACAAACTTACCTAGTTTCTTAAGTTTCTAGTAAGTATTTATAAAGTTTATTTCTCTTTCTGGAATTTGGTCTCTTATAAAATAATAGTACAAGCCAATAGATATGTAGTTTATTAGGAAACTGAATATAAATAAGCTTGCTCTTAACCCTATTCCATACTTTGGATTATTTCTTTTGAAAATGCTAAGCATTACATGTTCATCAATAAATGTTTTTCCCATAGAAGTAGTAGAATTTTTATTTTCTACAGTAAATTATTTAGAATCTTCTTTCATTACCTAAATAATCCTGCTTTGCATTTTTTCTTTTAAGTCTTAATTTTAGTTTCCTGATTCTCTGTAACTGGTTATAGTATCTGGTTATGAAACTATACTATTTAAACTTGAGATTTACAAAAGATTCCCTTATCTTAATTTCTATTTTTGTTGAGTTCCACTTTAGCTTGATTTAACTGGTAAAGCTTTCGTTTATTTGTTAACTTAAGAAGTATTTTGACTTTAAATGTCTTCTGATATAATAGAATCTATTTCAAATTCATAATGTTTGATATTCTCTTTCCGTTGTTAATTATTTTCTTCTTTTCCTTCTTAAAGCTAATTATCTTTATATTATATCTGTATATCAAAATTTGGCTATTTTTATGGAAAAATAGATTAATTCTTTTTATATTTGAAGAGGAAAATTAGTTCTAAGCAAAAGTACATAAGTGATATAGAACCTATCACTATTCCTGCTAAGTAGTTAGATTCGAGGTTTATTTTTTCAGGTATTTCCAAAGTTTTGATTCTCTGAGGATAATAAGGATCTGGAATTGGCTCTATGCTCAGTCCTATATCAATAGTGAAGGAAGTTAAATGATTACAATAGCAGCATCCTATTTATTTCTGGATATTATACTCATATTGGCATCCGTCTCTCTTTCACGTTTCCTCTTCTTCTCTTTTAGAATAACATACTTAAGTTAAGTTTTAATTCTGATTTAAAATGTTTTAAAGCTCAGTGTTTTATCTAAAAGGAATGCATAACACAAAATCATCATACGTGTTTTAAAATTTTAGTTCAGTTTTATTACCATTTTTAATAGTTCCATCTTCTTATATTAAGCCTGAATTAAAAATTTAAAGTTGTAGATTGTTACTTGCAGGATCTTTGAATTAATTAGAATATTCAAGACTAACTACTTAGTTCAAGAACTATAAGCACTGAATGTGTAAATCCACACAATCTTTACCTTTCAATTCGATTTGCTTCGTAATATCAACTTAGGCCAAATCTACTGATGTACTTTAATCTTAGCCCTAACCACAAAATAACTGAAAGCTGTTCTTCAAATAGCTTTCTTAGCTTATTCTCTAGCCCTTAATACCAAAGTTTTTCAGTGTTACTTCATATGGAACTTAGTTAGGCAAAGCATTCTCTAATAGCTTGACTTAGATTTGTTCAATAAAAGATTACGAAATATTTGTTACTTAGTCGTATTAAAGTCAGCCATTCTTTCAATTATCAATTAAGTTATCAGCTATACTTAGTATACTATTCATGTTACTCTATGATGTTATGTAATCAATTATTTCATTAACTTAGCTTTTCATTAATGAAATATATAATATCTAAGAGCTTACTCCACTTATCAATTTACTCTCCTACTCTAATACACTTAAATAAACAGATAAATCCTCTTGATTAACTTCTTTTTTTTATGAGTTCCATATCTTCTGGACTATATTATTAGCATTATTATAGAAAGTAGTGTTTTATTTCTCAGTAGCCTCTACTGATAGTTCTGAATATTGGTAAACCAGTTGAGCAATTTCGCTCATTATCTATAAAGGACTGTAGATACTTAAATTAGCCTCTAGCGATTATATTTCTTCAACAAAATACTCTATTCTTTATTAAGAATCATCACTAGTTGAATAAACTAATGCGTATGCTATTTCACTGGCATACATGTCAAGTGAGTCGTATACTTATACTTTCAATTCCGTTTTTCCGAATCTTGTATTTACTAGTTTAGTTATAATAGTTTGTGACTCTATTCTCTAAGAAATTACCTTATCATTAATGAAGAATTAATATGATAAAGGCAAGTCAACATCATTTCAATGTAAAGCCTATATTTTAAATAATTCAATTAGCTCAGGTCCATATGATGGTATAACTTACAAAATTCCTCCTGAAGGAGCATTATTAATTTCATAGGTGAGAATTATTTCAGAAACAGGATTTCCACTATTGTAGACTGTAAAGGTAAAGGTATAACTATTATATTAAAACACTTAGTTTGAGTCTATTAAAATAGCATTCTAATCTAAAGGAGTTAGAAAATTTAGCATAGATTGAGTCATCCAACTATACGTATAATTACCTTCTTCCATAATTTCAACAGGGACGTTTACAATATTCCATTTTTAAGGGTTTACTTTAATCTTCTTAGTTTAAACTATTTTTATACTTTGAACTTCAATAGTTTTTATTATTACTTCAGCAATTCCAAATCTGTCATCTTTAGTTATAACTAACGTTAATTTGAACTATTCTTAAGGACTAATTGTATTTGCTGCTCATACTAAGTTCATTTTATTAAAATTGGCTGCTGTTAGTAAGTTTTAGCTATTGGCATCTCTACACTCTTCATCTTAATTCTATAAGTTAGTGCATGATCAAGAGAATTACATTTCTTCATTAGTTTCATCAGGATCATAAGAAGAACTTCCATTTATTCAAATTTCTGAAGAGGTTAAATAATCTGCAAGAGCTTCAATATGAGTAACTAAGTCTGACTTAATGACAGTAATATTAACATACAAATAATCCGAAATATTAGAAGTAGAGAGAAAGTCAACTTTAATGGGATAATATCCATAAGCTAGTTAATGAGGTTGTATCTCCAAAAACCATTTATCAGTTTAATTACCCAAAACTTAATTAAAGGCTGAGATTTGCTGATTATCATTTGAATCCAATGCTCATTAAATTTCAAAACTATCAACATTCTTTTCACATCCAGGCATGTATTAGAGGTAAATTTTGTAATAATCTTTTTTA
This sequence comes from Loxodes magnus, assembly GCA_946699065.1. Taxonomy (NCBI): domain Eukaryota; phylum Ciliophora; class Karyorelictea; order Loxodida; family Loxodidae; genus Loxodes; species Loxodes magnus. The sequence continues at coordinate 1,033,074 of CAMPDV010000025.1, read as the reverse complement.
TATATATAAGGATATTGATTATCAAAATAGAGCTGAAATGCACCTTAGTTGAATGTAATGATGATATCAGAAGAGTTTTATTTATTTAGAAAGTTAGTTGCTGTTAGAGTTACTATTATCTTTTCCCTTGTCTTATAAATTTAATTAGGTATTATCAAGTTTACTTAGTTAAGCTCTAGATTATTTGTTAAACTCTGTAATTAAGGATCTTATGGATAAACCTATACTTATCATTCATAAGTTAATCCTCGGAGGAGGTCACCTGTAGATTCTTCTCCGTTTAATAATATTTAAATTGTACATTTCGCAATATTTTCTAGGTCAGGGTATATATTTATATGAGGCTAAGGTTTTGGTGGAGAGTATTAATATGGCATAACAAGACTTTCTAAAGGGGAATCAATATCAGAGCAGGAAGGAATGACTAACTGTATTGTATAAGGATTTATATTTAAAATATCCCCTGGAACTATTCTAGGGTATTACCCTAGGTTAACTTTTAAATTTTTCTTGCTTCATGTGCATGTAAAATTTTAACCGAATAAGGATTGGCTTTCGTTATCAAAAACATTTTGGCATATAGAAGGTTTTATAGCCTTGGCAAAATCAATTCTCACTTAGATAAAATTACTTTCGAAATAAGTATTAAGTAAATCACTCTGCTATATGTAACCCTAAACACATTCACACTAACTTGTAATTGAATTTGCCTGAATTCCAGGAATGGGACAATTTGCTAAGTAGCAAATTCCATTCCATAGATAATAATTAGATGAACAGTTGCTACAGGTTGTAGCAGAGCTACATTCATTACATCCATAAGAGCAACTATTACATAAGAAATTAGTTCCTTAATAATATCCAGCGTCGCAATAATTGCAATGACTAACTCCGCTACAAGCGATACAGCCTGAAATAGCTTGAGAACATTCTTAACAAATACTTGAGCCATCTGCATAATAACCAAAATCACACTGTATTTTGCATTTATTCCCTTATAGGACCCATCCAGTATCGCATGAAGTACATGTTTAGCTTGAACTGCAGGTTGCACAATTTGCAATCACATAACCGCAATCTTAGCAAGTATTTCCTTATATGTATTGTCCAGAAGGACAATTTAAATAGCATAAAGCTTCAGAAAGATTTAAAGGATTAAAAGCGAGCACATATGGATAATTGCAACTCCGACATTACAATCCATTACTATCTTAGCAAGCTATGCAGTTTGATTTAAAGAGACTACAGTCCTTACATATTCAGCTATCATTGTAATAACTATTGTTACATGATGCTTTGCAACTGTTATCCTAAAGAACATAGGGTCTTTTGCATGTTTAACATGTTCTTCCTTAATTAATGCATGTCTCACAGTTAGGTATTTAATTAGAACAAGGTTAACATATACGATCTCCAGAGTTATATTAGTTAGATGGACAACTAACATCACATGTATTATCTAGTTTTAAAACGTACTAGCCTATGCACGAAGTGCATGGATTTCCACCAATAACTGAACAATTATTACAGTTAGTAGAATATAATGAGCACGGCTAGCATATTCTTGTTGCTGAGGCAAAATATCCAAAATTACAAGTAAGTTAGCATAAATTAGATCCTTAAAGTACTCATGGATTATTGCAATTAGTACAAGTTGTTCCAGCTTCGTTGCATTTATTGCAATTAGCAATAATATTACTACAATTACTACATATTCTGGTTCCTGGGTCGTATGATGTCTAATCACAAGCAATTCCGCAAGTACCATCTGTTTTCAATTCATAGGGATTATTACAAGAAAAGCAAGGACTTCCATTATCTTCAGCACAAGTAGAGCAATAAGAGACTTTATTACTACAAAGTTAGCAAATATTAGAGGAATCTTTATAGTATCCAGAATTACAAGTAGAATTGCATACTGTATTTTGTAATCTTCAAGTTCCAGAACAACTTAAGCAGACTGCTTCGCTAGAACATGTTGCACAATTTGTTTAGGGACATCGAAAGCAATTAGTTCCAGATGTATAAGTTCCTGTTGGACAAGTAGCTAAGCATGCGTTATTGTATAATTTATAACTCCCTTAGCAAAGTGTGCATTTAGGAGGATAAGCACATGGATCGCTTGAACTACCATCAGGAGTACATGTTTAGCATTTTGAATCAATTAAAGAACAAGATACACAAGAAAAGGATGAATCACAATAAAAACCTGAACTGCACTGAGCAACACAAGCTGTAGCTGGATTTGGTTAGGGATAAGTTCCAGTAATACAGGTATTACAACCAGTACTAGTACAAGTTAAGCAATTAGCAAAAGTAGCTGAACATAATGAACATAAGAAAATAGGCGAAGCTTAAGTTTCATAGCTATCTGCATTACATTAGCATCTATTGCTAATGTCTAGATATTAGTTAGAACTACATTAGGTACATTAATTACTTCCTGATCCTGTGCAATTATAACATCTAGCGTCGCATGAATTGCAATTTTTATCTTTATCAGGATCGTCGCAAAATCCCAAGCAGTAAGGAGTGCAAGGATTATCTTTTAATATTAATTATTTAACTTATGAAGATTATCATATCATATAATTATTGGTTCAATATCTAGGCTGCAATATATAACCTATAAATGATACTGAAGAAATCATTGGACCTCCTATAGTAATTTTATTAGACGGATTCATTGGCCAGTAAAAAGGAGTAATATCAAAATCGGTACATGTAATAGTTGGATTTGACAAATGAAAATTGGAATAGCAAATCACAACATTTTTATTGCCCGGTGGTATTAGATCTTTATTCCCAAAAGTAATTGAAATAAAAAATAAGTTTTTACAAATATCTTAGTTTATTTATAAGCTCTTGGAAGGACTATCTTCTTGTCCTTTCATTTTGCAATAAATTTAATCATGAGTATTTTTAATTTAGCAGAAGTAATACAAAGAGCTAGAATTCACAATACTAAAAAACTCTCTATAGGTATTATCGCATTATGTTAGATTAATCCACATCGTAATCGTAAAGCCATCAGTATCTACAGAAGGGTTATAGCTTCAATAAGAAAATTATTTTTGACTATAAGTTCCATCAGTGTAAAGCTCAGATATGCTATTCTATGAATTTAATCCAAGTCAAGTATAAGAATTTATAGTACTAATCGTTACAATCAGAAGGAAAAGACTATTCATTTTATTTAAAGTGTTTAAAATTGAATCTTCATCTCTAAAATAATCAAACTATTAACTTTAAATCATATACTTTAATTTATTTCTGCTCTCGTACATATTATATAGTAGGTGAGTATTAAATTATAGAAAATTACTTCAGTCATTACACTTATAAGAGTATAACTTTTACTGACTAATCTCAAAACTATATTTATTGCTGCATGAATAGAAGAAAAAAGATATATTGATATATTAAAAAGTATGTAAATATGAGTTTATTGTATTGAGATATTTTAATATTAAGCTATTTAATTCAAATGTTTTATGATCCTGAAAATCCTATTCCAAGATAACACGTTATTATTATCGGAGCAGGACTGATGGGTACTTCCACTGCTTTTTACTTATCGAAATTTCCTGAAAGATACAAAATTACTTTAATAGAGTAAAAACCTAATCTTGATAGTTCTGACTGTTCATTATAAGTTTCTACTTCTCTAAATTTGCGAAAAATTTATTGATCATCATTCAGTCTTTTTTGAAGCTTCCTTTTAAATAAGGACACTGAATATAGATATGAAAAGTAATCTTTAATAGATTCGCTATTTCTGACATGACTATGAAGCTTTGGAAAAATCTGCTTATTTCAGAATTATAAAAGTAATTTAGCCAAATTAAATGAGATAGCGTAGAGAGGCCACCTCTTATTAAAATAATACCAGACTGAGGAAAATTCAAATGCAGTTTATAGTTGTTAAGGTATATTATCTGCATTCACTAATGAAGCAAGCTTCAATAGTTAGTCTTATCAATTCTAATAGAACAATAAGCAAGTTGAGGAAATCAAAATTCTGGAAAGTAAGGAAGATATTGTGAAAAGGGAGCCTCTTCTTGCTGCCTCCTCATTTAATTTGTTCAAGGCATTTTGATTAGGAAACAGTTTAGTATATAATTCTCAAAAACTAGCTTAGGAATTTTTATCTAAAGCCTAGCAAAACTAAAAAATAGACATTCTGTTTGAAAAAAGAGCTGAGAAGTTTGAATATATTAAGATAAAAAGCAAGCATAAAAATAAAATAAAAAGGAAGGTTAAAGCTGTTGTATTATAGTCTGGTGAAAAAATAGAAGGAGATGTTTTTATCATTACTTCAGGGTTAGAAAGTACTTATTTAGCTAAAAAACTAGGATTTTTGATTCCAATATACGGGTTTTAAAGAATTGAAAATACTTGAAAATTTCCGCCCCATTTAAAACTGAACAATGCTGTCTTAATTGATTAAAAATATTAGATTGCTTATTAAGAAAATGATTAGCTTCAGATTACAAAGCACTCAATTAGTGATCCAAGCCAAGAGTGAAAAGATAAATAAAATAATTTGCTTAATAGCAAAATCTCTAGATTTTTCACTAAAGACGTATCAGATCAAGCGTAAAAAGATCATAGTTACATTAAGACATTAACTCTAACTCCTGATGGAATTCCTTTAATTGGGAGGTTAAGAGGAAAGAAATTAAGATTTAAAAATGTTTACGTAAATGTAGGTCATTAAGATAGAGGATATATTTGCTTAGCACATGCTCAGATTTTAGATGCTTTACTAAGTAATAATGAGCAACTGGTTGAAGATTTAAAAGTGAAAGATTATAGTCCAATGAGATATCCATGGCTTTGATACTTAAATAAAAAACTCATAAATAAATATAATCTTATTAAGCATTTTCAAAATATTTAATTATGTCAATTAAACCAAATCTTGGCATAGCTTTTAATTTATAAGTCACTAAGTATCTTTATATAACTTCTTAATGTATGCTTATTTATCTAAATTTAGAAGTGTCCAAGTATTAAAATCATCACTTTTTCAAATAAAAATTTCCATATTAAATTTAATTTTGATAAACATTTCAAAACATATAGCTTTTCTCTATTTTATCTAGCATTAAATAGCAAAAGATTTGGTAAATTAATTAGAATATTTAATTTTTAGACAAAGGTTGGACTAATAAGTTTCCTCAATAGTGTAAAGGATAACTAAAGAAATAAGCATGATTAAAGACTATATTAAGCTTATGATTAAGTTAGCGCTTGCTTAAAGGATAAATGATTATTATTTGATAAATAAAACATGTTAAAATTCTCCCTTAACATCTGGCCCAATATCACTAGTCTTTGTCTTTTAGTCATTGTCATTATCTATTATTGTAGTATGCTTAATTTTGCGAGATTCCTGTCGATTAATTCCTACACAAGCTTCGCTAATCTAGTAGCAGATATATTCTTCAATATCTCTTGAATCTTTTTTGGACAATGCATTTTCTAAATCTTCTTCGTGATTTGCAATAAAAGCATTGCATCCTTACTATATTTCTTCTGGTGAATATTAGTAATTTAAGAAATTTTAAGGAGAGCAAATATTTTCAATTACTTCAGTAATATCAGCCTATCCTTTTCTAAATTTAAGCTTTTTTAGGGATTCTCTTACTATAGCTTAGCAAGAATTGCAATAAAGGCCATGCTTTATATAAGAAGGTTTCAAGTTCTTGCAAAGGATGAGTAGTAAAAAGTTAAATAAAAGTATGAATTTCATTTTTCTTCTTCAATTAAAATTGCTTAATACTTTTATCCTTTTTCCTTTATTCCTAAAATTTCAATTTTAGCTTATCTAAAATTGTGCTATAAAGTGAGATATTATAATAACTATGGTTACAGCTCTAAAGCCTGATTTATTTAGAAATATTCTTCCTGTTCATTAGTCTGTTTATCTAGAAAAAGATTGTAGAGGCCTATAAAAAATGAGGTATCTTTAATTAGATACAAGAGTATTAATATTTAATTAAAGATACCACAATAAAGATAGAACCTTGATATTCTATTTCATACCTACTTATGTTAATATCTTAAGTTTAAGATATCGATAAAAAAGCCTCAGATGAACTATAATTAAGCTTATATAATACTAAAATTGAGTTACAAGATAGAAATGGATTCAATATCTTTGCTATATAGAATTAAAGGAGTGCTTCAATAAATAATGATAAAAGGGATGATTTCCTTGAAAATTAGATTATATTTTAAATATTGTAATATGATCATTAGTGTAATCCCTACTTTTCGGCTTCTTTTTCAGCAAATGCTTTAAGTCTTTCTACCATAAATTATTGTGCTTCCGTAATTCGTCCAGGACAATGTTCCAAACATTGAGATTCAGAGCTTGAAAGTGATTTTCCAGGCTTAATAAGACACTTGTTAACGCAGACCATAGCTTGTTGAGTTAAGGATTTAAGCATCTAGCTTTGCATAGCCATCAACTATTGTTGATTTTGCTGATCCTTATCCATATTAAATTTATTTATTTATAATTAACTTTAAGATGTGTAATTATGGTACTCTAACTCCTCTTATTTCATTACAGCTACTTATTGCTTACTACAACTTTTATAGGAAAATATATTCAACCTATACCATTAACCTGTACTGCTTCTAACTCTTTTCAACTTCACTTTACTTCAATTATTTAGATATAAAACGATCTTAAAACATATGAGCTCAGGAGTGATATAAAGATGCAAATAAAAATAGAATTTATATAATCTGATTTGTTTAAGTTAAACTAACAGAGAAAATGAAAGCTCTAGATTAATAAATTAATACATAACTATTATTTCATTCAATAGTAAGGAACAATATACTAAAGCTATCTCTAATTGATATTTAAATAAGTGAAGAGTCATAACTCATATGCACTATTATAAAGCATTTAGACATGCTAGAAGAGAATTAATGAATAAGGACTTTCTATTTATTTTGTAATTCCTAACTTTAATATTACATTAATAAGATTAAGTTTAATGCTCTAGTAACTTGTTTATAAGCTAAGAATAGAAGTATAAAGTAGCAAGTTATAATAATTTTATCATTTAATAGATATTGCTAAGTCTAATTATTTAAAACTTAACTATCAACTTTGATTCATTTTTTTGATTTATATTTAAAAAAGGGAATTAAGAACTACTTAAAATATTGTAAGTGTGGCTATAAGTAAATATTTCCAGTATATTAAAATTTAAAGCTAGAGTTTGGTTTTAAAGACTCTTGATTATCTAATATAGGAGTAATTTGACTAATGTTATATATTTGCAGTTTAAAGTTGTAATTTTAATTTAATTATCATGCTATAAGTTACTGGTTCTTTATCTATTCCATACTTATCACTAAAACATATTTTCATATAATTCTATTCCTCATATCAAGATAGCTTTATTTTCTGAACTAGAAGTATATCCTTAAATGAAGTTTTTGTAATAAGTTTATCCAAGAAAAGAGTCTCAAAGTTAAAGTAAAGATCATATAAAATGAATAGGGAGAGAATGCTAGATTATTAAAAGATGGCTTCTTTTACTGGAATTAGTTAGAAGAGTGAAGATTTAAATAATAAGTAGGAAAATGTAAGAAAAGAAAGATTAAAAGAACATTAAAATCACCAAATACGATTTGGAAGCTTTTAAATGTTGAAAGGATCATGTATGACATAGAGATTGTGAAATCAATTTTCAATGTAGAGAGTAAACAAGAAATTAGGTACAAAACGAAATTTGAAGATAGAGAGCAATAAAGTATGGTGAATTGAGACTTAACGAATTCTAAATTTGGAATAAAAATGAAATATTTTAAAAGAGCTATCACTAAAATAAGCAGAAGAGTCAAGATGATACTTATCTTAAGGGCTTGCTAGATGCTATTAATAAGCATAAAAAGAAAAAGCAAAAGCAAGCTCCTGTTGTAAATGTTGTAAATGTAAAGAAGATTATAACTGAAGAGGATAATCAATGATATGAAGCTAATATCAGAGCAAAATAAAATAGAATTTTATCTCTTATTTCGCCAAAAAATGATAAGAAGGACTATGAACTCCCAGTTCTTTCAGAAACTAGTCATTTCAGTAATCTGGGTAATAAATTAAGATTCGCTTCAGCTGTAAGATAAAAGTTCAAAGATGTTAATTTCAATTAAACTTAAATTCTATCAGATTCAAGCTTTGAAAAAATAGATGTAAAAGTAAGCACAGCTCATTGCAGTACTCATTTGAACTCTTCAACAAGAGCTACTATAGTTCTAACATCTCCAAACAGTTAATGATCTAAAAAAGAATCATTAGAAATTCCAAAAACCATCAAATAGCAAAAGAGAAAAAAAAGAATTTCATATTCCCAACTAAAAGAGATTTTAGAACGTAAAAATATGACTTATATTCCGTCAAACTAGCGTAGAATTAAGAAATATGACTATAACCAATAAATTAAAGAAGAGGAAAATGAAAACGTTAATAATAAAGATTAGAGCTAAATAATGTAGATAGCTTTAATCCAATTATGGTTTAAGCATCTAGTTAAAAGCGTTAAAGAAAATATAACTCAAGGTACTCTAAATGATTTAACAATTTTCAATCTTGAAAAAGTTGAATCGCCTTTTACTCAGTGCATTTTGAATTTGCTCTATGATGTAATTAATAACGAAAATATAGAAAAAGGCCTTACTAATCCTAAAAAGAGGAATGGAGTTAAAAATAGAACAGGAACCTAAAAATCATTTGCACAAAGGAAACTTTTCAAATAAAATATTTAAATTTAGACAAAACTACAGAATTATCAAACCTGATATGCAGCTAGAAGCAGTTTGAACATGCCTGCTTCGCCGCTTAAAAGAAGGTCAAGTTAAGTTTTCTCTCCAGGAAAAATTCGAAAGTAGGAAAGTTCTCCTAAGTAGCAGAGATAGGGATCCCCTAATTAAAATAAGAAAAATGCTCTAAGTCAAAATGATAAAAATAATGGAAAAAAATCATAATCTCCCAATAAAAGTACTATATCTAATGATCATAGAAATAGATAAAACAAAGTCTCTACTTTAAAACCTGTAGTCAGCTTAAAAAAAGATTTGCCTAAAAAATAAAAAAAGTAAATTTGATTTTAAAGATAGAATTAAAAGATACCTGAGTCTAACTAAGATTAAGAAATTTAATAAGAATAACAATTAAAATAATAACCTTCATTTTAAGAACTAGAAGAACTAAATTTACTGCCTGATATTGTTGAAAAAGAAAAAGTAAAAGAGAAAGAATAAGATACTCTAGCAATTATTAAAGAGTAGTTACTCCAGCTTCAAAAAGAGATAAATTGATTTAAGGGTTTTTAGTGAGAATTTATCTGGATTATTTGTTCTAATTAATTTCGCTAATTTTTAAATTTATATTCATCTAAGCTGAAAGTTAACCTAATGTTATAATTAATTGGTGAAGTAAATTCTAATTAGAGTTAACATTATTATTCCTCTTTTAAGTAATAAATAAACACAATTGAGTAAAGTTACTTATTTCTACCAAAATTATAAAAGTAATTATTTATTAAGTAGATAACCTTAAGTAATTTTAGTATAACTATGCTACAATCTCTAGCAAAATATTCTGAAACGCAATCACTAATCTAAAGCACTTATTATAAATAATTAAAAGAATTAATAAAAAGTCTAGCAAATAAATAACTTAAATTAGCCTTACTTATCTATCGTACTCATTGTATGTGTGTTTATTTTTTTTAATATTAACTAACTAAGCGTATTATTATACTTTTGATTTTATTGATGGTTCTATTATTTCTTAATGGGGCTATTGATTTTTTCTAAAAATAATTTAGTTAATAGATTTAATAGACTGGGAGATATAATTTATTTGTTACTTTCTATCGAAATACTTTCATAATAATTCTACTAGCACTAATTGTTAGGTATAATACTAGTCTATGATTAATACACTTAATTTTATAAATTAGTTGATAAAACTATTTTTCTGCTGCTTATAAAAATTAAATTTTATGTTCTTTCCTACTTTTCCTTCAATTGTTTATTATCTGAGTTCTGTTATTAAAATTACTTTTACTTTAATAGCTTTATTAAGTGTAAATAGTATATCTTCTTTATCTATTTAATTACTAATCTAATTTTTATATGGAAGTTTTTACTTTACCCTTTATACTATTTGAATACCAGAATTTTAGATTCAGATAAATTCTATTTTAGTCTAATATAATAATAGTCATTTAATATAAGTTTATATATCATAAATCTCAGTCTTTATAAATCAAATTTTAGGTTTATCTTTTTCCTTTTTTAAACTAAATAGATGATTTAGCTATTTTAACCTCTAATATGCCTTATTACATATTATGCTCTTTCTACTATTATTTCATTTATTATTTATTTTATTAGTTCTTAGTTATTCTTATAATCAAGGCTAACTCATAAGTTGGTAGTTTATTACTAATGGAATAAACTCTGAGAAGATATCAGCTTTAAATTTAAAAACGTGAGTTAAATTTGTAGTTAAATTACTAGATATTATAGTAGTAATTCTTAGTAAAGCTAGGATTAGACTAAATGAAGTAAAGTTATACTTAATGTGTGTAATTTTGCTATTTATAGGAAGAGTTAAATTTGATTCAATTAAGAGACATAGCAATGTATTAGCTTATTTTGGAACAGAGTTTTGGATAATTATTATTGAGTATATTAGGAAAATATTTAAGGAGCAAGTATGGAAGAATTCAACTCGCTATTTGAAGAAAAGACAACAGCAGTTTATTTGCCTTTTATATTAAAAGGCCTTTAATATTTCCATGACTGAGAATAAATTAATTTTGACCTAAAAGCATCTAATTTTTTAGTCAATAGCAATGGAGCAATTAAAATAAGTGCTTTAGTAAGAATGTAAATAGTAATAGATATTTACTAATTAATGTTCTAACCAGCAATATAAACTAGATCTATGCAAGCATTAATGAAAAAGTGCTTCTAATAAGAAGACAAGAGCTTAGGATACTTCTCTATTACACTTTAAGTAAAACTATGAAAGCATTTTTTATAAAAAGTTAAGTTAATGAAGCGTTTCTAATATGCTTAAATTATGATATTAATAAAAGCTAATCTTAGTTTTAAAACTATAAATACAGTTTACTCTCTTTTGTGATTAACTAGCTTAATCTTTTAAAAATAAGCCCTTAAAATACTTCTTATAATATTCTATAAACTACCTAATATCTTATAGAGCTATTTCAAATTTTAAGCTTTAGATATAATTAAATTAGTACAGCTAAGATATAATATTTCTGCTATTTAACATATTGAACAATTGATTATGGTCTAAAATTACCCAGTTCTTCTTAATCCTTTAAAGCTAAAGTATTACCAAAGAGGCATTTCTAAATCTAGCTAGCTTACTGTTTAAATATAATGTAAGGAGGTAGCTATTTATAAATAGCTACCTTTACTATTTTCTTTCTCTTTAATTAAGAAATTTTGCTATCAAACTTTAAGTAAAAATAGTTAGGAAATGAAAGCAGCTTATTAGTATTAAAATAAGAGATAAGCTACTTAGATTGTATATAAATCTAAAGGGTAGTAGATGCTCCTGCTGCTTATTAATAAGAAATAAAAAGGAACTATAAATATAATCCTTTAAATAGATTAAAAGGAAAGCTTATAAAAGCAATAGCTAAGCTTATAACCTAAGTACTTGAAATTTGTATTATTAAGTACTTTATTATTATAAATGGGCTGCTGCAGCCAAAAATAGATTTATGATATAGAGAAATAATGTAGTTCCATTTAAGGAGAATAAATCATAGAGTAGAATATCAAGATGATTACAAGCTAACTATTACTCACTCTAAAGAATGAGTAAAAAGGTGTAGAACCTGAGATAGAAAAGCTTTCTGAGCTAGCTTTTGCCTTAAATAGAAATTAAATATTGCTAACTAAGATAAACTCCCCTGCTTGTATATATTTCTAAGATTTGGTGAAATATTTATAATGCTATGTATCATAAGCTAGATAGTCAGAACTTTTAGATGATTAATCAGAAAATATAGTAGAAGATATGGATAGTTCTAAAAGTACAGGAAGTAAATACTTAGCAGGCTATATGAAAAAAACTTAACTTTGAATTAAAAAAAATATTTAAGAAAGTAAATCTTCCTCCAATTAAAAAAAATTGAGTGACTTAGCAAGAGAATTTTTTAAGATAGATAATAAAAATTTCTTAATTTCTGAGCGTATTCCAATAACTTTATAGGTCAGTTAGTTGCCGAAGTTTTAGGATCAAAGAAAAATAGCGGGAGTTGATGGAAACAGTTTTTTTAGAGCCTTAAGTTATGGATATTTAGAACTCTCACTCTAAGAAAATTCTTAAATTACTTTAAATTAAGTCTTGTAAAATATGTAGAGAGGAGAAGGTATATGAGAGCCATTTTTGAGTAGTAATTAATCTTAGATAGTAACATATCTGTCAAAAGTAAAAAACTAAGAAGATTTGTATAGAATTTGATAAGAAATTGACGAAGTAATTTTTCATATGTAGGGGATTATTAATGTCTTGAAGCAAATTACTGTTAAATGCTTACTTAGTGAATATCCATAAGAAGAAAAAAACTTTAAGCGCATTCTCATTTTAGATAAGGAACCAAGTGATGCAAGAATATTTAAGATTTTATCTTAAAATTTGCAGATTATAATAACAATCATTTAACTAGAAACTAAGGAGTATTGCATCTACGGAAATGCAAACCTGAATATCCCTACTCTTAATTTCGTTAGAAAGAATGACGGTTGTTATAATCTTGCTTATAACTAAGCAAGCTAAAATAAAAATTCCTTAATTATTTTAACTTTTTTCGCCTTTTTACTTTTAGATTTTGCCATAAACAACTAAAAATAAATTATTTTCATTATCAAATAAGATATTTTATGAAGCTAGAACCAGAAAATAAAAATAATAATAATAAAAAGTATTTTAGACTAATCATTAATTTAACAGGTTAAATAATAAAACTAGAGGTAACCTAAACTATTATTTAGTTAACTTTAGATGGTAGAAATAAAAAGTTCATTTTATAGGAAATTCATAATTATATTATTGAATCTTATAACACTAAAATCTATTTATAATTTGCAAATAAAAATATAAAGGTGGTAGAAAGGAAGCAGAAATTTCTATTAATACTAAATGATACTATGAAGACTTTAAAAATATTTTTTAAATTGATAAAGCTTTAATATTTAATTAATAAGAAACTTAAGCTCAACTTTATGATACTTATACAGATACAGAATTCTAGTATTTATTTCTTATTTTTCATATCATGCTTAATAGTATGTTTTAATTGACTTATCTTATAGTTAGCATAATTAGAAATTTGTTTATGTGGCTTTGAAAAGTAATTAATTAACAGATTAGGTATTTATTTAGTAGGACCTTATTACAAATCACACAAAGAAAAATGGTTTTTCGGATTTTTCAAGTTTATATTTTTTTACATAATCTCCTTTCTTCAAAATACTCTCCGCCAACTAGCTTCTTTCAACAACGAAATTGAATTTGCTCTTTTACTGATTTAGAAACAGAATATTTTATTCAATATTTGACTCCTAATTCTCATTTTTCGCGTAGACTGCCATTTTAAAAGGTTTCTTTTATCTTGGCGATTTGCATTTCCTATATCGAGAACTTCTTCCAGACTAAATATTCTCCAGGAAGCTTATCATTTCAGTGGAACACCTTGAATTATCTTCTTTCCCCTCTCCATAATAGGGTGAAATTAAAGATTTGACATTTTTTTAATTTTCTAATTCTTTCTCTTCAGCATATTGATCTACTAGTTCCAGTTTCTAAATGAATAATTACATTTATTACTCTATCAAGCTTATTTTTTAAATTCGATATAAACTTCTTTTCCTTAACATCTGGTTAAAATTGTATCATCTATTCACTAAACTAACTACTTTGCTATTTTTTCAATTTATTTGATTCCATTGATGGAGATCTATTATGGGATGTTAAATTCTACCTTTAAGATTGCTTAGTTTCCCTCGAGTTATTGAAGGTTTCGAAATTAGAGTCACTGGGAGATAAATTTAAGCTTTTGTTTCTTAATTTAGACTAAAGGCTTACTTATTCTTACTACTATTACTTTTTTTGGTTGAGAAATAGACTTTCTAGAGTGACAATCTCCGAATTATATGATCCATTTTTATCTACCTGCAATTAAGCTTCCAACATTTCGTTTTTAGATCTTCCTCTTTAAGTTTACTTGATTTTCTCTTTACAGTGCTGGGTTCTGATTGTATCTATTATTTTATAAGATCTTCAGCAGTTAAAGCAGACTTAAAGTTTTTTGTAGAAGTGGCAAAGTTGCATATGTGGATATTCCTTCATTAGAACTTCTAAAGTAATTCCTAAAGATAGAATGCTTACATTTTCTATTTAGAATGGATTTTTAACCTTAACTATTCTTTTATTAATCCTTGCTTACTTAAGATTTAGATTCCAACCACTCTTTTTCCATTTTATCTAGCAAAATGCTTTTATTAAACACCCAAGTTTCGTGCATTTTTATTTCAGATGTATGTAAGGCCATAGAAATTATGTGGTTGTAGTCTATTTATTAATTACCATGTGGACTTATAAAAAACTTAACATCTACAGGCTCTCTGCAATATACTCTTGCTTAACATTGATTAATTTACTTAAATTCATCAGAAGATTTAGCTGATAGGCATCTAGTCACTTCACTTAGAGTAGGATGCTAGAAAATTTTATCTTTTCATATTGGATCTCTGTAGAAGGTTCCTGTAATCTCTGATATCCCTAAAAATCATAATTCATTATACTAGTCAAGCAAAAAATCAAACCTAGCTTACACCAATCGGAATTTATCGAACTTTCCTTCGAGAATTTTTAGTAAAGTGATAATAGAATTTTTGATTTAATTATTGATCTAAGTATATTTTGAAGTCTTTACTTGCATCCTTTTAAATACTTTGTTTGAATTTATTCTTTTCTTGGGTAAAATTTTCTGCTTTTCTAAGTTTGAATGTCCTTTAAATATATCTTTTTACTGCTCGCTATTCGTACTATATGCAGGAACGTAATAATCTACCTCAATATTACCACAGTCCATGTTTCCTCTCTTAATATCAAAAGTTACATCTTCTCTATAATCTGCAGTGTTATAATAAGCCATAAATAAGCAATTATCTCTTGGTTTTTGCGAAATATAGGCAAATATAGTTTATCAATCATGCTTGAATAGCTTTTATTCAAGCAGAGATTCAGATTCTTTAAAATTTAGCGTTTGATAAATATATTTTCCTTACACATTCATTCCAATATAAGATACTTTCACCTTATCATGAGTTTTATTCTAATAAAAATGCTTCACATGCCTTCAAGTTATTAAACTCTCATCTCTCTACTTAAGAATCCCAAAACTATCTGTAAAAAATCATTTTGAAGGTTCTCCTTTTTCTATAGTAGTTAATTCAGGAAATCTCATTTCCGTTCCAAACATTTATTTAGGAGGGACTTTATAAGCAGTTAGTTAGGCTAGAATTCATTCCTAAGTTAATTTTTCCATTATAAAATATCTTTTTATTTAATATAAAATTACAATTACTTACTACATTTATCAAGTTAGCCCAGTTGCTTTTAACTATTCATTACCTTTATAATTAGCTTCTACTTATAATTCGTTTCTTAATAGTATAGATGCTGACTATTTTATAGCATCTAATATTCTTATTTACTAAGAAACAGTATTATTATCTTCTATATATCTAGAGACTTTATACTTTGTTGAAAGTAGTTAAGTTTATATAATCCTTTAGCAATGCTTTTATACTGCACCTAAACACTTCTTTTGCTTTTGAAATAGTAGCTCCTAAATTACTTTCTTAATTTAGCTTCTTTATTTTTGCATATTATTATATTCATTTAACTACTTTTAAGCTAAAAGTAAAGTTTAAACTCTAAAATAAGCGAGACAGATATCTTAATCCTGAAACTTAATAAATAGATTTGAATAAATTTTAATAAGGATTATACTATTTAAATTCTAAACAATCTTATGTCTGACTAAATAGATATCAATAAGCTAAACAAAACTATCACTATTTTCTCTATTTTAATTCATAAATGCATATCTCTAACAAGATTTGCTATTTCAATTATTATATTTTAGAAAATTAAAAAAAGGTAGAATATAATTTTGTTATCTCTTAATGCATAATAATTTTATTTAAATATGACTCTATGCAATTATTAAATCTCCCTACTGTAATATTATTTTCTAAAAATGGCTAAAAGGTTTATAAATACTAATTTTCTTTATTTCATAATAAAGTAATAAAAGTAAGACTATCTCATTTTACAGATTCCTTTACAAACTTTATTCACTCTGTTAACTAATAGGATTTAAGTTTCCTCGAAGCTTATTTAGAAAAAATAAGCTATTTAATAAAATTATTAGAACAAGAATATCTTATTAATTCATCATTTTTAGGAATATTATCACCTTATTTTCAATTATGTTTTAATATCTTTGATATTCTAAATTACTTCCAACTAAACATCTTAGAGTAACTAAAAATTGGCTTTTAATGACTAATTATGATTTATAAACTAGTCTATCTGTAATAAGCTATTGCTTATATATACTAAGCTGAAATAGATTCATTCTTTAGTTCCCTTATTTCTATCATGCTTTTGATACAATTACTTCTGCTTCTTTATATTTTTGGAGCAGCTTTAAAAAGAGTATGGATAGTTCTTTTTGATTAAGTTAAAGTATATATTTGAAGTTAAAGAGCCTTCCCTAATATAAGCCTAAATGATGATAGTAAGAAATTGATATAATATAGATAGCTAAAGCAGTTAGAAATGAAGAGTTAAGGTAGTGTAAGTAGAAATAGATAGAGATGATTAAAATATAATAGTTAACTATTTTTATTTTAACCTTATTTTAGTTACCAATGGAATGTCCCATTTGCTAGTAAAGATATACAGTTAAAAGACCTCCTCTAGCCTTATTATGTGGTCACTCTCTTTGCGATATTTGTATAGGAAAACTAGAAAGTGAATTCGGAATACAGTGTCCTATGGATAGAAAAATAGATCCAAGAGGAAAATAAATACCTAAGAATGCTAAATGATTCTAATACTGCTAGTTTAGCAAAGTCCATCTATGTAGCTGACATAACCAAGATTACTGCTTATTTTGCATGGACTGCTGATAACTTATTTGTGCCAAATGTATTACATCTCATAAAGAGCACTAGCTATGCAGTATGGAGGATGAAAGAATTGAAGAGGATATAAAAAATATGCTAGATAACAGTCTAGAGCTATTAAAAGAAAGTCTATAAGCAAAGATAGTTGAAACTGACAAAGTGATTTAATAGGCTCATACCATTCAAATGCTAAAAGACCGTCTATTGAATGACATTAATTAATACTTCTCTAAGCTTTTATAAAAAATAGACCAGAGAAAGCAGATACTATAAAATTAAATTAGTGAAGCTTTTCAAGAAATAAATGAGAAGTTGGATAGTAATTTAGCGTAGAATAAATAGTATATATAGCAAAGTACTTAAAAAGCCAGCTATCTATAATAACTAAAAGAGCAGGAGTTATAAGTAATGCTTAAGTAGAATCTAAATCTATAAAAGGATACTTTTGAAATGTAGGAGTAGTAGGAAGTTCACTTAACATTTGACTTAGAAGAATTTAATAAAACAATAGAAAAAGCAGGAAAAATTCAGACCAAAGATGAAGTTAAAAACTGAAATTTATTCTTTGAAATTATATTTGTTTTTGTAATCTTTCGTTTATAATCACATCTTTCTGGCCTATAAGTAAGCTATTATTGTGCTTTAAGCATTATTTATAAATTAGAAAACAATTCTTCCTTTATAAGCCTGATTCTTGCAAATAAGTCTAAATTAACTAGAGGAATTTGATGTTTAGAATGCTTTCAAGTTATAATAGATAAGTAAGAGTCTATTATAGCATAAAGATTAAATGAAAAGTAGTCATAAGAATCTTTACATATTATAGCTGAATTTCCAAAAGAAGGATTCTATGAGACTTATTTAATAATGATTGATATAGCTGAAGCATTTAATAAAGTAATAAATATAGATAATTTCGCTATTAATTTAATTAATAATCTAAATCAATCAAAGCAACATAAGCTACAAATACATTTTTCCTCAGTATGTTGATAAATTTCATTTTCTCTTGCTGTCTCAAAAACCTTCGAATTAATTAATAATTTTGAGTAATTCAAGGATTGCTCTCTTAAAAGCTGGTTTTCATTAATAAATCTAATCTCGTTTTAATAAGGAGATTGAATAAGATACTCAACAAAATTATAACCATTACGGAATCTTTAGGCGCTCATAGATTATAGCTAATAATTTCGCATATTACGTTGGTTTTTTAGTTAGAAGTTCTCAAAATTATCATTAGAATCTTATTCTGAAGTGATCTTTTCTACATTACTTCTAAAGGCTATAGGAATCTTAGCTTTTAATGTTATATTTGGATTTTATGGAGCACAAGGAGTGCTCTACATAATGGAATTTTCATTACTACTTACACTGTGCTCTTCTGGTATTTAAAACTCAGAGTCAAAATCTTAGATACTCTTATTGGATTAAGTCTCAGTTTCTTAAAATATTGACTATTTAGGTGATTGAGGTTCAGATCTTAACGCTTTGATTATTTCATATTTTAAGCTTTCCCTCTAATGATCAATAATTTGTACATTTTATTCGGTTTAATCGTTTAATTCTGTTTGATATTATTTTAATATCCTCTAGCTTTCTCTAAATTGCAGTTAATAATCAAGGTTATAAGAAATGCTGATTCAGATATCATTATCACTTAGTGAGTATTATATTTATTGTAAGGATTTGTTTATGTCCTTAGTTTATATTTTCTCACTTTTAAGGAAGTTTTCCTTATTATAGTTTTTTCCTTTTTGTGGAAATTATCTTACAGCTTTTATCTTTTACAGATTTTCATAGAATGAGAAACGATCTTTGAAAAAGCTCTCTTTGCTTGAACTTTTAGAGGAGTAATTCTGAGTTTATAAGCAGCTTTAGTAAGAGATTAGTTATTAGTCAAATTATTCTAATTTTAGTTATTTATTTATTTCAACCTCATGCTTTATGAAGGATTCTTTAGAATAGTAATTATCATTGACTTAGTTTCTTTTTGAAGCAGATTAATTTATTTAACTTATTTCTTCTATTTGTTTTTTTCCATTTCCACATTACATATTTGAAGGATGCTGATCATTGATTGGTTCCTCATCACAAATATCTGAATCACAACTATTTGTTATAATTTCTTGTATCTATGTATCTGACATCACTTCCTCTATTTTATCTTAGGAATCTTTTTGACTCTGATAAAAACTTTAGGGTGTTAGATTTTCTTACTTGGTAATAATATCTTAATCTTCGATAGTCAAAGAGCTTTCTAGATTTTATAAATTTTGATACATACTTTGTGAATGTTTTCTACTAAGTTAGTGTATAATTTCTTCATTATTTGAAGAGTAAACATTTCTCTATAGCTATTCACTTTTTTTCACACGAGTATCATCAACTGTCTAGTTATAGAGTTACTATTATATAGATATGTCAGTACTAAAATCACTTATTTGCATATTCTTGCTCTAAAACAAGGAATCTCTTTAGTTTTCCTTGAAACTTTAATTTTGTTACTGCTTTTTAAGCAAGCTTTCTATCTAGCTTTAGATGTTTTCCTTTGTCTATTGAATCAACTAAAGATTCTATTGTGGATTGCTTATAACATTAAGATTTATTATTTCAGTTTTATTCTCTGCCACTATTTACATTTTCCTAATTGGATCGTAAATTAAAGGGCTTTAAGATTGTGAAAACTTAGTTTTTATGTCTTTTTGTAAATCATCAGAAAACATTTTAGCTTGTTTCCATTTAGATTTTTGATGCTCATTCTCAGTTAGATGTCTTTGAAAAAATTTATCTTGGCATTATATTTATTTGATATCTACATCCAATATAGAAATAATACTATTTAAGTATTAGCATTCTGCTTTTAGCTCTTACTTAAGTCTTAAGCTTTATAACATCAACTATCTACCATTCTAAATTTGTTAAAGGTACAAATACATTCAGCCTTCTATCTCAAGTAGGATACTTTTCCTATAGTTTACTTAAAACTTATTAGAGTTTCCCGTAAGTATAAACTGAGCATTTAATAAGCACTTCTAAGCTTGAATTATCTAGTTAGCATGTAAACATGTAATCATGCACATGATTTCACACTTGAATAGAAATTGTTCTTGCTAGTCTTTATAAAGATAGTTTTAGGATATAAATTGGCATTTTCTAAAGCAGTTGTTTGCCTCTTAAAGCATTTAAAATTCATAATAAAGTTATCCAAGCTCATACAGAAAGCTACAATACTCTTCATTTTTTTAAGAGACAGTATTTTCTATGATTTAGCCATATTTAATAAAGTAATCTATCGAGATAACTTTCTTATTACAAGTCTTAAACATTAAAGATAGTTATTTCAGCATCTATTTTTTATGCTTTTAGCTTTCTAAATTTTCTATTTTGATATTCATTAGTAAGTGATATGCCTTACTTGTTTTTTTCAATGATATGTATGACTTAGCTAACAGAAGTTAAATCTAAATCTCATCAGAAGGAGAAATTTAAGCTTAATATTACATCAATACGATTTTTAGCATTCAAATGACTTCTTTGTATCTCTCTTAGCAAATTAATAATACAGCTTGAAGTTTTATATTATTCGGATTTATTTATCGGACAACTTAATCTTTTTAATCGCTGTAAATTCTATCAAACATATACTTCTCATTCTCAGCTAATAAAGGTTATTTAAGTGAACTGCTTTTGCTTTTGCTTCTGAAGTCTTTTTTCCTTTTTTGGTTGATTTTGCATAAGGAGTATTGATTTGTTATCTTAGTTTAATGGATTTTTTCGTAAGTGTTGGTATTAAGAATGTCATTACAGTAGCACTTAAGGAAATTAATAGCCATCTCTGATTTTTAAAGATTATAAGAAATTAAAAGATTAAAGTAGTAGCTCTTTAAATACCTTAGAGTTATATACAAGTATTCTTACTAGAGCATTTACCAAGAGTATTTTGATGTTCTTTGTTGATGATAAGTATAATGATTGTTTATGTTTGTTTACTTAAAAAACTTAAATATAGTTATATTTAACAGATACAGTCTCATTTGCAGCATCCTCCTTTTTCAGTCTCTTTCTTCGTAGTCTATTCTAATTTAAATTCTCCTTGCTCTAAAATTAAAAAGCTTACATGCTGGATTGCTAGTTCCTGGTGCTGCTACACCTTCCACTCCTGGAAGACTCTAAGCAATTCTTTTAAAAAGAGTCTTTATATTCATTCCAGCCTTAGCAGAAGTTTCTACGTATATAATTTCAAGCTCTTTAGCTTTGGCTTCTCCTTCTTCTTATGAAACTTGCCTTTTTTCAGTTAAATCAGTTTTGTTTCCTACTAACACTATTACTACATCGGATCCTCTTTCTGCTCTTACATCTTCAACCCATTTTTGAGCATTTGAATAGCTCTACCTATTTGTAATATCGTAAACAACGACAGCAACAGAACTGTCCCTAATATAACTTGGGATGAGAGCTCTAAAGCGTTCTTAGCCAGCTGTATCTCATAACTAAAGTCTAATAGTTCGCTCGTCAAGGTACATAGTTTTGGACAGAAAATCAATACCAATGGTAGCCTGATAGTTATTGTCAAAAGTGTCATACATAAACCTATTAATAATAGAAGTTTTCCCTACTGACTGATCACCTAAAAATACTAACTTGTACTTAGCAAGAGGACTCACTGGACCCAAGTTTTATTGCATTTTTATGATTTTATTATTTATTTTCAATTTTTTAGTTTACTTCATTAATCATTTCTTATAAACCAACTCTCTATTAATACACATATACAATACTCTTATTACACACTACATTTAGTCCTTTTAGGAATTATCTAGTCATTGAGAATATTAATTTAATACCTTAAGTCTAAAATCTCTTAGCTAACTTTAATTGAGAATAAGCATTGAACTATTAAATCTTTCTTCCTTACTATAAATCACTCTTGCTAACCTTTAATTAAATTGACATTTAATAGGTTATTTTACTTCTTTCCTTAAAAGTTTAATGAAGTCGCTTATAATGTGTAGACTTCAAATCTAATGAAGTTGCAAAGTATATAAGATTTGCTTAATTAATTTAATAAAAATTTAGCAATGAAAGTGAAGCTAATAGTAAGTTTGGCTAATTTAAGTAAAAAGGGAAATCATATAAAAGAGAAATT
Organism: Loxodes magnus; assembly: GCA_946699065.1. Lineage (NCBI taxonomy): Eukaryota > Ciliophora > Karyorelictea > Loxodida > Loxodidae > Loxodes > Loxodes magnus. The sequence goes on along the minus strand of CAMPDV010000025.1, from coordinate 1,010,648 downwards.
ATTTACAGTACATATCTTAATTTATTGGAGTTTAACTTAAAAATTATCTTACTTAAATCATTAAGAAACTATCAATATCTCATTTAATTTAATACACTCTCTTTCTTATAAACCATTTAGTCCAATCAAATCTAATGAAGTCTTAGTTATAAATGTATTTGCATAAATTTCAAATTTATATATGTATGCAGTCATTTAGCAACGAATGCCATTTCATTTATTTAGGTAAAATCATCAATAAAAATTTAAGCATCAAATCGATAAGTGTTTACTTATCATATAATGACTTTTAAGTCTCATTTATTATAATTTTTTGATTAAAATTATTTTTATGTATGATTATTGCGAAATGTGAGGAATTTTGCTATAATTTTATGTCTTATAGCATAAAATTAGTTTTAAAAATAAGATTTATTAATTTCTAAGAAAACTAATTTTATAATAGCTTTCTTAAACATTTTTATCTAAACAGATGTCAAAATATTGTACATTCCTTCTTTGTATCACTCTTTTCTCCTTGATTTTGAATTTCTTTACTTCCACCTTTTTTTATCTTTTCATTTTCCTTTAAATCGATAGATTCCTGAGTTTCTTTTTATTCATTTGACTCTTTGCTTTAACTTGTCTTTTCTTCCTTTTTTTATTTTTTTTATTTCTCATTAAGTTAAGGATCATTTGATATTTGCTCTACCTTAAAATCCTACATTTACTAATAAAGCTTTTAATTTTAATTTTTATCAGTTTCTGGAATTTCAGGTCTTTCACTTTGTTGTGAATCACTAGGAATTTCTTCAGAGGAGGAAGAAGAACTGCTTTGCTATGTTTTTCTTTCCTTTTACTTTATTTTAAAATTTTATTTTTGATTTTAGTTCTCATTTTTCTCTTTATCTAGCTAGAAATTTTATTAATTATCTTATTCTTTTTATGTCTATTTGAATTATTATAAATTGACTTATGGTGGCCTAACTTCGTTTAAATTATTACGCTTATTTTTATTTTGGCTGCTTTTCTAAGTAGAAGAGTTAAGTTATTATGTCTCGTTGTTACTTTTCTTGTTTTTCGATTGTTTCTTTTCTTCACTACTTTCTGATAAATCGGATTTTTGGCTGCTTTCTGACGAAGATTCACTCTATTTAGAATTATTTTCGTCTACATCAACCAAGCTACCTTCAGGTTTAAATTATTAAGCATTTACTCTTTCAGGATTTTAAGAGTTAAACTCAGAAGCATGAGCAGATGTCACAGTAGAGTTCTTTTGCTTCTGCTTTTTATCTTTAGATTTCTTTTTTTATTTTGATTTTTTCTCCTTTCTCGTTTTAAAATTCTGTTCTACTCAGTCGTAAACATAATCATATGTAAGATTAGAACGAACAAATAGTTCTTTAAATAGTCTTCTTATATAATTATAATCAGGATCCTCATCAAATCTTAAGGATCTAGAATAATTCAAAAATATAGAGAATTCTATTGGCAGTGCTTTGCATAATACTTCTACAGGAGTTGTCATTTTCTTTTCTTTTATGCGTAAATATTTTTCCGGCTTTGTGTTTGCATGGATTCCCTATCAGGGTAGTTACCCTCTTAAGAAATATAATAAGACATAACCTACTGATTCTAGGTCATCTCTTCTAGATTATTCGATACCTAAATGAGAATTTATTGATGCATATCTAGCAGTACCAGTTAGGTTTTTCTTTTCTCTGTAAGGAATATGAACTGCTGTTTTTGGCTCTCGGTATTTTTTAGCAAGACCAAAATCAATTAAATAAACCATAGAACTTTTCTTTTTCATTCCCATAAGAAAATTGTCTGGCTTAACATCTCTATGTATGAAATGGTTGTAGTGCATATGCTCTATTCGATAAACCATTTGATCTTCTATCATTAATGTCGTCTTTAAAGAAAATTTTCTTTTACATCCAGTAAATAAATCTTCCAATGAAGGTCCAAGCATGTCAATAACCATAGCAAAAAAATTAGAATCAGCTGCTTCATTATTTAGTTTCAACCCAGATTCAGAACCAAAATAGTATAGTTTTGGGAATCCTTACGAACCTTAAAGATGCTTGATAATTTTTGATTCATATAATAGCTGTGGATGTCTTGCCTATTATGATTCGAATTTAATTGCATATATTTTCCCATTTTCAACGCTTTCTCCTATAAATATATCTCCAAAAGACCCTGAGCCTATTTTATTTCTCACAATATACTTTCCTCCAACACGATCAGCTCCAATATTAGCCATAATCTTATAATAGTTAAAATATAAATGTAATCTTAAACTAACTTACTAATTTAATACTTTAAACCTAATTGCATATCATTCCTGTCACCTATTCTTTACTTACCCTTATAAACCTTATAATCTATTTTGTTTTATCATCTAAATCCTTCTTAACTTCTTTATTTATTTGTAAGGATCCAAAAACAGCCCAAAAAATAGAATACTTAAACTTTTGTTCAAAATGAGATTTCTACACTTATTGGTGAAATGAAAGCAAAAGACAATCCTTTTAAAATACAATTAAAGTATTATATTTAGTATCTTAGCATTGCTTATTCTAGTATAATATTTATAGTTTATAAAGTTTAAAACTCAACATTAGCAGTAAGAAAGTATTTCTACTGCTACTTCTTAGAACTAACAAAATTAGTTTAATTTAATAATTTTACTAAGTCTCTCTATCCAATTCTTATTATTCTCCTTATAGCGTTAATAGTTATAATTACTTTCTGTTATTAAAACAATAAGCAAGTAGATTATATAATGTGCAACTTTATACCTTATCACTATCCAATGCTAAAGAATCAATTTAAAGAAGCTAGTCCCTTTTATTATAAGCTAGAATTGATTTTACAGTCTTAATGGTTTACGAAGCTAAGACTAATATATAAAATGATATAAAGCTGTAACTAAAGCTAATAGGATAAGTTAGTAGTTAGATAATAAGCAATTAGCTATTTTTATTTTTACTATTCTATAGCCAATTAAGCTATACTATCTAGTAACCTAAATGCTTAAGTTAATCTTGTTTAAAGTAAATTGCTATCTATCTCTGAAATATTTACCAGTTAACTTAGTATTATAGATTTAGCAAATTAATTTGAAGAGTTTAAATAAATCTAGATTAAATGGTTCAAAGTAAGTGCTGATAAGAGCTATTTTATAGTTAAAATACAAAGTTAGTTAGATTGCTCAAAATATAGCTTAATTATAAATACAATATTTGATATAGCTATCACCTTTTACTATTCCCCTTACTCTAGTATCCTCTTTTTAATTACTATTTAATTAACTACTTCTATATCATATCTTAGCCTAACTAAACTATCTTAATGCTACTAGATAATCTATATAAAGCTTCTTATTTTCTTTAATAAATATAGTTCCTTTCTGAATTAAAATAGGTAAGGAATAAATGAAATGAATGGAAGAGAGTAATTGAATATAGAGATAGACTAATTATGGACACGAAAGTAGTTAGTTGGTTTATTTAGTTCATAACGTATATTAATTAAAGTATTTGTAGTTTATTAAATAAGTAAAAGGGAATATTTAGTTGAGTAATCAAATAAAAAATTGCTGCTTGTGTAGAATTAATAAAACTGTTTTAAGGAGTTTATTACATAATTGACATATGCTTATATAAGCAAAAGAGCTTTATAGAAGAAAGTAGAGTAATTGTCTTTATTAGATTTGGATTTGTTTAAATCAATTTAATAAATCGTTAGTCTGAATTAAAACCTAACATAACTCTAATTTTATAAAAAATGGCATAATCAACTTAGCCAACACTTACAACTGTTGTAGAAGGAGATGGAAAAAGCTTCCCATAGAAAGGATAAACTGTTCAAGTTCACTACGTTGGTACTTTTCCTGACGGCAGAAAGTTCGATTCAAGCAGAGACCGCAAGAAGATGTTCGAATTTAAATTAGGAGTTGGCTAAGTAATCAAGGGATGGGATTGGGCTGTTTTATAGATGTCAAAGGGACAAAAAGCCAATTTGGTTTGCCCACCAGCATTTGCTTATGGAACTTAGGGAGCAGGAAGTGTAATTCCTCCAAATGCTACTTTACATTTTGAAATAGAGTTGTTTAATTTCTCTTGATGAAGTTGATAGTTAATTTAAACTTTTCCTTATTCACTATTTTAATACTTTAGTTTACTATATTTCTATAATCTTATAAATATAAATTATCCCTTTAATACTAGAAAGCATTCTCTATTATTTTAAAACTCTTGTCTTAAGTATCCTCTAATTAACTTTACAAACTTAGTTTTATCTTATAATCAAACTTTTTTAAATTTACACTTAACTAAAATAAAAATCTGATTACTTATGTAGCTTTAGCTCTAAACTAAGAAAATGCATTAAGTTAGAGAAATTTAATATGAATCTAAATGCTTTCTTATATATAGCATCAGACTTAAAATACTTCTTTAAGGTTACCTCCTTCATTACTAGATTCTAATATCTTCAAATTCTTTTTATTAGAAATGCTTATGAGATTTAAATTAGTTTATTGCTTACATTTATTGTATAAATCTAAAGTTTAACTTAATTTGTCAGAATTTTAGAGTTGTTTATTCTTAAATTTTGAGACTGTCTATATAAAAATGGCTTTGTAGGATTGATTTATCGAATAAATCTCTGAGAAGCAAATTTTAAATTTATTTTCTTGAGTTATAGCATTTAATTATTTTAAGCTTATTTTGGATATAAAAATTTATATTTCATCCTCTCTAAAATGAATAAAAAAGGTTTACTATATAATTAAATTTAAAGGAGTATTAAATAAAATATCTCCGTAAATTAGTTAACCTACATTATATTTAGAAGTTACAGCTAGAAGAAGATAAAAATAAAGTTTAAATAATATTTTAGTTATAGATATTGTATAGTACTACTAGTAACCAAGGGATTCTTTACTCTATTAAATAGTTTATTTGCATAAGCTGTTCATTCCTAAGATTTCTTTGTATCTACCCTGTATTTAAATATGCTTCCGTAATTCTTTTTTCTTCGCTTTTTAAATTTCATAAATGCTTTGCTAGGTTTATTCTATAAGAGAAAGGAAATAGTTTAACTCCCTTTAAGTATTCTAATTTATCAGCCAGTCAAAATAAGATTTAATAATCACTTTTCCTTTCTATATTATTAATAGACTGGATTTTTCAGTATTTAAAAGAACTAATGTTTTTACATCTATCCAACTAATTAATAAAGTGTTTCTAGTAGAGGGCTTAAAACAAGATAGTGGGACTATTAAATATTTGATTCTGTAGTAATTCTAAGTTGCTTAGTTATAACCATGTTATTAACTAGCTGAAATAGATAGTTTGATGATATATTTATAAGAAAGAGTTGTATTTAGTCTCTTATGTGCGTAAATGACTAGAATAGTTTTTTAATTTAGTGTTGATAGGATAAGAAGTTTGAAAGAACATTAAAGGAATATTCAAAGACTAGCTTTAGCATAATACTGATATTAAATTAATAAAAATGGTAGAAAAGAGTAATAGAGACTGATGTGCAGTTGTAGGCGAAAAGAACTTTATCAAAGCTTTAGAACCAAACGAAAGTGTCTTGGCTTCGTGCAAAGTTATTAAATTTAATAAAAGAAACAAAGGATAGGAACGAATCTGTGTAGTTACTACAAGTGCGCTTTATAACTTGAAAGGATCAAGTAAGTTAACTAAATTAAGAAATACAGAGGAAAATCGAACTTGAGAGTATTGTAGGCGTTACAACTTCTACAACTGGAGATGAATTTGTTGTTCATTGTCCTGAAGAATATGATTATCGCTTTAATGCATAAAAGTAAGCTTTTATATAGAAAGAAAGATTTAATCTAAGCTCTCTCAGAAGGACACGAGTAAAGAATGTAAGGAAGAGCCTTATTATATTTATGGGAAACAGCGGATACCAGTTTGCTAAACTTTGTTACAACTAAAGGAGATAAAAAGAAAGGAGTTTCAAGAATTCCTGATAAAAGGACTGCTATTAATTATCCTTCTTAAGATAGAAATAGAGGAAAAACCTGGTATGCTTCTGACGGAAAATAGGTTGGAATAGACGATTTTTAGCTTTTGAAAGTTGTAGGTAGAGGAGCTTTTGGAAAGGTTATGCTTGTTTAAAAAAAAGATACTAATGAAGTATTTGCTATGAAAAGCTTAAGAAAAGATGCTTTGATTGAAAGAGGATAAGTAGAACATGTTAGAACAGAAAAAATGATTATGTAACACGTCAATCATCCTTTCCTAGTTAATTTGCATTATTGCTTTTTGACTTAAGACAAAATTTATTTTGTTATGTCTTTTATGCGAGGTGGAGAACTATTCTTCCACTTAAAAGAAGCAAGAAAATTTGACGAAAATCGAGCTCGTTTTTATGCTGCTTGTGTTCTTTTAGGATTAGGACACTTGCATAGTATGGATGTTATTTATAGAGATATGAAGCCTGAAAATATTCTAATGGATGATAGTGGCTATGTTTGCTTAACAGATTTTGGAATGGCTAAGCATGTACCTGGAAATGAGTAAACCATGAGTTTCGTTGGAACTCCTGAATACTTAGCTCCAGAAATTATTTAAGGAATTGGACATTCAAAGCCTGCAGATTGGTGGAGTTTTGGTATTCTAATTTATGAAATGCTAGTAGGAATTCCTCCATTTTATAATTAAAATGTATAGCTAATGTACGAACTCATTTAGCATGGAGAATTGAGATGGCCAACAAGAAACCCAATTCCTGAAGCAGCAAAAGATTTAATTTCTAAATTGCTTGTAAGAGATCCAACTCAAAGATTAGGAACTAAAGGTGATGTTGAAGAAATAAAATCTCATCCTTGGTTCTCCAGTTTAGAATGGAACGCTTTACTGAAAAAGCAAATAGAACCACCATTCAAGCCAGTCATTACTGAAGGAACTATGTCAACTGAAAATTTCGATTCAGAATTTACTTCTGAAGAAGCTATTAATACATTAGTACCAGAAAATAGGCAAATGCTAATCTAGCAAAACTAGGGAGCCTTTGAAGGATTTTGATAGAATTTTTAATACTTTCATTTTTACTATTTTAATATCCAGCACTAATTAAATATCTTTGCACTCCTAGTTTAGCATCCACCTTCAGTTATTATTCAAATATTATTAATCAAGCATTATTAATCAATCCCCTTTATAATATAAGCCACTTATAATAGCACTGTACTCCTGCTTTCATCTTCATTATTAATAGTTAATTATCTTAAAATTATAAATTTAATAGTTCAGATCTTCATCATTATTTCTATAAAAATTAAACTAATTTATAGAGTGAAATATCAGAACTTAAAATAGTAAAAAAGATATTAGAATGATAAAATTTGATTATCTTTAAAAACAGTTAAAGTTATCAGTTTCAATTTAGTAGCACAACTATTCTTAATAGAAATAAAGCTTATTAAATAGCTTCTTTTTATAAGCGTACTGTTAATTAGAGAATCTTATTCAATTAACTCTCATTTTCTAAATATTAAGTAAATATTTTAAAAATAAGTCTTTGTATTAAAGCTGACTTAATTATAATTTAACTGAAGGTATAGCAATAATAAATTATAATTAAAGGAGTTATAAAATGTAACTGGTATAATAATAGTTATATAATTGATAAGAGATTCTACTTTTATACTAGAAAAGCGATGTGTTTATTTTAGTTCAGATATAGACTATTAAATTGGTACTAATTATTGGGCATAGCCATAACTATTTTACTTTAATTTTGTTCTAGAGATATTTAATTTTTTTAAATGTATTGTAGATAATTTTTTTAAGTAGGGATAATTAATTTTCACTTCAATTATTAGATGCCTATTTTTAAATATTCAGTAAGAGAATACCAATTTAATATTAAAAGGATTTAAAGAACCTTTAATGTATTAAGAAGCATTTAAGAATGTAATTTATTAAATATTAGGAACAAATTAATTTAGCTACATGCTTTCTGCTATTTCATTTAAATCTAGTTCTTTCAAAAAGTCAATTTGAATGCTCTTCTTACTTCTATAGATGTACTTTTAGGGTGCGAATCCTCCAGTGCTAAAAGTACTTCTCATTTCTTAAAATTTAGAGTCTGAATAATTATTTAAAGCTAGACTTTTTTCATTTAGCATTTGTGTGTTTATTTTTGATTTTATTCTCATTCAGCTGGGAAGATCTGAGACTCCTCTTCCTGTAGATTTATCGAATTATACTGAAGGCGTTCTCCTGCTTGTCAATTACTATTTAACGTCATACCAATCTGGTCTTTCTGAATTGTTAATAGATGACCATGATCTTCCTTTTAGTTTATTAAACTCAGGACCTACTTTATTTAAAGGTTGAAGAACATATTCATATTTAGGCTAGTATATTGGATACTCCTTTTAGTCATCTTTTTGCTATCTAGGAAGGTATTTACCTATAAAAGGTGTTTTTGTTCTCTTATGATTAGATAATATTTCAGGCCAGAGATTTGTTAGTTAAGATTGATTTTCGTAATTTTATCTAGTACTAATTACTGGTCTATTCAATTATTTGGAAAATTCAATGGCAGACTTTAATTTAGGAGTTGGTTTTTCAGGATTAAGAACAGTATCATGAGGATTTTTAAGAGATTGTAAAACTTTAGTCTGAGTTTAAGATCTCAGAACGAAATTACAAGTGGGTACCCTTCTGTATAGTAAAATTACGATTTGGTTAAATTATAGTTGACATTGTATTTCAGCATATCAGGTAACTTGTCGTTTCTCTGCATAAATAAATACCATAGCTTGATAAAACTGCTCTCTTGATTGGCTGACAAACATATGACTAGGCTTTTCATTATTTTATTTACTTTCTTCATTCTTAATCAACTCTTCTTCTATAATTTTTTTAAGTTCTTATTAATTAACAGGTTATATAGGCTTTGACTTCTTTATTACAAACTTTTTCTTTTCTCCTAGAATAATTTCTTCTTTATGCATTAGTACAGCATGCTTCTAAGAAGATCTTTTACCTATTCTGCTTACCATATTCAATATTCCCACTTCCATAATTTATATTATTACTCTTAGCTACAGATTCAAAAATTAATTCTATTTCTATTGATTATATTTTTAAAGACATTATTCATAAAATAAATGCCTATTTTTCATATAGTTCTAGCTAAGAAATATTACTTGCTCCAAGTAATTTTAAGCTATTATATTTTCTTAAGCTTTATTTATGCTTCTTGTTAACTTATCTATTCCATTGCTGAATTTAAAAGCTTAAATATAAAGAAGAGCTCAATTATTATCAAGAAACTATCAGCAAATCTTTCTAATTGTAAAGTTTTATTTGCATATAGAGTCCTAAATTTAAGTTTGAGAGATATAACTAAATGTTTTGTATTGAAAAATGCTGATTAAACTAATCCATTCTTCAATCAGATTAAACATTCTCTTGTCTTTAAAAAATATAATAGTTACTTCTGAACTTGCCTTATCATTTCTTTATACAATTTACTAAATTCCAGGTGCAAAGATATTATTAAAAGTTTTGATGTTTATATATTCCTTTAATTATAGCTAATATAATTACCTTTTAATATATGAGTATTCCTTTTATCTAGCTACTATATAATTATAATATCTTCATTTAATTAAAGTTGATATCTGAACTTTTACCTAAGTTATAGCTTTTTTTAAAGTAAAATGATTTAAGCCTTTTATATTTTTAATTACTCTTAATATTCTTATGTTTTGCTTTTTGCTGTAATTATCTAATTTCACATACTTATTGATTATTTTTTCATCGCTTATTTGTTTTTATCAAGCCTAATAAGTAATTAAGTGATAATGACAAAGCCAAATAGTATATATTTAGTTAAAGTTTTGCTTATTGTTTACTTTTGAGATAAAAAGATTGAAGTAAGCTGAGAATCTTGTAATAGGTATTTTTAGGTTAAATATTTCCTCACTTAACTATCCTAGAATCTTAAAAGTAAAATTAACTAAAATGAGTACTAATAGAAGACATTAATACTAAAACTTATTAAATGCAAATCAGCTTTTTATTTAATTAAAAGCTTTCCAAAATTAAAATTTGCTTAATTACTCTAAGTTGCTGTAATTTAGTCTTTCTCTATATTAATAGTAAGCACTAAGAAGTATTGCTTAAATTAAGCAATTAATACTAATTAGTTTTAATAATCCCTTATGAATAGTTTTATGCTTGCTTTTGCTACTTTAATTTAAGGCTTTAATTACTCTTGATTGATTACTTCAATAATAGTTTCTTTAAATACTTATTATTTATCTTTCACTATAATATTCAGTATTCTTCAAAATACCATAGAAGCATATTTAGGTCACCAACATTGAGCAGTCAATTTATTTTTTATCAATTAAGTGAGATAAATATTTATATGATAGTGGGAAGATAAATGGATTTGAATAGTTAGATATTACATCTATTATAATAAAAGAGACTGTAATAATATAAGCAGCAATAGAGTTATAAGACATTATATATCATTGGCATATATCATTGGTATATACCATTACATAAATTACATTTAACTTCAATCCTTTCAAGTTAATACTTGGTATTTTTTGTTCTTTCTTCTTAAAATAGAGTTAATTGAAAGTTTTAACTATAAAAAATTAGCATCTTTGACTGTGATAGTGTTTGTAGATTTTAGTATTAAAAGTTATTTTAAGTAATAAAGAATGATTTAAGAAAAGTATTTGTTTATCAGCACTAAATAGGATAATTAGGGTTTGGAGTTTCGTAAAGCATATAACTATAAAATGAGCATCTTAGTTTTAATATAATTTATCTCTTTTTATTCATACTATATTCCTTATTTGTCTAATTCATTCTTTCTTATTTATATAACTAAATATCTTAGATTCAAGGCAATTTATCCTTTTAGGCTAGTTAGTGTGCTATTAATATAAATTGCATGATAAAATATAATTAAAATCTCAAACCTTTGCTCTCTTTATTAGTTTCTAAAGGAATTTATTCTTAGAAATAACTAAGTATTTTTGAATATGGATTAAAGTTAAAGTAATTAATATAAGCTATATATAAATCAATAATATAGTTGCTCATAAGAATCAACTAAACTCTTTCTTTATTAAAAAGAGTGTCATTTATATCTTATATAAATATAACTGCTATAAGAGCAGGTCATTCTTCAGTATAGCTATAATACATCTCATAATGAAATTGTTCAAATGAAAGTTCTAAGTAGTAATTGTTATGTTTTTAGAATATGGTTAATCATTATTCTTAAATTAAAGAATATTTTAAAGCCTTATTTTATAACTAAAAGCAATAGTAAATAAGATTAAAAAACTCTATCTAATTGCTTGCAATCATATCATTCTCCATCTGTGTAACTAATAATTTTTAAGCAATATTCTAGATTTAATCTCCTAAAGGTATTCTAATTTATTTCGATTATTTGAAACTACTACACTTTAAATCCATAACTAAAATATTTAGCTATAAATATATTTTTCCTTAATCCATGAAATACTATACAAACTAATAGTGATTGAGCATCTAATATAGGTTACATTTCAATAAATTAGATTTCTAAAATCTATTAACTGCTTTATAATGCTTTCATTATATAACTAGAGAAATTCTTATTACTTTATATAATAATTCTATATTAAAAATAAGCAAAATGGATTTGACTATTAAGTACCTTTAATTATTTTTAGACTGAGATAAAAGAATAGGGGCTTAATAATATAAATAAAATACCCTTATCTAAGTAGTTTAAAATTTCTTTATTAGTTGCTTTTTGTTTCATTATTAGAATAATCCTAAATGTTATAAATGTAAGCACAAGTATAGGCATGAAACTCAAAGCTTAAAATTCTAAGTTTAAATATCAAGTTGTTAGAATTTATATAGAGCTTTGACTAATAAATAGCATTAAGAAAGATCTTAAGCTGCATAGTGATGTAGGTTAGTTTATCTTCCTTGTTCCAAAGTAGTTTTGGCTAAATGAATAAGATTCTATAATTAAATAAATATTCTATCCTTTAAAAGTTATCTCTTACTATTAAAATTCCTAAGCAGTAAAGTCTTATAGAATTCAGATATTTGTAAGGATAAGCAATAAAGCCACTTCCATGGAATAGTGAATGCTTAATAAACATAAAAAGATACTAAAGGTATTTAAATAAGGATTTAAAATTTGAAAATGAGAAGTCTAATAATTAAGAATTTGTTGATAAGTAAGCATTACAAATGCTTAATCACTTTTAATTTTAGAATAATAAGTTTGACTAACTATAAGAAAGAGCTACATTGATTATTTATCTGGTAATTTATAAGGACAACTGTTGATTAGCTATTAAAAACCTATAACTTGATAATAGCTTATGAAATATAGTGGAATATTAGCTATTAAATTAAGAACTAAAATATATAATCTAGGAGTACAAAGAAACACAGCTTATGAATAGAAAAATTGAGTCTTTTATAGTCACTTTTCTTGATGAGATAAATTTATATATTTAATACTAGCTTCATGCTTAGATCATTAAGGTATTTCTATTTATTTGGGTCTTGGAAAAATATAATTGAAATGACAGAAATTAACAAAACATTTCAAGTTATAATGATTGATCTCAAGCTTGCTGCCCATTTTTCAATATCTGCCTTGTTTTGTGCTTTTAAACTAAGAATTTCATAGTCAATAAATTTAATTGATCCATCATCTTTTAGTTTGCATATTCTTACATTATTTCTTCCAGTAAAGTCAAGTTACATCTACTTTATATTCACTTTAAGTTCTATGCCAGTTAAAGGTAAGAAGAAGTCAGGAGTTGCTGATTCTTTTTTCTTGCTAAGATATAAAGTATGATCACAGTATAAGGCTCATAACTTTTTCATATTATTTTGTCGAACATGCATTAGGTTACCTGATACTAACGGTTTCGGAAATACAACTGATTTATTTTCACGTGCATTTGATATAAGCGGCTTCTTCTATATTCGATCATATATTTCTAGAAGAAAATGATCTGGAAAGTCCTCTCCGTCATTCGCTAAACAATTATCAGCTACCCACTAATCTTTGGTACGCTTTTCAGGTTTATTGTTTCTAAAGTTGAAATCAAGAAGCATTGTGCTAAAAGCAAGACTTTAGACTGATTCCTTTGTTTTGAAATAGGCTGGACGTATTTTTCCATGAAAAAAATCTTAAGCAAAATCTTGTAATATACTGTCTATGTTAAGACTAAAATGAGTAACTTTTACCAATCGAAAAAGAGTTCTTAAAGCCTCTACAAAATCCCTATTATCTATATTTGACTGTTTAAAAAACTATGTTCTAACTTGCTTGAAAAACTCTTCCTATTACCCTAGTATTTCGCCTACGTTTTCTTAGTTTATTTAAGGAGTGTTTAAAAGGAATGATGCTATTTAATCGGGAGAAGTAGAAATACTATTGGAAGCTAATAGAAAAACAAGTCCTTTCAAAGCTTTTTGGTTAAAAATACGAATACCTCTGTTAAGCATTAAACCGCTATCGTTTGACTTTGCTTGCTACTTACAACTAGAAGCGAATTCACATAAGCTTAAGGTTCCTTTATAGGAAACTTGAGGAGAATTTTGATTACAAGCTGTAAAAGTTGTTAGTTCGTCTATTTTGTTTGCAACTGGAGATTATTCATCAATTTCACTATAAAAGTTTTCTGTTCTTGGACTACTTCTTTCTGTACTTTTCTAGTATTAAAAAGTGACTTATACTTTATCCAGTCTTAAGGGAGGTACCTTTGATTTATTTTTGTTTGTAGAGACAAAGCTAAATTTCTCTAATTTTTTCTTTGAATGTAACTTGAATATTTGAAGTGTAGCATCATCTCCCGCTAGTTGTTCAGCATCTAATCCTCGTTTTGTTAGAATTTTAACATCTGCGTTTTTATGAAGCAATAGTTAAACATGCTTCGATTTTTTGCAATAAGAACATACATGTAACGGAGTTCATCCCGCATTATCTTAATGGTCAATTTCAGCTCCAGAGTTCAATAATTCTTCTAAAACCTGAATATTTGCATCTCTTGCAGCAATGTGTAACGCTGTTGTATTATTATCATCAGAGCAATTAACATTAGCACCAGCTTTTATAAGTCATTTAACTTAATTCAAATTCTAACTGGCACAAGCATAAAAAAGTTGCTGTTCAAGTTCAAGCATTCATTTCATCTTTTCAGGATGAATTTTTCCTCTTGGTAAATCATTATCTCTCTTTGTTCGCAATTCCTTGAATTCTTTTCCTCCCTATTCACAACAATTTCTACATCCAATACTTAATCCCATTTTTAATAATTAAGATAAAGAAGAATTATCTCTAAGTCTAATTATTTTCGAAATCCTCTAATTATTTGTTAACTTTATCCTTTATTTTCTTTATTTCTCCTTTTGCTTCTTAGCTGAAGCAAATACATCACGCTTTTCATCATCAATATACCTTTAATCAGATTAAAAAGAATTAACCACTAACTAAAGCTAATTTGCAAAAGAGCAGGATATTAGTAAATAATAAGGGTAAAAGACTGTTTCTTAGATATTTAATTATATCTAAATAGATCTATAATAATCCTTTAGTTAGCATACTAAGAATGCTGTCTACTTAAAATATTTGTTTTATATTCTTAATTCTGTGTTTTTAAGCTTTAAAAGAGCATAAAGAAAGGAATAAATTGAGCTATGAAGAACATGAAGTCTTTGAACTAATTTTTGAGAATTGAGCAAAATAATATAAAATATTAGTTAAGCATACTAATTAATTATTTATTTGAGTTATGAATAATAATAGTTTAACTTGTTATATTTAATATTCTTATTAATTATTTTAAGCGCTATTCAGATTACCTAACTTATAGTGAAATTAAGCCCTTAGACTTAGTATTATTTATAGCAGCCTTAGACTTATACAAGAAAATACATAATAGATATAAAGTCATAGACGTATCTTTTTTAAATTACATGAGTTTTTAATTTCTTAAAATGAAATGAATTAAATATCTTAGCAAGCTTAGTTAATATTATACTCTAGCATCATCAACTATATCTTTTGCTTTTATTATTTATAAACATTCTATTGCCATTTATTGCTAGACACGCTAAATGAAAGAAGGACTATCTGTTCGATTAATTTACAAAATTTAAATCCAAAACTCTAAAATCTAAATGATTTGATATTAGCAGTCAGGTAATTTAACTTAACTAAAGTTTATTAGAGAAAGATAAATGAGATAGTATGTGTACTATACTAAATTACTTGCTTTAAGATATAGAAACATTAGTTAATTTAAATTAAAGGGTTTGTTTATTTGATTCTCACTTTAGTTATATAAACTATATTTAAATGTGAAAAAGCGCATAATTTCTCTAGTAAGTTACTAATAAGAAGGAATACTTAGATAAATTGATTTATAAGTCAAGGTCTCCAATAGCTAACAGAGGAAGGAAAGATTTAAGATAAGTTTTTGGCATTGAATTAAGTCGAATTAACGAGTTGAAGTAATTTAAAGTTCCTTAGGCTAATATTTCTGAATCTCTTCTAAATAAAGTAATAGAAAATATTCTTATAGTTCGTAAAACAACTGAGGTCAAATTTCAATACAACGAGAAAAATCTATCTCTTTATTGTGAAGGCCTCGTTAGATCGCTAACAGCTTTTATGGATCATATTTATGTTTGTTCAGATCATTTACTTATCCATGAAGAAGGGAAGCGTAGAGATATTACTGATTTAGTTGCTTACAAGCTACCTTAAAACAGAGAAGAAGACGATTCTTTAAATATGAATCCTCTTTTAATCCTAGATTACACTAAAAGTGATAAATCCTTACTTTAATTAAAGAATCAATTTACCTCTGAGAGCTTTGAAGATGCATTTGTACGTAACATCTTCAATCTTTATCTATATTTTTGAAACTTTTTTGGCCAAAGAGTAGATCACTCATAAGAAGATAATATACCTCCAATATATGGCATTATAACTGATTGGAAAAGTTGAATATTCACAAAATATGATGGTTTAGACTTTTATGTAAATGATAAAATGGAAATTAAAAACAAATGGGATAGACAAGAATTGGAGACAATTGTTCGTTCTTTAAACGACATTTTAAAATAGTTTTAATACATCTAATTAAATTCCTAGTATTATCTTAGTTAACTATATTAGACCTTTCATATTATTCAGCTTAAAATTGTTTTTATTTAAAATATAGCTACCCATGCTTAAACTTTAATAATCTAGAAGCGCATTTATAGTTTCTTTTAGGTATTAAATTTAAATATATTTAAAAATTAAATTTATTAGATGATAACGACACTAATAAGCAGACTAAAATTTACCAGAATGCTCTTATATATTTTATAATAGGATATATCTTTAATAGTATTTCTTATGATATTATTTATATAAAAAAGCCCATTATTCATGTTGTTTTGATATTTTCATCTTGGCATTAAAATATCCACTATTATTAATGACTAGATAAAAAATCCAACTATCTTTTGATTTTTCAGATTTGATAGTAGCATTTTTAATGCTACTTGAAGATTTATTTTGGGTTAATTTTTGCCAGTATAGTCACTAATTAAATTTAGGAGTATGATCTGTTTATTAATTGAAACTAAATTATAGCAGCATTCTACTTATCTAACAAGAAAAGGATTAATTTGCACTATTTTATTAAGGCTTATCTTAACTTTAATGATTATAGCTAATATCTAATACTTTCAAATTTAAAAGCTAGCTTTAAAATTTTAATTACTCCATTACCATTTAGAAAATGACAATGACTCTCCCTTTTATAAAAATGAACTTTGTTAAAGTAAAAAAGATTCAAAGGGAAAAATTAATCTGATAAGTAGTTATGGGTTAAACTATTAGACAGATATGGAAGTTAATTATGGTTTAGTATAAGGATGCTTTATATTAATAAAATATTTAATGAATATTATGAATTTTAAGTAAATAAGGTTTAGGCATAATGTCTTGTTTCAATATAATTCATTGCTTCTATATTTGGCTAGGTCGAAAAAGCAAGTTTCAGCTACAGCATCATTTATCTTTCATCCTTTAAGCATTTACTAAGCAACAATGCTAGAATTTATGTCCAGATATTCTACATAAACCTTACCAATGCATGAACCTTAGTATCCTTCACTAGCTCTTGGAATCATAATTGAGTTAACAGGGCCATATCTTTAAGATTCTTCTTTTATGTATTAAAAGAACTGAGAATATCTCAAATCATCTAATAAATCAAGTGGATTTACTATGTTCATTATACTTATTACATTTGACCCTCCATCAGGAGAGTTTGCAACATAATTATTTAAAGGAGCAATTCCTGGTAATGAAAACATCTTTGGCTAGGAAATATTTAAAGTAGGCTCAGTGCCAGGCGCAGCAACACCTGAGGCGAAAGCTTCGGCTTGTTTTTAAGCAACTTCCTTAGCTTGCTCATTAGCTCTTGTTTACATATTTTCGATAGCAGTCTTAGTCTTCATAAATTCTGCTACAGTTACAGGACGATTTTTATACATAATTGTTTCAAAATTAGGTTATATAGCTCCAGAAGGATATTGTGTTACAAGGGATAGATCTGGCATTGTTTCTATAACATAATCACCTTCAGACTCAATTAGATTTTTTATTGACTCCTTATTTCCTGCTTTCTTAATAATTAAATTTTTCCCCTCTGAATTATAAACTTACTGATAGCTAATTGATTAAGACTTTTCAGGCAGTTTTCTGTACTTTCATAAGTTACAAATTCACAAAAAGCATAGCCTTTGTTATAATTGTCTGTACTTGTTGCCTTTTCCAGGACAAAGCTTTTGAGTTTTCCAAAAGGCACCAGTAATTCTTTTACTTGAAACTCTTTCATGTTTTTTGGTAATCCTCCTATGAAAAGCTTGTGTGGCGTATCTTCAACTTTATCAGAAATGAGACCAATAGCAGTGAGATTTATTTTAGGGACTTAACTCTAAGGAACAAGTGAAGGTTTTTCAAAATAGTCAGTTGGTCTTCTAATGTTTAATGTACTAGACTTATATTTTAGTCCATTTAAAGTTAAGCAAGCTTCAGTTTCTTCAAGGGACCTTAACTCAAGTAACATATATTAGTTGAAGAAGAACGATTTTAAAACAGGATTTCCCGCACTGATAATACCATTATAATCCATCATAGTTCTAGATATAAAGCCTTCCACTTCTTTATAATTAGAATCTTTTGGAATATTTCCAACATATACTCTTCTTGCATAACGTGTTGAAGGATCAATATCTATTTATTGTTTTAACTTTTTAGTTGGTTCTTCTACTATTCGCTCTTCACTATCTATATTCATATCTTCAACATTATCCTCTCTTTAAGGACTTTCAATTTTATTTTAAATCATTTCAGATACACTATATAGTAAATTGCCTAATCCGTCATTCATGTGGTTACGCTAAGCTTCCATAGGATCTGGTAGTTTATCGAAATTGTTCTATTTTGGTCTTCTAGTAACGGGCCTTCTAGTTTTGTTCGCTTTATTATTTAACTTATCTTTAAGCTCATTTTCTTTCTTGATTGGACTTCTGCTTCTTTTTTAAGGGATAGAATTGTTTTTTTCTTCTCACTTCTTTTTGGGCACTTAATTTGCATACTCTTCTTCTTTTTTATTAGTCTTGTATTTAGAGCTCATTTTAGATATGATTATATATATTAAATTTAATTTAACGTATCTAATCTTTTATAGAATCAATAGTTCAGCTTTCTAACTTTTAATTTCATTATTTAAAACACTGTTTCCTCACTAATAGCTGTATTCAATAATCAATCTAACTACCTTATTAGAATTCATAAGCTTAAAGCTTCTCTACAATAATAAGCTGCTATATTTTATTTCCAGTCATCTCAGGTATAAGTTATCTTTACTGTCTAAGTAACTTTGTACAAATGAATTATTAGTAGAATTAAGAAGATAAGTAAAGTATAATGGAGGAACTAAATGAATAGGATATTGATTTCTAAAGTATTTTAGTGTTTAGATAACTATTCTTATATCTACTAAATACAAATATAAAGTTAGCTCTACTATATTACTATGCTACTTATATTTTATATGTATTGCCTATTTCCCTCATCTAATAATTAAATTATTTATTACTAAATATATAAGACTTAGTAAAAGTCAGATTTTATAAGATGTTTATAAGAACTTTTAAGAAATAAAAACTGGCTAATATGTAGATAAAGTTATACAGTTTTAATAGTAAAACTTAATTAAGTTAAAATAAGATTAACAATCATTTAAAGGCTTTAAATAAGTATCTAAGTATAAGAATCTAGAACTAATATTAAGGATTTATCATAATAGATAAAAGTAGATCTAATTTTATATTCTAAGATTTTATTTTTAATTATTATGCTAAGTCTAACTAGCTTATTAAAAACTGGGGAATATGAGAGCATAGAATATCGAAGGTTACTAAAGAAAGTATTAGAGATAAGGCAGAAAAAAATAATATAAAATAAAAAATACCAAAATCTTCGTCATAGTATCAAAGTTTACAACTATAAGGAAACTAAATTAATACTTCAATATCAAAATAGATAATAATAAAATGTAGCAGTCTATGAGTAATATGGACTAATTAAATCAGTTTTAGAAAGGTGATGAGAATATCTAAAATCTTTCAGAGTAAATAAAAGAGCTTACCACATATTGGATAATTAAATTAAGAGGCATCTTAATTTATTTAGCAACTTGATCAAAATAAAGCCTTAACGGAAGGAAAACTATATCATTAATTCAAATTCAATATAATTAAGGAAGTTTCGATGATAAGTGAAGTATTTAAGACTGAAAATGTGGCTATTCAAATAAAAAATTAAATTAAATTTAGAGAAATTAAATAAATAAATAATTATAAAAACTTGAAAACTATGTACTCGTATAAGCGAATAAAAAGGAATAAAAGATGCTGATATTGATGTTCTATCCTCTTTTTAATAAAGTATAGTCTAATTTTTTAAAAGAATATAAAAGTTAAGAGTATCAAAGAACATGAAGAGAACTCAATTAATTTATTTTATAATAATAGAGATCTACATAATGAGATAAAGGAATCGAAAACATCAGAAAGGTAAAGTGGTAATCATCCACATAAAAAATTAAAATAGAAAAACTGCAACAATAAAAAGTAGACAATCGGAATTGATAAAAATCCTGGTAAATTAAAATGTTATTTAAGCTTTTAAATTGATTATAATTATCTTTCTAAGTTAATGAGTAAAAATAAAGAAATTATGATATAATTTATTAGAAATTCTATTTAAAGTAACTAGCAAAATGAAAGAATTTTTATATTAATAAATAAATTTAAACTAATAAAGGAAATACTAAAGGATATTTAATTGAAAAAGGATATAATTGAAAACAAATATCAGATCTTTATAATAAATAGACTGCTGATAAAACTTAGCCTATCTAGTTAATAAGTTTCTAAATATAAAATATATAATATACAACTTAATGATTATAAAAGAGAAAATTTAGATTGGTTTAAATTTAAGCTTAGAATAACTATTTGAGGATAATTAATTAATAACTCTATAAAATTGATTTGCATAAATTGCTAGCAGAATATAAATTAAAATTCTTTATGAAGAATAAGAAATCTTGAAGTTATAAAATAAAAATAAATATAATTGCTAAATTTAATTAAGACTTAACTTACGTTAAAGGATTTTAAATATAAAATAAATGCTAAACTGTATTAAGTCATTTTATCTTGGTCAAGTTAAATAACTAGATTTATAAATTATACTTAAGTGACTAGTTTATAAGAGGAATTTTGATTAAATAGGATATATTATAAATACTCTTGTATTAGGGAAAGTAAATGCAAACTATGAAATCCCAGAAAAATTAATATTAAAGAAGTGAAGCATTAAAAAGGAATTTGAACGAAGCTTATATTGAAATAAAGCAGAAAGACTAAGAAAATATCTGCAAAAAAGAAAAGCATAAACTATTATTGGAGGAAAACTTCTAACTTAGATTTAAAATATTGTAACTAGAGCAAAACATTTAAGAGCTCTAATAATTAAACTAATAAAATGTATTAATTGATGCCTCAAAGAGTAGTAATGAATCAAATAATGAAAGAGATAATATTCAATAATCTAAAATAGAAATGCTTGGAAATTAGAATAAGGCTAAATAAAATAGCTATTAATCTTTAAAGTAAGAGAAAGAAAGAATTTAAGAAATATATAATTAACTTTTATAGGATTAAGAAAGAATAATTAAAAGTTCATCTGAGACAGTTATCAAAAATACCAACATTCTAAACAAATAAATCGAAGAATAAAAAATTATAATTGGTCAACTCAATAAAAAAGTTAGTAATTACAAAAATTTAATTATTCCTAAGCTTTACTAAAGAATCGAACAGCAGACAAAAAATATAAATGTTAGAGAATCAAAAGATAGCTAAAAAGAAGAAATTCAGATACATAAAAAATTGAACCTTTAATCTTTTCAATAAAAAAATCAGCAGAATAATTTAAAATTAAGTAAAGATAGATATAATTCTACTGATTGTAAGAAAAATTAAGCAAAAAATTATACCTAAGTGATTAAGTAATTATGAAATACTTCATCATAGTAATTTAATTCTTTTCAGAGCCAAGTTTAACAGAAAAAAGCATTTAGTAACTATTTATCAAGATATCTAGATACTAATATTTTGTAATTAAATTTAACTTAAGAATGCCTTTCCAAAAATGAATCTTAGTAAAAATTTTCCTAATGCAAAACTTATAAAATGAACAATTTGAAAAATCTCAATAAACCTATTTAAAATACTTTTGTTCCAAGCTGCTAAAGAGTAAACTAATGATATAATAAAATTATAATTTAAAGAGATTTAAACAGTCAAAGCAGAAATTAAAACACTTCTACTTAGGAAATTATCTTGAATGAATATGATGTTCTTAGTGGAGTAAAGATGAAGTCTACTTAAAGTATTTAAGCAAACAAAATATGAAATTAGAATTCTAAAGTAGCTTTAAGTAGCTTAAGAAGTTTATAATTAGATACAAGTGAAAGTAAAAAGAATATGACTTATTTTACAAGCTTAGAGTCATTTTGATAATCTAAAATTTTAATATTTATTTATTGTGTTTTTAGCAAACTCTATAATTATTAAAGTACTAAACAATGAATTAAGTAAAGAGATAGAAAAAGTTCTTTAACTTGCTTTTATTAACACTTTTAAACTAGTTCACATACATCATGTAGTCAATGTTACGTTGGTGAATAATAGTTTTTATACTTTCATTATATGTTGCGTTTTATTAACTAAGCTGCTATATTGTGCTCATCAAAAAAGAACTCATTTTTCCATACTGTTTTTTATTTAGGAAATAATTAGACAGCACTTTTGAAAACAGTTCCATTTAAACAAAGTCAAATAATTGCTTTTATACTTCTTCATTAAGCAGCTACTTTAT
Source organism: Loxodes magnus (assembly GCA_946699065.1). Classification (NCBI taxonomy): domain Eukaryota; phylum Ciliophora; class Karyorelictea; order Loxodida; family Loxodidae; genus Loxodes; species Loxodes magnus. The sequence goes on along the minus strand of CAMPDV010000025.1, from coordinate 988,097 downwards.
TTTTTGCTGCAACTAGCCACAACTTATCTCATTTGCTTTTACATTTTGCTTATATTAGATAGGTTAGAATTGTAACTTTCAAATAAAGGACTAAGCTGTTTCTAAATAAAGCTACTTCAATACTACATTCTTTTCTTTATATTTTTAAAGCAACTACTATGACTCATGTAAAATATCTTACAGCTTTTGAACTTGTATTCTTTCCAGGTCAATCTAAACTTTTTACTCTTCGATTTCACTTGTTTTTTATTTATCTTTATGATAAAGATCTTGCAACTTTTCATTTGCCTATTACAGCTACTATTTCAGAATTAAACAATTAGGACACTAATAATTAATTTCCTTAATGTTCTACTCAGTACTTTCCTTTGCTTTTTAGATGCAATCAAGTACCTCTTACTTTTACATTTCTTAATCTGAATTAAAAGTCTTCATTTTATGTAAGTATCTCGTTTGTTTGTATAATTACTAAGCAGTCTTTGGCATATAAACACTAGCTTATTTCTAATTCTAAGGAGTTTAAGAGTGGAAATAAGTTTCTCCGAAATGCATTTAATGATTTAAATTTAAAATTTGATAAATTCAAATGTATCAATCAAACTATTAGTAAGTTTAATTATTACATTAGCTTTAGTTACTTAGACTATACATTTAACTCACACACTACTATCTTTTCACTTGGCTTTCCTAAACTATCTCTTTTAAAACTAACCTCATTTAAATATGTTTTAATATCAGCTATTTTTAGACTCTTAATAGATAAATTAGTCAACTAAATATTGCTATCTTGAACTTTTTATTATCAATTAATAATTTAGGAAAGCTATAAGGGATTAGAAGATCATAATTTTTGAAAGCAAGTAGGATAAGTAGAAGTAGATTTTAAATGCAGTGATGTAGAAAACTAAAAAGAAAATAAATAAGATTAATTTAATTATTAGAAATTAAATTAATGCAATTAATAGCTTAAATAATGCTAGGCCATTATTACTTACAGTCTCTTTTAATCTATATGCTTAAAAGTAATTCTGATTCTTAGTACTTACTATTTATTTAATTTCAGTAAGTAAAGGAGAAAAATCTTAGATGTAAATAGAGTATTTGAAACTAATAAAAGTAGAGTTTAAATAGACAATAAATGATACCTTCATTAAGATACTTTAGGTATTAAGTTTGAATATAAACTAGCAATTGAATTAAAATCTTATACAATAAAATAGTTTATACTTGACTAAAGCTAAATATGAATATTCAGCATATCATGCAGAATCTTAAGAACTCAAACGATATTGAAAAAATTATTTCGGAGTATTTTTCTTATTTAGATTAATTGAGCTTTTTGGATAAGAAATGACTAAAAATGCTATCGCTATTGTTGATTAAAATAGAATTATTCAGTTAGTAGCAAGTGAAAGATCCTTTTATTCAGTTGCTTCAACAAGTGAGAAAATTTATAATACTCTATCTCTTGATACTTGTACCTGCTATTAATTTAGCGCGAGCTTATTAAATAATTAAATCTTAATGGTCAGTTTTTACTTAGTGTTAGCATCTTTTAGCAATCTGGCTGGCTGAAAAATAGAAAAGCATTTTGAGACTCAGGATTCCCGATGAAAAATTTGCAGATTTGTATTATTCAAAATTTTAAATTGCATTTTGACTTTGAATTCGTCTATATTAATAATTTTTGAAAGCAGTAGTCTAAACTCATAAATCACTAAATATCTCTAATGTCATAAATTAACTTCTAAGTGAAATTTTATTAATTAAAAGTGATTTTTATAATAAAAATTATAATGTTAAGCTTAAAATTATTATGAATGTGTACTTATTAAAAAGTTATCTTTATTTATCATTTCATCACAAAATCTTATTAAAATCTATTTTTTTCTTCTTTAAGTTATCTTCTTCCTCTTCTTCAGTTTCTTCAGTAATTTGACTCATTTGAATATTAGTTGTATAGCTACCTTTTTCACTTTCTAATGTATCTTACAGCTGATAACCTAAAAATTCTGTCTGAATCTCATCTAATAATGACTTCTCTGCCTCAAACTAGATTTCTTCAGCTCATTAAATGATTTAATCTGTAAGTTCGATTTAATATTTTTCTATAAAGCGATTTAACATTTTTTCGATTACATCAAGTTCTGCTAGTGAGTGAAATGCTTTTTATTTTTCTTAATTTTTACTTTTTTTATCATTTTTTTCAATTAAAGTAACACTTCTCCCAAAACTTTTGCTTGAACTTTTTTTCTTATTTTATTTCTTTTTTTTCTTCTTCTTTGAACGATCAGTGTTTACTCTTACTAGTTAGGATGTAATTTTTTTTTACTTTTTTTTCATAAGTTTAGAAAACTATTTATAAGCTACCTCATCTTACGCATGTTCATTCATTTTTATAAACATTTCTGCAAGGTTAGTTACAGAAAAACTAGTCCCTTTTCTACGTATTTCATTCTACTACTAAATTTCAGTCGAAGATTTTCTTGAGTTTGAACCAGAATTACCAGAACTATTTTTTGCTTATGATAGAAGCGGGTTTATTTTGAGATCAATATATTCAGCAGGCTTAGTTACTTTTTCAGATTTTTTACTTTTTGCAGTAAAGTCATCAAAATATTCCTCACTTTGATTGGCATATTTGTTTGAGAAACTAGAGTATTTATTAATTCTATCAATTCTATTTACTTTTTTAGTTATATATAGTTTTCTTTTCAAAACACTGAAGCTTTTCTTTATAAAAATGTTCTACAAATTTTATATTCTTCGCATTCCAATTTTAACCTACTAGACTCACTAAAACCATTCCACTTACTAATTTCGGTATTTTTTTATGGCTCTTTCTTGTAATTCAAATAAAAAATCCTTTACTAAAGCAGAAAGCTTAGGTATCTGTTACCAAGCATAAAAATACTTTTTTGATTTATCATAAGTTTATCTGAATTATATTCTTATGAGTTTAGAGCAAAAAAGTTTTGTCTTGAACTACAGAATGTCAAACTATTGAGAATTGCTTCTCCATTTCTGAAAGTAAACTTTTATTTTTATATTAGTGAAAGATGCCAATTTTCTCCAAAGCATCAGAACTCCTATCTTTGAATTCTAAGAGGCCTTCCATAATTAATGCATTAAAATTATGTATTTTTAGGTTTCCTTTGATTTATGTTTAAGAACTAATTAACGAATGAACTTCTAAGCTTTAGAAACTTAAAACTATTTCTCTTTGAGTTCCTAAATTCTATGTTTCTTCCTTGTTTAGATAAAATGAGAATAGCTTTTAATTTTAGAGAACACTATTTTAATGTACTTTTTTTCATAATTTCTATCTATTTTTTCATTTATTTTTGATAAAAATATCAGTTTGAAATTCAAATTCTTGAAGTGAATAATTTGCTTTTTTAGTTTTGCGAGACATTAAATTACTTATCATTTCTACCTTTTCTGCATTAGATTCTATATAAAATAATTACTTTTATTGTAATCAATCCTCTGTTTAAGTTTTTTAAGTACTATAACTTTTTTGATAGTTTTTGTAAGGAATATTTGAGAATTTTAATAGTGCCTCTCTAAAAGATCTCCTCTAGTTTAAATAACCCTTCTTCATAATTTTAGAATTGCTAATTTATTCTCCATTTATATTAATGATTTTAGCAAAATGTCTCAAAATTTTAACGCATTATAGATTCAAAAATTTTGTCCAAAAATATAATTCCTTCATGGATTTAAGATTAACGAATATTATCCAAAGCTATTTCGATTATCATTTATAAAGCTCGTCTTGCTTAAATTCTGTTTAGAATTAATTGAAGAATCTGCTTTCCATAAGAAATGGGAATAAGTTTAAATGAGTAGTGTTTTAAGTATCTAAACTATATTCTCTATGGATATATATTTAAGATTTTTTCTAAGGCTATAACTAATTTCTTAGAAGCCTAAGTCTTTTGAAGTCTATCCTAAAAATAAAACCATATTTTTCTCAAGTATTTTCTATTTAACTTATTAATGCTCCTTAATAATATATAACTCTTAAAATATTGCTATGAAGCTTGACTTTGAGAGTTTGTCTAATTTTCATATATTTATAGATCTGTTAAGTTTAATTGAGACTAGTCAGTTCTCATGAAATTTTGTTAAGAGTTGTGAGGAGATTGAGCTTTTGGAGATATAATTTGTGGACTTTCTTTTCTAGTAGTAATTTAACTGAAATTTTACATTTATTATTATTCTGATAATTTAGTAAATTTCTCATTCTTTCTGTCGAACTTGACAGGAGTCTGTTTTATATTCTATTAATACTTTTTTTATCATTATTTGAAGTTTTTAGTTTATCAGTTTATATAACCTTTCAATGGTTATTTTACTAGATTATGCTAAAATGAATTATTAGTAAATTTGTTGTTATTATGATCCATCTTAATGTTGCTTTAAGTCTATTTTGAATTTTAAATTGGATTTGAGACTGTATTAGCCTCCGATAGTTTATGAATGACGTTATTCGGTGTTTCAACTGTTTTATTTAAAATATCTTGGCTTTCTTGAATTTAAGCTATAGCGAATTGTTATTTTTAATCTAAAAAGCTAAACGTTTATGAAAAATTTCTTTGGTATATAGATTTTTAATCCTTTTAGACTTATTCATTTTTGAACTTCATTTAGTTTACTTGCTATTACTTATTCTAATCTTCTCGATTCATTCTATCAACACTTTTAGACCTCGCAAGAAGTTCTAAGTAGTTATTTTAGTTTTGATTCTGCTTTTAAATAGTGTTAAACTTCTTAATCTAGACGTTCTTAATATCCTTTAAGCTATTTTAATTAAACTATTTTTTTTATATTATTGGAGGTTCTTTTTACGAAGAATTACTAACAATCTATTTAAAAGGAGAAGAGCTTCTTGAACGTTCTTAGCTTAGACTTGAAAGTTTATTAATAGAAATATCTAAGTTCTTTTCTGCATTAGGATTGGAAGCTAGATTTTCTAGATAGCGTCTTCTAATTTCTTGTCTCACTTATAGCAAGCTTATGTATAAATCATAATAAGACATTTTATTGGTTTGTTCCATATTATATTCTTTCTTATGAAAATAGCATTAACTTATTTACGAAATAATCAATCTATTTTCTACTTTTAACTAGAGTTCCCTACTTTAATTTAATAATTTCACTGCTTCAGCTTCCTCTAAATAATCTTCTACCACTGCTTATGCTCTTCTGTTTCTTTAAATAGTTGCAGTTATAATTAATTATCTGATAAACTCTTTACTAATTAAAGCTTTTGATTATTAATCTAAAGCTTTATCAAATCCTTAAAGAGATAAGCGAAGTTTTCTCTAGAAGCATATAATAGATAACTTCTAGCATAGTCTTATAATTTTTAAGATTAATTGATTAAATAAGATTAAAGCTAATTTAACCAAGTAGCTGGGCTTTTACTTATCAACTAAAGCGTACAGTAATTAAAAAATTAGAACTTAATCTATTTATCTACTAATTATCACTCCTATTGCTATCCAGTAAACTAATTTATTATATTTAATTTATAGCACTTTAAGTTTATTTCGTTGTTATGAGGTTAGATGTTATGCATCTAGTATAGTCTTAGTCTTATATATTTTGTTTAAATGGAAATATTTTGAGTTAATAATGGATATTACAACTTAGTGCTAAAGCTAAATTTGATTGATTCAATTGATTTATTCCTTAAGTCTCTAAATATCAAATTAGTTTACTCTTTATTAAATATAAACTCTAAAGTTCCAGTGTTTTAATAATTTCCCTTTAACCATCTGACTAGCTAAGCAACTTCTTCTTAATGCTTATAATATAGAAGCTAAAAATATTTATCCTCTATACAAGATAAAGTTCTCAATCTAACAATAAAGAGATTTTAAATTGATATAAATGTATCTATTTTATTTATAATAGTAGCATTATAGTTAGAATGACTAGGTTTAAGTAATAGGGGAATCATACTTTCTACTAAAATATTGCTTTGATTTCTTTAGTAGTTTTGATTTGCTTTAGCATAAAGCAAACAGCTATATAATTTAGAATAATTTCTATAATAGACATTTAAACTAAAGCTGCACATTATCTGATTCAAAGGATAAAAGTATAAATAATCTACTCTTAGAGAAAAAGGAAGTAAATTATCTTATTCGTTCAACCTTCTACAAATTAAAGCTAGTTATGGCTGTAAAAATAGGAAGATAACTAAGATATTTAGTTAATAAGCCATTAGAAATATTTCTAGCGTAAAATCTTAATACTTATAAACTTTATCTACTATTAAACTCCTTTAAACTATAAGAACTCTACATTTATTTGCTTTAAAGCAAAAAACATTCATTTTAAATTTAATTAATGAATTAGAGTTTGAAGATAAAGAATAAATCAATAGAGCTTAGTTTAAGGCATAAGATATAAGGATAATATCTTAAGACTATAAAATTTAAATTATTTAACTCTAAGGAAAGGATAGTTTTATCTTATTGTTGAGAGCTTTATAATATTGATTTAAAATAGTAAGCTAGCTAAAAGACTATAAATTTCTACAGCAAAGCCTTTTAGTTTTAAGCAAATATAATTAGAAGCAATTACAAGCAAATTAGAAGATTTAAGGGATAAAATAGGAAATTATTAGCATAATTTAAATTAAGCTTACCTTAAAATGATTAATTGAAATACAGGTATGGTATTAAGATTAAAGCTATTTAAAAAGGAAGAAAATAAAAGTAAATTAATCATAATGTTTTTCTATATAGCATAGATTATCCTAAAAGAAATTTTTCGTGCTTATTTAATAAAATTATTAAATTATAATTCTTTTAATCGAATGTGCAATTAAATTTGTAGTTGTTAAGATTTATAATCTGAATAGAGTAATGATATATCTAAAGTATACCAAACACCTTAAAATTAAATTAAATGTTACAAAACTATGCCTTCTATCATCAGTAAGATCAAATTTTTATCTTTTTGAACGAGTAGAATCTTCTTCATAATGGCTTAAACAATATATATTTCTTAAAGTTATATAGATTAAACTAGAAGGTAGCTTGCTTAATTACATAATTACTTAAAATAAAATAAGGATGCTTAGTATTATACAATTACTAGCTATATTTCCTTATAAATTAAGCATATTCAATTATTTCAGCAGCTTTATTCTTAATTGATTAAGATATTAAATTTTAAGCTTTAATTTATGATATAATAGTGATTTAGTTTATTAGATCAAAATTTATGCTATAAAGCAAAACTAATGGAAAGACAGATTCATAATTAATAGAAAAGTGATTAAAATCCATATAAAGGCTAATATTTTATAGAATACCTAAGTAACAGAGTTATATACTTAACCTTTAAGAATATTTTTTAAATAATCTTCCTAATTTATAAAACAGCAACCAATAGGCAAAGTTAGAATTAATTAAATCTAACTAAAAGTAAAGATTAATAATGCTAGGGTACAACTAAAAGAGATATTGATCTTTCAGTATTAAAGACAAAAAATTAGACTCAAGAAGCTTAGAGAATCGAAAGTAGGTTACATAATAGCATAGAGCGATATAATTAAAATTAAATAATTAGATAAGTATAAAATATAAAAATAGCTCATAAATATCTATGAGCATTTATTAAATTCAAAACTAACAAATATACTAATTTTCTTATTATTTAAACTCTTCTATTTTAAGGAGTTCTTAAATAATCAATAAAAATGATGATACTTATTATAATAATCCAAGCACTGCTGTCTTAAGCTGAAGAAATGGATGTCAAGCTTACGATCTATCTCCAGAAGATTAAAGTGATATTTTTCAACGATCTAGTTTATCTTGGACTTAACACATAAGAGTTTAAAATAGTTTAAAAAATATACGCGAATGAATTTTATAATTAAACTGAAGTATTAGAAGAGATTGCTAAAACCAAGTGAACCAATGTCAAAAAAAATTCCGATTTGATTTGACTTACAAATAATACTAACATTGAGAAAGAAATTACTTCAGGTATTCAGTAAACTAACGTGAAAACAATCATTTGGATTAACGATAATTTTTCAGAAATGTACAACGCTAATAAATCTTTATGCCTATAGTAATACAACTTCTCTAATATTCTTAATTAATCTAATGTGGAACTTTTAGCCTTCTCTAATGTCACTGAAGGATATGATCTTTGGAATTATTAAAAAGACTTTTAGTTTGCAGCAGTTGAGATAGATATAAAACCTTTCTTTGACTGTAAAAAAGTAATCAAAATATTCTCATCTTATCTATTTTATTTCTTCATGTGGACAATTTCTTTACTTTTATGAATACTAAATACATGAAAAATAAACAGAATGCATTCTAATAACTTATAGAAGCTGATAGTTGTAATTCCCATCTTATAAATCTTTGTATAAAGTGGAAATGCTTTGCTTATTATATCCTGTCCATGAGATAATTATGGTTGCGTTATTTTGTTCTTGTTTAAGAATTTAGCTGAATCCTTGTTTCTGTGTTACTTTTTCGCAGTAATGCTTTTAATTTCAAAGGGATTATACATTACGAAAGAGTATTTGAAAAGAGAGGAAATAATAACTATAACTACTACTATCTTTTTTGCTTATATAGTCAACTGTGCTGTTCAGCTTTATTAGATCTTCTTTTCCTATCTTTATATTTGTCTTTGGATTGGAGTAACTTATATAATCTTCAAGAATACTCTTTCCAATATAAGATACCTAAGATAGTGACTGTAAAGACTTTAGAATCAGAATATTATAGAAGCAATTTCAGTGGTTTCTGAAAAGATTTGGATAATGTAGACCTTTTTGATTTGCTGATTATTGCTATTTGCTAAGGAATTAATAGTGAACTTAGTAATAATTAGTGCTTTGAAATCAAAGTATTAAGATTGAACTAAGTGATACACTCTTTAAGTGAATATAAACTATTCTATTATGTTCATACTGGTCTCCTTTATCTTGTAAGCCTTTATATAGTTATATCCTAAGATCAAAGCAAAGAGGGTTGTTCTTCTCCGTTATGTAGATTGATTCCAACTAACTACCAAGAATAGTGCCTTTTTTCTAGTTCTAGCTTTAATCTGAAGATCAAGATTTTATTAAAAATATTCCAATTATAGTAAAAAATCCAACAACTGGAACAAATTAGGAGAACATTTTTCAAGATTTAATGCTAGGATTTTCATCTCCTAAATAGTAAAATGAGGAATAAAGTTAAATATCTGAAATGAATAATGAAAAAAGTAGTGATAGAGAACTTTTTTCTGCTTGAATTAATTATATCCTTTAATCTTAAGCTAAGTATAATTATCTCTTGATACACTCACTAAATTCAAATTATGAAATCCATAGTTAGCAATCAATTATAGTACTTTAAGGTACTTTTGCTATAAGCTATGTGCAATAGTCTTTACTTATTCACTTTCTTAAAAACTTAAGGATTCAATCTTCTATGTTCTTTTATACTGTTTTAACTATAAATCTCATAACTCGAAAATATCAAAATTAGGATTTAATTTCCTTTAAAATAAAAGTCTAGAATTAAAAACTGAAGAGTGATAAGCACTGAATACTTTATAGTACAATGCTTAAGTAACTTTTATAGGCTTAAACAAATTATAGAAGATATAGAGTAGGTAAATAATGAATATTAGCCTTAAAATTAAATTTTGCTAGTTTTATAACATAATTTGCTAATATTCTAATATACAATCTTCCTTTTAGTATAAAGCTATTAGAGGTATTAAATTGCTTTCTATAAGCTATAATACTTAGGTATTTTAGGTTCATGAATACTATTATAATGTATTGGAGTCTAATGGATTTAAATGAAGTTTAGTGATTTGGAAAATAGTAATAAGGTTAATTTTAATTTGAATGAAAGTAATTTTATTGACTAACTTTTGTTAATTTAAAGGGTTTAGAAAATGTAAGCTTCTAATATTCCACAGTAAGAGATTGAAGCTATTTTGAATTTCAAAGCTATAACAGAGGTAAGTGATGATAGTTTCGCTGTTTGCTTACTGTAAAAGAACAATTGAGATGTCACTGAAGCAGTTAATGAATTTTATGCAACCCAGATTCAGAATGCAGCTGTATAGCGACAGTCTGATTAGCAGATATTATAGTAACTTTAACAATCTCAGTAATCATATCAAAACGCCCAATAAGCAAACCCTGCTGAGGAAGAAGAAAAACATCCAGAATAATAAGAGTAATAAAAAAAAGAAAGTAAAGGATGGTTTTCTAAAGCTAAAAAAGCAACAGGAGAGGCATTCTCAGGCTTTATGAGTTTACTATTAGGTGACAATGATAAACCATTTTCAGAAATAATTTAAAATAGAGTTCGTAATTTAAAAAAAACAGCTAATTACGTTCATGCAGATATTAATCAGACATGTATAAAATGCTTTAATGAAAACTAATTACTGTTGATAGTTCTTATTCACGAAAATGTATAGACTTAGTGATTAAGATAAGTGCTTAATAACGAAGAAATAATCCAAATATTTGTAAAATACTTATACAGAATTAAAATTTCACAGCCTGAGGAGCTTGTGCGTCAACTGGTAGAGGAAAGAGACTTGCAAAGTTACTAGGAGTAAACTAATTTCCTTACATAAGTATATCCTGAGTTAATAATCCAAACTAGCCCTAGATAATATAATTTATAGTAAATTTATTATTTAGAACTAAAATATTACTTTAGAAGTTCTTAAAAACTTCCTAAATGACAATTTAAGAAACTTATAGCCTTAAGTGTTTATGTCCGAAATAAATTAATAACAAATCTTTTAGAGTCAAGAATAGTCAATTTCTTATGGACCTTCTCAGTAATAGCAAATAGAGTATGATAGAATTCTTAGAATGAGGCAATAAGAAGAACTTAAAGAAGCAGAGAGAATTGCAAATCTTAAGTAAGAAGAATTAAGAAGATAATAAGAAGAGCAAGTCTAAAAAGAAGAAGAATTAGAACTTTAAAAGGCTCAATCTTTAAGTAGATTACCTGATGAACCTGCTGAGTCTAGCGAATGTGTACATATTGTTATTAGAATGCCAGGAGGTGAAAAACTATAAAGAAGATTCTTGAAAGAAAATAAAATACATGTAAGGTTTAAATTTAGCACCTATATGATTGAATCGATACAATAGCTGATATAAAACTAATCGAAAATAAATATGAAATTGTCACTCCACATCCAGTTTAAGTTTTAAATAACAAGCAATAAAGTCTGTTTGAAGCTGGGCTTTATCCTAAATCCTTGTTACATGTCAGAGAAATTTAACATTATCTTAAATATTTTAAAATAAATTCACTATTAACTTATTAGTCCGAATATTGAATATCTTTAGAAATATCATTTTAGCTTATTTCTTAATATATTTCTATAAAATACAGAGAATGATATATTTTAAATCTTTTATATCCTAAAGATAAAACTAATAAATGTTATTTTTGAAATAATAAAGCAAAAGGAAGATTTAAACATTATTTAATAGCAGTGTTATAATTTTACAATTGTTCCAGCTCTTTTCACTTCAATCTTTAAGTTCTTATTTGACTTGAGGTTTTCCTCTAACTACTAGAATGAGAACTAGTCCTTGTATTTTTAATTCTTCAGTATTTCGTTGATAAGATCTTAAATCAACATTGACGTTTTGTTTTTCCTAATAAAAATTTCTTAGGCTACGAAAGTTAAGTCTTATTTTTCTTCTTTGGATTCTTCTTTGTTCAAAATTAATTCAAGCTACTTAGCTCTTGCTTTAGCTATTAATCTACTTTTAATTTTATCTAAATTTGAAAGTTGTTTTTCTTCAGAGTTAATTTGGGTAGCTTTTTCATCATTTTAGTCTATTTATTCTTATATAATTTTCTAGCAAATTTGCTCCTCAAGAATTTTTTAGATGCACTCACTTTAGGCTTTCTTTTTGGTCAAAAACTCTTATATAGTTTCAATTTTCTATTATTCTGGCTTTAAAGGCAATTCTGATTTTTAGATTTCTGGTTACTTTTCTAAATCAAATTTAGAATGCCAAGTTTTGCAATTTTTGAAATCCTTATTATATTTTTATCCATAGTAACTAACAAGAAATTCTTCATGATTCATTTCTACAATTTCAAATAGTTTATCCTTAAAAGTTTTCTCCCTTAATTAGAGGTCACTTATAGTAAGTTATTAGTTGAAGTTTACTGTCAATTAATAATTGTTTTAAAATTTACTCCAGCTAAGTAAATAAGCATTGGGATAGACTGTCAGTATCTATTATAATTTTTCCAAGCTATAGTCAAATTTGCAATTCTGTTAAACTTTAGTGCTGAGTTCTTAAAATAGCATCTGACTGCTTTTATATAGAAGTACGAAATCTGTTTGCTTGAATAATTATAAAAGTTTAAAGAATGAATATGGAAGTGGTTTAGTTCCCTCTAGTAGTTCTTTATAAATTTAACCTTTGTAAGGCTTCTGATTAGTTGTTTGCACAGATTCTTGTATTTTGTTTTTTAGACTTTGGTTTACTGAAGGTGGAGCTACTTCGCTTTCAATTTTAATCACTTTACTAACGCTAATTTATTTATCTTCCTTAATACTCTTAACACGCTTTTCCGAATTCTCTCATTCTGGTATAAGTTTTCTTTTCAAGTTGGTATTAAGGTTTTTCCTTGAATCAAAGATCTGATTCAGCTTTTGGTTGATTTTAAGCGGCAACATTTGAATTATAATTTAAATTAGAAAGTAAAGCTTTATTATCAAATAAAGCTTTAACGAAAATATTGTTTTCGTACTTTTTAAATGCATAAAATTAAACCTGTTAGTTCCTTATTTCTAAATATAGCTTAAATTATAACTACAAGAATGGCAAAATTAATAATACATTCTACATAAGTACTTACTTTTTTACCTTTGCTTTGTATCTCTTTAGATAAGTTTAAGTAAAAGTATTAAATGAAAGTTATATTAATAAAGCATTAAATTTATCTTAACTAACTTTAGGAAATAGCTTTATTGCTTATTATTCTATGCTAATTATGCTAGCTCCATTCTTATTTCATTATGAATGGTTAGAATTATGAAACTATTTTTTAATATATAATTCCTAGAACTGATAATGCTCTTTTAAGGTATATTATTCCTTAGCAATGTTAAGTATTAAGCATATACTTATAATTCTTCTAGGAATATATATTTAATTATAGACAGATATCATACAATAAACAAAGTATACATTAATAAGTTATAGTTAAATTACAGCTAGAGCTTTTGCTACTATTTTATTCATAATAAATGATTGACTGCTTAAGGAAAAAAGTTAGTGGACATAAAATTAGGCTAGATGAGTGTGGGTATAGTTTAGATCTAACTTATATAACTTAGAGAATAATAGCTTCTGCATTTCCTGCTTCTGGTGTAAAAATCATATGAAGGGATAGTATAAAAACATTTGGTAGATTTTTGTAGCAAAAGCATAAAGATAAATTTAGAGTCTTTAACATAAGTGGATATACTTATGATAAAACATTATTCAATGATTAAGTTATCGAATATTTAAACTGGAAAGATCATCATGCTCCTACTTTTGATTTGCTTTTAAAAATTGTTTTGGAAATTGAATCTTGACTAGCTTTACATCCCGAAAATGTTGCTATGATACATTGTTTAGCTGGAAAAGGAAGAACAGGTACTACAATTTGCTGCTATTTATTAAAAAGCGAAATAGTAGAAAATCCTGAAGAAGCTTTCTTGCTGTTTGCAGGTAGAAGATTTAAAGATTTATCTGGGGTTAATTAACCTAGTTAAGTTAGGTATGTACGATACTTCTGAAATTTCATTTAAGGCTTTAATTACATCCCTACTAGTAAAATTTTGTCGTCAATAATGTTAATTGATCCATCACCAAAAAAATCAATTGAAATATATTTTAAAATTAAGCAGAATAGAGATATGTCAACATTAGCAGTCTTTAAAGAGTAAAAAATTTGAATATAGAAGAAAACACTTAACTAAATAGAATTTTAGATAGGAACGCACCTAATAGGAGATATAACGATATACTTAAAATAAAATAAAACTATCATGAAAAATAAAGAACTGTGTGGCATAAGTTTTAATACTTCTTTTTTAGAAAATAACTAATTAAAAATGGATATAAGTTAACTGGATCCTTTCTCATTTTAAAACAAACAAAAAAAATTCAGCAAAGATCTCATGCTAATACTAAATTTCTAAGATTGCCATTGCAACTATTGCAAAAAATAAATCGAATCAGAATCATTACACTGGGCAAGTGTGATTAATGAATCATATCCTTGATCTATTTATTATTTATGCTCATATTAATAAAATGCTACTTATATACCTATACTTTTAATATATATTTGATAAGTTTATTTAATTCTATCAAGATTATCTATAAATTTCAAGATTTTAAGATGAAAATATCAATTATTACCAAAATAAAGGTTTTGGCTAGTTCAATAACCAGTTTTAATATGAAAAGGAGAAAGTGATTTTAAGTTTATTAAGAATTAGTAGATACTATTAAATATGAAGAAAAGCCTAGGAAAAATGGAATTTAATTCTATTGAAGTTATTATTTCTCAACTAGAGTTAAAATTTAACTTAATGCTTTAAATCAAAATATTTCAGTAAATTTGTATAAATAGTTGTATTTTATAATAAATGCATATTTTTTTTATTAACTATTTTCTATTTATTGAATTTTAATTTAATGGTTAATTTCAGTCAAGTGAAAGCTTATTCTAATAAATGTAAAATTTTCCTATAAATTAGCATTATTTCACTATTATTTCTACCATGGAGATTTATAGATGTTTAAATATAAATAAAGTTTGGTATGTAATTACTTGTTTTCTCCTTGAGTATAAATTTTTTATATTAATTGAGATATTACTTAGTATGCATACTTATCAACTTAATTTAGTTATTTTTATCTTCATTACTTCTGTTTAAACTTTTGATCTCCCTTAACTAAATAAATTAGTTTTGTAGATTAAATTAGCAAATAATATTGAAAGAAAATTTCTTTATTTTACTTATTTTATTCTTTTAAGCAATACAACTATTATTTTCATTCTTATATATTTTCTCTTATGATTATCAATTTTAAAATTACCATATCTTAAGCATATACATTTCGTAATATACAGGGAATTTAGAAATGCTATAAATAATAGTTAAAATTATAACGAATCCTTGAATTTAAGTTGGATTTTAAATGGTTATGTGATGGATGCAAAATACAGATATTTTATAGTTATTTAGTTTCAATAAAAACAATTATTTATTCTTCTACATATCTAGTTTATCAGTCCATTTAATAATAATTTTAAATTTTATGTATTTTTAAAGTTTCTAAATAGCAAAAGTTAATAAAAAGGACTTTCTCATATAATTTTATTTATATAGCTAAAGCAAATATATTTAATCTTATTTCTAATAGATTTCTTGCTATCGTTTTTATGTACCTATAAAGTTTACATTTCCTTTATAAAATTTGATTATAGAAAGCTATCAGCTAATTAAATTCCATATCTTCTAAATATTTTAGATGGCTTAGAATTTACATTATATATATGATGTCAGTTAGGACAAATAAGCATATATTTATATTTTTTGGTATTATTAATTTATAATTAAATTATGATACTTGCTTAATATCTATTTAAAACATACATAGAATATAAGAAAATTAGTAAGTTGCAAGGAAAAAAATTAAATTAAGGATAAATAATTTTAGAATAAACATAAATCTGAACCTTTTCTAGAGCTTCTGAGTAAATTATATAATAATAAGTATTTCTTTATCTATTAGCAAAATATGAAAACGTTTGGTGCTTATATGTATTTCAGTCCCTACTCATCTAACTCCAGTATTAAACAAAGTTTCATTAAAAAGCTTAAATTATTTAAATACCTTGATTCATAAATAAAATTGACTTGCTTAACTCTCTTTTTTATTTTTTACCCTAAATAAAATCCTTTCACTCTTTAAAATTCTTCAGAGTTGATTTAAAATAATATTTCTTGGTTTTTCATTAAGTTTTATCAACATTTATTTATTATCTTACGTTATTTCTTCCTTTCTTTTTCTATTATTTTTATTTGAGCTGAATAATTTTCTACATTATTAAAGAAGTTTATGTGATGAACACATAAAATTATTTCTTCTTCAAAAATCGCACTTAGATTTTCCAAACTTAATTATCATTCTTTCACTCATTAAGTTTATATAAACTTAAGATTTAAATTTTTGCTAAATTGTAATGTTCTTTTATCTTCTAACTATATTACTTTATACTCTGGTTCTTAGAGTTCATTTACTTTTTCTATCTTATTAAATGTTCCAGAAGAAATTTAAATATTTCTCTGTAGAATAAATCTTTTTTCATTCTTTTTTTGCGCAATTGTTATGTAAATTTATCATAATTAATTAATTTATTCTTCGAGCTTCAAAATAATTTTAATAGCTAATTTTTTTTTCAATTATTCAGTCATAAGAAATCCAGAGACTTCTTAATACAACAGAAAAAATTAGCTTGCTCGGATTTTTCTTCAGAGATGAAAGTTTTAATTTAGTGTGTATTTTTGTAATTTTTGCTTCTTTTGCTTATATTTCTTTGATGTTTTGAAGTTTATTTAAAATACCTAGTAATTAATTAATTTATCCTTTATTAATTATATACTATAAAGCTTTGCTTACGTTAATTATCTAAATAATTAATGTTTTTTATTTTTCTCCTTAAAAGTTTGAATAGAAATATCAAATTAATATAAATACTATATAACAAGGACAAAGCTTTAGAACATATTTATTTTTTTCTTGTATTTTCTATAAAATAGAAGTCAATTGACACGTTCTCTAGAAGCTTTTGGTATTAATTTTGGAGAGATTTAAGAGTAGTAAGTGAATTTAGAGATTTTGGAGATATAATATTGGTATAAAAATAGGTAATTTAAAGTGTTAATTAAAATATATCTCTAAACTATATGGAGTTATCTTTCGACAATTAACAATTTTTCGAACGTTTATGAAATCTCATAGATAACTCTTAATAGAGAGTATGAATTCTCACTTACCATATGGTTAGTGATCATATTGCTGATAAAACTATGGAAAAGTTAATTTAAGCAGCAGAACGAGGTGTTAGTGTTGTGCTATTTGTTGATTGACTCAACTTTTGCCCCTCAAGAGGTTTACAAACATTACTAAAAGAGAGAGGTGGAATTATTCTTCCTCTTAATCCTATGGATCCATTTTAAAGATATAAATATCTAGGAGAGTTGTGAAGCTAAGGTGTTTTTGAAAGATATCATCAAAAGTTGTATATGGTTGATGAACTTGCTATCATAACAAGTGCTAACATCGATAAAGAATATGCAGGTCCAAAATTAGGAGACAATAAATTTCTTGATCTTAGCATTTACATTCCTGTTACCTAATCTCTAGAAGATCTTTTTCACCGACATGCTAAAAGACATGGCATTTATCTACCTTCTTTCTATAACACTTTAGAATTTGCTGAATTTTATTAAACATTAGTATTTGAACCAGAATTTAGAATAACAGAGATTTAAAACAAAATTTTGGAGCAAGTACGTAATTCCTAGAAAAGCATTACAATCATGTAAGGATACTACTAAGATATTCCTATCTTTAATAGAACATTGGAAGAAGCTATTTCCAGAGGAGTCAAAGTAACTTTTATTACATCAAGAAGAAGAGATTAGCCTTGCTATAAATGGTTAAAAAACTGCTTCGTATCTTAAAAATTAAAAAGCATGGGAGCTGAGGTTATGGAATACAATCAAGATATTATTCTTCATGCAAAGGGATATCTTTTTGATGATTAAAGCTTCATTATTGGATCTTTTAATCATGATAAATGGAGTTGGTATCTTAATAACGAACTTAGCATATATTCTGACCATAAACACTACGTCTCAATTGTACGCACGATGTTTGATAAAATAATAAATAAATGTTGCACAATTAATGAGTAAGCAACCACAAAGGATATTTTTATGTGATATTGATGGAATTTATTTCTAAGATTCTCAGAATGGGTAATGAAGCCATATCATATGTATCTTGTTTGGGACAAACCTTATTTTGTAGAAGCAGGCTTTATTTCAAAGGACTATGAAAGAGGAAAGAAGAAATGAGGACTCAGAAATATTCTTTCAAGTACAATAAAAGCTCATCTTGATCCTAGACTTTGCAGAGGTTATACCTCCATTAATAACTTTAACGAAATGGATGTTAATACGTAGGAAAAATTTCACGAACAAAGGGGATACTTTTGGTTCTATTACTTCAGCTTTTGAATAAATCTAAAAGAATAAATATTGAAATATTAAATTAAGAATGAGATAACTTCTAAGTCTTTTTAAAAATGTCAGGCTTTCTTTATTTTACTTAAGTTTATTTTAGTAAATACCAAACTTTTCCATACTTCAATCCCTCTAATTAAAGGCATCTCTTGGGCTAATTAACTTTAAAGCAGTCTTGTAGCTACTAACTAAATGACAGAGTTATTATATAAGCTCTTAATTATCTATTTCTATCTATTATCTTACTAAATCTAAAATCATATATCACATTTCCTATTTAACTCTTATAACTAAATATTTGCTAGAATCTATTTAGATTCACAGTAATTCTTAACTATTTTAAGACCCTATTGCAGAATACAATATTAAAGCTTGCATAAGGTTAAGAGGATTAGGAAATTAACTACAAATATAAAAACAAATAAGCAGGATAAATATCTATGATACAATCTTATCTCAACTATAACTTCAATTCTTTTTATCTAACTAAATGATACGATACACTCTAAATGCTCATATAGCAAATTAAACAAAACCAAGCACAATGATTTAAAACCATCTCAAATAATTTGATCTACTTATTTGGAATATCTTAATTAAAAGGATTGAAGTTAAGGAATTTAATAATTAAATATAATATAAACTTTTTGGTATATTTTACAAAAATTGCTATAGTTTAATTTAAATTATGCCTTTATTTCCATAGAGTTAGCTATACATGTTATTGCTATAGTTCTATTTATATTGGTAACTCTTGATTACTTTAATTAATTAGTAAATTTACAACAGAAAGAGAATCAAAATGATTAAATAATCCTATCTTGAGCAAACTATTTCTGCAAAAAGAAATACTGATTAGCTTTTTCTTAGATTTTTAATCCAAATTTTCTTGAAAGATTTAAACTTAAAGATAATTAGCTTGATTATTGAAAATATAGATATAACTTTAAATTTAAGCTCTAGTAAGATAATGCTAAATGATTATTCAAGGAAGTAACTAAAGCAAAAAATAGGTAAAAATAATGTTAAAATATTTTAAGTTAATTTTCTTTAGTGAACCAAATTTGAATTGTAGGTCCAAAAAAGTATCTTTTATTTGCAAACCGAAAATTTTATCTAGTTTATCCAGGTGGAAGATTTTTGCAATCGCATATTACTAGGAAATTTGATTAACTTTTTACTTATTGAATAGGGATAATCTAGCTTTAAGATAATTCTATGAATTCCACACTCTTAGGTCAATCATATGAACTCTCGTTTTTAAATTGTAATATCCCCTGATCTTACACTACTTGAACAGTTTGATTTTAAATACTAAATTAAGGCTAATAAACTTTAATTTGCTATATAAAGTAATCGCAAATATCTTACCCTCCAATATCTATTATAAAGCTAAATTTAATGGGAATTACTTCTTGCTTTAAGATTTCTTAATTTAATGAGGGAGCAATTATTTCAATTATATCCTCTTCAACTTCTTAATTTGGCAAAACATTTTTTACAATTTTTTTAATGAAACCGTTTACTTCTTTTATTCTTATACTAGCTTAGCCAGGAAGCCATGCCTTTGAACCTGTATTTTTAATTCTTATTTTGAAATTAAAATTGCAACCGGGTATCGTTTAATTATTTGCTTACTCAGATAAATTTAAAATTTCAGCAGCATATTCAACTTTGAGGATTTCTATCTGAGGAGCATCCTCAATATTTTTGATAGCTTCTACTAAGCTATAAATAAAAGTCTTATTACTTAATAAATTTTAGATTTCCTCTTTAACAACTTATCTAACTGCCTGCATTAATGTCTATTTTTCTTCATTTGAAATTGTTTGCTCATTTTATATCAATTATTCATTTGAGATTTTCTATTAAATACCAATTTTTTGCTCTTGGCTATTTCGTATAAGTTCAGGCTATATTTGTTATAATGAACTAATTTTGATTATGTTTTTTTAAGCAGATTCCTCCTCAGAAGTGAACTCATTTAAAGATTTTATTTTAATAATTTGATTTTCTTAAGGAGAAAAATCATTAATATACTTGCTACAATCAACTGTGGAAACTTCCAATATATCTAATCCAAAAATTTCAAGGCCTTAAGGATATTAAGTAAGAGCAGTCTATAAAGTGATATCATTAGCAATATCAAACATTTAATTATTTATTTTAGAATTATGATAATACGAAAACTAATAAATTCCATTTCCATTCACTTTTTTTGCAAAGTCTTCCAATTATTTATAGTTCTATAAACTCTATATTTCATACGCTTGCTTAGAGGGCAAAAATATAAGCCTAATATTCCTCTAATCCATTTTATTTTGTTTTATTTAGTTTAATTTAAAGTTAAGATAGTTATACGAGAAATATTAGCTTCTATTATAAGGCCAGCATTTCTATAGTATCTTACATTTCCCTTTTAGTTTGTTTCATTATTATAATATAAACAGTCTAGCATGTTTCCATTAGTTTGTTGCTAATTACTGAAACTTCTGGAATTATGATTTTAGTTATTGAAGTAAAATGGAAAATTAGTTGTAGGTGACTAGTAACATCTAATTAGATTAAGGAGATGAACCAGAGTGAGAATAGATTGAAGTGATGTTACCGAGCAGGTATAATATTAATACTATCCATAAATTTAGAAGGCTGATTGTTCCAAGGTATAGTAGAAATTCACATCGGATCTTTGAAGCAAATGGATGGCCTACATAAATCCTAAGAAAAAAATCCTTTTGTGGCTGTCCTATTTAATTCTCTACTTCTTACTAAAAAGCAACCTCTATATTTTCCAGAATTAGTTAATAGGAAGTTTAAAGAGTATTAAATGGAGCTAATTTAATATCTTAATCAGCCTGAATTGAAGCTAAAAAGCTAGCAGATAAAAAGTATTTTCTTTTTAATTTTTTTACGTTATTGTGGGCAATTTTAGTGCTGATATTTCTATTAATAACAGCTGTAATAGAAAAGCTAACCATTATGTTTTTGTTTCTAGTAATAGCAAGCATAATACTAGGAACTCTACACTTAATGTACTTAAATGTAAAAAGGGCTAAAATGCACGCTGAGATATAGGCTTTGAACAAATTTTAGATTTAACTTTCTTAATATCTATATAATATAGAGCAGTCCAATGATTGAGCCACTTAAAAACTAGTAAAAATTAGGCCTGGACCATGCTTAGGATGAATTGAGTTTATTAATTTAAGAAACTAGCAAAGAACATGAGATGAACAGAGTCCTGAGCAATATCTTTATATAAGACCAATGTTCATAGGAATAATTGATGCTTAGGAATTTTAAAATGATTTTTAAAAATAAGATTAAAATAAAAGCCAAGCAGAAGTATCAGGAAACTTAAGAGAAATACAAGAAAATGAAATGGAAAACCAAAATGAAACAAGAGATATAAAGAATATTATAGTAAGAGATGCATAGTAACTATAAGTAACAGCTTAAATTGCTAATTTATCAGAAAATGTATAGATAAATACCTAATTATTATAGTATATCTTATCCTTTAAAATACTTTAAAAATCTAGCACTAAATAAATAATTATGTTCAACTAATTAACCTTTAAAATATATTATTTTAATAGTTGCTTTATTTTTATTTCTCCTAAGGTCTTATTTCATAAGTATACTAAAGAATGGCTTTGCTTGGAAGAAATTTAAATGGAAAAAGGTTATTGCAATAAGTATATTAATGTATTGATTATAGTTAAAGGTCTTGATAAATGAATAAGATTAGTTCTATTTATCTCTCATGTAATCTAGAAGGTTTAGGATGTTACTACTTAATTACTAAATCTATTAAGTAAAAATTTGATAGTGATAGTTTAATCTTACCATCTAGGTTTAAACAATGAATTAATGAATTACTATAAAAGATGGAAAAGGATTAAGTTAAAGATACTGAATAAAAAGCACATGTAAGTAACCAGTAGAATTGATTGATTAAGTCTAAGGATGGACCTTCACTTAGAATGTAGCTTAAAAAAAATCGAACTTTGATATAAAATGATTAAAAGAGAAGTAAAAGAAAATAATTAACTACAGTTTCAACCTCTAATGGATTTTTTATAAGATAGAGAACTAATTCATAAATTCCTATTCGCACATCTTCAGCTGTTCTAACTGAATCGTCAGATTCAGCAGCAAATTCCTCAGATTTGTCTGATAACAAAGAAGTTATGAGTCCCTAGCAGGTATAGGATCTTACTACTATTTGGCAACAAGTACTCAAAATTCCAAAGCTTATCTAGAAAAATAGTAGCAAAATTAAAAATGCCTAAATTATAGATCCTTCCTTGACTTGACTGAAATATGTTAAATCAAACTACTCGGAAGAAATATGAAAAGAATTGTAAGAAAATATTATCAAAAAAATGAAAAAATAAATAAGACCTAAGACTGCGAAAGGTGATTTGATAAAGTATGAAAATATGAATTATTTATCTGACATGACATTTTAAATATCTTTGGAGAATCTAATGAAATATCCTATTTAAATAAATAAACAAACTCTAAGAAAAATCACAAGGAGAAAATCTTGCAGTTGCTCATGTTGTGCAGGTAATAGTAACTTTAATTGATTAATCAAATCTCAGATCCAAATGAGTTAATTACATGTTTACGATTTTCAACAAAACTTTGAGAAAAATTAATAAAAAAGCTTTAAAAACTAAATAAGAAGTCAAAAAGCATTTTACAAAGGAGTCTTGAATGCGATAAAAATAGCAAAATCATAGAGTAAGATTATTTCTAATTCGAAATTAACTAAGAAAAAGTTTATATAATAGTATAATGAATAAAAAGGTCATTTGCTAATTTACAATCGTAAAACTTTTAGAAAAGGAACTTAAAATAAAAATGTGATTAACTGGAAGGCTCCTAAGACTATTAATTTGAACAAAATAGCATAGAACTATAAAGAGATGTAACATTAAAGATAATAATCATTGCAAGTTCAGCAACATAATATGTAAAAAGTTCCTAATGACTTAAAATTTTGTGCTTAATCTTCCAATTTTGTGTTTCCAGTTAGTTTTATTTAGAAAAATAAAATTCTGAATGGTGAGAAATAAAATTTTTTAACCTCTAAATAGAGAAGAAAAATTTCTCTATCAGAGGTAAATAGCGTGAGAAAGACAAGCTAAGCAAGTTTGTTTGAATGTAAGTATATTAAAATATTATAGAGGTTGCCAGTCCTAGAAGTATACCAGATAAAGAAGGAGCAAAGTTTTCTACTCACACTAAATGTTTATCTTCAATGACAAATCCAGATACTAACTTATAGACCAAATAATCAAATAAATCAATTTATGGATTAATATCTCCTCGATATTTAAACTAATCTCTCTATAAACATGTAGACTTGTATACACTATAGCAAAATACTTAAAGTAGTTTACCTGCCAAAAAGATAAATAATTATGATAATTTTTATAAAATCTACAGCAATAGAGTAATCTAGCAATCAGGAACTGTTTAACATGTCAATCCTGATAAAAGGAAAACAAATCATATAAAACTAGATCTATTAGATAATAAGCTTAGTTAAAATAAAAGCTAGAACCCCACTATTTAGGATAAAAAATCTTAAAGAATTAACTTATTGAAGTAAAATATCAGTTGAACAGATACTATTCCTTTTATTAATAGTTAAGCAAAATCCATTAAGGAAGGAGAGTTTTATTCTTTTTCTAACTATAATACTATTGAAAATATTAATTAAATACCCTTTTAAAGTTAGATAGAAGATAACAAAAAAATATTAAAACCAAGGTAGTTTTAGAATTAGCATTTTTAAAATAAGAAAGTTGATAAGGGAAAAAAATAAAGATAAACTAAAATAAACAAAGCTAATTCCATCTGTAAAAAATAAGTTGAAATTGCATTAAAGAGATATGATGTGAATATAGACATTTTACCTATTAGCCCCCAATTTAAATAAATCTATTCTCGAAAATAAAAACGAAAAAGCGTTAAAGAGGAAACAGAAAAGGAAATATATACCAAATATTTGTGAAAAAGGACAAAATTAATAATTAATTAAGAATTTATATTCTATAAATCAATGAAAATCAAATCAGACTCTGACTTTCTTATATTGCTTAGTGTCGTTAATAAAGTTTACTACTTCAAAATATTTAAATTAAATCTTAAAATGACAAGCATCTAAAATTAATTCTTATTGCTAAGAGTATATTACCTAATTCTTATTTATTTCATTTCAAAGGCTTAATATTTTTATTAATAACAAAAAATGATGTATAATCATATAGAAATTGCCTTTAATTAATGAAATATCTACTTTACTTAAACAACTCATATTATTAAAATATTTAAATAAGCATCCTTACTAGTTAATCATACTTTAGTACTTACATGTAAGTACTTACTCAAATTAATTAAATAGAGCATAAACTTTTTATTTAGCCAATAGTTTAGAATATTTATAATCTTTCTCTTACATATAAGTTCTATCTCAATAGATTGCTAATATATATTGCTATCCAATTTTAAGTATAGTATCGTATAATAATTATAAGATAAGAATTATGTGAAATACCTTAAAGTAATAAGTGATTTAATATTGTTAATTTTGCTTAATATTTGATAAAATATTTAAAGATTTATCAATTAAGATTATAAATCTAAAGCTATAAGCTTAAATAATCTTATTGGCATTATAATTAAATACCAATCTATATAATCATATTTTATATATTTCTTAGATAACTTAGAATAGCTTTATTTTCCTAAAAATACAGAATTAGATAAGTTTAAGTATCATTAATTATAGAAATAGCCTTAATTAAAATCCTTATAGTTAAAGTAAAAATATGAGTAATAATTAAATTAGTTGCTTATAATTTATGAAACCATACCTTTACTTACTAGAAAGAGTATTAATCTTAAACTATCTAAATAACAATCATAGCTATAAATGCTTATATTTTAGGTTTATTAAACTAAAATAATGCCTACCTATGCTAAAATGCTTACTCCTAAATATTTAACTAGAATATGATATTAAAGCTATCTTTTAATAAGATTAAATTAAAGAAGCTATTTATATATGAACTTATTGGAGTACTGGAATTATTTCTAAATCAATAATAGTACTATTTAGCTATTTTAATTAAGAAGTTAGCTGATATATTTAATTTAAAAGGTAATGAAGGAAGCTTCTTTAAATACATAGATGTATTTACCCATATAAATTGCCTATAAAGACTAATTTAAATTTGAAAAGCCGGGGAATTCTTAAATAAGTAGTTATTAGCTAATTTAAGATAAAAAATATAATGAGATTAAGACTAAATTGCTCAGAAATGGGATGGAAAATGTTGATGCAAATACTTTAATTGTTTCTCAACAAGGCAAGAACTTAGGGATTCACTTAAATATAATTTTAGATAAATTCAGATGAAATTACCATCTTAACATTAATGGAAAAGAAGACCTACCAAATAGTAGCTTCAATTAATATTGGAAAGTGATGCTAGCAAGAATATTTCACTAGTGTTGACATTGGAAGTAAAAAGGCTAATAATTTGATTGTTTTTAACTGTTGTTAATCAGATATTGAGCAAATTCTTTTATGGTGTAAAGGTGAAGAAGTCTATGTAAAAATGATATCTCATTAGTAAAAAAATGACCAAAACTAAGTAAAAGAAGCTACCTTTTTATAATTTGAAGATCATTAATAAATTATGAATAAGAGAACCTAGGAAAGTGTTTTACATTCATAAGTTTATACAATTCCTATTAGGAGACTATAAAAATGTGATAATATTATTGATTTGCAAGTTCCTGCTTCTGTTGCTCTTGATGAAATTTTCGTAAAGGAACTTGGTTTTTCGTTAAAAAATATAAGATAATAAAAGGGTAAGAAAGCAACTATATGCCTTTCTAATGTCTGCGAAAAATGCGAGAAAAACGAATTTAAAAAAGAACGCAAACGAGAGCAATTCGATAACTGTATAAACTACGCAAGTACCTGTTAGCATGGGCTAAATAATTACTCAGATTAATGCTGCTTAGTTATATCTTCAATAACTGAGAAATAAAACTAGTAAATAGATTTGTTTTCTCCAATTAAATATAGCAAACTAGACCTTTAAAATAATTTACCTATGCAAATTGCATCAAATATAGACTTATAATAAGCCTTAGTTATTATAAGTAGCTTTGTTAAAACATATACGAAAATAATAAACGAGTCTAAATTAGATAATCAAACGTCCTTTTATTTATCTTTAGATCATCAAAGAAAAATCTAAATTTAGATATAAGAAGATTTATGGTAATGCATTGCTGTTTTTGCACATTAGAGTAATGAATCTTCCAACTTTTCAGAAGAAGGAGAAGATTCAAATGAAGAAAATTGACAATATATTTCATAGTTTATTACTAAATTACTTTATAATATATCTCATAATCTACTTAGCTTTATTAAATCTATTAGCAAGTAATCTTCACTATCTTAATACACCAACTAATTTTCTTTTATCTATATATAAAATTTCTTACTATAAGAAGCATTTTAAATTTTTACTTTTTCTACTTATTTCTAGCTATAATTATAAGCTAGTTTTTTTGATAAGCTATTTTGCAATTTTTGTTTGATGATTTATTCTACTTTAATCAATAACGAATATTACTAGCTACTTAGAATTTACTTATCTTTATTTGTAAATGATTAAATATTCAACTAGCAAAGACCATAATATAAGCTAGAAGTAGATATATTAGGAGTATTAAATTAGTTTAAACTATTTAATTAGATTTCATAATATGCTAGCAATTTAACTTAGTAAACATATAATAATATAAATAGCTTATTAATTTTAATCCTTATTAGATACTCTCAGCTTTATAATATAGATAGCAGCTTATACATCAAATTAAATATATTAAGCTAACTTTGATAATTTATCTAATTAATAGCATTTTAATTAATTTTCACTCTTTGGAATGAAATAATCTAAGATAAATATTATTAAATTAATTTAACTAAAGCTTTTATTTTCTATGTTTAGATAATTAGTTTCTAGCTACTTCGTTTTTTCAGATTTTTAAAAAATTTAACTTTTGATAGTTATTAAGATAAATGCCCTGAATTATATTCTTAAAGATAATCTTAGAAAAGCTATTTAAATAGTGAGCATATATAATAGTGCTTCATTAGTTTAATTTAGTTTATTAACTTATTATTTTATTATTTAAGTTTGAGGTAAATAAGACAGTAATAAATAAACGTACTAGAAACTTAGAGTTAAGGAGTGAGATATTAGAATAAGGAGCAAATAAAGTTTAAAGCATTTTAGTGAATTTAGATATAATAGACTAGGTTTATTTTAGGTAGATGATTTATTACTACTACTTCATTTATAAAAATATGAAACTTCAATGACAGCCCAATAGCTTGAATAATGATATCTATTTTATTCCAACTATTTAAGATATATGAATTGCTTTTATAGCTAAATATACTTTGAATTATCTTCTTATAATCTAGCCAAACTTTATTTAATTATAAAGTAAAGATTAGATTGAATTAAGCTATTCTTTATTCTTATTTCCTATTTAAGCTATCTGATTGTGTGATAGATCATTAAGCTAATAGAGCTAAAATTAATGAAAGTGCTTATTAATTAGAACATCTTAGTTTATTTCAATAAAGCTAAGAAATATATGACTTTAAATACTTAAACTATATAATTTTAGCACTAAAAGTAATCTGATTTATAATTAAAAAAGCTTAAATAAGCATTATATTCTCATTATTTCATTATAGCTATAGCATTAGTATTTATACTTTATTTATATAATAGTTCTCATTTTAACTAAGTAATACAAATCTCAAAGTTATAAGGATATAAAAAATATTTGTAGTTATATAGGAAAAAACTTAAACTTGATATAATAAGCTATATGGATACTGTTGATTCTTTAATCAATCATTATAAGATATTTATAATGGTAGCATTAAGAGAAATTACTTTAATTTTCTATATTTCAATCATTTGTAAATGAAAGCCCCAAAATTTGCTATTAAGCATAATCTAAGGATTTCTTCAGTTAATCATAAAAGATAGAATACTTCAAGCTTAGTTAGTCCCTTTCTAGATAACGAAGATTATAAATACTAAAAAAATAAAATGATGAATGATATTTTAACTCCTAAAGATAACTTGAAGTTCCTTAATTTGCAAATGAACGAAATAAAATAGCGACAAATAAATCTCTAAAGTTAGAAATAGTAAGTTTTGTAAAAGTTTAATTAAAGTTTGAATACTTAAATTGAAACCAAACTTAAAAAGATTAAGATAGTTAAGAAAAGCAAATAGAAGATTGAAAAGAATGAGTTGGTTGAGAATAAGAACTACTAAATTGCAAAACTAAGTTAAATTATGTAATATTGATTTAAAGGAGTATAAGGAAAAATTAGTGCTGGCTTTTAAGAAAAATATATATAAGCTTTTTGAACTAAAAGAGTAAGTGCTGCTACCAAACCTTCAACAAGAGAAGGGGCAACTTTGATTTAATATAATAATTCACTCTTTCTATTCGGGGGATTTAATAGTAAATCCTTTAGTGATATTTAGAAAATTGATAATGAATACTGAAAATGGGAGGAGTTGTAGACTCATGGTCACCCTCCATCTAGATATGGTCATTCAGCTGATGTTTTCAAAAATTTTATAATAATTTTTGGTGGCTAAACGAAGGTTCAAGGATAAAAGACAAAATCTTATCGAAATGATGTTTGGACCTTTAATCTAAACACATAAAGCTGAAAATAAATTTAAACTAAAGGAATAGTAATAGAAAATAGAAAATACCATGCTAGTTGCATTATTGGCAAATACTTATTTATGCAAGGAGGAGTTAATTCATGAGGATCTATTTTAAATGATTGCTTTGCATTAAGTTTAGAAACCTTCAAATGATATTCCTTAGAAAAGCTTAATTACTAAAGTACTTCTAAGGAATAGACACTTAATGCTATTGCGTATCATAAAGCAACAGCTATTTATTGGCAAGCTCTTCATAATGATGAAGAAAGTTAAAAAGAATGATTTCACTTTGATATATTCAATAAGGAAAAAAAGAAGACTTGTAATTTTTAATAGGGAGTTTATATATTTGGAGGTATGAAAGAAAATGGTATCGTAGTGAATGATCTGTGAATTGGAACTATTTAAGATGATTAAATAAATTGGTAATTAATTTAAAATGCTTCTGGAAAGAAGCCAAGTCCTAGATGCCACCATTCATAAACTCTTGTAGCATAATTAAACTATTTGTGCATCTATGGAGGAAGAAATTTATAGCAAAGCTTTTTGAATGATATGTTTGTTTTCGATTTTCAGCAGTTTATTTGAATTTCAGTGTGATATTATGGCTTAGTACCTAAAGGTAGAAGTGCACATGTTGCGTCAAGCATTGATACTAAAATTATAGTCTTTGGAGGTATAGGAAAAACTTATTGTGCCTCTTAACTCCACATTTGTGAACTAGATAGAAAAAAGAACACCCTTTAGATAGAAGAAGATAACAAAAGGAAAGCAAAACAGTAATAACTGATTTTAAAATTTGAAAAACTAAGGAAAAGAAACAGATAAA
Organism: Loxodes magnus; assembly: GCA_946699065.1. Lineage (NCBI taxonomy): Eukaryota > Ciliophora > Karyorelictea > Loxodida > Loxodidae > Loxodes > Loxodes magnus. Next base: position 958,091 of record CAMPDV010000025.1, on the reverse strand, counting down.
GTTATATAGCTGTATAGCTCGAAAAGGAAATTACCCATGATTAAGATTTAAGAAATGTCTTTACTAAATTTTTTACAGAAACGACTGATAATATCGATCCTCAAGATTAGTAATATCTGAAATAAGGAGAAGATGTAAATTATGCTTTGGAAAAATGCTTAGGATCTTATTTAAAAGGCAAAATCGAAAAGAAGTAAAAAACGAATGGTATTTTTAAAATGCTTCAATTTAAGCCTTAGATAAAGAAAAAATCTAGATAAAGTTTGGAAATGGTTAGCTCAATGCTTGGATAAAAAGTTAAATAAAATATATAAAATAAAAATCCCCTCCTAGATTTTATGACTTAAAATAGAAGAAGCACAATTGTTTAGATGAAAAAGCAAAGCTCTTCACTAAATCTTATTCCTGAAATTATTGAAAAAAACAAAAAGAAGCTAAATCAAGAAGACTCAAAATCTTAAAATTATTATTACTCTCCATAAAGAAAATTCCTAACAGAAGGGGATTCTCTGGAGTTGAAAAATCCAATTAGCAGAAAGAAAACTATAATCCCTAAAATTTTTAATACAATTTATACCCCAGAAAACTTCGATAAATTAGCAAAAAATACAAGCAAATAAATAACACCAAAAATGCCTAATATATTCATAGGAAAGAAGCTTAAGAAAAGGCACAATAAAACTCTATTTTTTTAATTTGTAAAATGTTTATATATTAGCTTTTGAGTTCTGCTTTAACCTGTCTTATAGATTAAACGAAATTAATAAGAACTAAGAATTTAAATAAGTTATTACGCAAATTTAAATAAAAATCATTATCTTAAAATATTATATTATATTAGTATTTTTCATATTCTATTTTATTTATTAATAAAGCCTTAAAGCTTATTTTCGAAATACTGATATAGATTCTAGATATAATTTGGAAGAATTTTCATTCCATAATTTGTTAATTTTTGATTAACTTAAGATATGATATAATTATTTAAGGAAAAAGTATAATAGAGTGGTAGTTAAAATATATGAATTATAATTTAAATTAATAAGAAAGGGAAGATTATCGAATATAGATTTATTTTAGTTGATAATATTTTAAAGGTTAATGTGAAGAGTTAGATCATTTCTTGACTAGTTCATACTCAACTGCAGATACATCATTTGAGGTGTTAGCATTGCCAACTGTTCCTGCATATTATTCGACTTTTCCCCATCTGTCTACTTCAAGTTACATAAATGATGAGTTTTCTTTCACCATCATTCTGACCTTTGCATTTCTTATGATTAATTTCGCTCCTTCCTAGCAAAATTTTTCTATTTCTTACCGAGCAATAAAGTTGATGCATCCAGTTTCGTCTCCTACTTATACTTCTGCTACCTTTGTTTCCGTGCCATCTGCTCTTTTTCTGTGAACGATAAGCTTCTTCTTAACTACAATAACGTATAGATTAACTCCAGTACTAGCCGGGTTTAAACTATCAACTTTAACAAAGGTAGGCTTCCTAAGGGGCTGAGCTTACATTTTTTAATTAAAGTAAAGATTTAATTTAGTTAAATCCAAATAAGTTAAATTCAAATTACCTAACTACTTTAAGCATCCTTAATCATTTTATATTCTAAATTAAATATTTACTCAAATTCTATTTTACTCAAATTTACCTATTCATCTTTAAATACGCTACCGCTCTTTCATCCAAAAATCAAAAATCTTAAGAATAAACTTCAAAGTTAGTCTAGATTTAAATTAATTACCTTACTTAATCATTCTTCATTATTAAGCTATTTAGAATAAACTAACTTCATTAATTAGATTTTCTAATTTACTTTATCCTACTATTTAAATATTGTTAGGTATTACTAAGTCAGTGCTGCAATAATAATAGCTAAATAATTAAGCTTTAGCTTCTTTTTAAAGCTAAATAAAATCCTAAAGTATTATGACATTGAGTTCTAGATTAGTCAATAGAAGTAATTTAAGTAAGCAGATAACTAGAGCATTTACTAGAAGTTAAGTAAATTAATAAAGAAGCTAAGATAAATCAGACTATTACTTAAATAGCCTTTTTCATCAATTTTAAAAGATTCTTTAGTTGATTGCTTGATTTATAAATTTTGTTGCCTAGTATTGCTATTATATTGATATTAAAGGCATTTGTATTAATGATATATTAAATAGAATCACTTATAAGTTAAATCTATCAAATTCTTATCTTATACTGTTAGCGCTAATTCAAACCTTTTAGCTATTTAATAAGAGTAACTTACTACTTTAAAGTTAGTTATAAATATTATTTTCAAATAGTTCTAAAAGATACTACCAAGGAATTGAAAGACTTTAAGTACTAATAAGCACTTATCTATGTTTTAATATCATAGTACTGTATTAGAAGTATTTCTTTAGCTTTTCTTTATTTATAATTAAACTACATTAGCTTAATAGCCTTAAAGGATATTAAAATTAAAGGATTGCATTTAAATTAAAAATATCAAAGTAGTTCAATATAGTAAAGGAAAAAAGAGCGATAAGGATTAAGTAATCACACTATGACAAAAGCAAACTGGAAGATTAATAAAGTAGACTAATTATATAAAGTGTAATATAAATACCTAAAATTGTTAGACTATAAATTAAAATCTAATTTAATATATAAAAATAAGCATATTTCAAATTTTTAAGTTTATAAATGAGAAATATAAATAGCTATTATAAGAGGAAAAACTTTAACTATAGCTATAATAATTTAAACACTTTTATTTCAAGAATTTATCTTTATGCTTTTACATACAAAACAAGCAGATAAGTTTCATTTGCTAACTCTAAAAATTACCAAAATAGTATAAAAGGAGTTAGAGAAAAAAAGCAAAGAATTGGTTAATGCTAATGCGATATTTGCTATAATATAATAATTACAATAAGTTTTATAATTTGATCTACTTCTAAAGGTATCAAAATTTAAATCGTTTATTATTTTTAAAAGGAGTTAGTAGAGCTAAAAAGGAGCGTGATAGAGGATTTTGAGAAAGAGATAAGCATAATAAAGTGAAAAGAAGTATTTAACAGAATTAGCTATAAATACAATTAGTTTGGTAAAGGAATTTTTATATTAATTTCATAAATTATCAATTATGCAGGCTTTTGAAAAAATAGCCAAAGTGCTAGAAAACGCAAATTTGTTTTAATCTGCCTAAGAAATTAGACAATAATTAAAAAAAGGAAATCTTGAGTTGCCAGAGAATAAAGAAATTGAAATAGCTAGCTTGCTAAATAAAGCAATGAAAGAGTAAGATTAAAGCAGTATGTAAGAGGAAAAGAACTAAGAAATAATGGAGAAATTCATGACTAGACTAGTAACATCACCTAACCTCCTAAATGATGAACGAATTAATAGCAAAATTGAGAAAATATTCCATGTGGAAGTTTTCCAAAAGATGGTTTAAAGAACTGAAACTTTAAACATTTCAGTAACTTCAGAAAGAGAGCATTAAACGACTGGTGATACTAGCAAAGGAGAAGATTCTGAAGATTCTTTTGAGCTTCCTTAATTCGAGTCCCTTACATAAAATTAAGAAGGTAGCACTCCTTCACCAAGAGAAGAATAAGTTAGAACTCCAAGCATTAATGAATTGATGGTAGAAGATGAATTAATGCAAGCATAATCATTAGAAACGTCCTAGAGTATTTAGAGCTCATCAAAAGTTAAAGAAAAAAAGCAATAAGAGCCAGCATCCTTTGTGGAATCACATAGTTTAATGGGAGATCTTGAACTTGATGAATACGAAGATGACGATGATCCAGGATTTGTAGCATATACTGTTACGGAAGAAAACTTTATAAAAGTAAGCATGGAATTGGCAGAAAAGAATGATTTTCCTGCAAGAGCTTGTGGACCTAAAAAACCTTCTGATCCCAGAGTTGCTGTTGTTCCTGATCCAGAATTATCAAAAGAAATGTCAACTTAAGAAATTTTAGATAAGAAACAGAAACAGCAAAAAAAGGCTCAAAATCTAGAAGAATCATCTGAATTAGTCATTACATAACCTAAAACAACTCTCTTACCTTCTCATATTAAGCATCCTGAAAGCAATGACGACTATTATCCAGTAGAATTTGAAGGAGTTGTTTATGACTGCATGAATTTAAAAGTTGTTTACGATAGAGAAAAGACAGGATTTGAAGAAACTAAAGATATTTAAATAGTAGTAAATTCAGTTATAGCAGGTAGATATTAAGTGATGGAATATTTAGGAAGTGCTGCTTTCAGTAAAGCAATTTAAGCCTTAGATTTACTTACTAATATTCCTGTTTGTATGAAAATTATTGAGAACAATAAAGATTATGTTGATTAAAGCATTGATGAAATTAAGCTTCTTAAATATATAAATCTTAATGGGGATCCTGATGAGCACAATGTCCTAAAGGTAATCGATTATTTTTATTATAAGGAGCATTTGATTATAGTAACTGAGCTGCTAAGAGATAATCTTTATGAATTTTATAGATATAATAGAGAAAATGAAGAGGAGCTTTATTTCACTGTAGGCAGGTTATAGAAAGTAACTTATTAAGTCTTAAAAGGATTAGAGTTTATACATTCACTTCATCTTATTCATTGCGATTTAAAGCCTGAAAATATTTTAATAAAGTCATATTCTAGATGTGAGGTTAAAGTTATAGATTTCGGATCTAGCTGCTACATACATGACCATCTAAGTTCCTATGTATAAAGTAGAAGTTATAGAGCTCCTGAAGTAATTCTTGGCTGTAGATATAATTACAAAATAGATATTTGGTCGCTTGGTTGTATATTAGCTGAATTGTTTTCAGGATATGTTCTATTTTAAAATGACAGCATACAAGGATTGCTGGCAAGGGTTATTGGAATCATAGGACCTATTCCTGAAGATATGCTTACTAATGGGAGATTAATTCATAATTACTTCACTAAAGAAAAACTCTTATATTAGGAAGTTACTGATGACATTTCCACTGATCATCTTTCTGAAGAAATGGCTGAGATTGTTAAATAAAAATAAAAAAGCAAAAGAAAAATTTAAATTTTAGTTCCAAAGAAAACGACATTAAGAGCAAGAATTAGAACTGAAGATGCTTAATTCTTAGATTTTATCAGATGGTGTCTTGAGATTGATAAAGATAGACGTCCTAGTGCTACTGAAGCTCTATAGCATCCCTGGATAACTAAATGTACATATCCAGATGGGCTACAGCGTACCTGATGATTAAATAATAAAGAATCCTTATAATTGTAAGTTATTCTAATTATAACTCTAAATTTATAAAATTAGCCAATAAATAGAATATCATAAATAATTCTCTTACTATTTATTATTAAAATTATCATTTTTCTTATAGCTGCTATTACTTGTTCCTTCTATAAGCTTTACATTACTAAACATATCATGCTACAATAGTTAATATTTTATCCAATCATTAATATAAAATTAAATGGTATTTTTAATTTTTCTTTATACTAGCAGTTATTTAAGGACTTTTATATCTTTTCAATTTATTACTTTAACTTTTTCTAATTGATTTTAAGATAGGTAAGAAAAAATAATTGCGTAATAGCAAATATTTAAAGCATTATTATAATGGTTGATCTAGAGTGAGGAAGTATTTAAAACTTAAAGATGAGGTATTAATGTCTAAAGAGTATCAATAGAATGCTTCCTTAGTTTCTTTGGATTGTTATATTGTTTAATGTAAATTAAAGATTTAAATGAATTTAATTTAGAATATTAAAAATGAAAGTTAGTAATAAGCGAAAAGAAAGAACGCCCCTTTTATAAGGATTCAGTTACGCTCCTCCTTTAGATTTTTCATTCAGAAAGATTCAAAAAATCAAAGATATTCTATATCGTGAAGCGAGATAAGGAAAAAGAAAACCAGTAAAAGAAGAAAATCAGGAGGAAGAAGAAAAACCAGTATAGGAATAGCAAAATTAATAAGTTGCTTAACAGAATGAAAGTACAAATTCTGAATAGTAAGAAGATGAGGAAAATGAAAAGCAAACTAAGCAGAAATAAGTAGTAGAGTTTAAAGCTCCTCATGAACCTGAAATAAATAAGTTACACGCAATAAATGTAGTTTCATTCCAAAGTGGAGTTAACAAATTATAGAATGAAGATTAAAAATAAGTACATGAAGAGAAATGCAAAATTAAACTTTATACAACATGCTTGATTTTATCTAACAATTACCTAAGAGACGTTACAGGTATCGTAGATATAATCAATTAGGTAATGTATCATCCTCATCTTTTGGGATGACTTGATTTAAGTCATAATCTACTGACTTCTATTCCTCCTGAACTTTAGTAACTATAAAGTTTGAAAAGTTTATATTTACATGCTAACTATTTCAGCGATTTGAATGAAGTAGCAAATTTGGCTGATTGCTAAAATCTTAGAAGCTTAACATTATATGGTTCTCCATTTGAGTAAATTCCTAAATATCGTCTCTATGTAATATAAACTATTCCATAGCTTGTCAAGCTTGATTCTTCTGTTATAACTATTCTGGAAAAAGATAACACTGATATTTGAACTAATACTTTCCGCAAAAGAAGGTTGCCTAAAATTTAAGTGCCTGTAAGACCTGAAACTCCACCCGAGCTTAAAAAAGAGTTAGCAGAGGAGGCAAAGCAAGAGCAAGAAAGCAAATAGAAAAAATGAAAAATAATGATATTGCTTCTTTTAAGTCTCTATTTTTACGTTTTAAAACATAACAAAATTCTCTTCTTCATCTCTATAAACAACTATATTAGCCATTCATTAACTTACGTTTTCTAATATTAAACTCCTATTTAAATGAAAACCAAGCTAAAATTATTTAATTGAGCTACTCAATTTGTTGGAAGATTAGTTATATAACTATATTTATATCAGTAGTTTAACATTATTAAGATCAATCATTTTATGAAGTAGTTGCTTTCTTTATTAGTTTTGCTATTATATGAAGTATTTGTCTTTTAATTATATTCTATTTAGCATATTTTCTATTATTACTCCTTTCTTAATGCAGAAAATAATCCTATATCAGTGTCAAAGATATTAATAAGGTTAATTCAATTTAAATAAAGACAGAACAACTGGAATTGCCTTGCTCTAGCTTAGCTAATAAATAAACTGTGCAGATAAGATTAATTAGTGGAGGAGTTAGTTAATAGAAAGCAGGTTCTAAAGAAAATAAAGTTAATTAAATTAAATAAGGGTAGTTAATAAATGTAGATTTAAGATAAATAAATTCCTACTTATTAAAGGTTCTTAAAATTAGAATTGCCTCCTATTCTTTAACCTGTTAACAAAATTTCATAGCCTCCCTTTTAATCATTTGGCTATAACTCCTTGACTGAAGAAATTCTCCTATGCGATTAAAATAATTTTTACCTTTATAGCTTAAATATAAATAAGCTTTTGAAATAAATTCCACTAACTGACTTGATTAGAAATGATTAAGCTAATTAAGATCTAAACCCTTAAAGATTATAACTTTACCTAGCCTAGTACAAAAACATTCAGTTTATTCTACCTCTTGAAAATATAAATATGTGAGTGTGCGTAGTAAAGAACTTTAAGTTTTTGTTTTTTAATGAAAACTTAGAAATGTCACAGGAAATAACTCTAGAATAAAAGCCTTTATTACAGTTACAAGTTCTTTAGAAAAATGAGTTATTAGCATATCTTAATGAGGATAACAAAGTAGTGTTTGCTCAATATGATATGAAACCTGTTGAAGAGGAAATCAGACTAGAAAATAGAAAAAAAAGCAAAAAAAATAGAGAATTCGATACAGTCTTGACTAGAAAGGGAAAGATTTTTGATTTAAAAGATAACAAAATTGATTTTATTATGAAGTAATTTGAGGTAAATGATAATAAGCACTACCCTTATTTAGTAGTAATAGGATAATAACCTGTTATATATATTTGAAACTGGATAGAGGAAGAATTAATAGGTAATCTTAACCTAAATGATTTTACTTCGATTAAAGGAGTTGCACTATTTTTAAACTATCTAGTAGTTTCAGATAAAAGCAATAAGTTAGAAATCTATGATGTTAATGAAGAGGGATAGTTCTAGAAGTTACATGAAAACTAAATTAATACAAAGCATAAAATTACCACCATTGTTATTGAAACGCTAGACTTCTATGCAGGAATTTTATTAATAGATAAAAAAGGAAATATACATGATTATAATGCATATGGAGGAGTTATAATGGATAGCTATATGAACTAGAATGAGAATAAAGCTGTAAAGTATTAGAATAAGCTTAATTAGATTTAGTAGAATATTAACTTGCTTTAAATTCGCAGTGATGGAATAAGGAATTTAATTTAATTGTACTAGGGAAACTTTAATTTAGTTAGGCTTTTTTCGATTGGTCACATAATTTCTACTTCTCTATAGGGAAAATTTTTATGCTGTCAGCGTATAAACTTCAGTATAAATTCTCTAGGTCAACTTTTTAGATCAATAAAAGATGCCTAAGTTATAGGTGTAGTGAGTAATAATTTTAACATTACAATATGTGATGGAATCTAGTAGCAAATACTTGCTAATTTTACTGATGAATACAGTCGTCTTACTGATTAGGAAAATAGATAACTCACATTCAAGCCATGGAAAGTGGTATATGACTTTAATGAACGTGTCTTACTGTATGTTTCAGAATTTGGATCAATTAACGCAATTGAAATAGATTCTAAAGTTGCATCCCCTTAAATAAAAATGCACGGAAATAATGTAGTTGACTTAAAAATATTTCCTCTGAAGGAGAATTAAGACAGTTTATATACCTAGTATGTCTTTGAATAGCATGAAGATGATAGAAAATACTTCAGAAGTTCTGGATTTTATGTCTTGGTAGCAACTGAAGGTGGAGCGATAGTTCTAATTCAAAGAGACTATAGCTTCAATTCCTTCAATATAGTTAAAAAGAAGGTAGCAGCTAAATAAATAGTAAAGGTAATTTACAATTAATATCATGACTTTAAGCATTTAATCGTCATTGGGAAAGAAGGCTGTATCAAAATCTTGTAACCTCATCCTCCATGAGAATGGTTGAATACGTTTTGAGGAATTTGAGAAGAAATTTCAACGGCATGTCTTTGTGGATGTGATACAGTATTACTGGGCTATGAATCTGGGATGTGTTAGACTTACAATTTGCATAATGTCTAAGGACTTCCTAATGAATAAGTAAAAATAGATCAGAAGTTTAAAGTTTTAGAGTATCACTAGTATAAAATTAATTGCTGTGATGGACTAGAAGGAACAAATAGATAAGCTGTTACTGGTGATATTATGGGATATGTTGTCTTATGAAATTTGGATAGTGGAAATCCTTTAAAAGTCTTCCAAATTGCATCTCAGCTGACAGATATCGTGCTTTTAGGATGGGACTTTTCTTCTGCTATCTTAGCATGCTATGAAGATAAAATCCTTAGATTACATAAGCGTTCTGTAGATAAATTTGTTTATTCGGATAGTGAACTTATTCGCCACTTTAAAGAAGTAGCTTGCAAGTAATGAAATAAAGAACGAACTTCTTTGAAGAAAGAACGAAAAAGTAAAAAGTAACTAAGCTAAAAGGCATAAGCAATCATTGAAGCAGCTAAGAAGAGATATTATAAAAATCAAATCACGAAGCTTGATATTTTGGGTTAAATAGAGTTACTAAAAATTGAGCAAAAACAGCAGTTAAAAAATTCTGAAATACAAAAAGAGATACAAATAGAGCGAACTATGAACGAGTAGGAAGATTTGTATAATAGAATGTCTCTAAGAGTAGCTTAAATTGGTAAAAAAATAGAAAAAGCCTCAGGGTATATGGATAAATACCAAGAGCTGATTTACTCAGATGTTGTTAAGAGAAAACCATAACAAAAATAATAAGAAAATGAAGATATCAATAAATTCTTAGATAGACTCCTTGGAGATAGGCCTATAGCTTAAGTCATTAAAGATAACAAATAGAAAAGAGAAGAAACTAGAATTATAAGCTAATTATGTGAAATAGAAGATTTGGAAGCTGCAAAAGAAAATTAAAGGTTCATTAAAAGAAAATTTAAACTTATGATACCTCCTAAAAGCAAAGTAAAGAAAAAAACCAGCACGACTTCAGAAAATCCTTTTAAAAATAAAAAAGACGAAATCTTACATGATTATCAGGTTCAATAAAATTTTCCTCAGTTATCGTTATAAAGAGAAAAGCAAACAAACAGCTAAGAATCATAAAGCAAGAGCACAAAGCCAAAAAATTTCATAGAAGAATATCTACCCTTTAAGTCCAAGTAAGCATTTTATTAATAGAGAAAAATAGACTTCTGAATAAACTGTTAATTTAGCAAAGGAAAGATCAACTCAAAGTAAATTACAGTAGGTAACTTCGTATAAAGAAAACACTCTTTCATATTACGAAGCTTATATGTAAGTTAATTTAATCAAATTAGGAAACTATCAAATAGAATGGACTTAGATAAAAAATTGTAACAGCATAATACAAAAAGGAAACCTACCCAGAAGTAAACAGAGTCTAAATATAATTATTTCGAGTCTTTTTGGTAAAGCCCTCCAAGCATCTCTGAATTTACATTTAGGAAATCTAAAAGTAATAAGAATTTAGGTAATTTTATCTTATTCATAGATTAATTCTTTATTGCAGCACAAAAACCCCCTACAGTGGACAGTAGAGGAGAATTAAATATATAAAATGTATTTTATAGTCCCTAGTAGTACAAGGAAAAAAAGTTCTTTCAGAATTAAATTGATAACTAATGCCCTTACGGATTCCCTAAAAGATTGTAATCTTAGCATGTAAAAAAAGCAAGAAAGAATATGATGGGTCAAGTATAATCATATGAAGGCATTGAAAGTAAATACGATTGAATACCCGAGAGAATGCAAGCTAATGAAGAAGCAAAAGTAAAAACTTAATAAATAAGAGAAAACTAATAAAACTTGAAGCTTAAACTTTAAAACTTGCATAATAATCGCATAGCATAAGTTATAGATCATAATGACTATAAAAATTTCGATACATCTGAGCAATATTAAGTAATTGAAAGTATGATTTAAAGGAAAGAAAAAACGAAAAGAAAATTAATTCCCTATCCTAACTTGCCTATCATTTAATTAGGAAGCAATAGTCCTATTGATATGCCTAATGTAAGATAAGACTTAAAGCGATTTCCAGAAATAAAATTCAATTAATAGGAATATTTCATTAATCACGTTGATATTTAGGCTGACTTAGGGTATTAGTCACTACTTTCAGATTCTGAAAACTCAGAAGAAGAATGAACTTACCAGATGCATGATATTGAATAGTGTAATTCAAGTTAGGAAGCTACAATTTAATCAGTAAATAATTCAAAACGAACAAACAAAAATAGAAATAACTAATTAAGCTAACTAGAAACTTAAAATCCTAAATAGAATAATAAGCTTTTGATAGATGTTTAGAATGATAAACTTTTAAAAGGTATTTAAACTGATTAGCAGTCTAGCACTGAAATTAAATAAATAGTGCAAGATTAAAGGTATTAATATTTACCATTTGAATACTAAGTAGAAAGAAGATCTTCTTGTAATGGTAGGATTGAAACAACTCAATTATTCTAATTTAATATAGAGAAGCTTAAATAAAAGATAGTCCAAAAGGAAGCTTAGAAAAATAAATACAGCAAATCGTCTTTATTAAAGCATGCTAAAAGTTAAACAGATTTATCTAATCCAATACCAATTTTATATTCTTAATTAGTAACAAGAATGCAAACTCCTATCGAAATGAATAAACAACCCCAAGATACATAGTAGAATATATAAAAAGGGGTTTGGTATTAAGATTAGACAGCATAAATAAACTAATAATTAGAAAGTTTCTTTTCTGGTAAGAAAGCATAATCTAAAAATAAAATTTCCCCTTAGTAATCAATTTAAATACCTTCTACTGGTTCTGCATCAGTTATTATATCTAATTATAATTCAAGTGCTGATTAATCCATAATGAAAGAAGATCATTAATAGGAACTAAAAGAAAAAGATATAAAATAGTGACTGCTTGAATTAAAAAATGATGTAGACAAGCTGACTATTCAAAGAAAAAAGAAGTAAATTTTTCTTAAGTAAAAAATAATAGAAGATTTCAAACTCTAGTAAGAAGCTAAACCTTTGAAAGCTAGTAGCTTAAATGATTTATTTAAATTTATAGGTAAATCAATTACCTAAGTTTATATAAGCAAAATAATATAGAAAGACAAGATAAATGATACTTTAGAAACGAATTATAGTAATAATAACTAAGATATAATTAAAGAAATAGTTAATTCAGAAGAAGCAATTATAACAAGTGAAAATGAATCAATTTACAACTAGTTAGATCAAATAGCTATTTCTAAAGCCACGAATAAAGAAAATTAATTTAATAGGTAAGATTCAAAAAAAAGTTTTAAAAAAAATAAGAAAAGAAATGAAGATCAAAATAAAATATAAGAGTAGAGTAAATAAGAAACTAAAACTGAAAATGGTATAAAATAGACTAATCAATAGCCAAAATTGACAAAAAAGAAATCATTTTTAAGTTCCTAAAATTAAAATTAAAAAAAATCTTTGTTTAGTATGCTTGTGAAAAGTCTAGCCAACACACTTAAAAGAAATATAGAATTTAAAATAAAAGATCAAGTGCTATAATATCAATAAACTGCTATTGGAAGGAGAAAATCTCAAGTGGCATAATAAAATTCCGTTAGAACAAGTGTGTAACCTTTAGAGAAGAAACCTACTCGATTATCATCATAAGATTCTATTAGAGTAAATGAGAATGATTAATAAGCAAATCAACAAAATCATGCGAGATAAGCTACTACAAATTAGCAAAAGCAAGATATTTAAGCAAAAGAAGAAATTAGTATATAAAATAATCAAATTCTAACAGAAAGCTCAGAAAGATCTCAAACTAATTAATCGTCTAGAAAACATAAAATAAATCACCAAAATCAAAATGCTCCTGACAGTCCAAAGGGTATTCCTAAAGCCAGTAATAATAATCTAATTAAAGAAATTGAAGTTGCTTAAAAGGAAAATATTGAAGTAATCCAGCAACCAGAGTAATAGGTTAATTTATAAAAAAAATAAAAATTCGATATTCAATTCTAGGTTGAAATTGAAGATGAAGATAAGAATAAATTCTAAACAACAGAAAGTGAAGAAGGAAAAGATTCAGTTAATTAAATATAAAAGCGATCAATATCAAATTAGAAGTTTCAGACATAAGAAGAAAAAATGTTTACAAGTCCTACTAAATCACCTATCAAAAGATTTACTTCTTTTAAATAAGATCAGAAAAAAAAGAAAATTCAAATAGGGAATTAAACTGGAAAAACCAGTACTTAAATCTAAAAAATAATTTAAGAAGATAAATCTTCCTTAGCAAGGAATTTTTCATCAGATATAAATCTTTCTAATATAATTTAGGAAAATCTAGTTGGAATTCTCAGCATAAAGGAGTCACCAAAATTAAAGTGAAATGAAAACTAAGAAATCATTCTGACAGAAAACGCTCTTTCTGATGCTGCTTAAATTGATTTTGATGATCGTGTAATAAATGAAATGCCTGATGTTTTGAATGAGCTAAAATAATTTAGTTAAAAAAACTTTTAAATTGGTTAATATGATAGTAGCATGAAATTTTGCTTGCAACCTAGTTTATAGCAAGAAAAAGATGAAGTAACAGAAATCCCTTATAATGTCAAATATAAGCTAAATGAATAAGAGAAGAAAAGAATTTAAAGAATTAATGGAATCAGGCAAATATCCTAGCAAAATCTTCGTAAAGCTATTGAAGTCGACTCAAAAATGAAAATTTAGAATAACTAAAACCCATCAGAAGCGGAGAAGAAACTGCTTATAAGTTAACTTAAAATAAAGACATAAATAAAAGAGAGAGGAGAAATATAATTTTAAATCAAAAAAGAAAGTGAGTAATCAAGAAAAACAAGGAATCTTTCTATGACTAATCTATCTTAAAATTTAGTATCTAAGAAACATTAGCAATATATAAAAGCCAAAAAATTAACAAACTAACAATGGATAAATTTAAGAAGAAGATAAAGTCCTGAACCAATTATAGAAGATAAATGTGATTTTGAGGATGAGTAATAAAGACAAGAAAGAAAATATTGCTATCTGAAGAAAGTACCTTTTAATTCTTTGTAGTCATAGTAATTTAAACAGCTTCCTTCTTATGCTAAAACATCAACTTCAAGAAGTGGGACATATTCTATAAAATGAATATTTAAACTTAGAATAATATTTTAGTTTTAAAACCCTTTCACTTTCCAAACTATGTAAAGTATCATATAATAAATTGCATCGACACATATTAAAAAAACAAAAAAATGGAAGCAAATCTTATTTTTCTTACCGATGCATTTAGAACTTCACGGACAATGATGGTCACATTACTCAATACATAAGTCACAGTCTATGCAATGCTAAGTTTAATATTATTTAGTAATTTTGCATATTTTACAGAAATCACTATTCTAAGAATCATTATTTTCTTCTTTATCTTCTTTATATTCTTTTTTCTTATTTTATTTCTCTAATTCATCATACTTTTACCTTTAAGAAACATCTATCTCTCTATGAGCTGAGTTAATAAAGGAAGTTGCTAATAGACAGAAAATTGTTTTGAACATAACAAAAATAGAAAGTATTAGCAATCAAAGTGGAAAATCAGCGATAATTAGTATAGGCAAGTTTAAGACCAACACACAAATATACACAAGCATAGAAGCATATCAATGTGGTCCTATTGAAAATATAACTTCTCCCCCCTTTGAGAGTACTACATATGTTTTTCCAAATTTAGCAAAGCACATTCCTCCACTTTTCTTCATTATTGAAATAATTTTCTCTTTTTTTATTGAAAACTAAGTGCTTTGGGTAGTTAAATAAAGTGGTAAAGATTTAAATGAGAGGATATTAAACTTCTAATTGGTTTTGTATAAATTAAATGTCTACAGAATAAAATATCTAAGCTGATATTTCTTCCTTACCTTAAGAAGAAGATTAGATGGAAACTCTCAAACGGCTCCAAAACACTCTTGAAAGGCGTGAAGGATCTCTTAGTATTCTTACTATATAAAAGATTGAACATTAACAGTAATTAGAGAAAAAAAGCCTAGAACTAGCTTCTATCAAAATCATTCATGAAAATCTTACTTCAAAACTTTTATAGCTTGATGAACATCTAAATAACTAACGAATTTCCAAACTTTTATTATTCGAAAAGTTACAAAAGTTGTAAGATTTAATTGATTAATAAGCAAAAGAAAATAATAAATCAAATCAATAAAAAACTATAAAGCTGCCTGAGTAAGATAATGAAGTAATGGCTTATGCTAACTTCTACCAAGAAAATTTAAAAGGTAGTAATTAGAAGCAACCGCTGCTAGCCAAGTATTAAAAGCCAAAAGTCCAGCAAAAAATAGAAGAAAATAATGAAGAAGATATTAATGTTGATGAAGAGTTGAAAGCCTTAGGGTTGGATAATATTCTGCATTAGTACTGATACATAGTATTTGAGTTTTTCAAATAGTTTTATATTACTATTAAATTTAGCAAAGTTCTGACAATCATACTTCTATATTCTTATTTACTTTTAAATAACGAGAAGATTTGCTGCCGAATAATTTCCTTATGATATAAAAAAATAAATAATGCTTAAATCTAGTAAACAATTAATATAACACAATTTTCCTTTATTACTTATAAAATAATAAATTTATCAACTTAATATGTTTTATTATTTCTTGCTAAATAGAAAAATATGAAAAATTTTATTTATTGATAGATTTATTATTTTTATAAAATAAAGACATATAAATAAATAAATAAATTACTTATTAAATTAAACTTCTGCCACTGAAAATCATTTTTATTATTTAATTTTATAATCATGTTTGCTTATGTTTTTAATATATTTTTATATTCTTTCCAAGATTAAAATTTTAAAGTTTAATAGTAAGTTGAATTACTAAATATTAAAATATTCATAATATTAGTACAAATAAGCTTAACATTTATCTATCACATTTTTATTATTACTTCCATTAAAGATTTGAATTAAACTGGTATTAATTAATTGTAGACTTGCTAATAGAGTATGCTTTTAGGTTATTAAATTAGATAATTATTTCATGGTAAAGTTTATAAATATTTTGGAATACTGTTTATTAACTATACCATATGTAATTATTTCACTATTTATAATAAATTCAAAATACTTAGTACTTTATGAACTTAATACTTATTTAATAATAATAACTATTCTATCTCTATTTGTATTATTCTATTTAATTGTATTATGAATTATTGGTATGAAATATATATTTTAAGATTAACAAAGACATACTAAAATTAAGCTAGAGCTATTACTATATATATTTTTATTTGTTTAATAAAGCTTTCTTACTGATATGAGATTTGCTAGTTATTGTGAGGTAGAAGATAATTAAATTTAAATGCTTTAAGTTATACAATTTTATTAAGGTAAAGCAAATCTTATATATCAAATCGCTCCATTTAAAAAACGTAGATAGCAGGATTAAAGTAATTTACTATTAATATAACTCTAAATCTAAATTCTCCTATCCAATTATTCTCTAATTAAAAAAATTAACAGCAGTAGTAATACCTTCTTTAATTTAATTAACAAGCATTAATTATAAAATATAATAGCCTTTATAAAACATTTAGACTTTTAAAAAGTAATAGATTTAATTGTAAATATACTTCCTTATATTTGATGTTGAATAGCATATTTCATTTAACTATTTGAAATAGATAAAGAATGCAAAGCTAGCTTTATAATAATTATATATTAAGGTATAAATTTATTTAAAGTGTTACATTGTATTTACTTATCCATATCATTTTAAATTTATAACTTATCATATTAGGGAAAACTAAGTATTTTATGGTATTTTTATCTTAATTATTTCTAAGTTGTTTGCTTATTCTATGAAGGAAGCTATTTATTAATAATTATCAGGTAATAAATAAATATAAAAGGATATTAATTTAAAAGATTTAGCGCTGCTTTATTTTGTAGCATCTAAATTTTTTATATATAAGTTGAACTAAAGAATAAAAGAGCTTTAGATTAGATTACCTTGTCTGAATATCTGATGATTTATTATTTAAAAGGTAAGTAAAGTTCGTTATGACCAAACTAATATAAAGATATACATCTTTTTAATTTTATAGAGGATGTGAAAAAATAAAGATATTAAAATAATTAAATAAGTTAGCTTTGAATAGACGCTTTTCTTCTCTTAGTTTATAAAGTCTAGCAGTTTATACTTTATGTTTTAATGCTTTATATCTTTAAATATATCTTTCAAAGTATCTCTAATATTTGCAACACTTTGCTTGTTTATTTTTACTTTATTATATTAAGAGATATATCCTTAAATTATTAATGCTTTAAATTAAGTATAAAAATTTATATTACATAATAATAAGAAAGCTAGGCAATATTAAAATAGATAGCTACACTAAACTATTAATGAAGTAGTACTTATTAATAAAAAAGATTGATGAAACTAGACTACAACAAAATTATAAGAGTTATTTAAATTAGGTATATAAATAATTGATCTATCGTTATTACATCCTTCACTATTTATATGCTTAAAACCAAACCATATGTTATCCCCAAAATTATATAATTGCTCAAAGATATATCTATAATGATAATATCTAGATAGCTAAATTATAATTAAATAATTTATTATGAGTAACCATTTTTATATTAGATACAATAAAATAGTTTACTTTATATTAATTTTGAAAGTGATAATGAGAAAGGAATTATAATAATTTTAATCTGAGAGTATTTAAATATATGCACTTTTATAGGATTTTTGCATCTAACAATAATAATTTATAATATGATTATATACTATTTCATAGTTTTAAAACTGAGTTTAGCAGCTTTCTTAATATTAAAATAAAACTAATTTAGTAAGTTATTTAAAAATATAGATACTAAAATTATATTCAATATACTTATTTAAAGCTTTTTACTCATGTGTTCTAGATCTTAACTTAGAAAAGTAAATTTTTTAATAGATAATAGATTCCAAAAGAGTTTTTAGCTTATAAATTAATATCTATAGAGAAAGATTTAAGAAAGGGTGATTAAAAAATATAATAAATATATAAGCCTATTGAATGCTAAAAACCTTAATTCCATTAAGGCTTTTTATTGCTAAAAAAATGAAGAGTACTACCAAAAGAGGTATAAGTAATAATCCTTAGTTTTAAAGAGTAAGGAGCTAATAGATTATTAATTAGAATAAATTAAAAGCTAGGGAATTACACAACTATGAGAAGAAAATTTATTCAAGTACTCCTAAATTTTCCATAATACCTCGATCTACTGATTTGAAATTTGATCACTTAGATAAGTAGATGGATTTTAGTAGGTTTGTTTCTTCTTAGTTCAAAGTTAATTTGTATTAGAGTTATACTAACAGAAAGGAGACTCCAAATAGAATTTATAGAAATAACTAAATTAAACCAAATCGCTCTTTAGTAGATTAGCAATTGAGAACTAATGATTAACTTAAATCCATTTATAATGAGAACAACTTTATTACTCCTAAAGTGAAATAAATTATTCTAGGATAATAGGCACAGTAAATGCTACCTCCTTTGCCTAAAACTTCTTGCAGTCCAAGAGTAAGAACTTTTAAACCTTAAATATCAAAATATATTATAAATGATTATCATTCTATGGAGACCAATAGAAGTTATGGTAGAAATCACATAGGAGGCTTTTACTTTCACTGATTCTTATTTTACTTGAATTCAAAAATTTTTGGCTTATTTTCCTTTATAAAGTTTCTTTTCCTTATTTCAAAATTTTTAATTCTTTAGTGAACATTTATAATTTAAGGCTAGATCAAAAAACACTGGAATGATATTAAATAAGAAAAATAATAGAAACAGAAATTCTTAATGCTTTAAGAGATTTAGAAGCTATAAATAAAGATATTCAAACATAAAAGGATAAAATTCAAATATTTGGAAATTTTACCTAATTTTTGCTAATATATTATATAGTAAATTAAATAGATATTAACTTTATAGTCTAAAGAAATCTAGAAAAAGTAAATTTAAAAATCTAAATATTTATACTTCTTTAAAACTACAAAATAAAGGGAAAATCAGTACAATATTGTATTAAATAAGCTAGTTTCTATATTATTTAGCTTCAGTGAAAACTAATATTATAATATTTTTATTAAAGCAAAAAAAAGTTAAATTTATATTAATTTAGATATTTTTCTACACTATTAGTATTATTTACTATTTCAAAAATTTAGCTTATAGTAGTTATTTCTTTAAATACTAGTAAGATATTAAATTATTTCCTAACTAGTAGATTCAAGCCTAATTTATTATTTAATGTTGCGAAAGTTATTAAATGACTTAGTTTATTTGAATATTTAGAATTAATCAGCTTATAAATAAACTACCTTATAAAAAGAAATATTAAGAAATTTAAAGTATAGTACATAAGATATAGTAATATAAAATAAATCCAATATTAAGCTAATTTGGAAATTAAAGTTATATTAGTTAAAGAAACTATATAGTTGAATGTTTAAATCAAATAACATTAGTCATATTTTAACTATTTAGAATCTACATCCTTTTGCAATAATATTCAGAAGTACTTTTTCTCTTCTTAAATAAATTAACTCAATCATTTATAACCTTTTAACTTATTTCTTCACTAGTACAATTATTTAAAGTTAGATTTCCTAAATATTAATCAATGCATATTATTTTAGATTGAGAAATGAATTTAATAGAGAAAGAATTATAAAAAAAAATAAATTATAGATAAAAATTTAAATTATAATTCATTATAATAGCTCAATTCTATTCTTTTATATGGCTTTCTTTTACCTTTAGCTATAAATTTATCTAAGCAATCATAATTAACATAAAATCAATATTAAATCTATTTTTATTAAGCGAACTGAAGAAAAAAATCCTTTAGTTAATGAAATATTATCTGAAAATAAATTTTCCTGTATAATTCTTGTTTCGAGCTAAATATAGAGTAAATTTTATCCCTAGTAATGAAAATAAGCATTTTTAAACTAGAATATTGCTTATTATTTAGTATTAAGAATGGGCAAAAGTTCTTATTATTATATTAGACATCTGATTAATCTAATAATATTTTAGAGTAATTATTTAATTAATACTGCTGAGTCTTAATTGTTAGTTCTCTATTTGTAATTAATTTAGATTTTTAACTTTTCAAATGGTTAGCTAAGTAGGAAGAGAAGATAAGAGTTCTTAAAATTGTTTAATTTAATTAAAAATTTAAAATTATATGTTTATTTCTGATCTCAATACATGTCCATTCCGCCAGCAGGCATTGGAGAAGCCTTCTCTTTTTCAGGATTTAGAACAATCATGGCTTCAGTTGTAGTCATTAAAGCTGCTACACTTGCTGCGTCTTCAAGAGCGGTTCTTACTACTTTAGTGGGATCTACTATTCCTACTTCGACCATGTTAACAAATCTGTGTTCTAAAGCATCATAGCCAATATTTCGATCGTTCTTTTCCAAGAGTTGTTCAACTATTGTTACTCCATCTTTGCCAGCATTATCAGCTATTGTCTGGATTGGAACTCTGCAAGCTACTTCAACCATTTTTACTCCAATTTATTCATCAAAGTCAACTTCTTTTCTTAAATTTTTAAGGACTTATGAAGCATAGAGAAGAGCAGATCCACCTCCTGGAACAATTCCTTCTGCAATGGCAGCTTTTGTAGCATTTAAGGCATCTGTAATTCTATCCTTAATTTCTCCTTATTCAGTTTCACTTCCACCACCGACTTTAATTACTCCAACACCTCCTGTTAATTTTCCGAGTCTTTCCTATAGTTTTTCTTTATCATATTCAGAAGTTGCAGTTTCAATTTGTTTTCTGATTTAATCAATTCTTTCATTAATAGCTGATTTATCTCCATTTCCATGCATGATCAATGTATCATCTTTTGTGATTTCAATGTTTCTAGCAGTTCCGAGAACTTACTCTGGATTACTTTATTCTAAATTAAATCCAATATCATCACTGATGACTTATCCTCCAGTCATAATTGCAATGTCTTGCAATAGATTCTTTCTGTTGTCACCGAATCCAGGGCATTTGACAGCGCAAATTTTAAGTCCAACTCTTAATTTATTCACAACTAAGTTAGCTAAAGCTTCAGATTCAACATCTTCAGAAATGATAAGTATTGGTTTGCCTGTCTTAATTGAATATTCGAGATGTTGAACGATGTGCTAAATGTTTGATACTTTTTTGTCAGTTATTAGAACGAGAGAATTTTCAAACATGCATTTCTAGTTCTTTGCATCAGTTACAAAGTATGGAGAAATGTAGCCTTTATCAAATTTCATTCCTTCTACTATTTCTACCTCGTTATGGAGTGTCTTTCCATCTTAGATTGTCAAAGTTCCATCTTTGCCAACTTTCTCAATAGCACCTGCAAGCAACTCTCCAATTTCATGATCACCGTTTGCACTAATAGTTGCTACTTATTTAATGCTATTTCTATCGCTAATCTTAATGGTCATAGTCCTTAATTATTCAACGACTTTCTCTACTGCTTTATTGATTCCTCTCCTAATTCCCATTGCATTGACGCCTGCAGCAACTGATTTGCATCCTTCTTAGAAAATAGCTCTTGTCAAAACAGCAGCCGTTGTTGTTCCATCTCCTGCAATGTCATTAGTTCTCTAACTGACTTAACGAGTTAGCATAGCTCCTAAGTTAATGTATCTGTTAGCAAAATCAACTTCTTTTGCTACGGTCACTCCATCCTTTGTGACTTTAGGACTTCCAAATTGTCTGTCAATTACGACATTTCTTCCTCTTGGTCCAAGAGTAACTTGAACTGCATCCGTTAGTTTGTTGCAACCTTCAAGCATTAAAGATCTTGCCTCACGTCCGAATTTAATATCTTTTCCAGCAAAGCTACGATAAGGAGTTTTCAACAAACCTGCGAATGCACGTCTGAACATCTTTATTATAAACTAAAGCTAAAAATAATTTAAATAGCAGTTTAAATTAAACTAACTCTCCTCTATTTAAATAAATGAAGCCATATATTTCACTTCATCCTTATTACTCTACTTTTCATCACTCTCTTATTATAGCTTATAACCTATTGCTTTTGCTTTTACTTATATAAATCACGCTTAATGTAGTCAATAGCAACTAAGAAAGCTAAATAAAGGCTTTTTTCTTAATAGATTTACTTTAATTTAAATATAAAAGGAATTAGATTAATCTATTTTAAATAGCTATTTTAAAGTTACTAGTACATACTAAATTTCTATATCTGACAAGCATCAACAAGTGAAATAGCATTAAACATTAAATTTTGTGATAATAATAATAAACTACAATAGATTACAATAGATAACAGTAGTAGCTAAGTTAGTCATAAACCTTAAAGTTATGCATATAAACTTTAGCTTCTATAAGTTAGCTAACTAAAATTAAAATAATTAAGAGTTTTTTAATTGAAATTTGAAAATAAAGAATTTTAGCTAAAATAATAATCTAGAAGGTTTTAAAAAGATATTAGCAAAGCATATCCTGCTATTTAGCAATCTTTTAATTTATTTTATAATCAAACTCTTCTAAAAGTTTTATTTATAAGAAATCTCTAAAAAGTATGAATTTTAGTTTGCTTAGTTATAATAATTACGACTAACCTATTACAGTTAAGATATTGCTTATTTAATATGAGCTAGAATAAGATAATAATTATATATAGAAAGGTTTTAAAATGCTTTACTAAGATTTAGTCAAAAAGGACTAAATAAAAACTTTTTTATGTTAAACTAATTAAAATTAGCAGCAACAAACCAACTTTAATTGTTGGATATAAGCATCATACTAAGATATTTAATTAACTTTGTATAGCAAAAATTATGTAAACCAGATTTATGGAATTCTAGAACTTTTTATTGCTTTCAACTATTAGCAGAAATTATTTCTAAATAATAATATCCCTTTTATAAAAAACTTAGAAATTAAAGGGAGTATTGAAGATATAAATGATATATAACGCTATAGATAATAGAATAATAATATATATTGCTTTTAATGTAGACAATTAGAAATTAATTATATAATATCTACAACTTGTAATAGTAGAACGCACCTACATAATTTGAATCTAGTTAATGTATAAAGAATATTAATATCAGTTATTTAAAGCTTTATAATAATTCTATTTTCTTTCATGCATTAAAACTATAACTTCCTTTTGAAGATACATAATATGTGATAAATAATTAATTCAATATTACTAGACTTTTCTAAGTTCCTTTGCCAATTCCATCATTGCCCTTTCTTCTGCAATCTTTTGTTCTCTTTCAGCTTTTTCTCTGGCTCTTTTATCCATAGCAAGTTATAAATTTGAGTCTTTCATAGCTTCGGCCATCATTCTCTTCTATCGAATAGTCTCATTTTCTAGTAAGCCTCTAATTCTGTTCTGTTTTTCATTTTAAAAAGCGAACAATTTTTCTTCTTCTTTTTCCATTTCCTTAATCATTTAGATTTCTTTTCGCTTTTCCTCTATTCACTATTTTTACTCGAACGCTTATTATTTTTTCCTTTCATAAAAATCATTATCTTCTCCATCTAAAGTCTAAACATTAGAAATCGTATTTCTATCATCAGGTTAGCCTTTCCTAAAATGTTCTTTAGTCCTTTTCATATTTAAATTAATTGAAATTATAAATACCCTATTATAGCTAAATTAAAGCTAAATCAACTTTAAATTCTTATTTTAAAGAATTCTTCAGTAAATAGTACTTTACACCTACCATTAAGTTTAGCTTCTATAGTCTTCAACTATATAACTTCATAATATCTTCCTTTATTTTAGCTATATAACTCTTAGCTAATCTGATTAAAAGTAGTTTTACTCTTTACTAAAGTTAAATTATAATTAAGAAGCTAAAATAAATGACTCATATAATTAAATCTTTTCAAATAAACTTTTATTGCTAAGTTAATAGAGCAATCTAATCTTTTGACTCTCCTTAATCTATAAGCTAAATAAGGTAAGCATGTATTAAAGCTGATTATATAAGTTAAGAAATGTATCAGATCTATTTCTACAATGTTTAGTAACTTAAAATTAGAAGCATTATAGTTAATTTATAAATGGAATGCATATCTTTAATAGCATTCTAATATAGCTTTCTCTTTAATTACTTTATTTAAGCTTCTTAATAGATTATAAAATAAGTATCTTGGATATTAAGGAAGCTAAAAATTTGATTATTAATCTAGGTAATTACTAAAATACTTAAATGTATCTACTTTATTAATAATATCTGATTATCAATGCTTGCAAAGGCTACTTAAATACCTTTAATTATTAATTCTTTTTATGTCTAAAAGTATCTCAGAATCTGCAGCAGATAAAAGAATTTATTAGTAATAAATAAGCTAGTTAACTACATTTATAATGAAAGCGGATAGTTAATGCTTAAACTATAATTAGTTTAATATTAAAGAAATAAATGCTTTTACAGTGAAGCTATAAATATCCATCCTTCTAGTTTTTGACTATCTTATTAATTTTACAATCCTTTAACTTTTTCCTTTATGAATTTCAACTTTTCTTAAGTATCTAATACTTAAATTAAAAAAATGACTTGAAAAAGGATTATTCATACTATGGTTAAATTCTGATAATTAAATTAATATATCAGCTGTTTTTAGGTAACTTACATAATAAGATATTTAATTCTTCATCTAAGAAACTTATTAAAACTAACAATCAAAAGACAGAATAAAAGGCTAGCACTAACTGATTGGAAAAACTTTAAATATAATATAATTGTAAAGGCCTAGTATATTATAAATGAACAATTAAACTAATTAATGATAATTATCTTAACTATTTGTAATATGAGTTAAAAGAGTAGTCTAAATAGTAGTAAAATTTCTTATAGATGAAAGAGAAATAAAGTAGGATAAATAATTTTATATATTCTTAAATTAAGTTAATCAAGAGAAGATTCAAAAAGCTATTAGTTTTTTTCTTCCTCCTCTCAAATCATAATAATTTATTGGCTGCTAACCTTTAAAGGAGAAGTTATATGTAGAAGTGTAGCTACCAGGTGGATTTCGGAAATTATTAATGTTCTAAATATAAAAAATTTACATGATTTCGCTTCATATTATTAGTTTTATATCCCTCTAAATTTTAGAAATCTTTTTTATACTAAGTCAATCCTTCCATTGGAGTTTCATATGATTGGGCGAAAGGAGATTTTCTAAAGCTTGCTTGACTAGATGATTTAATTAACTTTTATGGATCCTTGATAACTAAAGCTGTTGGATCTTAAAAGTTTTATTAATATTATGTTCTACTGCCTGACTAAATATCCTGAGAATTAAATTTAAAGTGAAATGGACCTGATTTTTAAGGATATGTTGGTCCTCAATCTGGATATTATATTTAATATTAAGATGAAGAACAAAATTTCTAATTATAGTATGACGAAGTAGGTTTGTTCTTTTCAAGCTCAGATAAAGGATTGTGGTCTTTAGGAAATATGAAAGGCTAATAGTCTATTTATTTAGAAGACTTCCCTTCCATTTTAAAATTAGATTTCTGCAAAAATTATTTTATTTTCTTTCTTTGCTCAGGTAATGCGTTCTTAATACGCTTAAACAAGTTCTTATAGCTACTACTATACATATTTTTGGGATATAAAGTTTCTTTTCTATTTGAAGGACATTAATGCTTTCCACATGTACATTTGTTACAAAAGCATCTTGCAGTTTAATGATCAATTTCAGTTACAGGAGGCAGATCCAGTTTATCTAAAAAGCATTCTGATTTAGGTATTTGTGGACTCTAAGCAAGCGATCTAGTCGATTTATACCGATCCATATACTCAGATGAAAAATTCAAATTTTGTATTTATAAATTAGTTTTAGTTTATGATTCTTTATTATGAGCAGTTGAGTTAGTTCTTCTCGGTTTATTTTATTTATCATTTTACTTTTCTTATTAATTTTAAGTTTCATTCTTTGTTATTTTCTTAAAATTAGCAGGTCTAGCGCTAGAAGGCCTTTGGAGTTTCGTATTAGCTTCGTATGGGTTTATTTGCTTGAAATTTTTGAAACTTTTCTATAAATTTTACAAATTCTTCATTATTCAAAAATTGTTAAACAATAACTTATTTTCATTTAATCTTAATATTACAATTAAAAGCAAAATAGATATATAAAGAATTTCCAAAGTCATTATATTGCTTTAACTTAAAATTAATTAAGAAACTCTAACTTAAAAAGTTAATTTTAGTGATGAGGCTATGGTTGAACTAAGGAATTTAATTAATACTCTAATAACTAAACTTACAATTAGGCTAGTACTCAATACTACTTAACTAGCTCAACTAATATGAAGTTTAAGTTATTTAATATAAAGCTTAATATTTATTATTGCAAGTATCTTTTAATTATTCTTATGGTTAAGTTAAGATAAAGAGTATACATAATAGATAATTATTATTTTAATGAATCTGTTTATAGTATATTTTATACTTAATACAGCACTATCATATCTTGTAAGCAGGAATTTAATTATTGAACTTTAATGCAGAAGTAACTTAATTTTTTACTCTATACTGTTTTAAAATCACATTCTCATATATTTAGTTATCTAAAGTCCTTAATTTAAATAAAATAGCAATTTAAATAGCTAAACTAATGATTCTGAAATATAAAAGGAGCATATATTAACTATCTATCCAAAACTAAGCAGTAAAGGTATAAATATAAGATTAGTTAAAATTATTAATTTATCCTATTTAATTTATATCTATTTTTATATTACTAATAGATAAACTTTTTACTTATTTTAAGCCTTTTCTAATATTTATTTTACATACTTTATTTAAAATTTATTTTTCCAGCTACTGCTTTACTTTATTTTAAATATCTTACCTGTAACTAGCTTATGGTAAATCACATCAACAGTTGCTTCAATATTACTAGTTTTTAAATTGAAAAAGAATGCAGATATAAGTAGTTTTAAATATCTTTTAGGAATGCTTAATTATTGATTATAAATGCTTAATTTAATTATATAATAGAAAAAGGATTCTTGAGTTAGTAGTCTAAAATATAATAAACTGGAATAAAAATATACAGATAGCTGCAATCTTTTTATATATCTAAATATTGCTAATTAGAGACTGTGGATTAATAATATTGAAATCTAGTGTATATAATAATTATTCCATAAAGCTTATTTTGAAATTAATAATTGAAGCATTTTATTTTAAAATCAAAATGGTTTATTAATAGCTCTTTTTTTGTTAAAATAATTAAATTAGAAAATCTTTTAAATGATGTTAAGTTGCTTTAGCTACTTTCTCTTTAGCATATACAAAACATCACTAATGTTTTCCATTTCGCATGAAAGTTTGTTTATTTGATTTCTTACTTATGATAAATCTACGTTGCTCTCTTTACTCTTTTTGAGAAGATCGTTGTATTATTCCTTTTTCTTTTCTAATTATTCCTCTGCTTAAGATATTGCGACATCTATATTCTCTTAGCTTTAATTTGATTAGTAAAAATCTATCTAATTTAAATGCCTCTTCTACATTGCTTCTTCATTTTAGAATTGCGTTTTGGGTGAAAGAGATTTGTATGGAAATAATAAATCTTGATCCGTATAATTTGAACTTTATTGAAGCGAACATGACTTCCCTTCCTAACTTCTATTTCGAGGAACTCTGTTAGTCATTATTTAGTTATCAGGTATTTATCGTTAAGTTAATTCAGATTTTTTTGAGCTAGATCTTTTCTATCCCTTTTTTCTATTCGGAATTTCTTTTCTTACTTTATTTATATTTGAGCTAGCTTATAATGTATTATTAGTTAGATTCTACTAAGTAAAAGGTCTTTATCTGCTTTTAATACTTTAATTTTGCTTTTTGAGTTAGTTTATTTCTACTAGATATTCCCTATTTTGCTTTTTATAAAGTTAAGTTGAATTGCTTAAATTTTTATTTTATGTTTTTAGCTGATTATTTTCTTTGGTAATTGTTTAGATTATTTTCTGATTTTTTTCTTTTTGAATGATTGACTAATTTTCCATTTCTTCTATTCTGTAGTTTAAGTCAGGTAAGTTTTCTTATATAAATGATTTTAAATTTTATATTTCTTAATTAGCTTAAGCATTTCTAAATTCTGAGTTTTCCAAGCGTCCAGCTAGAAGTTTCTTATCATTTTACAACTGATTAATTTATAGCTATAGGATTTATTATTATTTACGCTCTTACTCTATTAAACTCTAAGTTTCTTAGACTATTGCTTCTTAATTTCGTTTATCTCTGTGACTTTCCTATAAATTTCTCTATAAATTTTCGTCTATTTAATTTAATTAGCTTTCCAAGTTTATTTTACTTTAGATAGTAGAATCCAGCAGGGACTTGGACTTACTTAGTTCTAATTAAAGGGATTCTATGATTCTAGAAGCTTCTTATTTTTCTTATAAAATGAAATCTATTTCTTATTAAAGTTTGCTTTATAATTTATACTTTTCTTTCATATGAAAATCCTATAGCTTAATCATCTAACTTTTCAAGCTAGATATTTCCAATTCACTCTATGAACTTAGTTCTTTAAGCTATTTTCTCATATCAGCAAGTTCTTTATTAAGTTAACTATTTTAATACTAATAGTAATATATTGTCTAAACTGCTGCTTGTTCTTCAGATTTACTTTGGTTATTTTATGAAATGCTTTAGTTGAATAATGGAGATTATAAATTTCTTTCACTATGTCTTTATTACAGTAGTTATTAGTCCCTTAATTCTTAAAACTTTTGCTATTCAATATGAAGTGGAGATACTTACGAGTTTTTTGTGGTATTGGATTAAAATTTACCTTGGATAATAGTTTATAACTCTTCATTCGATAAATTTTAAAAAGAAGTAGCAAATCCCGCTCTTGGAGTATAAAATCCTGAAGAAAGGTTTTTTTCCCTTGGTATCAAAGACTTTTAACTTTCACTTAAAAGCAAATTAGTTTAAATAGAAGGACTTTTCCTTACTTCTTTAGTTCTGAAATCATATTCGGTTCTTCTAGATATCTTGCTTTATCCTTAGCTTAAGTTTAAATCGTTAATATTCATTAATGTAATAATTTATTATCTATTTATTTAAAAGCCTAAATCCTTATAGACCATATTCTACTCTTATTACTATGTCATTCCTTTTTTCTTTTTATTTCCCTATGTTCTTATCTCTCAATTAGGCTTACTTACTCTATATAATAAGTATTAGCAGGATAATGTTTTTAAATATATTCCCATATAAATAAAATAAGGAGAATCTATATAATGCTAGAATAGCTAGTAAACTACTTTAAACTCTATAAGGTAAAGCTTAAAATGCATACTAAGCCTCTATCTATTATTATAGCTTTATAATTAAGATATTAACATAACATGGGAATTGCTAAATTTTCCAATATTTTGCATGCTTTTTATATTAAAAAATAAAGAAGATGTTTAACTTGGGATATAAATGTAATTGATTAGTTGGAAGATGTAGTATGGTATTTTAATAAATAACAAGTAATTATAATTTAAGATTTAATTAGAAAGATTATAGAATAAGCAAGATAATAAAGTGGAGATTATTCATTAAATATAGCTTAGGATAAAATGACAGATTATATATTTATTGATGCTTATATTTAATAAATTTATTTGGTTGTTTTGGTGCTGATAATATTATAAAGGTATCTAAGTTATCAAGTTAGAAATAAAAATTATTTATTGATTTAGTGATAGTTTAGTCACAGAAAATTAATCAAATCAATCTAAGTTTCTCAAGTAGTCCACGGAAGTTTTCTTCATTGAAGCTTTCCATTGCAATTGTAACCTATTCTACTTCTGGTGTATTACTTGCTTGAGCACCAATAAGAGATCCTCCAATTCAGCTAAGTAAATGTGTTGGAAAAATAGTTCTTGGAACTTAGATGTATTATTTCAAATCTAAATTTAAGACTTACGCTTTAACTATTCAAACTAAGCATTTTCTTCTAATTCTCTTTCGAGTTATTCAATCTAAATTAAAAATTACAAATCTTTTTGCAAAGCCAGGCATTTAAATTGTCCAACCACACAGTAGTACATTGGAAATCAAAGCGATTCTTGTATCAACAGGACACTACATTATTTCAAACTTACATTCAAAAGACAGCTTAAAAACAAAGTAACCAAATTATCTTCTCCTTAAAAAATTACTGATTATGCAGATATTCTGCATTTCTGAGATAGATTAATAAGCTATGATGAAGAAATCTATATTTTCATTGATTCTTCTTGAGTTTTAATATACTGCTCTATTTATTCTCCACAAGGAATAAAGCAGGCTCTAATTTTAATTTCTTCAATCGTTTATTCTGTAAAATCCATTCCTTCGTTTATTTCTTTTAGCGATTCTTTAATTTAGTTATCAATTGCTTAAGCTCCATATGATCCATATCCCATACAATTAGCAATAAAATACCCCTAAAATATATGGCTAATTCTGGCTTCTCTATAACCAACATCTAAAACAATTCCCGATCCTGCTCCAGTGCATTATAGCGCAGTTCCCGCATCAAATAAAAAAGAAATTTTGGGAATATTATAAAAGTTGAAAGCAATTTAGCATAGATTGCTTAAAATCTTATAGGGAGTAAGATACTGAATGATTAAGAACAGGGCTCTTTCTTTAGGATTGCTTTATAAATGCCTATATTAATTTTTACTTGAAGTAAATTTCTTATAAAAATCGATTAAGGCCGTTAAGTAATTTTTTATCATCCTCTAAATCAAATTTAGGTGTTTAGATAACAGCTCTAGGAATGTTTTCCCCAGTATATCCACATTTCGTAAAATAATTTCCTATTTCTATTACTACCGAAATTCTCTCAAGGCCTATATGTCTAGATTTCTCTTCTACCATTATTACCTTGATATCTAATAATAAAAGCTCTAAATATACATAAATTCACCTTATTTAAAAAATTCATTTAATTAGACTATAATTATTTCACTTTCTCCTACTATTAAATAATTAATATTTAGAAATGAAAAACAAAATATAGGCTTGATTTGATTATAAAGTGTAAAGCAGACTTAATGAAAAATATTGAATGTAATGATATTAGATATTAATTAAATTATTAAATGTTTTCAAAATCTTTATTATTTTCAATTTCTATTTTGCGCGGGGCGAATACATGCATTTTAATTTTTTTATCCATGTCAATTTGCAAAGCTTTTACTGCAATAGGAATCTGCTCTGAGTTTAGATCTTTCAGCATATCTAATCTCATTTTAAGTTCACTATACATTTCTTGCTTGTTTTATATTTCATCCTATAATAAGCTGAATAATAAACTTACTCATAAGCTGATTGAGGATTATTTTTACTTTTGTTAGTCAATATTGCAGCAAGTGCAGGATCCTTAAGAACGTTTTTTTCTAAATCTACTAAATTATTTAATACACGGTTAAATCTATTTCAGGCTATATTTTTTGCATTTTCGCTTATTTATAATTCCTCTAATATATCTTTCAAAATCTGTATTATTGCTTACCATTTAGAAGTTTTGGTTCTAGTAATCTTATATATCTTATTTTATTGTAAAAGCTTTTCCGTTTTATCCCTTCACTTTTAATTTAGTTTTGATTCAAGAAATATTCGATACATCTGAAACTTAGTTAATATATAAACTATTATCAGCTAAAACTCAGCAGTTTTATATGGGAATTTCTTATGTATGGTTAATAGTGCATAAAAACAATCTCCACATTTCAATTCGGTTTTCATATATTTCCTATCTTAATTTATCTAAATACTGGTATTCTGTTTAATGTAGTTCGAAAGCTTTTTTGGTATTTATCTTTTAAATGTCTTTCAAAGCTTAATCTATGCTAATAGGTGTGATGCCTTTCTACTCTAATTACTATTTAATTTACTATTTTTTGGCTTTCAATTGCTCTTAAAAACTTTTTTCTCTATATACGTTATCACTTTATATTTGCTTATCTTTTTTTATTTAATCAATCTTTAAGTTATTTACTTCTAATGAATAATCCGAAGAATTTGGATTTCTTTGCTTTATAGGAGATTTAGCCGTGAAGGGACTGGGTGGATACATCATATTTTCATTTTTAAACTTATTTCAATCAGGTTATGATTTATTTATCATTAAAGGTTTAGGAGTTAGTCCACTTTTTTTTATCATTTCTAATTTTTTCTTTTACTTCTCCATCTTTCTTCCTTACTCAGAATTCTTAAATTTTTAAGTTTATTCTACCTTTCTTTTATTAAATTTAATCATTTATTAACTCCAAATTTTTTTAAATAGGTGGTATTTATAAAATCTCTTATACAGTCTTTTGCATGACTATGGATCTTTAATTATATTTTTGATTATTCTTTCAAATAAAATTTTTCTAGCTTTGAACTTTCTTACTTATCTTATTATAATAGCTGTTGATTTTTTAATTTTTTTCATGTATCTTCTTACTTTTACGCCTTTTAAAATTGCTGCAATTTTTTAACCAGCTTTCAGCCTTTTTAAGTCAAGTTATTATTTGGACTCTTTTTTACTATTTCAGTAATCACTCTCTTCAGGAAGATTTTTTTCTCTTACCCATTTAGATATGTTTTGCTGAGATATTTTGGATATTTTGTCTACTTCTTTAAGCTTTTCATTTTAAGATTGATACTCTTTTGTATCTGTTTAAGGAATAGCAGGCTAAATATCCAGAAAGCCTAATTATTTCATATAGAATAAGAATTAAGGAGTTCCTATTCCAAAATTAAAAGTTGTTTTTAAAGCTCTTCTTGGTTTATTTAAAACTTATATATCTCCATAAATTCTTCTTAGGCGATTTCTGGCAGCTGTTACTTCTATCTAAAATTACTTTTATCTCTTCCTTAGTTGTTTTCTCATTTAATCCGCTTTTTCCATCTATTCTTTTGTAAATTTTAAGTTTGCTCGCTAAAAGGCAACCTTCGAGCTGAGATAGCTATATCTAGCTTTATTTAATTAGTGAACATTAAGAGTTGCATCTCTTATCACTTTATCAGCAACTCTAACTTGAGCTTAACTAAATTTGAATTTATTTTGCTATCAAGTTGCCATCAAATTAAAAGCTTTGATTCCATCTGTAAAGTTCTGAAATTTCTCCTTCCTTTCTCAAATTTTCTTAAGATACTGTAAATTATTACTTTTGATTCCTGTTTTTTCCTAAAGAACTTGTAACTCTATGTCAACTGGATCTAGTTCTTTTTATTATTTTTATACAGCTCTTTTAACATTTATATTGGAAATAGGCTTTCTAGTTTTTATTTAACCATCTTGAGAAACCTCAAGTTATGCTTAATCATTATATTCTAAATCATTAACCCATGGAGAATTGCGATCATATTTTCAATCCTTAAACTAGTTTGGCTGATTTTACTGAATATGTTTTTCAAACTCCTGAAACATTCTAGTTTTAGAAATTGTATTACAACTATGAGCCTTCTTTAGCATTTTTCTAAATATTCTTTCATGTTCTTCCGATCACTCGTTAGTTTAAAGAATAAGGTTTCTAATTCCAATATTTTCTTCCTTAAACATTTTATACATTTCAGCTGGATTGTCACGTAGCATTTTATTCATCCTAGCATACAAACTTTTGAATTTAAAAAGTTCTTATCCATTCATTCCCGTTTCAGCTAGATTCTACTGGCAAATAAGAGCGATAACTTCTCCGGGCGTTAATTCTTTATCCTCTTATAGGTTCTAGTTTTGATTTAACTAATGCTTAATATCATATTTTACTCTTTCCTGTATCTGCTATATTTATTTTACTGCTTTAGTTTTTTCTTTATGGTATTGGGAATAATATTCTCTTGCTTGGAGCAAATTCAAATGAGCTTAGGAATATTTAGGAGTTGCTGAATAAGGTCTTAAGTGTTGACTAGTTAATGTTTAACTTTAGAATTAATCGGCTAAGTTATTTTTATGCTTCTATTTTCTCTTTTTCTTCTATTTTTGGTCAAAAGTATTTTCGTTAGAACTGCAAAATTAAGATAGTAGCTAAGATTCTAATTCGAAAATATCTTGAATATTAGAAGTATTTTCGGGGCTTACACCTTAGCTTTTAGTTTTAAATACTTTTTTCTTCTTAATTAATTAAAGGTTATTTTAGTCTATAGTTAGAGTATTGCTCTAATTCTAACTCTAACTTTGTACTGGATTTTTTTAACTTTCTCTATTTACCTCGTTATTTAAAAGAGGCTGACTTGACATTGTCATATCTTAAGTAGTCATGAAATCTTATATTTAACAGCTTCCTTAAGCACTTAATAGGTGCTTTTCTTCTTATTATCTTGCTTAATTATTAATTCACTTTCCACTCTTAGTATCTTAGTAACTACTATTGGCACTGTTATTTTTCTTTGAAACAATTTAATTAAATAAAGTATTTGATTGCTTGAGAAGACTGGAGCTTAGGCAATCTTTAGTATGCTTTTTATAGATTTTTTAAAATTTATAAGGAATCAAAGCTTCAGAAGTCCCAAATTTAGCACTTAGATTATGAGCAGAATTAGCTTTTTATTTTTTCTTTTATTTGCTATTATTTAAATTAGTCTTTTGAATGCCTTTCATAATACCCTAGAATTATGAATCACTTTATCCTCTATTGGGAGATTATTTAACTGAATAGATTCTATTAATATGCTTTTCTAATTCTAATTCATTTTTAAACCATTTACCATGATCTTTATTAGGAATTATGGTTAATTTTCCCTTTTCATCTACGTTGCCCTCTAAGCAAACTTATTTAAGCAACTTTAACTATTTTTGAGATTCATTTTCGAATATTTTTTATTTTGCTTTTTAGATTTTTTAGAGTTACTGAATATAAATAACTTACAGTATAGTTCTTATTTTCATCTTATCATCTTTCTTTATTTGGACTCTTATTATCACTATTTTACCTTTTAGCTTACTACTTTAGATAATCTTTATATTCTTCATCCTCTAATAGTATTATGCCAAAATCTGCTTTTGCCATCTTTCAAATATTAATTAGCAAAAAATAAAAAAGTATTAATAAGAAAAGCCCTCAAAAAAGATTTCAATAAAGTATAGGAGAATTATACTTCCAACTAATTAAATAAAACTTATATTACCAAGCTTATTCAATACCACCTATAACTACCATTGAGCTAGAATAATCAATTAGCTAACTATTGCTAAGATATGCTCTATAATCTAATTAGTATACACTTCTTTAATTCATAGTGAAGCAATCAAAGTAGGATTAAGATATCTTCTAAATGTAAATCTAACTAAAGCCAATAAATAATTACTTAAGATTTATGCATGCAGCTGATTATAGTGATTTAGTGACTTAGCTATAGTTAAGAAATACTTAAATATCTTATTGTTTACATATAAGATAGCATTTATTCCCTTTTAATAAATGCTATCTTTTATTAATTATAAGCCTTATATAGCTTTTATTAAGGACTAACTTTCTTTTGATATGAAGCTAATAATTATTGCAAGCTTAGAATTAAACTAATTAGTATCTATCAGATAAAAATTATTAAATAGCTTAAAAATAGAGAAAAATATACTATTAGTTGATTAAACTTAATTAGCTACTTGCTATAAACTAGAAAATACTTAAACTATATTAATTTGCTTGATTTTAAGTTGAAATGATATCAACTTAAATTAAAATTAGAAGTTATTCTAATTGCTAACAGCTTAAATGAGTTTATTGGTTTAAATAAATTATAGGATAATTTCTACTTTTAATGTAACATAACTGAGATATGCAGTCTGAATATAGCTATAAACATTAATTTATTGAGTTTATTTATCATTTCTATTAATTTTGTTAATGCTTTATAAGAATATCTAGTATCTTCTTTAGCTATACAGATGCATTTGATAGCTTAAATTATAGAGAGATTTTATATAAATTTAGGTTTTAGAAAGATTGAAAAAGATGAATTAAATAAGAGAGAATTATGAAGTTTAAAATGAATTGAATACAGAATTTCATATTAGCCCTGCTTTAATAAATAAAATAAAAATATGTCAGCGGAATTAGTGTGGCTCAACACCAGAAAATCAAACAGATGGCTAGTCAAAAGCTTTAACGAACTCTGGTCCAGAGATGACTTGAACCTTACCAACAGGCACAATTTCCAAGATTCAGGTTATTCTTAGCCTTTTGCTTTCAGTTTTACCAAAGACGCAGAGGTTCACGAAAAACACAAGGTCCACAAGTTCCACGTTTATTCAAAAGACTTAAAGACAAGTGCTAAAAAACACGTTTTCTTGTATTCAATGGCAGGTTCAAGACCCAAAAAGCTGGCTTAAGGTCTTAGTAAATATAGACCAGAACTTCTTAACAACTCTTTACTCAGACTTAAGAAATTGCATGATTGCAAGAAAGTATCAAACAAAGAAATTTCCAAAAAAGGATAGGCCAAAAATTGAGTTAAACGTAACTTTTAAACCATTAAATTATAATAAATAAACTTATACAGATCCATTATACTTAACTCAATTCTTCTTTCCTTACTTTCCTATTCCTGAGAAAACAAGTTCTGATCTTCTTTATTAGATGCTAGTATCAATCTAAATAGTTTTATTAAAGTGAAATAAGAAATTTTAAATTATTAGTATTTTTGCTTCCTTACTTGTTTTAATAAGCTAGATAAATGTTTTTTTATCAATAGCATGTAATAGAAGAATTTTGAAATAAATCATCAACATATCTAACTTTTATTGTGGTCAAGATATTAAATTAGTAAAGAGCAACTCTAAAATATCTTTGTCTAAAAGAAATAAAATTAATTACTTATAACTAGTAAAAACGTAAAAGGTTAAGGTATAACTTATAATTCCACTAATTAAAATAGATCGAAATTATGAGAAAACTAAAAGAAACATTTATCTGTTCATGAAAACTAAGTTTAGAAATGAAAATTAGAAAATTTAAAAATTAACTTTCCTTAGTAATTTAAAATTCACTTTAGTTTACTTTCAAGTCTATCTTTTTCAAAGGCTCTTAATTCATCTTCCAAGTTGAAAGTGTTAATTTGCTTTAATTATTGCAAATGTTATAAAATATAATCAATATCCATCTGTATCCTAATTATATTAGTTAACTTACCTTTAGCAGCATTTTTTCTTGGATAAGTCTAACTTTCTCCATTACTCTGGAAGATTTTCGGCTAATTCATTGAAAATACTATCAAAAACTGAATGTAATTCACTTGATTAAAGGAATTTACTTAGAATGCTGTGCAAAGTAACAATGTCATTTGTTATAGTTCTAATATAATGATCTTTAGGTAATGTTTCAATTGGAGCTGTGTTTTCTCATAAGTTCTTTAAAACAATTGCATCTTCTGTAAATTTCTAAGCCCTTTCAGTTACTATTTTGGAAAGCTTAGAGTAGATTTCAGACCTATGATTCATAAAATCCTTCTTAATTTTCTCAAATTCGAATTTTAATATTTATTCGTAAGCTTATTCAGATGACTATTTTATATAGTTTTGAACATATTAAAACTCTTCTAATAAAAAGCTTAAACTCTAAGCAGTTAATCCTAAAATTTTACTGGTTATACTTTTTACTTTTCCCATAGCTGTTGCTCCAGCTCCAAGTACTAATTAGCATAAACGCGAATTATAGAACTTAATAGTTTCAATAAGCTTTCCTGAAGTTTCCAGAGTACGATTTAAAGTAGTTAGAATATCAATATATTCATATATTATTTTGTACAGAGTTAAAGTAGACGAAAATATCTATAGATCGTTAAGATTAGTGGTTGAGTTTCCTCTACGCTACATTATTTAGGGCTTTCATTCCTCAGGAATATTGATTTGTATCCAAGATTCGTTATCTAAATATTCAGTAATTTCATCAAGTTTCTTCTTATGAAATGCTTCTAAAAAGGCTTGCAAATTATTACTTACTTTTAGAAAATTCTTCAGCAAGAGTCTACAACTGAACGTTCTTTTGATCGAACTGCTAAGAAATAGCCATAAATTTTCTTAGTAAATGGTTCATAGAAAGAATCTAATTTTTAAATTAACATACCTCTTCAGGCTTGAGGGATGAATATTATCTCTTCTGCACAATACGAACTACTCTAGAATGGAAAGTAACTACTATTGATTTATTTGTAGACTCTATTTCAGCTTAGATATTTACTTTTTTGGATTAAGTCTGGTTTAAGCAATTCAAGATGAATTCTTCATATTACTTAACTCTCTTAAGGATTTCCTCAAATATAGCTAGGAGAAGTTAGAGTAATGTAAAGAATTCCTTATGTGAAATATTAGTTTATTGCTCAATAAACTTTCTTATCTTTTTGATACCAACTTTGATAGTGCTTACTAGCAAAGGTCTAATATTGTTAAGTCCTTATGATATTTGCTTCTTCTCTGAGATTATTTTAACTAGTTGCTATAAGCGGGACTCTAAATTTTACTCATACTTAAGTTTATTTTGCATGTTTTGCAAAATGATTTCCTGATAGTTAAGGATTTCTTCTTATTCTCTTTAATTTTATTTGAAGGTTTCAACGTTAAAATCTAAAGGAATAGTAATAAATCTTGTAGAGTAAATTTCAAAATCACTACTTATTTTTTGGTCTATTTTTTCCCTAATACTAGTAAATTGATTAGTGAAGCTGGAAATAGCCTTAAACTTATTTAGTTATTTCTATTGATACTTATTGGTGGCTATTTCTAGCAGTTGAGTCAATTACTTATAGTTATGAAACTATAAAAGTTACTCCATAGCAAGGAAAGTATTTTCAAAGGTTTGAATAGTTTCTAATAAAGTGATAATTTGTTTAAGGTTGTCTCTCCTAATTTTCTTCTTTTGCAGAATTAGTTTAGGAATTATTACTTATTGGTTATCAGAATTAATCTAGACTCTTTATAAAAATGTTACCTTATTTTTTTAATCTAATTTTCAGCGTCTACGACTGTTTTTTGCAATTTTTGCATAATACTCAATGCGCTCAGAAAACTTTCCCATCTGATTCCTATGTTTTTGAAGAGTTTAATTTCTACTTCATCTAGCCAGGAGTGTAGGATGCTTATATCTACAACATTAGTAACAATGTATTATAAGTCAAAATGCTCCATTCAAAATCTATTAGGAATTTGATTGAATAAATAAGTGAAATCAATTTCTTGAATTTGAAGTCTGTTAAGTTTTCTTCTGTAAACAAAGTAATGCTGAGCAAATTTTTTCAAATAGTTCTCAAAGCATCCAACATCTATATTCTCTCCACTCTTCAAAAAATGACTTTCATTATATTGAGAATTTGACCAAAAGCCTATAAGTGAATCCCATCATGTGGATTCAGGAGTATTTAGCACTTAAGTCAAACTTTGACAAGTTTTTAATTCAGGTATTTATTTGAAATAGGAAGATAAATTCAGTATATCTATTTCTGCTTCTGAAGTTTCTATTATTTGGCCTTATTATCCTTCGTCGTCTGTTGACATTATAAAAAATATATAAAGAATAATAAAAATATGTAAACCTAGCGACTTTATATCTGTTTAGTTATCTAGATTATTATTATAATTATCCTTTAAAATAACCTTATCTCTTTTAAAAATTCAAATAGAAATCTAATTATTAAGCAAGTAAGCATTTTACATTTAATATCTTTGCTCTAAAATAAACATTTGAAATTTAAGTAGCTTCGCATTATTATATTATATCTTTGCTAAGCAGATTGCATAACACTTTGTTTTAAAAAATCAGTTGTATCTTGTTTTTTTAACGCTTATAGTTTGAATATATACAAATTTATAAATGCTAGAATTAAAAAATGTCTTAAAATAATTTCCTTAAAACAAATATCTGACTATGCTTTCTTAATTTCATTTATTCTAAAACATAGAAACATAGAAACATAGAGATGTAGAGATATAGAGATATAGAGATATAGAGAGAAAGGAATAGTTTGCAAAATTAGAGTTATTAATTAAATAACTGTAGCTCATATCAATTATGCATATCAATGTTTTACTATAACACTACATTTTTTTAGAATATTAGATTTTAATTTAAAAGAGATATTCCAAAAAAGGTAAAACCCTATTAATAATAATAGTAAACCTGAATGTAATAGCTATGATTTGAGAGTTAGTATGTATTAGCTACTTCAATAAATTATTGCAATAATCTAAGGCTTTAGCATAATAAAATATTAAAACTGTTGTAAAAAGATAGGAAATAGTAAATAAAGGCCTATTAAAATATGACAAGGTAGTATTATGAATAAGAAATATTAAGTATTAATAGTTGCTTGAAGATCTTTGCTCACTTGAAAATTTTATACTTGAAATTTGGAAACAAAACATTGATAATAGATAAAACTCCAATTAGTAAAATTAATCCTAGTAAAAACTTTGCCCAACTAGATAAATTTGAAAAGTTCAAATTTCTATCCTACTTAGAGTCATATTCCTTCATGGCAGGAGTCTTAGATTTCTTTATTACTTTTTCGTTGTGTTTTCCAATGTTTTCTCGGTATTAAGTGATAGGTGGATCTCTTTTAGTTGACTTCATTTATCAATAATTTTAATAAATAGTAAAATACAACTAACGCTTTAAATTAAAGTATCTTCAATACCTTCTCACTAATCCTTTCTATTACTTTATAATTCAACAATATAGCTTTAAGCTCTTTTTATGCAAAAAATATAATAAATTTAATTATTTACTTTATCTTCTATTATATATGAAGTAACTAAAATAAAATAGGAATTATTGCTATTAAGATCTAGTAGCAATTCATAGCTAAATTGATTTCTCTATAACTATCCAAATACTAGTTAATATTTATTTAAGTCTTCAGTTTTAGGTAATTAGGTTCCTTCTATTAATCTATTGTTTTTCATATTTATGCCTTATAAAATTATTTAATTTATAATAAATGTAAATAGCACTAATAGATTATATAGCTAGAAGTTTAATTAAATATAATAAGCTAATAGCTTATCTTATTAATAAGATAATAGCTCTTTAGCGAGGCTTTAATTAATAAGTATTACAGAAGGAAAATTGATTTTAAAGGTAACTTTATAACTAAGCAGCAATAGGAATACTGAAACTATTGAATTATAATTATCTTATTATATTAGAAGTATCATAAATCATTCATTTAACAAACTTAAAATATTGATTCTAAACTTTTTCAGTGTGATTAACTAAATCTATTCATTATAAGGTTCTAGAAATCATATTGCAATAATTGCTAATTAGATACAAATGAAAATAAAGTCCAAAGAATATGATAAATAAGATTATTAATTACATAAGTTAATTGAAAATTTAAAGATTTGAAAGTTAGAAAAGGAATTAAAAGAAGATAAGGTTATAATAAATTTTAAACAATTCAAAAATTTTCTTTAAAAGGGATAATTATTTTGATATCGATGGCCTTTCTCTTTATTTTCCCTTTTTCTTCGTACTTTTTGACTTTAAATTAGAATTTAATTTTTTCACGCATTTTGACATTTTCTTTGAATG
Organism: Loxodes magnus; assembly: GCA_946699065.1. NCBI lineage: Eukaryota > Ciliophora > Karyorelictea > Loxodida > Loxodidae > Loxodes > Loxodes magnus. The sequence continues at coordinate 916,328 of CAMPDV010000025.1, read as the reverse complement.
TCTTTAAGCTTATGTTACTTAGAAAAACATCATCCTCGCATAAAAAGACATCGCCAGATCCATTGTCCATTAAAATAAATCCGAATCTCTTTTTTAAGTCATAAAATTTTAAGACTCCAGTGTAAATATTGTCATCAATAAGTTCGTTTTCAAATGTTCCACGTAGAGCTCTTTTGCTTGGTTGATTGCTATTACTTACCTTGGAGTTTTTTCTTTACAAGTACAGCTACCCAGAAAGTGATAGCTATAAACCTGACTAGCTTTAATTAATTGAATTAGAAGATTCGCTTCCTTCTTTTTAAATTTTAGTAGGAGATTCAACTTCCTCATTTCCGAATTCTTATATTGGAAAGATAATCTTTTTTTCAAATCCTGGAGGAGGAGGTGTACTAGCTATTATATTCTAAGGACTTTGTACATATTTAGGTGTTCTCAAATAGATAGGGGTGAGCGGCATTTTTTCACACGATTTCGAAAGCCAACTCTAGTAGTTTTTATAGCTATACATTTTTTCATCCTCCTCAATAATTGTTTCTTAAGCCACATTTGCATCTTCAAATTTAAAAAAATGTTCTTCATTTAGAGGAATGTTCTGAACTTAAAATGCAGAAGGAGTGTACTCTGGAGAAAAGTAAAGTTTATCCTACCTAGGTGCAGAAAGTTGAATATTTCTTTTCATATTTATAATAAATTTATAAAACTATTTATTCATTTATTCTTTACTTTAATTACTATTTACATCTTCTTGCTTTCAACCTCACTCTAGATTTATATTTGGAGTTCAAATTATAAAATAATTAATTACTTTATTAATAGTTAATATAGATTATTTAAGCTAGCATTCCTTTTAAGCTTTCAAATATTTCTAGAATTATAGAAGCAACTATAGCTTCATTAGGAGTGCTATAATTTAAATATGTAAGCTACTTCATTAGTTTAATTCCATTATACAATAGCTGCAATATAGTTTAGTCTAAATCTATTTAACTTACTCTAGTTAATATAATTCCTTAACATCTCAGTGTATTATTTATTAATTTGTACTATTTAGTTCTTATCCTACCCTAGTTTGTCTAGCTTTTTGTTTCTATTCTCTTCTTAAACAGGTTAGAAGGATAAATAAAAAAAATGTAAACTTAATAATTATTATGTAATTTAAGTTATAGCAATTTGATTTAATTTTTAAGATTAATAAAATAAAAAGGATTTAGTGCTACTAAATGCAAGCAAGTTAACAATAATAGTAGGCAATTTATAAATAAACCTTACATTTAATTAAACTATATTAGAAATTCCATTCATAGGATTATAGTTATTTTTAAAGGAACTGCAAAGGATTTTAAAATAAGGGAGAAATTAAATTAAATCTAGAGACTTATTAATTAGATAAGTTAAGCATAAAACTAGCTATGAATATAGTTATTAATATAAGGATTTGATAAAGAAAATAAGATATGATGCATACATTATTTTATAATTTGTTTTAATTACTATTAGTTCATATCAAATTTTAGTTATTGAAATAGATATATATTTATATTATTAAACTTTATACTATGTCATTACTTTATGATTTTACTCAATTACGTATTTTATTCCTATAATATCTTATAAAAGATGAAAGATATATAGTAATACAATAACTGCTCCAGTTTTTATATTTTCTACTATTTGAAAAGCTTTGCTTGAGTTCTTCAGTAGATAACTATCTTTCTATTTTGCTAAAACTTATACAGTTTATCTTCTTTGTAATTGATTATACATCTAAATGAACTCTTCATTATAAGAAACAAATATAAAGCAATGAGTCTTAAAGTATTGTATGGAATGCACTAACCTTAGAGATGATAATCCCTTAAATGGTAAATTACTATTAGCATTTTAAATTATTTATATAAAATGATGAATTTATAGCTTCTTGCTTATTACTTATTTATAGATAATTCTATTTTATTTTTACTAAGATTAGAAGGGTATAAAGATTGGGATAACTAAATGGCATTCTATAAGTTCTAAGCTATACTAATGTATTTATTTTACCTAATAATTTAAATAATCAATTGAGCCTTTATGAGTACAATCCTACTAAACATATATTCTAGTAGTGATGATTTAACTATTTTAAATAGCACTTACATAAAAGTAAAAAATTAATAGTTATATTTTAGCTATCAAATAACTATTAGAAATCCTTATATTTCAACTATATGTAGAATTGCATACATAAAAAGGGAGATAAAATTAGAGATAGATGGTTTATATTAAGTAAATAGATAATAAATAAATAGAAAAAGATTTACTTAATAGCATTCTAAGGTATCTATGATTTCATTGATATTAGCTATTTAAATTATTCTATTTAATATGATATATTAAATAATGAACAGCTTTCTTAAAATATTTGTAATTATAACAAAAATTATCTATTTAGCTTAATTGGTTAATATAAGATTGCTATAGCTATGTTGAAATTCTTAATCTTTGCAAATATTATTGCAATACATTTGCTTTAAAATAAGGTTTGCAGTATGACAATTGAAAGAATAAATTAAGAGATAATGCTCGTTTGATGAATGCGAAGTAATGAACCAACTAGGCTTAGTAATGCTCTTAGTTATAATAATATATTTTTAGCTTGCTAAAGAATTTCATATTTAATTGACAATAAATTTTGGTTAAAAATCTATAGACTAGGTAACAACTAAAATGAAAACATGGACATTTTTATTAAACTAATGGTAATTATTAGAGTCTAGTTATTGAATATGATTGTTAGCTTTATGTAACTGTATAGATAGAGAACTGGGAAAGCTATAATGATGAAGAATTAGTTTTAATATATAAGTCATAAGCATTAATATAGTATCATTTAAGTAAGTTTTTGTAATATGCTAATATATTTAAAATGTCAGAAGTCGAATTCAAATGTTCAAAGCGGCCACGTTGAAATGGAAAATACGATTCTAAAATGCTTTTTGCACTACCCGTGAAATATGCTCCTTGCTTCGCCGAAAACGTACATAAACTGTAGAAATCGAATTCTGACAAGGGATCGATTAAAAGTATAACAGAAAGCATTCCATTAACATCTAGAAAAAATTCCTTTTGCTCTTCTATAAATGATCCAGTAGTTTAAGGTGTTATTAACAAGTTACTCAATTCAAAGGAAGGAACGCCTTTTTAGAAACAAACAGCTAATTAGAATGAATTATAATATACGCTGTAAAACTTACCTCTTGAACAAACTGTATAGTAAAAAATATAGTAGCAAGAAATAATAATTAAGCAAGAAGATTCACCATAAAATTAAGTCAAAACTTAGCCAGCTAAACTTAGAAAGCGAATAAGCGCAACTAATTATTTCTAATACTAGCAAGATAGGTAAAGTTGGCCGCTTCAAGCTCCTTTTTATGAAGAAATTATGTATAGAACGCCTGTTGATGATCCTTATGTTCCTGAATATACTAACGATAATAAATCTTTAACTCCATATGAGTTAAGAAATATGCTAGAAAATGCTCACCTATTGATTAAAGACCAAGTAGGATGCCGCTTGCTTCAACATAAACTAGATGAAAGGCAACCTTAAGATATTCAACTAATAAGCAATTACTTAAGTCTTTACTACTTTGAGCTTATGTGTGATCCATTTGGAAATTATCTTATTTAGAGATTAATGGAGCTTCAAAATGGATAGCAATAAGAGAAATTAATAGAAATCATTAAAGACAAACTAATTACAATTTGCATGGATCAACATGGTACAAGAGCAATCTAGAAGTTAGTTACTGTAATGTAAAGCTATAATATTTAAGTAGTAACTGCAATATTACAAAAACATATTTGCGAACTAGCAAGAGATGTTAATGGTAATCATGTCATTCAAAAATGTCTAACTCTATAATATCCTGCGAATTAATTCATTTACGAAGCCATTTAGGAAAATTTGCTAGATATGTCTTCTCATCGTCATGGATGCTGTGTAATTTAAAAAAGCATAGATGCTGCTAACGAGCAATAATTACAATAAATAATGAACAACATTATCTCCAACAGCATTCAACTTGTACAAGACACTTATGGAAACTATGTTATTCAACATATTCTTGATAGAAATTAAGTAGAAATTAATAATAGACTTGCTTAACAATTTCTAAGTAAGATAGTATAACTTAGCACTCACAAGTTTAGCTCTAATGTCATTGAAAAAGTAAGCTATAATACAGTGTTTGATGCAAACTTCTAGAGAAGTATAGCTTGCAATGCTTAATGAAATTACTAAACCAAGCCACGTGTGCTATCTTCTCGCTGATTAATACTCTAACTATGGTAATTACTAATACAGTTGTTTAAAAAGCACTGAACATTGCTCCTAAATAGACTTAAGATAAAATCCTAAAAGATATCTAACCTCATATTGTCAATCTTAAGAAAACAAAATTTGGCAAGAGAGTTTATCAAAAGATAACTAAGAAGTATCCTCAATTGCTGAAGTGATTTTCTGTTTCATTTAGATTAACTGATTAACTTCTACTAATAATTAATTCATATAAAAAGGATTCTAAACTTAAGCTAAGCACTAATGCTCTATCTATCTTTAAAATTAACTAATAATTACTACTCTATAAATCATACAAGGAACAATTATTCCTGTTACTTATTTGATATAATTATAGCAGTCATCTATATATATTTTAATAGAAGTACACTTAGTTTAAATCTTTCTTTGCTTAATAAATGCATTTTCTATTTGGAACTATTAATAAAGCGAGAAAAATAAGCATTTCTGATTAAGGTATTTAACTAAATTAGCTCAATTATGCTTTTAAAATTAGATATATTTTATTATTAAACTTTATAAAATTATTATATTCAATTATTAAATCAAGAATATCAAAATAGTTAAGCACTAAATCCTTTAGATAACTTTAAATAGCTAATATTAATATTATATTATCTCTCTTATTTATTTTATAGAAAACACTGTCTAAACTTAACAAATTTAGTTATCTATTATATTTCGCATAAAATCAGAATAATGTTAGATTAAAAGAGTATAATTATAGTGGATAAGTAATAAAGATAATCATATTTATAGTAGAGTGAAAGCAAATTCTAACTTAATAAGCTATAAATAGTGCTGATAATTATTAAAGCTTCATTTGCTTTTATTCTTATCCATTTAACAAAATTAAATCCTTAATATAATATAAATATCTCTCTTTGTAGCTTTTATGATAAACTACAAAGTTATAATTAAATATAATATCCTTAATATAATTGCTCTATAAATAATAATTTTAAGTTTTAATCATCATTCATTTATTAAACTTACTTCTAACTAAAATTTATATTTTTTTAATTTCCATAACTTGTTAATTACTAAGAATAAAGTGTAAAATTCTTTATTTAATTTTAAGTTAGAAGTGCTATTTTATTTATATTTAGCACAAATAATTTATTTTATTTAAGCATTAGCAAGGCAAAGCCTTATCAATATTCCAATTGAATACAATACATAGAAATGTTAAAGTTAAATTTAACTTTTATAATTTTTAATTAAGAGTTCAGCCAAATACAATGAGTGTTTACTCTTTATTGTTAATTTAGTTATTGTTTACCAGCTTTCAAGACTAAAATAAATTAATAAAAACTGCTATATAAGACGTAGATAAATAAGCTCTACTTCTATTTAGATCATTCTTGAGGATTTTGATCTTTGTACACAATTTCTTCGCTTTGCTTTTTATTCTTTAATTTCTGGTTAGCTTTCTAGATCAAATACTCTGCCTACTTTTTCTGGCTTTATACAGCAAAATCAAAATTTTTAATAGAAGGAATTTTTAATTTCTTTTTAGAGGTTGATGCGAACTTCGGAGGAAACATGCATATCTCATCATTTTTATTAGAAGGATTATCAAATGTTTTTAAAAGCAAAGAGTCATTTTAGTTATTTTAGGAAACTTCAGCATTTTTAACATTTGTATTCTATTCTTTATTTAGTTTAGGTAATTTAGGCCTTTTTATTAACTAGGAAGAATTTCTTTTACCATTAAAGTAATAAAAACTTCGGCCTTGTTATGAAAATCCAGGAATTAAAGTACCCAAAGGCTTGAGATTTATTTTGGTGCTACTAACTTAAGAGCTGAAAGTGTTGTTTAGATAGTCTTGAGAATTTTAATTAAGATCTAAATTGAGATAAAATGAATTATCTAGTTTCTATAAATTTTAGCTAATTGGAAGATTCGGTTTCATAAATTTAAAATTCTTAACATTTATAAGGTAAAAATCATTGCTATAATCTATTATAAAGTCAGCTGTAATTTAAGTAACATGCTGCTATTTGAATTGTATAGAATTTAATAGATTTACCAAGTGAGATATTTATTTCTCTACTTAAGCTTATTTCTTATTAAAGCTCTATTTTTAAACTTAGCTTGAGCAAGTCACAAAAAATAAGCTCTTAGCATATTCTTATTTCTCTTTTGCTTATAAGCCTTTAACTTCTCCTCTTTCTCATGAAACTTTGTTAGTTATAATATTTTTATCAAAATTATTTGTCATCTCATCATAACAGACTTGCATATAAAAAGCATTTTTACTTTTGGGCATAACAAAACGTTATAGAATCAAAGATTTTCCATTATTAACATAATAACTTCAAACTGACATGCATTCCTCAAAGGTAAATAAAGGTTTGCAAAAGTCAGTCATACTAAAATTATCTTTTCAAGTTTTAAGTACTGCCACAGGCATCAGCGGATGCTTTTATTATTATAAACCAAAATAAGCAATTGTCTCTTCAATAACCAATTGATTCACGTTAATCTTCACTTCAAGAGAATCCTTTTCAAAGCATAAAAGAGAAGGTTAGTCAAAGCCATAACCAAAAATCAAAGTTTCAGGAATTTTTAAACTAATTTTATCAGGAAATTTTTCAAAAACTGCCGTTTGCTGCTTTTTTTATGGATTAATTTGTTTGTAAATTTAAAAAAGAAGCTAATAAAATGAAAGTTCTGTAGCATGAATCTGGTCTTCATTTTACTTCTTTATGTACTTAATTTTCTTTCCTTTATTTAAGGTATTTTAAGAATTAACTAAACTAAGCTTAGGTACTTTAATACTTTCGTTTAGCTTATTCATTTTATTTATTCTATTTTTTAATTAAAGTTAAACATTAATTAATTATATATACTAACTTAACTAATCACTAGCAAACTTATGCTTTTAATTAAGTATTTCATTCATAATTAAAACTTTTATCTGCTACTTTTTATATTCATTTCTTCTTCTAATGTAACTTACCATTCCTAGCTCTATATGAAATAAGCAGTTTAATGATTCTATTATAGTGCTTTAGCTGATGTTACAAGCCTTTATACATTATTGATAACTGTACTATAATTATAGCTTAGCTTTGCCTAAATATATTTGAATATGATGTCCAATATAATAAAGCAGATCTTTAATTAATTCTTAATATAAACTAATAATTTCTTAGCATTCATTAAAAGTTTATTCTTCTTACTAGGAGAGCTTAAAATAGCATCTAGTACTACTATTTACTATTTACAATTATTGATTAAAGTTAAAAATACCTAGTTAGATAATAAATTAAACGATGCACTATAGCAAGGTTTATAAATATACCACAGTTAGTCTTAATTATATATAATAAGCATTTAATTGTTGGTTTAAATAACCTTATATTTCCTAAGGAAGGATTAATAAATGGATAGTTATTAGTAGTAATAGATACTTATTAATAAATAAAAGGAAATAGTTAAATTGTATCTCTATATTCTGCTATTTATCTAATTACAGTATTTATTTAGTACTCTATAACTGTTTATTAGTCTATTAAAGTTAATATTCATTTATTGATTAAGGATAAATAGCTTAGCATTTAAATCTGATATATTGTTCAGATAGCACAGAAACTCATATCCTGATTGAAAATATCTCTATATAATTAAACTTGGAAAATAGATAACTTATGAGTAAAAAGCATATACATCAATTAATTAAAGCTTAACTATAATAAAGATTAGTTTGGACAAGCATTTAGAAGCTAGACTGACTAGAATTTAATTCTATTATAGCTTTTATAATCAGAAGTTACTAAAGTAGAGGAAATCTTTGAAGTGTTTTGGATATAATAAATATATTAATATATAATCTTTTATTAGTGAGATTAGTAACTATAATAAAGATAAAGGATATAAACATCTAGGTACTATATTAATGCAAGTCTTAAAAGCTTTATTATTCAGAATTTTGACTTTTTGCGTACTAAGCATATAGTAGGAAAGATGTAACTTATAACTTTAAACAATCATCTTGATCTGTTGGTATAGCTATAAGATTTATTAGAAAGCATTGATTGAAAAAGGTATGACTATTATAGATACTTAATTGAACTAATAATGAGGTTAATATTAATTATAAGGGAAATCTTTTTAATAGTCTTTTGTTAATAATATACTCAAGAAGAGAGAATTTAGCTCTTTCAAATTACTAAAAATGGGGTGTAAATAAACTAAATGTGACAATGGAGAAATATGCTTGCTATGTTAAACTATGACACATACTTAAGACATCAAAACTAAAGGAAATAGTAACACTCAATAGAATGGGTTGTCTGTAACAAAGCCACAAATTAAAGAATCTGCTCTTTCATGAATAGCTGAAATTATAAATTCCCATTTTACAACTAATTTGTGAGCAAATGAAGCTATTTAACTTATTTCTTTCTGAGAGCAAGTAGTTTATCTACCATTAACTTAGTCTGTTATGAGTAAAGAAGATATACTTACTTATGTTCAGTATTTTGGAAATGGAGAAAGATTGTAAATTATTCATGAAATAGATGGATGGAAAAGAATAGAACTTTTAAAACATTTTTTAACATAAACAGCTGGAAAATGCTCCATAATGAAGTCACAGCCATTTAATTAAAAGCATTTTGAATGAATTTTAAAATAAGTTAAAAGTTATGGAGTAATAACGCTTCAATTATATCTAGACCTGTCCGAATCCATGGATTCAGGAGTTTTAATGAATCATGCATTCAAATAATTTCAAATGGATGAACTTCTTTTTAGTCGTAAAAGTGTAACTAAAATTTAAGCTTCTTAGTTACAAGAAGAAATTTTAAAAAACGATATTTAGCTTATATAAGAATGAGCTACAAGTGAGCCTTAACCTTTTTGTACTAAGTTTGGATGAAGTTTTTTAAATGATATGGAATTTGTTGGATTTTACATTTTTGATGCTTCTAGAAACATTAATTTTTCAAGAGGATTTACTATTTTTGATTATTAAGGAATTCCCCTTAGCCCTAACATTAAAAGAATTCTTAGACAAGCAAAGGGTGATGAAATTTTAATATTAATAGGATTAAATAATACTAAAATTTAAGAAATCAGTCTAAAAGTAGGAAAACTCGATTTTAAGGATTAAGTGCAACTTGGGTAAGAAATTTAAAACAATTTTCAAAATGAAAAATGATTATAAATAGCAAGATCGCATCAAAGCGAAAAATTTATACTTAGACTAGATTAATTAGGATTTGGCTTTAACTTGAACATAAAACCTAAGCAGCCAATAGCCAAGTGATATATTTCAGATATATTTTTGAAAATTTATGTTAATTTATTATCAAATTCAATTTCTTTATTAACTGCTTCTATCTCAATATATGTAACTAATTTTCTCTTATTTCTAACTTTATCTACTATAATTATATTTAATCACCTCACTCCACTTTAAATGAATTTGTTCAATATTAGTTGTATTTAAAAGCAAGCTCTATTTAATAAATCTGGCTTATTTTACTTAATAACACTACTTAATTACACTAAATTCCTCGTTTTTAAATACTTGATACTATTTAATAGCTTCTAAGTTTAAAGAGTTAATAAAGGATGAGATTTAAGGGTATAAATAATATATAGTATTAGTTATTTTGACCTTCTAAAAATCTAACTTATCTTTATACTAAATCTTTATTTATTGCTCTCTAGGGTTAAAGTTAAGTTGTAAGAAGTAGTTTTATTAAACTCTCAAAAATAAAGAAATACTTAAATTGTATGTATCTAAGTTTAGGAATATGGATTTAGTGGAAATTAAATATAATTAAAGCTTAAAAAATATTAATTTGTTAGCTCTAAAATCTGACTCTTTGAAGACATACCTTGGATTATTAAAATATCTTTAAAACAAAGTTTAATTTTTTATTTAAAATTGCTCTCTCTTTTGTAAATAAACTTATTAGAAAAATAAGAAGGCAGTGGAACAAATAAATTAGAAATATGTAGATAAATAGAGTAAAAAACTAGGAAAAATTGAATAATCTATAATATTATCAGTTATAATTAATTATGCTAATTCTCTTTTAAATCACTCTACTTCCTAAAAAATTTAAGTGAAATAGGGTAATTTATAATAAAGATTAATTTCCAAGCAATTTCAGAGCCAGATTATCACAGCAATCATTAAAATTGATTTAATATTTGAAGTGTGAGATCCAAAATTTTTCATAATAATAAGCAAACAAAGTTCTAAATTAGAAGCTAGAAAATATCTATAAAAATGAAGTGCTAGATCTAGTTTGAGTAATTTAATGCAATTTGTTTTCAAAGTAAAAGAAAAATAAAAAGACATATATCATCAAAGATATTGCCTTTCAATATGAGTTTAATTAGAAAATGTGAAAAAGAGTATTAAATGGAGGATTTTAATTGATGTAAATTCTGAAATTTAAAAGTTAATTTTATTTAATTAATAAACAATTTCTAGTAAACTAATAAGATGTTTGTATAGTTTAAAGCGCTTATTTTTAATGTATTTTTATTAAAATAATAGTAAAGTTAATCTTGTAAATTTTGAAGCAGTTCTTGGTTATCACTTCCATCATCTTCCTCCTCTTCAGATGTTAAATCTTTTAAGTCGGTACTTGTTGCCCATAGTAAAAGCTTGGAAAGTTATGGATTATTTTCTGTAAGTTTTCGTTCTTTGATAGAATCAATAACTTGCTATGGAATCTCAATTGCTGAGCAGCATCTGCCCTTTCTTCTTTTGCAATGAGCTACAGATCTTTTTTTGAGTTCTAGTAACTTGATTATATCATTTTCACTTAATTTTCCAGTATTTAATAGTCGTCTAGCTTAGTCATGGCATCTGTTGAAACATCTAAGGACACCTATTTTTTCATTCATATGGTCTTTGAATTTAAAGTTATAAATTTTTCCTTTCTTGATTTATTAAAGATATTCATCAAGAGTTTTTTTATTTACGCCAACTTCTTTAGCAGCTGATTCATAGTCAAGTTCTTTACTTTCATGTAATTGCCTCCATGCATTTACTTTTTGAAGTACATTTTTTACTATGCCTTCTTTAGCTCTAACTCGACTCAATCCCTACCCTAGTTAGTAAACAGGAATATCTTCCTCTTCCTTCTATTCTTGTTTAAGTTCTTATTTTAATACGCTCATTGACTAAGCTGAATGCTTTATCTTTAAAGTTAACTGTTGCATATAAGGAATCATGAACGAGCCCTTCAAAGGATCTTTACCAATTAGATTATAAACTCCTTCTTAATCTTTGAAAAATAATTAGCTATTATGTATTGGAAATCCGTATTACTTAAGAATGTTAATAATGTCAACTGCACTCATTTGATTATTAATTAAATTCATACGCAAGTTTTCTATCTTTTCTCGTGATAAAGGAAGATCTGGCTTCTAGTATTCTAAAATTATTGTAACTAAAGCATTAGGTTATGCAGACTCCATGTTTATTATAAAGAAAGCTTTTCGCTTTGAATAATATTTAAATTAAACCTTTAAAACGAAAAATCAAAACATTCATTATTTAACGGATTTCAGATAAATTACAATAGAATTTCCCATATGAATCTATTTAGCGTTAAACTATTCCATCTCCTTAGTTCTAATTAACTTATTTCACATTTGTTCTTATAGCTATTAAATTCTAACTTGTACTTCTTTTTCAAGCTTAGTCATAGTAAGTAACTTTTGCAATTTTAGGTATATTATATTTTATAGTAGGCACATAGTAATTAAGACTTTATATGCTTACTAATAGTTATTCCTTACCTTCATTTAAAGAATTCACTTTAAAAGGTTTAATTTTATATTCCTTAAATTAAGAAGAAAAAGTCTTTTTTCATTTATCCTTTAAGTATTTAGCGAAGAGCTGACTTTTCGTTCTGATGCATTTCTAAAAGTTTAAAGCTATAAAAATTTTATTATCCTATAATAAATATTAAATGGAGGATTCTATTGAAATAAATTAAAAATTAATTGTATTTAGCAAAAACTCAATTACCATTCTAAATACCTGGCTAATAAAATTCTACTAGAGGATTATTTTTCTTAATATTAAAATAGCTTGAAAATTGCTCAATACCTTTCAGTTCTTCTCATAAACCTTCAGTTATTTTTTATAATTAGTTTGCTCTTTTGCTTTTAGAGTATTTATACAAGAACTTAATTTATTTTTCAATCGAAGTAGCTTTGCCTTTGTTAATCTAATTAAGAGACTTGATTGCTTAATTTCTAGAATTAATTAGCAATAAAATATTTTTTAGTTAATTGCTTTACTTAACTTTTCTAATACTCTAACATTGCTATACATTTTTAATAATATAAGGTACAAAAGAATAAAAGCTTGCTTTTTCATATTTTAATGTCTTAGAAAAAATTAATTTGAATATGAATTATTGATGAAGTATTAAGGAGGGAATTTGAGTTGGTTGAGTAATTGCAATGCATGAGTCTCTTGATAATTAAAGATTGGAAAGTAGTAAATGAAAATAATAGTTTTGCAATATAAGTTTAATTAACAAAAATATCATCTGTCTTTCTTGAATTGTCTTAGCACAGGCAAGATGTTAGTATAAGCTTCACGCATTTGCTCACGAGTTTTCGCTCCAGTTAAAACAATTCTTCCAGAAACAAATATTAGAAGAACGACTTTCGGCTTGAGCATCTTGTAAACGAGACCAGGAAACATCTCAGGTTCGTAAGTAGCAAATCTATAATGCTCTTTTAGTAGACCTTCAAGTCTAACAGGAAACTTCACATCACAAGATCCTACAATATTTTGAATCTAGAATTCAGTAAATCTAGCCTAAAATCCTAACTTTTGTACTATTCTTGCAAATTTTCTTGCAGCCAAACGAGAATGCTCTTCACTTTTAGCTCCAATAACAACCATTTTTCCGCTTGAAAAAATAAGCGCAGTTGTTTTTGGCTCTCTTATTCTCATAATTACCGCTGCAAAACGTTTTGGGTTATACTCAGCATTTCTTGCTTTCAAAGCTATTTTTTTTAAATCTAGTTATGCACCTAAATTACAAGTGGCTACAACGTTTTATACAGTTGGTTCTAGATGTTCTTACTATTATGCTGCAGATTATACTTCATGAACGATTTATTGTGTGGCCAATCCCGTCATATCGAATTATTGCCTTATTTCAGGAGGTAGATTATTAAAGTTATTAAAACCTCCAAAGTTAGTGTTTCAATTAGGATCCATTTTGAATATTATAATTGTCTTTTACTTCAAATCAAACTATTTAACAACAAAAATCAATAGAACCAAAAAGAAATATTTCCCTCCTTACTTCACTGACAACAAAAACTCCACATAAACAGCCTAAATTATTTAAATAAAATACTATTTACACCTTTAAAAAGCATCATCCTTATTTCTCAGCATTTACTATTACTAACCTTATCCTCATATTTAAGACTTTAAACCTAAAGCCATCGTGCATTTGAAGTTACTTAAAAGGTTTATTATTTAAAACTTTGGTAGTAGTAAACAGGTATAAATAGCCTAGCTTAATGACAACTTTATAGTAAGGAAGAAAAGGAAATTCTAAATTTAATGAATATTTAATTATGACCAAAAAGATTATCTTTATGAGATAATCTTGCAAGAAACTATTTATTAGCAGCAATCTAATAATCAGAAAAAAGCTTTAATAGATTTAATTTAGAAGCATTATGTGAAAAAATCAATTTCAAATAAGAGAGAAGTTAGAGATGTTTAGTTTCTTATGATACTTAAATATTGAAATCTTAGTAGATTTAAAGTTAAATCAAGTCTAGATAATTTAATCGTATTAGAGAAATAAATAATTTAAAATTAGTAAACCCCGAGATAAGGAAATAAGCATATAAAGATAGAAGTCTAATACTTGCAAATTTAAAAATCAAATAAAGGTTTCTTATTAATCAGTGATGATGCATAATTGTATAAAACGCAATTTACACTTAAACAAATGTGCTGAAGAAGTTTAAAGCGAATAATGAAAAAGTCGAGAAATCAAGTAAAAATCTAAATATTAAAATCTTAATAAAAGTATTGAAAATAAAAATCTTAATTAACAAACTTTTATTATTCAATTTTGCATTTTTGAAACAAACTTGGATCCTGGAGATTTTGCAACATTAATTTTATCATTTCTGATCTGTTTATGTATAGTTTTCTTTCTCTACTTTTATATCGTTTCAGGTACTTCATTTTTTAAAAATCTTGTTGGTTTTCTTTAAAGAGTCTTTTAAATTTGTTTAGTTTCCTCCTATTTATTATTGTTTTTTCTATTTGATACATTTTTTGGACTTTCTTCGTCATTTGAACTTTAACTCGAAGTGTCTAAGGATTTATTTTGGTTTATATCAGATTCGCTTGTATTACTCTTATCTTTAATGTTCTAATTAGAGGTTATAACTATAAATGGCTAGTATATTAATTTTCCATCTTTTCCTCTATTAGTGCGCTCGTTTGAGCTTCTATCTGTTTTCTACATCAAATAGGGAGAATCTTTCGGAATTTAAAATTAGTCTATAAATGAAATAGGACAGATAGCTAAAAATAGAGGCATAGTAATATGAATTTTAACAGCAAGTGGCTATTCTTTAGAAATGGCTTATACCAAAGCTTCCTTTTTAATTAAATCCTAAATTATTAGCTTACAAAATTTGATTTGTTGTCAAGTTTCATTATTTCTTCCGCTTTCTAGTGAGGAATTTTAAGAAGCGTTGGGACTGTAAAACTACAGATATCACATGCACGAGCAACAGCTTCTAAAAATTCAGCAAAGCTCATCATAGTGTGGCGATCTGTAGATAAATAGTCTATTTGAGTCATAATGGAAAGTACAAAGCATAAATCCATGTCTCTGGCTCTAAAATTTTCATTAAAAAGACAAGCATCTGCACATAATTGTTATCATTCTTCTATAGCCATATATCTATTTTAAGTCTTACCTTTTTCTTCCTGGCATCGAGAATTTTTTGGTATATTTTCTAAATAAAATATCTAGGATTGATTGATACTCCTTAAATACTTAGTCTACCTCTTAGCATCAAAGCTTTTCTTCACGAAACTTGTTAGAGTCAAAATTTCTAAAATATATAATTAAGTTTTAATCTAAAAGTCTATCTAAAGCTTCTCCATAAGAATCGCATACAGAAGTTTTATATAATTTTTCTCCAGCAATGTAATATATTGCTTCCATAAACTGGTATCTTACTAAAGCATTTGGAGGATTTCTAGGATTTACTTTTGACTCAGAGTTAGCAGCTTAAACGAAACACCTATCAGCATCCGATAAGCTGAACTTTGGATCTAATAGTTTAGTACTATGAATGAAATCGTTAAAAGTATTAAGATCTATACTAAACAAACCTTATGAGGATCCAATAGCACTAAAATGCCTAAAAGTTTCTTTGATAATGTAATAATTATTTTTAAATAGGTTGTAAATTTTATCTTGCTCGTATTTTTTCATGCGAGATAACTTGTTACTCTTAAACACACTGTGATCTCAATCAAATTCAAAGCAATCTTTAAGCAATTTTTCATCATCTACTACATATTCCCAAAATATGCTATTTGCTAAGTTTCACTATTTCACTGTATTTACTATCTGTTCTGTTACTTTGTATTAAGTTACTAACTTTCTAGGAACAGCTGACATTAAACTTTTAAAATTTGTCTTTTTATCTGGCTGAAAGACTTGCATACAGTTCATCTGATTGGTTTTAATAGCAAATTTTCCATCAGGCTCATAATAAGTAAAGTTTTAAGCAAAAGGTTTAGTTAGCTTAACTTTAGTTTTATTTCTGTCAATTGCTACTTTACCATTAAAGGAATAGAAATAGTTTATCATTAATTTTGGAAGCATTCTAATACATTCTAAATCTCCACTTAAATTCCTTTCGAGAAGAGTGAAATCATAGTCATCTATACTTAAGTGCAGATAACAAGGCTCTGTGTTTTACACTCCACTAATTCCAACTTTTCAAATAAAATTAACTTCAGTGAATTCCTCACATATCCAGCAATTGCTCACTTTATAATTGTGTCTTTCATCAGCCCCAGAATTTTTAGATTAATTTTTTTCGAGCATTCTTTTAATAAAATGACTTGCTTCAGGTTTTTTAGCTTCTTTATCTGGAATAACGAAACCTCTTGTATTAACTCTTCCTTCGTTTCCTTCTAAGTGTAGACCTAAAAGAGTATGATTATTTTCTAAATAGAATGCCAGAGTTTTGCAATGCTCAAAATCTAGATTATTGTTGCTAAGGTCTAGATGTATCAATTTAGAATTGGCATATAAAGCAGCTCCTAAATGTTCTATTACATTACTTGATTTTTCGTTGATACCAAATGAATTTCATGATAAATCCAATTCCCTCAAGCTTTAATTTTCCTTTAAAGCATCAAACATTTTAATTACATTTTCTCCTTTAAGCTTATTTCAATGAAGATCTAACTTTTTTAAATATTTATTAGTTTAAAAAAACTAAGTGAGAGCTTCTGCAGTTATTTTACCTAAATTATTTTTTGCTATATTAAGATGCTTCAAGTTTTTGTTTTGGAATAGAGATTAAAGGATTGAAGGCATATATTTTTCTCCAAACCCTGTAGCTTCTAAATTAATTTTCTTAAGTATGCACTAAGAGTTTCCCAGTAATATTTATAGTTGCTAGCAAGTTTTTGCTCCTAATGGGTTATTAGAAATATTCATATATGCTATTTGCTCTGGCTATACGTTTTCTATCAATTAAGCCATAGCTTAATCACTTATTCTATTTGAACTTAAATTCAAACTAGTAAGACTTGGCTTGCTTTATACACTAGATGCTAAATTACTGCCAATTTGATTCCCTGGCAAAGTACTATTTACATCCAATTAGATTTACTTGATTTAAGATGGCTTAATCATTTTCATCATTGGATTAATTAAAGGCCCAGGAGTAGAAGATCGTAACTAAAGTTTATAGGATGATTCATAAGGTTTGATTTAAAGTTCTCTATCTTAGATTTTCTTAAGACTCTTATAATTAGTTATATTACTTTCCTTTTCTTTCTTTTGATGTTATTCTATTTTTTTCAACATTTGCTTTTTATCAACGTTATATAAAATGAACTCATCTAGTTAAGGAGATTTTCTTACTACTAACTATAATTTCTTCCTTTTGCTTTGAGTATCTATTTCGTTTTACTAATTTCAATTGGAATCCATTAATAAAACAGGTCTATTATCTTATCTTAAATTAAGACAAATAAACCTTCAGTTATTCAATAATTTCTATTTAATTTAAAATCCTAAAGTCATTATTTGATAAACTACTCAGAGCGCTGAAATCATAGCTTCTTTATTATAGAAATGCAAATTATAGTGAAAAGTTGAGTTAGTACTAGTTTTGAGACTTAATAGAATAAATTGATGCTAAAATATTTATTGAGATAGAGATTTAATTGACAAAGAAAGCGAAAAATAGAGCAAAAGTATTAATGACTTTAAGAGTAAAGGAAGTATCAATTAAGCATGGGCTATGGCTTCTCCTACATGGGAGCATTTGGTAGATAAGAAGGAGGTGCTGTATTTTTTTCATTTAAGCTTTCTAATGCCATTTCCTCGTTAAGACCCGCTAATTCAGCTTCAAGTTCGTTTTCATCAACTTCGAAACCCATATTTCGATTCATAATGTCATTCATTTCTTCCTAATCCAGCATTACATCTTCCATTTCATCCATTACTTTTTCAAAATCACCTACATTCAGATTCTTGTAGGCTGCTTTATTAGCTGCAACTGAAGCTTTTAAAGCACCGACAGTCTATGCAGTAGTTTAGATTTATTGTCCTAAGAAAGCTGCTTGTTCAACAGTAAAGGATTGATTATAAAGAGTTTATAATTACTAGTCATACATTTTTTTTCTTTTAAGGACCATAGCCATTCTCTATTTTACGGCTGGAGATCTTGTTTTTTTAAACTGTTCATTTAATTTCATCAATTCCTATGCACATTCCTCTGATTTTTGCTTTGCCGTTTGAATTGAGTTGTCTACTCCTTAAGAACATTATTCTAGAGAAGGAGCTGGAGCCTCTTCCTTTTTCTTTCCAAAAAGTCGCTTCATTTATTTTAATGATATTTAATTAATTAGATTACAATATATATATATCAATATAGTACCTTACTTTAAGTATAATTATTTCTGGCAGCTAACTCATTCCATTTTATTAATTTTCACTTTTTTTCAAACATTTAGCTAGAAGGGATAGCATACAAATGATTTTAATATAATACTCTGCATTATTATTAAATATAATGCTTATATGCTTATTTGATAGCTTCTATTTAGTAAGTTTTTATATGCTCATAATTCATAATTTTCCTGCTTATTTCCTAAATTAAAATAAATAAAGCAGTTTATTAATTTAAATAGCTAGCTAGTTTATAACCAGACTATACTTAAATTGATTAAGCAATTAAATATTAATAGATATAATAACTAAATATAGCAATGAAACTAATAATAAAGCAATAATTTAGCAAGTAGCTGATGCTTTAGTTATATAAGGAGTATATTTCTATTTATTTTTTAGCTTTATCTTATATTACTTATTCCAATATTAGACACTTTAAAATACTTCTTGGCTTTTAATAATCTTAAGCACTCTCTTGATTTATAAATATTTAACTTACTGAACAATTTTGTTAAAAGCTATTAGTGTATGAGAATAAAAGAGGGTAGATGCTATATTAATAAGCAATATTTTAAATAGATTTGTAAAGAGCAGAACATCATAATAGATTTATGATAAACTTAACTCTAAATAGTTCAACTAGCAATATTTATTTGGTAAAGTGTTCTCCCTTTAGAGTTTTCTTTTATGCTTAGTATTTCTAGAATTAGCTAGAATTATATAGTTGATATTTAAAGAGCTTATATAAATTAAGAAGATAAATGCTATTAATTTACTATTATAGTTTAAATATTAGTTCAGCTGTTTGATAATTTGGCTGAATTAACTATTAAGCAAATGAACGTATCTCTCTATCAGCAATATATTCAATAATTATAACTTGTTTACTATTAATAAATATACATAAATTAGAGAGATAAATGTATAATAATGCTGCTTTTATTTGAATTTATTAGAAGATATATAAATAGAATAGAAATAAAATTAGAAATTATTTAAATTTAGCAGTTTTATAGTATAAAAGCATGCATATTTGATAGCATTATAGAGAAGCAGTTAATATATATCCTATTAGGAATTAAGAATGGTATTAATCTATAATATTGAATGACTATATTATTTAATCTTAGTTATTATAAATAGTCCCATTTATACTAGTTTGCCTTTTTGTAATTGTCGGTTTGCTACTTTAAGACTACTCCCAATAGATATTTATTATTTTTTAGTTTAAATTCAAAATTTGAAATTAATTCAATATTTTACTGTACACATATCAAAACTAAGAGAATAATAGAAAAATCTACAAAGAGAATAAAAAAAAGATCTTAAAAGTTAAAGGATAGTAATGGAAGATATGGTATGGAGAAGATATTAAATAATTACACTAAATCCCCTAATTAAATTAAATGTTAACTAAATTTAATATAAATAAGACACCCTATTACTATGATTATGATAAACCCAAAGCAAAGTAGAACTATTCTATTAGTTAGCGCTTTTCTTGTCATCTCTCCTATCAACCTATTACCAGTTCCTAAATTGTCCTTTATTGTTTAAACTCCCAATTAAGCATGTAAAATTGTATCTTTTTAGACTCTTAAATCGTTTTCTACGTCAATAGCAATTTATTCACATTCCAGAGCTTATTGTTTAACATTTTATAGCTTTTGATTTTAATTATAGGCTAAATCATTAGCAGCTAAAAGCCTTTACTTATGATCAATAGTGCTTGCAACATCTAATCGTGATCCCATAAGAGTGTCTTTGTTTTTTTGTTCCATATAAATAGCTTCTTCCTTTCTAAAATCTTTTTTAAGCTGTTCGAAATCGTCTCTATGAGATTTAAACTGTCTCTATAGAGCTATTCTTTGTTAAGCTCCCATTGACGATAATTCAATTTCCATTTATCGTAAGCATTTTTCTGCTTCTCCTAACTCTAACTAAGCTTCATTAATAGCAGCTTCTTTACGCTCCCTTGGCTGACTATTTATTACTTATAACTTCCTTGAAACTTATTGAGTTTATTTACAGAATTCTTACTCATAGCTATTGAATGTCTCCATTAATCTATCTTAAGGAAAAATGAATGAAATTTAAAATCCTTATCAATTCAAAATATGACTTTCCTATTTTCTTATTCTTCAAAGATACAACTCACTAAATAATCCTTTCTGATACTTTTATACTTAATAAGCTTCTAATCCTTTATAGCAAACTTTATAGCTACATTTTAGTGTAATATAAACTAAGCTTCTCTCTAGCTTAAAACTCTAATGATAAAGAATTGGTTGATACTTAGATAAATATTTATTGATCTACTTCTTAAGGCAGTTATATAAGTATTTTGCTATAATATCTTATGCTTTTGATTCAATTTTAGCAACTATTACAGCTTAATTTTATTATATTTATAATAAATCTATCTTATCTTAAATTTCATGTTCTCAGTAATTATATTTGGCTAAAGTAATTTATATTATAGCAAAAGATACTAAAATTCTAGTTGTTTAAAATAAAAGAAATCAGGTATTTGAAAGGTAACTTTAAATAGTAATAAATAAGTGGCAGAAAAATGAAATAATGAATATGAAATTATTATATAATAAAGTGTATTTCTATTCAATTATGATAAAACTAAGCTTTAATAGCTAATCTAATATTTATAAAGGAAAATAAATCTATCTAATGCAAGATATTGGATAGAATTTAAGTTACATTCGTATTATTATTGACAAACTATCTTAATCTATTTTTAATAATGCTATTAATTATCTCCATTAGTTCCCTTTATTGCTATTAATATTTAAGTAACTTCATATATCAATAGTTCTACTAGAAGGCTATTTGATACATGCTATAAATAAAAGGAATGATTTATAAAAGAGTTAGTAGCTATTTTAAATTTTGATATATCATATTGAATTATTTATAAATGCCTTATATATAAATATCTATGCCTATCTTTATTATTTAATCATACTACTTTCTATGATAGAGTAGTACATAGCTAATTAAGATAATTAAAGCATACTATTTAATTATAAATAACTAATATTTGCTAGTTTTAATTCACTTATATCTATTAATTACTCTATCATCTTATAGTTTAAAGTAGTAAGATAGTAATAGAAAAATAAGCAAAAGAGAGATGTATTTTATTATGCTTGATCTTTAAAGATTTATGAATGAGACAATAAATAGAAAGTTGCTTAGGGCATGAAGTAGAAATATAAGGTAGTAGTTTAAAAGGATTTATAGAAATAATTTAATTTAAAGCCAAAATAAATGTTAGCCCCTCTTTATTTCGAAGTTCATCTATTTGATAATCTAGTTAACTGGCTATTCAACGAGCAATCTGAAAACAACTCTTAGCAATTTTAAGAAATGCATCTTAGGAACGATTATATTTCTCTGAATTTAAGATAGAAAGGATAAAATATAAAGATATCAGAATAAGTTAAAAATAATCTGAGATATTACTCCATAACAGGATAAGGAAGAGTTTTTGCTGATACGTAATTACTTCAAGACAAAACTTATTTTGAAATTCATGTTACTTCCAACCTTGGTAAAGAATCATCTTTAGAAGTTGGACTTATAAGAGAAATAGGTGAAAGTGACTTAGATATCTCTTTGAATGTTGAACAAGAAGAAGAAAACTCTTTCGTTACAGTTTTTGGGAATAAATTTGATCAAATACATGCTTCTGAAGGAACAATAATAGTAATTATATAATATTTAGGGTATTGCTTTTGATTAAAGTGATGTACATCCTCAAATGATAATATACAAGGACGGAATAATGGTTGAAACAAAAGTTGGCATGCGCGGAAAACTTACTCCTTGTCTAGGATTATTTCCAGAAGGTGGAGAATAAATTAAAGTTAATGTAGTATTCGAGCAAGATTTATTCAGCTAGAACATGCCTTCTGGTTTTAACTCTATTTTAAAATCAGTAGACATATTTTGAAACCTTATAATTTAATTCTAATTTTAAATATTTACTCTATAGATCTGCTTACTTATAACACTCTATGCTTCTACTACTATAAGAGCAAGTAACTAGTAAACTTTTATTAACTAATCTATAAGCAAATTAAATTAAATGGATAAGAAATGACTTATAGATAAGTATCTAATTTAGGCAGATGTAATTTTGCTTATTATAGCTTAAAGCTCTAAAAGAGCCTTTTAAAAGTAATATTATGAAGAGAAAGTTTAACTTATAAAGAGCTAATATCATTGTTAACTAGTGGCAACATTAAAGTTTATAGTAAATATTTAAGAAGATCTTATTATTATAGAGATTTAATTAAAATAAGGCTGTAACTTTTTAAACCAATTGAAAATTTGAATATTCCGTTAACATCCGTTGCTATTCAAAAATTTAAATAAAATGGAAGTAAGAATGTCGAAGTTGAGAATCCGTCAATGCAAAACATAGGATGTAATTTTTGAAAGCAAGTAAAATTAAATATAACAAATAAAGCAATTGCAAAAGGTACTAATTTCCAAATGAAATAACATTAAGAAAATATAGTGAGTGAGAGAATTAGTTAAGTAGCAAAAAACAAACAAATAAGCTTAATTTTTTGTTAAAATTCCATTCCTTTTATCTAAATATGATATTTGTAGCAATTATGAAAGAAGTTCTATCTTAATGCCTAACTATTGGAAGGAAGAAGTTTACGAAGTTGCTTTGGGATCCATGCAAATAGTTAATAAATACAATTTTGGTGTAAAGATTAAAAGGGGATTCTTTTCTTAGCATGATGATATGCTTATTTACTGACTCTTTGATTAACTGATAGTTATTACATAAGAAAATCAAAAAACATTTGAAATTGATAGTAAGATTTATGCCCCACATATTAAAGACAGCCAAAATATCTATATACTCGATGATTAGCCAAAAATGTTAAACATTGCTACTAATAAGCTTTCCTTGCTACCTTATATGCCTTATTTGAATCATGAATTGATAATTGGATGCTCTGCAGGAAGTAAACTCTTCGTGTTAATTAAGTAAAAAGGACATTCTGAAATAATTATCTAAATATTTGATTTATCCCTAAATTAGTGGTAAGCAATTAAGAGTGAGGAAGAAGTATGCAACTCAAATGTCACAGGTAGTATAGGAGTTGCTTATGTGGAGAAATTAGATGGAGTGCTAATTTATGGAAATATTAAATACACTTACTTATTTAAGTTGTCTACTATGAAGTTGGAAGAATTCGCACCTTCAATGCCCTTATCTAAATAAACTCTACTCTGCAACTATTTGCCTGTTATAAGCTAAGAGAAAGTTTATATTTAGACTAGAGGAATTAACAAAGAAAATAAAGCTGAATCTTTTATTTATTGGCAAAACAAAATAAATGTTTTTGATTTGGAGAAGAAACTCTGGAAAATTTTCAGTTTTTGATCTTAATTAATAATCCTAATTAATCTCAAATAGAATAACCTTTTTTGCAATATTTCAATTAAATTAAAGAACTAAGTAAACTTAATAAATCCAATAGTAACTATCTTTATAAAAGATATCTTGCTTAATAAATTTATAATTATAATAAGTCTTTATAATCTAAAAGCATATATGTATATATAGAATTCTAATTGGCTATTTAAGCCTAATACAATTATTGCAAGTCTATTACTTTTATTTATGCTTATTTTATAATTATTTATTAAATAACTCAGATTTAAATCAATAAAAGTAGATCTTTCTTAGTTTAATGAATGGATACTATAATTACTGTTCCTTTAAGTTATGCTAAGCTTTTTAAATAGCTTACTTGTTTTTTTAAATAGATAATCTTGGATTATTTATTTAATGATGCTTGAAATGACTTTATGATTGATCAACTTAAAGACTATATGTAGCAGTGTAAGACTTGATATTAAATATTAAATATTAAAGGTATAATAATAGTAAGAATAGAATGCCCTTAATAAATTTAAATTATTTATTTAATTTACTTAATTTTGCTAGGTCAAATCTTTATATTTAAGAGTCAGTTGTTTAGCCAGAATATGACTCTCTAGCTAATTTTACTAACAAAAAAGCATGCTAGACAAAGCCATACCTGTCAGAGGTATTATGCTTATTAGAACCATTAATCTAGTCTTATTATTCCTAGTGTTTGGAGTTATATAATTAACATCTAGCCAAGCTAAGGTCAATGCTCACACAGGTCAATATCAAAATTCTCTAGTTTCGTAATTTTCTCTCTCCTGATGTCTTAACTCTTCAAATTCTTATAATTCTTAGTCAGTTACTGGAAATTCATTAGTAATATATGTTTTTTCAATAAACTCCCTGAACTCTTAACTTTCAGTTTTGGAAGTGATATACTTGTTTTTAATATCAGTCAAAAAATCAAGAATTGAATCCACCATTATATAATGGTATTTCTATTATTCATAAATTTAAATCTTTATTAGTTCTCAATTAAAATACACCAACTATCTAATTATTACTCAATATTGCCCTTATAAAACTATTTCTTGCAGCTATAAATTATTTAAGGATATTTGCTTTCCTTTAAGAGCCTAAAGGAATTTCGTTTTTAGTACTATCAACATTTTTAATTAGCATGAAGAACTTTGAGAAATGTGAATTAACTTCTCTAGATTTTTGTTTTTTAGAAAACTAATAATATGAATAATCTAATAAAGCCTCATTATTAATCTCTTTCATACTCTATTTGAGATACTTATTAATTAGTGTAGTTGATTTTTTCTTTTTGTAATGGGGAAATATAGATAAGTGAAAAGAAGAAGCAACAAATTAGATTTTTATAATAACTATTCCATAGATAAATTATCTAAATCAGAAAGCTGCTTTGCCTGTAACAATATCATAACCTTTACCTCTAGTATCTTGAGTCTTTAGATATGTTGCTCTTTCTTTTTTTCATATAAAGTCTTCTCTATTATCCTCAAACAATCTTCTATAAGAATCTAAATTCTAACTTGAATCTCTTCCCTTTTATTATCAATATGGAGCAAAATCTTTTTATTTAACATCTTCCGTGCAAGATGGATTAAAAAATTCAATCTCTTAATTTGTCTTCCATAATTCTCTATTACTTTATGCTCTTTTGGAGTTGATATCGCTTAGTCATTTTTGTCTTATAGCAGTTTCTTTTACTTGCTTTTAGTAATAAACAGTGTCTTTACCATATAAAGGATTATCAAAATTCAAAGCTCCTTTAGAATATTCACAATTCAATAGTCGATTTAATTTCTATTCTCTCCTTCAGGATTCCTTTAGCTCTTAATAACTTCTCAATCTTTTTTATGCCAAGTTTAACTCTTGTTTTCTTGCTTATGGTGTTGAGAAAACTCCTTCTTGCTTTAGTCCCAATTCCTTTGGATTAATTTAATTCAATTTTTCTCCAAATTTTTAGGGATTTTTTACTTGCTATTGAGGTGTCTAAATGTCCTAAAAAGGCATGAGGTCATTTTTTTCGACAGTATTAACAGCAATTTCTCTTCCAATGGAAAGGAAATTAGAAGAGGGTCTGATGTTGGTTTAAATTGCTCTTTTCTTCTCTTCAAATTTATGAGTGTTTGATTAGGGAGACTTATATCCTGGAAACAGCTCATTTGCTAGTTTATTCCCATGATCAGTTGTTAAGAATCTATCAAGATGCTTTGCATCAAAGGTTCTTCCTGATAAAGAGCAATTAGGTTCGTTTTTAAAAAGACTGTACATTTTTTTACAAAATGAACTAAAGTCAATGAATTTTCTTGAAACCGGATTCTCGTTTACATCATTAGCATAGTAAAAGTCTAAGGATCGAATAGTTAAATAAATTTTGTAACTTACGTAAAAAAGAAATCAGCTAGCAAGTTTAGAGTGTATCAGACTGATAGCTTAACTTAGATGAATAGCTTCAAATCTTAAGAAAAAGAAAACAGAAATCACTTTCTCCCTCTACTACCTCTAGTTAGACCAAGACTAAAACATATTTTGAAGGCAAGACATTCTAAAAAAGCAGTGAATAAGATATGCTAAAGTTATTAAATGATATTAAGTCTAAAGATACTAATGGAAGCTCTATCTCTTTCATTCCTCAAGTTAGTAGTAATTCAAGCTTGCTAAATTAATTCCCTTTTTCTTAGCAACTATCAGCTAAGCACAAAAGAACACAGCTTATTAAGCTTAGGTAAAATAAAAAGTATGGATCTTGGTATTTACCAACCAGAAAATGAGATTGGTCTTGACACAAGAAAAGTAAAAGAGAGTAAATAGAAAACTAATGAAAGGAGGCAGAGTTGCCTTATAATTTTTTAAGTGCAGAGCATTTAAAGGAGATAAACGAAAGTAAAATAAGCCTAGCATTTAAGAAGTATACTTTAATATTATAGATTTGTGTTTGATAAGAAGAAAAGAGTCCCTAACTGTGTAAAAAACGTGATGCTTGATGAAAATAAAGGGTTTTTTAGCTCCAGTTCAAGTAAAATAATTAGAAAGAAGAACAATATTTTATTTAATGATTGGTTTAACTAATGAACTATCCTATTATAAAAATGGAAGAAAACATATAGGAAATTAATTATACTGGTATAAATCCAAGTGAAGGAGACTATCCTGGAATTAGCTATGACACAACTGGAACAACTATATGAGAAGCAATTAATAAGATAGACATCTAAATCATGAGTATGAATGACGAATGCTTAGAATTTGATTTGTTGAATACCGATCCACCATTTGCTAATGCATTAAGGCGTATAATGATTTCTGAAGTTCCAACAGTTGCCATAGAAAGAGTGAATCTATGATAGAACACTTCAATAATTTACGATGAGGTACTTGCTCATAGACTTGGTCTGATTCCAATAGAAGTAGATCCTTCTAGCTTTAAGTACTGAATAAGTAAATAGTTTTAATATATAGAGGAAGACGAACCCAATTCAGAAAACTCTATAATTTTTAAATTAAAGAAAACCTGCACAAGAGATAAGACTGGATAAATTGTTGATTCAAATGGTAATTATTTAATATCTTAGTTTATTCTGGAGATTTAGTATGAGTTCCATAAGGAAATCAATAAGAAAATTTAGATCCTCCTCCTAAACCTGTTTAAAATGATATCTTAATCGCTAAATTAAGACCTGGATAGGAAATTGAATTTGAAGCAATTTGTGTTAAAGGTATAGGATAGACACATGCAAAATGATCACCAGTAGCAACAGCATGATATAGAATGCTTCCAGTAATTAAAATAAAGAAACAACCTGAAAATAAAGAAGAATTTATTTAAAGTTGTCCTTTAGGAATATTTAATATTAAGGATTAAAAAGTCGTAGTAGAAGAGGAAAGAAAATGCACCACATGCAGAGAATGCATCAGAAAATATAAAGAGAATGTTTTTTTGGGTAAAAATAGCACTCATTTCATTTTCACTGTCGAAAGTGTAGGATAAATAAAATCATATGAAATAGTTTAGACAGCTTTGCAAGTTCTAAAGGATAAATGCAACAAAGTGATATCAGCTGTACGTAAGGAAAAGAATAAATGATTAGTAAACACTCAAACGATAATTTAAACTTTATAATAAAGAAATAAGAAAATTTCCTTTTATTCAAACTTAAAATTATCTAACTAAAGTTTAGAAATTTCGTAATAACTTTAATCTTTTAATCTAATGGCAGATTTCCACTCTTAAATTTAGCACATATGCCCTTAGTGTATTCCAACTTTACTTGAGTATTAAGCCAAGTTTCTAAAGGCTGAATTAGAACTGTCATAATAGAAGGCTAAACTAAAGAGTATATAATTTAGGTAAGAACTTTAGAATATAACCAATTAATTCAAGCAATAATTTGGAAATACAGAAGAAGCATAGACATCTTACAGGAATTAAAACAAGTAAGAAAGTAATTTTGATGATATTTGAAATGAGTAAAATAACCCTTAGCTTGAAATTAAAACTTTAAATTGGAACGATACTGATGCTTCGCAATAAATTCTAGCGTCTAGTTTACTACCAAGCTATAGAAATTTATAAGATAGCTAACCATTATTTTCTCTTTTAAAAGAATCAGATCTAAGGCAAACTAATCTTTCAAATTAATCTAATCAAATTATTAAACCAGTGCCTACTCCTTTGACTAGTTAAATCCAGGAAATGGAAGATCATCTATAAAGAGAAATAGAATTTAGTTTAGAGGAGCTAAAGCGAAGTAATGAAAACTTAATAAATATTCAGGATTAATAGCAATCTTCAATTTATTCAGAGTAAGAAAGTTAATATGAAAAACTCTTTTATAAATTAGTTAGGTAGCAGAATAATTGCTTAGTAGCCCTAGAAGACAAGCAAACTACGTTTTAAATTGGAATAGAATAATAAAAACCTGTAAAAATTGATTAGAGTAATTATTATTATTTCAGCTGGTAAATTCCAAGGAGGTTTTTTAGTTTATGAAGATATAGATTCCGCCCTATCGACTTCACTAACTAAGTATAGTAAGGGACCATTTTGTCTTATCAAAGTTGAGCCCTTTCCTCCTTTATTTCAGTAATTTGCTATTCAGTCTTAAAAATAAGCGATGGTTGACTAGTAAAATAATCCCAAGAGAAATTGTAAATATTTGACAAGCAATCTTTATCTTATTATTTTACCACAATCTCTTTACTACTAATCATTTTAACTTTATCCTTAAGAATGCTTTGATATACAATATCTACCTTACTATGTTATAATCTAATTCAAATAATCTGTGTATATTTTGCTGAAAAGCATAAAATTTAGCTAATTAGATACATAATATCCAAATATATAGACAATGATATGTAGTATATAAAATAGCTACTTAAGCAATATATACTTCTTAAGTAATTTCTAGCTTCATTTTTATCTATTTTCTTGCATAGTTTCTCTATTATATGTTTTTAACTATTTTATGGAAAGAAATTACAATCTGATTAAGAAATAAATAATTTGTAAAGGTAAATATCAATAGCGAATGAGTTATATAGGATTTTATATAGTAAATATATAGATAACAAAATAGTTATCTAAGATACTTTATAATGTAATTGGTAGGATTAGAAAAATACTATATCACTAATATTTAAATTAATATCCATTAAGCAGCAATCTGTAATATAAATAATACCATATGAACTAAAATGATAGCTTCAACTCTAATAGAGCGTATAAACGTACAAAGAATAGTAATCAATAACTTTATATAAATAATTATAAGATATATTCATACTTATGTCTACAAGATAAGTCTATTGCAACATTTTATTTTGCTATATAAAAAAGAGATAAATTTAGATTAATTATTACTAAAAAGAATTTAACTAATAAAAACAGAAAAAAGAATAGACAAAGCAAAGCTTAACTAATTATTTCTTTTTAAATAAAATTAGATTTTAATGTCAAAATCAAGTAAATATAAGAAAAATCCTCAAAGTTAACAAAATAATTTACTCAACACTAGCTAGTTTATGAAAAAATTACTTTAATATCTTACAAACCCAAAGCAGGGACTAATATCTAAAAATAAAGAAATATAAAATATTATTGTTATTGAAAAAGATGTGAGGCAATGCTATTAGGGAGTTAATAATAATTTGTAATGTTGAATTAGAGAAATTTAAAGGATTAATATAAATATTTGAATATTAATAAAAATAATTTTAAGATAATAGAATAAGTATTCAAGTATAGGATAAAAATATTATATTAAATATTCAAGTTTTTACCTAGCTTTCAGAGCAAAAATAAATTGTAAAATTTAATAAAAAGAAAATAACCTAATATTTAGAATGGCTTATAAAGATGTTGTCTTATATACTTACTTATTTAAAAAAATTAAACAAAGAATAATTTAAAGTTTTAAATCTATTTCAATACAAGTAAATATATAAAAAATATAGCAAATTAATTTTAAGCATGGAAAGTGTTATATGATTATAAACTGATTAAACACATAAATTAATTAACAAATTTGGTTTATTTTTTCAAATTTCAACTTTAGTTTATTGTTGGGGTTCTTGCCTTTCATTTTCTGTCTTTGATTCTTCTAAATGGTTGTTTTTTTACTGATAGATTTGATTTTTATTATCAGATAGTTTTGATAAGCTGTTTATCTTTTATTCATTTTCCTTGGTTAATCTAAAAAGCTGCTCCATATTAAATTTTAATATATTTTCGTTGGTATTATCGCTTTATTTGGCTTTGCTGGTTT
This sequence comes from Loxodes magnus, assembly GCA_946699065.1. Classification (NCBI taxonomy): domain Eukaryota; phylum Ciliophora; class Karyorelictea; order Loxodida; family Loxodidae; genus Loxodes; species Loxodes magnus. The sequence continues at coordinate 885,580 of CAMPDV010000025.1, read as the reverse complement.
ATTCTATTTGTTCTGAATAACTTCTTTGCTTGCTTTTCCTTTTCTTTTTCTTCTTTTTCTATTAATTTAGAGGTGAAGGGTCATAATCTTGAAACACTTTTAACTTTGCAGTTGGTGGCTTGTCAACAGTCAACTGATAAAAAAGCAATAATTCTCTATCATACTAAAGGATTTCCTTTTTAGTTTCCTTTAAGGTAGTATTATCAGATAATTTCCTAGTAGATAAGTTATTTTACTAGAGCAAAGGCTTTTAAGGTAAAGCTTAACCTGAGAAGAGGAAGTCTAAATTAGGATTACTGGTAGTTAATTTTTGCTGTGGCACAAACTCTTTAGCATTAATATTAAGTTTAAGAGCTTCGGCAGCAGAATTCATTATAATTTCTAAACTAATATGGATATAAATCATCCTATTTATTTTATTAGCTCTTTTAATTACACTCTTAGTACAACAATATTATACACTACACTACATTTACAAAGCGAGCAGCTTCTGTAGATTTTTATCATCAGATAAAGAAACATCACTACCTTCAATTTTAAGAAATTAAGCTAATATTTATGATTTACTTATATTAGAATAAGGAAGAACTGAGTAAAGCATGAGTTAGAAGTGATAATGAATCAAAGAATATCCCTTTTCTATAAACTTCTATCATACTTTTGAGCATACTAATTTCAATCTGCTAAGAGGATAAATTATAATCAAATTTAAATGATAGGAATCTAAAATGATTGATTTAAATAATATGATAGATTAGACGTGAAATAAGTTTGATCAATGATAAGATAAACTAAATTATTTTTGCTAAGAAAGCATTATTTAGTAATATGTAACGACTAGCTAGAACATGCAAAATAAGTATTATATCTTTATTTAAGTTAAAGAGTCTAGAGGAGTAATAAGCTTAACTAAAGCTTAGTAAAGCTCTAATGATTAAGAGATAAAATTGAATTAGTACTATAATAAGAAAAGAAGCTAATAAATGTAATAATAGTTATTTACTATAATAATAATGATTTGTTGAAAATATTTGAAACTAATTTCAGTTAATGATATTAATATAAAATTAATATAGTAGCAAAATAAGTTCTTTAGTCTATATTAAAATGGATAGTGAATCAACTTCAAGGAAATCAAATAGCTCTGAAGAAAATATCATAGTGGTAGAAGATTTATTAGAAGGAACTAATGACTGAAGAAATATCTAAGATATTATAAGAATAACTTTCAAAGCTTTAAATGATACAATTAAATAGCAATCTATTAATTAATAAGAACTCAACTAGCACTTTTATTAGAAACTTAACTCTTTCTCTGAAATCCTAGAAACTAAAATTAACTCGGAAGATTTTTCCTTTTTAGTTAAAAGTTTTTCCGAAAAAATTGATGAAAAAGTAAATGCTATAGATATCGAAAATATGATGAAAGACTAATTCCAGGAGCTGTTTGAAATGCAGGATTTAAAAGATTAAATAGAATCAGTTTAGAAAGAAGTAGAGATGAAAGCTAATTGGCATGAGCTTGATACTATATAATAAAATATGAAATTGGAAATGTCTAAATGGTAAAAGGATTTCAATAAGAAAATACTATAATTTGCACCTAGCTGAGAAATCTAGAAAATTAAGTAGATTCTTGATTTAAAAGTTAATAGTTCTTACTTCAATGAAATTCTACAAATGAAAGCTGATGAAAAGGTAATTTAGCAAATACTATAGTAGAAAGTTAGTAAACATGACATTAGCAATCTGCTTAAATCTAAAGCTGATGCAGAAGAAATGCAAAATCTTTTTAATATGCTTAGTTAGAAATCAGATTAACTAATCTCGCTTTAGATTAACCTACAAGATACAATCCAAAAAATAGACACAAAAGTAGATTAAAAGCATTTTGAAGAGGAAATTTAACAGTAAAAGTGTTAACTGAAGGAGACATTAATGTAAATATAAAGTCAGTACGAAACTATCAAAACGTAATAATAATCTTCATAAGATAAATTACTAGATGAAAATAATCAAAAGGTTCAGAGTGATATAACTTTAATTTTATAGCAATATAGTATTCTGAACAACCAAATTGAATAAATTTCTCAAACAATTCTAAAAAATAAAAAAAAGGAAAATCAAAACGAAAGCTAAATTTAAAGTCTAGAATTGAGATTTCAATAGATAAGTGAGAAAATCACTAAAATATTGGAAACTAATGAATAAAGCTATTAGAATAATGAAGTATAAATCAGTAATGAGATTGAATAGTAGAAACTAATTTAATTTTAGTAAAGCATTGAAGAGCGTTTAGCTTAATCTGAACTGTAACAAAAAGAGTACTAATAGTAATATTAAATTAAGACTCAAGAAATGCATTCTTGGGTATAAAATATTGAAGAAAAATTGCAAAAAGTTGAAAGAAACTTAATAGATAATTAGAAGTAGCAAATGGAGGAAATCGTAAATTTATAAAATAGTCAAAAGCAAGATATACTTTCATAAATTGATGGCACTAAGACTTAATTTTCTGATATTGCTTCTAACTATTAAGAGCAAAATAACTAACTACAGCAAACTATTGAAAGTAAAATGAATGAATCAATTCAAAAACTTGAAAATTGCTATCAGCAAATTTAAAATAACAAGCAAGACTATAATAGTCTAAAAGATAAACTTGATGAACTTCTTGAGAAAAAGCAAGAGTGAGAATAGTAATTAAGAGACGGCAATTAGTAAAATAATGACAATCATTTAAATTTGAAACAAAAAGTAGAGTAAATGGAGTAGAACTTTAATGAGCTTCTAGAATAAAAGTAATAATAAAAGATTAAAGAAGAAAGCAGTAATTAATAAAATTAATAAGAAGCATTAGATAACCAAAACAGAAGCTTATTAGAAATATAATAACTTATTTAAAGCTTGAAAGAAGATTAAGTTTAATTCAAAAAGAGCTAGTTAGTAGTAATAAATAATGAAGAATAAATTTAAAAATTAAGTGAAACATTTAACTAATCTTAGTAAAAGTTAAAGAAGGTCACCAGTACTTTAGAAGAGATGAACCTTAAATATCTTACATTATAGACGAAATATAATTCGTCGCTTTTGGATGAAAAAAGTTAGAAAGAACTCCTAAATGAAATTTAAAATGATTTTTTTAACTAACTTAAGCAGATTTCAGAAAAGCTTTAAAAGAAATTAGAAAAATTAAAGAAAGTATAAGTTAAATGCTAAGAGATGGAACAGAAATTTCAAGAAATTGACTAGAAGGAATTTAGTAGGTAAAGTTAATAGAAAGAAACTTTGCAAAATTAAGTTAAGCCGAAAACCTTTGAAATCCAAAAAGAGTCCAAATAATCTGTTCAAATTGAGTAGATGCAGAATCAATTGAAAATGTTCAAACAAAACAAAGCCGACAAATAAGATATAGATCAAGTAAACGAAACAATTCAGTAAATAATATAATAGCAGCAAAATTTAAAGGAAATTTAAGAAATGATAAGTGATTAGTAAAAAGAAGTGATAAACTCTATGTTTTCTTTAAGAGAAGAAATGAAGGTAAGAAGTAAGAGATTGGAAGATGATATGATATATGTATCCAGCAATCAAGAATTCTTTTAGCCTAATTATGTTTTAGTTAAAAACTTGCCTCTTGAATTTACTGATGAACAATTTAAAGATCTTTTTAATTTGTTTGGCGAAATTTCAGAATTTTAAATTCTAAGAAACTAAAAAGCAATTGCTTATGTGCATTACAAAAAGTACGAAGACGCAGAAGAAGCATTATATTGTGCATAAGGGTTTTAAATAGACACTTAGCACAAACTAAAAATTAAACGATTCAAAATATAAGAAAAAAGTGCTTTCGACACTTTAAAATTACCAGAACAGTAGAAGACTCAAAGTATTAATTTAGAGTAATAAAAAGCATAACTTGAAGAAATTTTAGATGAATAGAACGAATTAAAAAATTAGAAGATTATTTTAATTTAAATAAATCCAGAAGAATAGGAATTAGAAGGAATACATATGACTATTTATAACTTACCTTAAGTAAAAACGGAGTAATTAGAACTATTTCTAAAAACTACTTTTAGAATGGATAAAATTTAGTCTATAATGCCTAAAAAAGCAAGAGTTATTTTTAAATCTTTAATGAAAGCTAAAAAAGCTATTTAAATAATAAAGCTATAAAAATACCAATGAGGAAAACTGAAAATTGTAGCAAATTGCTGGAAAATAATACCAACAACTGTTTAGTTTTAGAGTGAAAAAATTTTCAAAAAGCAAGAGTAAGGAGATTTCAAAGTAAATCTAATGGAGATGCTTAAAGATTATACTATAATAGAAAGTTGAAATAAATATACCTTCAAAACAAACTTAACTTAAGCACAAATCAAGTTTTATAGTGATGTATAAGCTCTCATGTCTGTTGAAAAATTTAACTCTTAATAATTTTTAGAAGGGTTATGATAAGTTTCCATTATTAGCTAAAGAAATTAAAATTAAGATTAAGAAAATGATATAAATAATGATCAAATCATTACTATGCAAAATGAACAAATTTTGAACGAATTATTAGAAGAAAAAGAAATTGATAGTGAAGATTAAGGATCTTACATTAATGAAGAGGATGAAGAAGAAGAAGAGGAAGAAGAAGATGAAGACGACTATGAAAACTCAAATTAATCGTCAAATGAAGAAAATAAAATATAAGAAACAAACTCAAACGAAAAAACCGAAGAAAAGGAAGAAAGTTCTTAAATAGAAGAGGACAAAGCTTCAGAAGAAAATTAAGATGAATCAGAAGGTGCTTAATCCAGCTATGAACCAGAAGAAAAAACAAACGAATTAGAGGTAGTTTAAGAGGAAACTGAAGAGTGCACAGAAGATGAACAATAGATAAGTACCAGAATTAAAAATAATTAACCTTTGATATTTTAATAGATATTCATTTACTTTGTTACATTTTTTATAAATGGCATAATATTTATCACTTTACTAAAGAACTAACATTTTTACTTATAAAGTCGAATTAAGATTTAATAATAAAATGAAAAAATCTAATTTTTCTTTATTAAAAGATAGCAAACTATATTTATATTTCTAAATAATTCAAAATAATAATATAACTGCTATAGATTAGAAATGCAAATTACAACATTGGCTATTTATAGATTTACCAGTCAGCTATATATGGATCTTAATTAATTATTATCAATTCTAATTTACTTATTTTCTTTATAGAGTTTTGCTAGTATTTTATTAGTTTATTTCCAATAAACTTTTTTAAATCGTTTTTATTTATCTGCTTTAAGTTAATAAAGAACTTGCTATTAAATAGTCTATAATTGAATTTGAGGTAAGTTATAGTAGTTAAATTAGGCAATCTCGAAAATAAAATGCTTAATAAATTATTAAATAACTTCTAATTTATTAGGTTGCAAGCTTTATTATAATTGAATTAAGCTAATTATTTTTATCAAAAGGTTATTATATAACTAAAAGCAAAGAATAACTATGCTTCTCTGGTTATTCTATTATAAATGCTTTGACTATACAAGTAACAAATAAACAAAATGCTCTATAAATAATTAAATAATAATTTAGTTAGAGAGCGATATACATATATTCCTATTTTAGTCTTTCAGTTTGATGAATTTAAAATTGGAAAGTTAAATACAAAATAATAAGAGACTTTCTTCTAATTGGAATAATTAATCAATTAATAACTATAAGCATTAGATTTAATATATCTTTAAGATCTTTAAAGCATTCTGTAATATGACTCTTTTAATTAGCATTCAATTTATATCAAAAGTATCTTTAAAATAGCTATTTAAGCGAAGCTAATTAAATTTATTATATAAAGCAGGAGCTAAATGCAGTATAAAGATTTAGAAAAAGCGCAAGACTAAGAATAACTTAATTCTTATACACATCCTATGTCTTTCCAAATCTCAAGTTATAACTAAAATTGTTAAGTATAAAATACAGAATTAGAAAAAGAAGGTTAGCAAGGAAATAGAAATTAAGCTTAGCAAGTAAGTGTTTAAAATAGAAAGTTTAGAAGTCTAGAACAGAAAATAGGTAAGTTGATGCTTTTAAATAAATTAAAATAAATACATTTTAGCTACTATAGGACTAAGACTTATTATTATTTGATAACGAGTTATCAAGTAATATACTAAATGCTTATAATTTATCCAAAAATTATTGAATATAGTTCACCTTTCCACAGCTAATGGAAAAATATAGAGTTCATTAATACAACTAAAAAGTTCTGCTTTTGTATAAGCAATCTTAAGATATCTTATATGTTTTAGATGTAGAAAGCAAATAGATTAAAAAATAAAAATTATTAGCTCATAACGTGGAGTATATTTAGAACCATAGTCAGGGTATTATTACTTTCTATTGATCTAATAACAAACTTTATCGCTAGCTATACAAATTTAAGAATTATAATTTTCTACCTGATTTCTCAAAAAATCCTAAGGTGTAAAATCTATCTGATTTGAAAATTTTCTAAACATATTGAAATTATCAGATTGAATATGAAGGAAATAAATTAACTGTAATCAACAACCAATATTAAGCAGTTTAAGTACTAAACAATAATTTTTAAATGAAGCACCTATTTGATCTTGACTAATAAAATAAAGGCAATTTCAGTTTTTTGAGATAATAACTTTGCTTAGATGGTGTCATTTACTTAATAACAGAATAGAAGAAGATTATTAAGCTTGAAAAGATTTAAACTACTACTTATATAGCAAAACTTATAAATAAGTGAGACTTTGTTAAGAACATGCTTTGGATTCTAAAATAATCCAAAGCATAAGCAAGAAACTTAAAATACACGCTTCCTAAAATGTTATTAAGACACATAGTTGAAGTTTACATTTGACTCTTACAATTAATAATTATTAAATCCATTAACCTTCTCTAATATATTTAAAATTTAAAAGCCTTTAAAAATAAATTTCTCTAGTATTTCCAATTATTATATTCTTAAAATCATTCTTAAATTATTAGTATTTTAACTAGTAAAGTTATACTTTTAATATATATGCAATATTACCTTGCAATAAATAAAATACTTCAAGAAATCTAAATGCAAGACTATATTATGTATACATATTGAAGTTATGTTTTAAAGTCTTTTAACTTAAATTGTTCCTATCATTTTAAATTTTCTCAACTGTAATAATCTATTATATTTCTACCATTTTCGATGAGTTACTTTTTACTTTCTAAATTTTTTTAATTTTCAATTAAAAAAAAAGAAAAAAGTAAAAAAGAAAAATTTAAAATTAATAGCTATATTTTATTAATACCCTCATATCTACTGTTATAGCATAGGTTTAATTTAATGCATATAACTTAAAAATACTAAGCTATTCTTAAATATATTAATTATAAGTAAATTTTTATGGTAATATCTATTTATAATCTGATATTTAAATATCTTCTCATTTTGTTAGAAAACTAAAATATTAATTTTAACTTTTTAATATATAATTAGTAATAGGATTATTTATTAAAAAGAGATAAAATAAAGCATTTTATTTATAATTCCATTAAGACTATTTTTAAATATCTTGTTTCTTATTTATAAATATTTAATATTGTAAACATTTTCTACAAGTTTCTTATATCTTATAAGGTATTATTTTAGCTTTGTTTCTCAACAATATAGTTTTAGATAATAGCTTAGTGATTTTAGACTAAAGATAGTTCTTTCATAAAAATGACAGTAAATCTTACTAATTGAACTAGTTAAAAATTGGAATTTACTCTAAAATAATTGTGCTAAATAATTGAATTGCTTATATTTATTTGTCTCTTCTTTTTATATAAATTAATTAGTTATAAAAGTATAATTAGAAAGAACTGTTCTATTATTATAGATTTAAAAATACTAACACTTCAATTTACTTGTCAATTAACATATTATCTTCTCCAAATATAATTTAAGTATTTCTTGCTGATATTATATTATGTAAGCTATTTAAATACTAAGTGAACAATAAATCTTGCTTGTAAGTGATTTATATATTTAATTATTCTTTTAACATTTAGAAACTTTATTCCTTAATTAAGCTATTTTTATTTCTTTTTGATTGCTAAGCAATAAATTATTTATTTATTAATTGTTGGATTTCTAATTAACTTCTATTTCTTTACTGTTCTACTTCCATTAATAATAGTTTGATAGATAGGCTTATAATTATCCTATAGCTTTTTTTATTGAATAAAAGACTATTTTAATGATGATAGAACAATTATAGGACAATATAACAATATTAAATGTATATTTTAGTTTAGTTATGTAATAATAGCATATTGGCATCAAATACAGTACTGTATCAGCATTGCTAACACTAAATTCTTTGCTCTTATGCTTTATATAACTAATTCTATATTAAGGTACTATGTTTAAATTAAACTCGCTTTTGCTATTAAAGCATATAATTTATAAATATTAAAGAGTAAATATCTATTTTATTAAGTTTTATTAAGTGAAGAAGCTTAGAAGAGAGAATCAAATATTTTATTACATAGACTGAAAATTTAATAAAGTAATCCCCAATAAAAATTAGTAATATGCTAAATATAATAGATTTAACTTAATTCAGCGTTTTAACAAGCCAGAAAATCTATATATGATGATATAAAGTCTGAAATACTAAATTAATTCAATTATCCTTAGCTAAATTATCTTATGAAACTATTGCTATATAATAAGCTTTTTGACTTATGTAATTTAATAAAATAGGTATGTTTTTATCTAGAAGAAAAATATTTAATAGAGCTGCTAAAAAATATGTGAAGAACTAATAAGTTTAATTAGATAATTAATATTTTATCAAATGCTTAATAATACCTTTATAATTAATAGCATAGATAAGGTTATTTTTAAGTTGGGCAGATATAATTTTAAATCAAGACAAATATAAAAATTTATTATTTTAGACTTTTTAAGGGTAGAAGAAGGGAACTTTGCTACTAGTTGTTTATGTGCTTCCCTTATATATCCAATCAAAATAAGATCATTTAAAAAAAATTTGTAGTTAACAAAGGAACCCATAAAAATTGTTGAATAAACATCAAAGACTGGAAAAATTAATGTATAAAGTCAGTATTGTTTGAATTGATAATTTTACTGGTAAGAAATACAAAGAAAACAACTGGATGCAATATGGAATTTCCCTTTATTAACATAAAATATTTTACATCTATTAATATCAGCAATGATGAGTTCGTCTATCCAATGGATGAAGCAGTAAAACTAAAGAAAACATTAAATTACCTTTAGAAATAATTGAAGAATTTGATGAATAGGGTAAAAGTTAAAAATTGCTCTTGATGAAAGAAAAATGTTACTGTGCTAGTAATATGTACAATGGGAATTGAAAAAATAATTTCCACGAAAGAAAATAAATGAAAAATTAATTAAAATATTAATTAGGCAAATAATCTTACTTATTTTGACAATCAATACATACTTTTACATCAACCTTTAAAATTTGATTATCAATTGAATTATATCCCTAGAAATCTTCATTTTATAGTTTGCTTTGGTTTCTAGAATAAGAAATGAGCATGCTTAATTAAACGAATATATTAAATAAAATTTATAAAATTAGCTAAACAATAAAATCAGCTTAGAGATTAAGTGTAATATTAAATAAAAATGTAATTAATTTTAGAATTAGTATGTAGTTATTCTATATTTCATTAGTCTTATTTAGAATATGATATACTCTTTAAAGCTGTAATTTATTCTTTGAGATAATTTAATGTAAAGTTAAATTATTTAATTTATTTGTGCTATGAATTAAAAAAATTAGGAGTTCCTAATCTAGCTATATAAATTATTTAATTATTTAAAGTATTATAGCCAGATATTATAACTTGACCTATTTTGATTTAATTAACTTCAATTTCTAGTTAGTTGTTTCTTGCTTGAACTAAACTCTAATATCTATCTAAATATAATAGCAGATTAGTTTTAACTATCATTTAGAAATAGAGCTGATAGTTGGTATTAATATATCTTATACTATTTTTGCTTTATAATTTTAAATATACTATTTAATTATTTAATACTTCAAATAATTTTATGGATTTAGCTAATCAATTGAGGAATAATATGATTTGCTTTATTAATGATATGATTTGCTATTCTAATTACATTAATCTGCTCCTTTTATTTAAAAATACTTCTATGATAATAATAATAAGCTTCTAATGCTCTAGTTTTCTTAGAAGCTTCTTTTATTTTAAGTTATAATTATAGAATTAAAAGGAATTGAGGATGAATATGGATATATTGGATCTTTTATATATTATAATAAATTAATTAATAGCTTTTTTTCTTGCTGGCTACTGTCTAAATATTGCAGATTTGAAGATTCTTTAATAAAAGTTTGAGGTATGAAAGCTTATAGAGATCTTTCATTGGAGCTTAATAGCGAGAATAAACTGTAAAATAAGAAATGAAAATAAGATAGAAATTGAATAGAATATTACTCTAATATAGATATTTAATAAAATATTAGAAGCATTAAAATACTTTTTTAGGGAATTTGCTTAAAAGATAGAATTCATATAATATTATTCCTCCTATCAGTAACTTTCTTTTATGCTTTCAACTTATTCTTTTATTTTTGAAGAAATTAATTGTATTGAGGGCATAAAACTTAATATAAGTTCAAGAGATATTTGTTAATTAATATCTATAAAATAGCTATGATTTAAGCAAGTTATTATTTAACATAATAAGTCTCCTCAGTTCTTTTCTATATTTCTCAAAGCCTAAAGCTTTGGATGATTCATGAGCTCCTAATCCATTTTGGTAAATCTCTCTAATGCCATTTCTTCATGTCTTAGAGCTCTTTGCTCCAATATCTATATAATAATAAATTACTTCTATTCTAAATTGACATTAGGCTACTAATTCATCAAAAGCAGCCTGATCTTAGGCACTAATGTGCTCTCCTTTTCTTGTGAATTGCATCTATAAATGAAATGAATACCTTGGCTTCTTCTAATTTTCTATTTTCTTCTTCTAAACTTTTAGCAATAATATCAGCTCTATTTAGCAACCTATCTCTTAACTTGTTCATTGCTTCATTTTTAACATCTAGAGCTTCTTCAGCTGTAAGCTCTCTGTTCTAAAGCTATTTAGCCTCTAATATTGGAGTTAGATAATCAGTCACAACTCCATCTTATCTCTCTTCTTCTTCGGGAATTTTAACAACCTCTTTGTTTTTTTCTCTTGCTTTATCATAAATTGATTTATTTATTACATTCTTCAATGCGGCATTGATATCATGCGACTATTTAAATGTTGCTATTTTTTCTTCTTCATCTTTTACTTTTTTAAGTTCATCACCTAAGTTAATTTCATGAGACTTAATAGTGGTGTGACATAATTTAACCATTTCCAAAATTCTATCATTTTCTTACTATTATTACAACAACTATTCATGAGTAAGATGCTATTCTTCCTATTATTTTGAATCTTTTTCAATTTGAAAGCTTCTTGATTATGCTGTTACTTGACCAGGCTCATAGTGATAGTTAACTGTTATTTTGTTATTGTCTTGGTCAAGTATTAACTTATAGATACTTTTGCCCCATGGAGCATTAGGGTCTTTTTTCTATTTTTATACTAGTTTAGTAATAACACAATCTTTATCTAACTAAATATCCTTGATTGTATAATCTTTAGGTCCAGCTGGTTTTTCAGAATTAAATCTCCAGCTTCTGTAAACAACTGGAGAATCAGAATTATCATATTGTTCTATTGTCTTTACTCCAATTCTTTCCTCTCTATAAATAAGACCGTCATCTTATCTATTTGGATAGTAATGAATGATTCTACTTTCTCCCTCTACTTCTATGATTTATTTCAATTGAAAGATATGTCCAGGAAGAAATTCTTCTATTGTTTTATATTCATATGGAAATCTTCTTCTAAGCCATAACTTGTCTCTTCTTTAAGCATAATAGCTTCTTATTTCATTTACTATATGCATTTTAAAGTCATCATAGAAAGTTAAACGCAGAACGAGTCCATCACACTAAGTGTATGAAGCGTATTAATCTACTTTGATTTTCTTATAGAATTTAGTTTTCTCTCCGAATGGACATCTTAAAGCAAATTTATCTCTATCAATTCTTATTTTTGGACTCCATGGTGGTGGCATATCAATAACGTCTTTAACCTTTTCTTCCTAATTTTCTTCTTCCAATACTTCATCCTCTTCTTAATCTTCGCCATTTTCCTTAGACATTTAAGTTGTTAGTTTTTTATGCCTATCTTAAGGTAAATCGTCAAGCATAAGGAATTCCCAACAAGATTCTCTGAAATCAAAATTTCTAGGCCAAGCATCTTCTAAATTAATCCAAGTATTTTTATGATTCCATAATTAGTCAATGCTTTCATAAGGCGATTCGCTTATTGAGTAGCATCTTCCAGTAGTTGGCTCTAAAAACATTGGCTCTTAGACTTGCCTTTAACCTTCTCGAACTAATATCCAGCAATGAACTCTTTGCCCAGCCCATTTATCATATCCTCTAAGTTCCGGACAGTCATCATCAATAGTATTTTCCTTTCTCTTCTTTTCTTCCTCTTCGTTGTAAATTCTTAGCTTAGTATCTTTTTCATATTTGGAAATTAGTGGAGGTTTAGGCTCAATTGCAAATTCATTCTATTTTTAAACTTATTTCTTTTACTCTTCTAATTCCTAAGTTATTTACTCTATTGCTTGAATAGGACACTCTAACAAACTTTCATCAGCTTAAGTAATTTCTCTCGGGGCTCTTCCTGTCACACAATAAGCATCATAACCAGCGCCAATTAAGAAGGAGCATAAAACAATTGACAGATCAAAGCAATCTCCTTTCTACCAGTTTAATACGTTGGCTGGACTTGGAATAATAGCTGGGAATTTATTAGGAATATCCAGTTCCTCATACTCTAAAAAGGTGGAAATGAATTCAGCACACTATTTAGCTTCATACAATTCAGGAAAAGGAGCTAAAGTTGGACGAATAGTAGCGCATATAATTTTTTCAACTCCGCATTCATTTTTGGGATACAGTAATAAATCCTTATTGCATTCAGGATACGTCATTCTAAACTTTCTTTCAAAATCCTTTACATGCTCTAAAGTCAATTCTTCCTTTCCAGAATTTTCCTTTATACTCTAAGGAATGTTAGAAGCTCTTGCGAAGTGAATACATCTTTTAATTTTTTAGCTTTCTGTTAATTTGTCGTAAGACATGTGCCCACTAACAGGTCTTTCAGTTATTTGTTCTGATTAAAGAGCAGACATTATTAAAATGGAAACAAAAAGTTATTAAATACTTGATAAGAAATTAAAGCTAATAAACACTCTTCCAGATTCACTAAACCTTACTATTTTCCTTTATTTTACTTAGTAAGAATGCTATTTTCTCTTAATTGATAAAACACGCTCGTAAGCTAAGTAAATACGATTGAAAAGAAATAAAGAGGATGTAGGTAAAAGCAGATGAAGGGTATATATAGAGGGAAGGTTAATAGTTAGCATTAAAATAAGAAGGTATAAAATAAATAATTCCTTAATTAATTAGCTTTTGAACATTTTTCAAAAGTTATCATGACTTTCTATAAAATCGTCTATCTATCGAATATGTTCTACGTCAACTATTTGTAAAATACTTTTTAGCGCATCTAGCTATTCTAAAATATGCTTTTCCAATGAAATTATCATATGATCTTCATTCTAAATTTAAACTTTGCAGATTGGACAAATATTTTCCTTTTTCTTGCATACTGCTGCACATTTTTCGCAAAAAGCGTGTAAGCAAGGTTGCAATAGAATATCAATTTCATTTTCAATGCATATACAGCAAAGAGTTTGCCTTTTATGTAAATTTCTTCTAATTTAGCAAAATATTTCCTAAACCTCTTTAAATTTTTAAAATCCTAACTTGCAAATTAAAATTTCTTCGTCATTTTTGCGTTAGAAAGCTTTAATTCTAATTTACTACATATTTCCAAAACTTTTTTAGGATTTTGTTATTTTCCCAGAAGTTTTGAAAATAAGTCGGAATTTTAAGACTTCTAGTATTAATTGGGTTGAGCATATCTAGTTAATTTCCTAAATTTAGCATTTGTAATTTTCATAGGGAACTTTATCATAAATCATATTTGATATTTCATTTGTTTACTAATACTGTACGAAACATCCCATTTTATAAAATAGCAAAATTATTAATTTTACCTTACGTTTTATGCCTGCTTTTATTCATTTATTCATATTCCTTTTCTTTCTCTACTCCTCTTATGCTTATCTTCTTTTTAAGAAGCTATTTAGCATTTTCTCCTTATATATTTATTCATTTTAAGGATTAGCTGAGTAAGAAAGTAAGCAGCATCATTAAAATAGCATGCCTAAGATAGCTATATATTAATTATAAAGAGATTCAATTAGATTTCATAGTATAAATACTATTAAGCTTTATAGCTAGATTTTGATTTTGAATGGCTAACTAATCATTAGAGTAGAGATTTAAGTGTAGTGCTTAGATTAATGACTCTTCTGATTAATAAATATTAAGTTACTTAACGTTATCATAAGAAAATGAAGAAAATTACTATGAATTACTGTTAAATGCAACATTTTTCAAGGAATTAACAAAAAACCGTCATCTTCGTTATCTATATTCCTTTCCTCTAAATCAATTGAAAATCTACACTCTATATCGTTGATGTTTTAATACTTTTCTTTCACAGTAATAAATCCATGCTGCTACTGAGATTTTATTTTCAATAGTTATTTAGCAAAATCTTCAAATTCACTTTCATTAGAAATATAAAAACCGAAAGCCATAGATGGATCTGCTTTACTAAAATTGAGCAATTTAGTTCTCTTACAATGATATGTCTATGATTCATAATTTAGCATTCCTTCATTTACTGCGTCTTGAACATAGTGAGGATCTAAAAAGATAAAATCTTAGTTTTAAAAGCCTACTAAGTAGAGGGCGTTTCTTGGTCTTCCACCTAATATTCCGACAGATTATCTTAGCTTTAGATATTCCTGAATCATACTAAAATATTCGCTATTTATACTTTCAAGTCCAAGTCTAATAGGAACAAATATTAATACACCTTTCTTTCATATTTGTTAATAGAAAATTTTTTTTTCACTCTCATTAACTACTTTATTTTCACCCTCGCTATTATTGCTTTTTTCATTCTCCTTTTCTATTAAGCTTTCTTCGATAATTGTTTCACTAATTTTCATAATTTATGACTTTCCTATTAATGAATATTACTAATCTAAACTATTCTCTATTTCACTTTTTTCATTCTATTCATTCTATTCTTATGTCACATCTTCAGCTACGTCATGTCATGTTTCCATTTCTTGCATAGCAACTTCTTCGCATACTAATTTCATTAGTTAATCCTTATAGATAATACTGTCTTGGGCTACATAAATGGTAAAATTTTCAAGTGGACTTGCAAGTTCTTACAGTGCATAAGATATAGCAGAAGGACCGAATCATTCTTCCAGCCGCATATTTAATTTACTCCATCCAACTTTGCAGATGTTATGAATTGAAAATCTTGCATACGGAGTATCTAATATTTATTCTAGAATCTTCAAATAATAGTAGTCATTATACTTCTTTAGCTGCATCTTTTAAAATCCTCTTCTTTCAGGAAAGTTTAATCTCTTTAACGCCTCACATAGCATCATCTATCCAACTCTTATCATGCATCCTCATCCTGCATCTGATGTAACACTTCTTTAATTATCTAGACTTTAAAAATCCTTTCTATAAGTTACCCATATGATATCAGAGAATATTAATTCTATTTATGATTGCTATTAATTAAAATAGTTCTTTTGCTAACTGGTTACAATGTTTGAGTTTATATCATAATATCTTCCTAGTAAAACAAAGGGTCCATTTTGGACCTAAAGTTGAGAATAAGCTACTAATTTTGAGAATAATCCTTGATACTCAAAAACTTGAAAACGGAAATTAGTTTTCCAATGCTTGAATCATCCTTAATCTGAAGACTATTAATTTGACTAGACTTATTAAATCGCTTAAGAGTTTCCCTTTTCTCTTTGATTTCGTTCCATTTCTTATAAATCAAAAAGAAAAACTTTAATTCAGTACCAAATGGCTTTTATATTGTTTTATCTTTTAATTAATTTATCGTTTTACAACTTTTAACTCCGTTCCTCAATATTCACTTCAAAAGTATATTATAAAAATGGTGAAGAGGGTGTTTTCCAAAGGATTAAATAAAGTTAAGTATTATAATATTAGAATAATAGTGTTTACCCTTTAAAATAAGTGAATTTACTCTTACTTATGAATTATACATGCTTTCATTTCTTTATTTATATCTATATTTAGCTTAAAGCATCTTCCCTAATAGCTTTACCTTCTTCATCTTACCGTCTATGAATCTACTAATTATCCTAGACATATAATATGCTTTTAACATAAGAAATAGTTAAAAAAGCATATTATTGCTTAATTATTTTAGCTATATTCAAATTATACTCTAATAAGGTTATATTTTCTCCTGCTTTTTATTTATTTTAATATACCTTTTTTAATCAAATAACTAAGCATTTACGCCTGTATAAAGATTAAATAGAAGAAGAATTTTGATTAGATGATGCTAGGCATTGAAATATATAACTTTAATTTTGTAAGCAAATGCTTTTGACTTAGATTAAAAGCTTTTTAGCTAAATTATTAATTATTAATTAATATTATCATTAAAGCCTAACTATAAACACTATATATGAGAATATTTATTAACCCTTTCTAAAATTCTTTGCTGAATTGATATGCTAAGCATGTTAATGATTTTAATATAGTAGCTATCTATTTTTAGTTTATCATTGTTTTTTATTATAGCTATGCTCATTTATCATTAAACTAAAATTTTAAATGCTTAAAAAATCTGTGCCCACAATATTTAAGCTACTTTATGAGCTAAAAATGCTAAATAAATTAGATAAATAAACTTAGTTTCTATTATATCTATAATTGTTCTTATTCTATAATCAATCTCAAATGCTATATAGCCACTTATTTATATTTTTAAGAAGTGAAATACAATATGAGTAATAGTTAAAGGAGTATTAGTGTATATAATGATAAATGCTTTAGTAAAAGATTTATATATCTCATAGCCTTAGTATTACCTGGCTGCCTCTTATATCTTAGATTGATATTCTGTGTATTTATATATTTTATTGCTCTAATCTTATAACTGTAGTATCCTTCTAGAAGCTACTTATTTTGCTTATTCAAATAGATCATCGATCTACCTATTACTCAGATAATTTATAGAAGGTAATTTTAAAGCTTAAATAATGATAAATATATAGAGATATAATTAGTATAAGCTTTGAAATAAAGTGATTAATTGCATAATAATAAGCATTAATTAAGCTATAAGAGCTATAATTGTTTTTAAGAAAGGATACTTATTATTATATCCATTGCTAAGATTAGCAATCTTAGCATTTATTAAGGAAAGAATAGAGACTATGCTATTATAGGCCATTTTATTATAATACTAACTTAATAATTTAAACTTCATATACCAGCTTTGATTTATCCAATTGAGTTTATATAAATGGACAATCAAATAACTAGCTTAATATATTTAAGATTCCTGGGAAATATATCTAAAAGAAAGAATATTTTGACTTTATTTTCAAAAATTCCTTTTCTGCTTGTCAAGCATTATATAATTGTAGGTCTCAAGCAAAATCTTACTATTATATAAAGTAGCAGGAACGAGCTATATCATTATGATATTGTCACTAAATAATGCTTCATCAAGAGCTTTGAATAGGACATTGAAAGTTTTATATAATTCAGAAAATTTATTTACGTTGTTTCGCAATTAGGAGACGTACTTGAGACCTAAAACTTTATGAATAGAAATAAAACAATAGCAATTATTGAACCTAGAACTAAAATTTCAATGGTAGTATACAACTTTTAGCTATTTATAATAGGAGGCTAGATAAATAATAAAGACTAGAGTTTAGTGGAAGTAATAAACATTAATTAAGGAACTAGCAATCTCAGACAAGTTTAATAGGTTGCTTCACTTTAGTAATCAAGAAGTTTAGCAACTGCTATTTAACATTAGAACAATATCTACGTAATGGGAGGTTAATTTGAGGAAGAGGATTTAAATACAATTGAAAAATATGATTAAAATGACATTTGAACTTATTTTAATATAGAATTACCAACTGAGATTCATAACTTTGCTGCCATTATGGATCCTTTTGTTCTTTTTGGAGGAAATGATTTTCACAAATGAGGTTATTTTTTTTCAGATAACGAATGGCAAGAGTTTTTACTACCAAAACCTCTAGAGTGTCCAAGTAGATAATGTATAAGAGTTAATAAATATGTTTATTTATGAGTAGTAGATGAGAAGGAGTATTGAAGAATTCTAAAAGTATATATCGATAATAAAGTGTCAAAGATTACTCATCAGGTAGCTTTTACTTTAGGAACAATGTTTTGATTATATTTAGTTTAATTAAGTAAAATAAATATATAAAGTCTATTTTATTATTTCTTAGCTTTATTCCAAATGTAATATTATAATAATTGTAGTTTATCCTAATAGCTTAAGAAGATTAAATAACTTACAATATAGGATAATTTTAATATCCTGTTTGATAATAGTAAAGTCAAGATAAAATAAGAACTAATAAGCAAATTTAAAAGGCAATTAATTACTTAGTATGAAATATTTCTACATATGATTTCTTTAAACCTTTTGAAATCAACAATTGTTTTTTCATTTATCTTCAAAAATTCCAACAGTTCTTGAACTTCTGTAATATTTCTGTCTTCCATATAAAAAATAGTATCTTTGAATTCATTATATGAAATGAATCCGTCTTTGTTTCTATCAAAAAATAAGAACAATTCCCAAAGTGATGATTCGTCAATTTCTTCTTTAATTTTAGACATTAATTCATTGTATTTATTTTTTTGATGTCTGTTAAAAGGATTATCTAATATATCTAATACCTATTGTTTTGTGTCTTTATATATCCTTCTCCTTGAAAATATTGGCTACTTTTTTTAAACAGATTTTGTGTTTTACCCAAACTTAGCAAGTCTCTCTAATATTTTGTTAAAGTCTGTTTCATATCCTATTATATCAAGAGGGTCTTTTTTTTCGATTTAATTAGATTGAGATTTCATTTATTTAATTATAATTCTTTTTTATTTCTTTCTGTTTTTTAAATTAGTTGATGATTTAGGTCTACCTTACATCATCTGACTAGTCAATTAGGGATTTTAGTACAAGGTTAAAAAGGTTTAATTTCCACTACTACTTCACATCTATTTAATTTTTTTAGTTCTTTGAAATAGCACCTATAAACTATTATCTTATTACAATATTGACTTCTTCTTCTGCGAATACATTTCATCAGATATCTTTTCCAGATTTTTCTTTTTCATTTTAGCTTAGTCTAATAATATAATACAAATGAAATAATAAGCAGATTAATGAAAAGCAACTATTTAATATATACTAATATAGCAATGCTTATTTTTAATACTTACACTTACACTCATTATTCACTTCCAGAAATATGTTCTAACATCTTTGCTTGGAATACTTATTTTAATACTTCTTCTTTATCTTGAGTTACCTTTAGTAAAATACTAGTAATTTTTAGTGCATTTTGTAGTTTTTCGTTGATTCTAAAATTTCTAAGTTTTTAAAGTTTAAAGGAAAGCTTTATTTAGAATTTTAATTAATTAAGTCATTGCTTTAATTACTCAAGCTATTGAGAGCAATTACTTAGTTCAATGGAAGATGAATAAAGCTTTACTATCCCTTCCTTTCTGTTTACTACTTTTACTTTAAATTATATATAACTTCTTATATTAAAAGCTGGTTAAAAGATTTAATTTGATAAATTTCGTTTATCCTACATTTCCTAAATGTTCATAAACCTTATGAGGTCTTTAAATAGTTAAGCTTAAGTATTTGTAAGAGATTAATAAAAAGCACTTATAAATTTGGCATAAAGATGGAAGGAAATCCTTATTTCTTTTATAAGTATTTAAAATATTTAAAAAATATCTAAAGAATCTAAATAAATATAAATATTTAGTATTTAATATATTAAATATGCAAATCAAATTACTTTCATTCATACTTTACATATCACAAGCTTATATTTATTTTAAAGTGTTATTATTTTTATAATAAACAAGTACTTATTTTTAACTGCAACTAGTTAAATAAAATAATACCTTTCCAATTTTTGTAAGGTCCTTTTACTTATTGAAATAAAGCTAAACTTAATAAAAGTCTATTGTAGTAGAAATCTTAAATATCCTATCTTATTATTTATGCCTTAAAATATTTGTACTATATGCTTTTTAATAAATGTATGCTTTTAACAGCCTATTTTTTATAATCATTTTAAATTAGTATTTCTTTATACCTCAATATAGTAAATTTAAGCCTATATTAATGTAAACTGTAAAATTTAATGTAATTATAATAAATTTTAGTAAAGTAGTTTAGATGCATTTTATAATAGAATTATTAAAAATGCAAAAGGTAATTTTATTCTATACCATTAATGAGAATATTGCTTAAAGCATGATTACCTTACTATTAATTACCCTCTAATAGTTTTATATGTCTAATAGCCTGATTCAATTAAGATATATAAGCTCAATTTATCTCTTGATGTATTAAATAACTAAACTAATCATTATTAATCTAGATTATATCATATTAGCTTAAATATGCTGCCTTAAAACTTTATTCATAATAGATTATATAGCAAAGCTAAGTAGCTTTATACTTATAATAGAATATCCTATAAGCTTATATATCACTTTACTCATTTGTGTTATATATTCTGAAGTTTGATACTTTTGTTTTGATCTAATAATATAATAATACAAAGATATTTAAAATAATAAGCTACTATAGTAGGTAGAATTAAGTAATTACATTAATAAATAGAAAATAATTTAGAAATGTAATATTTTAGTTACTTGAATAGCTTAGATGTGTTGATTAGCTCTAATATATAAGCTAGTTTATTAGATATTCTAATTATTTAATTTAAATCTACTTTATTAATTTATCACTATAATGCTATTTAACTCTTAAAAGCTAGCCAATCCTTATATTATTGCTATAGCCATTCAATTAGATTAACTTATGGCTAGTTTTATATGAAAGCATTAATATTTCATAGTAATCTAAGCTTTATCTTCTGTATTCACCTATTTTTATTATATAATATGGCTTGTTTTTCTAATATTAAGCTTCTATGTTTAACATGTAGATAACTCAATTAAGGAGATAGATAAGTAGTTTAATAAAAGAAGCTTAATCTTAAACATACTAAATAATAAAGTATTATTAAACAGAATTAAGACTAAGTGTGTATAATCATGATGGTAATGAGTATTTAAACCACTTAAGTTAATACGTCTATTAACTTAGGAAATAAAATGTATAGATTAATTTTCTATTGAGAGTTTTCTTAATAATCAGAGTAAATAAAAAGCCTCTTTATAAAAAGAAATAAAAGGTTTAAGAAAGTTAAGTATCAAAATAATTTTAGGAAATAAATCATCTATATTACGATTTTTATCATTTTATCTTAGATTTTTTCAAAAATGAAATAAGAAAGAATTTAAACTACGCCAATTAATAAACTTGAATTGACAGGTGATATTCCTTAAGCCAGATTCGGACATACCATTACTCCCATTGGAAGAGGTAGAGTTCTTCTTTTTGGTGGAGCGACTGGAGATACTGGGAAATATTCAATAACTGGAGATACTTATATCTTAGATGGAAAGAATTGAACTAAACTTGAAGCCTAAGGAACTTCTCCTTCTCCAAGAGCCGCTCATTCTTCTACAGCTGTTGATACATTGCAAGTTGTTATCTATGGAGGAGCAACAGGTGGTGGGGCATTAGCTTCTGATGATTTATATTTACTTGATTTAAGATAAGAAGTCGATAAGGCAGTTTGAATGATTGTGCCAGTTGTTGGAAGTACGCCAGGAAGAAGATATGGTCATACTCTTATATTTGCAAAACCTTTTCTTCTTGTTTTTGGAGGAAATACTGGATCTGAACCTGTAAATGATACATGGATCCTAAATGTTGAAAAGAGTCCATTTTCATGGTAAAAATTAGAATTAGAAAATGAAAATCCACCTCCTCGTGTTTATCACTCTGCATCATTGTGTCAAACTGGAAGTGCAACTGGAATGATGGTAATTTTCGGAGGTAGAACTACGGATCAATCTGCGTTAAACGATTGCTGAGGCTTGAGAAGACATAGGAATGGAAGCTGGGATTGGGTAAAGGCTCCATTAAAACCGGGACTCTTAGTTCCAACTTGTCGTTATTAGCATTCATCTTTATTTATCGGATCTGCCATGTGCGTTTTAGGAGGACGAACTAACAATGTAGGTGAAGTTGTTTCTATGGAAGTTTATGATACTGAATCATCAGAGTGAATAAAATTTCCACCGATTAAAAGATTTAGACATGCTAGCTGAACTTAAGATGGTATGGTTTTAGTTCATGGTGGATTTGAACATGAAACACCAAATATTCCAACTGATATGATAGTCTAATTAGACACATGAGCTTTATTCTAAGGTTATGATAATTTGTTGCAAAAGTTTAATACTGCTGTTTCACCAACAACTCCTAATTTGCCGCCTGCATATATTGGCTAAGATATCTAGTAGTAACCTAAAACAAAGCCTAAAGTTGTAGACATAGCTCCAAGTTAAAAATAAAATAAAGTGGTTATTCGTGAAATGGATATGCAATCCTAAAATTAGCTTTGCGACATGTTTATTAAGAATTTATTGAAGCCAAAAGAATGAAGTGCCCCTATTAATTCTAAATTTGCTTTTCCAAAATAGCATATTTATGCTATTGCTGAAGAATGCGAAAACTATGTAAAAGCATAACCTATGGTTATTAGATTGAGGTCTCCAGTTAAAATCTTTGGAGATATTCATGGACAATATAATGATTTAATGAGATTTTTCGATTTATATGGAGCCCCTATTGATAACAAGCATGAAGGAGGAGATCTAGAAGGCCTCGATTATCTGTTTATTGGTGATTTTGTAGATAGAGGAAGTTACTCATTAGAAACAATTTGCTTATTGATGTCATTAAAATGTAAATACCCAGATTAAATTCACTTAATAAGAGGTAACCATGAAGATAAATGAATCAATCAAGCTTTTGGCTTTGCTGATGAATGTTAAGTAAGATTAGGAGAAGATCCTACAGAACCAAAATCAATTTTTAATAGAATAAACAAAATGTTTGAACATCTTCCTTTAGCTGCTATAATTGACGAAAAAATATGCTGCATTCATGGAGGAATTGGAAGTACTCTGCATACTATTGATCAAATTGAAAGATTACCTAGACCTCTTGATGTAATTCACGAAGTAACTACTGAACAATAATAGTTAGTTGTTGATATTTTATGAAGTGACCCAACTGATTCTGATTAGGAATTAGGTATTTAAGCTAATATTGTTAGAGATCCAAATGGTACAGGAAATATCGTTAAATTTGGGCCTGACCGTGTTAAAGAATTTTTGAAAAAGAATAATTTAAACTTCATAATTAGAGCTCATGAATGTGTTATGGATGGATTCGAAAGATTTGCTGGAGGTGATTTAATAACTGTATTTTCTGCTACTGATTACTGTGGAAGACATAAGAATGCTGGTGCTATTTTAGTTGTAAAAAAGAATTTCTAAATTTAACCAAAATTAATATATCCCATTGACAATCCATTCGGTTCTAATTGGATAGAGGACCAAGAAGCTTTAAAAAGAAGACCTCCTACTCCTCCAAGATGGAGACAAGCCGCAGGAAAGAGACCAGTTAATGAATGAAAAGTTTAACATGTATTCGATAAATTTTAAAAGTATTTACAACTTTAATTTAAATTAAGGAGGTTCTTTATACTAGTCGCTTTCTTTAAACTCTCTTCATATACTCACTTTATAGCGTATTATGATCATTAATTAAATTACCAAGATTATCTAATAAAAAAATTAAACTTTAGCAAATTAAATATGTGAAATTACTAAATTTCAGTTATTTAAAATATCTAAAAATTCACTCAATTTCATCCTTCATCTTTAGCTAAAATAAACTGATAAAAAAGATTATTAAACCAAAATTTATAAAACTAAGATATATAGAAAAAGTATACCTATAATCAATAACTTTTGATTTATATTCTTTTGTCTAAGTTAAAAATGGATATTAACATTTTCACAAAACAAATTGTATAATAAATTCATATAAAATAAGTAAATAGTAGAAACCATAGAAAATTAAATAGTTAAATTATTTTAATGTTAAATTACAAGATAAAATTTGAATGGATCATAATTTCTCATAACTATTACTTTTTCTTAGCTCATTACAAATTTTAATTTTATTTCTATTTATAAATAAAAACTTACATATTAATCCTAGGCGTAAATGTACATTCTTTTTCAACTTCACTTTTAATTTTATTTTACATTTCCTTTTTCTCCTTTAAACTCATTTCTTTTAAATTAAAAGGTTTAGGAACTGTAAATATTTTAAAATTAGGCTAACTATATTTTTATTCTGTTTTTTTTGCAATTCTAATAAATTTTTGCTCTCTTTATTACTTCGATTTCTACTTTCTCATATATTAATACTTATTCCATAAGAAATTATCGTATCCATGTATTAAAAATAAGTTTTACTCTTTAAAGTCTTTATCTTTTTTATTTTAATCTGTAATTTTTGGTTTGAAAGTGCATTGCTTCATTTCTTGTTAAACTTTTTCCTCTTCTTTTTGGATAATTCTTTGCCTTTACTCTAATTGCTTCTAATAGTGTTTTTCTAAAAAAGTATCGAGATTTGAATATTCACTTTTTTTTTGCTGACCTTATTCGGTTATTTAAGGTTGGAAAGTACAATTTTTATGGTCTTCAAATTTTCCTATCTCGATCAAAATGTTCCTTTCATTTTATTATTTTCTGACTTGGGCTAATTAATCCAAAGGAGTAGATTATCCTATTATTTTGGAAATAGGGTTAATTTCGGGATGAAAAGAGTAAGAAATATTTTCTTAAATATTTTGATTATTTGCTTCTTCAATCTATTACTAAGTTTTTATTTACTTTTCCTTAGTTAATCTCTCATGAATAGGTCCATCACTTAACGGAAGTTACTTTCTTTTCCATAAGCCAAGTTAGCTTGAAATGTTATTAATACTTGGTTTAAATGTGCATTAAGAATCTTGCAGTGCTTATATTTATTATTTTAAGTTATCACTTTTTTTTTAAAAAGCTTGCTATCTCTCTAAAAATTCTCTTTTACTCTGGAAAATTTCATTTATCTCTATTATTTCTTTGCTGCTTTAATTTATTTAAGGTTTAAATGTATAATTATTATCATCTGGCTAGCTTTCAATTAATATTTGCCTTTTTTAAACTTTATCTTTTCCTGCTTTAGTCAATCTTTCTGTCACCTAATCTTCTAAATTAAAATTTTATTTTCTATTACAAGCTAAACTAACAGAAATATCATTAATTTTAGGTCTAAAACTATGTAATTATTTACTTTCTACTTCTGTATTTAAAGTATTTAGTGTTTCCTATTTCTCTAGCTACACTTATCTTCATCTTCTATAAATTGGTTCTGTGTCTTTCGACAACTCCTATGAAATCTCGTTTATTTAAGGTTTAAACGTGCAATCAATTATCTGCCTTAATTCTTATTTCATTCTTGCTGTCTCTCTTTTACTTTGTCATTTATCATTTTCTTTTGTCAATCTTTATAAACTTAAATGCTATTCAGTTAGAGACACCATACAATTAATATTTTAGCTTTTATTTTTAGATGAATTTGATGTCTTTTTACTTAAATTGGGAGTAAACGTACATTCTTAAAGTGAAAGCTATTCTTTTTCTTTTCTCTATTATTCATACTTTATATCTAAATTCTTAGGCTAAGCAAGTTACTAAGATAGCTAATCTAATGATATGTTCCTTTTTTCTTTACTTGTATTCCTGTATATTTTTATTTTAGGCTTAAAAGTGAAAATCTTATTGAAGTTTTCATTTGCACTGTCTCTAATTTATTATATGTTATATCTACTTTATGGAGTATAGGGAGTTTAGATTGAGGAATTTCGTTAACTTCTAAAGGGAAAATTAGATAAGTTCTATTAAGTTTACGAAAGTTAGAAAGTCTGCTCTAGATCATTTAGCTTGTTTTTATTTAATCACAAATATTTCTAAGGAAGTTATATAGAAATGCTTCTTTTTGGTATAGTATCTTCAATATTTTAATTCTTCTCTTCTTTAACTCTTTCAAGCATTTCTTGTCAATTTTTATTTGGATTAGCATTAAGTTAATCCCTACTTTCTTTAAATTTCACAAGACTTTTCTTTTATAACTGTCATTCCTTAACCGAGTTTTTTACTTCTTCTTTCAGTTATTAAGAAATAGTTTTCTAATTAAGAGGATATTCCTGCTAGATTTAAGCCCTAGATTACATTTCACTTTGAACTAAAATAAAGCTATCCTATTTAGGATCTTCTTTTTAGCAGCTTTTTCTCTCTCTTTAAAAATTGTGATTTGTCAGTTTAAGATCTTATAAAACAAGCCTTTTTCTTTGTTCTAAAGTTAGAGAATCTTAGCTAGTATTTTGCTGCATCTTATTTTAAGTTAGCAAGTTTAATTTTAATCAATGATTTAATAATAAATATCAATAACTACAGTCTTCATTACTCTTATTTAAGCCTTTTCCTTTTCGTTAATCAATTTTCAATCAAATCACTTAAAGTACTTTATTAGTAATAAATCAGAGTATTTTATATTATCTTTATTTAACTGAAGAAAGAACAATTTGAAAATTAGGCTTTAAATATCTTAGATACTGTGATATAGGATATTAATGCAATAAGCCAATATTTATGTAGTTAAGCTTTATAATAAAGTTAAAATTCTCAATCAAAATAAGGCTACTTAAATACAAAAGAAGTATTACTAACTAAAATTATAGGGTACCTAATAATATTAGAGCTTGCTATTTAGTTAACTATCTTTGCTTTAATTATCTATGAAGTCTTGCTTATTAGATTAATCGTATATAATTAACTCAGATTATATGATGGAATCAAGAAAATAGATTGTAAATTATTATGATTAAACTATTTAAATTTGA
The DNA here is from genome assembly GCA_946699065.1 of Loxodes magnus. Taxonomy (NCBI): domain Eukaryota; phylum Ciliophora; class Karyorelictea; order Loxodida; family Loxodidae; genus Loxodes; species Loxodes magnus. The sequence continues at coordinate 858,257 of CAMPDV010000025.1, read as the reverse complement.
ATGCTTTAGTTTCATATTTATTGCTATTAACTATTTAGCAGCTTCTAAGCATTTCATAAAATTAGATATTAATAAGTTTGATGAATTTAATTATTAACAGTTTAATAACAAAGCTGCCATATTTAAATTGATAACCTTACATCCAAGATAATTCAAAAAATGATAAATGAATCTAAAATAAAAGATAGGATATCTTTAACAGTAGATAGAAAGCTGATAATATTAAGGAATAAAATTAAGTAATAAGATAATAAAGAGGGACTAGAAGATTAAATAGAGGGTAATGGAAAAGCGATATTACTATTAATCTTTTTTAAATAAAATTTATGAAATTTTTTCTCATGACAAATCTAACTTGAATCCAACCTAGAATTCTCCTAATGAGTTTGGAGTAATTTTAAGTGCATTTACTTCTCCAGCAAACGTAATGCCTACATTCTAGTTCAACTTAGACTTAAATGCACCTGCAATTTTTCCATCAGAACTTACTTTTCCACACAATAAACTATTTTCGCAGCATTAATGAGAGCCTCCAAATTTAATGGTTGGCTGATTTCCCTATGAATATTAAACTGTTGCAGCTATCTTTGTGTTTTTGTTTAGCTTCTAGTAGAAAGAAAAATCAAATGTTCCAAGATTTAATGTTTTAGTTGAGTGTTTCAACGCTATTTACTAATGTTTAGCAAACCAAAAAGCTGCAACATTGTATGCAACTACAGAGTTGGTTGCAAAATTATATCCAGTATCAATACCAAGCCCTAATCCATTCTATCCAGCAGAAAGCTAAAGTTTAGCAATTGGTCCATCAGTTACTTATAATTTTGATTTAACATTTGCATGAGAATGCTCAATTGTAAGAGTTCTGCTGCAAGTTGATTTCAACTAATTGCATTTGCCTTCAGCCTTTATTTTCAAATCCTTTACGTACTACTAAGGTTTAAACTCAGTTGTGATTCTTAAACCTCCTTAGCTTCCTGATTTTACTGCAAGTTTAGCATCTTTTGAGGTATATGTTAAAGCAGCAGAGCCAGTGAAGTCAAGTTGCCCTGCTTAGTTCAACTATCCAGCTCTTGATTTTAGTTCAAGGCCTGAATTATTTTTAGCAGTTAAGTGTACGCGGAACAATTTGTTGTAAATATAGTTGTTCTTAAGCAAATCTTCAGCTTTTTTCTGGATATTTCCGAAGGGCTCTAGCTTCACCATTTTTAAATGATTTAATAATAATTAATTTAATTCATTATATAATGCTTTCTATTATCCATTTTCTCTATTATACTTTATCTACTTCCTCTCCTCTACTTCTATAACTGTAATTGTTTCTTCATTTGCTACTTTTTATACAATTAAACCACTATTTTCCATTTTTAAGACTTGCAATGAAGATATTAAGGTAGTTGAAGACTAACATTAAACCAATTTGGTTGTTGATATTAAATGGGATAATTTGATTATGCAACATTAGGGAAACCGTTAGTTAAGGAATTAAATACTAGCCATTATAAAGCATAGCTAATATCTTTTATCACTATAAGAGCAGCTTTGTTACTTATTAAGGATTTCCTTAGTTTAACAAACTTATGATATAATAAAATGCTTTTAGTTAATTCTAAATTCTATGTAAATCACAATCTTCTGCATTTATAGAAACTCTAGTGAGACTATAATAAACTTAATAGAGGAAATACTTTTCTAGTTTAAATAAACTTTGGCTTTATTTTTAGTAATCGCATCACTATTTAATTTACTACTATTAAATAATAAAGATTCCTATTAAACTTATTAAGTAAGAGGTAAAACTTTTAGTATGAAAGAATAATTAAACATGGGAATCTTAAAAAGATTTAAAGGAAAAAAGAGAAATTATTAGTTTAACAAACATGAAGAGTTAATTGTATTTAAGTAAATATTATACTTCCAATATTTTATATTCCTTGCTTAAACTTATAAAACTCTTGTAGTTAGTTTGTTTATTTCTTATTTAGTTAAGCATCTTTTGTTTATTAAATAAAAAAACCTAATTTTTGTTTTTATCTACTAAAATTCATTTACTCAAGGATTAAATTAGTGTAGGAAAATAAAGAATGGATTTAATGTAGAAGAGTTGTGCTCATAGGAATTTAAGGAGTGATATAAAACAAACTAAGTAAGGAAATGTAAAATAATGAATGGCTTGCTAATACTTAGTTCTTATATATTTATATTTAAGTATATTTCTTAATAATATACACTTATAGTTTAAAATCTCTTATCTTTAAACTATTAATAGCAGCCATAATCTTGCACTAAATCTAATTTATTAGTTCAAAACTTATTATTCATTTATCATATACTATTATTTTAAATTTTACATAAAGGTAACTTATTTAATACTTCAGCTTTATTGATCAATAGATTAATAAAACTAAACTAAACAATATTAAAGGAAGAAAGTATGCTTTATATTTACTTTAATTCTATCTTATCTAAAAATTTAGTTACTTCCTAGTTTCTAAAATATAGATATATGGCTATTAAATATAAAAATGGAAAGATAGCTATTTACTTGTATCTCTAGAAAGCTAAATTATAAAATTATATTTTTAGAAAGCACTAAAGAAATAATATAACTTTACTAAAGCTATTACTTGACTAAGCAATTTCATATTTATTAGATTTGATAAAGCGATTATACAAAACATAATCCAAGTTGTTTATATAGTTTCTAAGAGAGTAAAATAGAAGATATAAAGGCTTAATGCTTATTCATACAATATAATATTTTAAATAATTACTTTTCTGTAATATTTCCTAGTGATTCTTAAGAAAGAACTAAGTTTATAATTTATAAGAGTCAAAAGTTTATAAATGGAATATTTTATATTTTTATCTCTAGCAGTTTTTATAGAATTTAGTCAGTCTTAATGCCCTCTATGATAGTGCTTGGAAGGAGCACCTTTAATTACTGATAACTAGCATTGTGTTGAGTTTGGATAGAATAATATAGTATATTTATACGACTAATAATTTTCCTGCACTGATATTAATTATCCTATCTGCTTACTCAAAGAAACTGTTGATAATCTATGATGATGGAAGCATAACTAAATTTAATTCACTACAAATTCTTATTGTTCAGACAATGGAACGTAGAATGGAGATTAAATAGAAATTAATACAATCTACAATAATTCCTTTACATATTATATTACTGATGAATGCTCTAGATATTATATCTATAATTAACGTTGCGACTCTGATAATTAAAATCAAGACAATTAAATCAGCAATGAAGATTCTGAAGAGATTGGTGATAAAAGTCATTCCTGGAAAACTTGCAATTAAGATTCTGATTGTGCTTCTGATGATTGCTTTTGTGTTCCAAGTATGAACCCATAAGGGAGATGCTCTACAAGTTAAATAGATTAATAATTAATAAACAATGCTTAAATAGCAGCTGCTTGTAATGAAGAAATAAAGATATTTTGTACCCTTGAAGAGTTTTATGATGATTCATCAGCTGTTTTGTGAGCATCTTTTTTCGAGAATGATCTTCCATGTCTTTAATATCAGACTTGAGAATTAAATAATTAGCATAATTACGATTTAGTTGGAGCATTTTAATATTATTATGATGCAGAAGGCTATTTGATTGGTTTAATCTCAGCTTTTTTAGTAGCAATGCTATGATAACTTAAATAATTTAAATGCTTATATCACTATTAAATAACACTATATAAAAGGCTTATAAGCTTTTCTAAGAATCAGTTCATCAATTAAATTAATTAAAACCTTTTCTAAATAAATATATACTTTTTTGGTATATTTACTAATATCTTTACTATAGACTTCAAAAGATTAAGAACTTATTTATTAGCTTATTTTGACCATTTGGATAGTTTAATAAAGAAATAATTACAAAAATAGGAAAGATAAATAAAATTAATTTGAATCATTTAGGTAGTAAATATGTATTAACAGATATATTTCAATTTATATTTATAACTATCAATCCTTTTATAAATAATTCCCTTTTTATATCTTTATTATTGATTCTATAGAAGAAGTTACTAGTCAAGTAATCTTTCCTATTAAATTACTTCGTCGACCATTAGATTCTTTTGTAAGATTCACAAATTTAGTCTTAAGTTTGAAGAGAATTTTTATAGAGAAAATTAGAAGGTAAGAATAGAGAGAGTATTAAAATATGTCTAGAGATATTTTAGCTTTATTTAATTTATTTCAGAAGATTAAGTATCTAAAAAATACTTTTTTACTTGGGAATAGAGCATGCACTGCTGCTATCTTTCGCTTAACTCCTTCTGTTTCTCCATTGTTCGAACTTTAAAATTTAGATGAATTTGACTCTTATTTCAGTATGCACAAATTCAGCACTGCTTAGATTTTATTTATAAAAAGAGCCTTTTTTGAAAAGGATAGACATAGTGGGTAAGTTGCTTTTCCTGGAGGGAAATAAGAAAAAAACTAAAGTGATAAATAAACAGCAATAAGGGAAACACAGTAATCATTCATTTAGGGAGGAAATGGGAATTAACTTAGAAGATTCAAATTAATTTGCATATGTGGGAGCAATGCCTGATATGTACTTATACACCAAAAATAACAAAGCACTTATTTTATCGGTGCAAGGTAAATATTTGACTTCAGTTTTTCTTCAAATTTAACCAGAAGACATTTAAATAACTTTGAATCATTAAGAAATTTAAGCATATAGGTGAGTAGACTTTGATATATTTACACATAATTTCGGTTCAGTTTCCAAAAAAAAGGATTGACATATTAAAGAGATTTCTCAATAACGCTTAGAAAATATAAAAAAACAGAAAGGTTTTAGTAAAATCTTAAGCAAGCAAGATTATATTTAGATGCCTGGAGCTCTTTTGCCAATGTCTAACTTTATATAGCAAGGCTCAGAATTTTCTAATGTTGAATTTTATTTATGGGGAATAACTTTTAGAGTAAGTATTAATAGGCAGAATATATATAGCATGGTTAATTTGATTGATGATAAACTTGTTGATATAAAAAAAGAGGACTGGGAAATAAATTTAAGAATATAACATTTTAATTGAAGTCTTTAAACACAAAATGTGATCAAGTCTTATATAAAAATTTAAAATTGTTTACGTGTTCATTCAAAGTCAAGGTGAACTCCAAGTTTGCAATCGCCAATGGATGCAGAAGTGAGCTTAGTTGCATTAAGCTCAGAAGCAATTGAAGCCTTAATATTATTTGTGAGATTCTATTTAAGAGCTACTGCAACTCTTCCCAGGCTGTTTACCTTGGCTTTTAATTATGTATCCTTGTGCCATTAGAAACTACCTCCAAATTCTATTCTTGGCAACTAATTCCATGGGTATTCAACATTAACTCCGACTTTAATATCTTGATTAATCTTCTAGAAATATGATAAGTTGAAATTTTCCAAGGCTAGCTAAGCAGCACTATGCCTAAATACGAGTCTTGAATTCTTCTAGAACCAGAACAAAGATGTATTATATGCTATTATTTTTGATGTTATTCCATTATAACCTGTACTAAATCCTAATCCTATTCCTTCTTTTCCGAAAGTACCATTCAATTTAACGATAGGTCCATCTGAAAGAGCAAACTTGATATTTGCTAAATCACTTGTATAATCGACAGTAAAAGTTCCACTTGTACTAGTGCTTTTTTGATTTGCTTTTACTTCTGCTTTAATCTTAACATCTTTGATATAATCTTTTGGCTTTATTTCTGCAGTTCCTCTTAAATTCCCATTGCTATTAGCTTTTGCTGTTACTTTTAAATCTCCCTTTGAATACGATAATTAGCAAGATCCGTTAAACAAAAGGTCACGAGTAGTAGCTGCTTGTCCTGCTCTAGCAATTACTTCAACTCCTTGATTAGTCTTTGTAGTAACCTTTGCGGAAAACAACTTGTGATAAACATAGCCGAGTCCCAAAAGATCTTCTTACTTTTTGCTGAGGTTGGAATAAGACTCAAGCTTTACCATTTTAAAATGTCAAATAAACTTCACAAAAATAAATGCTTCATCAACTTTAAACTGCCATCCATTCTTATACAACTACAGTTCTTATCTCCTCTTAACATTACTATCAAACACATCCACTTCTCTTTTCTAATCTAATGCATTTACTTAAAATGCTAATAGAACTATACATAACTTAAGATAGTATCATATCCATTAAATAATCTAAATAAAAGACACTTCTATAAGCAAGCAATTGAAATGAAATAGATAGCTATAAAGATATTAATGAATTACTAAATTTAAATAAGTCTAATAAAGAATTCTTATGCTTTATTAAAATTTCCTTTTATCTAATATCTATTCTATAAAAACTAAATGATATTACATAAGGAATAAATCATTTTCTTAATAAAGTATAAAATTATAAAGTAGGTCACATTTAACGGCCTTTAGCATTTTTAACAAACCTCTATTTTAGCGCAGTTAGTTGCAAAATAGTTTGGTCAGTAATTTCTTAGAGTTATTGCAGATCTTCTTCCATGCTATTTTGATTGTTTTCAGTTTTATCAAGTCTTTATAGTAAATTTCGATAAGTTCTGCAATCATTCTTAACTCTATCTAAGCCAAAGGATACTTTATCGTTAAGTTTTGCTAATATGTATTCAATAGGGGCATCTTGCTCGGAAGCAACCATATTTCGTTTATGATTACGGTAAGCGATTATAGCAGACTTGAATTTATTTATATGAGCTGCCTTTTATCTATCACTTGCATATGGATTTTTACGAAGAAAAACTCGCACCTTTACTGCAAATTTTATTGCATCAGCTGCTCTATGTGCAGTTAATTTAGTAGCTTCATCACGAGTTATTCTGTCATATGCTTTTCTTTCTTGAGGCGTAAATTCACTAGAAATAGTAAGTGATACGACCATCAAGGAAACTAGAAATGTTCCCCAAAAGCAACCCATGACACCAATAATTCTTCCTAAATCTGTACTAGGGTAAAAATCTCCATAGCCTACAGTAGCCATTGTAATAATAATGCATCACATTGAGTTTAATAATTAATCCCAGTCTTTTTAGGATTCTTGCTTATAAGTTCTTTCAGCAACTTTTAGACCAATTCCAAATATTACAATTGAAATAGTAAGTACCACTGTAACAATGAAATAAGGTCTTTCTTTAAGTTCAGCTTTAATAGCAAAATTAACTCCCCCTTCACATAAACATTAGTTACAAATTTCATTAGCAGTTTCATCATTCCAATTACTATAATTTGCAAATAATCTCCATAATAAATATATTCTTCCTAGCATTAAAATAAAAATGAAATCATCTAAAGAGTATTTTGCTATTTTACCTCCATTCTACTCCCAATCAAAAGTAGCATTTATTTAAGGAGGGTTATGTATAATACAATAAATGCATTCTATAATCATTGGAAAAATCAATCCGGAAGATCTTAATGTATCATAAGAATCGAGTTTCTACTTGGCTTTTAAATGCATAAGTCTTATTCTATAGTGATTAAATATAAATCCGACTAAAATCAAAGAAGTAATTCCTTATATAACTCTCAAAAGTGTGCAAGTTGTCGTTTCCTTGTATTTATCTTCTGGATTTTTTGGTTCCCATTCCCAATCACATTCATCTTCACAATCTTAGCATGATATAACCTTATTATTTTAATAACAAGTTGTATCCCAATCAGGATCTTGTCCATAATAGAATTCATTCTCAATTGCAGCAAAAACTACGCCAGCTATTCCAAAAATCAAAGCTAGAGAATCATTTATTTTCATTTTTCGGTGAACTGCTTTTCTTTATTGTTTTCTTTAAGCCTCGGTCATAAATATGTAGTCCATTTTTGATTATATTGTAGACTTATTTAATCTCTTCTAGCAACAATTATTACAAAATAAACTTAACTTAAATAATTAAATATTCTATTAATTATTAACTATTGCTATTACTATTTCTACTATTTAAGTTATTGTCTATTATGGCTCTTAAAAGCTAAAGTAGATTATTATATTGCTTTATAAGTTATTCACTTAAAAGCTTTTACCTTTATAACTTATTTGCATACTACTTATTTTCTATATAATCCTTATTCAGCTTTTGTTCTTAAGGAAAGTTAATTTCTTTTAAATATCAAATCAACTATTTCTCACTTATCACTCTTCTGCAATACAGAAGATATTATAAAATAAATATCATAAATTAGCTTTCTTTACCTTTATTAAATGCTTTTTAATCTTTAAAGATTAAATAAGCAAACATTTCTTCTGACAAGAAGAAACAAAAATGAGTAGATAAAAAGTTTACTAGATAATAACTAATTTAAAGATGCTACTTCTTAGAAATGGAATTAGTATAAGATATAAGCTATTTATCTAGTAGTTAAATTTAAGGTATGCAAATTGCTTGATGCCTCTATTATTTTATAAGTCTTTTATTTATTAGTCTTTTAATTTAAAGCTTAAATTTAGCCACTTTATTTATACTCTTTAATATCTATACCTTGAGCTTTTGCAAAAATAATAATAAAACTTTTACTTTTAATGGAAAAATTAAAAGTCCTAAAAAATTAAAATTTTAGATAGATTAGAAAAAGAAAGAAGCTTATATTCTAAGTAAATGCTAATTGATAAAAGAAGTATGAAATAGTTAGAACTATGCTTTTAATATAGTAATAAATGCTTTTAATTAATTTAAAAAGTATAAATCTAAGAGAGTAATTATAAAACACTCTGTTAGAAGAAACTTATTTACCTTTTTAATATTCCTCTTTAACTCTAATTGATTATTTGATTTTTATGTGATAGTTAAAGAGAATTTTCGATAAGCATTTTAATTCTCTTAATTTAAAAAATAAAATTTTAATTTATTTAGAAGCATAAAGATATAGAAAGGTTATAGATAATTAATAATTAAGAATGAGTAGTAATATAATTATCATATAAGCTTAATTAATATAACTTATACTAATTTATAGAATATAAACTATTTAATATTATTGCTTCCATTATTTTACTGTTTACTAAGATTTTATTTACTTTCGATTTTATTTATACAATTATATTATAAGATTTTAAAATAATCAAGGAACATTGTCTACATTTGTTGACTAAATAGTTATTTGAAGGCTTTATAATACTTCTTTATTTATAAATAGCCAACTATTCTGTTTTATGGTAATCCTGTCATTATTAGAGTAATATATTATTTAATGTGGCTATTTATTTTAAAGAAAATCCTTTTAATTTAACTTAAATCTATCCTCTTTTTTAGAATTATATAGATTTAAATTTATAATATTGATACTCTTCAAAATTCCTATTTTATCATTTTAAGACTTATGAAGTTATTGAATTATTTAAAAAATAAAAGCAATAATAATAATGAATTATAGTAATTCCACATTCACTAGTTTTACCACTGATTAAAGTTTATTATTTTTTTAAATATAATATTTCCAATTTTCATCTGAATCTTCTTCTTTAAGTATATATCTAGCCGTACTGCGTCAACCCTTTTTAATTATTCGTATTTTGATTCAGACAAGTTCCATTCCAAGCATTTACTAATTTCTTCTTTATTACTCAAATACAACGTTCATCGAGATTTCGGTCTCCCCATACATATTTTTTCAATATAATAGCCCTTCTATAGTACAGCATTGACTACTTTTTGGTTGCCATACTTTAAGATTTTTAAATTGAATTATAGAGGGCGTAGCACTCTCTTTGGTACGCAGCTCTTTAAATTGATTTTATTTAATATCAAAAATAAAATTTTATGGATTAATCTTTCCTTGTTTTCTCTTCCTGCAGTGCGTCTATGTAATTTTCCTTCCAAAGCATAGGATGCAATATGCGATTACGGGTACATCTTTTATCGACCTATGATGAAAAAGGTTTTCTTCTGGCATCCAGAGTACTCCAGCTTGTCGAATCTTCCTTCTCTTGCTATTGGTTTCTCTTTCTCCGATTTATCCTCCGTCTGTGCTCATTTTTTAGTTACCTTGCTGGGCCCTCAAGCAGCATCCGATGGAAAGGGCTTTCCACCCTATTTAAAATATATTATAATATAATAATAACTTTTGCTTATTTTGAGAATTCCAGTAGAATCTTACGAAATGTACATAATTTTATATTGTCAACGCTTAGGACTTCTTTTTCTTCATTACTTTCTAAACTGGGTATAATTCTGGTTCATTATCCATAGGACCATAATGCGACAAGCTTTTTAAAATGAAATTTCTGTGAAATTTGCTTATTGGTTTACCTTTTGCTCTGTTTATTAAAATCGCATATTAATATTTTTAAATAAGAATGTTTATTTAATTCAGTATTGAGGTTTAAGATTCTTTATTTTATTAAAGTTATATTAGAGATTAAGCTTGAAATTTATTTTCAAAATATTTGAAGTTACAATGCTAGTTGTTAATTTTCTTCTTACTTACTTAATATTTTTAGAGGATAATTTATTGGAATATTCTGATTATATTTTGATTTTTACCTGTGAGGCTTTTAAAGAGAAGTTAGTTATTTTATTTAATAATCCTATTATTTTAATTATAATAGACATTTATACTGTTCTAAAATGGATAATAATACTGTAAGATACTATCACCTATTAAAGCTTTTTCTTATTTGCACTGCTAAATTATTATTATAGACATTTTAGAGAAAGTCTTCAGTTAGTATTTTCTTAATATTATCTTTTATTAATAAAGTTGAAGAAAGAATGTAAGGGAAAGTTGAGCATGATTATATAAACAATTAGTGATGAGGTAATAACTTAATTTATACAATTATAAGAATCTAAAATTTCTCAAGTAAATTATGATTTTTTCAACCTTTCGTTTTCTTTTCTGAGCTTCTAATTAGATTTTTGTAATTATGATAGAGAAACACCTAAAATAAAATATTTACCCTACTAGCTTATTATTTTTAAGACATGAGGTCATACTTCTTAGAAATCGCTCTGGTCTTTAAGGGCACTTTCTTTGAAGTTATTTAACTTTTTTTTGAACTCTTAGACTTGTCATCCTAAGTAAGTTAATTTCTATATAATTTTATAATGAGGCTTCTATAAAATACGCACTGTATTAGAAAGGGGAGATTCTGAATTAAGTGTCTTTGGAGATTGCATACAAGACGAAGGAGTTTCCTAAGCTTTTTACAACTATTGAAGCTTAGCAATGGTAAGAGATGCTTTATGAAGCAGCTGTTTTGTTTAATTTGTAGTTTTTTGTTCTTCTTTCAATTACTCAACATTTAATAGAATAGTAGAAGCCAGCTCTTTTATTTATTTCTCCTAGATTTTATTCTATTCCTCCAATTTCTTCACATTTTAAGTTATTTATTATAACTCTTAAAACGACTCTTAGTATTTTAAATCTTTTTGCTAGTGTTCTAGTTGACTTTTATAGTCTTCTACACTAATTTAAAGGGTTTTAATAATGTCATCTTTTTTGCGTATTACTTCAGTTAAATGCAAAAGTTCCTTTTTGAGCTAAAGATTTTGCTCTTCGGAGTATTTTTAATTAAATTAGATTTGCAAGATATTCTATGTTTAATCACTCTTTATAATTGATTTTCTCCTATTTGTAAGAATCTCATGTGTTATTGTAGTAAGTGATTCCTGTGCTGAAATTTCTTCGTCTTACTGTGTTTGAACTTTGCTTACTGTGGTGTTTTCTTTTTCTCGTAACTCATCCATATAATTTGGAGAAACTTCGAAACTAAACCCTAACTAGTTTATATTCATATTATTTTGTTGAAGCTCCTCTGGCTTCTTTTACTTTATCTATGCATCTGTTTCTTCAGGTGTCATTTCAAAGTGCTTAGGACTTAGAAGTTAAATGGGGAAAAGACTATTTTACCTTTTAAGTTGGCATTCATTCAATAAATTTGGACTACTCAAATTCCTAGGACTTGTAAAAGTTTTGGAAGAGCTTTATGAATGGGTTTATATTTCTGAGTAGTTGTGATAATCTTGGAGTTGAAAGTAGGAAAATTAATGAAATGGTGATGGATTTTGAGATCTTCAGTTAGTCTAGAACTTTTATGCCAGTGTTCTTTCTTAGTGCACTTCAGCCATATTCATTTACTTTGAGTTGCAAATCTTAAAGTTAAGTCTGGAAGTAACTTCTTTTATTCTTTATGCAAATAAAGTTTTATATGTCAGTTTTTACTTGAAAGCTGAAAGACACAGCTTGTATTTAGCCTTTTTTAGCAAAAACTATTGGTCCGAAATGAGAAAAGGATTGTTTGGTATAATGTTTTAAATACCAAGGAATCATATTTAGAGATCTTTTTCATTGCTGAATTCGAACTATAAAAGCTTATCTGGACACTGGATTTAAACAAATTGGTATTCAGGTTCTCTCAAATTGTACTTTTGAATGTACTAGATATCAATACCAAATGAAATATTAACAATATCTTAAATGGAAACCTATTTTTCTGATTTTCCTTTTTTGTTTGACCAGCATATGCATTTTTGATCCTAACTTATCCATATAAACTTTTTATTTTTAATCTTTGTTGAGTGCTTGTATTTTGTAACTACAGTACCTGCCTTCATATGATAGATTCTTTGATCTTATTTAATTGCTTGATTATTTATACTCTGCTTAAGAAAATCAAATCATTAGAGAGTTTCCCTCTAATTTTCAAATTCTAGCAAATAGTGTCATTTTGAAGGTCGATTAGATTATAGAGAAATAATATTTTCAGTGTAAAGATGTACCTGACAAAATTAAGGATGCAAGAAGATTCTTTCTTTTAACTAAAGATACTAGTTGTAAACAGAAAGGAGTCCAGTTTAGACCACACCTCATTCATTCTCTTAACGATATTTGTTAAAGTAAAAGCCTCTTTTAATTTATTCCATTTTTAAGCTTTTGAGACTTTTAAGAATATTTTAGTATTCTATTTTTATTTAAATATTATTGTTTATATCTAAACTCACCTAATATTCCTCTACTATACCTATTTTTACCCATCTTTAACAATTACAATAGTGCAGTTAGTTATTATATTGACATATCATATAATAGATAGTAGGTAGTATTAAATACCCCAAGTATTATTTAACTCTAGTTTTATCATCATATATCTATCACATTCTTTGCTAAGCTAACTTCTTTAAGCTTTTATACTTTCTCTCTTATCACTATGATGTATAAATTACTCTCTATGTGATTGCACTAAAACTAAAACTAAAATGAAATGGATATAAGCAAGATATAACAAAAAGGTTATAGAGAAGTATGAAGGCAATTAATTAAAGATGGAATAGAGAATGAAATGGCTTATAGTGAAATAATAAGAGAGAAATGGAGTAGTTTAATATAAGAAATTAATGAAAATATTAAAGTTAAAAGCTGTAATGAAATATATGGAGAGTCCATTTATTATGAATGAATAAAAGTTTCAAACTTGACATTTTTTATTGTTAATATAATAAAATGGGAGCAAATTCAAGCTTCTACAAGGTTGATATTGAAAATGCTGCAGTCAAAGAAAATGAAGATTATTACACTGTCAAATTCTAAGCTTCGACTAGAGAACCAGTTGTATGGACAATTGAGAAATCGTTCACTGCTTTTAATTCGTTTAGTGAGTAGTTATGGAAAAAATTCCCTAAAATACCAGAGTTACCATACAAAACCATAACTAAAGCCAAATCAAGCTAGAAATTGAATTAAAGAAAAGCACATTTGGAGCAATTCTTGCGAGAGATAGTAAGTAGACCTGATATTATGACTTCTGAAGAAGCAGACCAGTTCTTTGAATTGGGAGCTCATTCTAAGGAATTGACATTATAGAAACCAGTCGAAGCTGATGTTGATGAATCTAGCAATGAAGTATAATTACCAATGCCTGTTAGAGATTACGATTTCATTGATGAAAAGCAAATTCTTATTGTTTTAATGGTAGATCTTGATGATACCTCAAGACTATGGTCTAGAATAAAAAACTTCTAATGGGGAAAGAATACAAATGAAATAGTTCGTCCTATTAGCATCATAAGAGTCTATAAAGTTACTAATTTCTAAAATCCTGAAAAATTATTTTAAGGTGCTACGGCAGTCCTTGAATTATAATTCAAATAGGTTGTCCATTGTTTTAGATGGAATAATGATTTAAATATGCTAGCAATCGGTCTCGAAGATGGATAATTACTAGGAGTAGAGCTTGATCTTAAGGCAGCTTCTCAGGAACAAAGTGAAGATAATGGAGTTGATGAAGATTTTGTATGGAAATCTGTTATTGGCATGAAGAAAACTGTAGATTTTTAGCCTCATTATAAGCCCATAACAGCCATTGCAGTTGATCATAAGAATTAGTAATTCATTTCCATTTCAGCTGACAAAATATTAAAGAAGTCATAAATGCCCTAAGGTTAACTTATAGGAGAAGTTTAAGTAGATTAAGGCAAATTAACTTGTCTTTAAGCGGATATTGAAAAGCAATTAGCCTATGTAGGAACAGATACTGGAATCATTGCTTTAGTAAATTTACAAGAAAGAACTCCTTTTGTTATTTGCAAATTGTATGTTTGCTAAGATGATCCCGTAACAGATTTGTTCGTAGATGCAAACTCTAGTTATATATTTGCTAGTTGCAAAGATTGAAGTTCATGTGTATTTGAATATACATTAGGCGAACAAGCTCCACATAAAATACTAGAATATCCAGGACGAGCAAGTAACAAGGCAATAACATGGGCTAGTCAAAAGAAAGATGTGTTCGTTGGAGACTCGCATGGAAATGTTACTGTTTGGGGACTAAACGAAACACCTAAATGTAATTCTTTATTTAGATGTCTGGAAGGCCCATAAAAAAACAATTTTTAGAGTAGATTATGTTAAGGATCATAATTTATTGTTCACAGCTAGCAAAGATAAAACATTTAAAGTATGGAAATTACCTGAAACATGGATCCCCGAACCATGGAAATAGTTCAATGAGGTTAATCAAGTTTCCAAAAAGGAAGTAGTAGACAAAATATTCAGTTGAGACATAGAAATTCTATAATCAATAATAACTTATTTAAAATCTTCTAATCCTGATATAAATCTACCTTACAATTCATTTAACTAAATTTAAACTTCTTGTCTGAATCATAATAAATATACCCATCTACATATAACTATTTAGAACAATTATTTTAATTTTAAGCTAATTAATTCTTAAGGATAGTTAATTTTAAATGAGTTATATAATAGAAAATACTTATATGCATTATTATATAATAATAAAATTAAAGCATAAATTATCTTACAGTGCCTATACCTTTTGAATACTTATTAAAACCCTTTGACGAAATGAAAAATTAGAGATAAATTAAAAAAGGATAAAATCTCGTTGAGCTAGATAGTAATAATAATACATAGTGATTAGACTCAAGCAGTCAAAGTAAAGGATATTTAGCAAGTGTTAAATAAAGAATCTAAAAGAAATAAATATTATAATGCTTAAAGGCATCTATCTTTTATTTTTATAAAATATCTAATTTTTTATTTAATTTGACATATTTTATCTCATTCACTTGCTAAACCATTCAAACTATCAAAAAGAAGTTATGACTTTATAGTTTCTACATACTGTAAGTATATGGAACTGCTTGGTTAGCTAAAGGTTGTAGCAATTGAAAGTAATTAGTATAAGAGAAAGGGGATATGAATTTTACAGTCTATTGTCTGTTTTAATTTAAATAAACAAGCGAATTCATTTTAATTTAGAGTTATTCTCTATAAAAATATGGGTCGCGTGAGGAATAAGACAATTAAGCGTTCTGCGAGACATATTATTGAGAAATATTACACAAAACTCACTACGGACTTCCAAGTCAACAAGAGAATTTGCGACGAAGTAGCCATAATTCCTTCTAAAAGACTGCGAAACCAAATTGCAGGATTCGCTACGCATCTCATGAGAAGAATTTAGAGAGGACCAGTGAGAGGAATTAGCTTAAAATTACAGGAAGAAGAGAGAGAAAAGAGATTTGATTATGTTCCTCCTTAGAGTGAAGTCGTATTCAAGGTTTCTGAGTTAGATGCAGACACAAAGGATATGGTTGAATACTTAAATATTAAGCTGTCCGAATGAAAAAACTGATAAATACTTTAATATTAAGCTAATTTAATTATGATATCAAATCTCTATCAAATTATGCTGCAAGCTCTAACTTATTTATAAAAGCAGTCTATTTTACCATTAATTTCAGCTTTAATAAATAAGCATTATTTACATTTATTAAGACTACTAAACATTGTAAGACAAATATGAGTAAAGTTAAAGCATAAATAACATTGATTTATGAGATAATATAATGCATATATCATAAGCATAATTTATAAAACTTTTAATTATATCTCTATTTGCGAAATCCTAAACATTATATTCTTATTAATAGAAGCAACTTTAAAATTAAGCTATCTAAGTTATTTTAATATCATTCATATTGCATTATTTTTATCTAGCATTTCATTGTCTTAATTCATATCAATTAAAATATTAAAAACAATAGCAAGATAATTATTATTTAAGTTCATCATAATTTGGAATTAATGTCTGAAGATTAATTAAAAGTAGATAATCATATTAATATCTATCTATTAAAAAGTATTAGTGACTTGGCATAAATATCTATAGTGAAATTCCAGTAATTGAAATAAATAATTAGATTATAATATTTTTGTTAAATCTTAATATTAATAACTTGCTTGCTTAACGATAAATACACTTATCAAATAGATAATAAAATGTTTTTAAGTATATTAAGATTGCTTTAATAAGGATAAAATATCATCATCTTATTAATGCTAATTTTTAACTTTAGCATTTATACATCTTAATTAGTTCAGATTGGTATTCATAAACCTTCTGTCTAATACTGTGATTACTATAAATTTATCATATAATAAAAATTAAGAGCTACAAGCAATGCTTACTGCATCTAATTAAATTTAAGTTATCAATTATTAATTTTATATAAATTGACTTATTCTCGCTAATTTAATAATAAAGAAAGCAAATAAAAGATTGATGATAAAGTAACTAAAAGAGGCTATTAGATTGAAATGAAGAATAATTATAGTTATTAATCTAAAGAAGTAATGTAATTAAAAGGTCTCAAAATAGAATAAAAACTAAAGCGGAGAATAAAGCGGCAATAGCGCCATAATCATCTTTTCCAGGAACATAATGGAGACTTTCCCAATATTATCTATGGTAAATCTACTGAACGCATTCAGGACTTTAGATAAGCTGTATAATAAAAATTACTTTAGGATAGTTTTGTGCGTAATACTTTTAACTTGTGTAATTTAATCCTTCTAAAAATTGTTCCTCTTTGAGAGAATTTTGCCAGCACCACATGTTAAATCTACTTTTAGTGTGGCATTTTCCTTGATCATAACTTGAAATATTTCTCCAACTTTCAATTTAGTTAAGATAAGGTTCATCGCCTGGATGAAGACTACAAAACGCAATTGTATGAGGAGATAAACTACATTCACAAGAAGAATAAATATCTACATCCTAAGCTGCTGCGCAATCAATTTATTCAATTTAACAAGGGACAGGTAATAAACTTCTTGATTTGTATGCTTCAATGCATTTGAAAGATGTAGCGTCTATAGGTTAGCACTATGAAGATTCGCAAACTGTATTAATTCTTGATTCATCGCAAGTTCCTGTGAAAGTTGTTTCTGCTTTTTAACTATAAGCTTCAAAGCATTTGTTGCTTCTGCATACTGCTTTATTTATGCATTGGTAATCATTCTTGCATTCTTCTCCTATTTATTTTTATTTTAAGCATTTATATTTATCATTATCTAGCATGCAAGCATAACCAACATTGCAACTAAAATCTTCATCTCCTTAGCATTCTTTATTTTAGCCTAACCCACTGCATCTTCCACCTGAACATGTTTTTGTATAGCATTCATAGCCAAAATCGCAAACATCACCTGGATATAATGGAATCTACTTGAAAGTTGCTTTTTCTTTTTAACACATTGATTCGTCATCTGCATTAACAACTGGTTAGCAGTAAGAATTTTCAGAACTTTCATTGCAAGGATTGACATAAAAAGATTTTTCATCAGACCAGTATTAAATACAGTGCTCTTTTTCTAAAGTGTGATTTTTGTCAACACAGTTCCATGTTTTGCATTCTAAAAGATTGAAATCTTTATAAAAATTAGCTTCTGCTTGATTATAAATTTAGTCTACACAGACATCAGTGTCAACTGTTTAAGAATATTAATTTTAGATATTCTTATAAATCTACAATTATTCAACTCTTGCAATAAAGTAATCATTTTCAGGCCAGTTTTACTTCCAGCATTCAACGTTTTATCTCAACTCAGTATGGCATTTATCTTGATCATTATTAAGTTGTTCCAATTCTAACCAAATTGCTTTATATAAGGAGAAACCCCAATCTCCAGTAAATTGTGAACAATAAGCGTCTCCATTTTAATTAAGACCGCAGTTGCATGAGCCTTTTATTTTATTTTATTCGTTTCCTTGCTAATAACCTTAGCAAAGTGTGGCGTCTTAATCACATTTCATAGGGGGTTAATCTATTGATAAATAAGGACTAGCACATTTTCCTTTATTAAGTCCAGTCTGTTCGCATGTGAAACTTTCGCAAGCTTCCCAGATTTTATTAGATGGGCAAATTTAATTGTATTCAGCTGATGCTTCAGTTGTAATTTGGAACTTTCTTGTACATCTTTGATTGAAGCATATTAAATTATTTTGGCAGGCATAATCATTGGTGCACTGTTCATTTGCGGTTTTTTACTTTTAGCATTAAGTGCCATCGCAATAATATCCAACTTCACATTCTGAGTTTAATTTACATTCACTTACTTTACCCTAACATTTTCCATTTGAACCGCAAATTCCACTTAAGCATTCATTATTATTAGAGCAAGCTATTCCAGGATATTTTTTTATTACAGCAGTAGCTTCTTAGCACTCTATTGAGTCTAAGGTTAAGTCTTTGTTGCAATAAGTTCTTAAATCATCATTGCAGGGGTTGAGCTTATAAGTATCTACTTGCTTTTCATATTAGATGCAAACATGTGGAGCTAGATCACTTGAACATTTGTAATTTGAACACTCCACTTATGTTTCAACTTTTTGCCATAAACCGTACCATGGATAAAACACTTAAGGAATGCAAGAATTTTCTTACCAATCAAATACCTATATAAATAAAAGATTACTGTGTCTCCTTCTCTTACAAGAATGTCTAATTTATACCAATCTTTATAAATAGCCGTGGTTTCTTTATCCCATTCATTTTAATACCAACATTCTGGATCAAAAGCGACTTTGCATACGTTGTTATCAACTCCTAAAATCAATTTTTCTCTCTCTATTTTATCCTTATAATAATTATCACCAGGCTAAGCTTCACAGTAGCAAACACTATCTGTACCATGAGTATCCATACAATCTCCATATTCAATTGTCAACGCACCAGCTGGGATTTATCCATCTGTATATGCTGTGGCACAAGTGGTTTTTCTATTTGAATCTAAGCAAGAGTCATACTCTACTTTAGATGCTTTGGTTGGAGAACAATATCCTACATCTTTAGAATCAATTCTCAAAATATAGCAGGACCCTGATGTGCAAGCATAATTTTTAAATTCTACGCTATTGCATGTATATTCGCCAAGTTCATACCCAGTAGGAAGAGACCATTTCTTTATGCATTTTTGATTTACGCAAATTGCGTCATTTGTGCAATGACTATCATCAGTGCATTATTCTCCAATTTATTTTTGGTTTACACAAGTGTTGTCAATTGATGTTAGCCCAACATCACATTTTTTCCAATCAGATGATGTACTACCAATTGATAATCCACCGCATTTACCTTATGAGCATTTTCCAATAAGACATTCAGCATCTTATGTGCATTTTATGCCAGGTAGCTTATCAGTTCTAGCCGTGCAGGATTAATCTCCGTTTTCACTTGGACAATAAAATTTATTTGGATCTGAGCATGGATTTAGTTCATAAGTTCCTGTCCCTTAAGTCGCTTATTTTTTGCACATGTTAAGATTAGGATTGCAAGTATAAGAGTCACCTACTGAACAGGTAGGCATGACAACAGGAAGCAATAACAATAAAAGAATGTAGTGTTTCATTTTATTATAAAATGTCTGAAAATTATTAATTTAAACTATACTGAATAAATATCCATATACAAGAAATTTACTTATTAACTATTCAAATAGCTACCAACTCTATTACTAAGTTACTACCTTCTCATCTACTTATGTGCAATACCTTATAAACTTATCACATTATAACTAATATAATCTATTTCATTTCTTATTATCACTTTCATTTCAATGCTATCATTTTTTAAATCATTCATCTATTTTCTATTTACTTGTTACAACTTTGATTCTATACGAATAGTCACTTAATAAATAAACTAATATAAGCAGTTTGATATAAAAGTGATAAAAGAACGAAAGAAATAAATTTAAAGTTGCTAGTATAAAAACTATTATTAAGAAAATAGGTTTAGAACTACATAATTTATAAATAAGATATTATTCTAAATTAATAGCTAAATCATTTCAAAATATTTTATACCTTTTTCTATTTTAGCTTATAGATCAATTCTATTTCTTTTCTATCTTATAATTCATATTTATACTACCAGCTTACTATTAAGCAGATATAAAGTCCTGTAATAAAGTTTGTCAGAATTTAAAAAGAAAGGCTAATGAAGATTTACTATATAGTATTAAACTTGTACTTATAAGGAAATAATGAAATAGAGCTATTTGAGAAGATTTTTTCTTATTATATGCAATTTTGTAAAGTTAATTACTTAAATTTATGTATTATTTTCTTAATTAATAAACTAAATAAGACTCCTTATCTAAATATTTTATTTTTAATTAGTTAAGCATAAACTAAATTATAATCATTTAGAATAAATAAAGCACATTTTAATTAAAAAACAACTTTATTTCATGCTTGCTTTTATTTTTTAATTTTAATATGAATAAAATTAGTCATTGAATTACTTAAAGTAACTTCTAATTATTTTATTAATGTTCGCTTAAATCTACTTCATTTATTAATTATTATTTATTATAATTTACCTTGACTACCTAGTGTTTTTCTTTCATCTAAATAAGTTTAATATAATAGATCTACTTAAAGTATCTTATTTTATGATTTTACTTATATACTGTTAATTTTTAATATGTATTAGATAACTTACCTTGCTTTTCCAAAAATTATGAGGAGAATTAGCTAAAGAGCTTTGAATGATGATTTTGGTAATTTCTACAATTGAATTACTTTTATTTAAATTAATGCTTCTTTTTATCTAAGCTACAGCTATCTAGCTTATCCAATCTTAATTCTAATTATTTCTTAAACTTTGATACCTATAAATGATTTCATAGAGTATTTGCTAAAGTATTTCTTTACATAATGAATTTGGAAATAAAAATATTAAAAAGTTTAAGAATTTATTTTATCTAAAGCTTTATTACAATCATAGTAGCTTATAATTAGTAGTGTAACTAAATAAAACAGAGCTGAAAAAGATAAGTAGAAATATATCCTAGCTTTGTAGATATCACTACAATTAATAAATATAGTAGATATAAAGATAATCTTCCTAATTAATAGAAAAAGCATAATCCTTTTAAATATTATATAAACATTCCAGAAATTACTTTTATTATGCTATTTAATTATCAACATATTTACAGAAGTGATTCTTGATGTATTGTTAAGACTTTAATCTCTTTTAAAATAATAAGTTAATAAATAACTTAAACTTTAGATCTAAATTGATATGCTTAGTGTCTTGTTATTTAATTGTTTTATTAAGATTATCAATTTAATATATTTCTTTAATCTTCAAAATTCTTTATGTATGCTTACTTAGATTTTTGGTAATATATTATTATTATATCACTAGCCAGCTACATAGCTAATAATAACATTTTTATTTTTTTTCTAATTTTGGCCTTTCGCAAGTAAAAATTGATATGATTATGCAAATAGTGAAAAAGGCCTTATAATGAAGCGATAGAAATGATGCACTTATATTTACTAAACTAAAACATTTTATTAGGTATGCTTATAGATTTAGTTAGTTCCAACTAAGACATAGTAAATATTCTATTTACTTAATCTATTTATATTCTATTTACTTTTTATTTTATTACAGCAAGATTTACACCAAGCTTTTAAAATAAAGTTTAATACTATTCTTCAATAAAGCTAAAAACCTTAGGCATGAATAAGAGAATCTGAAAGTAGTTAAATTAGAAGCTAGACTTTAAATTAAATTATACTAGATGATTTATTTGAGCTATACATATAAATATGATAGTAGTTTAGTATTTAGATCATTTATTAAATGAAGCTTATTAATTTAATATTATATGGGAAGCTGTCTTCAGAAAAATAAATTTAAAGAAGAATCTATTCAAAATAGCTTGGATCAGTAAAGAAGAAGACCGGCAGCTAAAGCAGGGTCTTGATATGAAGCTTAACCTTAAACTTTATAATCATAAATTTAAAAGTGATTAGACTAAGCATAAGTGACAGTTTCTTAAGCAAAAGCAGTAATTGTACCACATGCAGGATATGAATATTCAGCTTCTACTGCAGCATTTGCTTTTAAGCATATAGAAATAAACCAAAAAATATAAAATATTTTTATTTTAGGACCTTCACATCATTCTCATTTTTAAGGTCTTGCTCTTCCCTTTTGCTAAATTTATGAAACTCCTCTAGGAGATTTAATTGTTAATCAACATATTTGTGACGAACTTAGAAAGTAGGGTTAAGAAATTATTAAATGAAAAACAGCTGACCAGTAGGAAGAAGCTGAAGAGCATAGTTTAGAAATGCAATTTCCATTTCTTCGTTATTTAATTAATAAAACGAACAGTAATCATGTAAAAATCGTTCCTATTATAGTTGGAAATATTAGTCGATAAGCAGAAAAAATAGGGGAAGTACTTTCAAAGTATATCAAATCAGAAGATTCTATTTTTGTGATTTCATCGGATTTTTGTCATTGAGGTAGTCGCTTTAATTATACTTTTTACTAAAAATAAGATGGAGAAATTTGATAGTCAATTTAGAACTTAGACAGATAAGGAATTTAAGCTATTGAATCTTAAAAAAGTAGCAATTTTTAAAATTATTTGGATCTAACAAAAAATACAATTTGTGGAAAAAACCCTATTTTGATTCTGATGAACTCCATTTAAGCATAGAAATAATTAAATTTTGAGACTAAGTTTGTGAAATATGCTTAGAGTAGTTAAGTTAGAAATATGGAAAGCAGCTCAGTAAGTTATGCAGCTGGTGTAGTATATTTACCTTGTAATTAATTTATATCTAGTTATTAAATTTAAATTAAGCTAGCTCATATTATTTTAAGCAAGCTTTATTATAATACTTTAGGCTTTTAGTGGAATCATGTAATCATTAAGCAAAGCAAATGGAAAATAAAATAAACCAATTAATATCAACCAATTGTTTAACTACAATATAAATTGAAGAAAAAAGGTAAAATTATTAATAGATTTTGCTTTATCACTAATCAAGATTCAAAAATAAGCTTTTAAAGGATTAATATTTAAGAAATATCTTTAATAAAAGTAATCTTTAACAGATCCTAATTGATTTGATTAAAATTAAAATTAATTACTTGAAATAGTTTTTATTAGTTATATCACAATTTGTTTTGATTTTGAAGGATGATTGCTATTAAATTAACAAGAAATTAGCATAATTATTATAGTTAAAATATAGTAAGATAGCATTATAACTATAATGTAAATTTTAGAATTTAAATTATTATTTTAGTAACTTAATACACTATCTTGCCTTACTTTAACTTTAAGAAGTTACTTATCTCTAATTTTTTATTTTAACGTATTACATTTAAGAAATCCTTGTATCACCACTAGAATATTATATATATTAAGGATTATTAATTTAAAAAATAAGATATAATAATTTTGGAAATAAATAAGATTAAGGTTTAAATATTAAATAATTTAATATTTAATTGATAGTTTAGGCTTTTTATTAAATTTAATTATGCTCAACAATTCATTTATGGATTCTAGATTCTGATTTTTATATAACAAGAAACTAATACAAACTACAAGTTTATAGGCTATGCTACTTATTAACTTTCTAGCTATATATAATATTTATGAATAACAAATTTTAAATTTAAGAAATAAGAGTATAAGTGTATTAAAGTCTAATAAACAATTAATTAAATTTTAAGCAGTAATAAATATTACTCGTTTTTTTATTTTACAAATTTTCCTTTATCTTTGAAAATCTTTATTTTATGCTAACACTTAATTTATTCTTATGATTGTCAAATCATAAATTCAGCTATTTAATTTTATTTTTCAATAGCTAATTCAAAATTTTTTATTGGTGGCATAATTAGAGGTTTTTTTAACTATGGATAAGTTGGACTCTAAGTTTTTACTGTTTCTATTTTTAATTTTATGTTCTTTTAGATTATCTGTAACTTTTACTACGCTTTTCTCAATAATTAATATTTATTTTATTCTACAGACATAGTTTGAGTTATTTACTTCTAATGACGAACTTATTTCTTTTTTGTAGGTATAATCTTAAGCATTAAATTTTTTCTTTTATTAGTTGGACTTAATTTTTTCAAGTTTTATTACGAAAAAGTTGTATAGTTGGTACTTTCATCTAATTCATTTTGTTTTAATTATGTTTTAAAAGGCTTAATTAACTATTTATCTGAATCTAATTTTACATAATTATTTTTAATGCTTTTTTCTATAAATTTACAATCTGAGCCAGGCTTCATCCTTTTTTCCATTGATATTGAAGACTTTCTACTTTTTGGATTTTTATTTTTCTCGCATGAATTCAAATCGTCAAGTGAAGTATTACGAATCTTAGAAATCAATCTTTTAGGCTAAAAGTTGTTATTAGTTGAATTGTTAAGTAGTTCAATGGTGTTGCTTAAATTAGCAGGTATTTGCTTACATTTTTTTCTTGGTGTCTTCTATTTAATATTAATTACTTGCTCTTAGCTTTCTCTTATTACTCTTGAAATAGATCTTTTAAAGATGTTATATTTCTTAAGTTTTATAAAAAAGGTTCTTCCTTAAGCGTCAATGATAAAATCACATGTTATTTCATGAACAGTAAGGTCAACAGAAAGATTGTCCAATAATTTTATTATTGCAACCATCATTTTATCAATAGGCTCAGAGTTTTTCAATTCATACTTTATAAGTTTCCAATATTTTTATTGCTTACAGTATACTTTTATTTTTATTAATCCTCATAATTTTGCCTATTACTGTTCTTGTTCAAGCTTGATTGAATAAAAAATCCAGATTGGTTATGATTTTTTAGTTTAAAGTTAATCTTCAATTGAATAATTATTTACAAATACTTCTTTTAAGATTTTTTTAGTGCTGTAGTTTCATGTTGCACGAATAATACTAACAAATTTATTTTTAGTTAAAATGAAACGTTATAAAACATGTAACTTACCAGTGTTCTAATAATAATTTCAAACTGATATGCATTCCTCCAATGTATTTAACCCTTAGCAAATATCATTATTTGTTTTAGGCCTATTCACTTTTGATATAGCTAATGATCTGCTATTTTAATTTATCTTAGCAAAGAATTCTAAACTTTCCTGTAAAACTCTTAAGGAAACACCTTCTTATACAATTAATTAGCCAGTTTAATAATCTGTACATATTAAGAAAGATTTATTTCTTTCAAGATTACTTATTAAAGTTTCGGGAATACATAAAACTACTTTTTATACTCTAGACACTTGACTTAATATCTTATGAAAAGATAGTAAATAGTAAAAAATCGGTTAAAAGTCTTCTTATATGCTTTCTTCATTACATAAAGAACGAATTCTTGATCTTGTCATTTTTTAAATAAAAAGGAATGCAAAATGAAGATTAGTAAAGATTAAATTACTTAAGATCTTACTAAATTTTAATGTATTTACTTAATAAAATTGTAACTATTTATCACTTATTTCAGAAAATTCGTTGCTCTCTATATTGTATTGGCATATTTGCTTGCTTGCTTTCATAAAATATATATAGTTTCCTACATAAACTGGTGCCATTAAAAGATTCATTTCAGTGCTTTCTATTTTATTTAAATCTTTGAGTTCTTATCCGTTAAAATATGTCACTTTCTAAGTTTTATGCTATTGTGAAAAAATAAGAATTTTGTAGCTTGCCAAACTTACAATTAGTGTCTAACCTTTTGCTGAATTTTGAAAGTTAGCTATTTCTCACCTATCAGTTGGTATATAATAAACTTAAATTTGATCAAAGTACCCCTATAGCCCTACTCCTCCAAAAGTGAATATTTTATTTGAAATAACGCCTGCACTAAACTTATAAATGGGTTCTAATATATTTGAGATTAAATTTCTATTTTATGTCTCAAGATCAAAAACTTCACATTCTTCTCTTCATTTATGATCAAATTTTCCTGAAATTAGGAAGAGCTTATTATTGTATAGAACTTAAGCATGCTAGCATTTAGCTTGTAGACTTTTAAAGTTCTAAATCAACTCTTCTTATACATAACTTATGAGATTAGGTGAATTCTTACCTCCTGTTATTATAAATTTAGTATTAGTTATTTAAGTAAATCTAGATCCTTTGGAATTTGCTATATTCAAGCTATTTTTAGAAACTTTACCAGAAAGTAAATCATAGATGCATCAGTAATCATATTTAAAAGCTTAATTTGGAATAACTATTTAGCTAATAGCCTTATAATATGTTATAAATTTGTTATTATAGATATAATTGGGAATTTAGCTGTTGTATTATCAGAACTCTTTCATTACCTTCATTAAAAATTATTCCTATAAATCTGAAAACTATTTATTTTAACTAACTATTAAGGCAAGCTTTTAAATCAGCTCTTGAATATAGCTTAATGCTTCTTACCTCTAACCGTTATAAAACACTATAATATCATACTTATTTTATGTTTCCTTCTACTTCAAATTTAATTAGCTTTTCAGTTCATAAATTTTATTTTTGTAAAATTTGATTTCAGGTGCTTAAATATGCTGCATTAATTTAAGTTTCAAATCTTAAGAAGATACACTTTATATCTCTATGGCTTATATATTATCTAATAAGTTCATTTTTTTGCTTTACGTCCTTTTATTTAGCATTCTATACTTTCTAATTTCTAATTTGCTTCTAATTTTTTAATATTATTCTATCAAATTCTATGTGATTTTTCTCTTTTTCTCACACAAGAATGCATATCGTTATTCAATTTAATCATTTAGCGTTTTTGAGTTAGAGTAAATATTGCTAATGAAGGCTTATTCTTATTCCTATAAAAATTGGATATTTCCTGTTATTTTTTTAAAATACCATTGCAAGCTTGTATTTCTCTATTGCAAAACGTTTAATATACTTTAAAGTTCTGTTCAAAGTTTCTTTGCCTATAGAATAAGAAGTCAAAAAGAGTGGTTCTTATGAATACTAACTGTACATTTACAACATATTATTTGATCACAATCTTTGCAAAATAGTTCTAAGAATTAATTCTTATGCTTAGAGCAAGGTGTTTTGGCCTTTTTTAATATTTACATTGTTTTCTAGACTTCTTCTGGTTTTTTCAAAGCCTCTAAAATATTTTGCAAAGTTAACTTTTATTTTTCGCCTTCAAGCTTTAATTCTCTTCTGATTTTAGATGATTCTACTAAATTTTAAATAAGCTATTGAATGTCGTTATTTTTTTAGAAAGGTAGATTGCTTTATTTTTTATCAGATTCTGTGCTTAATTTGAACTACACAAAGCCATGCTAAGGACATTCAAAAAGATTGTTTTCTTTCTTCAAATTTAGAAAACAAGAGGAGCAATAAGCACAGTTACATTATAATGTTTTTAAACGTTATTCAATATTTTAATGACAATCTTAGCAACAATTTGACATTTTTAAAATAATATAAATATTTCATTTAACAGCTTCTTTAACTTGATGACTGCTAATGTTGTAAATTAGCAATTGGAAGTTCTTGTCGTAGAAATAAACAAAGCTTCCTATTTTCAAGGGCGTGAATATTCTGTCAAAGTCTACCAAAAGCTCGTCTAGTTCTTGTATATCTCCCTTAAATAAAAAGCACTTTTATAGCTTTTTTATATCCTTAAAAAGAGTTTTTATTTTTGTTGCGCCACTATTTGACTCATTAAGATCTCTCTCAGCAAAGAGTAAAATTTGATCAGATTTTAAATTGATAGCTATTATTTATGAGGGAAGAGGAAGACTCACATTTATTAACTATCATTTATCTTCTTAGGTTCGATAACTTTAAATTTCATACTGCATTTCAACATTACTTTATCCTCCAAAAATGTAAACATCTTCATTGTAATTCGCTATACCAAATTCTGTAACTGCTATTGGAATATCAGGTATTTTTTTGAATTGTTTTCTGATAATGTCAAAATACTCGCATTTAAACTATAAAAATTATTCATCATATTTTCCACTAATCAAATATATTTTATATGATTTCAATAAAATTCCATGGAAACTTCTTGGATATAGTGAGGCAAAAACTTATGACTCTGAATTAGATTCGATTCTAAATTCAGTTTGTGCATTTTTGCCTCCTGAAATTAAAAGAGTGTTATTGTCTAGCTATAATATTCTACTACCTTCTGGTATTACTTTGCTTCCTTTTACATTTTTCTCAAACATATTTTTGAAAATATTATATTTTCCTACACTAAAGATTCCCACTTATCTCTATGGGACTAAGCAAAATATTTCTGTAAGAGGGATATGAACAGGAATACTTTAATCTGGATTTACATCTTCAGGTAGATCGAAGCAATTGTAGTTGCACAAAGAATCTAAAATATCTGACATAAAATTTTTATGCTCCTCTCTGACTTAGCCTTCTTTTGCAACTTAAGCCAAAATAAGATTGAGCTAGTTTTACATTTAATTTTTAGCTTGCATCATATTACTCTTAGTTTAAGAAATTAAGCTTTAGATTTTAGAAATCTGCTTTTCTTTGCTATTTAGAAGTTTATTAAGGCATCATATTTCATTTTAATAGTTATTAAATTCTTGCTAGCATACATTTTAAAGCAGATACTCTTTAATATTTTTATCATTAATCTAAGTTTGAATTTGAACTTAGTCTTAGAATTTGAGCTTAACTTGAATTTATTGTTGAGCTTGCTGAATATGATATTAAAGCTTTCTAATGTCTGACTCTTCCTATTTCTGCTCTAAATCGTCTATGAAGCTGATTTAATCTTAAATAAAGTGCTTTTGTTCTTAAATTTTAAGAAACTCATTATGAACATCTTATCTAGTTTTGTCAAGTTATCATTTGAATTGGCTTTCAATAGATTCAACAATCTGCTTTTTTAGCTTATATAGTTTGTCAATATAATTCTTTTCATATTTGAATATCTTTTTAATGTTAAAATCTGCATTTTGAATAAGTTCACTTGCATTCTTTTTCTGCTATTGTAAAATATACACTAGATCTGAAAATTCCTTTTAAAACTCACTTATTGTTAAATTTAATTCAGTATAGTCATGTCCCTTATGATCGAATATAGTACACTTGCAGCATATAAAAACATTACATTACTTACAATAAATTTCTATGGGGATTTTTAAGTGCCTATTGCAAGTACCTACTTACGTTAGATTTTATTCAGCAAATAAGTCTTATTGAGTATCTATCAAAGGAGTGTATATTCCTAAATCAGTTCTATTAAGCTTTTTATTAGGGGAATCTTCAATTGTTATTCTTTTTAGTTAATTTTCAAATTCTTGTTATTCTCCTTGCTATGAACGCGCTTTTTTCTAAGCAATCTAAAGTTCCTCTTTTTTTAGTGGCTACATTTTTATAAGTGTTTCATCTTCTTCGTTGCTCTAACCCATCAGCTGAAATTCTTCGTTCTTCCTCAATACGTCAATTACTTTTTAAAACATAGGAGGCTGTTCAAAAGTATCAGATTCAGAGGTTGAGCTTTACTTTTAATAAACGATTTTATAAGATTGCTTAGGTGTCTCATTAAATTTATTTTTAGACTAGAATTTAAGTCCCTCTATCTTATCTTTATATTTCTTCTAGCTTTGCTATTATAAACTGTATTTAGATTCCTGCGATATATACTCTTCTGACTAACAGCTTTCTTACTGAATTATTTCAGCATAGAAACTATCTACTTAATGAAGCTAAGAATTAAATACTGTACCATCTACTTTACATCTGAATACATTGCGCTTTTAAATTTCTTTAGATATGCAATTGAGGCAATAAACGCATTCACATTCCAAAGTTGTTTTAAGATGTTCGTTATCATCAAACTCGTATTTGCAAATTTCGCAGATTACTTAATCCATTATTTAAACAGCTTTCTATAAATTTAAAATCAATTCTATATAAATCTTTTTACTAGCTTTCAACTCTAAATCATATTAATTGAATATTAGTCCTATATCTAAGAACTTTTATCATTATATATCAACTTAATGGACTAATTTCTATACAACTACATAAAATTAAAATTCTTTAATAAGCTATTAGAAAATAAGTTTTCATATAAAGCATTAAAATTATAATTTAAGTATTAATATAATTAAACTAAATATTTAATTAACTTATAATCTATTATTAGAATTCATAACTTTAGTGCTCTATTATAATGCTACTAACTAAATTTCACTAAAATACATGAAATACCTAATCTAGTTTTTAATTAATTAAATTATTAAGTTAAAGAGTAATAAAATAGTAAGTGCTTTCAATAAGATTTATAAGCTTATAAGATTATAATATCAATAAGTTTAAATAATTAAAGGCTAACTTTTAGCTGTTTTAATTTACTTTTGCAACTAAATTAGTTTATCTTTATAATTTTATTTAATTAGCTTAAATCTATTTAATAATCTATAAAAGAGTAATTCTTTACACTTCTATAAGAAAGCTAATTCTTGTTAAAGAATTAAAAGATTATTGATATTTTTTATTACTTTTAGCTTAAACTAAAAAGATAGAAGTTTTAAAATAAACTAATAATTATTAAAATAAACATACTGAGGTAAGTATATCAGGCTATATATATTAAGAAATGTAAGCCTATCATTTGCTGTTATAGATAATGACAGATTATATGAAATAAATCTGATTTGTATGGATTTTATCTACTTTGTTATTACCCTTTATTTTTTATTATTTATTGGCTAGCATAGTTTGGATACGCTTTTTTTTAATTAAATTAGTTAATTATTTATTTTAACATCTTTATCTTAGAAATTTTGAGGCTAATAAATGTTTAGAAATGTTGTCAAAATAAAGGAAGGAAATTTAAAAATAAAGTTAATTAGTATTTAATTAAGCTTAATTCTTAACACAATTGATTGGTATCTCAATCTTACCTTATATGACTTTATATACATTTGCTTGGGTTAGTTTAAAAGCAATCTAGTAAAATTTAGATTAACGAAGAAATAAACAAAGAATAATAAGAATTAAAGAGGAGAGCTTTATTAGCACCAAGTTAAATTAATCATAATAAAAATAATAATTATCCTATATATCTAAAATGCTTTACTAGCATCCCCATTTATTCTTATTAGCATTTATTTTTATAAATTAAGCTCTTAATAATCAAAATATTCATGCATTTGCATGTAGAAAAACTTATAAATAACTAAAAATAAAATAATGCATCTAATTTAAAAATTATTAACATTTGTAAAGATCTTAGATTATAACTATTCTATTTAACTAAGCAAAAGTAGTTATAAGTAGCTATAAAATAATAATAAATAGTTAAATATAATCTAAAAAGTATTATTTCCATAATAATACAGGGTATTAATTTAAGTTTACAGTTACATGTAAAAAAAAGCTGAAGGGGTATCTAAGTTTTAGAGATTGGTATTTAATTTTAATTTTAGAAATAAAATAAAGAAGGAAGTATAAAATAGAGACTGACTTAAAATACTAAAGGAAAGTTTAAATTAATCCTTTTTCACTTTTAAATTCTAAATTATTGCAATGGCAAGCAATGAGTTCTAGAAGTCTAATTATTCAATTGTTTATACAATTATTGCTAATAATGAATAGACTATTATTGAGTTTAACCCCAAGAACGTAAAACATCATCTTTTAATTGTAAGAGGGATTTTAGGGAATGTAGAGACGGAGAAAAAATGTTTTCTGCCTTATGAAAATAATTATTGCTTATACTACATACATAGTAAATCAGTTACTTATTTATGTATGACAGAAGGATAGTTTAGTAAGAGGCTTGCTTTTAATTTTCTTGAAGACGTTAAGTAATAATTTTAGCTCTGCTTTAATATTTCCGAAATTCATGGATTGAATCCATTTTTATTATCCAAAACTTTTCTTCCAATTCTTTAAAACCGAATCAACATTTTTAACCAGATTGAAATACATCAACAGCTTTATGTGCAGTAGATTCAAAAACTTTATAAAGATTTGCAAGAAGTATAATTAGTAATGAGCTAAAACTAGATAAAATGTGCTGAAACAGAAAATTTATATGCGAAAGTTTAATAGAAGATTGATTATATTGACTCTGATAGTTCCTTCGCGTCGAATTCTCCTTTAAAATAAATAAGAAATAAAATATGCTACAAAAGCATTATACTAGGGTTAATGGCTTTATTAATTGTGATAATCAATATTTACTTTGGTAAGCTATAATTCAGTATATATTTTGGTTATCAAGAATACAGCAGAAGGAATTGAGGTTGACACTTAATTCTTTTGTTTTTAAAATAAACTTTCAAATAATTTCAATTTTGAAAGTCATTTTTGGCTTTACTTATACAATAACTTTGTTGAATTTTTATTCTGGTTGAAGATTTTAGTCTTATTTTATTTAATTATGTGTTTTAATCATGTTATGATATCGAACTAAGCTATTCTACATTTTAAGCAAATTTTGCCTATTCCTTGCTAATAAAATTTATTTCTTAGCCTAATTTTATAGAATTTATCTATTGAAAGAGAATATTTTCTTTGTAGAAAATTATTTTTTATGATATTAAATAACTTAGAAATTTTATTTAATTATTTGTCACAATTATTAATTTAAATCTCATGCGAAATTTCTAATTTCTAACTATGAAAATGCATAGCTTCATTTTAAATTAATTTCAATATGATTGAGTTTGATAATTATGCTTCTGCAATTTTTTAAAGAAATTCTAAGTTATCTTCCTTTCTAATTATTAGAATCGCAATATATTTATACTTCCTAAAATTTGATTTAAGGTTTTTATGAGTTTTCTCTTTCATTATTGTATTATAGTTCCTAGCAAAATTAAAATTTATTAAATTATTAAATTATTAATTTAAAACTATTTGCATATTAAATCTAATTACAGTTTGAAGGTTTAATAATTAAATTTAAATATAGATATATTGTTGATCAAGAGCAGTCTAATGTAATATTAATATTATATAATAAGATAATATAAGCATCATATTGCACTATAACTATTAATATTTTTATTATTTCAAGTAACTTATTTCAATTAACGTAAGAGAGAAAAGCTTTCTTTATAGTTTAGTTAATTTAATATCCTAAATGAGTTGAATTATATAATAACCTTTTATTAGCTACTAATGCTAGCTTTATAAATAAGTGAGAGCAAATAAAATTAAAAGCTAAAATATCTTTAGAAGATTTTAAGATTCATAATGGAAGATTTATTAGAAATACCTATTTGCTTTGTATGCTCTAAAGATTTGAAGAACCTTTCTGAACTCGCTAGATAAATGCATATTGGAGAATGTCTTGATAAATAAATGGATCATCCAAGCAAAGAACTTTTAGAAAAGCTTCCTAGTGCAAATACATCTGATAAATACTGTTTAATTGATGAAGAGTAACTAGGACCAGAAATTTGAAGAGGAGCGCCTGATTTTGATAATATGAGCTGTGAAGAATTAAAAGATCATATGGCTAATTATGGAATGAAAACTAATTTTAAGCCAGATGAAATGAAAAAACTTTTAAGAGAAACTTGGCTATTTTTAAATCATAATATATTTCCAGAAAGCCTTAGAATTTATCTTCCCGACAAACACTGAATATCACTCATATTAATACTACAAAAAACACTTTTAATTGTAATAGTATAGTTATCATTGATTCCATTTTAAATTAATTGATTATAAAAATATTAATTAATTGCTTGCTATTCTAATTATACCTTTTAAGTTTATCCAAGTAAATTTCAGCCTATAATCTTTATATTTCTTTTAATTAAGTCAAGAAAATTTATTCATAAGCTCTTACTTTTAGAATTTAATCAAATAAGCAGTTAATATAAATTTTAGCTTTTTATCTAATATACAAACTTGCAACTAGAAATATTACCACTTTCTTTATAATTTACTCAATTAGATATTTTTAAACATGATTGAATATGATTGAATATGTAAATTTTAAATGAAAGTAGATTTATTAGTTTTTAATATTTTAAATCATCCTTAATTATTCTTTATTTCCATAAAACTTAATTTCTTAGCTTACCCAAATAAATAACTTTAAATAAGAAAATCATGGAATTCTTTCTTGAAGAGTTCCATTTTAAATTTGTTATTAGGTAGTTATGAATAATTTAAATTCAAATTATTTAAATTTAAACATAATTAAAGAAATTATTTATTTGACATTTTTTTTCTGCTATTTAAGCGAAAATTTTCCATATTTTATAATTAGAAATGAACGACACTTCTCGGAGTATTTTAACTGTTTAAAAGGATTTCCATCGGGTGTCTATATTAAAGAATAAACTCCTTTATGTGCATTTAATGACTAGGAGGTTATTCGACAAATTTTAAAATTAAGCAATAAAGCTTAATATACCAAGCTTCACAACTCATTCTTTCCTTTATTTAATTTAACTTTATAAGTTGCATTCCTCTTTGATAACTCATTTTTTGAGATTTATTTTTATAATGAATTTATTTTAAATATTTTCAGTCTTTTCTGAATTGGCAAATAAATATTTCATCTTCCAAGAATTTCATGTTCATAAAGTGTATTTTGTGTATTTTATAATTGTGTTTATATGATTATACTTTTTTAAAAGTTTGCAAATGAGAGATTAATTAAGAGCATGTACAAAGGAAATTCTTTTTTTTATTTTGCATTTCACTTTAGCTAACTTATAATTGAATAAATTAAGTTAAAATGTAACTGTTTGATTCTTGCAATCCTTTTACTTTTAACTATAATTTATTCAAAGAAATAATTTTTTATCTTCATCATTTTATTAATTACAATTTATACCGATTTAGATCAATTAAATAAAGATATTATATTTTTAATTTATAAGCTTTTCTTTAATTTTTGAAATTATTTAAAATGTGATTTTAATTAAATTTATCTTTGTTTCTTTTTATATATTTACTATATATTTTTTAATATGTTTGGATTATGTAAATATTATATGTATTTATTGGATTTAATTATTTATACTTTATTAATCTTTCTTTTTAAGAAATTTATTTTTTCTTAATCTATTTTTTATTTTAGTTAAACTCTATTGTTTTTTAATATTTTAATAGATTTTAACTATTTATTTCATTATATAAAATTTGATTATATTTATTTAAACACTCAATTTTTTGACTTTATTTATAAGTAATTTCATAATAATAACTTTTATAATTTTAAAAATAACTTAAAAATTTATTATTTTTCTCTTCGTCTTTTTTATATTTACTATTTATCCATATAATACTTTTATTATTTTATCTAGCATTTCTTAAATATATTATATTTAAATTATAAAAATCATTCTTTAGGATATTTTACTAATTTTATTTATAATTTTTATTTAAAAAGTTTATTTTTTTAGCATAATAAAAGTTAATTTTTCAATTTAAAGTTTTTTTAATTTTAAATTATAATTTTCTATCTTTATTAATGTTTTTCTGTGATTTATAAATATTTATATTTTTTTATATTTATTGAGAAAGTTATACTTATTTGATTTATATACTTTATGACAATTTCATTTTTTATTTTTATACTATATCTTTAACTTTTACTAGCCTTCTTTTTATTTAATTTTATACGTTTTTATAATAAAGATTAGTTGGATATTTATTATTTTTAATCTAAATTTTAAGCATCAAAGTTTTGTAATTAATGAATCTTTTAACAATCATTATTTTTTCACTTCAAGTTATCCTCTTAATTGCCATTTGACTTCTTTAATAAATTTAAAAACTTAATTATACGACATAGAAGTAAAAATTTTAATTT
Source organism: Loxodes magnus (assembly GCA_946699065.1). Taxonomy (NCBI): domain Eukaryota; phylum Ciliophora; class Karyorelictea; order Loxodida; family Loxodidae; genus Loxodes; species Loxodes magnus. The sequence continues at coordinate 821,865 of CAMPDV010000025.1, read as the reverse complement.
GCATATTATGATTTAAAGAGAACTAAATTATTATAATTTCAATTTAATTAGCAAAGAATTTATTAATGTTCTTATAATTAATAATAATCCTATATTAATTTTGTATAAATATTTTAATTTTACTTAGTTATTATAAATTTTAATTAAATCAGCAAACTATTACAAATGCTATATCATACTTCGCTTTTATTTATTTTATACATTTTTTTATTTTTCTACATTATTCAAAGTGATATGGACTTTTTATAAAATCCGTTATATTGCAAAGTTGATAAAAAAGTTAAAATAAAAAATTAATATTATAGTTATATACTATTTAATAAAAAGCTCTTTAGTTTATATGCTTTAAGCTTTTATCTTGCAGCGTATTTCATCTTTTCATTTATGAAGTTGTTAACTTGGCTTTATATCAAAATATTTCATTTTTTGAATATAGAATTTAGTTATTCTTTAAACTAACTTAAGGTTAGTGAAGTTTAATAGATTTAATATTTAGATAAGATATTGTGTATTATTATTAACTTAATGAGTAAATTGCTTATCTTATGATAGCTATAGATTAAATATTCTTCTTTATTATTTCTAAGCTTTAGTATATTTTCCATCTTAAGTAGACTTAAAATTTGAATTGTTATAAGATAATTATTGAACCCAAATTTTATAAAGAAATAACTTAGTTGGCTTTCAACTAAATTGTATTTAGTGAATTTAAGGATTAATCTAATAAACAGTAAATTACTTTGCTATTAAATAATAAAAGCGCTATATAAATAATTGAAGAAGCTAATGAAATAATGGAATATAAGTAAAATAATCTTTTATTCTAAATTTATTATTATTTTTGCCCCTTTCACTTATAAAATTTCTGCAGAAGGCTTTGTAAACTTTCTTTATGCTTCAATAAGTAGTAAGATAGGACAGCTAGCATTATCCCTCCAATAACTTTTTTAAGTCTGCTTTCTGGAAACATCATCCATTTAGCCATAAATGCTAATAATTTAGACTTATGCTATGTAAAAGGTGGATACCTAACATTAAAAGGATAAATATTTATGCATCCCTTATGAAAAACTGATTTTGCATTTGACATGTTCTAAAATCCCAACTTTCCATAGTATCTTCCCATTCCTGATAAACCGATACCTCCAAAGGGAAGATTTTAATTTCCAGATTGTAAAACAGCTTCATTTACAACAAAAGCTCCACTTGTAGTTTTATTCCTAACTTCTCTAGCACTTAATGAACATCCAAAATAATAAACAGCTAGTGCTTTTTCTTTAGCATTAATGAAATCAATAGCTTCTTGAAGCTAACTAAAGCTATACATGGGTAACAGAGGACCAAAAATTTCTCCATTAGCGATTTCTGATTTAAGATCAGGATTTTAAATGAGAGTAGGTTCAACATATTTTTCTTAAACAATTATTTTACCTCCATGAATAATTTGTCCCTTACTACCTTCAAGGAGTCCTTATAATCTTTGTGCATGATTTTAACTAATAATTCTTCCATAGTCAGCACTTTCCTGAGGATCCTATCCATAATACTTTATAATAGTCTCCTTTAATAAATTAACGAATTTTTATTAGATATCTTTGTGTATCATCAAGTAATCAGGAGCTAAGCAAATTTATCCCGCATTTGTAAACTTTCCTTAAGCAACTCTTAATGCAGCATTAGTTAAATTTGCACTTTTATCAATAATGGCAGGGCATTATCCTCCAAGTTCGAAAATACAAGGAGTTAGATTTTTAGCGGCTGCTGCATAAACGAGTTTTCCTTTTTCAATACTTCCTGTAAAGATTACTTAATCCCATCTCAACTCCAAAAGCTTAGTAATAACTTTAACTCCTCCTTAAATACATATGTAAGACTAATTATCTAAATAAGTGTTAATTAGTTTGTTTATAACTAGAGAAGTATTTGGAGAAACTTCTGATGGTTTTATGATTGAAATATTACCAGCAGATATAGCATAAATCAAAGGAGTTAGAACTAAATGAATTGGAAAATTTCAACATCCAATTATTAATACAACTCCTAAAGGCTCGTACATCACATAAGAGTCTGCAGGTCCAACTAATACGGGAGTATCTAAATGCTAAGGTCTAGCCCAACAACGTAATTTGTTTATTACTAAATCAATGTGGGCTTTAACCACATCAATGTCAAAAGTATCAGCTTAAACTTTGTTTCTATGCAAATCTTTCCAAAGTGCTTATCTCAACTCCTCCTGAAGTTCTTGCAATCCGACCTTTAGCCTCTAAAGTTATTTAATCCTATAAGAAAGAGGCTTAGAAGTTTGTTTTTTTAGCTACTGTTGAAGTACTTTATAGCTAGATTCAATGGATGAAGCATCATCAGGAATTTCCATTTTATTTGTAAATAAACTCTTCTAATCCATTCCTTTATATGTTATTAAAATTTTAATATCCCTTATTTGTCAATATCCCAAAAATAGCTTTAATAATGCTAAATAAATAAATTAAAATACTTGATTCTTTACATACACTTTATTCATATAGATCTATAAATTTAGCCTATTTGGAAATATATCTTCTATCTAATAACTTAATTGAAATAAATAAGAGAGAATTGAGCAAATATTATCTAAGGCATTTAATTATTCTATATCAATCATTTCAAAGCAGCACAAATTAATAATATTTTAGGATTTAAAGCAATTTTACAATCTTATAGTTAAAGCATATCTAATTTATATTTTTAACTACTTACTTTCTATATCATAAAATAGTTAGTTAACTACCCAAACTTTTATTCATTAAGTTAATTTAGAACTTATCCATAGAATTTTGAAGTAATTTTAAATTATAGAACTTGCTTATGAATTAATAATTCAAAAGGAAGCAAATTTATTAATTTAGAATAAATGACTAATTATTAGCTTTACATTTATAGTTTAAAACATACTGAGAGATAATATATTATATTAATGGGCAAACTAATAATTAAAGACTTAAATATAAAAGAAATAAAGAATGAAACTATTTATTAATACTAAAATATTAAACTTCTATTATAATAAAAGAATCTTTATAGCTTGCTATTTAATACTCGCAATTAGTAATCAAACATCTTTTGTTCTTTTTAAATATTAGTATGCTTGTAATTGAAAATTTTTAGATATAACAGATAATTTAAATAAAATTATTTACGAAGACGGATTTACCATATATTGTTTGAGGATATATATAAAAAATTCTAATTGGAATTAAAAAGGTTAGCTTTTAGGATTAAGTAATGGATTTATGAGGTATTCTAAAGGCAATTAAACCACTGAATATGAATTTAATTTAACTGGAAAGGTCTGTAAAAATTTGCTATCTCATAATCTGTAATAAATTATTTGAATTAACCTAGAAATTTGCCATTAAACTTAATGAAGCTTCAATAATCCTAAAAAGGCAAGAGTTACTCAATAATGTTAATTAATTTTTCTCTTGTCAAGCTCATTTAAAGTCAGCTATACTTTGATGATTACATTACTATTTTGCATGGATTTTATAATAATGCAAGTCAAATTGTTAGTATACTTGAAATTTACTCATTTTATCGTATAAAAGTGATAGTAAATCTATAAGAGATAATTAATTGAATAATGTATAAACTTAAGAATTTAGTCTTTTACTTCTGCTAAGAAATTAAAGATATTAGAATATTAATAGACAGATTCATCAAAAAACTAAATAAAATATTATAGTCCAGAGTGAATGATGATACTCTGAAATTCGCTAGATATCTTTGACTGTGCATACATTGAATTATTAGAATTTTGCTATCATTTATTTAAAAATTTTATGATAAAAATTGATTTTAAATACGTTAAACTTATTCAGAGTATTTAATAAAAGTCTAAATTTAAATTAAGAAAAAGGAATCATAAAAAAATAATGTAAATCTAGATTAAAGAAAGAACTCCTACAACTTAATATTAATAAATGATTGAAGAACTTATTAATCCAATAATTTTACATTCTATAAAATTTTAATACAAAGTAGAGCTGTGAAAAATAAGTGATAGAACTATAACTTTAAAATCTGATAGAATTGAAATTTTTATGTGACAATTTTCCAAGAGAAATAAACCTTTTTATAAATTTAAGAAATAATGCTTAGCTTTTATTTTCTTTTTGCATTACAAATTTTATTTAAATGATTTTTAGATTCTGAACAACCAAAAAAATTTAATTTAAGAATATCGTCAAAATACAAAGCAAGATTTAATATAAATAAAAGTTTAAAATGTTCTAAATCAAAATATAAAAAATTGATATTATCTAGATTATAGTTATTGTTAAATGAAATAATTAACAATAAAATTAATTAAATATTATTGCATAAGGTTTTAAGTACTTTTATCCAATTCTTAAAAATTGTTTCATCATTCGAACTAAATAATAGCTTAGTTTCTAAATCATATCATAACTTTTCTCGATTTGTTCAACTTTAAGCCTAAGATTTTGGATCAACATAATCAACTTTTTTTGAAGGAGTTAATGCTACAGATGTATCATATGCTGATTTATTAATAAAAGAAAGATTTGGAGTTTATTCACCCTTTAGAAGGATATTAGGCTTTTTCATTGACTGGCCCTGAATAAAGAGATTACCTTAACTATATTCTTTTTTTATTATTTATTTTTTTTAATTATATCTTCATCTAATTGAAGCTCAAATGTATAATATGCATTATATAATTCCTTTTTTCCTCCTTTTAGTTCTCGATTTTTTTAAATAATTTATGTATCAATATTTGAAATACACTCAAGTGGAATTATTCTCATAGGCTTTACAATAAAACAATTAGCATTTCAATAATCTTTATAGTATCTAAACTCTTTTTAAGTAATTTAACATCATCTCTATATTTACAACTGCTTGTCTAAATTACCTGGCTTATATTTGAAAAGCATGCTCTCAAAAATAACACCTTCTTACATAATAAAAATTTCCTAATCTCCAAGAATTTACGTCCTAAGAATGGTTGCTAAAGATTAAGTTGATTTTTAGGTTTGTATAACTCTTATTTCCTCTTAGCAATCTAATTAGCATTTTGAATTGAGAGTATTTTCTTATGAGGGCATATCTAGAATACTATTATCATACTAATCTTTTTCTTCATTTTATTTCTAATCTTAACTATCTTCAAAATTATACATATCAAATAAAACTTCAGCTGTATTTTTATCTTCAAAGCGCTATTAAACCATATCAAAAACATAAGGAATCGATTATTCTTATTGATCTTCATTGAATTCACTCTTTATTTCTTCACTTTGATCACTTAAGCTAATTTCCTTAAAAATCTAATCATTAAACAATGATTAATTATATTGAGTATCTTGCTTATCATATTCACACTTACAAGTACTAAAATCTATAATCTTATGCTTGCAATCACATGAGCTACAGCTTCCCATATTATCTAAAGAAAACGTTAAAATAATTCAATTTATTACACTTTATATTATATATTCATATCTTCAGCTTACTATTAAGTATCTTTTCTTTTATTACTTATATTTTAAATCATTTCTATTAAATTGCGCTAAAGCAAGTCATCACCACAAGATATAGCTAAGATAGGATTAGAACAAAGTAAAAGTTTGAGTAGTTATATAAATATTGGCATGCAGTTCTAAAATACAATAAATTAAGCTTAAGAAATTGATACTTTGATTAGCTTTGATATCCTCTTAGCAAAGCTAATTATTAGTTTCTAATTAAAGTTAATAGATACTCATTTGGATTACCTATCTATTCAAATTACCTTATTTAGAGTAATCTATAACTATCTTATTACCCAAAATGATAAAACTAAAGTGTTAGCTGATCAAATCTAAACTTAAAATATTGGAAACAAAGATTATTAGAATAAATAACAAAAAGTGTAATAGAATTATATCAACTAAGTATTAATAATAATGCTATCTATTATATTATTAACTTCATAACTCTTTTCTTTAATTTTATTTATCTAAAAATAAAATACATTAATCAAGAGTAGAATATAGCATATTCATACTCCTTAAACTATAAATAAGTGAAAGAGGACTTAAATATAAGACATTTGTCATAAATTAATAGGTTTGTCTATATTTAAGCAAAATAAGTGATAATTAAGTTTTCACTTTAATTTTAGTTATAATAATTATATAAAAAAGTATTATTAGCAGCTAGTCTTAAAATATTTATTACTTAATTATTTTATACTTATACATTCTGAGACTTTTTAACTTATTATTAGAAACATTCTCTTTTATTTTTGCTTGATACATATTATTTCTGTATGCTGTTCTAACTATAGCTTTTTCTTTTCATTTATATATAATATCTTTTGCTAAAACTTTAAATTAAATTGAATGAGCTTATAATAAAAGCAACTATAAGCTAATTAAATTATTCTAAAAATAAATGCTTAATATAATTTTTATTAGTAGACACACTTAAGCTAAATATTCATGCTGCTATAAGATTTTTAGCCAAAATGATAGTTTTCATCATTAAAAGTTCATAGTAACTATACAAATAATAGCCTTCACTATCAATTATAAAAGCTTTATTGAGCTATTTTCTTATATGTAGTTTATGAAGCTACTAAAATAATGATAAATAGATTTAATAGCAAATAGTTTATAAGTAATTATAGAAAGGGAAGAGAAAGGAAAAGTAAGCTAATAGTTAAGCAGTAGGAAAGTAGGAAAGAAGTATGTTAAAAATGTCTTTTATAGGAATAGTTATATCTATACCTTATTTATAATTTAACGCTCTAAATTTATTTATATTTGCTTTAATCTTCCAATTGTAGATCTGACTTTAAGTAATAAAGAATAATTGTTGATAGTAGGAAGTATTTGATAATATGTAGATGTATTAACTAAATTTAATTTCATAAAAACAAATAAGCAGTTAGATGAATGTAAGATTAGGAAGCACTATATAAGTAATTTTTATTATTAAAGGAATATCAGTTGATTGAGGAAATCGGTAAGGGGGGTAATTCAATTGTGTACAATGCTAGATGCAAAAAGACAGCACTACATTTTGCCTTAAAAGTAATAAACAAATAGAAAAATGCTCTTTCAGGTCAGGAGACAAATCTTTTGAACGAAATTGAAATTTAATTCAAAATGAATCATAAAAACATAGTCCAAATTTATAATTTTTTTCAAGATTAAGAAAACTTTTATTTGGTATTGGAACTATGTAAAGGAGGAGAATTATAGCAATACATTGAATAATATGGAAAAGTAGATTTTATTTAATGTGCAAATTTAGTTTAAGATATGTTGCATGGATTAGACTATATTCATAAGCAAGGAATCATTCACAGAGATATTAAGCTTGGAAACCTATTTTTAACTGAAGATTATAAATGCTTGAAAATAGGAGACTTTGGGTTAGCAATAAGAGCTGATTAAAACGGAGAATATTAAGACGCTATCTGCGGTACACCAAATTATCTTTCTCCAGAGGTAATTTAATAGTAAAAATATAATTAAAACTCAGATCTTTGAAGTGTAGGATGTGTTGTTTTCGCTCTTCTAACTGGATTTCCACCTTTTCAATCGAACTCTGTTTAAGAAACACTGAATAAAATAAGATAACAAGATTATAGTCTGCCTGGGTACTTAAATATACAGTCTTGTTAACTTATCAAGTATTTGCTTAAAGTTGATTCTAATCAAAAACTTTAAATTTCCACTATTTTGAACTTGGAATTCTTTAACTGTTTGAATACGAAGAAAAAATAAAGATAAATATAGAGAACAACTACTTAGAAGTAATAACTTTAAGATGATTCATAAGGTAAAATGCATATATCTGAGTTATAGAGTCATTCTTAATATGAAGTTTAGCAGAACTTTGATTAATCTCAAGAGGAAGGAAAAATAAATCTTTAAGCGCGAAAGAAGAAAGATAACGGTTTTCATCTAAGCTATGACGAAACAACTCCTTACAGAATAAAAAATAAAGGATAAGAAAATATCATACTTTGTGATTATTAAGAGAGCTTTAGTAGCTTTAAGACTTAGAATACTAATAAAAAGAAAGAATAAAACTAGCTGCAAGCAAGGAGTTATAATCATAAATAGAGTACTGAGAAATGATTAAATTATCCACAAAGCTTTATAGAAAGCAAATATAATTAAAAGTAAAATCCTCAGTAAATAGAATAAAAAGCAACTATTATTAATCAGAGTAATAACTATTAATCTAACTAATAGCTTTAATAGAAAAGCTGTAGTAATAATCCTAAAATCTTCGCTAATATGGACTCTTTCATTACAACTGAAACTTCTACAAAGGAAAGCTCACAAAGTGCAAATGCTAATAAAAGTTAAAATACGACTAATAAGAAGACAAGACATAAAATAACTAAAGATTAAATAATATAAGAATTTGTCCACGATACCCAAATATTTCACAAGTATGAAGTTATGCCTTTATAGCTAAAAGAAAGTAAATTAACTCCTAGTCAAATTTGATCTCAACTATAAAAAGGTAAAGAAAACCACCGTAAAAACAAAAGCGCAGGAAAATTCGTATCACGAGAAAACATTAAATAATAGTAAGAAGCTAGTGTAATTTAAAACGAACGTAATGATTTGATACCATTAGATACAAAATATCTAAATCCTATAAAACATACAACTTAAAATGGATTAGAAATAGAATTAAATTAAGCAGGGTAAATAATATTCTGCTTAAATAAACAGAAAAATAAATAAATGATAGTTGAACCAAATGGTAATCTAATAAAAATTACAAACTTTGTTTAAAATTAGTTTCATTCTACTACTAAGATAAAGGAATTTTAACTGCAAAATCTAGATAATAAGTTTGTAAAGTATTATTAATATGCTTTTAATTTTATTTAAATTTTAAGACAGAAAACTCCTAAGATTATATACAATATTTCTAAAAAGCAAGCTAAGTGTTTATTCATGGTTGATGAGATAAATTTTGAAATAGATTTTGACAGTGGATTAAGAGTGAGACACAAAATATCTAGCAGCTTTATTGAAATAATTTCAGTTTCAGGTAAGTTTAAGTTATATTAGGAATGCAAGTTAAAATAAATATAAATACTCCTTCTTCAAATGAACAAATAAAAGAAATCATAGAAACCTTTAACTTTAGTTTATAATAGTGCTTAAGAATAAACTAGCAACTTCATAACATACTTAACGATTAAAGTCAAAACGTAAACTATTCCTTAGATTCTAGTTTGTTAGTTAGTAAGGAAAATTTAAAATTCCCTGTAATGTTGAAATATGATAATTGATTTCTTTTTGTATATAACTCTTCATATTAAGATATTAGTTTTATTAAGGTTTTCCATATACAATTAAAATTAATGAAAATTTAAGTTTTATAATATCATAGCACACTTAAAACGCTAATTATCTCTCAATAGCTTCAACAAATATGTATTAGTTTAATGAATTTTAGAAATAAAGTGATAACTCTTTAATTCTTTTGCTAATTTGGATGTCTATACTAAGTTATTGACATAACTTATAATTGAAGTATAGGATAGAGTTACTTTAATTTAACTAGGCCTTCTTTAATGTAATTCAGCCTTTTAGGATTTTAAATTAGCCTAACTCCTTATAGCATATCTTTTAAAACTAAGAACTTAATGCTTATTGTATTTAATTTAAATTAGAATCAAATCCTCTTTAACTAACCATATCTGATTATAAATAATAAACTCATCTAATTAAATTCTAAATATTTTTATAGCTTTATAGCTGATAAAGCTTTAGAATATTCTATTTACTTAAACATTAAGAATGCTCTTAAGAATTATTAGCAAGCACTATTTTAAATTTGATAAATGCTAAATGATTGAGTGCGTACGATATTATTAGTAATAATTGAAGATAATCAGTTGCATTAAGAATATATTAGCCTGCTAAAATTTAAAGTTAGCTAATCTAATTTTATAATAAAATAAATCAAAATAAATATTAAAGCAAAGCTATCAAATAAGGAAAACTTCTAACAAGTAAGGCTTTAATTATTAAAGCCAAATTTTAAATTGCAGCTATTTAAATAAACTCATAACTAACTTAGCAAATCTTAAAATACTTCTAAACTATGAATATAAATTGGCAGCTTAATAAAGATTTATATGTAGATGATAAATAGAAAACTAACTTATAAAGAATAGAGTACTTACAATAAATAAGTAAGCTTAAAATTAATAAAAGAAATATAATTAGTAGCTAAGCTTCCTAAATAATAATAGAGTCTAGCCTTTTACTTATTTTATTATTTAAATTATATTTTTTAATAAAATTCTGATATTTTAAAATGACTACTTTAAACTTATAAATATTACAGATTTAAAAAAGATAAAATTTAGCTAGTAAACTAAAAAGATATATTAAAGTCTCTAAAAGATCTTACAATAATTAGATATATAATCAGAATGCTTTTAGATGAAATATATAATTAGAATATTAAGTTATCTAGATTTTTATATCTAAACATTTCTATCAAAACTAATATTTTCAAATATCATTGAAGCATATGATAAATAGCTATGCTTAAACTTCTCTTTAATATGAGCTAAAATTTAAATAAAGTTAAATTTTTAAATCGTTTTTATCGTTAAACTCAGTTCAATTTAAAGTTTAACTGAGAGTAAAACGAAGTGAATAAATAGTTTAGCTTATGCTAATTTAAATAATCGTTTCAGCGCGTTTACTAAGATAATTTAAAAATGAAGGACTTTTATTTCTGACTTAGTTTACCTTATACTTTAGGAGCTAGCACACCTGAGCTTACAAATCTTGTGCATTAGACTAATTAAGCTTTCCAAGAATTATAACAAGAAATCAGCGCCACAAAAACGACAATCGTTAATTTAATTTTCCAAAGTTCATTAAATAAGCAGAAAGAGGAAGTTTAGAAAACTGACAATATTGAGTAGTAACTAGATGAAGTCCTTTAAATATTAGATTCCAAGAAAAAATCACTCATTTAAAAGGCTTTGTTTCTTACTTAGTAGCACTTCAATATGATTTCATAGTAGTTCTAACAAAAGTCGAGTGAACTTAAACTGCAGTAACTTAAAATCTGTATGGGTTGCTGTAGGACTGTACTTAGTAAATCAAAAGAAGAACTTGAAATATGTGAAGATATTTAAGAAAAATCCTTGTTCTTAAAAATTAAAAGTTAAGCAACTAGATCTTTGAGAAGAATATGCTATCGTATAGAAGAAATTTTAAATGAGCATAAAGAAAACGAAGCTGCCTAAAGCGATTCAGTTTAAGAAGAAGAATAAGAATAAGAATAAGAAAGAGAATAAGAATAGGAAAGAGAAAATAATCAAAATGTGCAAATTTAAATTGTAAATTAGAGAGAAAATTCTGAAATTTAGTTAATGAACACTTAGCAAACTAATGTGAGCCAGACCTTATAGTGAAATAAGGGTAAGCGACAAACTGAATCAATTAGTGATGAAGGCATTCTCATAAACAAAAAGACTAAACTGTCTTCAATTAGATGATCTTTTATGTCTATTAATGCATTCAATTTTTACTTAAATAATACTCATAAAATCTATTATTTCAACGTCCAGCTTATCATAGCTATCTGCTTATTCCAAAATTATAAGTAGAAGTATCCACTAAACTAAACTTTTCACTTTAACTTTCAGAAGTGATCTATCCAGTCTATTTATGAATAAAAATATCTTAGTCTATGAGAATTAAAGCATATTAAAAGCTTTTACAAATAAGTACAAGCTAATTAAATATAAATAAGATAAATTTATGTGTTCCGATAATTTAAGACTCAAATTTAAAATACTAGGTTATTTGTATAAAGTTTTTGAAATCAATAATTTATTTTTATAATAAAACTGTTCATATCCTATTTCTCTGGCGAAATGTTTTATGCAGAAAACCAAAAATTTAAGAGAATTACAAAAAAGTTGATTATGACAGATTACTGAAGGAAATATTTTATTGTCTACGTATTTTCTTAATATAATTATAATTTTTATTCTATCACTCTGAAAAAACTCTCTGCTTGTTTTTCTTAGAACCAAGATAATCTAAAGTTAAGAGAAATTAATAATTTCATATAATAAATTTAAATGAAGTAGTGATTTAGTTTAGATTTGATATTGACTAAAGCAAGCATAATATTTAAATTAGTGATGATTTGTACTAAATAGACTTATTAGTAAAATACTGATTATAGTGCTATAGCCTATGGATCTTTTAATATGCTTATATTAAGTTTTATTTATATAATTAAACTAAAGTATTCGCTGAATTAATATTCTACCTTTAAATATAAATCTCCATTTTCTCTATTAAGCCTACTTCATAATTACGTACTTAATTATAATAAAGACATATCAAGAATGATAAGAAAGCAGGGATAGTTATTATAAGATTATGGAATGTACTAAGAAATGAAAGGAAATGTATGAAAATATATAAAATAAGGGTTAGTTTAGCTATGAAAGTGTTATTATTTCTATTTTTATTCACTAGCAAGCAGTTATTGATTATTAATGACCCTCTAATATTCTTATCTCCTAATCTAAAGTTCTTATATATTATATGCCGTTAATTGAAGTAAGTAACTAAGATGATAGTCTTTTATAGTAGTAGAGAAAAAGGGAAGATATAAGGAAATAATAGAGTTTAAAAGTAGATTTAAAGTAAATATTGCTAGTGTAGATAGATTTGTATATATCTTTATATGTTAAATAGCTAAGTCTGTGCATCTTTATATTAAAATGAAAGTAGCAAGCTTGACAAATGAGGCGTCAAATTTTTAAAATCAGAGTAGCAGCAGACTCAGTAGGCCACGTCGGACATTTTAGACACAATAATCTTAAACTGACCGTAGTTCTGACAAAGCCAAAAATACTTAAAAAGATTCTACAGTGTTCTCGAGATTGTACAAAGACTCTTCTAGTAGGAAAATTAAAAAGGACAATATTAACGCTATAAAGATGTTTTAATAATAAAAAGGCAAAAGTTTTGATTCTTCTAAAGCCAAGAAATTGGTAGAACACACCATTAGGGGAGACTCAGACACCTACGAGAGAATTCAACGACTCAAGTAATTAAGAGAAAAACAAGAAATCCAAGCAGTTAAAGAAGATAATTAGAAAAACGCTGATGAAAATAATTAAATAAGTCCGTAAAACAACGTTAAGGAAAAACCTTTTCTATTCAATGAAAGGCAGAATCCATTTATCTAAACTTAAGAGTCTAGTTAAGATTTAAAATTTGCTGAAGATTAAAAAAGTCCATATGAATTGAGCTAAGAAAGTGGAAACTTATAAAACATAAATAATGAAAACTTATAAACTGAAAACTCAGAATAGAGTCTTGAAAGTCAAATAAAGATAAAACAAAGCTAATATTACTATAAAATGTAATAATTACATAGCCCAGGGTCATTAGTAGCCTAGTCGCTATAAGATGTACCATTGTGTTACGTTAATTTAAAAAACAATGTTAATATCCCACCGTTTTATTAGAAATAAGCGATTGACTAAAACTAAAATACTGTAAAAAAACTCGCTAAGAAAATTGGAAAAGTAAGTGAAGCAGGTTTAAAAAAAGTTATCGAAGATAGACAAATTTAAAAGCCAAATTTGATATAAGATTTGCTATTTGAATAATAACTTTAAATTTAGCCATAAAGCATGACTTAAAATGCCTCTTTAAACGAAAAGTGACTGCAAAAATCGAAGTCTAAATTTAGCTCAGAAAGTATTAGATCAACAGTGTCTTAGTTCAGCACTCCAAAGAATCCAAGTTCTTATATAGGACTTCATTACTAAAAAAACAGCTAATCATAGAAAAATCTTTAAAACGTCTAAACTCCAACAAGCTTAACTTCAGGAAGTAGTTTCAAATCACATTTTTCATCAAAAATAATTGATTAAAGAATTCAATTATTCAACGACCTTAATTTAAAAAGTGCTTAACCTCCAATTCAATAACTGAAATAATTGCAAAACTAATATCTAACTTAATCGTAGTTTTAGAACTCTAGAAATAGCTTTTCATCTAATCCGTATGAAAACAAAGATTTGAAAAACTCTAAAAAAAACAAGCTAAAACTTAAAGACTAAAACAAAGACTAAGTAAAGCCTATCTTAACTTTGCATTATTCTTAGCTTAGTCCTTAAATACACAACTTTTCTTTCAAAGATGGTTGCAATATAAAAAATCTATTGGCGAGATCTTAGCCACTCGAAAAGTATCAAGCTGAAAAAATTTCAAAAGAGGATCCACAAAGTTGAGGAAAATAACTCTATTTATTATTTATATTTCTTTAAATTAAAGCTACTAATAAGTTTCTATTATAATCCTCTATCTTATATTACTTTTTCCATCTAAATCTTCAATTATGTAAGCTTCTTTATTTCTAGTTCAAGAACTTGTTATTTTTTAACTGATAAACTTATAATATTATGAGCAATAATATTCAATATAGTGAAATGATATTATATATACAGAAAATATTAGTGCTTTTTGTATCGCACTATTAAGTGTAAAAATATAGATAATTTAGTATTTTATACAAATCAAATTTGATAGAATTTAAGACAAAGAATGAATTTAAATATAAGTATAAGCTTACAAATTAGATTTTACTTATTTAAGTTAAAAGTTATTTAAAAATGTCATTTATGAGGACAGTGACATCCTCCTGCTTTCATAGCACATTACTTCATATCTATTTTTTCTATATTTTATTATTGTTCTATTTTATTCAGATATTCTTTATGTGAATCTTCAGATTTTTCTTTTATAAATTTTTTTCATAAATAGCTGTATCTTGAATTTGAATTAGCGATCTAAAATGAAAAATTACAAGTTCTTAATGAGTTCCTGTTTCAATTACTTTTCCTCCTGATTCTAGAACTATGATTTAGTCAGCATCAACTATAGAGCTTAGTCTATGAGCGATATAAATTAGGGTAGTATTAATTCCTTCTAATGAATTTTGAATTATTGATTCATTTTCAGCATCCATTGCACTAGTAACTTCATCTAAAAGATATATTTTTGAATTTTTTAGCATAGCTCTTGCAATAGCTATCCTCTATCTTTCTCCACCACTTAACATTTAACCTAAATCTCCTACTTAAGTTTCATACCCGTCTCGAAGCATTAAAATCTTTTCATGCATATTGACTCTTTAGCAAACTTTATAAATCTCTTCCATTGTAGCATCTTGTTTTCCAAATTTTAAATTATAGAGAATCGTGTCATTAAATAGATAAGGTATTTGGGGAACAATATTGAAGGCTTTAGTTAAGCTATCCAATGTCAGATTTTTTATATTTTATCCATCTATGAAAATATCTCCTTCATCTGGGTCAAAGAGTCTGAAAAGGAGTCTAAAAATAGTAGTTTTTCCACTTCCACTTTCTCCAACAATTGCAGTTTTTTGCCCACCATAAATTTTAAAACTAACATTGTCTAAAATTTTCTATTGACCCTAGCTTAAGCTCACATTTCTAAATTCAATGTCGCCATTCTTCAATTCTAAAGGCTTTGCATCAGGCGCTTGAGTAAATAAGCATTATCTTTTTTAAACTTCTATAAGTTCATTAACATCAAGCATAGATTCTTACATTTCACGATAGACTGTTCCCATAATATTTAAAGGCATTTATAACTGTAGCATAATTGTTTGAATCATCACAAGATCTCCAACAGTCATAATTCCGTTTTATATTCCTTTCAAAGCTAGTAGCAGATTAATTCCTAACCCCACATTAAATATGCAAGCTTGACCAAAGTTTAAGACGCCCAAAGTTTTAGAAACAATCAATGTCTGTTTGCTTTATTCTGAAATGATTTTTTCAAATCTATCTTTTTCCGATTATTGTTGATTGAAGTATTTAACTGTTTCATAATTTTGAATAGACTCCTACATTATTACATTGCACATAGTTTGCTGTTATCTTAAGTCTCTAAAGTGAACTCTTCTTTTTTCGCTATATAAACTTGTAAAAACTGTATAACTACCAATAGTGCAAACTGTTGTCAATAAATATTAAGAACCACAGTAGAGACCTAAAATTCCCATAGCAATACTCAGCTCTATAGTTAAAGGAGTTACGTTATTAAGAAGAATTCTTGTGATGGTTTCAAAAGATCCAAAAGCCCGATGAATAGTGAAAACAGTCTCTTTGTTTGATTGTAGATGAAAAGCATATTCTAAGTCATGTAATTTCTAAAAAGATTTGGTTGCTATTTTCTTTACAGCTTTTTAAATAACTCTAGCACCTACGAAGTTTTTGCATTCATTTGTTAATACTAAACTTGCTCTTGCCATAGCATAAGAAACAAAGCAAATACCAGCATAAGCAAATGTAGGAG
Source organism: Loxodes magnus (assembly GCA_946699065.1). Classification (NCBI taxonomy): domain Eukaryota; phylum Ciliophora; class Karyorelictea; order Loxodida; family Loxodidae; genus Loxodes; species Loxodes magnus. The sequence continues at coordinate 805,459 of CAMPDV010000025.1, read as the reverse complement.
TTCCTAAAGCTAGTGCATTTACACCTTCTTTGACAATAAATGGCAAACTTGCATACAAACTTTTATTTAGAATAAGAAAAGTGAGGGATCTTACTAAGCATTATTTAGTTTCTTTGTCATCTGGAATTATAAATGGTTTTAAGAATCTCAAAGATTGGGTTAGAGGCATTATTTATTTGTTAATGTCAACAGTTGAGATGGTAAAAAAAAAGGTTCTGTTCTGAACAATTTTATTAAGCATCTTTTTGATGATAACCTTTCTTTTTAATAATAAACTAGAAGGTTTAATTTTTAATTAGCTAATCATTAATTCTAGTTTGCTTATTTAAGCAGCTCCACATTCAAAGTTATGCTATTTTACTTAACTTACTCTATAACTTTAATAAAAAGCTTTCAAATCATTTATTTACTATATAAGTTAGACTAAATAAAAGTCAAAGCATCAATCTAATCTTGACAAATTGAACTCATTCTTTTCATAATAAACAATCTTCCAAAATAGCAAAAAAAACATAGAGATTACTAGAGTCCTAATATATTGATAAGTATAATAGATTTGCTATAAAATACTTCCTAGATTTTATAAGTAGTGTTTAATCTATACTTAAATAGCTATAATCTACATATTTAACATAGTAACATACATAGTTAGCACTCTTTACATTTTATAAATAAATTCTATTTATTCAATTAGTCTATTTGTACTTTTCTTTTCTTAAAGGAATATAAATCTAAGGAGTTAAATTAATCTGATTTTATTGTTAATAAAAGTGGTGATTAGAGCAATAATAGCTTGATTCTCTTTATTCCTTTATTTCTAATTATTTAAATATAATAATTTAATAATCTAGAATCATTATTTTATCTTATTAGAATAAATAGACACTAAATATATTAATTATGTATTAGATAAGCTTCTTATTTTAACTTCTATCTATTGACATTTTAGATTTATAAGATTCCTTTAGCTTCTACTAAGTTTTATTTCTCTCATATTTAAATAAGAGAATGATAAGAAGATACAGTTTTTAGTTAATAGCTTGGTTTAAATAAAATTAGGTTGCTTAATTTAAATATAAGCATAATTTGCTCTACTTGATGATATGAATAATAATTTCTTTATTTAATTTGAATTCTAAACTTTATATTTATAAATCACTAGCAAGCTAATAAAATAAATTAATGAGGAAAATGTTTTTGATGTGTGCTATTAAATACTTCAATTATAATTTAAATTATATAATTTCCTTATTATTTATAGAGATATTTGGGAGCCTGAATAAAGCTTTATTAATGGAGACTATAAAGATAAGAATAATTATAATACTTCTTTATAATATGAAGAATAAAGAGCTTAATCTGACTATCTTTTACTTATTTAGGTCTTGAAACGTTTTTTTTAAAGCAGTTTATCAATGATAATTAATCTATTCTTTATAGTAAATTGAAACTTAGTTTATGTACAATTAAAATGAGAATGCTATAATCTCGAGTTTTGAGTATAAATTTATTATGCTGTATAGCTTATACTCTTTTCAAAAAGTTATTCTTCCTTTCATAGGGACTATTATTATATTAATTTAAAAATAAAACTTTTTTGATAATTTTAACTTTGATTACCTGCTTGGGAGCTCTTATTTTCAATTTGAGTTGCTATATCTATTAATTGCAATCATTCTAATAGAAAGATTAATCCTTGGAATGGATAGTGAAACTTTTCAAATAGTTAATCAACTATAATATCTATAGGGATTTTAGATGGAGAATTATCTCTTGTTTTTGGGCTTTATTTTAGTGCAGCAAGATTTTGAAGATTCATAAATAATATTTTAAGTCCTTCTTTGTCTAGTTAACATAGTTTGAAGTATGCATTTTTTAAAAGCTTTATTCTATTCGGATTGAGTTCTTTAGCATTCTTGCTATTATATTTTAGACGAAAAAATTGATTAGTAGAACGAATAAAGAGAGCTTTAAAATTTGCAGCAGAATGCTAAATTCACAAATTTACGTAGTTTCCTCTTAAATATCGATTGATAGTAGCTGTTCTTATATATTTTTGACAATTTTGCTTTTGATAAAATATCTACTGGATTTAAAATTAGTATTTCTATGCCAATTTATCTAGAAAAAATTCTGCAAAGTTAGCGGGTAAGTAATAAACATTCAATTCTTATGTCTGCTCTATTCACTCCATTTATTGGCTATTTGTTAGATAATTGGAGTGAAAAGACTAAGATCACAACAAATTCGATTCTTTATATTCTACACATATTGGATTTCTAATTCCTTACATGAATTAAATTTATATAGCACTATAGTAAATATAATATCACTTGGATGGAAATATATTGCTTTTATACCAACTTATAGCCTTGAGGAGCGTATTCTATAAATTGATAAATTTAATTAAGAATGGCACTGGATTAGTAATAAGCTTGTAGAGCTTGTTTTTGTTTATAGCTTTATTATAGTAGCTTATATAAAAGCACTTATTTACATTAAACTGCAAGCTTCTTATATATTAATTTATTATGATTATTATTTTTGCTTATTTGGTCTTCTATTTACTTAAATTTGTATTATGTTGAAACTAAATCAGATTAAAATCTCAATTATATTACAGTGAATAAAGTGATTATAAGTAGAAGAAAGAAGATTTTTCAGATTATAGCAAATTTTACGATTCTGCTTGATATTCTAAAGAAATTTAACAAGTAATTACCATTTTAATGCCAGAATATTCTAGAAATTATATTATTCAGCTTACTCTTAATAATAGTTTATTTAGTAGACTGTAATTTAAATATAGCTAAAATAATTAAAATCATAGAAGCTTATTCTAATACCTAATATAGTAATTAGTAAAGTGTAATTTAATTAAAGCTTTGTATTAAATTCTGATTCCAAATATAAAGTATTAGATTATAGAAATAATTTGATTTCTAAAAAAATTATTTTTAGATTAAAGAAAAGGATTTTCAGCCAAATTAAGTAAAATGATAGTACTAAGTGATTAAATATGATTGCTTTGTAAGAATGAAAAAATTTAATTGATTCATACTTCTATCTAATAAAGAAAAAAATATCCACTAATCAAACTCTTAAATCCCATCTCAACTTTTCATTTGATCTTCTTAACATTTTGACTCGCTCTTCGTTTTTATTTGAATTATTGTTTTGCTCATACATATTTTTTACTCCATAAACATTTTCTTAAACCATAGGAGAGGATGGAGCACTTTTCATATCTTAAAAAAGATTTTTTTACTTTGACTTCATACTTGGAAGAATTTCTTTTTTATAGCTACTTTGATTTTATTAAATTTCACTCTAATCCTCTACGTTAGCCATATATCTACTTTCTAGCATTTTAGGTGAGCTTTAGTTTGAATTCAAACATTTTTAGTGAATATACTAATTACTTTCATTATTGATATCAGATAACTTTCAGCAGCATTATACCTAACTTTGTTATAGCCGCTGTATTGCATTATAATTCTACATTCATTAGTTAAATGTTAGAAGAGCTTAAAACTATGAATTATCAATATTAGTTCCGTTAATTTTAGTTAAATTTCTATTTTTTAACTGAGATTATGCTCTTTCTCTTTTATAATCCTATCTTAATGATCCACGCTAAGTTTACGCTCCATCTTTTTTTCTATTGAAATATTTTTCAAGAATCTAGTTCATACTCAAATTGGAATTCTCCTATAAAATTTTATTGAAGATTTCTATTTGATAATTATTCTCTGGAGGTTCTGCTTGCCCATTGTCTAAAGCTTATAAATATTATTGCTCTTATTTGTTTGTTAACTTTTACAAAATCTAAGTTTTTTAGTTTTTCATTTGTTTTCTAAAATTAAAAGTTTGTAATTTCTCAGTTTGAGTACTTTTATTATTTCTTGCATTCAAATTCTGTTGCTTAATGAATGTTTAATCCATCTAATGTTATAATTGCAAAAATTTTAGCTTATCTGCTGAAGGTAATTGCTACTCAATTTGCCTTTTTATTTTTAAATATTGCTTTCCAGATCTGCATTGGAAGTTTTCACATTTTTAAGAACTTTCTTTAATGTTTTTCTATAATAAAATAAATTACTATATGCTTCGTTAAATCTTCAACTTAACTTTCTAAACCTTTAATTGTAGTTTGCTATTTTAACTTTTCTTCTTACTATTTTTGTTAATCCTAGGTTTAGTTTTTTACCTCATCATATAATTTTTATAGTTGCTATTCCATTTTTTTTATTTATTAAATCTTTGAGTTTCCAAGATTTTGGATTAGTGATAAAAACTGCTATTGTCTTTTGTTGAACTCGAATTCAATAACTTTCCTACTGTCTCTCTCTCTTAAAATAATTTATTTTTCTTTTCTTAAAAGATAATCGTGTCTTTAGAACATTATACCAATAGTTTTTTGTATCTAAATTAGCAACTATAATGTTTGCTATTTTATTTATTTTTACGTTTCTTATACTGAAATATTTATAGCAGTAATCAAACTTTAAGGAAGGTTTTCCATTGTTTTCACCAATCCATCTTTTTTGATTAGTTGACTAAGATTACTAAAATCAAGAAAGTTTTGTTTTCCTTATTCTGAGCATAAAAACTTATTAAGCCGCATTATTTAATCATGGGAATAGCTCTTAAAAGATTCTCCAAATTATATTGACAAACTGATTATAAAGTCTGCTGTTTTAATTTGTTATTTCGGATCGAAATTCTTTTTTAGAAACTCAATAGTTTCTTAATCGCTTATACCATCTCAATTTTCCTCGTTAGATACTTCTTTTTAGAATCCTTGATCAATTTCACCATTATAATCGTACTATGCATTTTAGTTCATATAACGCTGCTATCTAAGTTTTTAATATTCTCGATGCTATTCATCAAAAGATGAAATAATTAAGCTTTCATGTTCCTCTTCTTTGAAATAAATATTCTATAAATATTTGATTTGAGTAATAGAATTACTTTCAGATTTTTCAAGTACAAGCTTCTATAAAAGCTATTCTAGTTATTAACTAGCTGACTTAAAAAATCCTAGCTGAGTTTACATCTTCTTTAAATTTTCAATCTAAGACAGAGGATCTACTTATGAAATTTCCATTTTATGTATAATTTATTAAAGCACATCTTTATGTATTAAAAGCTCATAATTACATTTAAATTAAACTAACAATAATCCACTCTTCTATTCCTTTCAATTGCAATTCTTTTATTTTATTCTTCTTATCCCTTCCTTACTCCTAGATGCTCATATAGTTCTTTGATAATTTTCTAAAAAATCTAAAAATTAAGCCATTAACATAAAGCTACACTCTATCTAAAAAATTAAGCATAGTAGATCTAGACTATTACTTAAGCATAAAAGTTTTACTATAACTCTTTAATTCTAATAAATATTCAAATTTCATTCATATTAATTAAAAATTACCGTAAGCTATAATTAAGACTTTTTATAAGTGGTTAAATTTTAATTAGATAAACTGTAATTATGAATAATGACCCCAATAACTAATTTAGAGTAAAATGCTCTTTATAATTATTAAAGCTAATCCTAAAATACAATTAACAGTCCTTTATATTTTAAGAGTTAAATTATCAGATTATATTTTATGCATTCCTTTGTGTCTTTACAATAACTCTATTAAAGCTTTCTTAAGCTAAACAATTAATAAAAATTGAATCGCTTAAGTTAATTAAGATCAGTTATCTTATAATGTAAGTATTAATTTTTCTAATAAGCTAGAAACTTAGAATAAAGCTAAAATTAGGTAGTATGATTTCATGCGATTGATATTCTTGGTGCAAATTAGTTTAAAGTAAGTAAGAGAATTTATTAATTAAATGCTAATTAAAATATAAACATTTTAGATGTGTTAGAGGAGTGATTCGCTGTTGTTACTAAGCCAGAATCGAAGGAAAAATTAAATTCTCTTCGATTGGGAGAAGCATTTTTACTGTGCTTTTGAGTATTAGGCAAATAATTTCTCCTCCTCATTTCTCACCTTTTTTTGGAATTATTTTCCAACTATATTGAGTAATAATCCTCAAATTGAATCTAATTTTTATTTAGCTCTGCTAAATTATTAAATTTAAAAGATTGGTTATTTCACTTCTTATTATTGTCTTACTATTTTGTAAATTATTACTAGGCTTAGTTATTGTTTATAGGCTTTAAAATTAAGTTTTTCTAATTTAAATCTATTTAATTTCACTCTTTCTTAATTTAAGTGTTTTAAGTAGATTTAAGATAATTTTTGTTAATCTTGTTCTTGAACTGGAGAAGCTTAGGATCAATTTTAAGATCTTCTCGGGACTGTTTATCAAGTTTTTTGTAGTGCTTGATTCAAAGTTTCTATTCAATGAACTTATTAGTTTGGTTCATTTTTCTATATTCTTTCATAAATATCTATTAATTTTTATGCTCCTACAGCTTAAGTTGATTCTGTAGCTTTTAAGTATAATAAAAATAACAATTCCCACATACTTTGACTGTATCTTCACAGTATTCATCTTAAGGTTTTACCTATAATATTTCGTTATCGTTTCTATCCATTAGAACATATTTTTTCAATATTTTGTACTAAAGGTTTGAGTTAAGAAGATTATCTTTGAATAAAGCATCTTTTAAATAAGATCTGGTATCAGTGCTTTTATTTAATTTTCGTATTTAAAATTTCTTTTAAATGATCACATTTTAAATTTTGTTAAAATATTGAAGATCTTCCCATAGAAACTTACTTCTTGTATTTATCTGGCAATAATCTCCAAAGCATTAGTCTTATTTTATCAAAAATCTAGGAGCTTTCTTAACTTATTTCTTTAAAATTGCTAGCTTAAGAATCTAGTTTAAGTCTGTTATTGTGCTTATCATTTATATTTTCTATGATTTTTTGGAACTAATTATTTCCTTTCCTTCCTCTAAGTTTTGAGATTGAAAGACTTAGTTTCGTAAAACTAAGTTTTTTTGATGTTTCATATTAACTTCTTCTATAATCTGCTTATTTAAAAGTTTTATCTTAGGTCCAATAATATCCATTTTATAATTAAAGTATATGCTAGGTAAAATAATAGATGCTCATAATTTAGCATTTCTAAACTGGTATTTAGCATTATTTATTCTTAACTGTTTTTTAATTAAGTCATTAGTATTTACAATTATCACTTAGTTAATCGCTTATTAGCACAACTCATCTAATTATTATCAAATACTTAGGCATTTCCTTACTAAGTCTCTTTAAATACTAATTAAATTTAAAATTAACTCTTATCAAATCTTATTTTGAAAGAGAAACACTTTAACAATTATAACTATTATGCTTTTTGAACTTGAAATTGGGAGAAGCTTATATTCTATTAATAAAATAAACAATTAAGCTTTAACTAGCAAGAGGTAAGAACAAAAGACAGCTATTAAAAGTTTAAAGTAACTAAATGAGTTTTAGATATAGATTTTGATAATGCTTATTAAAGAATTTTAGCGGCAGTATACTAACTTTCTAGTTTATTGTCTAAAATTTTAATCTTTAAAATGTATTCTATAAACTATTTCTATTATTTCCCTTTATTAATAACTTATTTTACTTTTTACAAACATTATATTTACGTTATTATTGTAATTATATTACAATAAGCAAATATTTTGAAAATACAGAGATAAATTAACATATAGAAGCATTTAAATTAATAAGATTCATTATATAATTTAATAAAATAAATGTCAACATTATATAACCAAGCTGATTTGAAACTAGATATAGTTGCCTTTGTTGCTTATCTAAATAATAATTAAATCTTAATTATAATTTATATTCTTAAATAATCCATCACAGTAAAGATAAAATGCTTTCCTTAATTTATAGTTAATTTCAAAAGTTTTTATCAGCTTTAATAGTTATAAGATGTAAAAAGACCTTAATAAGAGTAAGACATCTCAATACTTTTATTTAATATTGGCTTAAAAAGTAATTAAGCATAAATTTAATACAAAAAGATAGATTTATCTTAAATCACACATTAGAAATGATAATTCTATATTAGATTGTGAAATTATCTAAAATCTTAAAATAAATTACATTTATTTCTTAGCAAACTTTAACTTAATTTTATTCGGAATTATTACCATGATTGTGCTTGTAATAAGCAAATATTCGGAAAATGCTTACGATATTAATGAACTTAGAAGATTTATTGACTTAGTTTAAACATTTTAACCTAAAGATTTTTAGAATTCTTTTAAATAAAAGACCAATAAACTAATATGTGATAATTTATTATATAAAGATCTACTCCATTTGTTCACTTTTCTATTTGTAGCATTTATTATAGTTTTTGATTGATAAATACCCCAATTATAGTCTAATAAATATTCTCTATAATTTGATTAAATACAACTTTAATTATAGTTTACTGCATATTGCTCTTAATGTTTCGCTAATCTTTTTTATTTCTAGAAGTTATCATGTATCCAAGAGCAAAAGCGATTCAAAGAAAAACTTAGAAAAGTAAAGGATGGTATTTAATTGATTTTAATTAAATTGATTTTTAGTTAATTATATTAATTAAAATTGATCTATCTAGAAATTAACTGATTGTCATACTTTAATAATTCTATTTAATTATTCTGCTTTATAAGCATTCTTACAATTTATAATTATAATAATGTCTTAAGGTAGTTAGCTTAAGTCTAATTCGTTAAATTACCTATTTTTAGTAGTTTTTAATGATAATTAAGTTAAATAAGGTTTTTACTTAAATTTTAATTAACTTTTAGTTTAGATTTGCTCTAAAGAAATATAATATGTTAATTATAAAATCTTTAGACTGTAATATTTGCAAGTACTATTTAAATATACCATTTATCTTTCTTCTTAAAACAGGCTGGAATGATTATTCAATAGTTTATTTATTTTGTTGCTTAATTAAATTGCTAAAATAAAAATAAGATTCATTACATAAACAATTGGAAGCTTAGATAAGTAGAATATGAATATAGTCTAAAATAAATATAGCTTTTATAAGAATAGCTCTAACTTAATTATAAGATGCTACTAGTCTCTTATATTTACTAGCATTATTACTTGCTTAGATTTCTAATATTCACTTTAGATTAAAAAGTATTAACTTAAGACTATGCCAATTTAAAAATCTACTTATAAAGATATAAGAATCTGAAGATGATAAATGCTTAGTAAATAAAATGATTCTAGTATTGAAGCTAATGCTTGATAAATATGATAAGAGTAAGTCTATAAAGGAGATTTTACTAGAATCATTTTAAATATTAATTCTAGAAATTTCTTTATTAAATTCAACTTAATTAAGCTTCTTAATAATGTCAAATTCCTCCACTGACAGGTAGCCTGATATTAATGACTCTGGAAGTGAGCTTCCAATAGATGAAACGGGCAAATCTATTATTGTTGATGCAAAGAAAAATTATACTAAAATAATTATTGACATTGGTGTGGGAGTTGATAAGCCAGGTACAATTGATATAGTTTAAATACATAAGTGAAAAGCTGAAGAGATAGAATTATAGAATGCAGAATCAAAGTAAGTAATTTAGTTCTAAATGGGGAACAACTTGTATGGTGAAATTATAGAAAAAGTCATCATTTCGATGAAGAAAGAAGAACTTGCCGAGTTTGTTGACGAAAGTAGTATAACATGACGAGTGCAACTTCTAGATTGAACACCAATGCATGATTTGAATGGTGATGGATTGCTTATTAAAAAAATTTTAAAAAGAGGCTTTGGATTAGAAAGAGCTACCTATTTAGATAGAGTAACTTTAGATCTAAAAATTTATAAAAACGAGGAAAAGGAAGAAAATATTTTGCTTTAAAACGCTGATTTCAAAATGTAAGTTGATAGTAGTAAAACATCTGCTGTTATGAATGAAATTTTGAAATCAATGAAGCATAATGAACATGGAATTACTACTGTCAGTAAATCATTTTTTTAGTAAGATAAATGTTCACTTGCACCTACAGAAGATTGCGAATTTTTACTTTTTGATATTTAAGTGAAAGAGCTAACAAAAGTAGAAGATTTATTCAGAGATGGATGCATATTAAAGACTGTTCTAGATCGTCCTATTGGAAAGAACATTCCTAATCAAAACGCTATTTGCTTCATAAACTATAAGGTAAATGGAAAAGATTCTTTAAATGATTAACTTTTCCTAATAAAAGAAGGAAATCTGAAATTTATACTCGACGAAGAGAAATTTCCTTGTGCATGAATCAATGCTATGAGGAGTATGACAGAAGGAGAAACAATTCAACTTGATTGCAATTTATTAGGCTTAGAAACAGAAAGATATTTAAGTGATGGATTAGATCCTGAATTTAATTTGCCTTAACTATTAACTAATTTCAAAGAGAAAACACATGAATGGTAGAGTTTAGTAATAACCATTGAATTAGTAAAGTTTGAAATGGGAAAAGTACATTATGGAATGAACTATTAGGATAGGCTAAATGAAGCATTAAGAATAAAAGAAATAGGAAATTAATTATTCAAGAAAAACTACATTTAAAGAGCTTTAGAAAGATATGAAGTGGCACAAAGTACACTACAACCTGTTAAAGATAGTCCTGCTCTCTTCAGACATGTAATTATTTTTTATATAGCCTGAGCTTCAATGCTTCTAAAATATAACCATCTGTCATTTGAAGCTTGAATAATGGAGCAAAGCTGAATTAAATGCTACCAAAGCACTTGACATTGATAGTAATGACGAAAAAATATGGTATAGAAGAGCTATATCTAGAAGACATTAATCCAAGCTAGAAGAAGCCCTTTCTGATATTCAAGAAGCTAAGAGACAAGTTAAAGATAAAATTAACTAGAGCTAAAATGATAAGTAGCTAAGAAGTAGACATAATGATATTGTCTAAGAGGAAAAAGCCATAAGAAATGAAATTAAAGATTACGAAATCTAAATGTCATAAATGTTTGCTGGAAAATTCGAAAATAGACTGACATTTTCAAGAGAACCGCAAGCACCGACAGAAAATTAGAATGAATAAATAAGCAAAGAGAGTGATAAAAAAGAAGAAGAGTCAAAAGCAGAAGTTTAGCAAGAAGCTGTAGAAAACAATTAGTAATGATAAATAAATACTTATTTAATAAATGTTAATTCTTAATCTTATAGCCTTTACCTTTTATTTTGCTAAATTCATTATCATTGTTTCTTTTAGTCTAAAGATTACATAAATTTCAAATAAACTAAAAGAATATAATGAATATTTAATAATAAAAAGAGCAATTTTTAAACATTATGTACTCTGTATTACAGAATGCAAACATTTACTATTATTAATACACTAGCATTTTAATTTATGGATAAATTTAGTCTTGAGTAAAAGTGAATTATTTAAGCTTAAAATAAATATAAAAGATAAAGGGAGAAGTTAAATAAACTCGTTTATTTGCGCTATTTACCAATAAAGTTATTTTATATAAAATAGAAAAATTAATTAAAACCTGTTAATTAGATAAAAGCAATATTTTAAACATAATGTATTTTTTAAATAGTAGAAAGCAATAAATAAAAGTTAATTTTATATAAATTTATATTTTATGAAAAAATAAGATAAATATAGCATTCTTTATTTCTTTCTTATTAAATTAATTTACTATAACCGTAAACCCCTTTTCACACTTTATCGATTTTTATAGTAAGAAAGATTGGAAATATAATTATATTGCTTAGATGTAAATTTTAACTTTCATTAAGATTATCTACTGATAAATCTATTTAATAATTTCTTGAAATTAATGCTTTTACTAATTCAATATTGTAAGTCATTTGTAATTCTAATTATGTTTAGTTTCAATCTCTAGTTTACCATACATATTATTTTCTACAATTTCAACTAGCATTTTATTTTTTGTATAATTTCAAGCATGTTGTTTATTAGAAATCACTAAAATACTAATAGTAGGATTGTATTGACTCTATTTTTTCTTTGCTAGACCATGTAAATTAATATATAGCCTTATCTTTATATTCATACTCTTATATTTATTAATTATGAATGTACTAACGTTTTTCAAATACTAATTCTTTCATATATGTGTAATTTATGAAATTATTGTGCTACTTATTGAAATAGCAAAAATAAACAGAAGTTGTATATTTTTCACTATGTAATTTATTAATGTTTAAAGCTTTAATAGTTTTTCTATTTATAAGTAATCTTTAAGATTTGGATATTTTTATAAGTCTATTTAATTGGACTATTGATTCAATTACATTAAATCATTAATATTAATTTTCTTAAGTAAGTTAGATTAATCCTAGCCATAATTTTGTTATTCTATAGAAGCTAAATTTAAATTTATGATATCTTTATTTTAGAGACTCCTTAATAAGCAGTTTAATATATTTAATAAGTATTTTATTTACTCAAAGAGATTAATAATTATCTAATCTTATTTCAAATTATTATGCTTATTATATCAAATTCAGAGTCTTTAATTGCATGGTTTTTTTAAATAAAATATAAATATTTTCCTAAAAGTTGGTTTCTTTACTCAAATCTGATGACTCTGGTGAATTAAGGAATTTTTCTTATTTTATGATTAATTCTTTAGTTTTGGATGCAATCTCTTAAAATATATACTTCTATTGCTAATTTAAGTTTTATTTCTTATCAAGTAATCCTAATTTTCATACAAGCGTAGTTTTAAAACGTTCTTAATTTTGATGAGTAAGAGAGAGTTCTGCTTGTATTTCTAAAAAGATAGTATAAGCTATTAATCTTATATTATTTATTAGGTTTTAACTAAGGTAGATGATAAAATTACTATTTAGCATTAGCTAATTAACTTTATTATTAATAAAGGCATTTCAGGTTTAACTTAACTAACTATAAGTATTATATAATTCAATTAATCTTTTCTGTTCTATTTTAATTTAAGGAGCAAATTCATTATAAGCAAGTTTTAATTAAGATATAATAGATATAATAGATGCTAGCAAATCAATAAACTGTAAGGATAGAAACTACTAGAAATAATAACTAATCAATTAAACTAAAAGTAAGAGCTTTCCTTATTAAAGATAGCAGTATTCTAATAAGAACAAAATAGAATAGTCATTAGTTTCTTAATTATTAATAGAAAGTTCATTCATTTAGAATGCTAAGTTAATAAACTAGTAGGTAGTTTAAATAAGGGAAGATTAAGACTAAAATAGAATAGAGCTAACTATATTATTTTATTATATAATTATAAAGTGCTTTATTCTATTTCTTTAATAAACTACTACGGTTAACTTTCATGACAACTCTATATAAGAATCAATTGTCTACAAATGTTTAGTATTATGATATCAAAAACTAAAAGAAGAAGTTGATGGGCAATAGCAAGGGCTTGGTAGCAAGAGTGGAAAAAGGATTTAGTTGTAGAGATAAAGATTATAAATATAAGTTTTACTTTAAATATATAAATTACAAATGAAAGGTTAGCAAAAGGTAGAATATATCCAACCTGCTATTCCTATTAACTAGCAACAGCTAATTTAATACAACTAACCTTAGATATAATAATACATGCAATACAATTAACCTCAACTTCAAATGCAAAATCCAATGCAGAAATAAATACCATAAAATTATCCTTAAAATAACGTTTAAGCTATTAACTAGCCAGGTTTTCAGAAGTAAATGACCAATATTCCAAACGTAAAAACTCCGAATACAGCTTAAATGCTAAATTAAATGTAAATTCAGGGATAGATTTAGAGTCAAAATTAACTTTAATAAGCAATGAATTAGATGCAAAATTAAATGACTCCCGCTCAAAGCGGATAAATGACCAGTTAAACCCAAAGCTAATCAGGAAGATCTAAAGCACCAAAATCTTAAGCAGGAAGTTAATCATCATTAGGATCATTTGACATAGAAGGAGGAGAATAGGTGAGAGTTTGTGTGAGAATAAGGCCTTTTAATCAATTAGAAACATAAAGAGGCGACAAGTGTTGTGTAGACGTTCCAAACTAGTTAAACATGTCTTTAACATGTAAGAATGTAAGCAAGCAATATGCATTTAATTGCATAATGAATTAAAGCTTTACTTAAGAGTAAACCTTTAATGAATGTGGTATTCATGTTCTTTTAGATTCAGCTTTAGATGGATATGCTGCTACTATTTTTGCATATGGATAAACAGGTAGTGGAAAAACCTATACAATGGCTGGAATTGAGGATAATTTATAAAAAGGGTAATCAGATGAATCTGATGGACTAATAATCAGATCAATCACTTACTTATGGTAGCAAATGCAAGCTAGATAAAACAATTATTATGTAAAAGCTTGCTTTTATGAAATATATAATGAACAAATTTATGACCTTCTTAACACAGAGTCAGGCATTTTACACATCAGGTGAAATACTAAAACTAAATTCTTTGTAGAAGATTTGCTAGTTGTGGATTGTCGTAGTATAGAAGATATTTAAGCTGTTTTATTCGAAGGCATTAAAAATAGAAAGAAAGGAGAGCACAACTTAAACAAAGATAGTTCAAGAAGTCACTGTATTATGACTGTTTTTCTTATAAGTGAATTAAGAGCTGAGGATGGTCATAGCTTCAAAAAATATGGAAAAATAAGTTTTGTTGATTTAGCAGGAAGTGAGAGATTAAAAGAAACAGGCTCAAAGGGAGGAATGCTTAAAGAAACAGGAAACATAAACAAATCTTTGCTGACTCTAGGAAAAGTTATACAATGCCTTGGAGAAAAAAAATCATTAAAACAGCATATACCTTACAGAGATTCCAAGCTGTCCATGCTTTTAATGGATTCTTTAGGTGGTAATAATAAAACTATTATGATTGCTTGCATAAATCCTTCTGAAGTTTATGCTGAAGAAACTTAGTCTACTTTAACTTATGCTTTAAGAACAATGAATATAAAAAACAAGCCTATATTGCAGATGGAAGATAAAGAGCAAATGATTTGAAACTTAAAAAGAGAAGCATAGATGTTAAAACTAGAAAACGATTATCTCAAGGACGAAATAGCCAGAGCAACAAATAACATGCCACCTGCCATGGTTGAATATATGTATGGAAGAAATTAGAATTCTGCTAATAACTAAGGAATATCTTTAAGTTCTATTACTCAAGAATTCTCCTAAGAAATCAATAGAATGAACCAAGAAAGCATGCAACTAAAAGGTGCAATAGAAGTTCTTGAAAGATAAGTCAGTATTGTATAAACAGAAAACAAAAGCTTAGGTGGTAAGTTAGGAAATTTGGAAAATGTTTTTGTCAACTAAGATTCCCAAAGTAATGGAAGCAATATGCAAGATTAATATACCATAGCTTCAGTAAGATTTGATTTAGCTTATAAATGAAAATCTAAATATGAAAAAAAGAGTTAGCGAGTTGCAAGATGAGAAAGCTAAGCTCTCTTAAAAAATTAATTCAGAAACTGATGTAGATTTAAATGAAGCTTTTAACCTTACTTAGGTAATCTTTAAAACAGATTAGAGATTAACTTTAAAAACGAGTAGAGTTCCTTCAGAAAAGAGAAAGAGGACTTTTAGAACATCTTGTGAAAGTATAAAAAGAGCAGTAGACTAAAAAGAAGAAGCCACAATAGTAGTGATCTTGAACGATTGTAATTTAAATTGTTTTCAACTTTAAAGAAGATAAAATTATTTCTAATTTATATAAATAATCAGGATATCATATCTTTCATTATACTAGCTCTATATCTATTTCATTATCTTTAAAATGTAAAATTTACGTTATCATAAGTTAGTTTATTAAAATATAGATATTCTGCTATTATTATGCTAACACTTAACCCATTATATTAATTATTGATAATCAATCTGCTTAGTTATTTTCAATGCCACAATATTCAATAAGCGCTATAATTTACTGCAATCCTAATTGGCTTATTTTTACATCTACTAAGTAAAATTTTAAAATTCTACTAATTTGAGCTCTAGAGCAGCAGATATTTGCTTCTATTAGGTTTAAAGATAAAGAAAAGATGAAAGGATTTATCATAGCTTTTAAATAGCTTAATAAGGCTTATTAAGGTTTAAATTTTACTATAGCAGAGTAGATGATTTAAGTGAAAACTTTGTTAAATTTAACATATTAACATATTAACTAAGCAACTCCTCTAGCATACAAAGGATAATTAGGCTTATTTAGTAAAACAAAAAGTTATTATAGCTTTTAAATTGAATATACATTTAAACTTAATAAATAGAAACCAAAAAAGATTAAAAGAATTAGATGCTTATTTATAATTTATTTTAATATATTAATCTTCCTATTCAATTAGATGCTCCTTATTAATTTAAATTAATAGAATTAATATTCTTTTAATAGATTTTTACTCATTTCATATCAAAACAAAGTGACAGATTTATTTTAAGTTATGTTCTTAAAACCTCAATTGTTCTAATCTTAATACTTTATGTGAAAGGCCTATTAATTTTGCATTAAATGCTTTATTTTTATGAATTTAATGGTAATTACGAATAAAGTCTATTAATATGTAAATAAGCTTTATATCAGCCTAAAAATAAATTGGTAAATATATTAACTTAAACTATGTAATAGAGATAAATAATGTCTTCTTAAAATTATTAAAACAATGTTACCTATAATCACTACTCCCAAATCTTTCTTTCAAGGTTTATCATCCATTTCTATTTCTATTCATTTAATATCTAGCCTAGGTATTTTGCTTATTGCCACTTATTTAAGTAAATTGTTTAATGTACGTATTTGTAAAATAAGAGAAAAGTATCCTTTTATATAGACTTAATTTCTGGAAATAACTATCTATATAATATTTTTACATGATTAGGTAAAAATTGAATATAGTAATTTGAATATAGTGGTCTATTAAAATAGATGGCTAAGTATATCATTCAATTGAACCATTAATTCTTATGTCTATATTATTTTATTTTTAATTTCTTAAAATAGAGCAGAAAGAATTATACGAGATAATTAAATTTTTGGATTAAATATTTAATTAATTTTTATAGAAAAATTAAATAGAAACCGTTATAAATTATATTAGCACTTTAAATTATTATCTAAATTCACTAGATTTCTGCTTCGTTAAACTCTTTTATTGTATTTACCTCTAAATTTTTATTTTCGTTTGGCTGTTAAATAGATTCTTGCTCTTTACACTCATCTATATCTAGAATTGTCTAATGATTGCTATTCAATATATTCTGATTTTCATTTTGCTTAGAATCTTAAAAGTTTTAGACTTGCTATTCCTAAATTATGCTTTATTTTTTTTTAATCTATTCTTAATCTTAGTTCTAAAATTCTTTTTATGTATTTTGCTGATTTTAAGGAACTATTTCCTAAGATTGTATAATAGAAACTTCTTTCAGAATTGTATTGTCCTAGCTAACAATTTGAAGTGGTTAAAGTGTTGTGTTTCATTATACTTTTTGTATTTCCATTTCTTCTAAATAATCTAAAACTTATACAGTATCAAGTTAATTATTTATTTTATTATTGTCTTTTTAGAGATTAATTAAATGGAAAACGTCTTTAACTTCTAATTTCTCCTTCTAACTTATTTAAGCTATATCTAGTTTTTTACTATTTGATTAACTCTATAAATAACTTTAGTTAATCAAATTTTTATTTTAATCAATTTCAAAAATATCACCCGTTAAGTTTAGTTCATTTTCCATATTAAATCTCTATTTAGGTTATTATCCATTTATTTGAAGGAGAGCAACTCTATTTTCCATCTCGTTGGAATTGGTTATTTAGTTAATTTAGCCTTTTACTTAGTAAGATTCTTTTCCAAATTGGAATGTTTTTAAAATATTAAAAATCTTCTCTTAATTTTACTTTCTAGATTCATCATTTGGATTATTTAATTAAGGTAAAATCAAATCTACTAGCGAGTTTTTCTTTTAAGCTAGCATTAGCTACGTTTTATTCAGGGAAACTTGAAGCTTATACTACTTTTTAGACTGTTAGTTCTACATTTGCTTCACATTTGCTATACTTTTAAATATGCTATTAGCTCTAGCTTCTTTGCCTAAAATTCCTAGATGAGCATAACTGTTAATTCCTTTTTATATAGAACTTTTTCTTTAACTTTAAGATATTTGATATTCCAACTTACTCTTTACTTATTCGTACTGGCTATCTAAAATAAAAAAGTACTCTATAGTAAATGAAATTATTCTCAAGCTAGATCTGTAGTAACTGGATTTGCTCTATCGTAATCCTATATTTAAAGCTTACATTAACAAAATAAATTTACTGATTGGAATAGTTGTACTACTAATCGTTATAATGCATTTCAATGTCTTAGTCATGGGAGTTCTTTAGTTCGATTTTATCAATAGGAACTAATAAAGTAATAAATAATATCACAGTTGAAGTTACAAAAAAAATAGCAGAAGCTCCAGAGTGTAGCTTAAAATAAAAGTAGCAACCAATGACACTATATAGGATAAGCATGTAAGGAATACAATTTATCATTTCGAAGTTTAATTATCTAGAAAGACGAAGAGGCCTTGAGTAAACTCTTAGGAATAAATACTTATCTATTCAATAAGCTAATATCAAATTTATAAGAGCCAAAACAAACCCAAACGGATATATTGAGGAATAGACAAAAGTTATTGTTAGGGTTTTGAATATATCGCAGTACCTGTCTGCTATTGGAAAGCTGTTCTCTTCTCATATTTAATTAACTACTT
Organism: Loxodes magnus; assembly: GCA_946699065.1. Classification (NCBI taxonomy): domain Eukaryota; phylum Ciliophora; class Karyorelictea; order Loxodida; family Loxodidae; genus Loxodes; species Loxodes magnus. The sequence goes on along the minus strand of CAMPDV010000025.1, from coordinate 786,719 downwards.
CTTGAGAGAAAAAGTGTTCGTTAATTCTTCTCTAAACGTAATTTTTCTTAAATCACTTTACAGCTTATTTAATTCCAATTCTCCTAAAAAGGGGAGTTATCATGTTTATAAACTATATATAAAATATCGTCTTTAGGAAAGCTTCACTTTCAAATCATTCCTCTTCGTTACTATATATTGAGAGAACTAAGCAGATGTTAACGATGTTCACAGCTATTATAAGCTTTTGGCTCAAGTAAATAGTATACTAAGTTTCAGTTTCATGCTTTTCATATGAAGTCATGATTCTAAGGAATTGTTTCAGAAATTAGTTATTAAAGAATATAAATAAGCCCACCAAAAAGGACATTGTCTATTATATTCTTCTGCTTTCAACATACTTTTCTTATAACTATTTCATTATGTAAATTAAGAGAAAGGAAACAAAATAAATAATTAAGGATAAGACATAAGTAAGTATCTTACGCTTAAATTTCTCTTAAAAACTTATTCCTAAATTTTCTCAAAGAATATCAGAAGGATCAGGAGCTCTTTCAAAAGATACTTAAAATTTTCCTTGAAATAACTATTCTTATGAAGCTTTAACTATTTTTAGTCTTTATAAGATCCTATATAGCCAATTTTTTTTAGTTAAGCTAGCAATAGTACGTGCTTCTTTTTAAGTTTCAAAAGTTACAAATGCTTGACCAATAATTTTTAAACTTTATTCATTTTGATTTTCGTTATAATTAATAACTTAGAGCTCCAATTTTTTGTATTTTTCCTTTATTTTCTAAACAAAATTTTTATTATTTAAGCAAATACATTTTTTTTAAGAGAATTTAGGCTTGTTCTAGAAATAAATTTTATAGAACTCTAATTGCTGTCGAGCCTTATAAAAATTTTTAACTAATTTGATTCTATCTCCTAAATAGTAAGGAATATTTATCTTGGCTATTTGTAAGTTCATATTGTCCTTAGTAAAGCTACTCAAAAAGTCTTTTATTTCCTCAGCACTAAACTAGTTACCTAAATGCTTAAATCATAGAGTGTAATCATTGGGTTCTATTGTATCCAAATCCATATTTCTCAGTTTTTTATCAATCCATAATTTAAAAATTATAAGAGAGATAAGAATGAACAGAATTATTATAAAATGCATAAATCCGAACCACCAAGGAACTTAATGTTTCTCTAGGCTTCCAATAGAGTTTTCAATTTCAAACGTGTCCTATAATTTATCCTTATTTTATTTAAAACTTTCGTGATTATTATTTTAAGTTCAACAGTATACAGACATACTCAGACCGAAAGGTATAAATGAAAAAAAGATAATGAAAATAGAGAATTTCACGAACATAAAATAAAGAGGATATCCTTCACCTAAATCCATTAAATCTTCTAGCTTACTATTTAACGAGTATTTTTCTCCTTTAACAGGAAGTCCACAGCAAGAGCATTATTGCTCATGAAGTGCATGATAGTTAATTTTTTTAATCATCTTTGCTTTCTTATGTACTTCAGCTTCTGCTAGATTTGCATTTTTAAGTGTAGATAATCTCATAAGCTTTGGCTCTTTCTCTTTAAAGTTGTTTTACTCTTGTTGTTAACTATCTTCAAAAAGATTTCTTTCAGAAATAGTTGTTAATTAAGTGATGTCTTACCTCTACTAAATCATTTTTACTCTAAGACTATAAAATAATTTTAAAGCTATTCAATAGAAATACTTAAAAAATACTAAGCTTAATTATATGTTTAATCTCTTTTAATGCAAATACAGTTTAGTGCGTTTTATTCTATTTACTTTATCATCTGCAGCTACCTTTATGCTTCTATTTTAACCTTCTTATTTAACCTCTCTTTTTTATTTAAATCAGCTTATTAGCCTTAACGTTTTTACATACGCACTTAATCTTGTTGCAATGAATTCAAAACTACGTAAAGAAACTAAAACCAGAAGAGACAGTGAAGAGCCGTAGAATAACGGTATACTAGAGTAATTGTAAATCTTTTATATAATATTGATTAACAGGCTATATGCAGCTGTAAGAAAGAAAGCCTATTTATTAGATATATGAATACTATGATAATTAAATTAAAGAAAAATAATAAATTAGGCTATTTGAATGTGAAAGGAAGATCATATTATTAAATCTTAATAGATACAAAATAGCTTAATTTTCATTTCTCTTTCTCTATTTATTAATCATATAAGTATGCTTAACAGCTTAAACTTCACTACTTTAAAGCAATCTCATCAAGATTTAAACTATTTTTAAATAGTAGATATTTTAAAATATTTTTGAATATAAGAGTTTTAATAATAGATGCGAAAAAATATATAAGCTTAGAGTTTAAACTTACAGGAGTTAAATATAAAAGAGTATTGATGTAATGATTGAGTTTAAATACTTAAATTGGTTTATATTTTATAATGTTTGCAATAAATATATCATGTATCAATACTCTTATATTTCTTATTAAGGAAACATTTCATTATTTTATAACGATAGATACTGAAATAGCTTAAATAACTTAAACATATTCTAGCTACTATTACATAATATTCTTACTGTTTAATGATTATCTTTTCAAAAATTTATATATGTAATATAGACTTGATTTTTTTTATACTAAGAAGACATTCATATTGTCCTTATTAAATATCAAACTAAAAGAGACCATTACAAATAAATTACAAATCAAAATTGATTAATTGCTTCAATTCACTTTAATGTTCTTCCTGTTAAGTTATATACTGCTTCTAGTTAGAGATTTATATTTATATCAATATATTCTCTTAAATTAATTAGAAATTTATCAATTAAGCTGCAATAATATAAAAACAACTATGCAATAAAATTAGCATTAATTAAAAATTTGATTTCTGATTCTCATTTTATAGTAATCATAAGAATCAATACTAAAATCTTATATAAAGCAATTTCTCCTCTATTAATAAGTTATTTTCATAATTTATATAAAACTTATTTAAATTTAAAAATCTGCTAAGTTATTGGATTAAGCTAAATACTAAAGAATAATTTTACTTCCATCTATCCAAATTAGTTGTTTAGTTTACAAATATAAATGCAAAATTAAGTTTTTGGCTTTCTTGTGGTATTTCAACCTCTTTCCCGCCAAACTCTAGATTGCTCTAGAGGCTAAATATAAAAATCTGAAAATGTCTACAACTCTTCTCCTTGCCATGGATGTTTCCTTTAATTCTTCTTTCATCCAAATGCTAGATTTTTTTTTCTTGCAAATTTCCCCAAATTTTTTACAGTATAATATTTCTCTTTCTTTTTCCCTTGATAGCTTTAGTTATTATTATTTCTTCCTTTTATTCTCCAACTTCTTCTATTAGTTTCAATATTCTTATTTGAAATTGAGAAAATTCTAGAATCTTTTCCACAGATGCTTTTGAGAATTACAATAATAGCATCTTTTTCCTTGTCATTTAAATTTAAATCTGAGACATTTTCACTTCAATTAGCACTGGATCATTCCTTTATTCTTTCAATTCCATTTAAATCTGCAATTTGTACTGTTTTTCTTCTATTTTCCTAATTTTCTGAATAGTTCTTTCTGCTTCTATTGTTAGTTTTGAGATTAACTGCTCTAGTCTTGTGATATATTTCAAAATGCGTTAAGGTCTCTTTCTTAGGTCATAAGTCTCGATTCTATTTCCTCTGCAAAAGCAAGTTTTTCCATTAACTTTTCATTGTCTTTCTTCGACTTTTTGACCTCTTCCTGGAGGTCTATCACCACTTTAATCAGCTAATCATAGCTTATTTACTATTATGTGGTGAGATTCGAGATTTCTGAGCGCATAACATTCTTAGCCTATTTCCTAGGTTTTTCTTAAGAGGTGGAAGACTCATCCTGAAAGGTGACCTTTTTGGTACCCTTTTCCTGGTCTTAGCATTTCTAGTATGTCGTTAACTCCTACTTCTTAGGAACTGCAAAGAATCCTAGTTTAAATATTGACATCTTTTTTTCTAGTTGATTAGTTTAAAAGTTATTTTAAATAAAGCTTTCATTTATATCATATAATCAGCATAAATTTAAGATTATTTCTCAAGATTTAGATATTGAAGAGCTTATTGTGACTATAGCGGGAAATAAGTCTAATATATAATATATAACAAAATAATGGTTTATAACTACAAAATTATTAATTACATTATAAATTTAGATGCTCCAGTATAAGATTAAATGTAACTAGAGCATTAAGTAATAAGGTTAAGGAAAATATTGGTAAATATTGGTTCAATATAGATTAAAATAATCCTAATTATAGATATAATACTAGTAAAAGTATTGCTACTTCTATATTTTGTTAATAGCTAATGAGATCATATGCAATATTCGAAACTTTGTTAATTTAACATAAGTTTAACTAGGAACTTTGTAATTTAATAGTTTAATTCTTCATAAATCACTAAAATGGTTAATTATAAAAACAAAATATGCTGTTAATAAGTTAATAATCGAATAAATAATCTAAATCTAAGTTAAAATTATAAAAACGGAAATAGTTTATCTAGATAGCTTATTAACTAGTAATTCATAATGTTTATAGTCATTATTATCTATAATAGATTCATTTTAATACTTATTATTTATATTACTCATTTGATTTAGCTCTTATATCTACTTTATTTAATAATAAATAGACTTTTATTAGAAGTTGATAAGAATAATAAAATAAATTTAGAAATTAGATGAATATAAATAAGTAGATGTCAAATTAGATTTATGTAAAGTATAGCAAATAGATTGAAGCAAAATAAAAGAACTGCTTATTAAATACTTAATTGGAAGTTTTAGCATCTATTTTCTTATATATTTGAAAAGTTATTCATTCGCATTCCTTGCTTATAATATGGTACCAAGCCTTAACTTTATTTTAGAAAGTTAAGGGATTTTTAAACTAAAATGATTTTCTTTATTATTTAGACACTTATAAATATCTGCATTTTTATCTTGAATAAGCTTCTATTGTGAATTTAAGTAAGCAAGAGCATTTAGTGAATGATTAGTGAGATTTTGTGTAAATAAGAGGTTTTTTAATTGAAGTTGGTAAATATTAATAAGAAATATTATGGTTGAATAAGAGTAAGCATAAACTATCCCAACACAAATGGAATGGAGCAAAAATGTTCTTTTAATTTCAGCTAGAAGGAGAAGTCGCTTTTGAATGTGGCAAGCTAAAACCAAATTAAAGGAAATGAATTCAGTAGAGCTGCATGGTTTAGGTGATTCCATGAGTTTAGTTGTAAGTGTAGCTGAATCTCTTGCTCGTTTAGGGTATGTGTCAATCTCTAAAATTTAAACTCTGACTGCTGATGTAAATACTAGAAATCAGGAATAAGTTAAAAGAGCTAAGCTAATTATCACCATTGAGAAGACAGCTAATTTTGATAAACTGTTCAATGAGTATGAAAAAAGCAATGAAAGTGTTGACTTCTTAAAGGAAAATTAGGGGAATGCTTGAATTAACAGTTAATCTAAATTTAAGAAACTTAAGTCTCTAACATTAAAATTAATTTTAGCTAAATATCTCTTACTCTTGCTTATTATATTTAGTTCTTCTACTACTACACTATCTTTTGAAAGCTTTTTCAATTATATCTCCACTTAAGTTTTCATGATGATAAGCGTCATTTAAATTAGGATAAAATTATAATTTAAAGTAGTTATATTAATAGAAAAAGAGTTATAGGCAATAATGTGTATTCATATAGCTAGTGACTAGCTTTAGAAATAAAAATAGAGGTAATTTAAAGCTAGCTTAATAGATATTCTTATAGAAGATAGATGTGATTCTATATAATTAATTATCTATTAGAAATATTAAAATTAGTTGCTTAAATGTATTTCATATTATAGTTTCAAATATAAATAATAGTGAATCCTTTTATAATTCATTGCTAATTATTTAACTGAATGCACTCTAGGATTATAACTACTTTTATTCTATTTAGTTTTTAACTAATCTTTATAAGGAAGATAAAGTGATTGCTAGTATTTTCATGCTATATTAATCCTTTAATATTTCCTATCTGTAATAATAGTTTTATAGTCCTCCATTTATATAACTAAATTTAATACTTATATTAATTTAGAAGATATCATTTTCAAATAGAATTAAAGCTAAGCTAAAATAAAACTTTGAAAGAGAAGGCTAGAAATTTAAATAATATAAGCTAATTTAGAAGAGACTTTAAATAGAATATAAGAACTACTAATACTTGCTGAAAAATAATAGTATGCTCTTAATAAATTCAAACTTATATACTAAGAATGTAATTTTCTATTTATATTGCTAAGTATAATAAAGAACAAAAGAGATAATAGAAGAGGAAAGTGAAAGGTTATTATGAAATATGAAGTTTAGATTTATTTAAATGGTTAAATTAAAGTGTTAAGTTTATTTCAACTCATTCCGAAAGCTTAATATTTAAGTACTCAACCATATCTTTAGTGTCTTGGTCTAGTTCGGAAACTTTGAACACAACTTCACTCTGAGGAGGAACATAATCAAATCTTTTTTCTCTTTCCTCTTCTTGAAGCTTTAAGCTAATACCTCTTACAGGTCCTCTTTGAATTCTTCTCATAAGATGTGTAGCAAATCCTGCAATTTGATTTCTTAATCTTTTAGAAGGAATTATGGCAACTTCATCACAGATTCTCTTATTAACCTGGAAATCAGTAGTGAGTTTAGTGTAGTATTTTTCGATGATATGTCTAGCGGAACGCTTTATAGTCTTATTCCTCACACGACCCATTTTTTTAATGGAGATAATTAAAAGAATTTTTAATAATTTGAGTAGGCATTTAAATTAAAATCCTTCATGTCTTTCTCTAACCTAAAGGTATGCCACAAATATATCTTTAGTATTTTTTAATTATAACTAACTTGAATTACATATAGGATATTTTAAAATAAGCCTAAGCAAGTTAATTAGATATATTCGCTTTAGTAAGCTACTATTAAAAAGAAGCTTAAAACTTAATAATAAATAAGCATTTTCTATTTAAATAATCTTAATTAATTGGCTAAATTATTAAAAATTTATTGTCATTCAAGTATTGCAAATGCTTAACTCATATGCAATCAATCAGCATTAGTTTCAAAACAGCTAAGTTGCATACAATTAAATTAAAATAAATAGTATTAATAACTTAGATATTAAAAGTTCTAATTTAATAGATAAAATTATGATACAAAAGCATATACTTAAGAGAGCTTAGTTCTTATAAAAGATAAGTTAAGCTTAAACTTTTCTAGTTTTTAATCATTTTACTTTCTTTTGTTTGATTACTTTGTTAGCAAATATCTGAATAATTTGAAAAATTATCATAAAGAAGTTATAATAATAATTAATAGCTACTAAAAATCTATTTTATTAATAACTATGACTATATTGTCTGTATCTTAGCTAATTTTAATGAGAAAAGTTTAAGGAAGAACTAAGGGTAAGAGAAATAAAAGAATAAAAGTAGCTAAAGATAGAAATGAGAGTTCTTACAGTATAAGAGTTAAATTTTGATATTAATTTATAAATTAGGAATAGAAGTGAGGTCATAGATCTTCGTTATATTCTTCATCAGTATCTTCAGTACCTACATTTTCGTTAAAGCAATCCATAAATTCCTTCTTTCTTCTGTTCTTCTCTGAATTTTCAGTAGCGCTTCCTGTATATCTCGGAGTAACTTTATCTAAGTCCCAATAAACTGCAAAGTAGCAATCTTTATGAATACATTTATGAAGGCACATATCTCTTACCATTTTGTTGTTTTTATCCAATTTTTTGCAAGTTCTTCCAGCACAATCTGATCGTAATTGAGCATAAGTTTTAGAGGCTTAAGTTATTTCAAAAACGAAGAATAAGCAAAGAATCAAAGTTATGTAAAAAGATTTCATATTTAGATTATTTTAAAATTAATATCCTTTTTATTTATTTAAACTAACACTCTACTTTTATTATCTACCCTTCACTACTTTCTATCACTCATTGGTATCTTTATTCCTAGATTTTATTTCTCTAGTTTTAATAGAAGAAGGTAATTTAATTAGTGATTAGATGAATAAAAAGAGTTAAAAAGGACTAAATAGTAGAGGATATAAAACGATATGCATGTAATATGAAAATATTTCCTAATCTACAGATTAAGTTTTAAATTAGTTAAACTAGTATAAACGCTTTTATTTAGAAAGTTGGCTGCTTTTAAATTTAATTTATATGAATTATGGGATATTTTTACTAAGAAATAAGAATGCTATTATATCTCCAATAATAGTTATGGGACTGTGATTTAAATAAATTAGGTGTAAATTAGTAAATTAATTTATAGAGTATACTATTATATTAGAATATAGAAAGTATTAGCATCAAGCAGATTTATTAGTTAGAATATAAATTCCTTAATTAAGAATATCAATAATGCTTAAACATAATCTAACTATAATCACTTTCTGCTAGTTCTCTGAAATATTCTGGTACTTTTTTTTTCCTTTATTTTAAGCCTGAATATCCTATTGACTCATCAAAATACTTGGTATCATAAGGATTAGAAAAGTTTAATTCAATAGGAGCTTTAATTTATTTTTTCTCTAGTTTCTTTCAATTAATTTAACTTAAAGCTTTATGATTCTTGATATCTTCTGCTCTTTTTTCTAAATTTCCATACCTACATTAGGGATTTTTTATCAGAAGTTTGGAGATTAGATCTTTGAACTAGATATCGTATAAAAAAATGGGCCAAATGATTTATGTTCTCACAATGTTATCATAAATTTACAAAGGAGTAGATGATTCAAATGGAGTTTCTCCTGTCAAAAATTCATAAAACAGTACACCAATTGCCCATCAATCAGCTGCAAAAGAATATCCAATGTTTTATACAATCTCTGGAGCAAAGTATCTGCAATCTCCGCAAACTGTAAAAGTCCTAAATAGAAATGTTACCTCTGGTTATCATTTTTCAACTATTTAAAATTTTTAAAGTCAATTATTCTGATGTACCCACTCTAATCAATTAAGATGTTTGAACTATTTAAGTTTCTATATATAACCATTTTAGTGTGCAAAAATTCAATAGCCATTATAACTTAAGCTATATAGAATGCTGCTTATTCAGGAAGCAATTTTTTTCTAGCTTTAAGTTAGTTATATAAAGTTCCTCCTTATAAGAACTCTAATAAAAGGTAATAACTATCTGGATCTTAAAACGACAGATTTTCTGAATGCTAGACTATGAAAGGATGTGGGTTTTACTCAGTAATGCTTTGAATAATATACTTTTCTTATAAGATTTGCTGGACTATTTTTTAATCTCTAGTTCTTCCTATTTCCTGTTTATTATACATTTTAACGACAAATAATTTAGAAACGTCATTTGTAAGACGAGCTAAGTAAACCTTTAACATTTAAGTAGCGTAGATAATTTTAATCATAATAATATTCTCTTCTATCCACTCTTTTTATACTTTTTAATAAGCTATAAATTTTTATTACAAAACTTCCTCTCCGTTCAGTTTCTATTGTATTTTATAGTTTGGATTATTTTAATTTTATCTCTCCAGTAAATTAGTCCTTTCTTTTGAATTGTCTTCCTTTTCATTTTAGGAATTTACTAAATTTATTTCTTTTGTCAATTCTAAAGCCTCTTTTTCATTGAGATTGTTTTAAAAATAAATAGTAGAAACTCGATGTCTCATTTTTTACTAATTTTAGTCTTCTCGATCACTTTTTTAGAAAGATATCCCTTGATCATTATTAGTCTACATTTTAGAAATTAACTCTTTTTAATTTAATTGCTTTATATCAAGAGATTAGGATAAGCATCCAATTAATTTAACATCTAATAATTGTTTCATTCTAAAGGGTTTTATTTCCTAACTTTAATTTGTCTTATTTTCTTAGTTCAACTAATCTTGTCTTTCATAACCCTAACTCAGTTTCCTTTAAACGTATCTACTAACATTCTTTTTTAAATCTATTTGTAACTTGTGACGATTTTATTAAAATAAAGGATCTTAGATATCTTTCGCTTTCGTTTGCTACTAAGAATTGTTTAGATCAATTGGTGGTAATAGAGAATTAGCAGCTTTAAAGGAATGATCTTGAATATCCTTTTAAGTAATGCTTTATTTTTTTAATTAGAATCTAGTAAGCTTACTAACTAATTTTTCTAGATAATCAAGCTCATTTTACTTTCTATCTTCTAATTAACTCTAACTTTGAGAGATATTTCTTTTATGTTTATTGGCTATCCCTTAATTAGCTTTACCTTTATTTACTGGACGCATTCTATTTTAATTAGTTGCTTTTATCTCAGAATACTCAGTTGGAATGGAATGAATTTGAGGCATTTAATAAGATTCCTTTACAATGTTTATAGATTTATGCTTTATTATCTTGGTCTTGGGCTTCTTAAAGTTTAAAGGTTTGAGGTTAGTTTTATTTTGTAGAGTAATTTTATAATCTTCCATTATTCTTAATAATAAGAAAGCGTACTATAAAAGATAGCTATTGCCTCCTTTATATTTGTATACTTAATATAATATCACTTATTTAAATTGCTTTCAATTCAATATTTGTACAATGTCTTTAATTAGAAACCTTTGCAGATCAATCAATACGTTAAGAACTGGATTATGCATGATTCCACATATCGAAAAAAGGGATAAAGGAGGAGAAGATGCAGCAAGATTTTCTCCAAGATTTTTAGCTGTAGCAGATGGAGTTGGAGGATGGGCTGAATATGGTGTGGATCCTGCTATTTATGCCAATTTACTATTAGATAATGTTGCAAGTTCAATAAATAGCTTAGACTAGAAATAAGATAATGAATCTGACTTTAAAAAACTAATTGACCCTTTATATAGCGTTGCTGAGGCCTGGAAAAAAGTTAGAACTAAAGGCTCTTCAACATGTGTTCTAACTATTTTAAATCCTAAAGAAAGTATTTTGCATTCTTACAATATCGGAGATTCTGGATTTTGGATATTTAGATAAAACTAAGACAAAACATTATAATCTGTTTATGAGTCTAGGGAAACATTGCACGGGTTTAATTTCCCAAAATAATTAGGTGAGGATGGTGATAGACCTAAAGAAGGAAGTATAATAGAAGATATTAAGATTATGCATAATGACATCATTGTCATGTTTTCTGATGGCGTTAATGATAACTTAGAAGCAACCTAAGTAAAAGCATTTATCTAGCCCTTTTTAGAAGCATGTCCTAGTGGAGAAATTCTTGATTTGAATATTGTAGCTGAAATGATTGTTGAGAAAACTTTTAAAGTCTCAATGGATAAAAAGCATGAAAGCCCTTTTTAAAGAGGAGCAAGGAAGGCTGGATGAAATTATTACGGAGGAAAACCTGATGATATCACTGTTTTATTGGGCTAAGTTATAATTGATAAAAGTCAAAATAAGGAAAGTAGTTAGTAATAAACAAGTAATAATTCTTAAACTTTTTAACTTAACATTTATTAATTATTATTCCATTTCTTTGAGACATAATTTAAATACTCAAATAAATCACTATTTTTTTAATATTCTTAGTTCAAGAATAAAACACTAGCATACTTAAATAAAGGATATTTTAAAAGATTAAACTTAATATTTTTGTTACTAAGAGCTAGTAAGATCGACTATTTTTTCTTCCTTTATTTCATTTTCCTCTATTTCAATAACTTCTTTCCATTTTTCTATTTTTTCATTTAAATTTTATTCTTAAGCCTATCATAAAATCTTGCAAAGTACTTTAAAAGTTGTAATGAACTCAGAGCAATTTTAATCTTTGAGTCCTCTGTATTATCTTCTTCAGCAAAACTCATGAAGATAATTTTATAAGTCATTACATTATCTATTCATTCTCTTAATGTCAAACTTAGCCCACATGAAACTTAAAATTATATGGCTCGTAAAAACATCTTTGTTATTCGGATCTACAAAATGGCGAGAGTGATCAATCGTATAATGAGGATAGCCTAAGTCTTCAAGGCCTTAATAAGCAGCCCAAACCTCTGAAATGATAGTAGTCCCAATTTCACATCTTTCTTTTATTATAGGTATTATATATTTTGCTTTTTTCTTTGGAACTATTTAGAAATAAGTCAGCTTAGTTTCACGTTCGACCATTCCAAAGACTCACAAATATTTTTACTTTATTCCAGGAATTATTATTTTCTTTTTAAAAAAATTGGTTAGCATTATTTCTACTGTACCTGTAAATTTAGGAATATATTATATTCAGTGTTCAGCAATTATATTCCTTATCCTCATTGTAATTTATCTTACCAACATTCTATTACAACCTAAAATATATCCTATATCCATATCTCTTTATCTAATACTTCATAATACAAGCAGCAAAAGTAATCTATCAAGTGTCATGCTATTTCCTTCAAAGATTGTTTGCTCTCTCAAACCTTAACTATAGTTACATAACTTGCATACATATATAAAATTGTCATATTTAATGCTTCCTAACTATATTTGCATTATGGAATTTTCACTCTTACAGTTAAAGTTACTATTTTCATTTGGTTATTTTTACTAACTATTCGATAAGCATCGTTTACAACATCTTGATCAAGGAAAAAGTTTGCACCTCAACATAAAGCAGAGAGAATGCAACTCTTCTCTACAAATATCTAAAAGATTATCTGGAAGAATTAATTCTTTCAAATAAGTCTCCAAATTTTTTCCCTATAGTTTATTTAAGTGCTTTCCGACTTAAGCTATAGACTACAGTTTAATAGTTTCAGATTCGTTTTTAAGTTTAGACAGTGTTTACCTATTATATAGCATTTCTTATTTAGCTTTTTCGACTAATTCCATTAATTATTTGTGCCTTTAATCTTGGGATTAATTTTCATTCTTGAGAGATATAAATTCATCCTTTAACTTTATCATAGATTACTATTGACTTTGGCATTCCTAGCAAATAGATAAATGTATATCATGTAAATTACAGTTGGAATGCTCTGGTTATTAGGATTTATGTCGAGAATTAGGATAATTAGTTAATGAGTTCATAGGTTATTTTAATTATAAGTATTAATAACTATATTTAATTATTTACACTCAATTATACTTTTAATACTTTTAAGTCTATATATCACAGTAAAAGATACTCTCTGCATTAAGTTATATAATTATAATTAATTTCCTTACTAGTATTATAAAGCCAATATCTAGTTATATTATATCTTTAGTTTTATTAACTGCTACTATCTATAATTGCATTGATAATTCTCTATAATTTGCTTAATATGGAGTATAGTTTCAAATAATTGAATAGACTCTTTATTTATTCCTTATTGCCATGAATAGATATTTACCTACCTCACTATCTTATATTAATGCTTAAGCTACTATACCTCTAAATATACTTATTACTATATCATTTATAAAACCTTTTAAATGTATTAGAGATTATGCAGCAAACTGTAATTAAATAGAAACAGTAAATTATAAGCATCTCTTTAGCATGAATTAATGAAAAGTTTAGATAAAATGTGCTATAAAATTAAAATAATAGGCATTTAAATAAGCTAAATAAACTTATTTCTTATAATAGTTTAGCAATTAAATGCTAAAGAGTTCTCAAATTATATGAATTAATAATCAAATATAGTAGAAATTAATAACTGATAAATCTAAATTTGTTGTAGTACTAATATATAACTACGCTTTAGAAATTAGAATAATGCTAATAATTACAATATAATCACCTATAATTATACATTAATATTTACAAATGGCTTGTATTAAACCAATTCTTACAAATATTATATTATAAACCTAAGTAAGTAGTTATAGTATTTATTCCTTTTAAGTTAGAATCTAGATCTGTAAAAGTTTAACTAATTTAGAAAATAAAGGAAATAGATTGGATGATTATATTAGCTATATTTTAAATAAAATTGCTTAAATTTAATTTTCATTATTTCAATTTTTACCTTTCTTTATCTATTTTGCCTATATACTATTATTTATGCTAAAACGATGTAAGTTTATTTAGTTTCAACTTAAAATAACTAAATTCTGGAAGTAAGAGCGTGAGTAAATTTTTATTGCTTAATTGGAATGATAGCAAGTAACTTGCTTATAGTTATACTAAGTATAGAATATTGTTCCTCCTTAAGATAATAAAAGATGAAACCTTAAGGTTGTTAAGGCTTTATTTTAAGGTACTTTATATTTTAAATAGGAAAAAATGTTTAAATTATTATTTTTATTGGGATTGAGTTTGGCCAACATAGTTACCATTGATCAGAATTTAGGTATACGCGAGTGGATCCATGTTGGTCGCTAAACAATATATGGGTCAGATACTTTTAAAAACTAGCCAGCCTAACTAACTTTTAATCGTAAGTTTTAAAATGCAGTTGACTTTTAAAATACATCATATTATGTTTTACCAGAGGGAGGATTTCTCTCAATTCTTATTCTGAAGTCTAGTTAAATAAATGAATTTTTAAGATTCTTTTCAGTTTATAGCTGGAATGACCTAAAAAAGCAAAATATATGTTGTGTAGAAGGATAATATCCAGCTCCAGGCTATAAACAGTGTGATAATGGAGGCATAAATATGGATGAGGATTTATATAGATAAGTATCTTACTTTACTCCTGAATTCAAATCAGAAACAAAGACATCTTTTTAAGATACTATTAATATTCAGCAGGATGGAGTCTACTATATTTTTATGGCAAATTGTGCTCTTCAATCATCACCATTAAATGTTAAAGGAGAAATTTAAGTAAAGGAGCCATATGGATACTTGCCAGGAGAGTAATATCCTAATCTTAAATTTTACCTTATTATGACAATTATATATGCCATCTTATTGCTTATATGAATACTTTGCTTATATAAAAATTGGAACGAATCAATCCAAGTTTAAAAATACTGAATCACAGTTTTAATTACTATGTGCTTTGTAGAGAAACTTATAGGTTACTTTGACTGGTATTTATATAATCAAACTGGATAAAGAAAACCAATCATCATAATTGCATTTATTATATTTAATGCTGTTAGAAATTCATTATCTCGAATGAGTATCCTAGTTGTAAGCCTGGGCTATTGTGTTACTAAGCCAGATTTAGGAGAAACTAAGAACAGAGTTATTTGCTTAGGCTTTTTATTCTTCTTGAGTAACATTTTTTATAATTCCATGCTATAAAGATAGCACCATGAAATAATCTCTCTGGCTATTAACTTTGTTTCAACAGCTCCTTTAGCTGTCTTGAATACAATATTTTATTATTGGATATTTACAGCATTGATTAACACTTAAAGCCAGCTAAACTAAGATCAATAAAGCTATAAAAAATCGATGTTTAAATGACTTTTTATGGTCTTAGCAGTAGCTATAGTTTTGAGCATTATATGGCTATGCGTTGAACTATATTTTTAAATTTTAAAGGAAAGAGATGATTATTGGTAAATGCTATGGATATTTGAGGCTGTTTGGCATATAATATTTATAGCTATTTTAATTACATTGATGTGACTCTGGAGACCAACTGAATATTTGAAAAGAATGCTTTATTCAATTACTTAAATTGTAGAAGGAAATAAAGATTTAGAAAATTTTACTTAAAATCCAAAGGTACTAGAAGAAAAATAAATTTATGAGAAAAGAGGGAGTCACTCGTATTCAATAGGAGAATATGAATCTGCATGAACTAAATACTTCAGTTTAAATTTAAACTTAAATCATTTTTATAGTAATGACCTAATTTTTGATTGATATATTATAAGACTTATTTTATTAATAAGCTAAAAATATATAAAATTGTTAAGGAGAGATATCTTCTTCTGCTGTTATAAGTTGAGTTGGAGGAACCAATAGCTCTTGATTAATTCCTGCTTGAAGATATTGAGTTAAAAGTATTTTAAGCTCCTCGTTCTGGTCATGTAGAATTCCAGTCTCATCTACAAGACTTTATCTATACTATAATAATGTGTAATATTTCTTAAGCTAAGTAAAAAATGAATTCCAAAGTAATCAGTGATTTTTGGGAAGAACTTGAGACATTCTTTCTCAGAAAATTTTTTCTTCTCTTTTTGTTCTTTCATTTCTTTCTTTCTCACTTAATTCTTATCCAATTTTCCTTCTTTAGCGTAAACTTTCAGCCCATTATTCTGGATCCTTTCTTCTTTCTTCACGAATATTCTGAAATTCCTCAAGAACTTCAATTACTTTATCAGGTCGAATTAATTCCTATGGATAAAATAACTTAATAATAAGTTCTTAATCTTCCACTGTTTCAATTTCTAATACTTTTTTTATTCCTTCAATAAGAGCTTCAGGTTTTTACTACTCTCTTACTCTATCTTCTAACAAGTAACTACACTCTTACGCAATTAGTTGAAACACTTTTTGTGCTTTTGCTGCTTATTCTTTTGCTTTTTGAGTTTATTCAGAATCTTGTTCAGTTGACAAGTCCATTTTTGTCTCAGATTTATCTAATTCCATTGAGTATGAAGGAGGTTCCCATTAGAGGCCTAACTACTATATATGAATTGTTTTGTCAGCTTGTAATACCTTTTAAGCTAACTCTCTGGCTTCTAATTCATGCATTTCTCAGATTTCTTAGTAGTTTTAGGCATCTGCCTGTACAAATTTACGAAATTTGCTTTATAAATCCTTAAGCATAGCAGTGTTTTTAACATATTTATCAGTAAGCATTCTATTTTCATGTACATTTGCCTTTTCTTTCGTTTCATAATTTTTTTTCTCGTTAAATTTTTTTTCCATAAGAATTTTTTTCTTTCTATTTATTATGTCTAAATAATCTTTGTTCTCTGAGACTTTTTATTATACAACCTGGAAATCATAATCTAATATTTCCTAATTCATAAGATAAACAGATTTCATTTATTCCATACAACTTTCAAGCTTTTACAAGTCGGTTTCCAATTTCCCTCGATGAGTCACGTAATCTGCTGTATCTTTTCCGCGGAGTTGCTCAATTTCGGCTTCGTATTTTTCTTCAGACATCTGTCTATTATCAAGATTTAAACGAGCGTAATCTGTATGATCTCTCAACAAATTGTCTAGACGAATTTTATGCTCAGAATTAATTTTTTCTCTTTCTTCGTAATAGACCTATTCTATAAGTTTAAGTTGCTCGGCATATTTTTCTCTCATATCTTTGTACTGACTTTCCATATTTTTAAGCAATATTTTTACATCTTATGCCTGTTTTTTTAAAGCTGCCACATATTCTCTGTCTGCTTATTGTAAAGCTTCTCTAAATTCATTAATAATATATTCCTTTCCACTTATTACTTCTCTACACTGAGATACAATCTCTTATATCCCTGCATATAATTCTTCACATTGCTCCATTTCTTTTAGTTTCTCTCATTATATCTCTAAAGCGCCTGTTTTAGTAGCTGAGGCTATTGATTCTTCCTAAATTTTACGAAAACGTTAATTTTTTCTTTAATCTTCAGCTTATCTTCGATTATTTTCAGCATCTTCAGCTTCTATTTATATTTTATAAATATATTCCCAAGTCTCTCTCTTATGTCTTTCTAGTTCTCCTACAGATTGGGCTATTTGCTAAGTACCGTTTGTGCATAAAAACTACATTTTCTAATAATATAAATGTATTTAATTAAACCTTTAAATCTAAACCATTAATATATCTAGCTTCTCTACTATTACCTTCCTCCATCCTTTATTCTTGTCTAGGATTACTAATAAAAAGGCTAATAACTTCTATCCCCTAGAATAGAATACTTTTAATATTTTATGCTAAAATGAAGAATCTAACCAATATAATAAAGACAACTACTAAACTATGTTGATTGAATTAAGCATAGATACTTTAACTAACTAAATGTAAGTGAAGCTAATAACTTCTATCCTGCTTAAATTTAATAAATTAAATAGATAATAAATTGATAGAAACTAATGCAATCCTAAATATTTCTAAGGTGTCTTTACTTATTCTAGCTAATATAAGCATAATCCTTTTCTTGCTATCTAATTCTTATTAAATACACTCAGTATCTAAACTTTTCTTATTTTTTGTAAGTTTTAAAAGTTTAAAATAAAGTTTAGCTTAACTCTAAGTAAAACTTGGAAATAATATATGTAATTATTTGATGTAAACATAATGCTTTAGTTATGATTAAATTTACTTAGCCTAATTATATGATAAATTTGATAATTAAGTTTAGTACTATCAAAATATTATCTACCCTATTATTTTTATATTATCATATCATTGTAGTTAGTTATCTCCTTCTTTTCTCATATTTAAAAAACTAAAAAGTTAGGGGTAAAAATATTAAAAATGGCTATAATTTAGAAGAATAGCTCATATAACTTTAGAAGGAATTTAGAATTAAAAGAATGAAACTTAAATAAGCAATTGGTATAGGTTAGTTTGATATAAATGACTATAAGTAATAGTTATGGATAATTATATAAAAGCAAATAAGATATAACATATTATAAAGCTTAGAAAGGATCTAATTTATTTATTGCTGTTTAATAGATATAATAGGTATACTAAATAAGTACTTGGACAATTATTAATTTAAATCTAAAAGGAAATCAATTATAGTATTTAAAAGCCATTAATAATAATTTTCAGCATTCAATCATTTTTAAGCTTCCTCTAGTTTTCTATTAATTTTATAAAACTAAATATACCAAACAAAAATTAGTGTAAAATAAGGTTAATGATATTAATTATCCCTTAATTAATTTTATGAAATAGTTTAATAATTAAAAGAATGTAAATCTATAATAAGTGTAGATTTGAATTAAAGCTAATAAATTAGAAAAGCATTTCTAGATCTGATAAAATTAAATTAATACTAAGTGCTTAAAACATAAAAATTAATTACTTTCTATATTTATTTACTTAATTAGTGATTGGATTTAGTTTATACTTATCTATTAATAGGTATATATCAAAATGGCATGCTGTATCTTAGATTAATTTTATAATTTTATACTTATCTCAACTTTAGACAGAAATCCAATAAAATATTATAAAATAGCAGGAAGATAAATTAGTAGTTTGATGCTAAGTTCTGGAATATGAAGCAGTAAATAGCTGCATTGAGTAATTAAAAAGTAAATATAGATATACCTATTTATATGTTTAACTTAGCTATTAGCTAAGCTTTAGTGATATTAGTATATTGCATTCATGTTTGTTTAGGTTTATAGCTTATTTTATTTCTATGCTTATTATTAAAAATCTAAATCTCAAATTTGATGAAGACTAATAAATTAGCTGAGGAAGGTCAAGAAGGTGAAAATATAGAAACTGTTGAAGGTCCACTTGTTGTAGAAGATAGTCAAAATGTTCTACAAACGAATCCCGATCTCACTTAGACTGAGATGGAAGAGAAGAATATAATTTTAAAGAAGCCATAATAAATTGTTACAATAGAAGTAAGATTTGCAAATGGCAATGTAAAGCAAGTGAAAGCTGATGTACGAAATGAAAAAGTTGCAGATATTAAGGAAAGATTGTTCAAGTAAGAATTAAAAGAGCAAATGCTATGCTAATTGATTTATATGGGTAAAATGATTACTGACGAGATTGCTCTTTCTGATCTTAGTAATATTTAATTTAGATGGATTGGAAGATGGTATTTGCATGCATGGAAGAGTAAAAGTTTAAGAAAAGCAATCAGAAGCAGAAGTAAATTATAATATAGACTAAAAAGACTGTCCAAGGCTTTGATTCTCTTATTAACTCAGGTTTTTCGCTTGAAGAAATTGAGTTAATGCGTTTACATTTTCATGCAAATAGAGTTTATGAAAACGACGAGCAACGTCTATAATAAGAATAGATCTGATTAGAAAGCAATTAAGGAACTAATGCTAGAGATGTAAATATATAAATTCCTTAATCTGTATAAGGTGAATCTCGACCTTTACCTTTACCTTAAGCTTAATAATAAATGTAAGAGATGTCAATTACAGTTTTTTGCGGTGGTTGTTTGTTAGGTTATTTCCTTTCTCTTTTCGCTGTTTTCATTGTAAGAATTCATATAGTTATGTTGTCTGAATTTATCTGACTCAAGAAAGAGAGGAATTGTATGTGGCCTAATATTATCTATAGGTACTATTCTCGCTTTACTAAACATTGCTTTTTAATGAAAAGATTTTGTTTATAATGTGTTATTATTGCTTTTATGTTTTAATAGCAAGTTATTTTAAATTGTTGATTATAGCTGGGAAATCTTTAATCGTTTATGTTTAATTACCATTTTAGCATTTTTACTTTTTACCATATTTTTAAAAAATATGAGCGAAAATACCTTAGAATAGCCAATTTTATAACATAATAAAGATGCTATTTTACAAATAACTTATATTTCATTAATAATCATCAATTAATGCCTTGTTTCCTACAAGTTATAACTATTTTTAGCTTATAAGTATGAATTTGGATATCCTTTATTATGTGATTTAACTATATTAAGATAAAAGTTTCAAAATAAATAAAGTTATAGGTAAAGTATTGTATTTAAATAACAGTTTAAGATTTGAACACATAAAGCTTTAGAGGAGGAATATTCTCTATCAATCCAAGAATATGGTCTTTCTTGAAGTAGTTCTTTAGCTTAAATGAAATCTTAAAATCTTCTTGGTCATAATTTCTAAGTTGTTCAAGTCAGAAGTTCTTTTATTTGGCATACATATTCAGTTATAGCTCTTCGCTTTAGCTATTTTACATTATTTCAAGCTGACTGTTTACATTTTGAAGCTCTTATTATCTTTTTTAAACCACATTTTGTTTTTGTAAAAGTTCTGATTCAACATCATCAATTAGTTCAAGGCCTGTTTAAATAAGTTCTTTTTCCTTCTTGTTAATTCTTTCTTTCAAATCATTAAAAGACTCCTTTGCTGACATTTTGGCCTAAGCTACAACTTCAGTAACTTCAATTCTGCGCATCTAAAGCTTTTAGTTAATGATTGAAAGCTAATTCACTACTTCTTATATGTTTTAGTACATCTTTTTAAGCTTTTATTTCGCAAGGAAATTTCCTTTCTTTATATGAATCACTTCATGTCCTCTATGAGCTCCATGTATACAACACTCTGCACAACAGCAATCTGTCTCACAATCAAGACAAAAATATAAAGCCTTTAGTTCGGGATGTTCTTAGCAATAAGTTTCATATTCTTAAATAAAAGAATCATAAACAACCTTTTGCTAGCTTTACTATAGCTTAGCTGATGTACTTTAGTCAATTTCAGTTTTGATTCCACAAATTTCGCAAGTAATAAATCTTTCATCATACTTACTTTCTCTCAAAAGTGTTTTGCTAGCACATTGAGTACAAATGTTGTGCTCACAGTTCAATAATAAAATTTCTTCTGGTACCATTCCACATTTTGCGCAAATTTATTCCTCTTCTTCCATCTAGAAAAATTAAATATAATTAAGAAAAAATTCTATTTTCACTATTTTATGTAAATGCATATTAGCATAAAGCTTATAGAGCTTACTATA
Organism: Loxodes magnus; assembly: GCA_946699065.1. Classification (NCBI taxonomy): domain Eukaryota; phylum Ciliophora; class Karyorelictea; order Loxodida; family Loxodidae; genus Loxodes; species Loxodes magnus. The sequence goes on along the minus strand of CAMPDV010000025.1, from coordinate 765,202 downwards.
AAACCTTTTAAACTCAACTAAAGTTATTTTGCTATGAGTAAAACAACTATACGCTTGATATAAAGTAGCTTATTTAATAGAAATCAACTTGGTATTTGCTTTGTAAAACTTACTATCTAGAATGCTATTTTAATATAGCTTCTATTATTTGTGAACTAACTCAATTATTTTAGCGCTATTTATATTTTACTTGCCATTTATAACTTACTTAATTAGTGTTCGTTATTGATTGATGTTATAAAGATTAGTATCTAAAAATTTTGGATATAATTGATTGGTGTAAGTAGAAAGAAGCCATATGAAATAATTATACAAAGCCCGCTAAAAGAAGTAATTGATATTTTCTTATATGATCAGATTACTAGAATTAAATCTATATAGTTGATGAAAAGAAGGTTTGGTTTGAGTAATTAAATTAAAAGTAAGATAAATTATATCTATTTATAATTATTATTTGGATCAAGACTAGCTGGCTTTTCTATTAGCTGTGACTGTAGTATAAATATGTCCTCCTTTTCTTCTAAATAGTGATATCTCAGTTTTCAAAGTCTCTATTTCTCTTGCTTGAAGTTCTAATAATTCCTTCATTTTCTGTTTTTCTTTTTCAAGTCTTACTCTCTCGGCTTCATCTTCTTCTTCAAACAGGTGTTTGGATGTAGCATCAAGTTCCTTTGAAGTTTTAACAATTTCTTCTAAAAGTTAATGTCTTCTATTTAGGTAATCAGTATTCTAAGAAGTAACGCTTGCTAATTCTTTTTTTGCCTATGAAACTTATATCTAAGCTTAACGAATTTTTTCCAAGCACTCTGCTTCAGTTTATTTGAATTAAATTTTAAGATTCTCAAGTTATGTGCTGGGTTGAGCTTAGGACAGATAATCTAAATTAATAGCGTGACCAAAGCGAAGTGCACAAATTCCATCAAATTCCTTTTAGGCAAGTTGTTTTTCCTTATCTGCTTTTTTAAGTTTTTCCTAATAGATAGTTGATTCTTTATAAAGATTTTCATAATTCTTTTTCTCTTTTTAAACTTCTTCTTTTAGTTCTTGTATTCTTTGTGTGAGTTTTTAAAGCTCCTCACCTGTTATTAAAATAGAGTTTTCTAAATTCTGTGGTAAGAAATAATTTGCATATGATATTTCTTTTTCAGCACTTTTTTGAGAGTGTTCTTCAGAAAATTCTTCTTGCTATTTATCATTTTTTTCTGGAATTCCTTCGTTTATAAGATTGAAAATTTAAGAAAACTATAATGGAACTACCACACTAAGTTTATTTAGTTTCTTTAGTTTTTCTCTTTAGAATTGGCTCATTTCCTTTTTAAGAACAGTAATTTAACCGTTTACCACTTCTTCTCGAGCTTTAGCTTATTCATGTTATTTTTTGAGTTCAGCCATGCTTTATTTTTTTTCGTTCGCCTCATCTACAACATCTTAACGCTAATCTCTTAGCATTTGAACATGATCAAAAATATTCATATCACAACCTGGAGGGCATTTTTCAGCTGCTTACAAGTCTTCTTCTTCTTCTTCATCTTCTAATTCCTCGTCAGAAAAATCAGATGAAGCATTAGATTCATCTTCGTTCTATTTTTTCCTTTTGACTCTTGTTTATAAAATTTTCCATAAATCATCATAAAACTAGTGTCCTTCAGAAACCAGTTCATGGAATTAGGCATACACTTCTTACTTTTTCTTTTCTACCTCATCAGCTTCTGCTTTTACTTTCTCATATCTCTTTAAAATTTCCTCTTATTCATATAGAATATCTTTTCTTTCATTCTCTGCCTCCTAAATACGTGAAGTCAATTCAATATCTTAAGGTTCCATTTTGTAAAGTTTTAAGAGCTCTTCATAGTGAGTAACAAGTTTCATTTCGGCCATTTTGATTTCTTGTGACAGTTGCATTTTGTAATCAGACAATGCTTCCAAACCTTAATCAAAGCCCTAAATTGTATTTTCGATTTCCTTTTCTAACTAAGTTTTTTCTGCTTACAGTTACATATTTTTAACATGCTAAAATTGTTTTTCAATAGTAGTTTAGGTTACATTAATTTTCTTACGCAAAGTAGCTGCAGGTGTTTATTTTTTATTTTCTCCTGCACTTTCTTAATCCTCATCCTCTTCTTCTTCCATATCTGCTTCGAAATAAGATTTTGATGCTTCACTTTCTTCTTTTCCTTGTTTTGCCTCTGCAGCTTCAATATCTTCTGCCGAAATTAGATAATAATGTTCAGGCCATTCACAAGGCTCAAATTAAGGATCAACTAAATCTTAATTAATTGCAAGTTCTTCGTTGATTTCTCTAATCCTAGCATTCCATATTTTGATTTTTTCTATAAGCCTGCCTTTAAGATCTCTCATCGAAAGTAATCTATTGTTGAATTCTGTTTTTTAGTTGAGAATACTTTCCTCTAAAAGCAACATTTATCTTCTCTTTTTTGCAACGTTCATTCTAAGTTGCTCTGGAACTTCATAATCTGGAGCTGATTTTAGTTTTTTATCTCCCATAGTTGCTTTTGCAATTTCAATATTTCTTATATCATTTGGATTTTCTTTTTTAGCCTCTTCTTCTTTATCAAGAATTGCTTGAATTTCTTTTTGCCTTCTTTCTCTTGATTTAGTTCTTTCTTCCCTTCTTTACTTCGTAATACTTTAGTTGTCGGTTTTTGCTGGTTCCTATTTTTATGGTTAGACTTGCTGCTATTGTTGCTACTCTTTTTAAGCTTACTATTCAACTTCTACATTAGAAACTTGTCTATGAAGAGATGAAATTGGCATTGATTCAGATTCAGATTCAGGAAGAGAAGCTTTAGCTTTTGTTTCTTCTTGCAATATAGATTTTATTTCAGCTAAATTCTATTAAAGAAAACTACTTAATCTTGAAACTCTAAACCCAGTCACTAATTATCCAAATTTAAAGCATTTTAGAGTGAAACGTTCCATAGCTATTTCATCTAAAAAGTATTTAGTTAATTTATCACATTCCAATTGATGAAATTCAAGTTCCCAAGCAAATTCCTTCTGCACTTCTTAAATTAAACCATCCCTTTTTTGTTTTAAAATAGTTTCATAATCTGGATCAACGTTCATTTCTTCTTAGGTAAGTTGATATTTTCTATCTAATTGTTGATTTTTAGCTTGCAACTTAACAAATTCCTGCTTAAGTTTTTATATTTATGCCCTTCTGGAATCTTTTACCTTATCTGCAGCGCTTTATTTACTATCTTCGTCCTTTTTAAGTTTCTCTGCCTGGATACTTAAAATAGTTCCTTTAACATCTTCGGATTCTACAAAGCTTTATGGATATATCTCCAATGTATTTTTGTATTCGATTTCTTCAATAGTTGTAATCTAGCCAGCTCCTCCTGTTGCAGCTGTTTTAATGGCTTCAGGAAAGATTTCATAGGTAAAGATCGCTCCATCTTCAGAAGCAGCAACTAGCATATGATTTTTTTAATTGATGCAAACTTAAATTATTTTTGCATTGATATCATGTGTTTGAATATTCATAAATGGCTTGTTGAACTAACTATATCTAATTTGAACACTTCCATTAACACATCCACTTATCATTAGTTATTCATCATGTGTAAACTTAAGAACGTTTATATTGGCTTCAGTGCAAGGAATGCTTTTTAAAGGTCGAGCTTCTTAAAAGGAGCAAAGATAAATATACCCCTTATAATTTCCTGTTGTTGCAATCCAAAAATTATCTTTATTTTCAATGTCATAACTGATTGCTAAAATGGGCTATATTTCCCACTCTTCGAATTTAGCTAGTTTTTATTTACTTGGAGACGTAATGGAAATATTAAAGAGATCTTCTTCTTCTTATTCAAGCTCTTTAAGTAACTATTCTTTTTCTTTTTCAACTTACCATTCAGCCATACACAGTTACCATACATCATATTTTAAATCTACTAAAAAACTATGCTCGGTATCCACTTAGTCAGGTCTCTAATACTATCTTACATGGCCTGACTTGAAAGCCAATAAAATGTATTTTCCGTCATGATTTCACTTTATGTCATTGAATACCTCTTCAATTTAAATCTAGCAAATAGGAGTATAAGCGCTAATATTATCTTCAGCACACTTATAAAAGAAAATACTATTATCATTACCACATGATAGGAAAAATCTAGACCTAAAACTATATCTAAGCATTTTTACTGGAGTATCATGACCTTTGAATGCTTTTATCAATTTTATACAATTAACATCTAAGAGAAAAACTCTAATGACTCCTTCTTCAAATCCACAACTAAAAATTCTGCCTTGATTTTCACCGTTAGGTTGAGCCCATTCTAAACAGGAACCCTTTCCGTCTGTCTAATGTACATATTCTTCCTTTTAAGTTACTAAATTCCAAACTCTAATAGATCCATCACTTGCAAGAGTTACAACAGCATTATGTGTTTAACTCATTCCCACTCCTACTAATCTTCCAGAATGAAATTCCATTATTTTTGATTAGATTGAGTAATCATTTTTCATTACTTTCCACATAGCACCTTTGTTGTCTAATTGAAGCCAACTTTCAGATCCTTCTATCATATGTTTTATGCTAGCCATTATTTATCCTCCAATTGCCACTTCTCTTAAACAAGGGATCGTCACTTCAAAACCTTCTTCTGGTTCAGCTAAATCAATAGTATTGAAATCCCACCATCTTAAATAGCCATCGTAACCTGCAGTAATGAAATTATCCTTAAGATAGATAACATCAATATTTCCATTATGGCACAAATCTGATCCTGTTTGAGTTTCTCTTGTTAAAAGCGCCTTTATCAAATTTCCTTCCCATAGAAGTAAATTTCCATACTCACTACCAGACAAAACTTTTCCATCAGGTAACTCAGCAAAAGCCAATATATCAGATAATTCTATTTAACCAAATTTTCCTATTTCACCTTGCAGTTTTAAGCCAGTGAATGTTTTGGCCATTCTCCAAAAACGAATATGTCCCATACCGCAAGTAGTTAGATTTTCTTCGGTATTAGGAGAAAATTCAACTTTATAAATTTCCTAGGAGAAAGCTTTACATTTTAAAGTAATTTGCTCATTACTCCAATCCCAAATTGTTAGCATATAATCTGGATAGCTACCAACAGTAGCCAATTTAGTTCCCGAATTTGACCAACACATATCTGAATATGCTGTCTCAGTACCTTTTCTAAGGATTCTATATAACCTTAAGCTTGGATATTCATAAATGTAAGCATTAGGCCAAACACCTTTTTCTCCAACTGCAAACCATTTTTTTTCTGGATGAATTGCGATTGATCCAATGCCTTTTCCTTCTTTTGCAAAAAAAACCTTAGTTTCCTTAGTAGTCAAATTATAAATATGATAAGTTTAGCCTAATATATAAACGATGGTGTTATCATCTAATAAATACATGTTATATCTTCTTTAAACATCAAAACCAAAGCAACAACTGTATGTTAAATACTTACTAATACTTTGAAAACTTCTTATGAATTCCTCCTTCTCGCTCTTCCATTTCTTTTTCTTTATGATTTCCTGGATAGTAAAAGTCCACAGGCATTGCTTTTGTTGCTTCTACTTCTTACTAGTTTTAATCTTCAGCTTCCTTATTTTCCTCTGCAGGCATTATTCGTTACTCAATTTCAAATTATTCTCCTTCTTAGGAAGTAACTGCTGATCCCTTCTTCTTTTTTTTTCTTGGAGATTCTTAAGGTGATTTACTTGGAGAAACTTCTTTTTACTGATCATTAACTTGTCCTTTTTTCTTGTTAGGGTCTTACAGTAAACCTTCGCCTTCTTTTTATTTCTAAGCTTATTCTTTCTTCTATTCCTACTCAGCCATTTATAATTTATAAGATGAGTTACAATTTTAAAATATTTGAATTTAAGTTGCTCTGCAATTTTAATAGAAGGAATTATAATTAAAAGATAATCAGCTAAATCATATTTAATAATTCTCATTCCTAGTAGAAAATTCAGATATTTCTATAAATCTAGCATTTAGTACCTTTTTAATATCAATAACTTTATTATACTATTCAAACTAGTCTTCTTCCTTTAAAAGACCCATTAGCTATTTAACACTTATCATTTTCTCTATGACAACACTTTATTATTTTTTAAGTGGAACTACCTTATAAAGTTGCTTTATCAATTTATTTTTAGCATAATGATAAATGCTAATTACATTTGAATATAATTCCTATTTTATAAATAAATTTAAAAGCAATTACCTATTATTTAGTTCTAGTTAATTATCTATTTAAGCCTAGCAAAAAACTATATAAAATCTATTATTATTTAAATGTTTTTTGCTTTATCTTATTCTTTAGCTTTTTATATTCTCTATTTTCTGTAATTTTACCCTCCTTGTGTAACTTAAAATGTACCAGCAAGTATCTTTTATAAAGCTTTAACAAACCTTTAAAATATTAATTTAGATTTTCAGGGAAAGCTATAAAAAGAAAAGATTATATGAACTGTAGTTAGACTGTAAATATAGATATTATATTTTAGTAGATTAACTTGAATAGACTCTATCCTTTATAGCTATATTAATATATAAGGAATAGGAATTAATTAAAGTAATTATTCTTAATATATACATTAAATAGAGAAAATATACTCGTTTGTAATATCATTTATGCTTATAGCCTCATACAGTTTAAATTAGATTATCTACTACTTTTTTATTTCAGCTTTACTAATATCTAAATTATACTAAGCATGACTCCAATTTACCATTCTGCAATTTAAGATAATCTCTATTTTTTAATTATTTTGAATAAACTTGGCAAATATAGAAAAGTATAAAATATGACTTAAAAAATGTAATAAGCATGTATAAATAGAAAGAAGTAACTTATTATTTTAATATATTGCCATTAGAATTAAATATTAAAGCATTAACTGATTAAATTAGATTAGAAGAGTCATAATTTAGTGAAAGAATACTATTAAATGGCCACTTTGACCAATTTCCTTTGATATAGCTAGCTGAAAGCTGATATACTTATGATTTTAATATTTTAACTTGATTGATTCTGTTTAAATTATTTGGCTTATTTTAATCTGAAAGTTAAATATTATTCGTTATTTTAAATAATGTAAAGTTCTTAGTTGTAGGGAATGTAAGAAGAGGGAGAAATAAGTGAGTAATGGCATTGTAGATCAGCTAATAATTTTGAAAGGATATCTTAAGTAGGTGAAGGTACTTATGCGTATGTTTATAAAGTAAGAGACAAGTAGTCTAGCGAGTTTTTCGCGATGAAGAAAATTAAGATGGAAAGCGAAAAAGAGGGATTCCCCATCACAGCTTTAAGAGAAATAAAAATTCTAAAGAACTGTAAACATCCTAACATTATTAGGCTAAAAGAAATAGTTACTACTAAAGCTAAAGAAGATAGTAGAAATTCAAGAGGTAGTGTTTATTTAGTTTTCGAGTATATGGATCATGATCTAGCAGGAATTCTAGCAAAGGATTCAAAAATAGATTTATCCATACCTCAAATAAAGTGTTTAACTAAGTAAATGCTAAGTGCTATTTAATATTTGCATGCTAATAATATAATTCATAGAGACATAAAGGGAGCAAATCTGTTACTAAATAATAAAGGGGAACTGAAATTAGGTGATTTTGGATTAGCGAGACATTATTAGCCTAATACCAATGCTTTATATACAAATAAAGTAATCACATTATGATATCGTCCTCCTGAACTTTTATTGGGACAAAAGAAGTATACAACTGCTATTGATATGTGAAGTGTTGGATGTATGTTTGGTGAACTACTTATTAAAGAAGCTTTATTTTAAGGTGATGAAAAATACGGACCTGGAAAATAATTGGGCTTAATTTTTTAAACTTGTGGAACACCAACAGAGGAAAATTGGCCTGATATTGTAAACTTACCTTTATGGTAAGAATAAAAACCTGCAGAGGTAATTGAAAGAAATTTAAATAGTAAAATTTAAGGTTCTAAAGTTGATTAACTGGGACTTGATTTATTAGATAAACTACTCTAATTAGATCCAAATAAAAGATTTACAGCTGATTAAGCGTTAGAACATCCATATTTTAAAACTGAACCTTTACCTTGCCAATTATCAGAACTTCCGTAAATAGAATAAGAACTTCATGAGTTAATTGTAAAAGATAGGAGAAGACCAAATATGCTGAAAAGAAATTATGGAGTATAGAAGAGATAAGGAGAAACAAATTTAACTGGAGAACCAGGTGTTGAAAAAAAACAGAGACTAGAATGAAGGAAAACATTTTTTGTATATTATTAAAATATTAAAATTCTTATTTTTATGCCTAATTAGGATAATCAGAATATAAAGTTAGATCAGTAATTCCTATTTGTAAATTATATAAAGAACACTATTTTTAATTAAATTAAATCAAGATTAGAAATTAAATTTCATTGATAAATTAAATCATTTTGTCTAGAATTTTATTTGAATCTAAAATATAAAATAAAGAATCAAATTAAAATATAATCAGGAATTCTCCAAAAATACTACTATCAGATATATTTAATCAAATTCTTCTTAATCTTTATTTTAAAGCAAATAAAATCTAGCAAAATAAAAATTAATTAATTAGAAGAGAGATAAAAAATGATATTCATATAATTAATTTTTATAGCTTTTTATACTTCTTTAATTAATCATTTTAAATAAAGATGCTTTATTTTCTCAGTGGTATGAGTATTATATAATGATATAGCAGCATTAATAATAATAATAAAATAAATAGTAATATCTAAATCTTATTAATTTACTATTATATCTTTTGATTAAGACACTACTCTTAATTAAAAGTATAATTAAGTAATAAGAGGCATTTCTAAACTATATTAATTTAATATAGTTTATTAAAAGTTATTAATATTATATGACTATCTTATTAGAAATTCTTTTAATCTGTATAAAAAGAGAATAGAAATATTTAGTGCTATAGTGATTCAAGTAATTTGCTGAGTAATTTAAGTATAATCTTACATTTTATATGTTTAATATTATGATAAATTAATACAACATCTTTCTCATTATATCTAACTATTATTCAATTAACTAATATCCTAATAAAAATGTTTAATAACTATCTATTATAAATATGCTAATTTATCTAATTATTTTTGTGTAAATAATTAATATATCTTAATCCATTTCTTATGCTAATATAACTAAACTTTTAGTAAAAAGAAGTTTAATTATAAGCGTATTAGATAATCACTTTAGCCCTTATAGAAAGCATTCTAATTAATAATTCGTTAAAATATTGTTCACTCGAATTAATATTGTTTAAAATATCCTTTTAAAAATGATCAAGTTACTTCATTACACCTGAAAATCGTATTTAAATTATAAGCAATAAGTTCATATAATATTTTAAGAGCATATCTATAAGTAAAATATCAGCACTATCTATTAACTAAGATGTGCTATTTCAAACAAGTATTCATAATAAATTTAATATTCTTCTTTTATTTTAACTTCAATATCTTTAATTAGTCTTTTCTATTTTTATTTTATTAAAGTTTTTTATTTTTATGAGAAGGTTTAAAAAGTTCCCCTTTATAATTATACTAGTTTCTATTTAGATAATTTGGAACTGGTCTAAATTAAAAGTTCTTTAGTAATATATTAAATAGTGTTTATTTGCTCAATCTATAATTTCTTTATGCCTAGCACATAATTCAAAGCTTAAACTATTATATAATTTTTACTTTTGATGCAAATTAGAAGACTAAGTATTTATGTGATTGCTATTAATCAAAGTTAACTTATAAAACTAAAGGCTTTAGTCTAAAGCTATAATAAAGCTTTAAATTTCATTGGTATAATTATAATTAATTTTAGACTCATTGCTGTTATTTCAACTACTAAGTCAACGTTATTTTTCAATTATTTTAATTAAAAGTAAGCTAAATTAGATATTCCCTTGCTTTTAAGATCTGCATGATAATATAGATGATCTATGCCTTTTAGAATATCAAAGGGAATAAAATTTGGAAATAATTGGCTACTTTGATAAGTCTGTATAAAAGAAAGAAAATTTTTAATTTAAAAAATTAAGTTAAGTGAACAGGAGTAACTGGCTTCTATTTAGACCTTTGTAAACATAAATAGATGTATATCTGATTTAGTGAAATGAACTTAATAAGAGAGATACTTATATACTTGCTAAAATTAGAAGATTACTATACTAAATATATAAAATCATAAATTCCTTTATCTGTTTATATAAATAGTTAAAATGTTCTTACCTTTAACTAGCAATAAAAAGAAAAGAATAACTGAAAAATGTTTACCTAGCTTAACTCAGGACTCCTTATTTAGGAGGAGAAACTAAGACTTTAAATTTGAAGAAATAGAATCAGATGAAAGTTGAAGTATCGAAGATTAAAAGTAGAAGCAGCTATGTAACTCTGATTAAAAATAATCTAATTTAAGAACTTTAAAGATATAAGATAAATTACCAACAATGTCTAATGAAGAAGAAACATCCTTAAATATTACAAATTTGAAACCAAATCTAAAAAAGCGAAAGAAGAAAAAGAATGTCAAATTAAAAATATCTTAAAATCCTCAGTAAGACTCATCAAAGAAAAACAATCCAATCTAAACTTGCAATGAATTGAAAATTGGTCAATTAAAAGTAAATTAGTTATAAAATGTTTAATTTGGGGGGTTTAGAAATAAAAGTCCACTCAGTGTAAAGTAATTAACTCCTTTAAGGCTTTTTAAATAGTAAAAAATAATTAATAAATCAGTTCTAAAGGAAAAGCCAATTAAAAATCCAAATATTTACAATAGAAAGCTTGAATGATATTAAATAAATGGATAAAGTCCTAAAGCTATCGTTCTTGAATAAAAATTTATTTAAAAAATGAGGAAAAAAAAGAAAAGTTAGTAGAATTATTTTGCCAATATGAAACCTAATACATCATATACTAAAACTAGGATAAAAAAGAATTAAAAACCCCAGTTGCCAAAAGAATTAGAATGATCTATAAAATATCCAAAAAGAAGATTAAGTGATTAATCAAATTTAAGTGAAGATTCAAACTATTTTAGAGAAAAAGTTATTTCTTTAAAGCCAGCATTTAGAGTCCCTCTGCTTCCTCTACATTTAATTCATAGTGCACTAAGACTCGCTAAAAAAGTTCATTGCTGAATATAAAAATTTGATAAGCTAATTTATCATTTTTACGTTTTATATTTATAGTACAATTGCTTAAAAGCGTTTCCTAAATATCATTAATTTATTTCTATTTTAGTTCTACATTTATTGCTCTTTAAACACTTTCATTTGATATCTTTATAAAATCTCATTATGCCAATTATATATAATGTTAAGAAGAATAATAGCTGATAATACAGTTTTAATTAAAATTAGTTTTCTTTTAGTTTTGAATTAATTCACTATTAAGTATATTATATTAGTTATATCGATTCTTTTTAGTTATATTTAATAATTAATATAGCTAAAATAAATTCTTTCTTATCATTTAATTAATTACAAACACTTACCAATTTAAACTAAAGGAGTACTTCAAAGAATTTCATTTAAACTACTTAATCATTTATATATTCAACAGATATAAATAAATTTTAAATATCATTTGTTTTTAAATTATTCTCTCTTATTTTAGATGGTATATAATGCTATTTATCTATTTTAATGAAAATTCATTGCTAATTGATTTATCTACTTATTTATTAAAGAGTAAGTTTACTAATATAATATATAACATCATGATGGAACTTATTTAATACTTAATTTAAATTAATTCTAATATACTATTTTGAAATGATGATTTTGCAGTTACTAATATCTTAAATATTATAACTATTAATTCTTTAACTAGTCTGTGTGATATAAATTATTGCTGCTTATTTATTATATAAGGAGTTAATAGTAATAGTTCATATAAATAATTCAAAACTTTTACACTATTTTCTTTAAAAAAGCTTTTCATTATATTAATTCTAATATTTAGTTATATTATGCTTAGTAAATATCCATTTGCCCTTCCTTTCTGAGATATATCTAATTTGAATACATAATTCTGACTTATTAGTTCAATTTAAATTTGCTTGTTGAGAATCATGCAGTTAAATGATTGATTTAAAAATGAATAGTTGATTAGAAATGATTATAGTATCTAAAGGTATTTTTATACCTTAAGCTAGTTTATTTTCATTTAAACCTTTTGAAATAAATTCTATTTAATACACTTTTAAGTTAATTTATCAACTTCTTAATTTAAAATTAAAACTACCTAAATTCTTAAACTTTCAAGAAACCAGACAATAAAGATATGGACGTGACTATAAGAGTAGTTCTAAAAATACTTTCAACAATAATGGCAATGATATATGTAAAGTATAAGAGAGCAGAGAAATAAATAAGTGATAGTATAATAAGACTATCACTCATTACAAATCCTTTAGCTATTTAATTAATATAAATATTTTGAAATATTCTTATTAGTTATTACTATTAAATGCATCATACTTATATGATATATATCTCAAATATACCTAACTAAATATCATTAAAATTCTCTAATAAATAAGCATTTAAGCTAATAACTAATTACATATATTTTTAAATAAGTTAATTATATATTTATAATATGTTTTGTTAAATAAATGACTGTAATTAATTGATAAATCTAAATTCTATTATTAAAGTTGATACTATGTTTAATGAAGTTTATAACGTTGTTTATAATAAAAAAGGTTGATTGATTTATTAATAAAAATAATTATTAATTCGTTTTTCTATATATCTTCAAATCTGCTTTATCTCTATTTATATTTTTGACTATTAATAGACATAGCCATTGTTATACATATAAGAAGTTTAAATAGTCCTTTTTTAATTATTATTTATAAATATTAGCTTAAAATGTTTGCAAATGTTTAAAATTTTAAGAAAATTTGATTTTTATTTGTTAAGCCTTAAAAACTAGCTTATTATTATTCTATAAGGATCATTAAATTAATAGTACAAATTTATATGAAAGACTCAAGAATCACTTTCGTAAATTTCCTCACTAATACTTGATGGACTTTATGATGTTCTCATACTACTAGTTTCAGGAGAAACTGAAGCTTGTCTTGATTATTTACCTGAGCTATCTTTATTTTAGTCCTTGATAGGTGATAAAAAGGATGACTTATTCTATTCATTTCGCTTAGTCTGTTCTTATTTAATTTTTTTAATTTGCTTTTAAAGTTCTTCTGCTATTTACTAATTTTAATTTAAAGTTGATCTCTTAACAGAGAGAATACTTTGATTTCTTCTTTAAGGGCTTTATGATTTTTAGTTAATCTCTTTTATGGTTGGTAATTTAGCTTATAATCCGAATTTAGAGTACTTTTTTCCCTATTTTCCTTAATCTCCAGAAGATGTACTTCTATTTCTTTAATCTTGAGTAAGAGTTTATTATTTCTGTAATTTATTGTCAGGCACCTTTAAACCTGTTGCCTTTTCTTTTTCATCTTGCTATTCTTATATTTTAGTTAGCTTTTATTTTTGTTACAAAGCCTATTTAGTAGCTTTATCATTCTTTTGAAAGAAAATAGCAGTATACGGTCAAGAGAAGTTTAACTGAAGTGTTTTAGGACAGTTATCTAGAAGTCCTGGCATTAAATTTTCGATTTTTTGAGAAATGGTTAAATCTGTAAGGCTAATGTAAATAATTTCCTCACATTACTTCAGTAAATTTCCTCTTATAGGCTCCTAGTTTTTTTTCTGGACTATGAAAGCTTACATAATAATTTATTTGAAATGCATAGTCATAAAATATTGGAGTTTGCATTTACATTTTATACGCTAGCAGACCAATTAAAATTAAGAACGCGTTGAAGTTTATCCTTCACCCTTTTTACTCTTCAACAGCCCTTTCAAACTCCTAAACCTGCATAGAGCTTAAGAAGCAATAAACAGCTTCATCTTGACTAATGGAAGAGTTAAAATATTTTTAATCTTTACAGAAATTAATAAATTCCTCAAGGTTCAGCATTCTATATGATTCCTTACTTTTTATTCTGACTAATAGACCCTGCATAGTTTGAAAACATGTAGTTTATTATGGGTAAATATCTTTTATAAGTAAAGTCAACTTCCATTTAAAGAAGGTTTTGTGCTATTCATTCTGAAGGTAAGGTCAAGTTATGCAAAGTAATACTGAAATTCAAAGATAGCAGTTTCTAAAGTGCTTCAAAATGTTCCTTTATGTAAGTGCCTAGAATGAAAAAAATTACGATTATGGTAATATTTCTAAATAGAAATGAGAACAATAAGTTCTAAAAATTCAGGTCTGTAAATTAAATTTTTATTAGGATTCATGAAGTTAATTGATGCTCAATCTTAATCGAGCATTTGTAAAGTATAACTTTAATCTAAAACAATAGTTGTTTTTAGTATCTTGGTAAACTAATCTTTACTTAATACAAATTAGAATGGACTTGATTCATTTTTTGATACGAAGTAGGTGAACATTTATCTTAATTTTAAATAATTGTCAAATAATTTATTTTTTACTTTTTCTAGTGCTTTAGCTGGTCTTTGCAAAAATCTTCAATTTCTTTTTTTTCATTCCTTTTCAAAAATTCCAGCAATGATTGAACTTAAATCCTCAATTTTATAATTCTTAAAAAGTGACTTTTCAATAGCTCACTATCTCCTTTATTTTTCAGCTTCTGTGTTTTCATTTAATTTAATTTTTCTAGGGATAGAGTATTAGGGAACTTTAAAATCAGGTTCTTTTATCTTCGAATAAATTTTTCCTGTGTAGTTACTAGAATTTTCAGTCAGATCTATAAAATTCATAGCATCCATTGTAACGTTAAACTTAATATCTTCTAGTTAAATTTTTATAATTTGTGAAGATTCAAGTTTTATTTTAGAATAATCATCTGCAACATAAGGAACCATATTGTTAGTGAAAAAAAATTTGGTTTTTCTAGGAGGTAAAGTTTTATGCCTAAAGAAATTTCCTTTTATGTTTTTTTTCATAGGTAAAGCTATATAATCATCTATTTCGAAATGTATATAAAATATGTTTTGATCCTTTTCTTTTTAATGCTAAAATATTGAGTTTATATCAATTTTAAGGAGCAAGGCTGTTCTCCTCTTTTGCATTTTTTTATTTATTTGCTGAAATCCACTAACACCTTATGTCCACTTTATCTTTATTTCTTTCCACCCTTCACATAGCCAGCAATTATTGCTTACAAATTGTTTTCTTTGCTCATGTAATTTATTTCTATTATATTATTTAAGCATTTTAGTATTATCTTCATGCAGAGAAATTCTATCCTTAAATTATTACTAAAACTGAATAGTGTCCTATTAGTCAGGTAATAAGAAACCTAAAGAATCAACAGTTCCTTAATTTCCATGTACATGCAGACCATATAATGAATAATTCTGTCTTAATCCTTTACTGATAATTTCTATTTGCTTATTGTTAAACTAATTATTACTAATGTCTAAGTGAATCAAGTATATATTTTCATACAATGCATCAGATATTTACTTAGCTACTTTTATTCCCATATCAGGCTAACTCTCATTTTAGCCACCCAAATTGTTCCAACTAATATCTAGCTCTCTCAGACTTGTATTATCCTATAACCCTTTAAATAGTTTAATTGCACTTAATCCCTGAATACAGTTTCAATGTAACCCTATCTTTTACAAATAAGTGTTATATTTTAAAATGTCATGTAACTTTTAAGAAGATCTTCTTCCTAATTAGTTGCGAGATAGATTAATAGTTCTTAAAGTGTAGGAATTTTCTATTGAATTTAAAATTTATAAGGAGTTATAGTCATTAAGTCCACAATTCTCTAAACTAAGAATTCGCAAGCATTCATTGTACTCAATAAGTCAAGATATTTTTTCAAAGGATTTAATGCCTAATTAATTATTTTAAAGTATCATCTCTTAAATTTTTGTTTTGTTATCAAAGTTTTCGATTATCTTATAAATAGCTTCATCTCTTAAATTATTCCCTGATAAATCTATTTTTTTCAAGTTTGGAAGCTCTTTTATTGCATCTGACATAAGATCAGCATAATTATTGCCTATAGAATAGTTAGAAACATCAAGTTTGCTTTATTCAGTTAAACTGTTTTTTTAGTTCAATCACAGGGGAGCTGGAACTATAAACTTATTTTCACATTTTTGAATATAGCTTAGCTTTAGTTAGTCTAGATTTTTAGAGTCTTAATAAAATCTGCTTTTAGATCTAATTTTGTTTACTTTTCTGAAAGTTTAGAAAAAATCAGATTTTGGATTAATTATCTATTTCTGTTTAGCACTAATTGATTCCTTGCCTTAATTCTATTTTATTCCAATTCAGTCAAAGGATAAGTTTATTTATTAATTAAGTTTTGCAGACTAGTCATCTTATACCTTATGAAGTCTTTTCTTATAAAACCTGTTTGACTCTAAATTTTAGCTTCTTAGCCATTCAATATCATAATCATTCTATTTTTCTTTATATGGCTAAGAGTGAAACAAATTTCCTATATCTTTACTTTAAGAATTATCAGATGTTTTTAATTGCTTTTAATCAGTTTATAATGTTTATTATGCCTATTATGAATCTCTTTCCTATTTCTATTTAGTTTTGAAGTTATTTTTAGTGACTAAGCTTCTAACATTATAAAAAGGATCATAGATAATTTTCTTGTAGTTAATTCTTGGATTATCCAGAAAAAAGCTATCATAAAAGCTAGGAATTTCAAAGGTAAATTAATCTTTTTAAGTATTGATTTAACTTATAAATGATTTATTCATTTTAATTTCTTATATTTTATAGTCGCTTTTTTGCTTTATTTGCTTACTATAAATGAAACTTTTCTATTTTCCTTATCTAATTATTACGTCATCTTAGAGATTTATCTCTATCTTATACTCATTACTTGCCTCCTTTATTTTATTGCTATATCTCATTTAAAATTTACTTAAGAAAGAATAATAGTAATAGAAAGAAGTTGAGCATTGATTTAATGTATTAAATTTAGAAAATAAAATTAAAGTGGAAGTTCTTAAATGGGATAAAAGAAAGGAAATGCTAAAGTGTAAGTTAATGATAGATATAATAAAAGAAGCTAGAAAAATTCTTAGAGTTATATTTTAATTAATCAGTCACATTTAAAGTCTTATATTCAAAGATTAGGAAATTCATTTGGATCTAAGTTCTCGAAGTTTACTTCATTAGTCTACTTTATCTCTGTGCTCTTTGTACCAGTTTTAATATGCTTTTTCTCAGGATTACTTTCGAAAATAGTTTTTTTTTCTTAGAGAGTTTGAATTAATTAATCGATTTCTTCAGTATGCTTAGGTGCTTAAACATCTACTTAATGAAAAATTTTAAGAATTTCGATATCGTGATTTAGTTAGCATGCTTATGGTTATTTTATTTTATTTTTGTTTTTCTTTTTGTTTTTCTTACCCCATCCAGCCTATGCTAATTCCTAATTTTCAATTTCGTTTTTGCTCAAAACTCGAGTACCAAATCCTTCATTGTTTAACTAGTCATTTTCTAAAATTTTTTATTCTTCCATTACATTCAAAGTCGTTGGAGAAATTTTTTTACAGTATGAAATTAAACTGTTGCAAGCATCAATTTAATACTGTCAAGGATGAAGTTTGCTCAATTCTTTTTACCTTTCCTCTCAATTTTTTTTTCTCCTCTCTTTTTCTTGTAGCATTTTTTTCTTTTCAACAATAAATTTATGCCTCTAAACAAGATATTACTGCTATTTGTAAGCTTATTCCTTTTCTTTGAACTATTAAATAAGTTGATATTTTTATTGATATAAATCGTCTATTTATTACTATCATTATTTAATTTTATCTTTTAATTGAGGAATTTCTGATTAATTTTACTTATCATTTACAGTTTGCTAGTTATAGTTTATCCTTTCTTAAACTGCATCTATTTATTTCCATAAATCTGTTATTTTAGTCTTCAAGTGCTCTTATTGTTATTTATTTTCGTCTAATTTTATTTAATTTTTTTGATACTAGGATGCAAGAGGCTTTTATTGGTCTAGTTCTTTCATTTCATTGTATAATTTTTTTTCTTCCTATAAGCTTAATGAAGTAGTTTCCATTCTTCTGTTTATATCATTAATAGCTTTGCTTAGATCTTCTTCATTTAAATACTTTATTTTTAATCTTAGTTCCTTTTACTCCGTTACCATCTTTCTAAAACTATCTCTAAGTTCTTCAAGATGATTTCTTTATTTTTCTCTCTCTTCATGCAGTTTCCTTTTTTCTACTATGTTTTATTTAATTTCTGCGTTGCTGTTCTAACCTTAACCATTTTTTCCTGATTTTTCCCTTATTGTATTTTATGTTTATTACTGTGATTACCTTATCTGTTCAATTTCATGTTCTAATTGGCTGATTTTTTCTTCTAGTTCTTTTCTATTAGGAGCAGGAAGTAATCTTTTAGGTAGAATTGGAACTTCTGTTTCAAGGGTAATTTTTTCCCTCTGTTACTTGTTATTAAATTCTACCATTTATAAAAATATTAAGTGTCTCTTTTATAAATATTCCTTTTAGTCTTCAAGTTAAGAGACCTTTAAAATAACTAATTATTAGGACAAATAAAAGGAAAAGAAGCATTCAATAGATTGAGAATACAAAGCTCTTATTTAGTAAATAAACGCAATAAGGATTTAACAGCTACAAAATACATTATCTTATTATTAGAACCTATCCAAATATCTATTTAGAACACTAAGCTAGTAATCTTCAATCTAAATTTAATTCTAATCTAGTTCCTTAGCATTACTTATTCATAGAATATCAATATAAACTCATTTACAAGATAGATCCTCTTTAGTTTAAATGTTTTATTGCAAGTCTTCCCATAAGTATACAGAAAATAGATAGTTGTGAAAATACGAAGCAATATAGTTTATTAGTAAACTTGAATTTATAAATCTTTCATTGAAAGCATGTGCATTACAACATAGCTATAAGATAATTAAGCTATATTAGTTCTTATATTGATTGGTAGTTGCAATTAGTTTAGATCTATTGGAAGTTAATTAACTTTCATTTAACTAATCATTTTAGACTTATTACTTAGATAAGAATAAATTAACTTAATAACTAAGAAATTATACATTTAACTATTATAGTTGCTTAGATAAGTTCTTCTAAATGTTAAGATTAAAGCTATTTAAATGGGAAATTAAAGCTAAGATTGGCTTCCTATAAACAAGTAATTTGTTGGTATTTAAACTATGATATATTTAATTCCAAGTTTATTGCAATTTCTTCAGACAAGTTAAGTTTACCAATAGCTCAATATCATATAATAAACTAAATAAGTCATTATAAGCTTAAGAAACTATATTTATAAACTGAATAGGATAGCTAATAAGTTTACAGGCTTAAGCCTAATAATGTATTTATTCTTATATGGTCAAGGATAGATGCGTGATGAAATGATAAGTATTACTGGAGGGTTAAATAAAAGATTACTCTACAAATAATTATTTTGTAAAACATAAGGTTTAAGTAGTGATGAAGGTTTAGTAAAAAAGCACAGAGTTTAATATGGATCTTCCATAGTTTTTCTACATTATAACTATTTAACTTTAAACTTTTGTAATTTTAAATAAAAATGTATAGCAAGATTGCTACTCGCTTCTATCGTCCTGTGTATATGGACTTCCAGGCTACTACACCAGTTGATCCAAGAGTTCTCGACGCTATGCTTCCTTATCTCACAGATTAATTTGGAAATCCTCATTCCAGAACTCATGCCTATGGATGGAATGCAGAGTCGGCGGTAGAAGAAGCCAGATAAAACATTGCAGATTTGATTGGTGCTGATTCAAAAGAAGTCATATTCACATCCGGTGCTACTGAAAGCAACAACTTAGCTTTGAAAGGAATCT
Organism: Loxodes magnus; assembly: GCA_946699065.1. Lineage (NCBI taxonomy): Eukaryota > Ciliophora > Karyorelictea > Loxodida > Loxodidae > Loxodes > Loxodes magnus. The sequence continues at coordinate 745,258 of CAMPDV010000025.1, read as the reverse complement.
TAGCTTATATGAAGCAGAAAAATAAGGACCACTTAATTACAACCACAATTGAGCATAAATGTATTCTAGACAGTGCTCGATGGTTAGCTGATCACGGCTTCCATGTAACCTATTTACCTGTTCAAAAGAATGGACTTATTTCAATGGAAGAATTGGAAAAAGCCATCACTCCATAGACTGCTCTTGTTTCTATTATGTTTGTAAACAACGAAATTGGAGTTATTCAACCAGTGAAGGAAATAGGTGATTTGTGCAGAAGAAAGAAGATTTATTTCCATACTGATGCTGCATAAGCTGTCGGAAAAGTTGACATAAGCGTAGATAAACTTAATATTGACTTATTATCAATTAGTGCCCATAAACTTTATGGACCTAAAGGTATTGGAGCTCTTTATATTCGTAGAAAGCCAAGAGTTCGTTTACATCCAATCTTATCTGGTGGTGGTCAAGAACGTGGACTTCGATCTGGTACTTTAAGCCCTCCACTCTGTGTAGGACTTGGTTCAGCATGCGCAGTAGCAAAGAGAGAAATAAAGAATGACTAGAAGCATGCCACAGAACTATGGAATTACGCTTGGAGCGAACTCCAAAAGAAAATCCCAATGATCTAGTTAAATGGAGATTCTGAATCAAGATGGAAAGGAAACTTAAACGTTTCATTCTCATATGTGGAAGGAGAAAGCTTGTTGATGGCTCTTAAAGATGTAGCAGTAAGTTCAGGATCTGCTTGCACTAGTGCAAGTCTTGAACCAAGTTATGTACTTCGTGCTTTAGGTTTAAGCGAAGATCTTGCTCACTCTTCCATTAGAATTGGTTTAGGTAGATTCACAACCAAGGCTGAAGTTGATATGCTTGTAGATTTAATGGCAAGAAAAGTAAAAAATCTAAGAGAGATGAGTCCTCTATGGGAAATGGTTTAGGAAGGAATTGATATTAACACTATTGCCTGGGATGCTCACCACTGAGAGCTCTAACATTTTTACTATTATTACAAATAAATTAAGTTAATATAAAATGAAATACCTAATATTAAAACCTTCTTACTTCCTCTTTCTTAATCCTTTCACTGCTACCCCTTATTCATAGAATATCTAAACCTTAAATATATAATGAAAGCGTTAGATATAGTGGCCTTAGGTATCTAATTTTACTTTACTAGAAATTAACTTTTTACTTTTGGAATTGAGAACATATGAATATAAAATCCATAAACTATACTATAAAATAGTTTTGAGCAAATAAATTTAAGGAAATAAGATTATTTAATATTCATTATAGCAGCTTAATTCTAATTGCATAAACAAGTTTCCTTTGATAATAGTTAATACTTTTATGAAAAGACCATGCAAACATTCTACTATCTTATACTTAAATTAATAGCATCAAAGCTATTTTTTAGTTTTAGATAAAGATATAAAATCTATTGCCTTTATAAAAATATAAAATTAGATTAGTAGTAAACTATTAGAATTAAGATAGGATTGTGTTATTATATTAGCTGTTTGCTTAGAATAATTTAAATAGCAAGTTAAATAATTTAAGATATTACAAAACATTAAAGGGAAGTTAAGGTTTAAGACAAAAAATGTTGAAATGACATAAGTAATGTTATTTTAATGCTTTTGGAATTTGAATGGTTGATTTAAAGTATTTTTAGATTAATTTAAATACATTATCATACATTTAAAGTTAATTTTTTCTATTTTTTAATTCACCTAGCAATTCTAGTAATTCCTAGTTCTCATTTTCCAGTTTATTGTTTTGAAACTCAAGTATTGCTAATTGTTCTGCTTATGATGGCTCTACTATCTAGCAACTGTTGGAAGACTATAGTTCTTTGATGCTTTATTATAGATTCATTATCTGTTTTTACAAAACGAAAATTTGCTATTCTTGCTGTTCGCTTACTTCTTATAGACTAAAATAAGCTTTTTTAAGAGCCTTTAAATCACGAAAAGCTTGTTTTTCGTTAGCTCTACTTTTTTCAAGCTAGACATGTCAGTATTCTTGTTAAAATGACTCACCTTAGAACTATTTTAAAATATTCTGTAAGCGTTTACCACTCTTAACTGCTAAAATATCTCAGCAAGTTTTGAAATCCATAGGAATTTAGAAATTCAAATCAAGAGAAAGTGATTTCTAAGCCTAAAACTTTATAAAAAACCAATAGGCTGCCATTTGATCATTTAGCTTAATAAAATTCAGCAGTTTAACTGGCTAAATACTCTTTAAAATGTTAAAGCAATTAGGCTGTAAGCTGAATAAGGTAATAAGCAACTCAGTTAAAAGGAAATATAGTTTACTATTGTTTCCAAACTGAAATGCTTAAAGATATTCTCCTGATGTAAAGTTGCAAAGGAAAACTAAAAATGATGTTTAGTTATCAAATTTTCAATTATCACTTAGAAGAGTAACTTATTCACCTTGGATATGCTCTATTAGTCAATCAATTAGCATACTTGCTATCTCCACGTTTTAAATAAATTAGCTCCAATCCAAAAATTTAGTGAAATTACTTTAAACATACTTTAGAATAAATATTTAACTAGCTGCATTTTCGTGACTCAATAATTTAAGAACTGTTCAGTAAATGCCTTCCTATGTCAAGGCCTTTTTAATAAATTAGCGAAGACTGTCAGTTATTTGTAAAATACAGTTTTAGGCTACTTTCTCATTAAGTACTTCTAAAAGCATTTTATAATAGCTAGATTTAGGATTTTGTAAGACTTTATTAAATAAATCCCCTGAAATTAACGCTATTTGCTTCTTATTCTTTTGAATTACACTTCCATCTTCAGCTTTCATTAGCTTTTATAGAATCTTAGATCCATTTTTATGAGGTATAACATATTTTTGTATATACAATAGAGCGTTCTACACTTCAAAAAAGTAGTTCTTTGTGAAATCAGTTTGAACTAATGAAAGTATAGACTAAACTGATACATCTACAAGACTTTCTTCTTCATCTAAAACCTTAAATATTGCCTCAAAGGTACCTTGAAAGCCTAGCATTTTCTGTATTTCAGTATTATTACTAATTTCAATTAAGAAAGCAAGTATTTCTCCTCTAACGCTTTCCATATTGCTCTATTTGAGCAGTTCTACTAATGGTATTACTCCTAATTCCTAACTTAGAATCACACCACAAATATAAGAGTTAAATTTTTAAGCTTAGTTTATCAAAAGTCTGATAACAATAACTTAAGAACGAGAATCCCATGAATCAAGAGATTTAAAGATAAACTCAAGGAGTTCTTCAGGAATTTTCTTATCTTTGCTTAAATTAAAAGCAATATCAAAAAGGAATTAATGAACCTCTTGCTTTTAGTTAAGCTTTTAAGCTTATTTTAAATAATTTATAAGACGAGGAAGAAAAAGTTCTAATTCAGGGTCGTTTTATTCAGACAGCTCATAAATTTTGTCAAGTGTAGCAAGTACTTCACTGTCTCATTTCTCAAGTTGGTCAAGAATTTTTTCTTTAGTGCTATTTTTATTGGTAAGTTTTTCTTTTAGTAAGCTATACCCAAAATACATTTATTATTTAAACTTCTAATATCTTTATTTAATCTTCTTTAATATCATTACACGCTTGCTATCCAATTAATCTACCTTTCCATTATACCAATACCATCTTTACACTTTACCAGGTCATCTATTCTAATAACTTCCTCTAATTCATTATAATTTAAGCTACATTTGCTTGCTTCTCAAATACCAACTGCTATAATAAAGCCTCTAAATATCAAAAAGACGATGAAGAGAACAGAGAAAAGAAGCTAATAAATTTAGTAAAAGGCTAATATTGATAGAGTGAAAGGATGAAAATAGTTATTTTAAGGAATTGAAAGCAAATGATAATTAAGAAGATTATATGTTTATTCTGCTATGAATCCATTTAGTCTTTTCACTTTGTATTCCTGAATTATTTGTAAAATCCAGCATAGTTTTTTAAGCTATTTAAGAGGTGTAGGTTGTCATAAATCTTTTTCCATCTTCTTTCAGCCCAAAATTAATATTTGACTGATTTCTGTTAGCTATCTTTACATCTTGGAAGGGTAATCTAGATCTATAAGCTAGAGGAGAATAAGCCTAAAGAGGTTTTTTAACCATACCGCAATGAGTATATTACTTCATTTTATAATAGTTATTAGTTGTATCAAAGTGATCATGTGATTAGCTTTCCATAGATTAGTTCATTTTAGATTTTGGAAAGGGAAGAGCAATTACTTTACCTGCTTAAGAGATGATTTTCTTGCAACTTTTAGTTTTAGTATTTTGGAATTATTATTCGATAGAGATAGAGAAGCTTGGTTTAAGGTCAGGAGTGTTGAACCTTTTCATTTAATTTTATAAAAATTGATTAAACTTATTTTAATTTTAGCTACCCTTACTAAAACTGTTACTATCTTTATCTCAGCTACTCTTTGCTTATTATTACTTATACTCATGCTAGACTGCTAATTTTCAAACTTCATCATTAATTATTAAATGCTTTTTAGCTTACTTTATTTATTTAGTTGCGGTACTAAATCTTAGACCTATGGAAATAATAGAAGTTTAGCAGAGTCTCTAAAAGTTTGCTAGAAGATAGCTAAGATTTTATAATGATTGATGGTCGAATAGCTTCTAACAAAGTAAAGTTATATAATTGCCTTAAAAAGAGGGAAATAGCAAAGACTCTTTTTATTTAATTGATTTGCTTGAGTGATTAACTATTATACATATAAAATAACTAAATAAAGTTTAATTATGATAGAATCAAACAACTACTATACTAAATAGGTTTACTATATATAGATGATGATTATTGGCAATAATATACATATTAACTAAATAATATGCTTATTTAAGATAAGATAGATTAAGCTTTAAAGGAATGCTTATAAGCTATTTAAATTGCAAAGGATATTAAAAATGAAAGTTATTCCATTGAGAATATTGTCAGATAATATTTGTTATTTCCTTTATTCAGAAAACTGTCCTAATGTCCTTGTTGTAGATCCTGCTAATGCTAATGAAGTTTATAATACTTTTAATAAACTATTTGATTCTAATGCTTATAAGCTAACTCATATTTTAACTACTCACGAGCATTGAGATCATGCAGGAGGGAATATAGAATTGAAAAATAGAATTCCAAATATAAATGTATTAGGAGGAGCTAATGATAACATTCCAGGTTGTACTTAGATGCTAAATGATGGTGACTAATTAAATTTTCCTGATTTTACTATTAAAGTCTTGGAAGTACCTTGCCACACCAAGGGGCATTTACTATATTATTGCCAGAGCGCAGACTAAAATATACTTTTTACGGGAGATACTCTTTTTATAGGAGGAGTAGGAAGGTTTTTTGCTGGAACAGGAGAAATGATGGCTAAGAACTTTGATAGAATTAGAAAACTTCCTCTTGATACCTTAATCTATGATGGGCATGATTATATAGTAGAAAATATGCAGTGAGCTGCTGGAATAGAAAAAGATAATTAATATATAAAAGCTAAGCTTTAAGAAGCTTTATCTAATTAAGCCACTAAAAAGCTTTCTATTCCCAGTACTGTTTAATAAGAATTATAACACAATGTATTTATGAGATGCTTTGAGCCTGAGTTATAAGCTCTTACAGGAACAAGCAATCCATCTGATTGTATGTCTAAGCTTAGAGAATGGAAAAACAACAAAGTTAGGCTTTGATAATAATAACTTTAAAGAACTATTAAGATGTTTTGATATAATCAGTTCTCTTACTTATAACTTATATAATAGATAACTAACTAAGAGTATCTGCATTATCTTTAATAAAGCATCTATGCAGTAGTTCTTTAATTACTCTTATGCTAAATTCTTATACCTCTATATAGTAATTACCACTATCCTCATTAAAAAATGTACTGGCCAATCTTCTTTTATAATTTAGATAGAGAAGAGCATTTATTAATCTCTTATACTCATATATCGTCTGCTTTTCCTATTTAATAGCTGTTATTTAAATCTATCTCTAAAGTAATCCTTTATGCTGATATATTTTGCATAGAGGGATAGAGTGATGAGATATAAAGATGAGCAGTAATAATTTAATAGATATTAAGATAGAATAGACTACGAGCCTGCTAAAGTTAGTATAGGATAAAGCATAATAATAGGTAAGTAATTAAATAATAATAAAGCATTGCTTATTAAATGTTCATTGATAATCAGGTTTATGAATTAGGATGATAAAGACCAAATCAAAAAATACTGGTAAAAGATAACTAATATATAGTAGGAAATATTAAAGATAACTCTTGAAACAACCCTGCTCGTATTAGTTCCAAATTTAGACCTTATTGAATTGAACTACAGCAAAAATAGTAAATGACAGCCTCTCAGTTAAAAGAAGAATAAACAAAGAGAGTAAAATAAGAATAATAAACAAGAAAAGAAAAAGGAAAGAAATAACAGTAAGAAAGTAAAGTACTACTTACAAGAAGAAAGATGGAAAGATAAGCAATTGAAGCAATGATCAGTAGATCAGTTAGATTTAAAAAGCAGAAAGTTCAACAAGTAAAGAATCTTTAAAGGTCTTAGATGTCTGAAAGTTTTCTCCTTAATTAAGAAGAGAATAGTCAACCTCAAAAAAAGTTTGTTATGCAATAGCTGATAAAGAATAACTTTCTAAATGTCTCTACTATGGATAATAAATCAACTAAAGAAACATAAAAATCTTCTATTTTTAAATAGGTATTTCCTTTCTCTTTTATAGCTCCAAAAAAGAGAAAAAAGAAGAGTGATATAATTCAAAAGATGAAAGAAAAAGAAGCTAAAATTCTAAATTAAACATTGGAACTTATTTAAAAGAAACAAAAAGATATGGAAAAAGTATAGTAGTAAAGAATAAAATGAAATTAAGAATTTCACTAACGATAAAGATAGTAGTTTTTAAAGCGTAAGCAAATGAACATAGAAGTAAGTGCTTTTATATTAGAAATAAAATAAGTTAAGTATTTCAAGATCTCCTTTACATAAATCTGGTGTTCAACAACCTTCTTCTTAATCCCCAACTCTACGTTTAAATACTTAAGATAATGAAGAGACTATAATTAAAAAAAAGTGAATTTAACTCGCAAAACCAAAATAAATACGTCCTAAAAGTGCATTTTTATCATCAGACTTTAATTTTTTACCAACACCTGGCAAAGAAAGTAAGAAGACAATAAGTAAAATAAGGGAAGATGTTAAAAAGAAAATAACAATTAGTGAAGTTAAAAGGATGCAAATTTTTTAATTCATATTTTATCATTAAACTATCAACTCTCTTATACTTATCTCTTATGATTATAGCTTTAAATTATAGTTAGTTATCTAAAGTAGTATGAAAAATCTATTTTACAATCTTAAGTAGCGATGCATATAATAAGTTCTAAATATCTTTTTCTTTTTAGAAATTTAATTTTATCTTTGCTAGAAAAAAATAATCAACAATGTACCTTTATATAGAATTTAAATGGACTTAAGAATATTTACTATCAACTGGACATGCTGACTTAAATTAAAATAATAATAGAAGCGTTCTTCTCTGAAATTAACCCAAAAAAGCTTTAAATGTCTGCACTAACTAAAATTAGACTATTTTTATTTAATTATTATAGTTTTAGAACATACACTAGTTAAAGGGTGATTATTAAAAGAAAATATTAAATAAGCATCTTAATAATTAAGATTGAAAGAATATAAGATTTCTCTCGCTTACTAATTAATAAAATGGAATTCCTTATAGTGTATATAGATAATGAAAGATATCAAATAAGTTAAAAACTTATTATATAAAAATTTGTAATAGATATACATTAAATACTCACTATCAATTTTATTAATCTAATGATGTAATCTTTAAACTATTTAGTAATACATTGCAAGTAGCTCTGAAATAGCTAATAACCATTTAGTTAGCTACAATGTAAACTTACTTTACATAATTCTGAATAATTAGTAATATATAAGAAGATCTGATTTACTAGCCTTAGAATGTTATTTAATATATTATGAATCTGTAAGCTAAATAATTTTCTAAATTAAAGAATGGTAAAAAGTTAAGCTACTATTATGAATAAAACTACTTTCTACTGTTCAAACTTTTATAATTTAAATTAGCTAAACTTTTAAAAAGCATGACCATAGCCTTAATATATGAAATAAGGTATAACTAAGGCTTTTTAATATTTTTAGTTCTTTATTTAAGCAGGAAAGCATTACTAAAGATTAATACAATAGATGAATTAGATAAATGTAATTATATCTAATAATATTAAGAAGATAAGATTATAGAAATACTATTAAAGTGGAAATATTAGCCAATAAGGAATAAAGTCTCTAAAATCAGTTTAAGTATGATAATTCAAGATATCTAATTCATATAAAAGTTACCTATATTTATCCTCATTATATATCTTGTTCTCTGTTTGGAATGCTTTAATTAATACTATGTACCATAAGTGATTATATCTAAGAAGTTTATTTGATTAAAACGAGCGAAGTCTTAATGCTTGACATTAAATACAAATACGAAAATTAATAAATCCTGCTTTAATTAAAGTAATTAGCATGGTTTATTGTAAAATTAGCATAAAATATGTCTGATTCTTCCGTTGAAAAACTCTTAAAAATAAAAGTAGTTTTGAAAGATTTCTTCCAACTTCTTGACAAAGAGGAAAAATAGTAAATGCCTTTGAAATAATTTTTATTTCAATTGTAGTAGCTAGGAATTTAGTTTAATTCAGAGTAAAAGCAGTTTCTTATGAATAAATTGTGTGATTAGAATAGTTAAGTTTATTATAACAAGGCTTTAGAAAGTATATGCCTCAATGACTAAGGACAGTGGATTTTCATTAATCCACCTGAAACGCCTCAGACATAGTAAAGGGTTTAGACTAAATCAGAATGCGATAGACTCAGTGTCGCTGGATCTACTAGATCTACTGAGTCTAGAAGAAGCACGAATATATCATCTTATAGTAGAAATATCCCTTACGAAAATTCTGCTATGAGTGATAATGAATCTTCTTTGAAAAATGCTCGACTTTTAATAAAATAAGGTATCGGTCCGCATGACCTATATTTCATTTGAGGCAACTTTATTAAGTGTGATGCTTAATAGAAAGGAGAAATTTAGAAAGATGACTTTTTGAAATACTTAGAAACAGTGTAAGTGAGTTGATTCACAAAAAAACTTAAAACTGAATCTTTAGATCTCCTAATGCAAGTATGTAGTAGAGAAGAAAAAATTAGTATTCACAAGATAAGTAGTCTATTAGATGCTATGCATAAGCAAATTCGTTAATAATCGTTTATCAAAGAAAAACTTCCTTAAAAAACTTCTATTTAGCATGTTATTAGTCCTAGTTCACATCATGAACTTCCTGAAATGATTGAATTTTTAAGGAAACTACTGATTAATAGAATCCAGCTGCGCTTTAGACATTTTAAATAAGCTTTTGCCATTTTTGATTAAAATAAGGTAAGTAAACTGTAAAGTTTAGGATGGATAGATATCTCCTGATGAGTTTCTAAAAGGAATCTAGTGATTAAATCTTGATGATTAAATGAATTATTCCTAGATAGCAACTCTTTTTGCTTTTTTGGACAAGTCTAGAAAAGGCTATCTAACTTATGAACAGTTCTCTATGCTTTTTTGTGAAGAAATTAAGTTTAAAGCTGAAACTAGTAGAGATATTTTTTCTTTACCAATGATAGACAAGGAAGCAGCGGGTTTACCGAATAAGTAAGGGAATAATACAGACGAGGAGAAACTATTAATGAATTGATGAAACCTGTTTATTTTCAAGAAACTCCACCTTCTTAAAAAAGCAAAAATGTGAGTACAAAGAGTAGTCCTCTGATTAAAAGAGTAAAACAATCCAAGAAGAATATGAACTTGGTATGGAGACCTTTTATTAAAGGTTGAAAGAAAAAATTAGGTTAAACTATTTATAATTAAATGCTCTTATACTTATAAAAACAAATATGTTCAGATTAAATAAATTATACTAAAAGCTTTTAAAGAAAATTTAAATTGTATTCAAAAATTCTATAGATCATATTTCTTTATTTTATTAAAGATTTATTTGAAAATAGTTAGATAATGATTTTATTATAATAACTAATATATATTTAAGCTTAAGGATCTAAAATATCTACTTATCTTTAATTACTATTTATTACTGACGCATTATATTAACTTTATTCCTTAGCAGTACTTTTTGAGGCTTATAAGTATAAGTTATTTATTTTTTAAATATGGGTTTTATACTTTTAATTTATAGTTGAGGATTATAAATTGTATTAGTATAAAAAATATAATTTTAACAGGAATATAAAAATAACTTAAGATTTGAATATTCAACAACTTTATAATTAATAACTAGTATAGAAATTAAATTAGGTTTAAAATGTAATGCTTTAAATATAATTTCTAATTTAAAAGAACTAATTTCACTTTTGAAGAGTAATCTATTTTAATAATTAGCTAATTATTAAAGTATTTAATTTATATTTTTAGACTAATCTTTAAAATAGATTTCATAACTTTTAAATAATATTCAATTAATCCTAAAATTGCTAGAATGTTAGTGATTACTTGCTATAACTTCTAATAAGAAATGAAGTGAATAAAGTAGAAAGTAAAATTAATTTAATTTAATAAATAATAATTAGAAGTAATTTTCTTTTGCTTTTAATAATTTATCAAAGAGAGGTTTTATTATTTTGAACTTATTCATTGCTTTCTCTTCCTGTATAAGGATTAGTAATAACCTTTTACTATTAAATCTTTTTCATTAAAATGTTTATCAGTTGCTTTCTAATCACTTCTCTTTTTTCAATATTTACTGACTATATTGCTATCTAACAGAAAAATTATACTGGACGATGATCTGAGAATTAGTTTTCAATTCGTTAATATAATAAAGGCTATATTGTTCCTAACTACTTCTCACAATATAAAACGCGATCTGTTCAGGCAGGAGATCTTTTTTTGTTTGATGTATCGTAAATATCAGAGTTAGAATCATATTTGTAAGTTGGATTAAACTTAATGGGCATTTCGTTTAGCTGAATTAGAACTTTATTTCCATCTAATCTTGCTTTTTGCAGTTAGTCATTAACTTAAAGACTTTCAATATCGCTTTTTTCAATTAGTTTACGGATTTGAGCATTTCTCATATTAATTCTAAAGTTAAGGTCTCCGAATAATATTTATATGTCATGATTGCTTATTTCTAATTCCTTCCTATAAGCTAAAATTTCATTTTAAAAGGCTTTTTAGTTAAAATCAATAAGTTAATCACAACGCTATTTCACATTTTTTTATCCTGCTTCAAGATGGCAATTAAGAATTGCAAATGTTGTATTGTAAAGCTGAAATCTTATAACTACTGAACCTTTGTTTCCAACAGTACCTCCAAAGCCTGCTTTAATCAAATCTGTTTACACTTTACTTATTGCATGTTAATGCTTTTCTTTAATATATATAATAAGTAATAAACCAACTAGCTAAGCATGATGAACTTCTACAAAGCGATCTAAGACATATATATCAAATTAGGATTGAAATGCATTTAGTCATTGTTTTACACGAGCTTCATTTCCAGTGATAGCAACATTTTTGACATCTAATGGGATTATTTCTTGCAATCCTACTATAAGAACATCAGGAGTTAAATATGAATCTGATTTTATCAAAAATTCATTTAAGTTTATCTGCTCATTAGGTTCTTTTCCAGCTACATTTCATGTGGAAACTTGAAGTATAAGTTGAAGTGTTTCGATATATGCTTGCTCACATTTTTTAAGATTTTAATTAATTCAAGTCTAAACTTTCGAATTTTCATGATTCATCTTATTGCCAAGTATCAAGTCTATGCATTCTTATCTAAATGGATCTTAAAGAGACTGAAGGAACAATTTCTGAAACTGCTTCATAGCAGAATCCACTTTTTCAAATAATGACATTTATTATATTTCTGCTCCTTATACTAAAGAAGGTTCTCCAGCATATTATTTACTTAGAAAATCATTGTTATCAGTTCAACATCTTTAAAATTCTTCATTTAGTACTTCATCTATTTCTATGTTAAATTCAATTAGAATTTTACTCATCACTCAATGTGCAACTATACTTTAGAATATATTGCTTCTCTCTAAGCAATCGAAACTAATAACTCTAAGTACTCCTTTCTACTAATTTTTTATTCTAGTCTATAAATTTTTCTCATCAAGTCGTTCATAAAAAAATAGGAAATTATTTAAGTTTTCTTTTTCATTTTCAATTCATTCATCTCTTATACTGTCATATTTGTTTAAAGCACACTTACTATGAAAATCAAAGTAAGAGTAAGCAATGTTTTTTGTAATTTGAGATTATAAGTCTTCAAATAATATTTTCATCTATTCCACTAGAACTTTTTCCTTTTCTTCCTCTTCACTTAGAAGATTAACAATCATAAGTTACTAATACTAGTTAAGTAATTATTTTATATGCTGTAAAATGTATTTGATTGTAAATTATCTGCTTCTAGTTATTTCAATAGTTTCTTCCTTTTAGTCTCAAAATAAAGGAACTGATCCTCTTGTAATTATATAAGAAATGAAGTTATTTCTAAATATTATTATTTATTCAGTCTCTATAAAATTTGCAACATTGCCTCTTTCATCAAGTCCTCTAACATTGAGTTTTGTTCCAGCTCTCAAACAGCTTCGTTTTGATATGAGGATATAATTTAATAATCCCTTAGGCGTTTAAATTTACCTTTGAGCAAAAAAACCTTATACAATAGGCATATAAAAATCAGGGCTTAATGTTGGATTTGTATCTTTCAGTTATTTTAGAAGGTTATGATTCCAGAAAAATTTTCTGTCATATGTAAGTTTATTTTTTATTTCATTTTATATTTATCTTTAGCGCGAGTTTGTTAGATCATAGGTATAAGAGAAATAAAACCCTTAAGTTAGAATCTAAATAAAGTATTTACCTTTATAATTCCTTCTTAGTATCTGCTAATTTCTTCTGTCTACTCTATTTTTTCAAATGGTAACAGGCTTGCATCTGTTATGGTAAATATGTCTTCGCTTATTATGCTTCCAACTTTTTTACTTTAAGTAATAATAGCTAGAAAAGGGTGGCTTGATAATCATATAATACCAATTAATCCCTAAGTAATATGTGTTTTAATATCCTCTCCTTTAAATCCATATTGTTATATATTGAAATTGTCAACTTCATAGGGAGTTATATTTTCCTTAGTGATAACTAGCTTTTTCTTGCAAGAAGAAATACTAAACTGAATGAAAGGCTTACAATGAATTATAAAGGAGTTTCAATTAACTATTAGTAAATAGGCTCTGACATTTTTAATTTCACTTTACTATTTTATATTCAATTAAATATTCCACCTAACCTTCTAGCAAGGAAATCCACTTTGTCTTTCTTTAAATTAGCAAAAATGTCTTATAAGCAGAAATATGTTTAATACATTTAAATTATATAAATAATTGCATATAGTACGTTAATTTTATTATAATTTAAGTATATGTACAAAAAGCTTATATTTTAACTAATATCTAATGAATCCTTCTCAATTATGCTTATTTATTAATAACTTAGTTTTTCTTTATTGGTATAAAATATAAGAAAAAGTTTAATTAAAGTAAATACCTTCTTTTATATATACTGATCTCCTCTAAAATAGATTTTAAACTTTAATTTATTATTAAACTTTAATTTATCTTAATTAGTCTTTACATCTTATTGTTATTTAGCATTCTAAATATTCCTTCTATACTTCTATTTTCACAGGGTACGATTTCTGAGTATAGGTTAAGGTTAATTAGTGAATAAGGATTTTATTTTTATATTATATAAGATTATAAAAAAGGGATTAAAGTGAGTAGCACTATAAAAAGTTAATTTAATTCAAATAATTCCTCTAAGATACCTTTTGGTAATTAATGTTTTTCATTATTTCCTCAATCTTCTATTATTTTTCTTCTTCAAACTTAAAATAGTTTCCCTACTTATCATTCTTCTCTTCACTATATACCTTTTTAATTTCTATTTTATTATTGTTTCTGTATCTTTTATTTGTATTAGATTTTTGTATATTCATAAAAATTTTCCTTTTCCAGTTCTGCAATATTTCCTATTTTTTCTCTCATATGATTAAATTAATAAATTAGCTTAACATTAAGCTTTGGATTAGAAAATATTCTTTAGCTCTAAATATACCTTCTAGAAATCCTTAAAATTTACTTGAATGCTTTTGTTTTTAATTTAGATAGGTTATATGAAACACTTGAAGCAAGTTAACTGGTAGGATAATAAGTAGCAAAAGGTTTAATATTGCTGGATAAAGTAAATACACATGGTATTTAGTTGCTATCTATTTATATTTAATTTTGCTAATAAGCTAAGTTAGCATGAATGAATACTCTATAAATAAAAGCAGAAAAATATGATAATAAGAAAATTAAAGCAAACTTTAATTATAGTTACAAGAATAACCATTACCAAAATTAATTAGCTAGTATATTTACATCACAATTTACCATCTCTATGAAATGCCTTTGCAAGCCCTATTCGCTTATTCTCATAGTCAAAAACCTATATTAGCTGCTTACTGAATAGTATTTTTTTAAAAAAGTAGCTCCAAACACAAAGAAGGGCTCTCGAATGTCCAAAGGTATTATAGCAAGTTAGCACTCCATAACACCAAATACGTCTTATTATAGTACATATTCGTCTTTTGTCAGTCAGTACATTTACCCATGAATTTGAAATCCTAAATCAGATAATTAATCAATTCCAGTACAATTACGATTTATTCTTGCTTTTTTCTATATCTATTAAATAAAAAATTATGGACCGGCCAAAAGGCTAGTGCCCGAATCCAAAGCGACCTCACATTTAAGTGTGTTGCAAATATTTAAATTGTGGATTCCTATTCAAACATTATCTAGCTTTATTTGCCAATATTCTTATCTAGAAAGTGGAAAGTAGATAATTTAGCCTTCGTATAATTAATGATCAATCTAACCAAATATTATCTAATTTTCTATTCCAGATCCATTGTTTAAATAAATAGAAAATAACTAATTTTCTAGTATCTTCATCACCTTTAACAAGAAATTTGTATTGTTTGATACTGAAAGCGTAGGGAAACTTAATCCTATAATTCCATCAAAGTCACTAAAAACGAAAGGATCAAAAGTTTCTTCTACCATGCTTATTAAATCTAAATCTTGCACACATATTTCTTACATTCATAAGTTATCCTTTACAATAAAGCCACTAATTTACCCTGTTCCAAATTAAATTGTTACAAGTTCTTCTTAAGCTACTTCAGCAGTTTCTGATTTTTGATGATCATACTATCTATGAGATATACAAGAAATTGATTTACATTTAATTGAAGGAATCAGAACATTAGCACTTCCTGTGTCAAACACTACCGAAAACTACTATGGAGGAAAACCTAAATAGATAATGCCTAAGTATTCTTGCTATGATAGTTTAAGCTTTTGTCTAAAATTTCTTTTTTGGGTGTTTCTATTCATTTGGTTTAGAATTTGGTCTTTGTTAATAGCTCAAGCACATAGTAAAATAGCTAAAAGGTTTGTATATCACATTTAATATTTAATTTAATCCCTTTTATTCTTCTTAATTCTAATCTTATTTATTTTAGCTTTTTCTACATCTCTTTACAGCTACTAGAGCAATGCTGCTCTTATACTACATTAATCTATTTTACATTTAGTCTTATCAATCTTATTAGATACTTAAGGCTTAGAAATTAGTAATAGAGTGTTTTGATTTAAATTAAAGAATTAACTACTAAGATAGCTTATTGCTTTGACTTCTAGTTAATTTAATTAAGAATTATTACTGCAAAGCCTAATTTACCTAACAAGATAAAAGGTTAAATTAAAGGAGCTAAAAGTAGAGCATTTGATTAGTAGTTGAATTAAATAATAGAGCTATGATAATTAGATATAATTGCTTAATTATATCTAATTAAATAATAGAGCTATGATAATTAGATATAATTGCTTAATTATATCTAATTAAATAATAGCTTCCTTTATCAGTTTATTCTTTTTGAAATGCTTCTTGCTTAAGATATAGTAAAACTAATATTCAATTATATCCATGTAAATATAGACTATTAAGACATAGCAATGCTCTAAGTAAAGCTTGAATGATCCAAATATATAATGGAAATTTAATTAAATTATGTTTAATAAAGTTTGGTAAAGAGAAAAAATTAAATAGCTATATAAAAATATCTATAGACTTTATGCCAGTTTATTTCATTTTTTTACTTTATTCAAGATAAAGAAGCTTCCTCTATATCAAATCTAAGATGTAAAGCATCTTATTAAAATATTTAGATTGGAGATAAGCGCTGGTTTATAGACTTAGAAGCAGTTATAGAAGAAGAATAAAATAAAGAAATAAATAGATAAAATAGTAAATAAATAAGGGAATTGAGATATTTAAAACTTTAAAAGATGTCGACACATTTTTTGAGATAAAGAACCTCGTTCAACATACTAAAGCCCGAAAGAGTATGTCGCTTCTATCCAGCAGGCTCTGACGAAGTAGTTCCTCCTCCTACCAAGTTTTACATTCTTAAGTAGTATGATAGAAATCCATTCTATATGACAGCTCTTCATTTAGCTAGACCTGGATATAAAAAGCTTCATAACCCTTACTTGGATTATCTAAACAGAAGAGCTTATCATTGGAAGCCCTAATATAAAGGACAACAATTTGATTATGTCGGACCTGTAATGCTTGCAGGCATGGTGATTATTCCTTTTGCTTGGTGCTGCTTTATGATTTATGAAGCTGTAAGCTTTTATATAGAAAGCAAGAAAACATATGTATGATCCTCTCGGCTTTAATCTACAGAAGCCTAAAGAAATCTGAGACCACATATTAAAAATAATTTTACGTAATATCCTAAATTTTTATTACCAAAATCTCTCATAAAAGCTCTAGATAAACTTTCTTACTATCAAAAAAGTTTTTTCTTTGATATCTAAATTACTCTCACATTTTTATTTTAGTCTTAATAAAAAATAAATCTATTATTTATAAAAAACCAGAATTATTGAATTTATCAGCCCAACTAATAAGATCTAAAGAATTGAATAGCTTTTATTATATTTTTTAGTCATTTGAATATAAACAAAGAGCTTGCTAGAATAAATAATGAAAAGTCTTATTTTAAAGCTAAATGAAATGATTTAGAAGCCTATTATATAAAGATATAATAGCTTATTAATTATTAAATTTAAAGTATTTCTTCTTATACTTTATTCTATTTTTCTTATTAAATGAAGATAGAAAAGTTTAACTTCAGAAAGAATCTTAGCGCTAATAATAAAGACTATGAAAAAATCTAAAAGCAAATATTATAATGTAATACGTTCTAAATCAATAAACATGCAAACTGTCTTCAGAAATTTTATCTAAATCCTCGCTACCACTATGATTACATTCTTTAGGTAAACTTAAAAGTCCTTCAATGTTTTCTATTCCTACTGAATTTTCTATTGTTTTTAATTTCAAATGACATTATTCCACTTGTTATGAAAGTTATCCTATTTCTTTAGAAGTCTACTAAATTTGTCTTAGTAATTTATAGTTCCATGAGTTTTAGTTTGCCAGGAAATTTCTTAACTCATCTATTTTACTCTCTAGACTTGTATTAACCATTTAAGGAATTTCGTTATACATTGCATTCAATTTATCTTTTGTTTCAAAAACTTGAACTTTTGCTTGCTTAACATTTTCTTCTAAATCTTTCATTTAACTTTGCAATTAAGGAACTTTTTCTAAATATTCTTCTGTTTGTAGTTTAACATTGAAGTTTTACTATTTTGCTGTACGTTCTAGAATCTCTTGACTTACTAATTCATGAGATTTTGGAGTTTCTTACAATCTTTCTGATCTATTAGGAGTTATAGCATCTGGGCGAGATCCATGCGACCTGAAACTGGATTAATGAGGACTTTGGGTTTCTTGTCTATAAGACATTTTTTAATTATTTTTAATGAATTTATCAATTCCTTTTCAAACTAACCTATTAAAGTCCTTCTAGGGTATTTTTATTATTAAGAAATAGTTAATTTTCCTCAGTCTTAACTAATTAAGATAATGATAAAACATAAGATACTAAAATTAAATTTAACTAATTTTATTTAGCTTGCTATATAATCTTACCTTTATACCTAGCATTTTAAACATTAAATACATTTAATTAAATTATTTGCTCTGCTGGATTTATAGATATTACTATCAAACTTCAGTTTGAGAGATTTATAAACTTTTAGATAAATATCTACTTAATTATTTCCTTTTAAGGTAGCATAAATTTATCTCCTTTTTGATAAATTTCTATCTTTAATTAAAATACTAAAGTTATTAAAATTTAGTAACTTATTGTTTACAATAGACTGAATTAATAAGCATATTTTACCACTTAGCATCTATTAATGAACCTACAAATAATAAATATAATTATTACCAAAATGTTTACTAACTAATACATTTATTTAATTTAATTGATATGCTTATACTTCAATATAATGTTTATCTTAAATAAACCAAAATAAAAACATAAGATTAACTCATGAAAGAAAAGCAAACAATTCAAATAATTATAAATTTAATTTTTTGATGCTAGATAATACTACTTACCACATACATTAGAGAAGATATTAATTTTTCATATAAATTTTTTATTTGATGCTTTTTATATTTAGCTTTGTACTAAATTTAATTTAGAATTGATGAATTTTTTAATGAACCATTCTAAAAGGAGACATTCAAAAATTAAAAAATGATTAATGAAGTTATTTTGTTTCTTCTACATTTACTTTATTTTCTATATCCACACCCCGTTCATGTAATTTTTATTAATTTTCATAATTATAATGTAAATTATCTTAATTAAAAAGGGATATGAATCACAGCTTTATCATCCAAATTATTACATTATCTTCAGCAAAACTTAACATAAGAAATTTCTCGTTTAAATTCCAATAAAATAAAAGATGATATCAGTGTGATCTGAATGAGTAAATATTAATTCATAAAAATCATTTTGAAGTGACTCTTATTCTATTTTCACTTTGATTCTACCTAAATCTATTGTATTAACCTGCGATCAGTATCACTTAATGCTTAAAAATTTAGTATTTAGAGATCATTATACTTTAATAATTTCTTCTATATTGCTAGATAATTCATGATAGCTTTCAAGCCACGTTTCTTCTATCTCAAATTGCAATAGTTTAAACACTTACTCCTGATGGTAGCAAATATTAATCTATTTTATTAAAACTAGCGCTATTTTCTTCTTTAGAATGAGTTGTGATTACAAAGCAAAAAGACTATTTGAGATAATCTCATAATATAAATCTTCTTTATTTCCTATTTTTGCAAATATATTTTTTCTGTATAACTCCAGTATAATTCTCCAATAGCATTTTCATATATCTATTACATTTCTAAAATAGAGCAGTTCTCATATTCCAATTAACATTTCAAAGTACTATATCACGTCTACTTGTTAAAATTTTGCCTTACTCTATATTACTTAAGTTGATGCACTATTCTTCATGACCATGTAATTAAATTTGATTTGCTTTATTTCTAAACTTTAGATGAAAATTCAGGATTTTCAAAAAACATTTTGCATATTTTTCATCATATAATCACCATTTGGATTACAATATTCAGTAAAATTTGGGTTATAAAGCATATCATGCTCATAAAACTTCTTTACAAAGATTTAAATTTTATTGTAAATATTGAGTATATTATTTATAATATCTTAAGAAAGCATTCCTATTCCTCCTACTTTATTAGAATTTTCTAATATTCATCACTATGTACTATATTTAACTGCTTAGAAATTAACTTTAGTAATAATACTGTTACTCATTTAATCCATAACACGTCTAAAATTAGTTTTTATCCTAAATAGGTTATTGTAGGCCTTTCAATTATTTTGCTATTTCTGTCTTAAAAGGAACTACTGAACTGTTCTGGATGGATTTGTAAATGCATGAGAGATACAATAGTCAAGCATTCAAAAGGCATTTTTCTTCCATAGTTTATTTTCTTCATAATAATAGTTTCATAGTGGTCGCATTCAATATCTATTTCTCATTCTCAATTTCTTATATAGCAATAAATTATTAGAAATATTTTTAAAATTCAATTCTTAAATCCCAAGTTTATGAAAGTCATTAAGCAATACATATTAAATCCTTGAACTTCTAATTATCTTTCTTAAATCAATTTTCGCCTTAGATAAGTAAATTTTTTATTAGCTTGTAAGCTTTTATTTTATTTTTAAGATGAATAATTTAATTATATTTATCTATAAATATAAGCAGTCTAGTTATAAACCTATAACTAGCAAATAAGTATATTAATAGTAACTTATAGATATATTAGTTAAATATATAACAGACTTTCTCTTTATTAAGGTATTATAAATTATTAATTAGGCTATATTTATACTTTTTATTTATATTATTCTTTATTTCTAATTAAGCCTTTTTAATTCATATACTTGAATGAAATGCTTATAATTCCAATAATTTTTAGATAATAGAAAACTGAATAAGAAATAAAAGTAAATTAATAAGTTTAAGTGATAAGATTATGTATAATAGAATTAAAAAGGGATTATCTAATAACTATGATTCAGTAAGTTTACTAAAGTAATTATTTCTTAGAAGTTTTCAAAATATATGATTACTAAATACTTCCTTAATTTATATAATTGTCATTTAGTACGCTGCATTTAAAATAAAGACAGGTAATGATTATAAGTTACTTTTATAGGAAACTTACTTGGCTTGAATAATTTATGAATGATTTAAGATAAAATGCTTTTTAACAATAAATATGAAAAAGTTAAAAGTTGTTATTGCTTGTTATTATAAATTCTAAAAAAGGTTTACATTTAACAAATTAGTATTTCTATCTAAATAAAATAGAAATTAACTTCTATGCATTAAATAAACTAAAAATTTTAATAGTTTTAACTAGTTATTCACTTTAATAAAAAGTTATTGTATGAAATTTTTATTTAAAACATATATTTCATTTTATTTAAGTTTATAAGTATTATACCTCTGTTCTCACTTTGTTTTTTCCTTTCTTCTATCTTTCTATCGATTTTCAACATATTTTTGTTATTCTCATATCTCTAGCTTTCCTTTGTTCTTTTTCCAAATAATATTTGCCTTTTACTTTATAAATTAATGTGCAAATTTTGATTTGTAAGTTCATTTCTAATTATTGCTAATAAGTAAATTGATGAATCATGAATATTTGGACTTAAGTTATTAATCTTTCCAATTTTCTGCTTGTAATTTATCGGAAAAATTACTAGTTATTTTCTAATAGTAGATACATTTGAAGATATGTCTAAGCATATATTTTCCTCTACTTATACAGAGACAATCTTTCACAAGATAATGACAAAAATGTAAATAATATTTAAAACTTTAAGAAGAGTTTCGCTTTGAGAGTATTAATGTGATTCATTAGTATAGTATTAATTTAATTGCCTTAAATTAGATATTTGCTCCTAAATCTAAGTGACGTTTTTCTTTAATTCTACTTATTCATTCTTAGATATCTCATTTTATTTTTTTCTCTTTGCATAATTCAAATTTCAACGTGAAAATCTATTAATTTCATGCTTTTTGAAGTTTTTGATTAATAAAATTATTTTTAATTAATAAAGGAAGAACAGAGTAAATTAAGTTTTTCTATGGTTAAATAGCTAAGTTTAAAGGTATTTTAAAGATAACTAAATTTAACTTTAAGCGTAATTTTTAGGATTTTTCTAATGTTGTACTTATTTTTTTCTATATGAATATTATCTATAAATTATGATTAAGAAGATATGGTAAAAGAATTCATTTTACTCAATTTCACCAAACTATATAAATATATTCTTTCCTCTTATAACTTAAAAACTGAGTGATGTTTGAAATTGTATGATAAAGTAGATAAAATATGTAGACTGTTGAAAAAGACAGTACTATTGTTTTATTTACTTAAAATTCTAAATAGGAATAAGTTAAATATGAATTTTCGTTAGCATTTAAGGCTGTTTTTTAACTATTAGTGCAAATTAAACGTAAGGAAATGTACAGTAGTAGTGTTTAATTTCTTATTTATATACTAAACTTGTTCTCAATTGTTATACAGTAATGGAAGAGGTCAATTTTAGTGCTATCGGGTTTTGCTAGCTTTCCAACTACATTGTGACTTATAACATCCAATCTCGAGATCTAGTTAGAATTCCAGAAGAAATGGAATTCGATGGAGGAAGCCACGCTGCTATTATATCAAACACTTAGTTTGCATTGACAGGTGGAATTTAAGACTACAAGAAAGCTTTTATTATATCCTTAGATGCTCCTCCTATTAGACTATCAAACATGATTTACGCTCATATAGGACATGTGTCTGTCATTTATAAGGGTCATCTTTATGTTTTTTCAGGAAACTAGGAAAACTTCAGATAATTTAAATGGTGTGAAGCTTTGGATATTTCAAATTACCATTCAGATTGAAGAAGAGTTGCCGATATACCTATCCCTGTGTGTAGCAGTACTGCATGCACTGCAAACGACAAAGCTTACATTTTTGGTGGAAATATTGATGATTTAGACATTCTAGGAAACTTAAAAAGCGACAAGATTTAGATCTATTCCTTTGGAGAGGATACTTGGAGAGTCTGTGCAAACTTACCTTTTCCTTGTTAAAATCTTGGTTGTGCATTTATTTAGAGTAGAAACTCCATCATTATTTATGGGCAAGAATTAGGAGGAACTTATACCATGAATTTGCATAGCAACGAATTAGAATTACATTCTAGAAAAAGTATTGACTGCAGATATATGAGATCACAACCAATAGTTACAAACAAAAACTACTATATTCATTAAATTGATGCTCAAGGAAACGCATGGACTTACAAATTGCTGAGTAAAGAATGGGTGCATGTTAAATATCAAGATAGCAGACTATATGGTTTTGCTAATAAATGGGATGTTTTGAAAAAAGCCCTCTGGGTTTACAAGTGGAGTAAAGTAGAGAACTGTGAGAGAGACAAGATAATTTTAAGAAAAATGTTAAGGTAGGATATTATAAGAGGAGAAATCTTTCATTGCTTTTGAGCTTTGAAATAACTCTTTTATTTGCTAGCTTAGTTAAGTAAATAAAGTTATCTTTTAAAGTATTAAAAGTATCAATTTCCTTTTTGGATATAAAAATAGCCTTAATCATACCATTTTAAGAATGCTTATATATTGTAAACATCCAAAATAGGTTATTTGACTATTTATTTTACTTTATAATATATCTAACAAATTATAATTTACAATAATTACTTAGCATTATATCCTAAACTGTTTAGATTACATCTTTTATTTTGCTATATAAGCAAAATTAATATCATGCTTATATTCAGATTTGTTAACGCTTTTAAAAGTAATTTAAATAAAATTTCCACAGTAAAAGTGGTAAATGAAATAATTGAATAATATGGCATTAATTTAATCTGAAGTGTGAAGAATCAAATAAGAAATTTTTAGTTAATTTCTGGTTAATTTAAGAAAATCTTAATAAGTTAAATTGAATTAGTTGAAATAAGAGATGAATATACAATAATATGATTTAAATTAATTCTTTAACATTAACTTAATTATTATCTGTCTTTCGTTATGTTAGAAGGAAAAATTATATATCTTTAATCTTAACCACAATTTAGCAGCTTCAAATTTTGCTTCATTTGAACTCTCATAGAACTGATTAATTGCTTTGTATGCTTAAAATATTCTCAATGAATATGCTAAGCCATAGAAATTTTAGATAATAATTTTATTAGCTTTCATTAATTTTTAAAGCTTATCCTTTATTTAAAGGATTATAAAAAGCTATAAATTTCAAATTACATAGCAATCTTCATTTATAAAAAGAAAAAAGTTTGAGAGTGAATTAAATTAAAAAAATATGCTTTTTATGTACCATCACTGCTTATCTTTAAATTATCCTTAATTATAAATGTATATATACCTAAAAATAATAATTTCCTAGTACTTTCTAATTATTTAAAATTTAATTTAATGTAAAGCAATAATTAATTAAAATAATGATTATTGGAGAGCAAAAGAATCTATAATGAATGATATTAATTCATTAATTACTTTTGAACAGTAATTTAATTAGTTAATATCTGTATAGAGTCTAAGATATTATACGAATATACTAATTTAAAATAATCTTTAAAGCTATTAAGTTAAGCATCTACTTTAATTTAATCATAAAATTTTAACTTCTAGCAATTTAAAGCAAATCTTCATTAGATATACTTAAGCTAGAAATTTAAAATACAAATCCTATTTTAATAATAGAGAACAATAGATAGGTTAAAAGACTTAAATGTAGGCATTTATTTATTTTCGATAAAAAGAGATATTCAATTTGAAAGTATATAGCTATTTATTTTAATACCACTAAGTTATAATTTTTAAATGAGGTATTATTTCCATATTTAGTAAAAGCATCTTAATTTTAAAGTTAAAAAATAGTAGTAAACCTCAATAATTATTAAGTTAAATTGTTTTAAATGATTAAATTTTTTTAGTTAGACAAAATAGTTGATAATCATTGCTAATATACTTGTAAATATAAGTAAATAGCAAATATAAAAGGAATAATAGTAAGAAAGAGGTGAAGGTAAAAATATCTCACTGTAAATATAATTAAACATATTATAAATAATAATTTAGATAATACTTATCTATTCTACAATAAGAACATTTAATTTAGATCTAATATTTGATTATTGTTTAAATAAATAATTTTTCGTTAAGAAAGAAAATACAGTTCTTTTATGGTTTGTAGAAAGGAATCCTTAGAGATTAAGCTTATTAAATTTTTTAAGATGGTTTGAAAGAAGAATAGCATTGTTTTGTATATTAGCTTTTATATAATTTAATTATTATTTAAATTAAATAGATATTTATCCTAGGTTTATTTATATCGATAGCTATCAACCCAACCTTTTAATTCTAATTAAATTTATTTTTAGATTTAAATTAAATCTTTAAAGCTTTTAATAATCATTTTATTAATGTAAGTTATTTAGCTATTATTGACTCACTGAAAGTAAATTAACTATGGTTGTATGTTTATAATATTAAAAGCTTTTTTCAGGTTAGATTTATCTTTACTATATAAACGATAAATCATAATGATTATTTTTCTCTTTTTATAATGAAAATTTTTTAATCAAACACTTTCTTTAATAAATAAAAAATCTAACTATTTCATTTTTTAATTAACTCAAAATTAGATAAAAATATAATATCATGATGTTTGTAATGAAAATATATAAAATATTTGATGAACAATATAATGATATTTCAATGTCTACTTTGTGTGCGACTCTATTTCCATGTACGTGCATTCGTAACACTAGCATTACTTATTTTAGCTGCATAAGGGTTACGATCTTCCATATTTTTCTTGTGCTTATTTTCGTATTCCATCTATTTAGAATGTTTAGTTTGCTTTTCTTGACGCTCTTCTCTAATGATAACTTCTTTATCTTATTCCTTCTCTCCTAATCTTTATTAATAATCTGTTAAAAAATCTACTTTTTGATTTACAAGAGATTTAGCTGCTTTTAACCTTAAATCCGTTTCTTAAAGTTTTATTTATTCAATCCTTTCTTGGTTAACAAGTTTGTAATTTTATCTTTATTTTATCTCTCGTTCAGCTCCTTTTTCTTATTCTTTCCAAGCATTTTCCTCAACCATTGCTCGATTTGCGTTTAAAAACTATCGCTTGATCTTTATTTCTCTGAGATCTTTAGCTAATTTTTATTACTCTTTCTATCTTTTTTGTTTCTTTTCTGCTATTTTTGTATGAACTTCAAGAAGTCCCTTTTCTCTAATTTCTTATTTCTTTTATTCGTCTAATTGCTTCTACTTAAGCTTTAATGTTTTATCCTAAATCTTCTACTTGTTTTAAGCAATTCTTGCTTCTGCTATTATTTTTGTTTTTTCCTCTATTTCAAGTGCTTTTTTCTCTTTTTGAGCTTACATAATAGCTCTTTGCTCTTCAATTCAGTGTTCTTAATCCAACTTCACTTATGCAAGTCTTTCTTTAAGTTATACTAAACTCATTTCTTCTAGAAGACCATAACCCATTATCTCCGTAGGATCGAATCCTTTGGTACGCTTGATAGGTTATCTTTCGATTTCTCTAATTTAGCGTATTATTTCATCTCTTTTAGCTTATTCAATTTTATCTTCTTCTTTGCGTCTCTATATAGCTTCATTTATTTCTTTCATAATTTCATCTCGTGTCTCTTTGTTTTTCTATATTATTTTTTATTTTTCTTGCTCTGGAATTCCTCTTCTTGATTATATATCTTCTACTATTTACTGCTTTCTTTAGAATTCTTCCCCTGCTTTCTATTAGGCTTCAATTAGACCAATTTTAGATTCTTCCTTTATTTTTTAGCATTCTATTTAATTTTCAACAAGTTTCTGTTGACAAGCTTCTATTGCTGCTTCTCTAGCCATTTCCATTTCTATTTTTCGAACTTGAAGGATTTCTTATCTTTATAAATCGTCCTTTTGCTTCATCTCTCCCTGTCATTTCTTAAAATCTGTGCTATCTCGTAATTCAGTTAGAAGAGCTTTCATACGAGCTTACTCCTCTTCTCTTTACTTTTATAAACGAGCTTCTTCTCTAAGGATAGCTGCAGTGTTAAGACGAATAATGGCTTCTTTGTCTTCAAATTTAGGATTAGGCTTTCCTTTAAGTTTAACCTTAGTTTCATCTTTATCGGAAGGCAATACAACTTTTTTTCTAAATGTTTTGGTAGCCATTACAATTATACCAAAGAACTTATATTTAACACTTTATTTAATTCAACTTAAAAAGGCAGTTACTATAAATTAATAATCAATCTAAATAGTACCAACTAAAACGAGCAACTGTCTTATTACTCTCATTTTAAGAACAACTTCTTTACTCTTCTTTTCTCATATTACCTTTTAACTATTATAACACTTTATTATATCTTAGATATGAATTTCACTAGTTGTCAAATACTCTTATTAAAGTAGTTGAAGCACAAAAGTAAATCATATAAATATTGCATAGCTTTAATATACTGCTTGTTAATGCTTAATTAGATTTAGAATAATTAAGCTTTTATCTTTTGATTTAATTAAATGAAATTAAGAAGAAAACTCTCATATTAATATATATAATTACTATATCCAATTATACTAATGCACTTACTCTTAATAAAAGATGTAGATTATTTATATATCTATTCATTATCTAAGCATACTTATGAAGTAATAATAGTAAGATACAGATGTAATATCATCTTTTATTAATCATTTAGTTCATTAGCATTAAATGTATTAAACCAAATTATGGCTTTTTTGAAGTATCTTAACTAAATTTTCTAAAACGTTACAGTTTAATAATTGTTTTTATCATATAGAGGGATTTAATGCTATTAAATTTGCTAAGCTAGAATTTATATCTTAATTAATAATCTTTCTCTACTTCTCTACATTTTTCTAGATTTGTTTGCGTTCAGCTTAACAAATTTATTTACTTGATTACTATTTTCTAAAAAGATAAAATAATGGTTATTAAAATTTGCAAATGCATTTCTCAAAAGAGAAGATTTGAATCTAGATGAAGTAAGAGTTATTAATTGGCTTTGCTATAATTTAATATTGGTAATTTAGCTAATTAATTAGAAAATTAAATAAATTAAACTACTTATTTTTATTTTGACTATTATTTTTTCATAAATTTTCCATTTTTATACTCTCTTTCTTCTTTTTTTTATTAATTCCAGTAAAACACTCCTCTGCCATGCATTTAATCTCCCTTTCAATTTCCTTGAAATCATGTTTTATCTGGAAATATTACTTTGCCCTATCCTTACATCATATCGTCTTTCCATTCTCCGTCATAAACTTATCCATTTCTAAAAGAAAAAATTCCTTTTCCATTGCGCTTACCTTCTTTGTAATAACCTTCATAACTTTCGCCAGAAGGATAAATCATTTTTCCAACTATTTTTTCATCATCTTCAAATTGTCCTTCAAAACGAGTTCTATCTTATCACTATAATATTCCTTTACCATGTCTTAAACCTTCCTTATAAGTTCCTTCATAAAATTCTCCTTTATTTTCCATTTTTCCTTGTCCTTAAAATTTATCTTCATATCAATTTCCAGTATATTTGCTTCCATCATAAAAAGTCATAATTCCATACCCATGTCTCATGTCATTTTTAATATCTCCTTAGTAAAATTCAATATTTTCATATGAAATCTTTCCATATCCTACCATAGCATCATTAACAAAGTCTCCATCATAAATATCACCGTTTGCTGTAGTAAATATTCCTTTTCCATGTTTCAAATCATTTTCTCAAAATCCTTCATATTTGTCATTATTATTATATCTTATATAGCCTTATCCATGTCTTTTTCCATTTTTTAATTAACCAGTATAAATTCCTTCTCCAAAATAATAGTCTTATATGTAGCTTTGCTCTTGTTAAATTCCACTATCGACAGGCTAGACAAATTTAATTTCATATTTCTCAAACTCTTAGTTTTCTTGTTAAACTATTACTTTAAGTTCTTTTATTTCATTAGTACTTTAGTCCTCTATTTTTGTCGCTTGCTACTCTTCCTTTGATTTTTATTTCTTCAGATCTATAGAATTGATTCATTACTTTTCTTAATCATTTTTTATAGATTTGCTATTTTATTCAGCATTAGAGGAAGATTATTCTATTTACTTATTTTTTGATTCAATATTAATAGACGATTGCTATAGGTAAGGATTAGAAACACATTCCTCTTCATTTATAGATACTTCATTAGAATTAAAACTTCCTTCTCTAATATTAGCAATAGATATTTAATTCTATTCTGATGTTTTAGAAGAAGCTTCATTTAGATTCTAGCAAAAAATATCTTAAACTTACAAATTTTGAATTTCTTAAAGCTTTACTTTTATTTCAATGAAATTTGGCCTTTCTATATAATTATCATGAAGACAGCTAATAATTAATTATTTTAATTTCCCTTTAAAGCTTGGAAGTAATTACTTACTTATTTATCCTGAAATCATCATCTGTAATATTACTCCGAATGAAAAAACGTCTGCATTTTTACTTGCAATTTTCTCGGGAGCTGAAAATTAATGCTCTGTGTGTAAATCATAAGATCACATACTTTTACTTATCTTAATTGGTTAAAAAGAATGTTTGAAGGCTTTAAGTTTCCATGATATTAATTCTCATGTAATTCTTCTAAAATTTCAGCTAATTAAATAGCATCATTTAGCTTTTAGTTTCAACTTATACTAGGATTTTAAAGAACTTGATTCAAATTTTAATCCATTAATTCTGTAAACATACATGGATTATTTTCTTTATCAAATGAAAATCCTTTTATTAGTAAAATTTTGTGAGACTGTACTAAACACTATTCTTTAACCATTGAAAGAAAAGAACTGCTATCTGACATATTTTTATATATTTTACAAGCTAATTTCTAAGGTTGTCCAGTTATGCTACATTATCATACTTCTGTATTTTCAGTCTTAGCAATTTATTCGATAAATTCCACGTTGTTGTAAGGTATATTCTACTTTCCCATTTTGATAAGTTAATCTACAATATCATTTTATTATTTTAGTTTTATCAAATTTATTCTCTCTTTTTCTTCAGACTTAGCAGAATTTGGAATGTTAGCACCACTTCTATCTGAAGTAGTTTTCTAATATTCAACTTAATCGCTTATTTATATTTTCTAGACATTTAGAATGTTATGAATAGATATATCTTATTTCAAAATGCTTTTATTCATTTCTTCATTATTTTTTACATTTCCCGTTTCTTACTTTTATTTGACTTCTGTAAAGTTAAAATCACTCTGTTTAGAATTCTTAGTTGATGATAAGTCTTACTACTATTATGTGTGCTCTGTAGTTTATTCTGCTTAAACATTTTAATGTTTAGACAAAGTTTAAGGTTAGACTTTAGTAGGATTAGAACATAATCCACATCCCATTTTATTTAGTACAAATAGTTTATTACATTTATTTATAAAAACAGTTCCTTTATAATAGCAAATCCCTTTAATAGACTCTATTTCAATCTAGCTACATAATTTATAAAATATACCTCTTTTATTATTTAGACTCTATTATAGTTCTAAAATAGCTTATACTTAGTATCTGTTAGGTTTATTTAGTAACTTTTATATAGAAGATAAATTAGAAAGCTAAAGTAAAACCAAATTTAAGTTTATTCATAAAGAGCTAGAATATAAAATCATAAATCTACTAATTTAAAGTTAAGCTATCATAATAAAGCATTTACTATATTTAATTTTAAGAATAATTACCAATTCAAAGGATAGCTGTATTAGCTATTTATAGTTGACTCCACTCTCTATAAAGGAGATATTTGCCTAAATGTAATGTTTTAATCTCTTAATATGTTAACCTTTTGATATTAATCATATATTAATTATATCTAAAAATAAATGATTTGTTTCAATTAAGCCTTAAGTCAAATAAAGTGTGGAAAGAATTATTATATTAGATATTTGAAGCACTTTTATAGATAATATAATAAAAGCTATTAATAAGCAATGCTAAAAGATTGGTAAGTGAATTATAAAAATTAGCTAAATTTAGCACTCTTTAATAAATTATTCTTTTTACTACAAAATTTAATTAAATAAATAATTTATGAATGCTTAGTATGCTAACCTTAATGTTTATCCATATCAATTTATAAGGAAATCATTCTGCATACAAATTTACCTTGATGCTTAATAGTTTTGAGGTATTTATTTTAACCACTTATTTATAGATTATTCTATTTTATAGGATAAAAAGTAAGTGATACATACTAGTTAATTTTAAATAAATATATAAATTGTTGTATTAACATTATAGCTAAAAGTAAACAGTTTCATTAAGTCATTTATATTTCCTTAGTTGATTTATTTATTTATTGAAATTAACGCTTTAATATTTTCATTTCCATGCCTATTCTTATTTATCCTACATTTTTATTATCGTTTATTCAATTAAAATATTGTCTTTTGAAGTGAAGAGTTATTAGGCTATTAAGTATTTAATTGAAAAGAAATTGAAAATAGATAGAATTTAATGATTTTTAACTGTACAATACTTTCTTATTTTATTTAGATCTATAAAAATAAATTGCTTATAATATGAAACCTGAGAAAAATTAGAGTTGCTGGCTTTGCTATAGTTCTGTCTAGTTTTATTTATAATTTTGGATAATTTATAATTTGATACCTGCATAAGAAGCAATCTTTCTATTAATCACTTTACTTATTATTCCTGATTTCTTTCCATTTATTTGTATCTTATTTCTCCTCATAAGTTTCGATAGTTAAAAATACAATTTGAAGTTAATTAAGCTATTTGCTATTAAAATAGCTGATTTAGTAGTAAAAGTGTAATGCTAATTTATCTTCGCTCTATTGCAAATTAGAAAGTTTGATTACTAGTATTTAAACTTATGCTTTTATTAAATTACTAACATTCTTCTTTAAATACTCTGACTAAACTTTAATATTAAAGAGTCACCTTTAATTTTAGCCTAACTATTAAAAGGGAATAGATACAAATAGTATTATAGAATGAAATTGATATCAGTATAATGTTAAGCAACCATATAGAAATCTAATGAATCTTTTAGAGTTTAGATATTATTGATAAGATTAGTTATTGGGTATTTAATAGACCTATAACCTAGACTTACAATTATAAAGTAATGAAATAGAGTTAAGGCTAATATTATCTAAATTTAAATATAGCTTTATAATTTTTTGAATCTTATGTAATATTCTTTATTTAACTATATCCATTTATTTAATTCAATTCATTAGATATATACAATAGTCTTCAGTTTGCGTATGATTTATTTACTTTATAACATACTTAACTCTACACTTAAAGGTGCGATTGTATCTTTATGTAAACTTTAATTCGTAGACTGGTGCATATACTAAGCATATGCTTAATAGAATATCCTTGGTACTAAAGTATTTTATTGCAACAGATAACTTGAAGTGTTGAAAGATGTATTGAATATATTAGTTAAAGCATTAAATTTAATTATGTAAAATAACGTAAGAATATATACATTTCCCACGTAAATTATGACGAATTTAAAAAATTATATAAATAATGTGGGAACACATCTGCTAAGCTGCAGTTTCCTTCTACAATTGTGGATATTTCTGGTATGTTATTGCACTTATTGTCTATCTTTTGTACCTCAAAAAGTTCAAATACTTTGTGTGGATTTAGCCAAATACTTATCAACAAGGAAACAAATTTTAAGGAAAAACTCTTCCCTCATTTCCTAATGGGTGGTTCTGCGCATGTAGATCAGATGAACTTAAAAACGGATAAACAAGATATTTGGATTATTGGGGTAGATAGTTAGCACTATTTAGAGGAAAGGATGGTGTTGCATACTGTTTAGATGCTTATTGTGCTCATATGGGGGCTAATCTAGCTATTGCTGGTGAAGTCAAAAATACTAGATGCATTCAATGTCCTTTCCATGGATGGTAGTTTGACGGATAAACAGGAAATTGCGTAATTTCATCTTAATTTGCATAAAGAGAAGCTATGATGTATGAATATAATGAGGAAGTAGGAGGTGATGGAAAGGTTAACGAAGTGTTTAAATCATCAGGAAAGCCTTGCAAAGTTAAAATTTAAAAATATAGAATTAAAGAAATTTCTGGCTTCATTTACGTTTGGTTACATGCCAAAGAAACTGTAGATCATTAAGTTGAACCATAATATGAACCACTTAATATATCTGACTTTACAAATCGTTTACAAAACAGAGGTTTAACTTTAAATCTTGTTAAAAGCCATACATAGGATATTACTGAAAACGGCAGCGATATGCTTCATTTCATTTTCGTTCATAATGAATTGGTTCCACATATTGTAGGAGCATATTGGATTCCCAAATGGATTAGAGCATCGGATCCAGATCTTAGAAAAAAACTAGAGCATCCAGTAAAGTGACTAAATGATTATAGAATGAATTTATTAGATCGCTACATAACAGAATAGAATAAGGAGCATATTGGAATAGTAACTTTAGAAAATAGGATTAGCATTCTAGGAAGTAAACAAATTTTTATGTTTTCTTTAACTGGCTTTTAAGTAGGACCTGGAATTGTCTATCTATTTCTTAAAGGACCAGTCATGGAAATTCTTTATCATCACTTTGTCAAATCAAAAGAAAGATTATTTTAGGAAGTCTATACTGAAATGTGGACAAGCTGGTGGGTGCCTTACTGGGCTTCTGCTATGGAATTACGAGGCGAGGCTTTACAAGTATAAAACGATGGAGTAAGATGGGATAACAAAAAATTCGGATATAACTTAAACTATGACATGACTACTGATTATGATAAAGCTCTAAAGGAATGGCGTGAATGGTATGCACAATTTTATGAAGGCTGCAAAGCATTTGACTAGGCAAGAGCCAACAAGGGATGGTGAACTCTTTTAATTATTACTTAAAATAATTTTTTAAAATACATGTAAGCTATTCCTTTTAATCACTTTCTTATACTACAGCAAATAATGCTACATTATTATATTTCATTACTTATAATATCAAATGGATATTTAGAGATCATTTTCAAATTCTTTTGCCATTAGAACACTATAAGAGGGTATAAAGTCTCCTACTCTTCTACTAACGGAGCAGAATCAATTACTTGAATAGCAATTATAAATATTGCAAAAGCAAGAAGAAGATTTATTATGCAAAGAACTATAATTAGATTAAAAAAAGTAATGATATGAAGAAGCAGAGCATGAGATCAAAAGAAAGGAGGCTATTTTGCAGAATAAATTTAGTAAGCTAGAAAACGATACCTTATAACTATAGTCAGCATAGGAAATGTTCTAAACTGCTCACTAACAACTTCTTAATAAAAAATAAATGCTTGAGTAAATCTAGAAGATTCAATAGAATAATGAAAACCAACTTAATTAAAAAGAATAGAATCTTGAAGCTCAAAGCAAAAGTTTAACCTTAAAGCAATAATTTATAAATGAAAAAGAGAAAGAACTGCAATAAAGAGAGTAAAACGTTGAATAATAGTTACTAAATCTGCAAAAAATGGAATCTTCTCTCAAGATTAAAGAAATCTAAATAAAAAAATAAGAATATGAAATATAGTAGCAGATTGATTTATTCTTAGCATAATAGCGCGAACTTTCAGAGAAGGTAAAAGCCAATGAAATTCTACGTTCGTCTTTAGAAACAAAACAACTTGAATATTGTAATGAGCAAACAAAACTAGAAGGTTTGATAAATGCTAATAATTAAAGAAGTAAAACTTTAGATTTATGGGAGTAAAAACTTAAAGATTATGAAATGTAGTTATAATTAGAAAAAGAAACAATTGATGAAGAATATTTTAAAGCTGAAAACGTTAAGAAAGACCTAAAATAAACTATAAAAGACTTTGATATTTTTAAAGATTAAATCAAGTAAAAACTCTCTTTTAAAGAAAATTAACTACTAGAATTTGAAAAAATGCTTAAAGAAAAATAAAATGAATTAGCTTAAAAGTTCTAATAACTTGATTTAAAGCAGTAAACAAAAGATATATTTATGAACTCGGATAAAGTTAACTAGTAGGTGATTGAAAAGCTAAAGAAATTAGATAACAAATACCTTAGTGATAAACTTCATAATACTTACTAACGTGAATATAACATGAAGCAAAAAGAATTAAAACTTAACTAAATGGAGAAAAAATTAAAAGCTAAGGAAAATGTACTAAACAAAAAGTTTCTTCAACTCTAAACATAGAATAAGCAATTATTAAATTAAGAAAACTAAATCATCGATAGACATAACTAACTATAATAAGAAGTAGGTTAGACACTGGAGTTTATCTATCATAAATAGTAAGAGTTAGACTAACATGAATAGTATTTACTTTTAAAAACTTAGGATATGTAAGGTTCAGAATAATATACTGATAGACTTTCTTATATTTCAGATATTAAATCTATAAACATCAGTCCAAGTAACAGCGCAGCCATTTCTTTTCACAATAATAAAAATTCAAGTACTCGCATCTAAAAAAAAACAAGTATGTCCTTAAGTCCTAGCAAAATTGAAAATAGAGAAAGTATTGAAGGAAATTGAATTATAAATATATCTACTTGAGAGTTATAATACTTTAGGTTAATCTTACTATTATTTATGTTATATTATTTACTCAAAGCTTAAAAAATGGTATGTATCTTATATTATAAATCTCATTAAATACTTCAGTTTATTCTACTAGCATAATTATCTACTCTAATTAATTTATTCTAAGCTTCAAATAATTTAAACTATCTTTCTAAATTATTATTCTAATTATTAGTACCTTTTAAGATTATTTTAACAAACTTTAATAAATTTGCTTTAAGTAATTAGAAGAAATAACTTTCATAATTGGTCTTTGCTACTCATGCTAAATAATTTAAGAATAAAGGAAGATTTGGAAGTCTGTAATGATTAATAAAGAAGTAATAATATGGTATAACTATGAAATTACAACTATCTTTTATTTGTAATTATGGAATCTATTTATTTTATTATAGAGACATGAATCTTCTTAGCTCCATAATTTAAATCTTTAACATATTCCTTCTCATCTAATGCCAGAATTCCTTTATTAAGCATAGATGATTTTAACTGATTACTAATTTTATATTTATTAAGAGGTAGAGATAGTAGACAGATATATTGCTCAATGAATAAAAGTTAGAATAGAAGCAAAGATGAAATAAATAAGAAGGAAATTAAAAAAGATTAGTCTTTAAATATAAGGAATAGCAAGATATTAGTGGATTATTATTTTAAAAATGTCACAAAGCATAGACTAAGTTCAATAAGCCACTTTATAAATGGTTCTTGTAATTGCCAAAAATCATTTAAAAACCAATAAGGCTGATTAAGCCCTCATCAGTCTGGAAAGTGTTTTTGACTTATTAAAGGTTCCAGCAGCAAAAAATGCATGTAGTGCTTTGAAAACCATAGTAAAGATTTGCAATTAAAAGTTAAATAGAATATTTGAGAAAAAATAAAAAATTAACTAGAAAGATATATTTAAATTCTAGTCTTCAGCGGAAAAAGCACTTGAAATTTGGAAAAAAAGATCTGATTTAAAGTACCAAACATTCTTAAAATATGCCCTTCAATCCTATAATAAATTCTCATTGGTTCAAGCTTGATTGTTAAACTATAAAAATGCTTCTGATTTCCTGCTGAAGGCTATCAAACTATCTAACTTTTACATAACTGATGTTAGTGATCCCGGAATTTTATAAACAATAGCTAAAACCTACTATAATCTTGCTACTCTTTAAATAGAAGCAAATAAACTAGATTCTCCTAAAAAGCTTTTAGAGTAAGCAATTGATCTATTAAAGAGAGAATTAAAGATCAGGAGAACATAGTAATAGAACTTATAACAACAGGCCAACAAAAAGAATCAGGATTAATATGAAGAAATGATTCAGACTTTTGTTCTTGCTTTTAATAGTTTAGCCATTATCGAAATTAAGATGAAGTAGACTAATTTAGCTACATCTACGTTAAAAACAGGCATATATTTTGCTTAAGGATGTAAATAAAAGCAAATAAATCAAATAGCTTAAGTAATGCAAAAAACTCTAAAAATGATTCTCTCTTAGCATCAAATTTAAGCCTAAATGAATTATGAAAAGTAATTTCAAAAGGACTAATTCTAAAAAATGGCACTAGAATAGAAAAATGAATATATGAAAGCCCATAAATTGGCCTAAACTTCAAGAGAGAATACTTAATTTTAAAATATTAAGCTTGAAGGATATTCAATTCCTCCCTAAAATGAAGTTCAAGAATAATCAAGTGATATAATTACTTGCTTCACTTCCACTTTATTCAACCCTCGTAATCCTATAGATCTAAGAAAAACTGTAGAAGAATATTGCTTTAAAAAGAATTTTTATTATACAAAAAAACAGTTAGATGAACTGGCAAAAGGGCTGGAATAAGAAGGAAACAAATATGAATCAACTGAAACATTTTTTTAGCGAGCAATTGAGTAGGATATGAAACTTGAAAATGATGTACCAAATTTGTAAAAAGCATAGGCTATTTCTCCAAATTAGCGTAGAAGAATAGCAGGCATTTAATAAAAATTCCAAGTAAATAAGTAAGATATTGAACTTCGAAAATAAATACGAGCAGTCTCAGCTAATAGAAAAATTAGTACAAGAGAAAAATCACTTTATTCAACAAATCCTGATCCAAGTACAGTTTATGATCACATATATAAGCTTAATTAATGAGCTGCAAAGCGAGAAAAATTATGAAAAGTTGAAATGCTATCAAAAAATAAAATTAGAAGGATTAGGAAAGATAAGAGTAAAGAAGAAAAAAAAGAAAAACAATAACAATAGCAACCTTCAATGCTTGGCGAAAGCAAAAGAAATGAGCTATTTTAATAAAGTAAATTTTAATTTTAGAACTTAAGTTTTAATATCCTATTGACTAAGCAGAATCTTTTGAAGAAGAGCCATTAAAGTTTCAAAGAACAAGATCTATAAATTTGTCTAATAGCAGTATTCTGAACTAAACAGAAACAGAATTGTTACTAGAAGATAGTATAAGATAATATTTTGATCTTAAAATAAAAATGCCTTAGATATCAGTTCAAAAAGTATTAGAAATTATAGGTGATGAAGTTTAAATTTAAAAATATCATAGACGAAAAACTATGCATTTTGGAATAGAGGAACAAATTTCTGATAAAAAGAATAAAGAAGATAACAAATAATTTCAATAAGATTTATTTAAAAAAGAACTCGAGATTGAGAAATTAAAATTAAAAAATGAAATTGAGTGACTTGATGAAAAGTAAAAAAGAATACATAAGGACATCTAAAGTAAAGAAGAATAGGTTCATATTTAAGGGATGACTTAAGAATGGCAAGATACTTATAAAAAATAGTAGCCAGTAATTGATTTATCATCTTATTCAAATCTTACTAAAAGTGTAAGAAAAACAGCTACTAAATAGAGAAAAATAAATTTCTAGCAGTATAGTAAAAAGAAAGTAAGAGCGATGCAAACTTTCATTTAGCAAATAGCCTTTTAAAAGAAAATGCGAAGAATGTAAACATAGGCTATCGAAGATGTGAGCAAAAAAGTTTAAATTGCTGCTTAATAAGAAATCCGTCAAGCTAAATGGGTATAGCAAAATGCAAAAGCTTAGCTACTCACCAAGATGCTATTGGGAAAGCAGCATAAACAAAAAAAATCTTCAATCAAACAAAAATTATTTACTTCTGTTACAAGCATCATGTGAGCCTAAAGACAACTGCAATTTTAATTTTTAGATTATTTATTAAAAATCTAATAAACAGCTTAAATCATTCTAATTAACTATTTATAATTCTAATAAAGAGCTTTAATAATTCTAATTAACAGCTTAAATAATTCTAATTAACAGCTTAAATAATCTAATTAAATGGGTAAAGTTAATTATTAGATCAATCACTGGCTTCTTCACTTCCACTTTTTTCTTCCTCACTAGATTATTTCTTTTCCTTCTTCTGCTTTTTACGAAGTTTTTATCCTTCTTATTCTTCAGGTTTGTCGCCTTTTCGCCATCTTTCCATTTCAGCAGTGTATCGTTTTTTATCTGCCTCTGTACGCTCAATAAAAGGGGCTTTGGCTTCCTCACTTAATTGTTTCCATTCTTCAGAAACGGCTTTAACAACTTAAGGTCCTTTAAGTTTAGGCTTTTCAGAAGCAATAGCAGGTCTCCTTTCAGCAAGGTAAAAGAAGTAGGCTGTCATGGCTCTTTTTGGTTTTGCAGATACGTTTTATTCCTTATTCTTTCTTTTCTTGTCCATTGTCTTTTTAACTTATTATATAAAATAGAAAGATTTCAACTATAAATATTTGAATTTGTTAAGCTTTAACAACTTAACGGATTTTAAATCCGTTGAAGTTTTAAACTCTTTAAATCTTAATTCAAATTCAATTTCAATGAATCCTTATGAAATTAATTATCCTGTTCCTATCAATCCAGTACTAGTTCTTCATTAGTTACAATCTATCTTCTTATATGTTCTTTTATTTATAATGAACAACCATACTCCAAAGCAAGGAAAATAAAATAGTTTTATATAATATCTATAATGTAGATCTTAAAGGAAATGCAAAGAAAAATGAAAGACTTTACGAATTGATGTGAAAAGACTATCAAACTATTAACTTTTAATATACTTTACCCTAATAAACTATTTTTATTCTTTCCTTTGCTAAGAAAGCTAATATTTTAACTATTCTATATTTTACTTCTAAATGCTGAAATAATAGTCTGAATATTAACTATTCTAATCCTATTCTCCATTTTCAAATTCTAACTATTTAGAATTCCTAACTAAAGCATATGACTAAACTAAATGGTAAAAAGAATTAATAATAAGCTAATCAATTATAATAAATTAGATAGCAACTCATAATAAACAGTCTGTTCTACATAGTTTTGCAGCAAACTTATAAATTATCATTTGCAACTTTAATTGATTATACCTAATAAACAGCTATTAATAAAGACTACCTTTTCCTTAGAATAGAGACTTAGCTATTATAATAGATATTATTTTATAGTTATAGATCTTTAAAGTTAACTTATATGGATTTAAGCTTCTTAATTTCAAAGTGATTATGCAAAAATAAGCAAACAATTAGCTTTGATGATAATTTTAAAGCATTTATTTAAAATAGGTAATAGAGTGACTGAAAGAAAATAAAGATATATATAGATAAGATTTTATTAAAGGGTCTATTAATTAATTTTTAATTAATATAGCTTATTCAATTATTGCTAGAATAATCCCTTAGTACTTTGCCTATTTCTAACTCTATGCTATCAGAATATATAAACTTTGCTTTTTATAAATATGGTATTTAGTCTCTAATTATTAAGAAGGGCTTACTTATCTTAAAAAGAATATATTCGAGTATATTATATTTAAAAAGGCAAAATCTAAATGGTTTATATATATTCAGTCATTTTTTTAATAATTGTAAGCTGAAAAAACTGCAAATAAGTAATTTAAAATAAAGAGGAAAAGTTTAAATAAAATTCCTATTTAATTATGTGGCTTACTAGCTGAAAAGCAATTTAAGGAATAAACTTAGTAATAGAAAAGCTTTATATTTTAGTATATTTTAAACTAAGTTAAAAGATGAGAGAGTAAAGAAGAAAGAAAGAGGAGATTTAATAAAATGAGAATTAATTTAAAATTTCTTAAATAAGTTTAATAAACATCTTGCCAATAAAATCAAAAAAAATGTAAACGTAAATAGATAAAGAAGCATTAAAAAGTGAGCTTCAAAGATTAATGAACCGTAGAAGAAAACTTCCAAGCCTGACACTATTTGGTAGCATATTGAGTGGTTTTGCGGTAATGAAACTGCATGTACTTCCAAAATGGAATAACTACGGATATTTAGGCACTGCTTTAGTTGGGTTTTCCATTGCAGCAATCTTCAAAGAACTCTACATCTATCAAAACTTCAACTTAAATTAGAGGATATAGAGTTTGAATTACTAGTACTTATATGATGAAAAGCTTTTTTCGCAAATAAAAAGCATTGAATTTAAAGAAGTGGAAATACCTAACCAAACCACTCTTAAGTAATCATTTATATTTATAGAATCTTAGGCTACAGACGCAAGGGAGAATTAGCCACTTATCCTGAATTTAGGAAAACAAGTCCTCCAAAAAGCCTTTGATCCTTATAACTTTTACAATATTAAGATAAGTTTAAAATAAAATTAACTATAACACTTTATCCTTCAATATCCCTTACTCCATCATCTCTTCTTTCTCTCATTTAAGTTCATTTTCTTTAGGATTTGAATCCTTAAATGAAAATATTAGAAAGCTAATTTGTGGTTTATCTTTAAACTTAATAAATAGCTAATGAATAACTTGTAGAAGAAGCAACTAATCTAAATTAAAAGATTTAAATAAGTACTAAATTAGCAGAGCTAAGCAATAAAAGCTATATTTAAAGTATGAAGATTATCTTAAATCTATTTAAAATTAATAGAAGCGTAAGCAATACAACTCTCTACTCATATTGTTTAAACATGCTAGCCAGCATTATTAAGAAGTAGTTACTAAGTCTTAATCCCGAACTCTCTTAATAATAATTACTATTACTATATCTTTAGCATACTCAATTGCGTGCATCAGATTATTTATAATGAGATATAATAGAGCGGAAAATGAAAATGTAAGAAAAGCAATATTTGATAAAAAGATATAAGCTTAATAATAAGAAGCTGCACCAAAGTGTATTTAATATAATTATGGTTTGCATTTATTTTAATATCTTTCTACTTTAATTACTATATATTCAGGTGCTATAACTTAGTTTATTATTTATTAAAACTAGAAAAATGTAGTAGGATTGCACTGCAATTTGCATATTTGCTAACACAGATATTAAGTACAATTTACAATGCAATTAGGATACTACAGGGAAACAATTGCTAGATATGTTAGTGGAAAAGTGGAATATTATCGATTAAAAAATTCCTTCTTATGATTAAATTATCAAAATTCGCTTGTTTTTGAGTGGAAAGGAAATTAAGCCCGAAGATTAGATATTTAGCAGTAAAACAGAAGTATCAGTACATGTGCAATTTGTGAGAAATGAAATAAAGAAGCCTTATGCTGAGGTAAAATCAAATAAAGAAGAAGATAACTGTTGCTCTATTTATTAAACACTTCTTTATAATTTTCCTCGTTTTCTACTAAGTTTTCTATAAATATAACTTAATGGTCTATTTTTCTCAAATAATTGGTTTATCTTAAGCTATGAATACACAAAAAGAGATTAGATACATAAAAAGAAATAAATAAGAGAAATAAATATACAACATTTAGAATTATAATATTTAGCTATATTTATTCATTTCATTATACATATACATCGAATTCTAAACTCTAGAGTTAAGAAAAATAAGTTTGTTAACTTAAAATCAAAACTACCTTTAAGCTGGTAAGATTCTTTTTTGTAATTTAAAGGTTTAAAATGTTTAGCTTTATTATTTGAGTAGAAAGTTCAAAGGAGAATAATATGAATAGTAAAATTATTAGTTGCCATATATAATTAGAAAAGTAAAAAGTAAAATTAATCCAACTTAAATATTTATTATGAGTGAAGGTAAAGTTGGTTAGACCATAAATAGTGAAATTAGAATACATTTACTAAATTTTTTCAGTTTTAAAATAAATGTATAAAGGAGCTTAAACAGGTCCATGGGTAGAACTTTTATCAATACAGTCAAAAAATTTTCTTTCTAACTGAAAGATAAGTGGAACTATTCCTAATAAAAGTTATGAAAAAAGCTGCAAAAGCTTTGCTTTAAGTTTAGATTCTTAGCAAACCAAATTAACAATTCCTAAAAATTCCAAATAAGAGCTTCTATTAATATAATAGTATCTAATATTTTAAGTACTTTTGCCAATGTCAGGACAGTTTACTATAGAATTAGGTATAACTGATATGAGCTCAAACAAGAGAACTATATTTTTTACAACAAATGTCAAAGAAGTAGTTTAAAATCCGTTACATGCTAGAATTCCTATCATAGCTATTAAAAGAGGAATTTGAAATAATTTCATAATTGATGTGCTAAGCTTTGTTCAATTCTGCTTTCCAAGAGCAACTTTTAGAAGTATAGATAATTTAAGCATTTCAAGCATTTGCAAAGTACGCAAAATATTCTCAATGCGTCAACCTCCAATGGACACTACTGAGAATATGTAGTTTATTGGAGTAATTGGACCAACGGAATAAATTCCAAGATCGTTTGAATTTCCTCCAGGAGTTCAAAATATTAATCAGTTTTTCAATCCAAATATTTTAGCACTTTCTTTGATTTAGCAAGAGAAAATAAGCATTTAAAACTAAAGCATAGTTATGTACTAGTAGAAAGAAATCAATGATTATAATAAAAATCAATAGCAATCTTAAGTTGCTTTTGGGAGACATGTTCCAACTGAATTAAGACAAAGCATTTAAAACTACAAAGAAAAAAATTATTTAGATAAAAGTAGTTATGCCATTCATTAACCGATAGAAAGCAGGTAGGATAATTACACAAAAAGAGGGATTTAGTATCAAAGTTTGTAAGAATCATAGCAAGAATTTGCAATTCAGAAAAATTAAAAGAACTCTAAATACAATAGGAAATAGAACTAATTATTAGGATCCCTGCAAAATGATTGAAATAATAAAATCAAAGTAGAGGAGTTTAATGGTGATTATGTTGACGAAAAACTATAGTAATAATTAAATCCAGTATTTACTTAAAGTAGTTTAAATTCCAATAATGCACATCAGAAATCATAAAAGAAACTGGGAAATGTAAAATCACTTGAGTAAACTCCTACTAAATAGTCTATGTCTTCAAATAAGTAGAGCAGTTAAAGCTTAATACATCAAGTGAATTCACAAGAATAAGGTCTTAACGCATTATCTACCAAAACAAGTAGATATTAATCTATTCTAATTGATTAGGATGAATAGAGAAACTGAATTAAATCTAATTCAAATGGAGAAGAAGAAAATTACATAGAAAACAATAAAGAAGATTAATCAATAGAGGAAGACGAAATTCCAGAAGACTTAGATTTCGAAAGTGTATAGGCTAGTATTTCAAGTCTAAAAGGAATGCATACAAGATCAGGTTCTGATATTGCCAATAACAAAAAAATTAATTTGATTGAAAATCAAGATGGCATATTCATTTAGGGATAGAAGAAAAAAGAAACCAGAGAAGTCTAACCAAAAAATAAAAGCAATATAGAATAGTTAGAAAATGAGGAAAACTAATAATACTATTCATATCTAAATAAAATAGCTAGCGAAGTATTAAATTCTATTCCATAAGAAGAAATTAAATCCCCTCATAGATTATTTTCACCTCCTTTCTCTATTGAGCAACAAAATATTGAAAAGTAAGCTTAAACTTATACTCCTGAATCAAATAATTAAACTTAACTGATGCTTGAAGAGCCGTCAATTTCATTTTCTAAATCATTTAAAATTTAAAAGCTATCAGACATTGATAAAAATGAACTAGAAAGTTTCAGACAATCATAAAGTATGAGTAAGCAGTAGTATTTAGGGGTTA
The DNA here is from genome assembly GCA_946699065.1 of Loxodes magnus. NCBI lineage: Eukaryota > Ciliophora > Karyorelictea > Loxodida > Loxodidae > Loxodes > Loxodes magnus. Next base: position 700,819 of record CAMPDV010000025.1, on the reverse strand, counting down.
TTTTTGATTCAGTACTAAATTATTATTATGATCCAGTTACCAAAATTTACTATGAACTCAAAATTTAATTTGAGAAATTAATTATTGCTTAAAATATCCTATAAGATTTCTTAATCTCTACAATTATTCAAAGTGATTAGCTAAGTATATCAAATATAATTATACCCTTCTTTTCTATTTCGAAATAAAATCTATATTCCTACAAATAAGCTTATACTATTGCTTGCTTGCATGAGTTTAAATACTTGATTAATAATTTAAAGAATTTGTAACTTAAAATGATAAAAGCTAATTATTAAACAAAGGTTATTATATCTCATATAATTCGAATTTAAACAATAAATAGTGAATTAGCCTAAAGTTATAAATGTCTAGTAAATTTCAAAAGATATACATTTCCTTAGCTATTATTTACGGGAATCATCTGATGGACTATAAACTACAAATGTTTACTTTTTTATGCTTTTAAATTTCTTTAATAGATATAAGGAATTAATTCTGTAAATGCATTATTTGTATAAGAATATATGAAGGATAGAGTGTAAGTCTGTAAACTTATTTAATAATAATATTTATTATTTCTATATTTAGCTTCAATTTACTATATATTTTATTTTATCTTCTATATGTTTATTTATTTACTATAGCTAGACTCTAAAAAAGGCAGATTATTAAAAGGCCTAAACTAGGAAAGAATAAGTTAATATAGATAATAATAAATAAAGAAAATACTAAAGAAAATAAAAATTTTCTTAGGCTGAAGCTTTCCATTACTTATTTAATTATTTTTCTGTTATGAAGCTTAAGAATTTCGCTAATTAGTAAAGATGGGTTATGAAGAAGATCGATTTATTGATTAAGAATAAGTTTAGTAATTTAAATGTGTTGTCTGCTAAGATATACTAGAGAACCCTCTTACTTGCTCAATATGTGAAGGAGTCTTCTGCTCTTAATGTCTGCATAAATACTAGATGATTTAACCCTAATAATGCCCTAAATCAAGATGTAGAAACGCCAATTTTAGCAGAATGCATGTTCTATTGAGAAATATCTATTTAAACATGAAGCTTAAATGTAAATTCCATAAAAATGGATGTGAACATATCGAATCTTTAGAAAAAATAAGCGATCACGAATCCAAATGTAACTACATTCTCAAGTTATGTGCCATTTGTGAATTAGAATACAAACTAAGTGATAACCATGACTGTATCTAGAGCTTGAAAGCTGCAAACAAATATTTAAGTGAATAACTAGTCTCAAAGGAAAATGAATTCGAATAAACTTTAATTAAAAAAGCAGAAATTTATGAAAAAAGCAAGAAGGAGACTTAATAAATCTATTAGCGTACTTTAGAGTAGAAAAATGAAGAAATTTAAGCTTTGAATAACATAATCATTAATAAAGATAATATTATACAAAATCTAAGGTATCAGCTTTATGAAATTTAGCCACAGATATAGGAATAGCCAAATTAAGAATAGGAAGCAGAGCAAATTTAGAACTCTGAATAATAGGAAGCAAATATTATTGATTAAAGAACAAAAATAATAAAAAGCAAGTTAAAAGATTTAAAAGGAAACTTTCAAAGTAGAATACGATCTGCTTCATAACAATTCACATAAAAAGCCATAATTTAGCAAATAAATAACACTTTGTCTGAAAATGCTAAATTGAATTAGAATTAAAACAACTCTACATAATCTACGATCTATAAAGTTACTCAATTGGAGTAAATTCTAGACGCTCATTATTATACAAATCAAGTTATAAAAGCACAATTAATTCTACAGAATTCTGGGTCTAAAACATGGCCTACAAACACTATCTTAAGAAGTATTGAAATAGATTGCTTAGATGTACAGATTGGAAGTCTCAAAGCAGGTCAATGTACTTTAGTTTAAATAGAATTTAAAGCACCAAATATAGCAGGGACTTACTATTATAGATTTAAAGTTTTCATAGGAAGTAAAAATATTGAAGGAAATGTAGTAATAAAATTTACCGTTATTAATAAGCACATTGCTTAATTAATTAACTGATTATAAATTGTTTATTCTATCTATTATAGATACTGCTAGCTAAATAAATTCATTTCTTAAGTCTATTAGTCTTTTTTTAAACTTATTAAACTTAATAAAGATTATCTTTCTAACTAAAAAAAGCTTAAATAAAGAATCAGTATTAATTCTTAAATTTAATATATCTCTATTAGCAAATATCATTAGTCTTTCATTTTTATACACTTAAGTCAATATAGCTTAATGAGATAGAACTAAATTTTAATTATTGCTCAATATTAATCTCTTTGCTTTAGAAATAAAGGTATTTCTTACTTTTAATACAAACTTGTGGTTTAATTAATAATTGGTTAGTTTAAAACAAATAATAAGACATTGCTAATATTTTCAATTTCTAAACAAGTCTTTTATATTTGAGCAAGTAAGAGCAAATAAATAAAGTGAAGGGATTTCTTAATAATGGGAATAAAGAGAAAAGATATCTATTACTTAAATTGAATGAGTATTTAAAAACTCTTATAGCTAAGAAATAAAATAGAATACTCTAGAATTTGGTTTGCTTTTTAAAATAGCTGATACTATAACACTTAATGATAATATTAGTTAAGTAGAAATAAAAACTGATAGTAAAAAGCAAAGGAAATGAAGATATAGAATATCATAATATAAGTAAGAGTAGATATTAAACTAATTATATAGTTAAATTAAATCTTATATTCATATAGTTAATTAAATGGACTTAGAGCTATAGCAAAAATAACCACTTTTAGAATTTAACTCCTTTCTTTAAAGTGAGTTCGAATATTAAATTTTGGTTTAGTAACTTATATAAATTGGCTTTCCATTAGGAAAATCCTAAAGATTGATCTAACATAATCAAAACCTATTGAAGGAAACTAACAATGAAATAAGACTTGAAAGAGCTATTGATTTGCTAGTACCTAATTAAGAAGGACTTTACACTCATAATTTTATTAGAATAGAAATAGAAGCTTAAGGCATATTTGACAAAATTAATGAAATTCCATTTAACTCTTCAATTCAGAAATAAAAACTGTGCTATATATGCGATGAGCTAGATACTATGCATTTAGATGTTATGAGCTAATAAAAAATCTAAAGATTAAGCAATTAAAGTTAGAACGATTCTTAAAGCAACCAAACGACATCCACATTAGAAAATATACAGCTCTTAGATTTAGATTACCAAGAAAAAAGAATATAAAGCTATAAACGAAGTTAGGAATATTTTAATAAGCAAATTTAAGAAGAAAAATAAATGAATATGAGTAGTGAAATGGAAAGCAAAGACGAAGAATTAAAATAATTACAAACTAATTACGAAGATTGTAGTATTTGTTTTCTACTAACTAAAAACAAACTTTAATGCAGTCATTTTGCCTGTAATTCTTGCTTATTAGGATATTTAGAAAGTGAAATAAGTAATGGAAAAGCCTTGAATTTGAAATGTCCTTAATATGGATGTGAAGAAATTCTAAGTGAAGAAATAATTTTGGATTTATTATAAAGGAATAATTAGATACTATTTAATAAGTATAAAATATTCAAAGAAAAAAACAGCATTGATTAAAATCCTGATGCTAGATGATGTCCCACTCCAGATTGTGGAGGATGAGTTGCAAAGGCTTAGCTTTTCAAATAAAATGATAATTAAAAAAAGTTTTACTAAGTTAGATGCAATAAATGCTAGTAATATTTTTGCTTTGAATGTGGTTAGAAATATCATCCTAATATAACTTGTGAAAGATTTTATGAAAATGATTTTAAGAATTATGTTTAATAAAAAAAGGTTAGACAATGCCCAAAATGCTAAGCAAATATAGAAAAAAATGAAGGGTGCAATCACATAGTATGCATAAGATGCTGACACGAATTTTGTTGACTTTGTATGAGAACTTATAGATAAGGGCATTTCTAAACACCTTGATATTTAGGAGGCTGCTCTTAATTTGGCAACTTAGGAGGATGAAGTAGATTCAATATTTGTGTAAGAATATTTTTAATCTTTATTCTAATCATCCTAAGTCCTTTTATTTTGCTGTTGCTGATAATTTTTGGTCCAGCAGTAAGTTTTATTTATCTTATTCAATTTTATAGATATTTTCAGTAATTAAATTAAGAGAAAATTTATCAGGCTACAGATACATAATAGCAGCAGTTTTAGTGTTTCTAATAGTTCTTCTAATAACTCCAATACTTTACATTTGCGTAGTTTTAGCAATCCTATGTGAATGCTTAATGTTATGTTGTGACGCTTGCTGTAATATTTATGATTCCCATTGAACAAAACTATGATTAGTTAATTTAAACAATTAAAATCTTATTCTTATTATGAACTAAAAATCAATAAAAGTAATATTCTATATGCATTAAATTAGTTCTTAGAGAAATAGAAATCTCTTAATAGTAAGTATTTTTAATAATCAGTAGGCTTTTAGTCAGTAATAAGTATATTAAATTTAAACTGAAATATTAAGTGAAGGTTATTCTATTAGTAGTAGTAGTTTAAGAATTTCGAATATATTTAATGAGCTGCTTATGCATTCAAATTATTTAAATAGATTTAAAATGGATGAAAAATTAGTTACTTCAATCACTTTAGAGAATAACAAAAGACAGCTTTAACAAATATTTTTTAAGACTTCTTAAAATTCCTAACTATTAAGAAAAGCAGACTTTATCAAACTTGCTTAGAAAATTAAAGTAGTTCCTGAATTAATTTTATAAGATGAATTGAAAGAAATTTTGAAGCTAAAAAAATCTTAGCGGCATATAAATTTTGATGAATTCTTAGAAATTCTATGCAAGATATCGGAGCAAGCTTTTAAGAGATCCCCTTAAGACAGAATTCGCATTTTATTTATTCATATAAGATAAGCTGTTTGATAGTATTTTAAAATTAAGTTTGATTTTTAGATATAAGCTAGTTAAGAAAATTCAGATTATAAAACAATCTAGCAAAGCAATACTGACTTATGCTAAGAGCCAACAGAAGCCAAAAGCTTAAATAAATATAAAAGTGAAGGAAAGATAATGTTTGGCCATAATGAAAAAATAACTTTACTAAAGTAACTTGAAAAAGAAATAAACAAAATTAAAATCTAGAAAAAGGCTAATCAAAAAGTTCAAAGTCCTAAAAGTTAAACTTAGAAAAGTATTTAGCCTATTTAAAACATTTATAATCATAAGCAAATCAGCAATCGAAATGTGAATTTGAAGCTCTAAAATCAAGATAAACAGAGCAATTTAAGTCCAATGGATGCCAAAAAGCTTTCGTAAAATGAAACAAATAAGCATATAAGGAGTTTTACACTTACACCCAGTTTAATTTGTTAATCTGAACTTAATTCTCCTAAAGCTACTGATAATATACTATTAAATAGCAGCAAAATTATTTAGTCTAAAGCATAATTTAATTTACGAAATTTAAATTCATCGTTATCTTCTTGCTAGAAACAGAATAGCAAAAACAAAACACTTCATCATGCATAAAACAAATAAACAGTAATGATACCAAAGCCTCCTTATTGAAATCAATGAGAAAGAAAGAATAGACAATATAAGTCCATAAAACTAAATAATAAAAGTACTTTTACAGAGAATTTACAAAAGCCAAGCATTATAAGCAATCCAAAATAAATACATAGAAAGACAGAAATCAATGGATTTAATAAAAATGATGAGTCAAATACTTTTTCAAAACTGTTAAATTAAACATAAACTAATAGTGATTCGTGTAAAGATTTTCATTCTTATTAATAAAGCTTTGATGTTGAATTCGAACACTCAGAAAACTGAACTAATAAAATCATGTCAACATTTTAAAAATTTAAGTAATAATAGGAAGAAATTTGGAATAAGCCTAAAATACCTAAAATTCACAGAGGGAAATAAAAATCTTAAAATCCTGATTAAATATAAAAAATTAAAATTTACTTAAAGAGGAGATAAAGTTCCTACTTTTAAAAGGTAAGATAACTATACAGTCTTTTGTAAAAAGAATAATTTTTAATGCTTGGAGGATTTATTGCTGGAATATTAAAGGAAAAGCAAACTATATTAAGAATTAAGATTGATGAACTGAATACTAATATTAGTTGGCTATATTAAGTCTTTATAAATTAAGTTAAAATCCTCTTCTGAATTGATTAATATACATATATAAAAAAACAAACTAAAAGATTGTCATATAAGCAAATATTCTATAATCTATAAAGGATTAAAATCTATTTTTGTAATAAATTTGAATTAATTAAGTAATTATGTATGATACAAAATATATATAAGTATTTCTAAGAGTTAGAGTATATTAAATTAATTGTTATAAAAGAAAGAAAATTTAGAATCTTCATCAAACAACTAAATCAGAATACTAATAAAATTTGATCTGAATTTCAAATGTCTAATAAATATATTACATATTGTAAAATATGTGAGAAAACAATCTTTTTACAAAAATCAACAATTTATTTGATTCATTCTTGGAAAAAAATAAAATCTTTCATTTAAAGCGCTAGCATTTTATGAGCAGCTAAAAAAGTACCAAACATAAATTTTTAAAATTAACTTATTATTTTCGCATAGCATTAGGTAGCTATGTAGTAATTCGGGCTATCATTTTAAAGGAAAAAGGGAAATATTTTCATTTAAGTCAAACTCCTAAAGAAAAACTCAATCTGTTAGATGATGTCTATTTTGAAAATAGTTTTTTTGGGTTTCTCCAGATTAATTATTAGAATTGTTAGTTCGGATATTTTCTATCTGGTGATTTGCTGAAAAAAATTTGTTAAAGTTTGTCTTAGAAACTTTCTCAATTTCTTTTAAGTTAGTTTACAATGCAATAAGGATCATAAAATACAGTTAATTTGACCGCTATAAATCTTGAAAATTAAATAAATTTTAATATTTTTACTTCTTTTTAAATTTGAAAAACTGATTAATAACTTATTCTAGAGCCATAAGTTAAAAAATTAATTAAATAAACTTTCCTAATTGAAAGATATCTGCGTTAGTTTTTTCCTAAAGATACAATTATATAGTATAATTACTAATTAATAAACTTTATATTTTAGCTAATTATCTTTAAAGCAATTATACCAAAAAAATCCTATTAGTTTATATTCTAAACAGCATACTAATTTCCCTTCTTTTAGAATTATATAAAAAATAATTTAGGTAAGCCAAAAGAAAACTTTAGGTAAATTTCTAAATATCTTTAAGATAGTGACTAAAGATAATAATTTAATTATAATTAAAACTTAAGCATTTAAAATAGAAAGATGCTTAATTTTATTCTTCTAATTTAATAGTGTATTATTGATAACTAATTTAATCTCAAATATTACATTAAATCACTATAGTTATAATACGAACGAAATATTCCTATTTTACTTATAATAGCTAGTTTTAGCTTAAGCTTCATTTCTTATAATTATAGTAATTAAGCTTATAATTTCTTCATTTATAGTTCACTTGTATAATCAAATATTAATAAATTAAGAAACAAAAAAGAATAAATAGATCCTAGAAGATATTGATCTTAAGATTAAAAAAACATGGTCTAGCATTAAACAAAAACATTAACAAATGACTTGATTTTAAGAATGATTGAGGGAAAAATAAATCCATTAGTAATATTTAAATAAAGAAGACTTAAAATAATTATTTTAAGAATGAGCAAAGATACAAGAAGAAGAGAAACTAAACTAAAAAAAATCAAATCAAAACAATAATGAAGACCTAAGAGTTTCAGAATGAGAGTGATATCATAAAAATTATTTTATTAAGCTGAAAGGCGAACATTATTTAATTTAATTTATAGTTCACTTACATTTCTATATCTTTAAATCCTTTTAACTTTCTCTGTTTCGTAATCAGATTTTGATCGAATTAGCCTTTAGAAATTCTAAAGTGTTAATTAACTAAAATAGCTATAAGATTATTAATAGCTAAAAATAAGTAAAATACGATAATTTTAATAGGCACTAATATTTATAATAGAGATTGCTATATAAAACCTTTTTCTTCAGAAGGCAAATATGATAGTTTATTCATTTTAAGATATTTCAAAGGCAGAAGTTATCTTTGTATAAAAGTTAAAAATATTAAGCAAGCAGTTACTCAAAATAAATAAATATTCTTATATTGCATGAAAAGAGAAATTTGCACTTAAATAAGTAGCTTTATTAGTTTATTTGCCTAATAATAGATAATAGTTTATTAAAGTTATAGATAAACAATAAGCTAGCTATACTATCATTAAGAATATAATTTATATCCTATTTGCTTCAATCATTTAAATAATTTAATTCCAAAATAGTTAACAAATTTATTAACTTCTAATTCTAACTCATATAAGCAAGGTAGATAAAGCTATATAATTTTAAAATTTAATTGGTTTAAAGGTAATAAGAATAATTAAAATTTAAATATAGTAAAAGCATAAAGTACCAATAATATTAATTAAAATATAACTAAGAATCATTATTTAATAAAGATTAAAGATATAGGTATAACTATATACATTAGTTAGCGTATTAAGCTTTATAAATAATTTATAACCTAAAAATAGATATTATCTTCAATTAATTAATATAATAAAATCAAAATTGAACTAGATCATTTTATCTATTTTTAGCATGTAGTATATTCGTGAATCTAGATACAGATTCTTTAAATAAATATATTAGTTTTTAACTAAATTGCTTATTATTATAAATTATAAGAGAGAAATTTAGCTTATAAAAGACTCTAACTTTTTATAAAGCCCTTATACATTTATCTATCTTTGTAGTTAGAAAAGCACTAAAATTATTTATTAAAATATTCTTTATAAATACCTAATTAAATAAAAAATCAATCAATTTTTCTTTATACATGCAGTTAATTGCTTCAAGCTACTGCAAGCAAAAAATAAAAGAATTGAAGATATAAAACTGAAAAATAGCTTAAAAGTTATAAATTAATTTATCCTAATAAAAGTTTATTATGGGGTCTTACACTGAAAGAATGATAAACTTCAAATATTTGGCCTGTTATTTTAAATTGAGTTTTATATATTATTCGTTCAATTAAAAAGATAATTAAGCATGGAAATAATAATTGTTTTTATACTATAATAATCAGTTTAAGTGATCTCATAACTGAGATTATATTCTATTTAATCCTCATAATAGACTATTCAAAATACTTTCTTCTTTAATAAATGTTCTTTAAATACTATGTTTCTATAAATCTGTCTATTCATAATTTTTCAGTTACCCAGACTTAGCTTTAGAAATTTAGCAAATATTTGCTCTAAAATACTCAAAGAAAAGTATGTAGTTAAATAGTTACAAGCAGATAAATATTTAGTATACTTATTTTGACAACTATTAAAATAGGTTTAAATGTGGACTATTTAAAAATAAATGATAAATATAGTCCAAAGATGATGAAATACTTTGAAGTTAAATAAATACTAAATAAGTAAGAGTTTAAATGTAATTAGTAACTGATATCTTTAAACTTATGTAAACTACAAGTCTTTCTAAGTTAGATAAGGAAAGAGACAGACATTATATAAGTAAAAATCCAAAATATTACTTTTTTGAATTTAACATAGAAGAAAAAATTAAATTTTTCATATAGTGAAATTGATTTAATGCTATAAGAAAATGTAGCAAGAAGAATCTACAGAGTCTTATCAAAAATTAACTGAAACAGTTAACTAGTAATTTTACTAAATTTAGATTTGATGGAGAAAACTTATAATAAAAGCTTGAGAATGCATATTAAGCTATCTAAAAGAACAATGATTACATAGTGAAGCTTCATTCAATTAATCTTTAATAAAAGTAAACAATCGAAAACCTTCAAGCAGAATTAAAGAATTTTTAAGTAATATTTTATATAGTAAAGCAATGATACCTCTTAATAGTACCTACTTCCCAGTGAGTTTAAGAATAATTGGGACGAACTTTTACAAGAAAACATTCTGGATGCTTTTTACGATATACTAGAGGATCATTTTGTTTTAGCTTAAGCTATACATTGCTTATTTCATTCATTTTACGAATATTTTAATGATCTTATCTTCACCAAGAAATTCAATAGTTTTTGCTCTATTTTTTCGATTTAGAATAAAGAAGCTTGGATTCCTCATTTTACTAATATACTAAGAGGCAATGTTTTAGTTGCTATTCCTCATGAAAAGTCAATTTTTATTTCTTTTAAGGCTACTTATTTACTACGAATTAGTGCTTTGATAGGAACAAACAATTTGAAGTCTTTAACAAATCAGTGTTAATTCGATACTTTGCTAGCTAAGCTATAAGATATTATAACATATATGCTCTTGCATAATCCTATATTACGCTTTTCGGACAAACTTGAACTATTGTAATATGAGTTATTCTGTCCTAACAAGTTTACATGCATTGATGGATTTCCTAACGAATAAGCTAAATGCGTTGTAATAACTCCTACTGTATTAATCAAAAATCTCAGCTTTTAAGGAATAAAGCCAGCTGTGATAATAGTTGCTGAAACACTATCTGAAGATTTTTAAAGAAGAAGGTTGTATCCATTGAATGATTGGTAAAAACTGCATCACGCAAATTCTTCAGACGATTTAATAAGCTAAAATATATCAAGCAATTATAATTTGTCAGGGTAATTTACCTAAGAATAAAGTAGCCAATATAATTTGAATAAGAATTAAAACTTGTAAAATTTAGTTTCCATAAGCCTAAACTAGGAATAGCAACTTAAGAGTTCCTAATCTTAGTAAAGTTTCCATAACTATAACACTATTGTTAAGAAACGATCTAAAAAGGCTTTCACTGCTAAAAACTGCCTTTTAATCTAGCCTAAGCTTCGAATTCCTTAACCATTAAGAAAGTTCGGTTTCATGAATAAATAAGCTACAAAATAAAACTTAAGTGATAGAAGCCAAAACAAACTTAAGCGGTTACTTAGTATTGAAAACTTATTTTAAGATTGAAAAGACCTTAATTCTAAAAGAAAGCCTAGCAATATTTCTCCTGAAAAGAAAAGAAAGCATGGACGTCCTATAAGTGCTAAGGATTAGAAAGAAACAAAATAAAGTAAACAAGAATTCTCTCTTGAACGCTATAATAAATTGGATAAAACAAAAATAGCATAATTCAAGAAAATAAAGATATTTAAAAACAGAGGCTTATTAAATACTTCAGGAATTCATGAAAATAAAAAGCCTAAACAAAAATATTTAACCCTAATGCAATCACGAGTATCTAAAGAGAGGAAGAGAAAAACAGCATGCAATGAGACAAGAAATTAATGAAACTTATTGTTTCTATTAAATTAAAATAAAATAGTAATCAAATCTATATTACCTAGAATTACCTTGAGCATTATATCAAACCTATTTCAAATCCATAATCAAATATCTAATTTCTATCTTATTTTTACAATATTTTATATTTCTTTAAATAAGTTAAAAGTAGTATTAACTAATGCATCTACACATACAATATTAATAAAAGCTAATTAAGAATTAACTATAGCAATGGCTATTATATTTAAACTAAGAAAATATTTTATGTGCTTCTTAAATTTGTACTTTTAACATCTAAATGAATAAATAAAATCTCAAAATTATTTTCAATTATATAGAAAGTTAATAAGTACAATATTCATTTATTTTTAGGAAAAATATCATAAAAAATAAAATATACCTAAAAAGCAAGAATTTTATAATAAAAAAGCAGGTAATTTCATTACTATTTATTGCATTTAAAAATAAATAAATCTAAATTAAAAAGCTAAAGATGCTTCATTAGAGATATATAAAATTATATTTATTAAGAAAAACTTTAAAGTAAATTTTAAATGAAAGGAAAAGCAATGGTTACATTTAAAACCTTTATTAAAATTAATTTAAGATTATATTATCTTAAAACATTATATTTCTAAAGCAGGAAAGCATACATGATTCTTAAATGTATTCTCTAATCAAACTACTTATAATTTATATTAGTTCTATTTATTATAACATAATAAAATTAAAATCTATTCAACTTAAATTTAGTTCCTAAAGAATAATTATCTATAATAAATGTAATATAACTACTTAGTCTTAAATGTAATCAATTTATATTGTAACTATATTTTCTTAGTTCCTTAAAACTAAAACGAGTGTATAGAAAGTGAATATTAGTAAGATTTAAAATTTCCTTACAGTTAATTCTAAAATAGTAAATAAGTAAATTGCAATAGATTCTATATTATGCATGATTATTATTAATTTCCTAAATTAGTCCCAAGGAAACTAGTTAAATAGTGTTGGGTTTGTAAAGTAATGAAATTAAAGGATATAGTGTAATAAAGATATTCTGATTATAGCTGATTTATACTAATGAATACTTATATTTTAGTATGCTTATTAAAATAAGTCAGAACACTTTAATTTATAAATGACTTCCTTAGTTATTAAAATATAGCATAATTCAATCCTCAAAAGATTTACTTTTAGTGCCCAAAATTTTAGTCTAGATGATGTGAAATAAGCATGCAAAAGAAGATTTACGATATAATCTGAAGAAATAAATTTAGAATATGATGATTTGTTTTAGCAAAAAAGACTTACTATCTAAACAACTGAGCAGCTCTAATCAGCAGTTCTGCTTTAATAAATTAAAAAACTATTTATTTCCAAAAATGAATAAGAGCTAAGCTTATATGATTTACTACTACCTGTCATTCAAGATTCTTCTGTTTAAAATTTATTGAAATAGTAAATTCAAAATTTGCAATAGAAAGGAGCTATAGTACTAAAAAACAGATAACCTTAAGAGCTAGCTGAGCTAGTTGAAAAAGTGATAAGCGAAGTATAAGAAGAGAATTAGAAGTGGAAACCTGATTCTAGTTTTTTATCGTTAACCTAGTATGAAAATTATAAAGATATAAATCAGCAAGACTTCTAGATACTTTGATATTAATTTAGCTTCTTTTAAGTAATTTCTTATTAACTAGCCTCAATGCATTTAAATTATCTAAGCTAACTAGCTTATTTAATTGCTATACACACTGTACAGCTTGGATCATTAATCTATTTATATAAACACTTTTAAATATTAAATAAAAGTTAATATTTATAATAAATCTCTTGCATTCCCTTTCTAATTTAGTAGGAATTAATTAATTAAGAATTAAGTAAGTTCTACATTTAAATTAGTGTAAGTAATCTATCATTCCAATAAACATTGAAGATAGATAGGTTTTAGTAAAATAAAACGTATGATTAACTAAGGCTTATTTAATAGTAGAGAAATATAAGCATGCTTAATTAGCTGCTAATAAGTATCTAATTATCAGCTTTTTAATTATAAGCTTAATTAAAAGATTAGATTAATTAGCAGAAATAATCACTATTTTTTAACAAATAATCTTTAAATTAAAAATTAAAATTCATTCTTTGAGCCCTTTAAAGGTACTAATATTAGTTAAAACTAATTTTAATAATAAAGAAATAGAAACTTATCAAAATTAAGTATAGCCAAAGTAAACAATAAATGACTATTTTCTTTATATAAAGCTACTTAATCAATAAATAAGCAACCATATTAAGTATCTAGATAAAGTAAAAATTCTTTAAGCTGATTTTTTAAATATATCTATATTCTCTTTTTTCTAGATTTTTCTATTTGCAAAAATTCTAAGCAAGCAATACAAAAATGAACCTATCTGTATAAGATATTATGAAAGATTAAAAATAAAAAATAATTTACTAGTCTAGACTAATTAGCTAATTAGCTAATGCTTATTGCTATTTAATCTATAATTAAAGCAAATAAATTAAAAGTACCTAATCAAAATCTTTATTAGGCTGTAATTCCAAATAATATTATTAATTAGACTTAGATAATAATAATTAAAAAGTCGTAATAGTTAATGTTTTAAGTCTAATTAATTAGCTTAAAATATTCTTAAAATAATCAAAAAAATAATCCTTTTCAATAGCTTTATAGAGATAACTTAATTTAACATTATAACTGAGATACATTAAACTAGCAATAACTTTAATTTACTTAGTTAACTTAATTGAAGCAAATATATCGGTTTAATGGGAGAAATTAATGAAATTAATAAAGAACTTAGCCGTTTGGAAAAAACACTATAGGAAGCTCTTAAGCAAATAGGACTTTCTAAATATAAAATTCCTGAAGTTCTTGTACTAATTAGAGAAAGCCTTGTAAGATTAGTCATTATAAAGGAGGGAATTACAACTTTCAGTAGTTATATGGTAAAAGCGAAATAAGCATTAGAAATAGAATTAACAGAGCTATAATAAGAGGTATGTGACAAAAGTTATGATGAAATAATCTAGTAAAAAATATAAGATGAAAAACATGAGAAAGAATAATTAGCTTTACGTTTTGCCAGACTATAAAGTAAATATGTAGATAATATGCATTTCGTGTATTAAGAAGTAGAAGACGTTCTGTATCTTTAAAAGTAAATGCATAGAAAGAATCATAGAAATCTAGTATAGTTTGAAGAAGATATTCAACCTTTTCACTAACTACTACCAGAACTTTTCAGTTAATAAGAACTAGATGAAGAGCGAAGAATAGCTCTTGGAGAGGAAGTAGAAAGAGAGCAATCAATACATATTAAAAAACAATTTTCTAATAGTGCTTCTCAAGTTGTCAGTTTGCATGAATCATCAGAAAATTCTTCAAATAGCACAACAGATATGTCAAAGAGTCACTAATTGATTCACAATAGATTATAAGGTTTAAGAGTTAAAATTAAAAAATTCAGATAAAGTTCTAATACTTCTGAAGAAAAACATGACCAAGAGAATGTTTAATAAGACCATTCTCTTTTAGCTAGGTCTGTAATAAACAACACTTATAATAAGGATATTTAGAAGAGCATATATATACAAAATTAACTAAGTAAAACATTTGATTTTAAAGAATAAAATCGTTCCTATACTCCTGAAATACAACAATTGACTCCTTAATTCTCTAAAGAAGTTGATAGTTAAGATAGTCAGGATATTCCACTTGATGAAATTAACATAAGTGAAATTTCAGATATTGAAAGTATAGAACTTTGCTAATAAATTTACTAAAAATAGAAGTACAAAGTTCCATTACTTGATCTATCAGGTGTAGAAGGATAATATATTTCACCAATTGTTAGTAGTAATAATAATGAGCATAGAAGTATGATTGCTTTGAAATACTTAACACCACATCCTCCATAGAATGAGAGTAGTCCTACTCCTAACTGTAAGATTCTTGGAAATGACTCATAAGATGAAAGTAATTTTATAAAATTGCTACAGATGGAAGATGAAAGTGGGTATTCTAAATAGATAAATCAACTTAGAATGAAAAGATATAAAGAAAAATGATTAAGATGCTAAATTATTTCAATATTGCTATTCTATTCTGCACTAACTAAATTTCTTTATCAAGCTATATTAATCTTTTTGGCTTTTTATCTTAGACGCTGTAATGAGACAATCAATCAACTTTTTCATTATAGTGGCTTTTGATTGTCTCGCAAAGGATAAAGATATTAAATAATGAATAAAGGTAAATTTAATACATATAAATTGAAAGAATTACTTTCTTAAGTCTTTGCTAAATATTGAGTGTATTTTAAGTAATCAAACTACTTTTATCCTTAATGCTTTTAATACTATTCTATATTCATTTCTTCCTGATAAGATTTCCACTAGCTACTTTGATTATTATTAAATTGGACTTATTAAATAAATTTTTGTCGATAGATGTATTTAGAGTGGAGAAGGTTCTCCAAGATTAAAATTAAAAAAAATAAAAGATTATAAGATAATTGACTTAATTAGTTAAGGTAAAATCAATGAATAATATAAGTAATTTTAACTATTATTTGCTATTTTTAAGCAATATGCACCTTAATCTACTAATTATACTTTGGATTTTCAATAATTATAAAATTTAAATTTGAGAATTTTGCCATTGCTTGCATGAAAATTTCACACTAATTAAAAAATATATCTAACTTATAAAGAAAAGAAGCTATTTATATATTAAAAGCTTCTTTATTTAAAATTAAATGCATTTTCCAAAATATTAAAAAGCAGTAAATCAGATCTTTTTATAATTAATTGAGTAAAATAAATTTTCTTAATTTTTGTTAGGTATGAAATTAGAATCTTGTAACTTAGATTTATTAATAAGTAAAAAATTATTATATACTTGACTATTTAATAAATTAAATGTCTCTAAAGATAAATTTTATTTTTAACTTTTTTAGAAAATAATAAAAATGAAAAAGGTTCATAAAGAAAATAATTCTTAGGCTAAGTTTAATGTCAAAGATCTTCCCTTAAGTTATATCCCATTTCTTCATCTGAGGGAGGACCAAAGTCATCTTCTTCCATACCATATTGATTCTCAAATTTAGGAGGCATATTTTTTTGCTCTTCTTCAACTTTTACTTTCATTTCTCTTTCAGAATCTTTCATTGCTTTCCATGTTTTTTCGACAAAGGCTTCGTATTCGTCCATTTTGTCTCCAATATAAATGTTATCGAATATAGTTCCACTTTTTACTTACCAAATATCTATTCCTACTCCACCTATTTTATACACATGCAAATTAGAATCTGCAACATAATCAGGATTTGGAATTGTTGGATGTATCCAAGGACCTTTATAAGCAGTATTCTCAATATATCTAGCTTTCCATGGTCCTTTATATTCAGGGTTTTCAACAAGTGGAGCTTCCCATTCTCCGTCGCTTTCAGTATCCCAATCATCAGGTTAGATTGCAGTTGGATCTTTAATATATTGAGGAATATCATCCCAATTTTCTGGTTTAACATCATTTGGATCATGCATTAATGAATCATCAATCCAATCTGCAGGTTTTATAGCTTAGGGATCTTTAATAGTCTTTGGAGGTAAGAATTCCCAATCTTATTCTAAGGAGCCTTAAGCAGCTGAGACTTGGTCAATAAGAACTTCATAGGTTTGATCAGCTTTGATATGAAGAGTATATAAATGAGTAAATTAATCGGATTCAACTCTAAGTTCGTCTTTTTTTTCTAGATTATTACCTTTGTAATGCAAAATCAAATGAGTTCTTTTTGTAGCCCCACAAATATCAGGTCCAAACATTATTACATAAGGAGAGTCACCTCCCCAGTTAGATTAGTCAAAATTATGAGGTAAAAGCTTAATATAGCCTCCTCCACAATCAATATTTTACTCAAACTTTAATGTGAATGAGACAATTAAATCTTTTCCTGCATTTGTGAACTCAGGGAATTTGGAACTTATGGAATAAAACCTGAAATTTTCAGATGTTTGAATACCTTTGTCTCTTGATTCATCTCCATACCAATTTCCTGCAGAATGAACCCATTTTCCCTAAAGATCTGATTTCCATTATGATTATACCCATCTATCATGCCAGCTGTCATCGAACTCCTCTTGGAAATAAACAGTGGCGAAACTTAATGACAAGAGAGTAATTAATGCTACAGATTTCATCTTCATTAATTATTTAAAACATATATTTTAAAATCCTTTACTTTATTTTTTGTTCAGTAATTCTTATTATTACTATCATTATAACTTTTATCTATTTATACTCTTTAGTCTCCACTTTATATTTAAAGCTTCAGTTTAAATCAGATTCTTTTACAGTCTTTTTTATTTAAATAATTGACCATTTAATTTATTGAATAGTGCTTTAGTAACTCAAAAGAGTTACTATTAAACTTCTATTTATTTCAAACTGTAGAGTATATTAGCAAAATAAAGAGAGTTATAATATTTTGCATATTTAATTTTTACTAAGAACTGATACTTTAAATTAAACTTAATTAATATAGAAAGGCTAAGCTATAAATATCTAAAAGAGTAATTAAGTTTTATTTAATTATACTGTTTATTATTTGAAGCTACTCTTATTAGTCCACTCTTAAATCACTCTTTATTTAAATATCAAAGTTGGCTTTCTCTATTATGTAAATAGCTAATAGCAAGTATAGCTTTTAAGATAGATTTCTTTAGTGAAGTAACTAATAGATAGAAGTAAATAAATGTGTATCTTATGCTAAAGTATAGGGTTTTATTAATAGAAGATATAATCTCATTTATATTATCTAATATAAACTAGTAATAGTCTAATCTAGCTTTCATGCTATTCTATCTTTATTTCTATATTTTATTACTTATGGGTTATATAATCATATTGTACACTTCTTTTAACTAAAATAACTAATCCCAAAATAAGAAATCTAAAGATAAGTATAGAAAGTAAGCTTTACTTAGTGATATATCTATTTTTATAATAGAAGAATAAAACTGAAGTAAATAAAATAAATGGAGAAAAACAATTAACGTATATATGAAGA
Organism: Loxodes magnus; assembly: GCA_946699065.1. Taxonomy (NCBI): domain Eukaryota; phylum Ciliophora; class Karyorelictea; order Loxodida; family Loxodidae; genus Loxodes; species Loxodes magnus. The sequence goes on along the minus strand of CAMPDV010000025.1, from coordinate 682,391 downwards.
AGATAAAGGATTATTCCTTATTTAAAATGCTATTTATCTATTTTATCTTAACTATCTATTTATGTAATACTTTATTAGGCTTAATTATGCATTCTATATTAAGATTTCTTTATGACTTCTGACTAAACAATCAGGTTCTTAAGGACTTAAATTATGAATAGCAAATAGAAATTCTTATTTTGTAAGGTTTTTAAATAAATATTTTATATATTTATTACTTTTAGGAACTAAAGGAAGGAAATACTAGAGAAATTAGTTATTTAATTAAAGTTACTTAATCTTATCTGATGTATTAATTATATAAGAACTAGTCTATTTCCTTACTAGTCTCTTTAAAGCATCTTATTTTTATTTTCCTCTAATTTTTCCAAAATAGTTTAAGTATGAAATTAGCTTAGTTTAAGAGCATATAAGCTATTATATATTTAATGCATCCTTAGCTTATTTAATATTAACTATGACTGTTTCTTATCTCTTTTGTATAAAATTAGAGTAAATGGTGAAGACTAGTCTATTCTAGCATTTAATCACAATAATAAAAGATTAAAGCTTAAATTCTTAGAAACCCAAAATTAAAGCATAAAAGCTAATTAGCAGCAAATGACAACTAGTATAGTAATATAGTTGCTAGTAAAATACAGCAAAGCTTATCTAATACTAAATAGCAGGGAACCAATATTTATAGTTTAATTTTATTAACTCCTAATTAGTGAGAATCTATAATTTAAATAACTAAACTAAGTAAACTAAATTATTTGCACTATAAGCTTATCTCTAAGCTATTATTTCTAGAATTTCTTTAATTTAATTTGAGAACAAAGCTATTAGCAGGATAAAGTTATTATAAGTAAATACTTTTATAAAGTAGAAATATTGCCTAAAAGTATAGTAATAAGTATATTTAAACTAATTACAATTAATCCACTATTTAAACTATAAGTAATTGCTATTTTTTAATTTTGCAAGGGTAATTAATCGCTGTTTCTACTTCAAAAATCTTTAACGAATATTTTTAGCAATTTAGATATAAGAATTGTAGGATAAATATGAATAATCAATAATCTGAAGCAAATTAGAATACTTATGATTCATCATCTAATTAAGTATTGCCCTATATTTAACCTATTCACACTTATATTAATGAGAATTAAAACTCTGCTGTATTGAAGCTAAACTAAGAAACTTAAGAAAAACAAGAATAAGAAATTTAATAAAACAAAGCTTAAGAAAAATTTTCAACGCTTATTGATTAAGTGATTTAGTAGATATGAAAAGGAGAAACGTTAATCGATAATGAACTGAAGCTTATGTAAGTAAAAGCAAAGTAGTAGTAGTAATAAATCTTTAAGCTAGTAATTAGTTTGATTGAATGCATTTTAGACAATAAATTAAATGAGAAAATGCAGCTAAATCTAGATTTAATAATACAGCATACAAATATATTAAAAAGCAAGCAGTGAGAGGCAGTTATTTAGGATAAATTAAAATAAACATTATAGATTTAAAACTCTTTGGATAATAAATATTTTGAAGATTTTAAAACTCTTGCTGCTTTACATAGATATCTATTGCAAAATAGGTAATTAGCCTATAGTGATATTGTAAAGACTCAAAGCAAGATAATTAAAAGGATTCTGTCTGGTAATTCTCAAAATGAGATAAATGCTATTTAGTTTAGCTTTAAGGGAAATATTAAGAGTTAATAGTTAAATCCTGAAAGCTATACTATAAAAGAGCGTGTAGAAATAAAAAACTTAGATTTTATTCAGTTTTCTTATATAACAAACTCAAAATAATTGGAAGACTTAGTTGAGTATCTTAAGTAGCAGGTTGTAATAGCAATAGATGTAGAGTTTTCTTATAATTTCTATAATGGAAAAATTTGCTTAATTTAAATAAGCTCAGAAGACTAAGATTTTATAATAGATGCATTATCTCCTGAAATAACTAATTTGGCTACATTAGCGCTAGTATTTGAAGATGCTCATATTATAAAAGTATTCCACGATGTAAGTTAAGACTGCTAGTGAATTTATCAAGAACTACATATTTAAATGATTAATATCTTTGACACTTATTTAGCTTGTGATGCATTATCCTTAGAATCTAATTCTCTAGCCTTTTTAATGAAAAAGTACTGCAACTATATTGCTGATAAGAAGTATTAATAAGAAGATTGAAGTATAAGACCTTTATCTTAGGAAATGCTATACTATGCAAGAGCTGATAGTAGGTACTTAGTCTACATTTACTAATTTATTAAATAAGATCTAATTAAAAAGAACTAGCAGTGCATCAATTAGGAAGTTAAGATTAAGAAGCTATAATTTTGAATAACTTATCAAAATTAACTAATCGATATTATATTCTAAGAAACCTAAAGCATATGTTAGAAGCAATGCTCAAAGTAAACCAACAAATTCAAAATTGCCAAGAAGAAATTAAATAAATTTATTATTGAAAGGCAAAAATTATCCAAGCTTAAGAAAATTTAGTATCAAGAAATTAACCAAGTACTCCTTGCAAAGCTGCTATACTTTAGAAACATTCTTGCCTAAAAATATGATAAATTTCCTGAAAACTTAATTAATAGTAATATCCTATTAGATATTATTGACAATTAGTACAAAACTCCTTTATAAATCTAGACACTAAATTTAGATCCAATAATATTGTAAGAGATGTAAGAGCTAATATAAATCTTAAATGGTGAATAAGAATTGAAATAGGAAGAGTAGGGAATTTATAATTATTTAGTCTAAAGTTAAAGAAATTAAAGTTTAAGTTATTCTAATTAAGATAAATTACTAATTTAACAACAAATAGCACAACAAAACATTTCAAAAAACCTTTTAAAGCATCTTAAAGAGTATTTCTACACTGTTATAAGCTAACTGCTTAGTAAAAATTTACAACTAAAGCTAAGAGAATGGATAAAGCAAGAGTTTTAAGTTTTCATACCTTTTTTAAATCAGGGAGTATTTACAGGTCAAGATTTAGAGGATATATAAGTAAGTTGATAATTAAAGGAAATGATAAGCAAAGTTGAAATTTGAGCAATTAAAGCATTAGACTTAAACTTTAGTTATTAAATTAAATAATCCAATAGCTAATACAAACTTTAAATAAACTTTAATTATATTAGTTCTAAATACGCTTGCTTTATGATTTGTATCCTATATTAATAATTAAAAGATGCATATAAGTTCTTTAATTAAATATAATATTATATGCTATATTTTAAATTAGTTAATATTAAAGCTATATTTTACAGCTATTTAAATATTATACTTCTAAGTCTCTTTATTGTTCTATTATTTTATCTAATAAGCTTTTATCTTAATACTATTGCAAATTAAACAAAAAAGGAGTTTGTCTATATTTATACTTAAAGAGTTCTTATACTAAGCATTCTATATGATTTTTTAGCTTTAATTAAAAATTTAATAATTTGAATATAAGTATTTAAAGGAGATAATAATGATTACAAGAACAAGTTATAATTATACTTTAAATTAGCTAACATATAATTATTTAAACTATCTTATCTATTTAGTGAGATTAAATGGTCTTATCAGTCTAATAATATTAATTTTCTTTGTGCTAGTTATTTAAAATTCAATTTACTAAGATGCTTACAAAATATATAAAGTAAATCTGGATTACTTGTTTATATGAGTTAATTTACTAATAAAGGTATAATCTTTACTAAAGATTTAATGATATTTCTTAATGCTCTTGTTATTCTTATATATAAACATTAACTGTCAACTACTTAGTTTATAATAGTAGTTATTAAAATACATGTATGCATATGTAAATGCATAGTATTTATAATATTTAGGTTAATAAATAGTTAGTTTTAGATGTAAGGGAGAACTTCTCTCAAACTACTAAAAATATAGTCAGGTTTATGTTCAAACTCTGAAACATTTTTAGCAGAATGCACTCCACTTTCGACTAGGATTGTTTGAACCCCTGCTTTGCATCCCATACTTATATCAGCATTTAGTCTGTCACCTACCATAACACAATCTTTCTAATTTATTCCTTTTATTGATTTCATTATTAGCTCGATTCCAATTTTGTTAGGTTTTCCAAGCGTTAGAGAAAGCTTTTAGTTTTTTAAGCCAGTATTCTCTATGAATTTTACTAGCGGTCCACTTCCAGGCCTCATATATCCTTTATATCTGTCTCCACTATCATAACATGTACTGAATAGCTTACAATTAGGGTTATTATTCAAAATATTAACAGCAATTAATCCCTAGTTATAGTTAAATCATTTGTCTATTCCCGTCACTATGGCATCTATTTTTTCATTTGCCATCAAACTTTAAAGATTTTCACTGTTGATATCTGCTTGCCTGAATTGAGATGATTCTACAACTTATATATTATTTTCTTAGAGTTCTCTATAAATATTATCTTGCCCAATACAATAAACTCTCTTAATTTCTGGGTGAAAATGCTTTATATATTTCAACGCTACATAAGGTGAGTTATACACCTATTCTGATTTTATATTAAGATATCCTAAATCTTTTAGTTTCAAAGCAATTTCATGCCTAGAATTCTCATTATTATTGGTAAGAAAAAAGACATGTTTTCTCATAGAATCCAACTTATTTAATACATCTATAGAGCCAGGTATAGAGTACCCTGCTTATCATATGACTCCGTCAATATCGAATATTCAGCACTTAATATTCCTAATTCTTAATAAATTCATTATACTTAATTAATGCTAGTTTAATTATTCCTTATCTATAGAGTTACTAACTCTCTACTGTATATAAGCACTTCTAACTTTATTATATTTCATTTCTTTAAAAGTATCTTCAAGTCTCAAACATTTATAGAAGTAACTCTAGTATGAATTTTTATTTACATATGATAAGAATCTTTATTTTATATAGAGCAAGACGTTATCTTAAAGAAGCAGCTTTGTTGCTTGCTGCTTGTATTTATAAACTAAATTTAATATACAAGCAACTAAAATAATTAAGATAGATAAAAGAGATTAAGATTAAGCTTTGTATAAGTTTTATGTATCTAGAAGCAAAATGCATAAGGATAATAAGATGTTTATAAGTTAAGAACCTTAATTAAGCATTATAGATTAAATTTAATAATTATTACCATTATGATTTATTAAGACTTAAACAAACTTAATCATATATTATAAGAATTATTATAAAAAGCAATTCAATCTAGAGAGATGTTCTCTTTAAAAGATAATTAATATAATTATTATGAAATAAAGACTTTATAAGAAATCACTAAGAAATAACCTTTAATGTTAGTAAAAGGATATAAAGGAACTAAGCAATAATAATTATTTGGGATCTGGGATTTAGGTAGTATAAAGAGTATATCTTCTAGCTTATGAAATGTTATTAATATAATAATAAAGGTATTAATGAAGTGAATTATATAAAAGGAAGATATTATTTATAAGTTTTAATCCAGTGACACTAATTTTAAAATAAGGTAAATACATTAAAGCTTAGTTCATTGCATGCTTAGTACTATCTGTATAATCTTGCTAATAATTTCTCTAACTTTCTTAATGTTAGATTCTTCAAAGAATAGAATACTATTCAAACCGCCTTAATTGCTAAAGTGTTCCATTTACATTTTATCTTCCTATAAGTTTTAGTAAATTATTAACAGACATTCAGAGAGGTTAATGTGAACATCTACCATATCTGCAGATAAATAGGTTTCTACATTATAGGAGTCCTAAGCGTATTGGCAAAGCGTAAGAACAGCATTCTAAGCCGAGATAATATCTCCTAAATTATTTTCTAGGGTATATTTTAATAAAGAAGTGTAATGAGAATTTACTTTGGAAGCAATAGTATCATTACTTTGATGATAAAGGTCTAAAATTACTTTCATCAAATCTTTATTTAAAATGAAATTCTGGAGGTGATTTTCCTACTGTAGTAAGATGGTAAAAATTCCAGAATACATTTATTATATTTGAATGTGATCTTCTGATGTTTCTTCTTTAATTAATTATAAGATTTACAAACTCTAAGAGATCAAAGCTTCTTAGTCATTTTCATCTAAGTATTTTTTATAAATTTCATCTTCAGTGCTACTTACTATTGACCAGTAAATTTTTCCCATAATCAAAGCATAAATTAATTTCTTTTCCTAAAGATCCTAAAAAGCTCTTTAAGTTAGTTATTTTATCTTAGGAAAGATGTCTATACTTATGAGTACATAACAGAAATGAGAATCTTGCATTAAAGTTGCTATAGTTTCTAAGCAGTTTTGCTGGATTTTTTCTTCAGGATCAATAATTTTTGGTACTAGAGATTAAAGGACTCGGTGCTTTAGAAATAGTTATTTAACAATATCATCCATTCTATACCTTTAATAGAATATTCTTATAGCCCAAATGGCCAAGTTTTACAAATCTTTAGGCTCAGAATTTGTTAAAATATAAAGCATAACAGAAATCTTTTCTTCAAGAAAGGTATCTTTTTATGGATCTAATGTAAATTCACAACATAACTGAATTAAAAGGGATCCAGTTTTTTATTGCAACTTCTGAGAGGCATAAACATTCGACGTTAAGTCAGTTAGCACTTGCAAAAGCTTGTTGTGTATAATTTATTAAGCCAAATCAATTTTTCCTCTAAAGTGTATAATAAGTTGCTAAATAACATCGATGACACTCTGAAGCAGCATATCATTTTCTATTATAGCACTTCTTTTCTTTTCTAAATACTTCATTTATTCACAAATTTCAACTAAGTCTTGAAAAGCATATTTATGGATGTTTAAGGCTCCTAACTTATGATTAAGTTTACTCATTCTTATGATTACTAAAGTAGTTTTGTATAAAGCATCTTTGAATGTTTAAAGACTCACTTTGTAATCATGTAAAACAAAAGGTCACTATTATGAATTCAGTTACCGACATTCTTCTTAGCATTAATGCTCTAGCCATGTTTTCATCTAGAGTAATATTTTGTTAGTTAGTGAACTTTATGTGTCCTCTAAATAGTCCATAAACAGTTGTTTAGCTGTTAAGTTGTATAAGAAGAGTATAAACATATGATTAGCAGAATGGATGTTGATTTTTGCTACGATGTCAAGCAATTTTTCAAATTCTCCATTTTTGATAAAGGAATCCAGTTCTGCACTATTTTATTAGTAAACGTACATATAAAGGTTATTAAGTGATACTATGATATAATGTATATTTATAGGTTCAAACTCCTAAATGAGTTTTATCAAGATCTAAACCAAATCAGGATATGCAAAAGAGTTAAACGTTACGTCTTTTGTAAAAGCTGCACAAATACGCACAGCATGAAATTTAAATTCATACTCTCCTTATTCTAGGGTTTCATAGATTCAAATATAAAATTTCTTCATTAATTGCTAAGCAGATTACTATATTTCTCTAAACTTGGCTGTATTCGCTATATACCTCAAGACTGCACGCTAATTTCTGATGGATTTCTAATTTCATTATTTGATAGTTAATATTGCTAGATTAACATTTGTAGGGCTTACTAGAGCGTAAATTGTTTCCTTGTTATTGAAAATAATCAAGCAAATTTCTTAAAAATAGTCTTGTATAATTTGCTTATCAGTGCTTTCGTATTTTTCCTAAATAAGCTTCAGGTAATTGATTATCTGGGGTTCTTCTAGAGTGCATGCCATCTAGTTTTCATATGTTTCCAGTAATTGAATCATTGTGAGCATATACTTCTCTACTCGCTTTGAACTGCTGCAATCATATATCTAAAATTTTAAATCTTACTAGTTGAAATGTCCATACAAGGAATTTGGTGTTTATAATAATTGGAGTTAACTGAAACTCTTTATGTTAAAGAATTTTGCCTACAAACTTCATAACAAATTTTTCTTTTATCTCAGAACTTGAGCTATGCATAAGAGCCCTTATAGTATAAAAAGCTCCTGCTTCGTTCATATTTTCTTCTTTGATTTAGCCACTATTCTACTAGATGATAGTATCTAAAAGCTTCGGAATTCTTTCACTCACTAGTTTTTAATAGCTTTGAGAAGGACTTCTTGATAAAGCTAGTAGAACATTTATTCCAAAGCTTTCAACTGTTACTTCGGGCTTTGAATTACTTTGCATGAAAGTTGTAACAAATTGCTTGACTCTTTAATCCGATTACTGCATAAAATTTTCATAGTCTCCTGTAGGCATTACATCTAAGATATCAGATCCATGAACACATATCTAAAGAAGGCCATTGTAAGCTGCATAAGTAATATTTTCTTTTTTATTTAAGGATAGTTAAAGCATACTATCAAGGATAAGTATTTTATGCTACTCCTCAATAACACATTTTCTTATTACCAAACTCGTAAGTATACCACATGACATTTCTTTAATCGTGGTATTTTACCTTGCGCATCCACATATTAGCATATCTAATAGCTTATTTGTCAGCTTTTTATCAAGGTATTATTATAGATCTTCACTTGTAATTAGATGTCTTAAATATCAAAGAGCATTTTCTTCAAAAACCATTTCGCCACTCAGAACAAATTAAATTAAGATCTTAACAAATTTCTTTATACTCTCTGAACCTAATAACTCCTTCAAACCTAATAAAGCTACTTCTTCAACTGGTTTATCAATATTTTAATTTTATTTTGTTGAGATGTTACGTAAATTCAGACTAAGTCTTCCAAAGCAAGCGCTGATAATTGATCTTGTACGGCTTTCAATGTTAAGTAATTAACTGAGCTCATTTCAGAATTATCTAGGCTCTAATTTTTTTTGGAGTTCTTCTATAATTCCTTCATGAGTATTAGCTTTTATATCTACTTATGTGAACTCTTTAGGATTTTATTGCTAGTAAATTTCTAAAGCAAGTTTCGTTACTCCAGTTTATGTAAGTTCGTTATATGGGATAATTCCATTTTCGCAAATGGCATAAATAATTCAGGCAACATGATTTTAAATAAAGGGATCTTTGATAGCAGAGAGGTCCATTATTAACTAAATTAAGCCGTTGCTCATGATATATTCAACATGCTTATTAGAAATCACACATGACGTTATAATCATAAGCAAGTTTCTAATGTTCTCAATTTCTTCTATTGCTCTTATGTTTTTAAAAACCTGTTCAAGAATTCCCTGATCTACTAGAGAGTCGAATATATTTTATCTATCAATGTACTAGTTCTAGTCTATCTCAAAAAAAGTAAAATCATTTTTTCTAAAAGGCAAAGTAATCAAATTCAATCCTCTGATAGCAGCCGCCTAAATACGCTGTATGTTGCAGTTATTTAAAGTTTGCTCCAGAATATGAATCTCTTATTTCTTTTCTTTGTCCAAATCAATCATACCTTTATGCATGGTAGTCATTCTTCTCTACTTTATCATGTTTTCATTTTTTGTAGTTGTTCTCGATAATCCAAAATGATTCAAAGTAGTTCTTTTCCTAGAAGTTTGCTTTTATAGTTGTTTTTATTTGTTTTCTTCAGTTAAATCTTATCCCATTTTACTTTACGAAACTGATTATTCCAAAGAGTTATCCTTAGAAGCTTCTTTCTCACTACTTTCATAATTAGCAACATCTATTTCATCCAAAACTGACTTAACTTTATGAGGAGCTATAATGGAAAGAATTTGCTTTGCACTAGAGGTTGAAAATTGCTTATTCATAAACTGAACAAGAAATGGAGCTAAGTTCGTAACATCTAAGTCATAATGCATAGAAATCTCAGAAAGCAGCTCAACAAATGCCAATTAGCTAGAGTTATAAAGTAAATTTTACTTCTATAATTCAAAAATCTTTGAAAAGAAATTCTTTAGAACATGTCTCTAGTTTTTCAATCTGCATAGACTTTTTATAGCTTCAAACGAATTAGATTACACTTGCCCATTAAGAGTAGGCATTAATTAATTAACTAGATTTTCTAAGATTGCTGGATTTATGTTATCATATAACTAGTTTGGAATAAAGAAAGTAAATAATGAAGCTCTACTTAGCTCTTACGCCACAAAATTTTTATCGTCTTAAAACACTGACTTTTGAAACTGCATCAAAGAGTGTTAATAATCTTCTTGATTTTTATCTCTTGCTATTCTCATAATTCTATGTAGATCGTCAATAGAATAAAACTTTTTTAGAGTTTTAAAGGCTATTATCATTTAATTTATACGCTTTTAGAATTTTATTATAGCTTGATTTCCTTTAATTTCTCTCTCATTTTTAAACTTTTTCATTATTTTTTTGAAAGCTTCGCTTCTTTTGTAGATAAGTGTGCTGAGAAATAAAGATTCTTGATTGCTCTAGTTATCGTAAAATACTTAATCGTACCAAATTTTCTTCTATTCGGGGTCAATGAGAACTTCATACATTTCTTAAATCATTTTAGCCTTTTATTTACTTTTTATATCCCTAATTCTTAATTCTATACCTTCTGCTTTCACTTAGGTAGTATGCAAATCACTCGCAAGGCCTTGCAGCTTTTCAAGCGTTACATGTGAACCTGCAGGTCGATAACGTGACTATCTACTTGCATTAGAAACTTAAGATTTTACAGAACCTTACTTTTTGACTCCTTCCAGAATCATTTGTCCCAATTTGATCGAAGAAGCTGAAACAAAGGAATCTTATTGCTAGATATTTTAGATTTCTACTTTATCTTAATATATTTCAGATATTTCTTAAAGAGATTCTTCCATTTTATATTTACTACCCTTTAGCTGATTAAGATAACTATACAATTTCTATTTTCAAACAGACTAAATCAATTTCAGTTACTTGTAATTAAGAAGCTATTTTCTTTCTTATAGATCTTAAAAGGAAAATTTTAAAATACTTTAGTTTCTTTAAGTTTCATTAAAAAGCACATAGATGCATCTCAGATTATGCAACAAGATGATTAATAAGATGTTTCAACTACTCTATAGTTAATTGGTTAAGCATTTGAATGCTTAAATCATAGTTATACAGAAGCTTAAAAGGGAAAATTTGAAAGAAATTCAATATAATTGACGTTAAGCTAGTAGTTGGTAGCTTTAAATATAAATACATTATTCTTATTAACATTAGATGTATTAACTTATAGTTGATAAGCGTGAAATAGTATTATACATTGGATAAAAGAGAGGATATAGTTTATTAGACAAATCATTATTATAAAAAGGTAAATTTTCATCACGCACGCTCTACGTTTGGAGTGCTAGAATAAGATTGCTTTATTGTAGGCATTTGTGCTCTTCTCATTAAAACATCTATTTTGCTTTGAATTTCGTTGAGGTCTTTCCTAAGATCATCAACCTAAATGTTAATTCCTTACCTTATCATTTATACTGTTAGTATGCACTTCTAACTATTTAATTTCATTTAGTTCTGCTTCTTCTGCTCCCTTTAAACACATTGCTCTAACGTAATAAAATTACCTTTTAACAGGGAACCAAAGAATAGAGGATTGATCTATGTATTACTTGCAATAACTCTCGATACCAGTATATTCGGTAGAATCCTTTATTTATAGATAGCTTATGAAGAAAACATAATTCCAAGGAGAATGTTCGTAATCAATATGGAATTCTCATCCTTTTTCAGCTCTTCTTTCAAAAAGTTCCTTATCTAATCCACAAATGAAGCACTTGTTATTGATGTCTTATTAATCTTCTTCGTGCTTGTTACGAAGTTAAGCGAATGTATCAATTATAATACCTTAAACAATGTTCATCATAATGATAAGTACTATGATGTTATAAAGGTTATCATACAAAACTCTTTTTACATCAATGTCATTTTCTTGTCCATTAACTGATATTGTAGGAGGAAAATATGCGTCCAAATAGCCTCCTATTCCACCTCCTGCTTTAAAACCTTTATCAACTAAAGTTAAAAAGCATCCAATAGTAGTTTTGCACTCATTTTCTGGAAAATCATAGTATATGAAGTAGTAGCCAATGAGAGAAAAATAATATTCAAATACCATAAAAAGTAGAAAAGTCAAAAAGAGTACTTTTCTTGGGACCGTCACACTTTTAATGACATTTTAAAGGGCTGGATATCTAAATAGAAGATCCATCAAATGGAAACAGAAGAAGAAGTGATCAACAAATAGCCCCAAGACACTAAAAATCATATAGCAACTGTAATACATAACATATTTGTTTTAAAGTGTATAAATCAAAGCATAGCAAACTCTATACAGTCAATCATACAGTTTACCAATGCATCCTATTTTAGCAGCAGAGAGCAGTTGCATTATTTTCATTTCTTCTGCATTTTAATCTCTAATTCTCCATCCTCTCATATAAAGAATAGGTCCAGTTTTAAAAAGAAAAAGAGCTACAATAATTATAGAGCAAACAAGTTATATTATACCCAAGGTATAAAAAAATGCCTTTGTATTATGAACATTTCCCTCCACATATCTAATAGAAGGGTCTTTTGTTCTTCCACTTGGAAGAAAGTCAGAATAAGAAATTAAAATGATGATGTTAAGAAGAATAGTGCAGTAAAATGAAATGTCTCTTCAAAGTTTATCCTTTTTTACAACGAATGAAACTATTTTGTATTTGGTAAATATTTAATCCAATTTTCTTTCGTGTTTCATCTCTTCTATAAGGTTTTTTGAAGCTTATAAAAGATCCATTAACTTTGTTTTATCGGAAGTTCTATCTACTGCCTGCATAAAAATGTTTTTCATATCTTCACTCAAGTGAGATGCTTCAGGAGGTAATGGGAAAAACAATTTTTATAAATTTCCATTGAAAAGAACCTCTACGTGTCCTGTATTCTTTCCAAAATATTTCCAAGAAAGTTTGAATTCCTGCTTTTTCTGTATCTTTGGATCAACGCCTTCAATTCCAGCTGTAGGACCAAAAGTAGTTAGCTTATTAATATTCTTTTTGAAAAAAGAAAATCCTTCTTTGAATGCATCTAAGCCAAAATCTCCTATTTACTCAAGGATATCCAAACCAAAGAATCCTCCTTTCTTTTTTCTATCTTACTCAATTTCAGGAATTTCATCAAGCATTGCTTTATTTTATGGATCATTTTCTTCTTTAAATCTTCTTAGCAAGAAATAAGCATAGAAGCCAGCTTCAATTATAGTACAATCTTTTATTTTTTTAATTTTAGTCTCTTCAGATTAATCATTAGGATCAAAGTCTTCGGCATCGTTTTAATATTCATTAAATCCTTTTGCTCCATATTGTTCTTTTCTGTACAAAACCATGTAGTTATTATAAATATTAGTCAAGTTGGCTTTTAAAATATCTATTGGAATTGCTCTTATCATTCTTGTAAGAATGTAATTGTCATTTCTACCTTCAAGCAAGCTGAGAATTGTATTTAAGCATGCCAATTTTATTCTAGCCAATCGCCATCCACTTATATATTAGATTTCCAGATTCTTTTATTCTTGCTCTATAAAGAAGATGTCTTGTATATGCTTTGCTTCCTCAAACCTTTCTAAAGGTTCATCAAGCTCATTGAAGCATAATAAAGAAGAAGCTATTTCAAGAAATTTTCCATCTACTAGAGCTATTTGATTTTCTGAACATGGGCCTTGAATTAACTCCGTAAGTGTATTGTAGCATTACATAATTCTTTGGTAGTTTACTTAAAACATCCTTCTCTACTCCTCAGCAAGTTGCTATACACATTTGTTTACTAAATCGTAGTTCCTTCTAGAGTTTTCTTAATGTCTTATGTAATTCTATAAGGTTAAATTATGATTCTCGCAAAGTTACTGAAGTACTTGAAGTGTGATCGTTACTTTATCTCTTTATCCTTTATAAAGCTGCTTCTTTGGCACTTCTTTTGGCGTTGTTTTCTCTTTTAAATTGCAGATTTCCTCATGAAGGATGTTGAATAATCTTTAGAAGAAAATTTCTGAACTTGGATCAGTTTTAAAGTAGTTAATAAATGATTCTTAAACTTAGCTGTTACCTTCTTTTAGCATTTTCTAAGAAAACAAAAGAAGCTCTACAAAAATTTCGTCATCAAGATTAATGTTGCACATTAAGGTTAAAGCTACTTTTGGCGCTCCTAAATTATTCAAAAGCTCTTAACTTTTTGTTATGACATTATCTGGATTGCCATCATCTTAAATGAAGTTTCCAATTAACCTGATAACTTCAATTGTAGTATTTTTTTAGAAAGAGTTTTATTTATAGTGTGAAATGAAGCCAATTAGTTTCTTTGAAATATCTAAAAAGCTTATTTTTTCCTTGGCTATTTGAATATCTAGTTATTCCACTTATTAGAAAGAATCTTTTAAAGTGGTGGTTTCTATATCAATAGCATGCTTAATTTTCAAATGATTCTGGATATGTAGGATAAATTCATTTCACTTCTACTGTAAATTTCCTTCTACTGAAACTGAAAACCTCCTTTATCTAATGCTCTATCTTATCTTTGATGGAGAAATTGCTCTTTTTTCTTTTTCTTCTTCGGTTTTCAAGAATAGATAATCTATATTAGCGTATTAGCAAAAGCTATCCATTATCTTGATGTATCTTTTAGAGACAACTATATCTTTGAACTTTATAGCCTTTTCTTAAATTATAATTTAGAACTTTTTTATGATTTCTTAATCTTGGGAGTCAATTAGCTCATCTGAAAGGCTTTACGATCTTATATCATAATGTTACAATAGCTAACATAGCTCGAATAAATATAGAGCAAAGTCTTAACATATATAATCAACTTCAATTAACCTTTTTGCCTCTTAATCAATTAAGTTAATCAAATTGCTGTTTTCGAACAACTCATCTACTGGTTTTTCTGCTTGAATGTATATATCAAACAAAAATCGTACAAGAGGTCTCTTTAGCAATTCTATTTTATACTCTATAGATTCTTGATTCTTAATCTCTTAGTTAAAGCAGTCTTTGTAATTTAGTATGTTAAAGATCGAAAATAGAGGAATTATTTTTTAGCACTTGAGCTCACTTAGATAAAGTCTGCTCTTTCCTTTACAACATAGACATAGAATTTCGATTATTTCAGCGTGATAATAAAATGGCTCGTCATAGTATTTCATAGTAATGGATTCATTTTCTGGATTTGAAAGTTAGAAATCAAAAACACACTCGATATTAGATTAATCTTAGTTGAGATACATAACTTTTGTACTTCACTAAGAATCACTCAATACTTTTAAAACCATTATTTATATTTCCAGAATATTTATATCGTCACATATCATAATTGTCTTAAAAAACTACAAATACTTTACTTTACGTCCCTACTGGCATATAAGCTTGCAAAATTCTTCTAATTATTCTTTTGTAATTGACTTTATAAGTTTTATATTGTTACGATAGATTTCGCATATAAGTGAAATCTGATGAAGATCTATGTGAAGGTTCTGCTTTAGAATATGTAAATATTAGAAAAGTTTGTTCTGATTATGTTCGTTATTCATTACTAAGAGAGTCAATATATCATAGATTTTTGCAAATAATCCTATAATTTAACCAAGCTTCTCTGTATCCTTAATTTCGTTTTCGTTCATTTCATTTTCCTTATTTTCTTTTTCCTTTATTTGTTTCACAATCTATTCAAGAATATGAATTCCATCTTTGATCATCTCTACTAGTAGTTATAGAAAACCTAAATTTCTAAGCATTATTTGTCGCATTTCTGACGGAACTTTTTGTGACTTACGCGTAATTTCTACTTGTTAATTTTCATATTTAATTTCTGAATCTTAGAATAGTACCTTTTCTAGTTATTCAAAGAGAATTAGTGTATCTTCAAATTTCTTTTAATTGGCTTTTCTTTTATACTGATTGGAATCCCACCAATTAAGCCAGATTTCAATTTATTCTGCTAACCTTTTGAGGCTTATATAAGCATCTTCTTTTAGCCATTTAAAAAGTTTAATATCTTCATCCTCAAAAAGAACTTAAGCTTTGCATAAAGAGTGTATTAATTAATCTCTTTAGCTAAACATACTTATAATTAAGGTTAGTATTTCATTTTATAAAGTTAGGTTGTTTTCTTTATAAAATGAATGAATAAGTCTTGTCAACACAACTTTTTAAGATTCCTTCATTTTCATTATTTAATCGAAGTCCAAAATTTCTGGTTCAAAGTTGATTATTTTTTATCAATTTTTTATGATCATGTCTTATTATGGCCCTTCTTCTTTCTTGTTGAAAATATTTACTAAATTAATGAGTTTTCCTGCTTTCTTTCCTATATCAAAAATTTATTTTCCCATATCTTCTAGCACGTTTTTGTTTTCTTTTGACTAAAAAAGTCCATTTTGCATAACAGGAGGTAGAATTTCAGTAACATCGAACTCTTAGGTTATTAATTTAACCTTTTGCTTCCATCATTCAATAGCATTAGAAACAAGATAGTCATTTCTTCTCTTCATAGCAAATTAGAGCATAGCACAAATCTCAAGCTTTACTAGGAGTTCATAGTCTTAACTTAAAGTCATTTAGTTAAATGTTAGCGGACTCACTATATTATTAATAAGATTTTAGACTCCAATGCTATCTTTATAGATTGGATCATTCAACTAACTTGATTCTTCACATTAGAAGAAAAAGTTTTTTCTAATAGGTCTAGAGGTTTCTATCTTTGCCGATTTAATGCTTTTTAGCAATTCATCATTTTATAATATCATTTGAGCTATGCCTTACTTGAACTGCGTAAACATTTAACGAAATTTGTTTGGATCTCTTTTATTTTCTTCTTTTATGGAACTACCACTAAGTTCTAATAAGGGAAAAATTGCCTTTATCAACTTTGCCATATCACTTTAATGTGGTTATTAGTCTAAATCATTAAATTTGAACTGTTTTCCTTAAACATCAGAATCAAAAAGTTTGAATTTAGCCATTTTATGAGCCATTTTAACAATATCTAATGTTAGGCAAGTATATTCAGGAGATAAGTAGTTATCTTGTTCATTTTAAGCCTAATTGATCTCTTCAATAGGAGTTATTTTTTTCTTTTTAAAGAAATTAAACTTATTAATTGTGCTCAGTACAACGCTTTGCCTTTTTTTTGGTGAATTTTACTGCTATTCTTTTGCATACAACGATATTAAATATTTTATTATTTTTTTCTTCATTTTCTGAATATCTCTCATTGATTTAGGCTATGCAGTATCTTGTTCTTCTAGTAATTAAGATTCAGAGGATTGATATTAAACCTCTTGTTCCTAAGCTTAATGCTATATATATTTCGTTATCAAACCTTTCTAGAACAATTGAACAGGTTTCTTGTTAAGTGCTGTATTTTTGTATTCTTTGGCTTTTATTTCTGTTGGACTATAAATTTCTGAGCTACTTTATTCACTATCAGTGTTTTATTTTTACTCGTATCTTTCTGAATTCTCTTTTGTTGGAATAGCTTCTGCATTAATATTTTTCAAATTATTTTCTAAAGGTTACTTTTAATTATTTTAGAATATTAATTTGTATACGTTCTCATCATTATGTAGCTCATAGAAAATCTATCTCTGCTTCTATAAATGCTTCATTTATTCTTCAGGATTTATTTCCAGTCCTATTCTGCAGTACTCAGGAATCTTAATTGCTATTCTAGGTTCAGTATCTATATATATGTTGAGAAGGAGTCTAGCGAATGCAGCTCTAACCTCTAAAAAGTGAATAATTACCTTTAGAAAGTTTTTCGTTTCAGATGTTCTTAAATAGAATGTACAGAGGGAATCATTACATGATTGTCTCTTTGCAAATATAATTCCTGCTTTAGCAAAGTGCTGCGAAGACATCTAGCATAACAGTGAAATACTATATCTCATCATAAAATTTTCTCCTTTCTTATCCAAAGAAGCATTAATCTAAGTCAATTTTTATTTCTCCTACCTGGTATGGATTTTCTTTAACAAAGATGATTATTTTATCTTAAGAGTTTCTAAATTAGCGCTTACATTTCAAGATGAATTAATATTTTTTTGTTTATGCGTCCTCCAAAAATTTCCTTATGAATGAGCTCTTGATTAACTGTAATTCCTTTATCACGACAAGCACACACACAACTTAGGAATTTCATAACTTGTGGCTTTCTCTGGTTACTCCTTTTTATATTTTCAATATAATATTCAATTGTATTTAGTTTATCTTGCATAGGTATTTACTCTTTCGATCTGTCTAACTTATGTAAATCAAGTAGCAAAGGTTCGTTATCTTTCAAAATTGACATCAAACATCTTGTAACTCCAAGATTATATCCTACCATAGACCTGAATATATGGAAATATTTAAAAGCATAACGATTATTTTCAGTATTATTTTAACAAATTGCTGTAATAAGAGAATAAATTTGCTTGATTATCTCCTCAACTTTTTAAAGACATTCTAGTTTATTTGATAATTTGTTTTGATTTCCTCTTAGTAACTTTTTTAGATTTTCATACTTAGATTAGCTTCTCTTTTCTATTAATAATTATCTTTAGAACTATATTTTGTCTTCACTTGATTCAGTTATTTAATTTCTTTCACTTTTCAAATATTTTTGGAGATTTGACAAATCTTTTAGCTAAAAAACTCCTCCAAAAGATTTTTTCAACATTTCAACTAAGATTTCAATAAAATACTGCTCTTTTAGAACTTTTTATCTTTAGGAACTAGGTTCTCCAAATTGAAAATCAGGCTAAATTTTGCCATTCATTTTGTTTTTGCAAAATTCTTCTAAAAGTTTAAGACACCTTAATACTAGTTCCATAATCTATTTAAATCGTTAAGGCTTCTCATAAGAATCTTCAGTGCTTACTATTTCAACATACTTGTATAGTACTGGAGCACAATTAATCAAAAACAAAGTTTCCCAAACTTCATCATCTTTTGCTTTAGAAACTTTGAAGACATCTTCGTCAGTTACTTCTTAAATTAGTCCTGGTGTAATTTCTTCACTAGTGGTTTCACTAAGCATAATTTTCTAGAAATTTTCTTCTTGGTACTTAATTCGTTCTGCATGTAAAAATTCTTTTGAATCAACATGCTATAGCTTTATGTACTCATCTCTATCTACATATTAATCTTCCTGCTCTTTTTCAAGTGGAATAAACCACCAAAGAGTGCTTTCATCTCTACTTTAAACTGTTTTTAGTTATGTAAGCTTCTAACCTTTTAATGTTCTAACAATATTCTAGTTGAATTTTTTTAATCCCTCATATTCTTTTTGTTTCACAACTGCGAGATATTTTCCTGTTGATAAATGTCTTATTCTAAAAGGCACTTTCCATCCTATTGATCCACCTCTAAAAATATTAGC
The DNA here is from genome assembly GCA_946699065.1 of Loxodes magnus. Lineage (NCBI taxonomy): Eukaryota > Ciliophora > Karyorelictea > Loxodida > Loxodidae > Loxodes > Loxodes magnus. The sequence goes on along the minus strand of CAMPDV010000025.1, from coordinate 663,147 downwards.
TGATTCAATTCTCCAGATTCCATTGGTATCTTAATTAAGCTTACTGAATCTAATTTTGCTGATAGTTTCATTTTATTTTTGTTTTTCTTAAATTTGTTTTTCAATTGACTAACTCACGCTAATCAACTTTCTTTCAGATTTCTAATTCTCATTTTCATTTTCTGATTCTTCTTATGATGAGATTTCGTTTCCTTCAAGAATCTGATTTTTAAGTTGTTCAATTGAAAGATAACAGTTGATCTCTTCAGCATGCTAAATCCAAATACAGTCTCCGATTTTCATGGTAGTGCTATTCTCTTTCATGTAAGGTGAAAATATATTAATTTTCCATTCAGTTTTCTAATCTAAGGAAATGTTGATTTCCCTTTAGTTTTTTTAAGCATCATCTTATTTAAACAATGACTTCTTTAGTATTCCTAATGCAGGCTTTTCTAAACCTTAAAATGAACAGTGAATGTAAGAGTCTTTATTTATCTTTTTCACGCTAGTAACTATGTTAACAGTGTCTCCATCTTTTATTCACCCATCTCCATCTTGTTAAAAGCGATAATTAGCAACAATCCTAAACTATGATTGCTCGCTTCCATAGTCTTATAGCGCTAATTTAAAACTATCTTTTTCAAAGTCAGATGTTTCATCTGGAAAAACAGTTAAATATTTCTGAGAAGAGATATGAATTAATTAGATACCTGCTCCGTATTTAATGGGCTAATTCTTCAATTTAGTGTAATTATCAGTATTTGTCTTCATTTCACCTGAAAGTACTTCTTCTTTCTAGATGATATCGTTTTATATCTTTTTTCATTCTTCTTCCTTTTATTGTATCTCTCTTTATGTGTTATTCTGATCTTCTTATCTTTGCTGCATTTCTTTCAGTATTTACTTCTGCTCTTCTTCTTTTATTTCATAAATTTCCTTTATCTGCTTTAGAATTCCGCTTTATATAGTATATTAGCACTGGGGTACTATTATGAAAACACAACTATGAAAATCAAGTGGATTGTGAGAATCATAGTTTCAGCCTTCTAAACGAAGAGAAGTATCAATAAATCCTTCAGAGTAAGCAAACATTTCCTTTTTGCCCAAAGTTATGTAGCTTCCATATCTTATCACTCTTTCCATTTCAATTATATAGTCGAAACTGATTTTATACTCTATTCAAATATTTTATCTTTACATCAAATTACCTTATTATCGTTAAAGTTCGAGCGTCTCGCTAACTTTAGCAAATATTAGTTTTAATTTGTAGCGTACGGCGCTAAGTTAGAAACAGTATTGAGGAAGAATTAGCTAAAATAATGAAATAAAGCAATTCTAAGAAAATTGATACTTAGCTTATAAGTGAATACTTCCTTTAGCTTCTAAAAGGAATTTTATTGATCGTATCTACCTAATTAAGTTACTTTATTTAGGATATTAAGTAAGAGTGAAATCAATCTAAATGTATAATCTTTAAGTCTAACTATACAAAGAGTTCAGCTTATGCATGCAAATTACTCTAGAAAACCTAGATAAATCTAGTTACATCTAATAATAATAAATTGGTATATTAAGTAAATAATAAAAAGTTAATTTTAGATAACATTAATTAAGCTTCATCAACAATGTAATTTACTAAGATTCAACTATATTTTATTATATCTAAGTTATAGGATAATCAGCTAGCAAATACATTCTCATTCTTTTAATGTTAGTTGTAATTAGATAATTAAGTTCCTAATATTTAGCTTTTATTAATAAGCTTATTAAATACATTCAAAGGTATTATTATTTAAGGTAATGATGTTTGAATAGTAATAGAAAAAGCTTATTTAAATAGTAAAAAGGAAAATATAACTATTGCATTTTGCTAAATTTTTAGTTATTTTACAACTTTTTTGTATTAAAATAATACTTGACTAAAGAAAAAATAAAAGACTAAGATAACTATTAATTAGCTAGTAATCTAGATAAGCATTAAAGGATACTAATATATTTAGTAATTATATATAGAATCAGATAAATCATATTAATATTTAAGTGTAAGTTAATATTACGTATTCTATCTATTCTAATAATTTAAAAGACTTCAGATTTATAAACTTAAATGAAATAATTTCTACATTCTAAATTGATTAAGTTAGATTTCTATAAGCTTTAATATAATATTAGGATATTAAAAATATTCCTATTTTATCTTACAATCAAATCTGCTTTTTATACTTAATACTTAGAACTTATTATTAATGAGGTAAAAACTAAGCCTTATATAATTATAAGGGAATTATATCTTTGATTATTTTATTTTTAGTTTTTAAAGTAAAACATAATATTATAAAGACTTATAAACAATATCTTTCATAATTTAGATAAAAAGATTGAAGCTTATCAATAATTTAAAATTACAGTTTTTTTTAATTTTATATACTAATTAAACAAATAAAATACCAACTATGTACCTTTAAATAGAAAATTATGAATTAGAAGTAAACACAGTTCTATTTACGAGTTATTATCATTTAATTACTACTTATATCATTTTGAGAAATAACAAAATTAGCATTATATGAACTATAAATTTTTCTTATACTAAAGCTATTATGATTGATTATTAGTTTCATATAGTTTGCTATTTATATAAATTGAATGCTTTATTTATTATTCTATTAAATTAATACACTAAGTGCTACTATAAATGCTTTGAAATATTTAAAATAATTAAGATTTATAAGTTAAATAAAATACTAAAAATATCATTATTCTTTTACAAATTATTCTAATTGTTGCTCATTAAACTTCATATAATATCAGAACCTAAATATCTTGCTGTAAATTCTTAAAAATAAATAGAGTATTTATTCACCAATATTACTTGTATCAAAATATGCTATTTATCATCATAATTTTGCTTTGTTTTTATTTTTCTTTTATGGATAAAGACTTGCATCTGCGTATTTATATAGAAAAGATTGAGTATTAATAAGCTTTTAAAATATTATATACAACTATATTTATTTTTTCTGTATTTATTGAATATTACTCTATTTTAAATTTAATTACTTTTAAATCTAATTTAATTTAATTTTGTGATTCATTTTAAATTTTAATATTTCTAGTTGTCTATATTTTTTAATTATTCTCATTTATTTAAACTCTCATATATGCACATTGAAATCTGTTTAGATTCACAGAACTTAGTCTTTTATGAGAGATTTATTATTTAATTTAAGTTTGCCATTATATTTTTGTTTGATATTTTTTATTGCTTTTATCAATAAAATTTAATCTTATAATTAAGAAATATAATCATTAAAAGGTTTTTTCTTCTTAAGATTTGCTTAATAAATTCCAAAACTTATTTAAAATATAGTATCTTCTATTCTCATAATATATGGCTAAATATGAAAAATAAATTTATGCTTTCTATAAGCATTTTTAAAATAGTTAAGTTTAGTTATAGATTTATTATACAATTTAACATTTATTTGATTATTTTTAGTTATATAAGCTTAGTTAAACTTTTATAGTATAGATTTTAATTAAAAATTACTCCTTTAATCCCTTTTATGAAATTACGCTTGAATTGCTTAAATTTTATTTAGAGATAAGTATTTTTCTATTAATCTTAAATATTCTTGTCAGATTTTATCGCTGTTTAATAAATTAAATGATGTTTATAATTAATACCTTTCTTAGCAAAAACATGTATTTTATAAAGATTCTTCTAGGATAGCCATTATAAGTCTTTAGTACTTTTAAATATCCATTCTTGTTTATTATAAACATTTCATTTAATTTAAGCTGGTAAGCAAATAAGCTCTTGATTATAGAAGAATATGTTTATTATTTAGTTTGCCTATTTGTAATAATGATTGAAATTAATTACATACAGCTTGTACTATATAGTTTGGTATTGGAATTATATAGATTTAATAGCTTATACTTATTATTTAGCTTTTATTATTTATTCTTAAAACATAACCTTACTAAAGATAGATTTGGAATGCTTATTAGTCTGATTACTTTAATATTTAGATTGTTAAACATACAAATTTTATAGTTATTATATTTATATAGCAACTAAACTATTGCTAAATTAAAGGAATAAGCAATTTGCAAATAATTTAGTTTAGTTATGGTTAGTTTTAAGCTATTCTGTTGAACAATATTACTATTTTATCTTACTATTGATTCCATTAGCGAAAGAAATAAGGACTTAAAGTTTCATATGATAAAGAGCATTTAATTTCTTTCAATTGATAGATAGTGAAATAGTTATTGGTTGTAGGAGTTAATTTAATTTAGTAATAAAGGAATAAAATAAGATAGTTAAGAAAATGATATTTAATAGGCTTCATTATTTGTTTTTATTATTTATAGCTCAAGTCTTATTTTTCATATGAATTAACTAGGAATTACTTTTCCCTTTTAAGGGAGAACATTAAGGAATTTCAAATAAAACTTAGCAGTTTCTATCCAAATAAAAATCATAACATTCAAGTATTTTGTATTAAATAGATGCTTTTCCTAAGGGGGATAATTTGAAATGTGATTAAGATATTTCTTGACAAGTGTAAAGTGCAAATTACTCATCCCTTGATTTCCCTGAATTGACATTGTCGTTATGAATATTCATAAAGAACAATCTTATAAATGAAACTATAGGACTATTTGGAAATAAGTTTGTTGGTGATTTGTAACTAAAGCTGTATGATTATTGAGGATATTCATGCTATATAGAAAATGATTAGATTGTAATTGAAATTGGCAGTGACTTAGGCTCTGAAAAGATATACACGAATTTGAATAAGATTTAAAGAAAAGCTTGATATTTATTGTAAATAACTCTAACTTCTATAGAATCTAAGTATAAGTAGCATCTACAGCTTATTGCTAATAACCAGCTTATTATACTTAAGGAAGGAATATATCGATTGAGATAGACTGGCAGATAATTCAGGCTTGGTGCTAATACTGTGGGAAGAGGGAAATTTTCTCGTTTATATGGAGTTAAATTTACAACTATGAAAACAGACCACCATCTAGAAGGCTTTATAGATAATTTTTACGCTATAAATAAGATACTAAGTAGCCAATAGTTAAGTTGAATCTCAGAAGGTAAATATTAGTATCTTAGTTAAGCATTTTTTACTGACTTTTCGTTTATCATCGATTCAATTTGAATTCCTTCTTAAAGCTGAATCAATTTAACATATACAGATGTCTATTTAATTAGATAAAACCTAACAGATCCTAGAAAAAATTTCATAATAACAGACAAAAATTAAGATGAAAACTTATTTGCAGACAATTTATGATAAATGGGCTTAAATAAGACAGAAATCCACACTATTCGAAGAAATATAATAGAAGGAGGAGCTTATAAGTGAGGAAAGAGATTATATAATGATACAGTTAATTAAAAAATAAAGGAAGAATATAAACGAGGAATGCTGCAATTTGATAGTTTTAAGAAAATTCTAAAAGAGTTATTTTTTATCCCTATAACAATGACAGTTTATAAGAAAGTAAATTTACTCAATAAAGTTTTCCTCTCATTCGTAGAAGCACAAAAAGTTAAAGAAACTGTTTTTGTAATAACTCAAGATAAAAATGAGTCAGATACCTTCTTCTTAATATAAAAATATAAGGCTAAACTTAATATTATTCATATGTACTGCCCTGAACATAACTTCGAATAGTCAGATGAATTGGATAAAATATAATATGGAACAATCAGATCTTCATTTTGTAAACTATTCAATTTAAGATTCGCTTTCGAATGACTAAATTCTGAGGCAGTTGTTATAACAGATGATGATGTGGTATTTTAGTTTGACTTTTATATTTATACTTTATATGCTTTTGATTAATTCCTGAATGATACCTAGTATGGAAAATAAATAGCAGCTGTTAAATATTATACGAAAACTAGAAATGTTGAAGGTGGCCTTAATAAATATTTCTCATTCAAAATTAAAAACCCCATTGGATGAACCGAATATTTGTTTCCTAAGTATGCATGGCCTGACCTTCAATAAAGCTGATTTCCAATAGATTGATTAAGACATATCACAAAGTATATGAAGAATTATGCACGAAAAAAATATCTAGAGCCAGTTATGCCTAGATCTATGAATAAAGGAGATAATAACACTGAATCTGTTCATTTAACTAACAGAAGCATGTGAACACATTAAAATTTTAGATTTCTTCCTTCTACTTCAAGACTAAAGTATAGAATGCGTGATGGCTTATATAGTGAATATTATTTATTGCAAGGGTTTGATTGATAAGGCTAATCTTATAATGTATATAATAAAGCTTATATTAAGTTAATATCTTTTATCATTTATTCCTATTATTAAACTGCTTCAAAAGCTTCTCCTATTAATCTACATTCTAATACAATTTTAAGCTTAGATAATAATTAAGATTCTATCTAAAGAACTATTAATAAGAATTTAATAAATTAATTATAAGGTTCCAATATTCAATTTATTAGAAAGATACCAATATAAAGGAAAGAACATTAACTTTCTAGAGTAGGTTTAAAATAAAATAGCTTTAGTAAAATTAATTAAAGAAATAATAAAATAGCAAATTTAAGTTAGAATTAAAGCTTTATCTATCAATCTTTATTACTAATATTCTAATTAATTAATAGTTCAAGGTTTGAAAAATAGCTTTCACTAGTTTAATAAATTTATTGAATTCCTATCAAATTTAATCTTAGTTGAATTAGAATAAGATATACAGTTACTTGATTAAATACTTAAAATTAACAAAGTTAGTTTATTTATTTTATGTTTAGTTATTATTTTATTATTACACTACTAAAATTAATTATTTAGGTTACTAATATTATACTGTAATGTACTTATTTTCAATTGTCTATTGCATTCTACTCTATAGAATAAATGATATGGCAGACTTTATTTAATTTACTTATTGATAAAGTCAAATAGAAAAATGACTGTATTAGTTTATTTAACTAGCATAATATAAATATTTTAAAACATCCTAAATTAGTCTTAAGGATAATATGATCAATTTTATCGATTGCTTGAAAGTAGTTCGTACTATACTTTAAAATTTTATTCTAAATTCCAAATCTATAAATAAGAAAAAGGAACGCATTAATTTAATTTAATGGAAGCAAAGAAAAAAGATAAATCATTAATTATAGAAATTAAACATAACAAAGCAATTTAAAAGTGCTGTTTCAAGATTTCTTCTTATTTTCTTCAATTTTGTCAAGTAAATTAATGGTTTCTGTTGCCAGCTCTTCTAAAACCATGTCAGCTAAATCTATTTTTACCTATGCTTCTTCATATGAGTAATCCACCCAATTTTCTTCTTGTTCTCTAATTTCATAGGCACACATGATAGCTAGTCTGTCATTTTTCATTGCTTCTACCCAGTCTATCTTTGGAATGTTAGAATTTTCTAAAAGTTTAGCATACATTTTGGAAATTATTTTTGTTTATGGTAATTTTCCCGCTTGAATTTGGTTCCATTAAACCATTTAATTCAGAACTTTTTCCTTTATTTGATTGAGATTAGGTGGTTTAGGATGTGTAATTGGATTTTTTCTATCCCAAGGTAACGGAGCTCCTTTCAGTCCAAAAGGTCTAATATAATTGGCCAAAACTTCGTCGAGTGAGTCGAACATAATTTAATTTATATAAGATTCAAACTACTTTATATACTCATTTTCTTAATTAGATTTCTCTTCTAACTGCTATTAGTAAACAATAAAGAGCTACTACGGTAAAATTTTCGGTTATTGATACAGGATTAAAGACTATAAATCAACAGATCCTATGTCACTGTTATGAATAATGCCTAAAATATCAAAGGGATCTTTCTCATATGGTGATAGGATTTTAGCTTAAAGATCTTATGGTCATGATTAAATGATTTCGAATATTCCATTAACATAATTTCTGATCAATTATTCTTAATCCTTTAATTACATCTTTGGAATAATAATTTTTTCCTTTTAAGATTATAATTCATTTTCTTATTAACCGTTTTTTGCCTCACTATTTTAATTCATTTAGCTTTATTCAATTTTGCATTTTGCGACTAATTAAAAGCATTCTTATAACAGCAGTTTCTCCAAATAATTCAATATATTTTCTCCAAGTTACTTGTCATTTTAATTAATTTATGAATTAATATCTTCTTTCTAACTTATCTGATTAACCCTTTGAGTCTAAATAATTTACTTTGCTTTTAGGATATTTTAATATTCGCTAATAGTTTAAGCTATCAATTCCTTAATGATTTAATCAGAAATTATATCAGAAATTTCATTATTTTTCTTCTATTTTTATATATCCTTTTAACCACCTTCTTTTAGAGCTATTTTTTGAATTAATTTTGGTGAGGATAATTCGAAAAACCATTCGATAACGCTTCAGTCTTTATTTGCTTCCACATCGCTTCTATCACTCTCAAAGCTATGGCTATGTGCTATTTCTTATTTATGCTAGTTTTTATTTAAGCTGTTCATTTATAATTTTGATTGTTTAATATTACAGCTTGAAAGTATAACATTCTCTGATGATTACTCGAAATCTTCTGAATAGTCAGTTTCTATATCTTAAGAACGCGTATTTTATTTCTTCGTTTCTTCTATTATTTTTTCTAATTATTGCTAGATTTGCTCTCCAGTCTGTCCTAGAGATGTTATTTTACTTTTATCACTTTCTAGTAAACTACTATAATCACTTTATAAGCTTTGATCATACTTTTCTTATTCTGATTAATATCTGTATTTTTTTACAGGTTATCCTAGGAATGAAGGATTGGATTCATAAATTTCCTCTTATATTTCTTCTTCTTTTTCTTCATTTTATTTTCTTTGAACGGAATTAATTTAATCTTAACGATCTCCTTCTTATAGCTTTTCTATCTATGTTGCATTTTTCTTTTATGCAGAATTATCTTCTTAAGGTTTTTAAATATTTTAAACTTCCTGCTGAAATATAGTTTTTGCTTCCTTTTGTTATTATTAGTTAGCTTACTTTTCTTTAATTTACTCTTGATTTGCAAAGTTTCCTAATCCTTAATTTCTTAAACTATTTTCGAAAAGAGAGCTTTCAAAAGCACTTGCTTAAGAAATATGCATTTAAAAGTTTGGAGGATCAAGCTAAGCACTTTCATATGTTTGACTATATTCATAGTCCTACTCACTCTCTTCCTTTATAGATTGACCTGCTTCTGATTCTTATACAGACTCACTTCCTTCTGAAATATTTTGTAAAGTTTCAAATTTTTGATTGTGAGCATTTTTAGTAGCTTAAAAACCTGGTTAAGGTTCTTTATTTTTGGTTTATTAGGTTTAAGAAATAATAATATTCTCCTACTAGGGAACAAATGTGAGACTAAAATTATTTTGTTTTTATTCTTCCTATTAATTTTAATTTTATGCTAAAGTTTATTGTAATTAAGAATTAAAAGAATCTTTATCTTTATCTTTTTATTTTTATTTTGTTTACTGTACATATTAGCTCTATGTATTTATATCTTGCTCATTTTCAAGGAATTCTTATTTACTATTCTTTGATTTTTCGATCTATGAAATTTAATCTATAAAAAATTTTTAATTCTAATTTTGATTATAGAGAATCAAATCTTTTTATGCTTATTATTCCTACTGTGATTTTCTTCCTTTCTATTATTCTTCTTTTACTTCATTCAAACCTTCAGATGAATACTCGTTAATCTCTTTAATTTAATCTCCTTATTCTGTACTTTTTTGAGTTTTTTATGTTTCTTGCTGATTATCACTAGAACTGAATTGATCAAAACTTTCTTAGTCATATATACTTTCTTAATCTTAATTTTTTTCTTCTTATTACTCAAATTGATGTAATTCTTCTTATAGTTAAAACTAAATGTCTTCTTAACTAGACTATTCATCTGAAGAAGTTAATTTAAACTACTCTAACTAATATTCATATTTCTTTTGTAAATCGTAATTCTCAATTTTTTCTGAATACTTATTATCTTCTTTTTTATCTATTTTTTTTTATTCATTTTTTTTCTGCTAAAGGGATTATTCTTTTACAGGTTATGTTTTCTCTATCTCCTTTTATAAATTAGCTTTCTGATTTAAATTACTTTATTCAGCAATATTTTATTGAGCTTTAGTATTCTGCTTTTCATTTTTTTATTAGCTTATCACTTCTTACTCAAAAGGACTATTAAGTTGGGGATGTTTCTGAGGTATTAATTATTATCGTTACTATTATTATTAAACTTAAGTTTATTTTAAATCTTTCTGATTTTTTTATTCATTTTCTTCATTTTAACGCTTTTTGCTAACAAAATTATCCATCTTGTTCTGTTTCTAGTCTTATTCCTATTGATTTAAAGATACATCTTATTTTTACTATAAATAGAGTTATTAATTAGTGCTTTATATTTGTTTTTAGCTTTCAGTTTATTGATTCTTTACCAAAGCTCTTTCTTTTATATTAGAAGACTCATTAACTTATTATTCATTTTATGTATATTATTTACTCTCTTACTTCTAATTTGCTTTTTTAGAAAAGGTGTCCAGATTTAATTAAAAATCTGTAACTTGAATTTCTTTTAACTCTTCTTATTGCTTAAATTATGGTTTGCTGGGTTAATTTATATTTTAAGTATAATTATTTTCTTTTTGCTTTAATTTTTCTAAGTTCTTATTATCTGATACAGAACTTATCATTTCTTTTTAGCTTTCCTTCTTTTATTCTATATATGGTGTAACTTCATTTTCTTCTTTCTTTATTATTTGTAATTATTAAAAGCTAGTTAGAAACTGCTATTGAAAGGTTTAAAATTGATTCTATTAATTGCTAATTTAGTCTATAAGTTGCTGCTAATATTTTTGAACTTGATTTTGCTAGAAGTTGTTTAATTACTGTAAAAAAGAACCTGATATTTCCTGGAATTTGGATTCCAATTGCTCTTTTTCAAATTGAAGCAATTATTTTTATACTTCTGCTTCTATTAGTTTGTTTTTCTATTCTTCTTGTTGCTATAGGAGTCTTTACTTTTCTTCTAGCTTCTATTTCTCTGTCTTAAACTTTTCCTCTATTTTTTAGTTAATTTTATCAGATAATTAATTATCCTCACTCAACTGCTTTTTGTTCTTTAGCTAATTGCTTTCAGCTTACACTTATTCAAGTCTTGAGTTAATTGCTTCAATAAATTTATTAGTCACTTATACTAAAGCTTCTTATTGTTTGGCAAGCAAAGAAGAAGCCAAATTGTTAAATTTCTCTAGTTCTTCCTTTTTTTACTCATTGAACTTCTACTAAAGGATCATTTATTGTTGATACTAGCTTTCTAAATAGGATTATTTTTAGCTCATTAACCATTTTTAGTGCTCAGTGATGATTTATTGTAGTCTAAGTTCTTACTAATTTTATAAATTCATTAGCATTATATTATTTATAGTCTCAAGATTAATTTAGCCTTATTAAGGCTAATTTACTTATTAATCTAATTAATTTTAAATTTAAGAGTTATCTTGAGATTGCTTTTTAGGAGTTTCGTTTGTGTTTTATGTTAGATGAATAGATGGAGATGATTCACTCTTTTGCTCTTTTTTTTCATTAGTCTTTTGTTCAAACTAAAGCTTTTTAGTAATCTCACTGAGAGATTCTTCATTTTATATGCTCCTATTTTCTTCCTTTAAGCTTTGATTTTTGCTTAAATCTGGGCCAAAATCTTTGACAAGTTCAACATTTTAATTACTACTCTAATCTGGTATTAATTTTTTCTATTAATCACTTTGGGCGAATTAAGTCTATTTTTGCTAAGATTGTAAATTAACTTTATTTAATTACTCTTTTTGAAGGATTTACTAATTATTATTTTGAGACTTTTAGATAATTTAGGGAGATTGATAATTTTTATCTTATTGGGATTCATTTCTGCTCTATCTTTTAAATTCTTCTTATAAGGTATATTCTTTTTTATGTATTTCTCCTACTTATTATATATTTTAACTAGATGGTTAAGCATACTAAACATTTTAAATAGATTATTTTTTTTATTATGCACTACTTTCTTTAGCAAGCTGAACATTTTTATCTATTAATTCTTATTCTTTTTTCAATTAATTTACTTCAGTAATGTTTTTACTAAGATACTAATTCTTATTTTGTTCTTATTTTATTAACTACTTGCCTTCCTATTCCCTAGTAAATTAGTTCTTAACAGATTAATTTTCTTTTATATTTTACTGTTAGTTCTGCTTGTTTTTCTTATCTGATTACTCATTTGAGTTTGCAGTGATTTCTTGCTCACTAATTAAATATTTTTGAATCTTTTATTCAAGATTCTGAATAGATTTTTATTGCTTCTCTAGAGCAGGAATGATTTTTTGTGGAGTTTGAAGCTATGAAGAAAGAGAACTTTGATAATCTAATATTCCTTCGTACCAATCTTCATTCTAGTATTTTTCAGCATCTACACTTCTATCTTCTTCAATCTCACTTACTAGCGATTGCTAAAGGTAATTTTTCATTTCTTATTAGTATTTCTAAAATTGTTTTTCATGTTCAGAAATTATACTATTCTACCTTTGTCTTGCTAAAAATCCTCTAACTACTTTCTAAATTTTTATTGCATTCTGATGCTTTGCCATTTCAAGTTACTTCTTTCTTTGATCATTATCCATATTAAATTTTTGGAATTCTAATTTTCTTTGAATATTTTGTTATTGCTAAATTTACTCCATTTTAACTTCTTATTTTTGAGAAAGCGATCTGGTTTCCTGTTCCTTTTTTGGATCTTTTGATTAAGAGTATGATTTATAATACTATTCTTATTTAGTTTCTTTTTATTAAGAGAGAGGTATATTTATTTCTTCTTTCCTAGTCTCTTTTTATTAAGAAAATTACTTCTCATTTTTTTAATACAAAGGAGCCTCATTTAACTAAGGTTTAGCATTTTGCATCTTCTTTAAATTATCTCTCATCTCTCTTTATTTTTGCTAGTCAAGCAAAAGCTACTTTACTTATAACATTTTCTCCTAGAGTTCTGACATTTTCAACTTTAGTTGCTCTTTATTATGACTATTTTCGAACTAATTCAGTTTCTAGCTACTATTAATTAGCTTTTCGTTTTCTTCTATTTACTTGTTAATCTCTTAAACGAAATTTTACTTTTTAATGTAGTTTTCATTTTCAAACTTACTAATTTCTTTGAACTGATTTTCCTTTTATGGCTTTTCTTAATACCATTTTTACCCTGAATTTTAGGCTGATTTTCAATTATGCATTTAATTTACTTCTTAAGCTTTGGACAAATATTCGTAATCCTCTTAGTCTTGATTCTATAAATATGAATTATTTTATTTAATATCTGCGTATTTATCATAGTAATTTATTTTTTTTGCTTTAGGGTCCTAATTTTTAAACAAATTTTCATACATATCCTTTGAGCTTTTTTAAATCAAATGTTGCTTATCCTGATTTTCCTTCAAAAAAGCTTTTTTGTTTTAGAAAGTATCTGGAAGATCATTAATAAGGCATTTTATCTCTGAATCTGAACAGATTTATTCATATGCTTCTAAATTACGTAAAGGGCTGCTTTTTTATTGGACTTATTTATTTGATTGCTATTATACTTAGATTTATTTTTAAGGAGATTGCTTTTCAGTTTGTTTTATTTGATTTTTCTTGATTTTTTGCTCTAATTATTCCTTCAAAAACTACTGCATCTCTTCTATCTCTTTCTACCTTATTCTGTAGTTATCAATTTCCTTTTATTTATCTTTTAATTCTTGGTCTTTTTATTTAAAGTTTCTATTATCAGTATATTTTTACATGAAGCTGTCTGGTTAATTCCTTTGGTACTTAATTTCAGGAGAGTAATTTTAATTTCTAATTTTGCTTAACCCTTGATATTTGAAATCTTTACTTTTGTCCTAAGAGCTACTTTCATCTAAGCTTGGATCTAATTTATTATCTTCAACTACTAAGTTTATCAAGTTATCATCTTCATATCATTTTAAAGATTGATCAATATTTTCGCTCTAGTCTTTTGAGTGGAATGAACTTTATTAAGACTTAGGTCTTGGTACTTTTCTTCCACTTATTTTATCCTTTTCCTTGATATTTAGCAGGTTTTCGGTAATTTTATTTTTTTGGTTTCTCTGATCTAGTAAATATTTGGTTTCTTTGTTCTTTCTATCCAATTATGCAGGTTCCTTTATAGGTTTAGAATCTTTATATGTATAAGTTTTCTTTTTCTAGTTAAACTCTTAATTTAGTAAGTGCTAATAAATGTTCATTTTAGATTCCTCTCTTGATGAACTTCGATTAATTTAGTTGGAACTTCTTTTCTAAACTTCCCTCTATTTTTGCATTTTTTATTGTCTTGAATCTTCATAAATTTATTTCTAGTGTCTATCTTAGAGCTTAGACTAAGGAGGTTTCAAATTTGAGTAAGGTTCTTTCTAGTTTTATGTTTAAAATCCTTTTGGAGGAGAGCCTGATCTTTTAGCTCAGTTATTCTTTAATGGAGGCTTATTAGTTTTTTAAGAATTTTTTTTCTAGCTCTAGGCTTGCTTTTAGATTGGCTGCATTTTTTTAATTCTGTTACTTGCCTATGAACTCGATCGTGATTGGACTTTATAATGACTTGATTATTTTTTAGTTTAAGGAGACTATTCTCTACTAAACGACTTATTTTAATTTTAACTAACATAAGATTTATCTCTTTAGTTGCTTTAGTTGATATCATCATATTTGCTAATGAGGTAATCTCTTTGATAATCTCCTTTATAATAATACTATTATCTGTCCTAAGGTAAGTTCTTTTAGATTTTAGCATTCTTATCTATCCAATTCTTCTATTCTTTGCCATACCCTTAACTGATCTATCCAACTCCTTATTTATCTATTTTAAAATTTGAATATACTGGCTTCATTACTTACGGTGAATGTGTGCGTTCTGGCGAAATTGATGCACTCATTTTAAATTAAAAGGTATTAAATGAAAATAGTTGCCTTTAATTAATTATAATCCTATGAAATTATTACTAGCTCACTACTTCTACCATCATCTCACTCATCTACTATCTAATCTTTCCGTCTTTCGCCAAACACATAGACACTTACAAATTTAATCCTTTTCATTAGAAAATGTATAGTTAATAGAATGTTTAAGAGGGAGTGTAATAGATTATTAAGATAGTTATAGCGATATAGTGATATAGGAATATAGGACTTATACTTTTAAAAATTAAAGTAGAAGCTTATTTGATAAATACTTTATAGGGCTAAGAAGCTTTATATTATAAAACGCTATGAAATATTTAATTTATTCTACAACTTTAAATTAATGCTTTGCTTCATAGCTAGAGTTAAGAAATTAATATCAGAAGAAATTAGATTAAATTAGGAAACTAACTAGCATTATTTAGGTTAATATAACTAAATCCATAAAAACATTAAAGCAGACTATCATAGTGATGTTAAATTTAACTTTAATAAAGATTATTATAATTTAATAAGTTTAACTACCAAGCAAATTGAGCTAAATAATTATTATTTGATTATTCCTCTTTTTCTCTTAATTGTTTCAATAAAGCATTTAAGATCTATTCCTTGTGCAAAGTAACTATCTTATCTAATTAAATCAAACGATTAGCTAATAGACTTGCTTTATTTAACTCTACTTACTACTTATTACAAGTTCTTATAAGTTCTTATCCCTTAATCTAAATTTATTGCTCTAGAATAAGTTTGGCTAAAGCTGAGCTAATAAATATTAATACAATTGAAGATAAAATTTTTACCTTAATAATCATTTTATTCATAAGTCAGAATTAATAGAAAGCTAGCTAAAAAATAAATAATTAAGCTACCTTCAAATGCTATAAAGGTAGCTAAATTATACAAAGGAATAACTTTAAACGTATTTTAGCAGTGAAGATTTTAATGATTAGAACTTATATGGAAAGGAAGCAAAAGTTAAATGCATATGGTTACTCCTTAAATAATTTAGCATACTTTTGGTTTTTTAAGTTTTGAGATATTCTATATAGCAAATAAAGTAAATGATATTTGGTATCTTAGTTGTTTATATAATTATGCAGATTAAATAATTATTAGCTAGCCTTAATTAAAGCGAATCCAAAAGTATTAGAAGTTTAGCAAACTTGAATATTTAGTTATGTAAAACTGTTCTTAGTCTATAAATTAAAATGCTGAGATATTAAAAAAGTTTAATTTTAATTTAAAAGTAACTGCTTAATCTAAATTCCTTTATAGCTTTAGTTTTATTCATTATAATTAGTTCTAAGATTGCTTTTTAATTAACTAAGAATGTAAATAGAGTCATATTTATATAATTATATTTAGAACTTTAATAAGCTTGCTATATAAATACTTGCAAGATAAACGCTTTACTATATCAAAGGTAATTTAAAATAACTTATAAAATAATTATTCATATTTCTTGGATTTCTAACTAGTCCAAACCAAATCTTTCTTCAAATAGATTAAAAAATAAATTCTTCAAGGCAAGTATTATTTTTCTTGCTTCTAGATCATCTTCCATATCTTAAAAGAATTACATCATGCAATTCTTTAATTCATTGGCACTTTAAAATTCAGGTATATTAGATTCCACTTTACTAAAATGTAGTTTGTTAATTTAAGTTATTGAGATAAAATTTTCAGATTCCTTCAATTCTTCAATAATCTACTTCATTTTCTATTATAGGTTGTAATTTTTATCCTAATAGTCATCTTTAGAATTTTAGCTTTCCATCATTTTTTGGCTATCATAAGGAAATGTATCTATAAATCCCATGGTATTTTACTAGATTTATCTTTAAGAAAAATCCTCTTTTTCATTTCTTTCAGAGCTCAAAAGGATTTAGCTAGCTGTTTAGTTAAAGATAAAGGAGTTATTACGCTCAAATTTTAAGCTTTTTTGAGGCTAAGTTACATTATCTAAGTTGCTTTAGAATTATGTGATTTACTCCATTCTGCTAGGTAATACTTTTCTCTTTTGCATCCATTACTTTAATCTTTAGATAAATCGCTTTAAATTCTTAAAGAAGATAATGGCCATTGTAGTAAAGCAAAAAATTAAATTAACAAAAGTAAGGACATTGGAGATCATGATGATAGACATTCCAATTATGTAATATTGGCTCTTATTTATTAGAATCCTCTCGTTTTTCTCATAATCATACTGGCAGAAAAAAGCGTTAAGTATGAAAATTGTCATCAAGAGAATTTCATTAAAAATACTGAGAGCATTTTATCACTTATCTTAGAAAGGCTTAAATTTAGCAAGGTATATAATTTGAACAATGCAAGTAGTTGCTAGTATTGAAATTTATAACTAAGGTATAAATCTAAAGCACATTACAGCAATAGCTATTACAGATCTTCTTAGGAAAAATAAAGGATAAAACATCGTTGGTCACAATCCTTTATCTTGCTTAAACTCTTCAAAGAAAGTTAAATAAGTACTGAGAAATTTGTTTAGCTATACTTGAGGGATTTCTTATGATTTTTGCATACGATGAAACTTACAAATTTTAATAATCATGACTGTTAAAAATATAAACTAAATTAACTAATCTATAAAAACTTACCAAAGCTGCACTTGCAGAAAATGCGTTAATAAAAGAATAGAAGTCATCAGCTAATGGGTTTCTAAGTTGAAGAGCAGAGGCCATAGTAATTTATAAGCTACTTGTTATAACTGCTCTCAAAAAGGACGAATATTTAAATCTTTATTTCTGTTTTTTCAAAAAGGACATTCTTTTTCCTAAAAAGGGAATTAAAATACTAATAAAGCCAAAATTTATAACTAAGATTCCTATTTATAACATAGAAGCACTAGCTGATACGAAAAAGGTATATTCATAATATTGATACATGTTCAGATAATAATCACTAAATTTCTAATTAGATTTATCTGTTTAAAAGTTGTTTGATAAAGAGAAATCTAACTTAAGGAAGCTATTCAAGTTCTCGACATAAAATTCTTATAGAATATGTGGCTTATTAATGTCTAATATTCCATTTAATTTAATAAGCTCATCAAGGGCAGCGAAATGTCATATATTGGAAAATCCAGATCCTCTTCCAGTTGAAGATGCAATTCCTATAGTTGCTGATCCAGCTAATGTATATTGAGCAATTAATTCTATTTAACTAAGAATTTTGATAAATGATACTCCTGACGATCTCTTATTTAAATCATCAAAAGAATTATCATCATCATATTCTGGAATTTCTATTTCTTCTTCCTTTTATTTTCCAATATAATTGCTCCAGCATTCCATTTACTCTTCATCTAAGATTTGTAGAATTTGATTTCCTTAAGTTAACTAAAATCCTCTTATTTCTAGCTGGTATTTATAATCTAATAAAGCTCCTCCAAATTTTATAATTTACTTATAGTTTAAACCTTGCAAAGAAAAGTTAAAATTCCTTCAATAGCATTAAGCAGGAAAATCAAAACTAGAATAGCAGTATCTAGTTCCATGTTGAGTAAAAGTAGTAACAATAAAATGCCATATATTTCTATCATACCAAGGAACAGCAAAGCTAATCTAAATAAGCCTTTAGGATTAGATCTTAAGAATTCTATGAAAGTAATCTATTTCTATTGAAAGAAAAACAATCCCACCTTCACTTTCTATTTATAATATTCTAGCTGCTCCCTTTATTTCTTTTATCTTAAATCAGATAAAAACAGAAAAGTCTTTACTTTTAAGTTAATTAATTACTAAATATTATTCCAAGCTTTATTATAGTATCTATTCATTAGAAAACTCCATAATGCTTTTCGGGTTATTCTGCTATAGAGATTAGCTTAATGAAAATGAATAATCATAGATTGAACATGATTAATTCAAGGGTTTAGTATTTTAATTAACCGTCTCAGATAATTTTGAAATATTTACTGCTATGCATTATAAATCTACAAATGGATCTGCCTCATAACCTAAAGAACAAATACAGATTCCTGGATTTGGATCAATAGGATTATAAGATTTTTCCTTAGAGCAATTCTTTGCTTATTAAGGAAAATTTTAAACTTGAACTTGAGCAAATGAATATTTAATTTTCCTATCTTAAGGAAAGACAATAAAACTTTAATCTGAGTGATATAACTTGCAAAAGTATGGTAAAGCAAATTCTTTGCATTTTGGTTCTAAGTGATAGTTAGGAGTTAAGCAGACTTTTAGTGAGGGATCTTAAAACTTAAGTTAGTTGAATAT
Organism: Loxodes magnus; assembly: GCA_946699065.1. Taxonomy (NCBI): domain Eukaryota; phylum Ciliophora; class Karyorelictea; order Loxodida; family Loxodidae; genus Loxodes; species Loxodes magnus. Next base: position 643,901 of record CAMPDV010000025.1, on the reverse strand, counting down.
TTAAATATTAAGCTCTTTAGGATGATTTTTTAATATGGTAATATCTGAGCAATTCTTATTTATACATATTCGAAAACTCATCTCTTTCTCTTCCATTGCTAAGCTACATACTCTTCCATTAAGCTAAAAATAAGTAAAAGTTTGATTCTATTAAGGAATTTTCACTCATAGGGAAATAATTTGAAAATTATTAAGAAATAAGAAGTTTTTAAAAATGCTAATGCTACTTCCTAAATAACGCTAATCATTAGCAGCAAGATAAGTTGAATTTTATAGTAAAAAGGGTTCTCATTATAAGCAATATTTGCTAGAAATATTATATTGAGGATCTTCTAGATTGGCACATATTCCTTTACAAAATTACCAGCAAGGGGTTTAAGTTGTATAACAGGTCATTTAATTTATATTTAGTTAAAAGTTGTCTGATTTTAAAATTCTTACTGCTAGTAACTCACCTTCGAAGTATTATTCACTATTTGAAGTTTTTCCTAAATAAAGAGTATCATCATTTGAAATTTACTAAGCTGATATAATCAAATTTCTATAAAAGCAATAAGCAGATCACATATAACTAGAGTAGCAAGAAATAGCTTGACTTTCAGTGAATTAGAATATGAGGAAATGTCATTAAAAGAGATGGTAATAAGGAACCTAGTTAAGTTGATTAAATAATCTATTAGAGAATAATTCTATAACCTATTAGAAAAAGTTCATATTTATTTATAGTAGTATTGAGCTTACTTTGCTACTTCTTATTTCCATTATCCCAACTTTATCATTGTTTTCCTTCACTTTCATTCAAAAAGAAATAGCTCAATTTTACTAGTCTTTTTTATCAAGTAAAGTACCAATTTGATAGACTAGAGCAGTCCTCGATTTAAATGTAAATGAAGTTTCCTGATTAACTGCGTTATTAATATTTATAAATAGCCAGTCGCTACTTCATAGCCTACAATTCTTAAGAGGATACATTCCTAAATCTAACTAGTCTACTAGCTTTTATATTTAAAATTCTCTGCACTAAATCTGATTATTGCTAAGTGGTTCTGAATAAAATCCAAGAGAGCATTAACATTAAAAATAGTCTTTTCCATCTAAAACTTTATAGATATTTTCTTAGTTACATTGTGATTTGAAATCGAAGTCGTAAAGCTATATACTTCCTACTTTATAAGTTACTTCTTAGAAAGGAACCTGAATAAAGCTACTTTTGGATTGCTATAATCTACACTATCAAGGAGATAAAAAAGTAGTGCAGTTAGGTTTTTCCTAATAAACTATGTTGCTATTTTGAACACATCACTTAACTTCGTAAATTTATTAATTATAGACTAAAGATGATTGGAGTACCATTTTATAAGTATTTTATGAACTTAAGGAACAAGTAGCGATAGTTTTATTTATTCTTTGCTTTTTATGTCTATCATTGTCTATAATTAGGCTAAAATAATTAAGTTTAGTCTATATTTTAATGTAGCAGTTGTTTAAGCTGTCATTGATGACCATTACATCATATCACTTCTAATTTCTTTAATCATTCTCTATTCATATTTCATATCTTAACTAGTCTTAAAGATTAAATTAGAAAAAGTTGAATTTACTTAAATCGTACCCATAGTAAATTAGTTGGCTGCTTTAATTAGTAATCTGCTAGAAACTAGGATTTTTTATTTGGAACGATTCATATTAGTAGCACGTAGTTCCAAGCTAGTAATTGGGGGATTAACTTCCACAAAAGCCATCACAGAGTTAGAAGCATGGAGTTCAGTGAGTTCAGCAGTCCATTGTTAAATCTGAAAATGAATCTTAATACTAATAAAGCAGCTAAAAGCTTGATATTATTCCCATATTTCGTATCTTTAAGTTTAAAAGATCTTAATCTTCAACACTGCCAAAAAGGAGAAAAGCTGAGCTGTTAAGTGCTTAGTTAATTTTCTAAGTTTATAGTAAGAATTATTATAAATAGCAAAATGAGGGATAACTAAAAGATCCTCAGCAGTACCTCAATTATGTCTAATTAAAGCTTAATACAAAATGATGTCATTTTAATTAATCATAATAAGGAAAATTATAACTAGCTCCTTATAAACTAATAAGCACAGTACTTTTAGCTGTTATCATCAACATTTAAAGGTTCAAATCTAAAGCTTAACATTTGAGATTAAATAATGATAGATTTCCTTAATTTTAAATCTGATTAAACCAAAAGTCTATTGTTAATTCTTACTTCATAAAAGAATTTTAGAATTCTGGTATTTCTTAAGAAGTAAAATTATTGCTAAAATAAACTTTATATTATGTGTCATTATTGACTGGCGATTTAAATTGAGGATATGAACATTAGCTAATAGGATACCTTTCTTCTAGAGATTAGATATGAGGAATCCCAAGGAATTCGCAAGAAATGATTTCATTAGTTCAATTAAAATAATAGCCAATAGAACACAAGCATATCTTAGAAATATTCTAGACAATGAGTGTTGGATCATACTATTTTAAATCCTGTAAATTGCATAATTAGTCAAGGCTACCTTTTAACTTAATGAAAACTGAGTAAGAAATATTTTACTTAGTCAAAGGAAACTGCAAATAAGATTATTCTAGTTATTCTAGATTGCATCTTTAAGGTGTTTTAATAGAGCCTTAAGAATGCCAACTAAATAAGCTTTGATAAATCTAAAGAGTCACTATATATTATTGATCTGCTTCATCATACTGTTACTCCAGTATTAAGAAAGTTGATTTATCTTATCACCTTGATTATATGTTGATATATTAATCGTTTATTTAAAGCTATGCACTATCTTTGTTAATGAATATCTTCATGTGACATTATTGATTAACTGATTCGAAAAATAAACTTGGCTAGGTTGAAACGGGCTAGTAGCTTACAAAGAACAGATAAGTGAAATTTTATTCTAGAAATAAGTCATAGTAAAATACATCTATATCCTCACCTCTAAATCTCTTACTTTATTCATAGCTGTTTATTCATTCTTAATCTACTATATAATTAAATTTCTCGCATGTTTAGTCATTATATTAAGGATCGAAAGTTTTGCAAACTCCTGAACAATATTATCAGCAAGGATTTTGTAAACTTCAGCAATCAGCTATCGTTTCGGGATTATCATAGAACTGCTGATAAAAGCCACTAAATTTTAAAGCCATGAGTCAACCATCGAATGGTTCCATTTGATTTTCGCTATTTTACCCGATATAGAGATTATAGTAACTGTTTATATTTAAAAATAATCTAAACTATCTGAATTCTTCACACCTAGAGGGGAAAGCATAGGAAGCGTAGCAATAAATAATTTTTTATTTTTAGAAGAAAATTATGATATTATGCCATTCGTTACTACTACAGTAGCTTCCCCTTGCTTTTATATTATCTCCTGAGTTTATTTGTATTTATTAAGTAGTTCCTACCAAATACATTAGCAAAAAAGGAGTTTAATTTGGAATTTAAATTGAAAGAATAAACATGTTTTAAGATCCAAAATTACCAATTTTCATCCAAAAGCTAAGAATAAAGCCTTATTAGGTTGAATTTAATCCCTACAGAAGACTTAAAAGGTCCTTTTATTCTAATTGTTAGGGTTTGCTTTTATCAAATCTCTTGCCTTCTTTTATTGAAATCAAGTTAATATATACTTCGTCTTTTGGAAAATGGCAGGGCTATACAGGATATCTTTCTGTAAAACTAGGCTATATTTCAACACATTATTGGTGTGATATACTAACTCAAACAATTTGAAAGCATATATCACATTCACAAAATCTAGGATAAAAAGGGTAAAATATATTTCATTCGTTTTATTGCTTGCATCATGTCATATTCCAATCAGCATCATAATCTCTTATTTATAAATTTCTAAATTAGCTATAATGAGGAAAACTTATGTATGAGTCATTACTATAAGCAAGTTTGCATAAATCTTAATCTTGAATATACTAAAATATACATTGAAACTAATTTTTCTCAGTAATGCAAAAATATTATTCATACAAATGCTCTTCAAATTTATAAAAGCCTGCAGCTAGTCTCACTTAAAAGTACTCTTACTAACTATAGTCTAAGATTTATAAGATTAAATAAATGCGATTACTCACTATCAGTTATATGCTATTTGATTAGTAAATAATGGAATAGCTTTGAGATTTGCTCTTTAAGTAATAGATTTAGCTGATGGTATTGGAAAAGCTTAAGTTGAAAGTAACTTCTAGATGAAAATTATTCCTATCAAAGTAATTTCCTTCAAAATATTAGCTAAATCCATATATTTGATATTTATTATTCTTGTCTGATTTATATCAACTTGACTCACTACTAAAAAGCAGGTAAGGAGCTTTATATTAGCAACTAGATGCAGGAACGGGATTTTCGAATGAGCATATTCCATTACATAGTTATCAGCATGGAGTTTTTAAATTAAGATAATCCATCAATTCAACTGTCAAATCTTATAAAACAGGATAAAATTTGAGTCATAGAAGTTAGCCTTTATAGTAATTAAGATATTGGTACTAATAATCTAAATAAGTTTAGATGAATTTTGCATATTGAAATGAGGAGCTTAAACTTATTTAAATATTACTTAATGTTGTCTTTCTTATGTCATCTCCAAAATTAGGTCAGTTGTAACAGATTGATTTGATTCAAAAGGTAGAATAGCAACATTTAGTAGTAAAATTAGCAAAGCCATTAGTTGAAACTTATATAAAAATATGATGCCACAAAGCACTATATAGCAATGGCAAGTTTTGAGAATTAAATTGGTTAAATATGACAGCCAAAGTATTTTAGTTTTAATTGAGAGCTATTCGTAGAAATTCGTTGCTGAAATCTTAATGGATGAAAAATAAGTTGGCATAATAATTTTATAACTTTTAAGGTTTAATTCAAAATTCAAGTCCTCAACTATTACTAAATTCTGCTCTTAAAATTTAAGTCCTTAGTATCACTCTTTAGTTATATCAAAAATTATTGGAATTATAAATATCAGTTGAAGCAAATTTAAAGTCAGGAATTGTAAGATTAGAAACTGGAAGTAAATTCTGCGTGTCAAACTTGTCTTTAACACAATAATATTATCCATTGATAAAAGAACTAGAATACCCTATATTGCAAATACACTAGCCTGGATTAGGTCAATTTGGATTGTAGAATTATGGTTTAGCACATTCAATACAGCTTTTTTAACTATTATTATAACATGTTTTACAATCCTAATGGCAACGAGGGCAACTTTCCCCTTTCGATGAATCAAAGCAAAGATAGCAATTTTAATTAACTTAAAAGAAACCGTTTGGACATTTATTTCAGCAATTCCAATTTCATTGAATAAATTAACTTTTACATTATATAACACTATCATAAGAAGGGGAAGCGCAATCTTAAAATTTGTAATAGCAAGGAATGCACTCAAAGTTACCATTAGAATTAATATATGAACTATATCCCTAATAGCATATTTCAGTACAGTTTGTTACATTTTGATTTTAATGTCTTCCACAATTTAGGATTTATTATTAGTTACATCCAAGTTCCGTTATTATTGAGCACTTACTTTGAAAGCAAGCTTCAGAGCAAATATTTGGATTTTAAAAATAATTTTGCTAATATCAATAAATTAAATCATTGTAATGCATTTTTCCAAAAGACGTTGAGAATAATTTGAAATCGTAAACGTTAACTTAGGACTAAATTCCATCAAAAGATAACAATTAAGGAGATGTATTATCAAGCACTAAGATTTTCTATTTATCGCAAATACTTTGCATTTCTTAATATTAATCATAAGGAATAAATTAATCGCTTTTTCATCTGAACAATTAGGCATTAAAATATGCACTTTAAGTAGCTGTATCAATATTATAAACCAATATAACTAAATATATCCTATCAAGCTATATACTTCAGCCAAATTTTTAATTACAACTTCCTTGAATAGTAAAGTTCTGATACTCATCGATATATAATAGAAATAATAATGAACTCATTGAATTCAATTAAACTATGTTTATACTTGTATTAGAGCAGCTAAAAACTATAATTGATGTGAAGCTTTCTATTTACATTGTAATCTAATTTGTTCTTATATACTAGTAAGATGAATTATCTAAGGTTCAATGAGGGTCCGTTAGCTAGAAATATTCAATTTTATCAAATCAGCAATCATTTTCTCCTGGACCAATACATTAATAGTTACATACTGCATGGCATTTCTGATAGAAGTTGATGAAATATGTTTATACTTCATCTCAATTATCAAAGCCTTTAAAAGGAAAATATTTTAAGTTATAGTAAATTGCTTTAAAGCTTCTTGAATCTACTCCTGTTCAACTTGCTAAATCAATTTAAAATGTTGAGTTGCTAAATTTTCAGGTTTGATTAAAGGTTATGGATTATTATTAAGTACTATTATTCCAGGGTTAAATATAAGCATATGCTAAGCAGTTACTTTTGTTAAATGAAAGTCCTACATTAACTACTCCATACATTTAATCAAAGGGTTGTACTCATACTTCAGGATCGTTTATTAGTTCTGAATTATGTTCGTAAATTTATAAAAAATTGTAGATATCAGAAATTCTTAAATACCCTAGTCTACTATTTTATTTCTTAAAGTCAATACTAATAGTAAAAAATATAGATCATGAAGTTATTTCTTCTGGATTTCAATCAAAGCTTCCAAATAAATAATTAGATCCTAATATAGTATAATTACTGGATCAAGTAGCATCATGTTAATCCAAAATTTAGAAATATAAGTAATTGAAATTTTCTCTAAAGCATTTTGAATTTCCCTTATATATCAAGCTTCTATTTTCACATTCTGTGATAACTATTTTCTTCATAACATCTTATAAGTTGTTTATCGAAAATCCCTAATGTCCATAGATTCCAATATAAGAAATTTTCATTTCTATCTAAGTCAGAGAAGTTAATTTGCTTGGTGTTCCTCCAACATACAAGTTCGATTTACTATAATAAAGAGAGCAAAAATTATCAATAAGATTATCTCAATAAAGGCATTAAATGTCTAACGTTTCACTCTTTAGACACATTATAAACTAAAAGCCGCTTTATAATTCTCTTGTACTAAAGCCAACTAATTATATGCTTTGACTAAAACTGTCCATTTATAGTGTTTCAACAGTTCCTTTTTAGGAAACTATTTTGCAATTAAAACGATAGAAATTTTTATTTATTTAGACTATTGAAAATGTCAAAAAGAAGTCTTTGCATATTGTATCTGAACCTGTTAGCCCTAGAATAAAAGATGTCTAATAAAGTTTAAAATTCATCAAATCAAATCAAAATAATAAAGTCCAAGGTCTTCCAGAAGCTTCTAATTAAGATTCAAACAAAGATTAGAATTCCTTATATCCTACGTCTGCTGCATTAGATCTATCTAAATAAAGTCAAGGATAACTCATTTAATAGAATTTTGAAGAATCCTAGCATGCTTCAATGTAAGGAATATTTAGTCTATTATAAGTAAGACAAATACCATCACAATTTTATAAGCAAGGAGTAACTCATTTATCTGCCAAACTGGCTTCATCCAAAATGAAATCATTAGGATTATGAAAGGAAGTTAAAAATTCAATTTAATAAAACTAAATTACCATACTAATCTAAGAAATATTTTGTATTACTAAACCTTAAACTTAAAGCCAAAACAAGTCATTAACGATTCATTTTTAGCATAAAACTTATATCTAAGTTGTGCTTTAGCATAATTAAAGGTTTATTTAATCATTAGAACTTTACTTTCAATAAGATATAGCTACATAAACTCAATCATCGTTATTCCAAATTAAAGACGAGACGAAATTTTATATTCATTCCTCTTCAACTGTCAATTGAAGCTTTCATTATTTTTGTAGTGTTTTTATTAAATTTAACTTCATGAATCAATTTTAGTAATTGAGAGTAAGAACTTCTTTCGTTTCGAAATCAAAGTCATAAATGTTGACATTAAGATAGAAAGATAAAGAAAATCCTCGATTTTAGCTTGCGTAATCGAAATCATGATTAAAAAAGCTGAATTCAGGGAAAGCAGGAGGCACTGTAGAGTTTACTACTTCATTTACAGGAATAATCATATAGCCTTTCTTTTACTCTACTAGTAAAAAGAACGTAAGTATCATAACTACATACTCGAATGCAGATTTCATGTTTATAATTAAGTTTCTTAATAAATTTACATTAGCTAATTTAAACTAAATTCATAGCTTTATTAGAAATTTAGATAAAGACATTTAAATAATGATATTTCATAGGTATTTTTCCCTTAAACTACTTTAATAAATTATTTAATAACTTAAATCTTCAATTTATTCCCTTAAATTACTTATTCTTAGTTGGAAGCAAATTAAATAAGGTATGAGTGCTAGTTTTTTAATTATAATTAAATAATTTAATCATGTTGTAAATCTTAACTCTAAATGGTAGAATATGATTGCTATTTAAGGTATTAATTTTTACTGATAAATTATTAAATTATCAAAAGAGAAGCTTTAGTTTTAGTAGAAAGCTATCTCAAAAGCATTAAATTTTGAAATTATTAGTTGCTTTTCTCCTGTATCAAGATTATTAAATTTATCTTCTCAAGATTTAGAAGTATTTTCTCGGGTAAAGCTAGCTTTTCTTATTTATCTTTATTTCAGTTCTTAATTCAATTATCTTCTGTTTTTTAATGCAAAAAGCTTGATTTGCTCGAATTTAATGAAGATCAAAAAGAGTAACTCATAATTAATTTAATATGGGCATTCCTAACTTTAGCAGCTATGTTTGACTAATGAAAATGATTTGAAAAAAGGTAAATATATAAAATACTTTAATTATGAAATAAATTGCTTCAAAGGTTAATTAGAAGTAGCAAGTCTTCTAAATGTAAGTATATCTTTATGCTTTAAGAAAAGCAAATTAAATTAAAAAAACTAAGAGAATTCCAATTTAATATCACTAATAAATAATCTTAACCTTCACTAAACTTTAAAAGTATAAAGCTAAGAAGTTATAAAGGGAGATAATAATTATATATTAAGAAAGCTACAACTAATATTAAGATCTTAACTATATAATATTTTAATTATTCTAAAGAAACTTAATGCTAATTTTATTATACTTAATGGTTTAGAAAAAAGATAAATTATATTAAATGCAACTAGATAAGTCTAAATAACTAATTACTTTAAGTTAAGATAATAAAACTTAATTTTATAAAATTATCCAAATTCTTAACTCTATCTAACTAATTGCCAGGCTATTAGTTGAGCTAAATGTTTAAAAAGAATAAACTAATTATTTAAAAAATGCTTTCTTAATATAAACAAAATGCTTTATTAATAAAATCAGTTTCCAGATGTTTGAAGCTGCATAAATTTACCCAAAAAGATTAATCTCTCGATTATCTATCATCATCAACCTTTATTAGATTAAATATAAAGACAACTTCTTGAAATCAAGCAGTAATCATTAAAAATTTAGAATGTGATTAAAATTTTGCTAGCAGTTAGTTTTATTAAATTTAAATAAGAAAGAAAAAGAAAAATTATGATAGAAATTACGAAACTGAAAAAATCTAAGTTAGATAAATAGAAAAGAAGAAAAGAAGAAAATTAGTTTGGAAGAGAGACAAATTGCTAAAAAAATAGATTCAATTTATGATACTTCATTCTTAAATCATTATGAAAAAATTTACAAAGTTGATTTCTAATTGAATTAAAAATTAGTAAGATAAGCTATTAAAAATTAAATTCTAAAAGACATAATTTTATAAAATAAAGTAGAAAAATAAGTTGGTTTTCTTTTATCTTTCATTAATTATTAAAGAAAGGTTAAATTTAAGATTCATGATATATCAATTATTCCATTGTATATCATAAAAATAATAAAGTTAATATATAAAAATCTATACATAAATTATTAATCATTGAAATTTTCTTATACTCTAGAAGCAACTTATAACAAGGAAAGCACTAGATTAAAAGCAAGTTAAATAATAATATTTTTAAACTATCAATCATCCTAATTCAAATAATTATTAAATAAATCTAACCCTAGAATAAATAAAATTTATTATAGCTTAAGATTAAAACTTTAGAAATTATTTGAAGGATGCTGTTAAATAAACAATATGAATGGGTAAAAAATAATTTCTAAAACTAAGTATTTATCACAAGAAAGGAAACTCTTGTCCATTTTTTGATAAAATAAAGAGAAAAATACTTGAATTAATATAAAATAATTAACTTAAGATTATGCAAATAAATCTATAAGAAAAATTTAAAATGATCTCATAATGAAGAGATTTTGATTTAAAGATTTAAGATCTTAAAGAAATCTGAAAATTGAATTTTAATAAATTAATACCTTTATTTAAAAGTATGTGAGGTAAAAATCAATAAGGATAGTATACTTGAATGCATTATTAATAAAAATATTTATTATAATTAAAAATTAAAATATCTCTTCATATTTCTAAATTGAATTATTTATCCAAAAAATATTAACTTTATAAGCATTTCTTTTATATCAATTTGTACGAATTATAAAAGATATTAATATTTAACTAAAAAGAAGTGCTTTAGATTAATTATCCTTATAATTAAAGTTAAAACAAATTTCGCATAGAGTGGTTTCTTTTATTTTAATTATAGTTTTTGTTTTATTTACTAAATAAATGATTCATATGTTTTAGTAATAAATTTTGCTGCAAAATTATTTTAATATAATAAATAATGAAGAGAAATGTTTATTTCGAACCAATATTTTAAGAAAATAATAAACTAATATTTAACTTTAAAGGTAAACTCTTTTTTATAGGTTATATTTAATTATAATAATAATAGTAAACTAAATGTTAAAAAAATGTTTTGGCATATTCTGGACTTTCAACCAGTTCCTGCCGCCATTTTTTTGACTCGGATGGATACCGCGACCATTTTTTTTATGTGGATGGTTACCACTGATTGCTTTCAAAAGAGCGCATAGGCAGTTTTTATTTGTATATTCCTGTTGGAGTTATCCATAGAAAATTCAATGCTCTTCATGTTCTTTATTATACCTTTTCATTTAATTTTTTTCATTCTCAGCATCTTCTTAATAAGTGGTAATTGGATTGGCAATATCAACATTATTTTTTAATCTTCTTTTGACTAATATGCTTTTTAAATAGCTTATTTTCAATATTTTCTAGTCTTTTAATTAAGTTATTATCATATCTAATTTCTTTCGTTTCTTAAACACTTTATAATGGAGTGAAAGTTTTTTCAATTTCCATCTTTGATGTACGTTAAGATTTTTATTGCGATTACATTCAAAGTTGTTCTTCCGTTATTACCTTGTTTTCTATTAGCTGATTCTTAAGGATTTCCATTTCATTATTTTGCACGTCAATGTTTGTTGTAAGTTCCCGTATTAATAAGTCTTAATTATATATTGTTTCTTCGTATCAGGATATAATTTTTTACATTTGTTCGATCTTTTGTCGTAGTTCCTCTGAAATATCTGATTTAAATTCCTCAGCTTGCAAAGTTCCGATCATTATTTTACCTTATGAGTCGGAACTTGATTCTTCTTATTGTTTTGCTTTTTATCGAAGTACTTAAGCAGCCTTTTTCCGAGCATTTCTTATTTTATTTTTATTTAATCTAATGTTCTGCTCCATCTTTTTTTTTTTTTCTTGTTATATTTAATTATTAACTTACTTTTTATCTTTAATAATTATACTCTTAATGATATTTTATCTCAACTTTTTAAATGTAGTTTATTTATAATTAATTCTTTAAATTTATTTTAGAAATAAAGATTGCTAGCATAATTCATTAAAGCATCATTGAGTGAAGAAAAGGCTTTCTAATAATTGGTAAAATTTATGGAAGTTAATAATTATATAAGTGTTATCGCTACTCAAATTATATTATTTTTACAACTTCCTTTGTAGATGATTTCTTATTTTATTATAATGCTCTTGGTTTATATTTCACTTAACTATTAATTTCTTAAATAGAAGGAAATTTTTTCTTGCTCATATATTTTTATATTTCTTACCACTCCTTTGAAATAAAAATCAGTTTTGTAATACAAATATCGAGAATTTATAAGTTTATTAAAGTTAATATTTATTAGCAAATATTAGAGTATTTGCTTGCATGCTAAACTTTTATAAGATTCTACGCCTGATTCTAGCTTTTATTAATTAAAAGCTAAACTAAATTTACTCTTTACTTATTATAGAAGAACTTTCGAATATAAGATCTTTTTTTCCACTTTTATTGAGTTATAAAATCTTAGTTAATATCAGATAACCTTTTTCTTGTTAACTAGATTCAAATAAAATCCCTGCTAAATAATAAAATTTATAATTATTATCTATTAGAGCCAACTTAAGGCTGAGAAATGTGACGCTTGTTATCTTTCAGATTATTTATTATATTTTTATTTAGCAAATGCTGATTAACTTGAAGTTAAATATGACTAAAGTTAATTTATATTTATAATTTCTATCTAATAAATTAAGTCTAATCATATAATTTCTTATTGCATTAATTATAATATTCTAGCTTACTATGCTTACTTAATTTATGAATGTAAGGAAATATCTAGTTATATAAAACATTTCTAAGTTAAATATACTTCTTCCTTCTTTCTCTGTACTTAAGGAAAATTAGTTAATTCAGTTTTGTAATTTCAAGAGTTATGCGAATTGTAGATAAAAGCATCTAAATTTTTTGTAAAATAACTATAAATTAGAGATGTAACTTACAAAGAAAGAGTCAATTAAATTAAATCCAACTGCTAATTTTAGAATTTTCTAAATATATGAATAAAGAATAATGAAGAAGCCTATTAGTTTATCCTAAAGCATCAAAGGCTATAAAACAAATAGAAAGTTATTATTTCCTTAAATATTTAGAGCGAATAGTTAATAAAAGTATGATTCTTAGCTTTATTATAGCTCTTTGTTACTTTACTCCTTTTATATTAGAGGAAATATAAACTTTAGCCATTTAAGCTATTGAGTTGTGACTATTTAGATAGTATTTGGATTAAATAAAGTTTACTATTTTGGAATTTTATTGTCTTAACTATTTAATTTTAGTTAAATTTGAAATAGTCTATTTTAGTAAAGTCTAGAAAGCTTGATGAATCTAAACTAAATGAATAAAATAATTTGAATAGATTCACTTCTACTCCAATAAAAAGTATCACTATGAAGTACAGTTAGATAATAAGATTATTAATAGACTGGCAAATATTCATCACATAAAGAAAAGGCTTTAAGGTTGGATATATTATATTTACTCCTAATCAAAACATCAATTTAAACATTTTAAAGCTATTCAATAATCACAAATTAATAACTATTTACAAAAGTGAAAAATTAAATTATAATTATTCTTAAAGTTAAATAAGCCTTTAGGGTATAAATTGAATAAATAAGAGAATAAAATATAAATAATTAAATAATTAATAATGCTTATAAGCTTCCTTTAGAAATTACTATTTTAAGTATAATAAAAGAAGTATAAACCTACTTCTATATACATAAAATAGACAATATGAATCTCTTAGGAATCCTTTTTAGTAAAGAGCAAGAGTTTTTAGTTCTAAGTTATTTTAGATTAGAAGAAGTTCCATTGATTTCTATAAATTTAGACTAATTTTCATAAATTAAATTAAAGTATCAAACTATATGATTTATTTAATATCTTATAATAATATTTAATAATCACTAAGTAACTTTCTTGATGAGTATTCAAAAGATAATTTTACATAACTACCAATTTTAAAATATAAGAAAGAGTTATTACACTAAAGTTTAATACTTTAGATTAGTTACATTTTTCGAAGTTAGTTAGTAAATAGAATTATTTTGGTTCAAGCTTTTAAAGATTAATTTTAAATTAAATTTTTTTTAAGTTTGTCCTGCTCAAGCGAAATAATTAAAATAAATAACTGCAATAAGCACTCCAAAGATAATAATTCCATAACTTTTCACAAATTAATAAAACTTATTTGCTCTTCCGTACCATTTCATCATAGTATTCATCATACCCATTGCTTATTGCATCATTTGAGGATTTTGCATAACTTGTGCAAACATTGGGTTGCTCTACAAATTGCCAAACATTGGATTGTTTTATAAGTTTCCAAGAAGGGGATTATTTAACATAGGGTTTTAAGTTTAAGGAGTTTACTGAGGTTTTTATTATTATTAAATTTATTATGTCTATTAAGTTTATTATCCAGGCTATTAGAAAGAAGTAGGGTTGCTTTTCATTTAGTTACTCATATATTTCATTGTATCAGGACTCATCATGTTTTTCATCTACTCAATTTATTGAATATCTAGATCAAAACCTTAAGCTTTGAGTATCTATTACATAAAAGTCGTGTCTGTATTCTTAATCTAATTTACCATATCATTCATTTATGAATCTGACATATTTTCGAACATTTACTAGCTCTAACTTAAATTTGGTGGAATTTGCTATTAATTAAATTGCTAATTCTACGAAGGATAACTTTATTAAGGTTAATTTATCTAAGTTTTACTTTATTGAGACTAGCTTTACTTTTTGGACTCTTTAGGATAAATAGGCTCTGAAATTATAGGAGCATCAGGATCTTTATTTACTTTTTTTTTTTACTAGGTAGATTTTTTCTAGTTACTTGTTGATTATTCTTGTTCTAGCGGATCCTTAAATTCGAAATTACGCTTAGGCTTATCTTATATTTTGCTAGATTCTGTATTTTGATTAGTTTCAGTTTTAATATCCTCTTTTTCTTCTTTTTAGCTAACTTATTATTTCTTATTTTCTTTAATTTCTGCTTTTTCTTCAATTACACTTTTTTAAGAAGTACTTTAAATTTCCTTTTCTTCATTTTGATTCTATTCAGATGTACTCTAAGTTTACTGATCCTGTTCCTGTTCTTCCTAATTCTGCTTTTTGTTTTTGTTCTTTTTATTTTTTTTCTTTTTCTTTTTTTCTACATTTGGTTAATTTTCTTGAGAATCTTTCAGAGGTTCTAAATCTATTTCCTCTATGCCACTTTCCTGAAGCTTCTATTTTGCAATTATTAATTATTCTTTAACCTTTTAATCTTGGCTGTTCATTTTTTAAGCTTTTTCAAAATACTAGATACTCATTTAATGCATATTTTTATTAAGATAGCAAATTCCCATCCAATAAAAAGCTTTGAAATTGTCTCCAAATGTAAGAACCTTTTTACATTGCTCTATAGCTTAATCATATTCTGATGTTTTAGAATAGCATATAGCTAAATTAGTTCTCAGAGTGTTTTCTAAATCTATCAATGCCTGCTCTAAAGATCCGTTTTCAACTAAAGTATTGATTCCCTATATTTAAAAGTTACCCTTTTATAAAACACTATTGCTTTCTCGTATTTTTACTCTTAAAACTATTAGTTTCCCTGATTTTTTAGGTCCGTAACTTTCTAGAACAAAGCAGAATTTTAAGGGGATGGCTAAGAACTTTACTATGGTTAACTTTGTTGGTAATTTTGATTAGTTGGAGTAAATCTTTATCCTAAATTAGGAGGAATAGGCTGGCTTTTTATTTTTTAAAAGTCTTGATCATTCATATTCTTCATTTAATTAGCTGCTGTTTTCATCATTTCTGGAGTCATGTAAGAAGTGTCAACTCCCATAGACTGCATTTGCTATTTCATGAATTCTAATTACTATGGAGACATGTTATTAATCATATCAGCCTGCTATTTAAGCTAATCAGGAGTAATATTCTGTCTCATCTATTCCATGAACTGAGGATTGAACATTTTAAATTAGAATTATAATTTATCTTTAATTTAACTTTAAACCATTCTACCATTGCTCTTTATTAGCCCTTCCACTTACTTACCCAATCAAACTTCTTTACTTGTAATCTTTCTCAATTATCCTAGGAATCACTAGAAATTAAAAGTTGCTATATCAAAATTGAATATAGAGGGATGGTGATGCAGATGGTAAATTAAATAAAAGGTAAAGAAATGAAAGCAAGTAATAAGTAAAGCTTATAAGAATATAGTTGGTATTATAATAAATGAAGAGCTAAATCAAAATACATAGATGCCTATACTTTTATTATAAAATTCTAAAAGAATCTTTTTTGCAACTTATATGTCCTTAATCTTCTCATCACTAGTATTTGCTTATACTATGCTTTTATATCCTTGAGAATGCATACTTGCTAAAAGATATTAGCTAACTAGTAGTTGTATAAAGAAAAGTAAGAAATAAGCAAAGGAATGACGAATACTTGTAGAGTCATATTTATAGTGATTGTGAATTTAAATAGATTTTATAAGTAATAATCAAATTAAAATGCAGGATATTTAGTAATACATATCCTAATACGAAGGCTTTGTCAAAATTTCTAGAGCTCTTGCTTTTGCTAATGGAGATATTAATAAACGTGCGGAAGCTTTAGGATACGCTGTATAACTTGCTTCTTAACTCTAAGCTGGAGCAGCTTTTAAAGAGATAGAAGACCAAGCTAATAATTTAATGACGGAATTAAACATCAATCAATAGACGGTAGAGTAATGCAAGCAAGCTCATAGTAATAACGTGGGAAAAAAGGAGCAAGAAATATCCCATGCCAAAGCCACAAACATGAAAGACAGTATAAGACTATGCTTTATGGATTTAGGAATGATCTATTTAGAATATGGAGATCATAATTTGGCAATTAAAACCTTCATAAAAGGCAAAGAATTCTGCACAACTAATGAGCATCATTTCTAACTTTGCATGAATGTCATAAGAGCTGCTTTTTGCATGAAAAATTTTGGACATATCTAATCTTATGCCAGCAAAGCTAGCATGTATGATACCAAAAATTAGAAAAATAGATCAAGACTCGCTATTATTTAAGCTATTTGCGCGATAGAAAACAGAAATTTTAAAGCAGCAGCAAAATCTATAGCTGACCATTTCTAGGAAGCGGGAGATCTTAAATACATGTTAACTGAAAGAGATTTATGTCTTTACGCTGGAGTTTGCGCTCTTGCAACTTACGACAGGGCTGATTTGTAAGGTTTACTAAATAAGATGCATATCATATTTGAAAGCTTCCCTGAAGTTAGAAATGCTATATAGAAGTTTTTGTATAACAAATATACGGAATGTCTCTTTTAAATTACCAATTTTTGGAGTTCTGTTTAAGTTGACTTAGTTCTCTAAAACCATGCTGCAAAATTACTTGAAATGATACGCTAAAGAACAATGGTTTAATTTTTATATCCTTACAAATCTATCTCTCTGACTTTCATAGCCTAATGTTTTAATGAATCCATAGAATCTATTGAAAAAGAAATTGCTAGCTTGATAGCAGACAATTTAATTCAAGCCAAACTTGATAGTCATAATAAAGTACTTCATGCAACCAAAGAAGATGTAAGAGTGACCATGTTTAGAAAATCTCTTAAACTCGGATAGGATTTTGTTAATGAAACTTAAGATTTACTTTTAAGATCAAGCCTCATTAAAAATAAAAAATTTATTTCCTTAGTTAGCACCAAAAAATTAGATCCTCGCTTAGTACAGTTTATGGGATTTAGATGATACTCATATATTTCAAATTCATAATTACCATTAAATAAAATAGTCATCTTATCTTTGTTTCATGTCTTTATTTTAATTTACATCCTTTTCATCTTCTTACAATCAAAGACAGCCAAATGATGTTGCAATCTTTGATGTTGCTAATATTTATTGATTTCTATTTAATATAAAAGAATAGTGTTTAAGTAATAAAAGGAAAATAATTTTATTTAAGTTAACTTTTTAAAATAAGTTAAAGCTTTATATTTTATTGATATGGAAATATTAAACTGCTTTCTTTTAATAACTAGTTTCTTTTTCTTCTAATAGTTTATATTATTACCTAATAAATCAAACTTATGTCAGATTCTTTCATTAATCTAATTATTCTATGGAGGAATAAATCCTTATAATAAATCTATTTTTCATCTTTGTAATGCAACTAACTAAAATTTAGAATCTAAATTAATGAAAATATCAATTAAGTGTATTATTTAATGATAACCTATTTTTAAAGCTTAACTATAATGTTATTAATGTAGTATACTAAAATATATATAAAATTATAACTATTTATTTATTAATTTAGGAATTATTGAATGAAAGCTAAAAGAGCATCAATTATTATAGATGATAAATAATAGTATGCTAAATATTATTTTATTATTAGCAAATTATTGGGTGTGAATAAGTAAAATTAGCTGATTTATAAAATTTTATAATAATAGTAAAATTGTATTGTGATTTTAGAGCTTATCTAGTTAAAGTTGAATATGATTTAATATTTTCGTTAAAGTAGTTAAATTATGTCTAGCCAATTTAAAAAAAATTTCAACTAGGAATGAAAACTATTTTTAAAATAGAAGTGAGTAGTAGTTCCTACAGCTATTTGACTAATATGATTTACAAGTATTGGAAGAAATTTTGCTTATTATATACATGAGCCCAGGGAAGAATTATTTGACTTGGGATTTGAATTTATTCCCGCTTTTGATTACAAATATCACCACATGCCTGATTTTATTGTTACTTTTTAGCATTTAACAATTTTAGGTGCCTTTGCTTCTTTATTATGAAGTGAAAGAAAATAAGGATATCCTTACTTTTGCAACGTAGGATTTAGAATTCTGAAGGTAATGGCTATTGGCCATACTATGAGAGTTTTTTCTTATGCACCAACTTCCTTGCCAGGTACTGCTCCTCATTGTAGACCAGAAAGTCCTCATTTTTAGGATGCTTATCCTCCTGAAGATATTTATGAAGTGATTACAAGATTTAGCTATTATGGATAAAAAAATTGCGGTGATTTAATATTTAGTGGCCATATATTCAACATGCTGATATTTATGTTTGCTACAACACGATATTTGCCTCAATTTACATCTAGAATGTTCTCTATATTTTTTCTTACTATCTAATGAATACTAACAATAGCTCAGGTTTTTATCGTAATTGCAGCTAGAAATCATTACACTGTAGATGTAGTCGTTGCTTGCTATATTTCTCCTCTACTTTGATTAGCTTTTTCTGTTAAATTTCCTTCTGATGAAGTTCTAGAAAGTAATAGATTACTAAGTGATCAAGATAGCGTTACAAGTAAAGACAAGCTTTAAGAAATAAGCTAAAATATAAATAATTAATTCTGATTTCCTTATATTTAACCTAATATAAATACCTATCTGCTGCTTCTCTTGCTATAATCTTAATCTTATTTGATTGTTCTTTGATATTTTTATTAAAGAATATTTCTATAAAGGCAGTTAAAGGAAGTCTTATACAATATAATAATGTAAGTTTTAATTCTAAATATACTTTAAATAGCTATAATAGATATATTCTATTAAATATATAAATATATAACCTATATTTAATTATCCGCTAAGTAGCAAGTTTAAATCCTAGAAACTAATTAAAAGCCAAGAATAGCACAATTATGCTGTATTAATAATTTAAATTTTTATTTTATCCTTATTTAGAGTAGAAGGCATTATAGAGCATTTCATCAATACTTGTTAAATTATTTAAACAGAATATTAAATATTAAGCATATTATTAGATATAATCAAATAGCAAAATAAATATTCGATAGGCTTTTATTACTGTCACTATATATTTGCACATCTAGGATTTGCTTAAGATAGAATTAATTATTATATTTCTGTTAATCTTCTTTATAGGAAAGCAATGGAATAAATTAATAGCATTATTCTTATAAAGCTGCTTTAAATTAAAAATCTATTAAATAAATTAATTTCTAAAGCTATAGCTTATATATTAAAAATAAGATTTAACATACAATAGAATAATTACATTTAAGCATCTGAATAAACAATATAATCCAAGGAAATGTTGCTAGACTCTAGTTAATAACCATAATATTAGATAAATTAATGATTATATAGATATTAATCAAATTAATGAAGGCTTTTACTTCTGCATCCTTTAAATAAACAAGTTAGCTTATACTGTTTATTTATCCTTCTTAAGTAAATTTAAACTATTAATACATTACCTCATGAATGCTAAAATATTTAAAAATTAAGAATATTTATTATTATAAAGATAATAATTCTATATATACCAAAATATATAGAATCATTATTTAAGATCTATTTTCTCTACTAGTTTCCTGTTTAGCATATAAGAAATAAACTTTTCATTTAACAATTTACAAACTATTAAAAAATGTAAATTAACTATAACAAAATAAAGTTGAATTAAGTATGAATAAACATATTACATATTGTTTAATTAATTAGTTAATTATTCTAAAGGTAACTTAATCTTATTAGAGAATTAGTTATTATCTAAAGCATCATATCAAGTGATATATTATTTAATAGATTCATTCTTATCTGCTATCTTTTATTTATATTAAACTATATTAATTTTATTTTAAATGTATCAGTAATGCTTATTTATTTAGCTAAATAATGATTTTAAAGTATTTATGGATTTATACTCTAAAATAAAGTTCTTGTTATAAAACAGTATTTTAATTGACTTAAGATAGAGTAATTTATAAAATTTAAAAGGAAATAAGCTTAAAATAATAATATTTATCCTATATTTATTATTAAATAGATAAATCACAATTATCCCAAAGAAAACTATTAAAATATAGCTAAAATAAATTTGGGAATAGTTTTAGTGTTGAAAATTAATTTTTGTATTGATTTAAAATAAATTTGAAATAGATTACTTTGGTACATGCATTTAATTAATTTGCTGCTAATTTTGTAATTAAAAATAATAATTTCTAGAAATTAGTTTATACTCTCAATTATTGTCTCTTTGCTTTTATATTTTAGTTATTCATTACTCATTTTCTTTTAATTTACCATAATCACATTTAAAAAATCTAATAAATTTATTTAAAAAAAAAAGAGATAAAAAGAGCTGAATTTAACACATAAAGCTAAGGCTTATAATTAAAAAAGGCAATTTAAATGTTAGTAATAGTGATAAAGAATTTGAATGGAGCTTAAAATGTATTAGAATATATTATAGTAATTAGTGTAAATAATATTTTATTTTTAATATTTTAGATTATAGTTTTTTTCAGCGAAATATCTCTGTGAGGAATTTATTAAGCTTACTGAAAACTCCATGCATAAAGATTACCATTAATATGAATGCAATACTATAAGCAATCGTCACGAAGTCATTCTACCTGGTTCTTCTTAACTGTTTTTCGCTGGCGTTTACTTTTTGTCTAAAAATGATTTCTTTTTAATTGGTATTTTATCTTAAAGGAACTGCTGATAAAGTATCTTTTTGTTTTTAAGAAGTTATATTTTATGAAATCTCTTCATCTATTTTTTTTAAATTGGAAGCTTAAGTGTTAGCTCTGCTTTTAGCTCTTTTTCATTAATCTAAGTTATGATATTTTTCATAAAGTTCTTTCTTTTTGTTTTATATTTTCTCTATGTTTTCTTGTGAATGCATTTTTAGTTAAGTAGTAGTATCATTCTATATTTAACTTTCGTTTTGTTGTATCTGATTTTCTGACAGTTAGCTTTCTTTATTTTCTTAATTTTCTTTTTTAGTATCAGATAGTACATTAGAATCTTCGATAGAATTCTATGTACTAGAAAGTAGACCCTTTAAATCAGATGCATTAGGACAGCTTTTTCCTGAAAGTAAAGCAGTATTTTAAAAGGGATCAAAATCTGAAGATTATGAATTAGAT
Organism: Loxodes magnus; assembly: GCA_946699065.1. Taxonomy (NCBI): domain Eukaryota; phylum Ciliophora; class Karyorelictea; order Loxodida; family Loxodidae; genus Loxodes; species Loxodes magnus. The sequence goes on along the minus strand of CAMPDV010000025.1, from coordinate 622,118 downwards.
TTAGTGCATGAAGGTTCAGATTACTTTCTCTTGAATTTACTATTGCTGGAAATTTAAAGTTAAGGTGTTTTTCTCTAAATGAATTACTCTCTCATATATATTTCCTCAGTTCTTATTTGCTATTCTGGAAATCACTCCTTTTATTCTCTTACTCTCTTTAAAACATCCTTTGATACTTCCTAAACCACGGTCGAAGATTAAGCTGAATTAGGTTCACTTTAGTTAATTTATATTTGTGGCGTAGAAGAGTGACATGACTAAAATACAAATGGAGTGGGAGCAAATCTAAATATAGATTTAGAATATCTATTGATAAGCTCTTAGTCTTCATACTATATAATAGTCTTACACTTTGTGTGAAAATATTCTCACATTTAGTTTATTTAATTATTTATTCCTTTAAGTATTGAGAAATTTCACCTAAAAACCATTCTAATTATTCATTCTATATTAAAAATTACCGGTTTCTGAGCTATCAGATCGTGAGCGAATGCTATCGAATCTTGTTTCACTTTCCGGTAAATCGTAAATGAATTTTCTATTAGATTGAGAGATGACTAATTGACACGTCTAAGGCATTTGGAAATTAAATAAATAATATTCTTGTCACACAAGCAAAGTTCTTGAATGACCCATTTTGATCTTGATTTAGAGATATTTAGTTGTCGAATAAACTCTTCATAATACTCTTAGTTTTCCTTACTTGTCATTTATCAATTTTATTTCTTTTACACTGAATTAGGGAACAAATTAGGCGTAATTTTTAAGCATGATAAATTAAAATAGGTACATTATCTTTGTATTACAATAATAATTTACTATCTATTAGTAAAGCTTTATATATTATATAAGGTATTCCTTTTTCTCTACAATAAGCTTTATTTATAAAAATTGTTAGCACACATAAACTTTAATAATCCACACGAATCTAACAATGATTCTTTAATACTTTAAGAGACATTTTTTAGTTGTTTTAATTGTTATTACATTTATGCTAATTAAGCTCTTTTATACAATAAAAATATTGAAATATCTTAAAGGATAGTAGTCCATATAAGTTGTAAAATAACTATAAGAGTAAGTATAAATCTAGAGAGGATAAAGGTATCTAATAATATATACTCTTTATTAAGCAAATCAAACTGAAGGCTTAAAATTAAAATTCTATTTGAATCTTATTAAGTGATAGATAAAATATCACCAACACTAATTAATTTGTAAAGTATAAATAATCTTAAACTTATTTTTTTTAGAATTTAAAAATTGAACCCTAAATTACCTTTTACTACTTTTTAGTTAATTAACTAATTTACTCAGTTTAGAAATGATTACAATTGCTAATGTTATAATATGAGATCATTACTTGACATATTAAGAGTTATAAATAATTCATTATAGTTAGAATTAAAAGAAGAACTCTAATGATAATTAATTAAGAGAGAAAGTTTAGAAAACTGTTAACTTTATATAAATAGCTATAAAATTCAATTTTTAAATCAGATTTTTTTATTCGTTTTGTTTGATTTATTAGCTTATTAGTTTATATTATTACTCCTATGTCTTAGTATTTAATCAGATGCATTTAAAGTAAAACATATACTAGAACTTATATCTAATAAATCAGATGATGCTTTTAACTAATAATAAGATAAAACTTTATTCAATTAAACTTTGCTTTTGTTTCTGAAGTCGATTCTAATTTAAAATTCTAGGTGTTTATATTTAACCTAAATCTGCATAATCACAGGTAAAAAATAAACTAAGAAGAATAGGGATATATAAAGGAGAACTACTTGCAAGAATATTTAAAAACTAAAAATAAAAGAAACAACTAGAAAACGAAGAAAAATACTATAATATATTATTAAATGAAGAATTAGCATTAAAAGCTATAAAAATATAAGAACTTTTCGTTGCTGTAAGATTGGTTTATAATCAATAAAGCTATGAAAACCGAAGAGTGATATCTATAAAGATTTAAGTTAAATCTATATTATTATTAAATTAAAAAAAAGGTAAATTCTTATAAATGTTCCTCCAAGTTCACTAAACTCCAATTTAAACTTTTTAATTTAGTAATATATATATATTATTCTTATAAATGGGCAAACTTAAGAGATTATTTATTTCGAAAACTTAAAATTGCTATGAAATTCATAAAAATAAATCCCAATCTATATAATTGTATCTGCTATAATTACACAGACTGCTTTTAACGTCAAATTAGATGCTATATTAATATAGATTTAGCATATTTTAAGTGTTCAAATAGTATAATAAAATTTAAACAAGTATTAGCTAAATAAGATTTAATCTTAATGTTTAATTTTAAATTATTTGATAAAATAAAGAAATTATAAGATTGTATTTCTTAACTAATTTATTTAATGATATCTAACCTAAATTAAGACCATTTATTTAAAATCTTACTTATGACTTTAAAATTTTATACAACTTACTCTGAAAATTTTATAAAATACACTATAATTGTAATTATTAAATGATGTTTGAAAATATTAAATCTTAAAGATTTTTTCAAAGATAAATGTTCAAATATTAAAAAAATTTTTATTACTAGTAGATTTTTATAGCTATTTGAATAATTATAAAACTATTTAATTTTTGATCTTATAAGTATTAAGTTTGCTAGATTTGAGAGCTAAAAGGTAAAAATATAGGATAAAATCAGTAGTTGAACAAGAAATTTGTGGATTGTCCTTGTAGTATTTATTGACATAATTATATAGTTAGACCTAGTTTTGAGTAGGATCTTGATTAAATGTTATAAAATATTTAATTTAATTTTTTAATTTTTTAAGTAATTTAATAATAGAAGCAAACAGTCCATAATCTTACTATTTTATTGCTAAAAAATGAGTAACCTTTACTTGATAGATCTAAGCAAACTATATATAAATTTTTCTTGCGCTAAAGATGAATTATATTAAGGTTGTGATTTTGAATTATATTAAAGCTTTACTTTATAATTTATTAATTAAACTCAGTATTTAGATAGTAAATTTGCCTTTCCTACTAATTTTTATATCTAATTAATTAGATAAATGAGATATTTATACTTATTTAACCACTAATAAATAGAGCAGATCAAAATTATTAAGCTTAAATTAAATTAATACGTTTAAAAGCTTTTTCTAGATTAAAACTTAGGATATTTCTAATATCGTTGCGAAAATAAGTATCTAAAGCTCTACATTTTTAGATAAATGATTTAATAATTTTGGAATAATAAAATAGGTATATAGACTAAATAAATACTTCAAAGGTAACTATATAGAAATATATTGCTTATTAAATATTATTAATTATTAGTTACAAAATTTAGTTCTAGCCTGCTCCATTAAAGCATCTAATTATTCAATTATATTTCTAATTACCTAGAAAGAATTTTATTGAGAAATAAGGCTTTTATATAAATTCATAAAGTATACCAAATAAACATTAATTGAAGTGTATAAATGCACATTAAATATATAGTAGTAATAAAGAAATGAGTATGTCTAGTAATTAGAATAATTATATTATACAGCTTAAAAAATATTATCTTCTAATTAAAATATACTATATAAATACGTATTTATTTAAGTCTAGTCATTTTATTCTCTCAAAATTATTAATTTATAACTTTCATGGTCTCTACATATCATACTTTAAATTATTTATATCAGTTGTATTAATATTCAATGCTTATAATCTTAGCTAATTATAATTTACATAATAAGATTTATTAGATGCTTCTATATTGTTAACAATGATTTATTGCAGTTAACTTTGATATTCATACTTTTAAAGCTAAATTATTAATATACAATAAAATATCCTTATTACAGTTTATCATTATTAGCTTAAAAGCTTATATTCTTATTTTTATAAGATAAACCTTTTTTATCATAAATGAATAGAGTATAATTTAATTTAGTATCTTTTAAAAGCTATAGTAACTGAATATTATTCATTTATTTAAAAATTTAACGAAAGAAATTGAAAGAAATAAGAGATTTTAAGTCTATAACTAGCAAGCTATAATAAAATAATAATTTTGTAAAAATGATTAGGATAATGACAAATATGCTAACATCTAGTCAAACTACCTTTCACATTTCCAAATCCTAGCTATTCAGCTTTTTTCTTTTATTTAAAGTTTTACTCTTTTTCATTTTAACTAATAATACTTTAGTAACTAATAATTTATATAGCTATTTTGCTTTTGCTGCTTACTTTTTCGTAAGTACTTAGCTTTATAAACTATTCAGAAGAATAAGTTTGAATGCTATTTATTAAGATTGTATTTAATAATTTGGATTTTGATGTAAATTTACTGTAATGTATTAATATAAAATATAGATAATTATATAGCTTAGATCGCTTTTATATATCTATTCTAATCCATTCCTATTGCTAACATCATCTAAATATATAGAAGCAATATATTAAAAAAATTTCAATTCCATATTAGCTATCCTTTGATAATAGAAAAATGACATAGTGATATCTATAAAACTAAGATTAGTTATAAATTTAAAAGAAGTAGAGTATAAAGTTGAAGTCAGAGTATAATTAATTAATAAATAGAAAGGAGCTGATTAAAATGTAATAAGCTCAGTATAATATTATAGTATAAAATATTTAAATTAACATTAGATTCATTGATTACACAGGATTTAATTAGGATATCCATTTAAAAATATTAATACTCTAAAGTAATTTAATGTTATCATTTCAAAGAAATGGCTCCTATAGCAAATCTAGTCTAATCTATTTTAGATTCTGAGAAGATTAATGTTCAAAAACTATATAGCGTTTATGCTTGGAATTTTATGGATTGGGTATATTGATAAAGATATTTATAGATTTTTTGGTAAATATTTTTTAAATAAAATTGTTATTAAAAATGTTTCGATTACTATAAGCATAGACTTAAAGTCGCCAAAAAATAAGACAAAATATTTAACACATCAATATAGATTAGGGAGATAGAGATTTAATTTCTCCAGAAGGCAAAGAAGAAAACGTACAGCAAAACTTTTTCCATCTAAAATCGCCTTTATAAAAAAAATAATCCTTTCCTGCTAAAGATAGGAATTGCAAAATTAAATCTCCAGGAACTAAAGAAGTTGGGCCAAATTATAGTAGTATACAGGAATAAAATGATGTTGGATTGGGGAAATCCTAATATAATATTGTAATAAATCAAGTAGAAAAAGGATCCTAATAAGTCTAGAAAGATGAAAGATTAAATACCAGTTAGATTAAAAAAACCCAAACCTTACAAAATGAAAATGCAAAACCTACTCAAAAAACTAGTTATCAATAATAAGCATCTTTACACTGGCCTGTTTCTCTAAATTAATAAGCTACAGATAATGAAGAAGATGAAAAGAAGATTGTTTTTATAGGAAGTTTAAATAAATAATTCAAGAAAAAGATAGAAGAAGTTACAGTTAATGCTCTCTAAAGAGAAAAATTTGATAATAACAAAGAAGAAAAATTAACTAAATTTATAATACGTATTGCTCATCCTTTTAGAATAAATTGAGACTTATTTGTTATGATTTTAGCTGCATGAAATGTTTTTTCTATTCCTTATTAAGTAGCTTTCATGCCTGATTTTGAGGAACCATCTAGTTTGCAGGTTTTCAACCTTCTTATAGATTTTTTATTTTTCATTGATATAGTTTTAAATTTTAGAACTACTTATTTTAGTCCTAGCACTGGAGAAGAAATTACAGAACCTAAAAGAATAGCAATAAATTATGTAATATCTGGAAAATTTTTACTAGATTTTTTATCAAGCGTACCTTTTGATGTGTTTGCAGACATGTTTGCTAGCAATAATAACTCAAAAGCTAATCTTTCTATTCTTGGACTTCTGAAGATGATAAGAATATTCAGATTAGGTAGAATAATAAGTTATTGAAGGGCAAAAGACGATATCAAGATATCAATGAAATTAATGCATCTAGGATTTTTCCTCTTGATATATATTCATTTCATAGCCTGCCTCTGATTTATTATGTCTAAAATAGATGAAAAATGAATACCACCTTCTGAATCATTGGATGTAACAACTAATATATTTACTAGACATCATTTTTATTAGTACTGGATATTTTTTTACTATTCAGTTAATATGATGACTGGAGGAGAAATACAACCTATTCATGACCGTGAGTATATATTCTGTACTTGTACTATCTTAATGGGAGCATTAACAGTTGCCATTTTATTCGGTAATATCGCAGTTTTAATGTCTTAGCTCAATAGAAAAGAAGACGCTTTCTAGTAAAAGTAAGATGTTGCTAATAATACAATGAAACATCTGAAGCTTCCAGAAGAGCTTTAGTTCTAAATATCCGACTATTTAATTTACACTTTTGGAACTTCAGATGACTAATAAGAGTTCAATCTATTTGTAGAAATGATATCTCCTAGCTTGAAGAATTAAGTGTATCGGCATATCTATAGTCAGTTGATAGTTTCTAATGATCTATTTGAAGAATAAAGTTAATAATTATTCGAATTCTTAATAAAATGCTTTTCTAACAAATTTACGAAGCCTGAGCAAAATTTAATAGAATAAGACTTTTCCATAAAATAGCAGATGCATTTCTTTTTTTTAGCCCGAGGAGAATGTCAAGTAATAGTAAAAGATTCAATGGGTGTAGAACATACTGTTGCCATTTTACGAAGTGGATCACACTTTGGTGAAATAGCCCTTTTATCAAATTACCCTAGAACAGCTACAGTAACTTGCTTAAATTATTGTACAATTGCTCAGTTACCATACGAAGATTTTAAATAAATGATCTAGAAGTTCCCTCATACAGTGGAGGTAATGAAAAAAAATATGCAAAACTACAAAGATAAACAAAAAGAATTCATTAAAATGATGATAATGAGAGTTCCATATTTAAGAGGCTTTAATAAAACTCAACAGGAAGAGTTGATATATAAACTTGTTCCTATTACCATTGAGTAAGGGGATTACTTATTTAAACCTGGATAATTCACTAATGAAATTTACTTTCTCACAGAAGGAACGATAGAGCTCTCTATGACAATTAATGATAAAGCATTGATTTAGCTTAGAAATGAAATTTATAGTATTAAACAGAGAAACTCCATAATGAATGAAGCATAGGATACTTAGAATTCTAAATAAAGTGGAAGATTGGAGCAAAAATCTAGTTAGAAAAGAATGGTCAATTTCTTTATTAAAGAAAATACTAGTGATAAAGAAGATGCTAGCAGTATTTCATCTCGTGAAGAAGTATCCAATTCTAAGAAGGAAAAACAAAGCAATAAATAAGAAAAAGACAGAAAATAATTGGTTATAGCAGGAAATTTTAAGATAGAGAAGGATAAGAAAAATTATGGTTGTCTTAAGAAGCAAACTGAAATAGTTCCATTAAAAGACTTTATAGGAATTAGAGGAAGTAGGCATTTTAAGGAAAAAGAGGAGACTGGAGATTTAGAAGATCTAGGTTAATATCCTAGCGAAATAGTTTTAGATTATTTAAAGTTTGGAACCATTTTTGGAGTTGTAGGTCTGGTAGCTGAAGATAGCATAAGACTAACTTAAGCAAAAGCTTTGACAAAATGTACAGTTTTAACTTTATCTTAGGAAATTTTGAAGGAATTAAGAACTCATAATGTTAATCTTCATTAAAACTTATTAGAATGAGAATTATTTGCAAGTGAAAATCCAACTCCTATTGATGACTACTTAATCTATGAAAGCAATTAAAAAAGATTTGACTAAAGAATGAAGATAAAATTCTTTAAGAGTTTGGTTTTTAAAACAATCTAAAAAATGCGAGATGCGAATATGATGTGAGGACCTAATTATTTAAAAATTTGTAAACTACTAAGAAATTAGAACAAAACTATTGAAGTCAATTCTGAAAAATTACTAGCAACTTTGAGATCCAAAAATTAGTAAAAAGTAAATTAGCTACTTGGAACAAAAGCGCTCGATAAATCTACCATCAAATAGAAAGAATTATAATTAAAAAACAAGAAATTAGTTGAAAAAGTTGAGTAGCTGACAAAATAACTTACATAGCAAGATTTTCAAATAAAAGGTAAAATTTAATATAGCTATGAAGAACTAAGTAAAATAATTGCAGCAAAATATGGAAGAAATATCTTTTGTAGTAAAATAGAATTAAGTAGAAACCTATGAAACTGATAAGTTTAAAAATAATTTCGAATAATCTCATTCAGAGACCAACCAAGCTGCAGAATTATCAGATAAAGTTCCATCTTCTGGTGAAGAATTAATGGAATTTATACCTTAGAAGCCAAATCTTGCTGTTGAGGTTCAATAAAATTCTGAAGAAGAACTGCAAGGAAATATAAAAAACTGGAAGAAACTTTATCCTCTGAGTACAGGAGGAACAATAAGGAGGAAGAATTTGTTACCTTAGAGAAGTAATGAAAACTAACCTTAATATATAAAATTATATTATGATTAAATTAAATACTCATAGAAATATGTCTAATCCAGAGAAAAAAAACTGACAAATTTATCAGCACTTTGTTTTACATCAATATGCTAGATGCTTAAAGGAAATAGAAAATGTTGAGATGGAAAGCTAAGGAAATATTCCAGAGTATGCAATTTTTATAAAAGCTCTCATTTATAGGATGTAAGGAAACATCAAATAAAGTTTGGACGTATTTAAGTAAGCTCATATTCTTAATATGCAAAATGGAGAAGTTTTAAAACAAATTGCAAGAAACTTATATCTACTTGGAAAGCATGGACCTGCTTTGTAAATTTACTAAGAAGCTTAGAAATTAAATATAGATGATTGAGAAATTTGGCACTGCATAGGGCTTTGCTACCTTGCTTAAAGATAAATTTTTGAAGCAGCTGAAGCTTTTAAAAATGCTAATTTGGTTTAGAAGCATGATGTTACTTACTAGAAATTGACCGAAATCCATTTACTTAGAGATGATTTTAATGCAGCAATAGAAATTCTAACTGAAGCTTTGGAAGTATTTCCTGAGAATCCAGATTTGTAAACTCAACTTGGATTAATATATATGAGAAAATTTGAAAGCGTACGGGCTTTTTAACATCTTGGAAATGCACTAACACTTGAACCTAAGCATTTCAAAGCTTTATTAGCAGCCAGTAGTATCATTTAAGATCGTGCTGATCATGACGCAGCAATGCTGAGATATCGTGTGGCTTATTAAGTAAACTAGCATTCCGCTTAGCTTTGGAATAATGTAGGAATGTGTTTCTTTGGCAAATAAAAATTTGTGGCAGCAATTGCTTGCCTATCAAGAGCTTTATATTTAGATCCATTTGAGTGAATTATAGCTTATAATTTAGGACTTGTATATTTACATATAGGATAACCTTTAAGCGCTTTCTTAAAGTTTAGTTAAGCAGTACGATTGAAGCCAGACTTTGCATATTCACATTTACAGTTGGGAATTTCATTGTGTTAGCTTAAAGATTACAAAAATTCAATATAAGCATTTGAAAGAGCATAAAATTTTGATCCAAAAGATACTCAGATTAAAATAAATTATGCTCTAGCTCTTGCTTAAATAGGAGACATTAAAAAGTCAAAGTAAAAGCTAAGTGAATTCTAAACTATATATTAAAATCTTCCTCAAGAACAGCAAAGAATAGAAATCGAACAGAAGTAGAAGAGTGATCAACTAGCAGAGTATTTGGCTATGAAAGAAGCATAGTGATATAATTTAATTTACTTAAATTTTAATCTGTTTTATCTAATTAACTAATTATAGTAGGTATAGTAGGTATAGTAGGTATAGTAATTATAGTAATTATAGTAATATCCTCTATCTTTTTATACCATTCCATTATAGTGCTAATATCCTTTATTAATATAAAGCACTTCATAAATCTTTTTGAATAAGAAAATTCTTCTTAATTTAAAGTAATAACTCAATGGAAGAATAAAGTTAAAATTTATAAATTAAATGTCCTAAGAAAAGTTTCGTTAATATTAAAATTAGGTAGAATAAATTAATTAGGTAGATTAGAAATAGAAAAGTAATAAATATGATATAGACTTAACTAACCTACAATATATTAAAATAGCAATACCTGCTTTTAGTAATAATTTAATCTTTATTATCAATTTAATTATCTTTTATTAGCCGCTATGAGTGATATTTTATAATTAACTACCAGTTAAATGATATTAACTGCAAAGAAGATTGAGTAAGTAAAAAATTAAACTAGGGAAAAATCAATAAAGTAAAGAGATTTGTTTAATTAGATTAAGTGTTTGCTTAATAATCTTAGTAAGCTTTACTTTATTTCTCTATGAATTAACTAATTTTCTACTTAATTTGTAGCTTTAGAGCATATTTATTTTATTTCCTTGATTGCTAATTTTATGCTAGTAACTTATATGATTTACTAAACATGTTTAAAACATTAAAGATTTGAAAATATAATTGAAAGAGTAAATGTTTAATTTTAAATTAGTCTCAAGAGAATTATGAAATGCTAATAAAATAAATAGCTAAATTTTATATTAAGGAGATCCTTTAAAATATAAAATATTAGAAAGGAATAGCAATATATTCATATGGCTGTTTGAATCTATGCAGAATAAGTTTAATCAAGATTACTATTAATCACTTGATTTGATATAATTAATAAAAATTGCTTAATTTCTGAAATACTTTAGAATAGTGTTATAAGCATAGTTAACTACTTAAATTATATATCTAAGAATCAATTTCAAATTAGATAATTTATCTTATTTAATAGTTAAGATGCAACGTTAACGTACCCTTTATATATTTATTTTACTTTAGAAAATACTATTTAGTGCTTGCGTAAAATATTAAATGGGTTGTGAAAGCCAAAAAGTAAATGATTCATCATGATAAAACAGAGATAGCAAAATAAGCTAAAAAAGGTAAAATTTGAATTAATGTCATAAAATAATGCAAAAATACTCTATTAAATATATATATTTCTTTAAAAAATAATGCAAGATAAATAGATTTATAAGTAAGTAGCTCTATTTATGAATAAATATATTTGATTGCTTATTAAAAGATTCTTCAATTAAATCCAATTCTAAAATATTTTGATTGCTTTGTAGATAAGAAGATCACTATTTATATTTTAATCAATGCTATTGATAAAAAAGGTAATATTTAAGGATAAAAAGTTAAATAAAAATATAAAAATTAATACTGAAAGATAGCAAACTTTTCTGGATTTCATTTCATCACTCTTAATTAAAGTCAGAAGAATCTAAAACTTTTTATTAATTCTAAATAAAATCATACACATAAATCTTACTAGATTTTCACTCAAAAGTTATTATTTTTTGCTCGTAAATATTATGATATGAAATATAAAAACCTGCCAGCTTTATTGTGTCTAGATTCTGAACCTATCCTGTTTATATGTTAAACTTAGATATATTATCATTAAAACAGTCATTAAATTTTCCAGAAACTGATTACTGACCTTAAGTGGTTTTACCTCCGAATATGATTATTTCTTCTGAATTAATATTTACAGCCTTAAAGTAGGCAAGTTCCTAAGGAAGAACAATGCTTAGTGTAATAAACTGAGGAAAATCTAGATTAGATTGTTTTTTAGTTAATCATTTTTCATAACCTTTTAAATCTAACATTTCTATTACATTTGTGCATTTCTTACCAGTCATTCCACCAAAAACATATAATCGCTCTTCTATTATTAAAGCACTTGATTCACCTCTTTCCGCTTAAAGTTCAGGCATTTAGGTTCATTTCTTAGTAATAAAGTCAAATTTTTCTACTTTCCTTGAGAAATGACATTTTTATAATTTCTTTTCGAAACCTCCAATTATATAGATATCGTTTTATTAATTAGCTGCACAGCATCCCATTCTACTAGAAGGCATGGAGATTTCTTCATTAAATTACTATGATAAAAGATTATATTTATATACTGTATTTTATGGCATAATTTAGGGATAAGGCTTAAATGATCCTCCAAAAATAAATAGTTACGAAAATTCTTTTACATGTACCAATCGTGCGAACAAGGGAAGCTACTAAACTTAATTTATCTCGAGTATTGTGAATTACTCTTGAGGAATATCAAATTAAAGAATTGCAGGAGGAAAAATCTTATAAGTGAAAACGCAGTTCTAGAAATAATTCTATATCTTACTATAATTTTTCATTTAACGTCATTAATCTAGCTCCTCATTAAATTAAGACTAGTTTTCTGAATTCATTTTTTAAATATAGTTATGAATCTATAAGTGATTTGGAACTTTCAATTCACTTTTCGAAAGTGTGATAAATTATTATTTTTCAAGCATGGATGGACTTTTCGAATTTACTTTACGATTTTGATCCTTTCTAGTGAGTAAATCATTAGTTTATTAATTTTAGCTCCAGGTGATTTCTTATTAATTATTTTATTATCATTTCTCAATATCTTCCTCGTTGAAAACTTATAAAGGCAAACTTTTCCTTTTTGTATAATTTTAAGGAGTTATAGACAGTTCTAATTGCAGTTGGTTATTTGAAATTGGCATGGATTTTGCAAACTAATTAATTTTTTCCATGCTTTGAGCAGTTATCTTTTTCTTTTTATCTTTTTTATTCTACATATCACTGGTCCTGTCTTTTTCAAAGTTTTCCTCTCAATAGGTGTCTTCCTTTAGTGTAACTTATTATTCTTAACTTGCTTGAGGCTATCTAGTTTCAAAAGTTTTCAATCTACTAAAATTAGTATCTAGCCTATCATTAGGGTTATCTTACTTTTATTAATCAGTCTATTTCAAATTATCTTAATCCTTTTAGGATATTCGCACTGCATTTTATGCTTCGGTTCTTTATTGGTTATGATTAATGTTTTATTTAATGCTTTTTTAAAGTATATCATGCTTATTTTGTACTTCATATGCATTTTTATCAGAACAAGCGCATCCCATTTTATAAAGCATAAAATATTTATAGATATAATTAGTTTATATTAAACTCCTCATTCAATATCATATACTCTTCTATTATTACTCTTCCCATTTACAGTTCTCTCTCCTTAACTTGTAATTCTAATTCACAACTTAAAGTAAAGGAATGGATTTACTAATGAAGCCAATATAATTAAGTGAGATCTGAATAAATAAGAAATAAGGAAGCTTTACATAGCAACTTCTAAATGTAGAATAATAGCAATACTTCCAAACTCTACTATTATAATAAATCCTATTTAGTTTATTTAGCTTGCATTAATCAAACTCACCACTTTTCCATCTTTAATTTTCTATTTTATATAAATTTTCTATTTTAAAGTCTACTAAAAGTCAGAATATTAATTATTGTATTAGATTAAATAGAAGATAAAAATATAGGAAAGTATTAAATAGAACCTTTTAAATACAAATGAATGCTTAAGAATAAATGAACTAGACTGTTATTATAAGGATTATAATTGAAAGATATTAATAAAAGGACTTGGTATAAGTACTACTGTATAGACAAATTAAATAATACTAATAACCATTAAATCATTTTAATTAAGACAGTTAAATAGAAAATAGACAAGAATAGAAGTATTAATCAGTAGGAAAAGGTATAATTGGTAGTATTTGGTATATTAAGAATTAGTTGTTATATATTCATTTGTAATTAGCTTAATATACAATTAATCTTAATGCTTTTGTCTTTTAGTTAAACAACTTTAATTAATTAGTAAACTAGAAACAAGTATTAAAATGTAGTTAAGTAATAATCAACTATTATATTTAAATCAGTCCAATGTATTAGACTTGTAGATATAAAGACCTTTAATAAACCGAAGAGCTAAATCTTAAGTGATAAAGGAAAAAGAAATAACTTAGGAAGTTAATAAAGATAAGCTAAATAAAAAGTAAATAAAGCTAAATATTTGAGCTACCAAAAAATTTCCTAATCCTTTACCTTTTTTTGGCATTTATTCCCAAAGTACAAAAGCTAATAAGATATTAAGCACCTAAATAAATTTTGACATGTAAATACCACCAATTAGAACAAAAACATCATAAACTAATAAGAGAAATTTGTCTTGCAATTTTTTAATAGCAAAACATAGCAATACTTTTGAATTCAGTGAGAAGAAAACTAATTAAACTATCGCTAAGAATTTTAATTTTTCTGAGAGTACAAGAAGTATTGGGACTGCTAACCTAATTTAAGTTAATAACGATTTACCTTTAAAGCTTAATACAGTGCCAAATAGTCCAAAAGAAATTCTGTAAGATAATAACTTTTTAAGCATATAAAAAACAATTCCTAGTTAAAGCTTCCTGAGTAATAACGATATTAGCTCTAAAAATTAGTAGCTTTCAATGCTCACAAAATCTTTTTTTAGAACAAACAAATCGTTTAACAATTTATAGATGAATAAAAACTAAAACTTTTAATTCTAGAGTAAAGTGAATAACTAGATTAAATTTAGAACTTAATTAATTAAGCAAGCTATCGAAATATTTAGAAAGAGTTATCAAGATCCTTGGAAAAAAAAAGATTAAATAAAGCTTCTAATAGCTAAAATATCTAAAAGCTTTGTTGAAATAAAAGCACCATAAAAAGAACTTGAACTTAACTCTATAGAACGTAAACTTAAGAAATATGACTTAGAAATAGTAGTTCTAAAGAAGAAGAATCAAGAGCTTCTAAAATATATTGAAATAGATTCAAAGTCAAATTCAATTTTCTAAGATCAAGTGTTCCAGCTATAGGATAAAATTTTTGATCAATAAGAAGAAATTAAAGACTGTAGAGAACACAAGAAAAAGAGAAACGAGTAGTAAAACTAGTTTGAGAAAGAAATAGCCAATCTAAAAGATAGCACGATTCTTATAGAGGGAAATACAAAACATAGTAAAATGAGTACATGATTAGGAACATTAATGGGTTAAATTATAGATCTTAAAAAAGAAGTAACCTTTATCAAAATTGAAATTAAAGATTTAAATAGAGTTTTCGATAGTAAAAAAGGAAAAGTATACGAACTTAAAGATAAAATTTTAAAGCACTAAAAGTAGAAAATAAAGCATATGCTAATAGAAGAAAACTTATCATCTTTTGCTAGCAAATCTGACTTAAATATTAGTTTTAGATCATAAAAATTTCCAGAACTTGATGAAAAAGCTTCTTAATCAAGAGATTTGGATACAAGGTTAATTTATTTCGATATTAATACAAAAAAGAATATAAAGAATTTTCTTAATCCTGATAATAGCATATTTTACACAGATTTTGCACAATAATTAAACAGAATAAAAAACAAAAATATGCTATAAGTTATTGGAAACTTACTGCAAAAGATGAATGATTTTTCAGGAAAAATTCAGGTATTAATTTTTAAAGTTTTACATATGATAAACGTGAAAGAACTATAAGATCTTTTTAATACTATAACTTTTGACGTTCCAATGATTTTACACTGTAAGCATGCCTTTCTTTGAATTGAAGAAGATAATAAATTGTGATCTTTCGTAACTTTGAATGGATAACTTCAATAATTTTCCATTTAAAGAGAACTTTTTCCAACAGATATTAATGAATTAACAAGAATGCATGATAAATCCCTGTTTGACTTTAGTAAGCTTGATAAAATTTTTGGAATAAAAACTAAAAACAGAATGATAATTCCATTTAAATCCGAACAGATAAAGGGTTATATTGACTGTGTTAACTCATGAACAAAGCACTTCAACTTAGATGATCACTTCATTTTAAATCTCTTCTAATAATTCTTCAGTAGATAAATTGATGTGATCATCTAAACCAATGAAAACTACTTTCTAAAAGAGTTCTATAACCGCCTAGTAATTTTGCAAAACGATATAGTGCATTCTAAAGGTTTATTAGACTTCATTTAAAATTGTAACAGCTATCTATCTAAAATACTAATGTCTAATAAAGTAAGTTTGAGTATAATTTACGGATATAAAATAATAGGCATCAAAAATAATAAAATCGTCTTCTATAACATTGCTGGAATTGTAGGAGAAGTATATAAGAAAAAATCTCCTGAATTAGTCATAGCACCTTATTAAGATATTAGGTATTGTAAAAATGTAGACTTGAACACTACAATGCCTGTTTACTATCATCCCATAGTTGATTAGAATTAAGTAAATGGAGTTTTGCAAGTGGTCAAAATGGCTGAAAAAGATAAAATGTTCAAACATATAGAAAAAGATATGAAAGATTTGAGACATAGCCAAAAAATGCTAGAATTTATGACCAGTTTTCTTCAAAAATGCATACAGATGTTTGTGTTTTTTGAAAGCAAACTAAACCAAGAGTTTATTTAACAGTACAACATAAGAAATCCCTAAATCAGTCTAACAGTTATATAGAATTAAGGTAATCAGAAAAGTGATAATTATTTTGGATAGAATAAATCTACGCCCATGAAGATGAAAACTCTTATCTAATTTGTAATTTAATTAACTTAATTTAAATCTCTTTCACTGTAATTAAAAATCTCTCTTCTACAGTATAATAATTTGAAGTATAATTATTTCTTATGATAAGAGTAATTAAATAAATAGATTGAATATTATTTTCTATTATTAACTTTAAGTTGAGCTTATTATATTAAAGCATGTTTACTTAATACTAATTAGGCTATTTCAATAACTAACAATATTATATAATTAAAACTCTTAACAAAATAATACAGCTAGAGGTATTAAAAATAATTCTTAAGATTAATTATTAAGTTAGAAATTAAAGAGAAATACAATTATTGAGGAAAAATGATAGAATTAGCTATAAAAATAGGGTTTTCTCAAAATTACATTATTTTCTTACTATTTTTCAATCTTTTTATTACAAAGGGAGTTTCATTCTGCTGTTTTTGTAATTGCTTTAGTTTAGCGTTATTGAACATCACGTTTTAGTCTATTTTATTAAGGTCATTTTCCAAAGCAGAAGGATAAAACAATTAAAGTTTTAAATGCTCAATAACTTTGTTTTTTTGAAAATTATTATCAGATTAGTCTTGCTAATATTTCTAAGTGAGTGGCTAGCTTTGTATTTTCTCATCTTAGCTATCTTCAGAACTTTAAGAAATAGAGATTTAAGTTTTGACTTAATGTATTATCGTAGTATTAGCTTTTTTTCTCTTTTCGAATAAATTAAGACTGTCTTTAATTTGTTCCTATCTTTCACTTAGATTTCTTATATTGACTGTTATTCGTTTATTTTTATTGTTTTAAATTGAAAGTCTTTCATGGGAAATTGCTTCTTATGCATTTCCAGATTTCTAATAAAATACATCAGTTTTTATCTCCTAAATTAAATCTCTCGGACTTTGATAGCTGCTCTTCACTAATTAGCTGCTACTTGAAAATAATTTAGAACTTTCTTCAGTAGATTAGTCAACTTGAGCAGATTTACATGGACTCAGTAGGTATTAATTAGAATTTTCATTGTACAATTATTACTTTGCAAATCTAGGCTTGAATTCAGTAGATTTTGTTAAAGAAAAATTTTTAAGCTTTTTAATATCTTTTGAAATTGGTGGAAGTTAAGCTTCAATGCTCTTAGGTGATTACTAATTTTATTCATTGACTTCAGAAAAAGAGCGTTTCTTTTAGCTGATTTATCTCAGTATAAGTTTCTTTTCGCTTGATAGCATTTTCTAATAAATCAAAAAAAAAGTAAATAGTAAGAAAATAGTTTGAACAAAAATGGAATAACTCTTTTTGAGAGTTTTATTGTTATTTTTTCTTATATTCCTAATATACTTAACTTAACCTGACTGTAAGAAATTAAATTAACTTATATTCAACCTATTCCATCGCTTACTTTCTATAATAGCTAGCTTCATTTGTAACTTTTCTGTATTTTCTTTAATATTGAATCGTTTCTTTAATCTGCCTATTTAACAAATTAGCGAATATAACATAAATTAAAAATTTTTAAACTAAAAGGATTTTTTCGTCTTTAAATACAAGAATTGTTTCTTTTAATTATAAATGCTATTAAATGTTTTTTTTTATTTTTTTAATCCTTGTCGTTATCTCATCATTTTTTCTAATACTCTTGCTATCTCTCTCTTTTGCTTCTTCCTTTTTTACTTTATCCACTTCCAATAAGTAAAGTCTACTTGATATTAGATTCTTGTAAACATTTTTAATTATAACTCTAAAATTCCAATTTAGACCTTGGAAATTATTTTATGTATTCTCAATCATAGAGTTTAAGATGTCTAAATTCATAATTCCAGATCGTTCACCATAGTAAATCTATTATATTAGAATAGTAAATACAATTAAATATATGCTAAATATATCATGCTTTCCATACATACAAAAGGAATTAGCGATAGTATAATGATGATCTTGGAGATTCTTACGAAATTTATAGATTTAGATCCTAATTTTATATATAATGATAATTTTTCGTCTATATTATTTGCTCAACTTGGTGTAAGTAATTAGTGTTATAATTACTCTTAATATGTTATTAAATATCCCTATTTTCCAATTTAAGTAATCTTATTTTATTGTTTAAGAAAATAAAATGTAATAAGGGATAAAATAATAAAGCTAATCTATCTAATAAATTATTGTTATTAGTTATTTAGAATCATTATTTCAAATAGCTGCTTTTCCCTTACTTTTGCTTTTAGCTTTTACACTTTTAAGCTTTTCTTTAATTTTGAATGAGATTAGTACTCTTTTTGCATTAAAATGCTAAAGAAGCATATTTTAAATATTATTTAGAACTAAATAATTATTTTAAAGATATTGGTAAAATGATGTTTAGCGTTTTTTAAAAATGCTTAAATAATATACAATTTTATCTCCTTGGTAGATTAGTTAGAAATATCTTTATACAATAAAATTAAATATATTAGATGGCTATGATATGAAACAATAAGCTTATAGATATTTTTCAATATCTTTAAAAAATATTAATTTATTTCCTTTGTAATTAATAATCCTTTAGCTATATGAACTTCTATTTTACTCATTTTTATTAAATTCTTCGTGTAATGCTTTTTTATTCTTTTCTACCTACTTGGACATTTAATTTCATCCTTATTAAAAAAGACTTAATTCAATCTTATTTCTGATGAAATTTTATCATTCTGATGAGATATTTTAAATGATTTGCATTTTTAATTTTAAATGCTTACTCTTTATTACTTCTAAAGCATTCATCACGTTAAATAGTCATATCTATTATTTATTTTTTTATTAGTTATTAACTAATGAAATTTAGAGGGCATCTTCAATTTACTTTCAGCTATTTAAATTTGAAGTACTTTGTTATTGCTTGATATTTTAAATTCTTATAAATTTTAATTAAGAAGCTTCTAATAATAAGTAGCAATTTTTAGATTCTTTAATCTACTCCTTATTAATTAAGTTTTCATTAATAAAATACCTCTCTTTTGTGACCTCTTTTATAAAATTTGAATCTAAAAATATAGAAATTTTGAATTTATATAGCTACTTCTAATTTTAGAATTTCTCATAAATCTAAGTTTTATTGCTTTCCTTAATTTTTAGTTCTTAAATTAGTTGCAAATATAAGTTTAAAGGACTTAAAGAAGTACTTCAAAGTTATTAGTTTTTTCTTTTGTAGATTTTGATTATAAAGATTTATTTAAAAAAGAGGAACTTCTTATGGCATTAATATTAAGAAGAAGAATCTGAAAATTAGTTATTTTCTACTTTAGTTTAATATGAAACATAATGCTTTACTCAAGCTTCCTATATTCAACTTTGCTTTTAAAAATATTTTCCACATCTCTATATAGATATGATAAACTTATATTCAACTCTTTTTGAAGATATACCAAATTTCTTTAAATTTTCTAAATTTTAATAGAGGTAAAATTGAAGAAGCTTAGCTTTTTATATTAATAAGATTTTGACTAGATAAATGAGATAAAAGCACTTAATGATAAAAGGCAAATCTAATCATAATATTAATATAAAAGAAATCTTCTAATCAAATCATTGTTTGGCTTCATCTTAAACTCGCTGATACTTAGATTTGGATTATCTAGTTTCTTATTGGTTTTTACTTTAAAATGAAGGGAGAGTTTTCCCATTGGTGCTTTTAATGTTTTAATTATTTTCTTATTATTTTTATAAAGCTTAAAGCTCTTATTGTAATTCTTTTAGCTGTTTTTAGTTATTTCTTAGCTCTATTTTTTTTGCAAATTCTTGGTTCTATCAATCAATCAATTCTAGACGCAATGACTCAGTAAGTTAAGCTCTAAAATATAAAGTAAAGTTACAATTTTTTACTATTATCTTAAGAGTGCTTTAGTTCAATCTTATACATTTCTTAAACATCTTTTAGCTTATTAGTATCTTCTTGAACCTAATTCATTTGATTGTAGAATATTAAATTATTTTCCTTAACATTGCTGTCTATCATATCAACTTGTTATTTTATTAGATTTAATTAAGAGTTTAAGTCTCTTATTTCACGATCTCGTCTACTGCTTGTAAGAATAGACAATTCTAAATTAGAGTTTAATTCAGTTTGGTGATTTTCTAAATCTTAATTCATTTCTTTAATTTTAGTTTGCTGCACACATTAAATACATAGGTTCTAGTTAGTCTAACTAGATTAATTTAAGTGACTCTTGCATATTGTTTTCTAACAGCTTTAGCAAGAGTATTTCTTCTAAAAAAATGATATTTATTTGTCACAGATTTAGCAGCAGTCGCTCATAATAATTTAAGCTTTCCTAAATTATTAATAAATGCTTTTAAAACCAATTCAAAATACTATTCAATATACCTATCTATTTATTAGTACTAGAAGCTAAATCTAATAGATATTCAATAAGCATACAATAGCCATAATACTATTTTAACTTTATTAAGAAACTAATAGACAATGGATAAGGCTAGAGTGTAATGTAGAGTTTACTTATGCTAGTAAATTAGGCTACCTAGATTATAATATGCTATACTACTAAGCTAGCTTTATAAAGGATCTTATTAATTAAAAGTTATAATCTTAATATTTTCTTTCAGACAGTCTTTGGATATTTAAAGATCGACTGATACGATTATATAGCTATTAGCCAATGCCTATATTCATGCTTTTGATACTTAATTTTAATTAATTTAATATTATTACTTAGAAAGAGGAATAAAGCTAAGAGTAAAGCAAGTGATTAAATAAAAAGCCCTAAAATGAAAGATTAGAGTACAACATAGTGATGAATGAGGCTTATATTCAATTAATTAAATTATAATTTAAGAAATTGTAAACTTCATATTAAAGATGGGTGAGACTTGCTGTAAGTCTTAAGAATAGTCATCTTAAGAACAAAACTCGGCTATAAAGAAGCCAGTAAAGTAAGGTTAAGTAGTAGGTCCTTATATTGATATGCATAAACAAATAGTCGAGTAGCAGTCAAATTTAGAAGTATCTTACATCAGTAGTGAAAATCCTGAAATTCCTTAATAATATTAAGAAAGGTTTTAATAAATGACACAAGAACTAAACCAGCAAATTCAAGAGAAATGGATTGAAGAAGAATAAACTCCTTCCTTTTAATTTTGGAAGAAAGATCTGCATGACTGAAAGGCTTTTAAATGCAGATTTATAGTTGAAAATAAAGCTCCTTCGTTAGTTTCGAAATGCTTGATTGAAATTAACAGATAGAAGTTATGGAAGGATACTATGAATACATAAGTTGTATTAGAATAATTTAATCCTTAAGTTAGAGTTGTTCATGAGACTCTCAAAGGATTCGGACCCGTAAGTGAAAGAGAATTTGTTTATCTTAATGTTTTTGCTAAACTGTAAAACGGCTTTTCATTTTTTGAAACATCAGTAGAACATGAAAAGGAGCCTTCAAAATCTAATCCTGTAAGAGGAGATATATATTGGAGAATATTGAAGCTTGAATAAGAAGGTTCCAATACTGTTGTTAATTTTTACGGATGTGTACATCCCAAAGGGAGCATTTTTAGCTTTTTATCAGGAAAAATGGTGGAGAAAGTTAAGAATTAAGCTCATGCTCTATAAGTTTTAATGCAAAAAGAAGGAGATAAAGACAGAAATAATTAGGAAGAACAAAAGCAATAGCAATAATAAAATCCTTAAGACTAGTAATTTCCTGATATACCTCAGATATATTAAGATCGCATAACCTAAATGAAAACTTAATGTGAGTTGGAAATATCTAGTAATGATTGGTAGATAAGCGAGAATAACCAAGATTTTAAATTCTGGTAAAAAGATTTGTATAAATGAAAGGCTTTCAAATCTTAACTCTTAATACTCAATAAAAATGTTTAAGAAGTAATTTCATGGTTTACTGATGACTAGAAGTAATTATAGTGGAGAGAAACGATCAAGTCTTTTCAAGTTTTAGAATAATATAATCCTTAAGTCAAAGCAGTTTAAGAACTTCTTAAAGGAATATTGTTGGTTTCAGAACGTGAATTAGTGTATCTTAATATTTAATGGAAAAAGGGAAATGAATAAGTAATATTTGAAACTTCTATTGAACATAATTCTAAAGCAGTTCAGGAATCACCAGTAAGAGGAGAAGTTATATGGCGTTATTTGAATTTTACTTAGCAAGGAGAAAATACTTAAGTTATTTATGCAGGGTGTATACATCCAAGAGGAACCATCCCTTCATTTGCCTCAGGAACATACATGGAAAAAATGAAAAGTCAAGTTTTAAAGTTGAAAGAACTGTTGCGTAAGTGAAAAACTAAACTATAATAAAAGCATTTTATACATTATTTTAGTAAGAAATTAATAGTAATTCTTAATTCCTGCTCTTCTTTCTTATATTATTCTATAATTTACTTCATAGCATAAAGAAAGGTACTTCAAAGGCTATTCATCTAGTTACTGGAATAAGGTGATTAAGTAAAAAGATTACATTTATCTTAGGCTTAAAATAAATTAAATTATTAAATTTATATTAAATTTTAGATTTCTTATGGATAAAAGACCTAAATCTGTTATAGGAATGAGAGGAGCTTTTTCACGAGATAGTGGAAGCAGAATAAACCCTGTGAAATCTAATCAGTCATAGAATCCTAACCTTAAACTACTTGATAAAATGTTTAAATCTCAAATTAAAATTGATTAAGAAAAAATCAACGAAATTAAGAAAAAGGAGTAATAAAAGAAAAAAGAGGGAAGAGATTAAATGTAGAAGAATGAAAAATAAAAGAAATAAGAAGTTAAAGACTAACTTTTTAAGAAAGAATAATAAAAGAGAGATATTAAAAATTTAATGCATAAGAAATTAAACTAAAGTTTAGAAAGAACTAAATTAAGCAGTTAATAATCTATCTCACAAACTGAAGTAAGTAAAGTTAGCAAACTTAAAAAGGAGGTAAATAAATCTAGATAATTATCTAAAACATAGAAAGATATTTCTTTGGAAGGAAGTCAGATTCAATAAGTTTAAACTGAATAAGACTAAGAGCAAATTTCTTAAAATTCACCTAAAACCTCAATAGCTATATAATCTGAGGACTAAAAAACTATCATAAGCGAAAATCCTAATGAACAATAAAACTAGGAAGACGTTGAAATGTAAGAAGTATAATGTGTACTTGATGCGGAAGATTTTCCGATCGTTTCTGAAATTCATCATTTAACGGGAAGATGCTATTGTGATTACTGTTCGTGTGGAAAACACTTCTGTCCCTCAGTAACTGTAAGAGGACTTTATAGCTAGTCAACATATAGAACGCAATATTAGAAACATTATAAGACACTAAAAAATAATTATCCGTTATTGAAGACAGAAAGAGAAAAGTTCGTTCGAGTGGAAATGCCAAGTGATTATAAAACAATAAATCAATAGGATTTCTGTGATACAACAGAAAATTTAAAAAGAGCTATAGAATCCCGAAATTTAATGCCTAAATCTCCTTCCAATCCTGATCTAAAGAAATTAATTGATCCAAAGTTCTTAGGAACAACGAGTAATTAATATTTTTATCCTAATTGAGGACCTTAAAATTAATAATATTTTAAAAGACCCATTCTACCTGTAAGATAAATGAAAAATGTGGAAATGAAAACTACTTATAGAAATGATTTCCATCAATATAATACTTAACAACGTTTAAATTCTTCGCATGATTAGTCAAGAGAAACAACAGAAGAAAGATAATAAATAAATACTAGATCTAGCAATCGTTCTAATATGAGTAACTTACCTTTCGCTTCTCTAGGGAACTTACCTTTCAACGCTAAAACAACAGTTCAAGCCGATTATTACGCTAAAAAAAAGCCAGAAGAATCTCCTTATATTATAAAGAAATAAGAGGTAAATATTTATTTAGGAATTTTAAAAAACACATTATAATCCATAAATGTTCAAAACAACATTCAGCGAAATGCAAAATAGTTCATTAAATCTAAACAATCATAGAATGCGTAAACTTCGTTTGCTTTAGTAACCATTATTTTATTTATTTTATTTTTATTTACTTAAATATTTTATCTATCTAACTCTTACTATTATTCTTAAGCCTGCACTATATCAAAGCATTGCCTATAAATTTAAGTGAAACCCAACAATCATATTTTAAAATTTTATAATTTATTATAATATAATAAGATATTTAGCCTTCTTTAATGAAAGTATATTAGTTAAACAGAAATATAAGTATAATCATTGCCATTTTCTAGTTAAAAGTTATAACTTTTTTATTTTCTTAAAATTAGATTTTAGATTTTGACAAGCACTAGAATCTATTAGCTTTCTACTTTATTAATGAGCAAATTAAATATTAATTAAGATTTACCTAAAAGTGTAATTATTGATTAAAATTATGAGTTTAAATACTATTTAAAGGAGAGACAAATTACTTTTATTAAGCCATATAAATAATGATTTAGTTTTAAGTTAGTGTTTGGAACTAACTAGATAAGAATTCTATAAAAAGAGCAATAGTCACATTTGTTAATAATGATTACTCTAAATGTAAATAAGCTCTTATAATGGATTATATTATGGTTTTCTTTATCGTATATCTAAATGTTTATCCTATTAATAAAGACATTCATAATAAAGCAAAAGAATAAGTTTCATTTAATTTTATATATTTTAATTATTCTATCAAGTAAGCTATTAAGAGTATCAATAATTATCAATACTATTAAAATTATAAATAAACTATCTTGAAAGCGATTTATAGAATATACTTGCATGAATTAAAGTGAAAGTAGACTGTTTTATTATAAACTGATTATAAAAAATTCATAATTTGATTTAATTAACTTAAGGATATGGAAAAAGAAAGATAGATTTTAAATAAGAAACTAAGGATATCATTATATAATATATTCTTCAAATAATAAAACTTAATAATTAAATTTATGATGATTATCTGCTCTCAAAATTATGAATAATAACTCTATTTACTTTCAGAAGTTTCCATATTATGCATAAAATAATGAGTTTCTTTTTCCTAAAAATAAATTTGTTACTTGGTTTTCTATTTTTGACCTCAATTATTAGCTCTACTTTTACATACTTACGCTTCTTGCTTTTATATTATCTTTTTCTTTTGTAATATCACTTATTTTTTTCTTAAGAGCTTTAATATAGTCATTGAAATCTAAGCAAGCTTTCTTCTCAAACTCAATTTAGTTAGATAATTCCTTTAAATTATTTTCTTGCTCCGCTTATTATGATTATAAATCAGATGTTTCACGGCTATTGTTTTATAGTTCAAGATAAAGACTTGTTTATTTGCTTGAAATCTATTCATTTTACTTCTAATAACTCACCTTTTCATTATGCATTTTGTCAATATTCTTATTCAACTCTTCCAGTTATGCTTGAAGTGATGCTACCTCTTTTTTCATATTGGAAACTTAAAGCTATAATCGATTTTTTTCATCAGTATAGGTTAAGAATTCATTATCATTTATTTTAAGTTAGGCAGTTAATTGTTCAAAATTATTCATTCTCTTAGATATTGTTTTCACTATATTAGAAGTGCTTGGATTTGCATATAAAGCCTGAGATTATTTAGAGCTACCTTATTTGTATGAACTATTTGGTCTTTATGTTTTACTTTGATTCTTTTCTTCCTAACTTTTTTAAGGTTTTCCTACATTATTACTAGTTTATGGCCTTTTTACTTGCTAGTTTTACTATAACTTCTAATCGATTTTATTATTCGTTTACTATGGCTATTCCAATGCACTCACCAAATCTCTATTATAAGTTGCTCGTTTATTTTAACCCTAATTAAATAAATCCTAAGCTTCAAATTTATGAACTAATTCCTTAGGAATTAAATCCTACTCTTCAAGTGAAGATTCTTTATTGTTATTCATTTATTACATTTTATAGATATTTAATTGTTAGCTTTATTTAAACATAACCATACCTAATACCATTCTCTACAAACCTATTTCTCACTTATTTTAAAAATTTACCTATTATCATTCCTTTGCTACTACAATAACACTAACTAAGGTTTTAGATAATCTAAAGTATTAATGATAATATTAATAACAGAAGCACTGATAAACTCAATTAATGAAGATCTTACAAGTTAATTTAATATTCAGATAAGCAATAAAGGAATTAAGCAAAAGCAATCATCTAATTTTAAACAATGGTAAGGAAAATAAGGAAGTTAGATTTAATTACTTAAATATAAGACTAATATCAATAATCACCATATTATTTGCATTATTTCATTTATTATTTTCTAATCTTTGCTTAGATCACTTTATATAAATCTAAATCATCTACATCAATAGTTTAAGCTACATAAAATACTACATTATGATAATATGTACTTCATTAAAAGCCACTTTTATAAGAGACATTTTATAACATTTTTGCTAAATTTTGCAGAAGAGGAAGTATTAATAAAAGAAAGCTTAATTTTTGGAATCATCTTCTATGATGAGAATCAGGAATTATATGAAGATTCAAATAAATTACTAAAGAGGGAATTTAAATAACTACATATTTAATAATGATATCATTTGAAATATTACTGCTTCTTATATAATATATAGATCTCAAATTAATTTACATCAAACATTTTCAGTTTGATTATTATTTTAATTATTTGGAAAGAAAAAGCTATTATAATTGTTCTTATTATCAAATAATTAGAATTATTCATTAATTATCAAGCTTCTATTGGGAGGACTATCTATTATATTAAATAACCAGCTTTATATTTTAATGAAAGCCTTAAGATTAAATAAAAGTATATTATGAAAGTTAATTTTAGAATGATTGTTTAGTTTATCTTCATCCTTTAAATAACTTAAAACCTGCAAATAGATAATAATTTAAAATACTAATTTAAGATTATAAGGTATTATAATAATTTTATTCCTTGATATTCTTAAAAATAGAGACTTTATTTTTATAATGGAGACTGCTGCTAATTATTATGCTCAAAAAATAATAAATTTAACCTCTCGCTCAAGAGGAGCTTATTTAATAACAAGCGAAATTATGTAAGCTATAGGATCTGAAATATCAAATGTAAGGATAGGTTTTCTTCATTTATTTCTATAACATACTTCTGCTTCTATTTCTATTAATGAAAACTTTGATCCAACTGTAAGATAGGATATGGAAACTACTTTGAATAAGATTGTTCCTGAAGGAAATTTTTATCAGCATGATAGTGAAGGTTCTGATGATATGCCAGCACATATGAAAAGTACTTTAGTAGGAGTTAGTTAATAAATTCCAATTGGTGGTGGTAAGCTACTTCTTGGAACATGGCAAGGAATCTATCTACTTGAACATAGAACAGGCAAATATTCAAGAAATATAGTAGTATGTTTTAATTACAATATAGGCTACTGTTTATGGAATAAAGTGAGTCAACATTTTTTAACAACAAGTTTAATATTTTTAAATTAATTGATATTAACAAGATTTTTTACCATAAAATTAAAGCACTTGCTATTTATAGCTTTTAATTATATGGAATCTAAAAATTAATATTAATAAAGCTAATACTTTATTTTTTACTTGCCTTATAATTAGCATAAAGCAAAAATATAAGACTCTTTATTAAAGATATTACTGTTTAGTTATTTATAAGCTCTTTACCACTATTACAAGAATTAACGTTTTAACTAATTATCTATTAATAAGATATCTTATACTATAATAATTATAACTAAAGACGTTTATAATAAATGATATCATGCTAAAGCTATTAAACTTTATTCATTCATTATCTTAACTTTCAATCTATATAAGCGTTTGGATGAATTGTAATAATAATTATAATTAACTAAAGGATAATAATTCAAATTTTAAGCACTTATTATTTTTCAATTTTTTCAAGCTAATTTAATCACAAGTGTAAAAAGATCAAGAAAGTGCTGATTTAATGAAAGATGTATCTTATGATTCCTAATTACATTTGAGTAAGTATTTGAAGGAAATTTTTATAAGCTATATATAAAATTCAGATTTATTATTAATTTTATAGAATTTATCTTAATACTTAAGACTTAACTCTAGTTTCTGCTATTATTTGCCTGCTTATTTAAAATTAAATAAAAGTAATATTTTAAATAATTCTTAAATGCCCTATTTGTTACTAGTTGTGAAATTATTTCTCTGAATTATAAGAATTTAATCAAACTTTAATTAAGCAGAACGAGCTCAATCAATAGCTAAAATGATATTATTCTTGCAATAATTGAAATAATTAAAGAATTATTCCCTTCCTAAATAATTATCTAATTTTTACTCGTTTCCTTATTAGCAATTACTCTTGATTGGTCTTATAAGATGCGCCTCAAAACTACCAAGCATTTAAGTAACTTTAAATAGTTTTAAAGTTATTAAATACCTAATAAATCTGCAAAAGCTTATTAATGATTATCAACTACTTAATTTGATAATTAATTAGATATTACTAAGTTTATTATTTTTATTAAAAAAATTAAATTAGAAATGAATATAAAATGTTAAATAAAGGTAAGAAGATATATTAACAACTATATTAATTATTATTTCATTACACTAAATATTATTTCTATTAGCTGTATTAAATCTTTTACATGATGTCTCTAGAGATATTTTATCTAGATTTAATTTTTAGAGTTAATTAATTTTTCAATACAATTTTTTCTGACATATGATTTACTTAGACTAATAATACTGAAGATATATTAATTTTTAACTTTTAAAATTATCTTCGAAATTTAAACTAAAAACTTAATAATTTAGATTAAAGAAAATGCCATACTTCTATATGCTATTTTAAAATTACCTTACTAAATTCTAAAAAGTTTTTATTTAAACTAGATGTCTTAATATACTATTTAATTCCTCAAAAGATTACTAAATTCTAAACTTATTTAGAACTCTACCAGCTATAGCAAATACCATATAAGATATCCTAAATTATTATAAGACTAAATTACTATTTTCCTGCTTGCTAATTTTTCTTTAAAGTACAATAGAATTTAAGAGCTTAACCATACAGTTATATTTTTCTTTATTATTAAGATACTATTTATATAAAGTTTCTCTTATTATTAAAGTAAAAAGAAAGAATAAAATAAAGCGATATCCATTACTAATAAGATACTTCAATCATCAGTGAGATAGAAATATTAACAATGATTTATAAAGAAATCTTTAGATTCTATATGTTTATAATATACTTTATAGCTAAGGAAGTATGTTTTGTAAAAATAAGGAGCTAATAACAGAGTTATGTTAGTAAATAATATTATATGAATATATCCAAGAAATTTTATAATAATAATATCTTTTGTTCTTAAATGGAAAGCCTATTATCAACTGCTTAGTATCTTAATAATCCTTTAAATAAAGATAAATTAAGCTAATTATAATTACCTAATAATATTTTGATTGAGAAGTATTGATTCATATAAGTAAAAGATTTTCTAAATCAAAACTTAAAAAGTTTAGTTATAGAGTTGGAAATGTTGTTTATAAAAGTATTTAATAGAATAAAGTGTGAAATAATATCCCTTACAGCAGACATTTAATATATCAATTTCTTATTTAAATTCTTTCTTACACTTATTCTTATTTTTTCGGTTTTCGTTATCACTAAAATGGATCAATTTCAGTTATATTAGCAATCATTGAGCTTAGATCAGAACATAGAAAATTAGTTTGGATAAATATTAAAGGAAATAGAAAATTTTGCATGCTCTCTTTAGAATCCTTTAGATAAAAGCAAAGAAAATTAAAAAATAGAATAGAACTTCTATAATATTTTAGTAGATTAGCATTTTAACTACGAAGATATTGACATTCAGCTTAAAAATTAAGAGATTAAAAATAAGCTAAATCATATATCTGCTGGATACCTACAGTTTCTCATTTGCTTTTACTTGCTATATTTATAGCGAAAATATTTCAGAAACTTGTATTGTGAGAATAAATTAAGTTCAAACTAGTAATTAAAATCTAACAACCTTACTAAGAAGAGGGATTAAAGTATAAAAGTGGAGTATCATTATTAGCTTGTTAAAATATTCCTTGAAAAAGAAAGAACTAAAAACGATAATTTGCAATAAGAGAACTAGGAACTTAGAAAGTAAATAGAATTTTTGTAAATATTGCAAAATTGTCCTTATGAGCATTAGGTATAAAGCACTAATACTTAAATAAAATAGAACTAAAATTAAATCTAAAACACCTAGGATTATTAAAACGAAACTATGCAAAAGTCAAAAAAATTGTATAAAAGCAGACTAAAAATTGATTAAAGTAGTTCAAACTTGCTAAAATCAGAACTGTTTGAGTCTATTCTGCTTAATGAAACTACGGCTACTTATCCTGAAAGCTAAGAATAAATACAAAAGATTGATTAAAAGGATTCAGATTATTTCCAAAATATAAGTTCAATAGTGGCCAATTCTTAAGATTAAGCAAACTCACAACTTAGACGAAGAGATTTTACTTAGTAAAGTAAATCTTTAGTTCCAGACTAAACTAATGATTAAATAGAAAACCCAAAGTCTTTCATTGCTTAAAATAGTTTGATAAAATAACTAAGGGATAAATCAAGAGAAAAAAGTATGAATAAATCAATCATCGAGCAATCCTCTTAAAATATAGATAAGTTTTCTAAATTGAAGAATAAAATAAGTCCCTTTCTTCAGAAAACTTAGCTAAATTCACAAGAAGAAATACAGTTTAGTGATTTAGATTTACTAAATTAGGAAGTATAAAGTATTAAAAATTAAATACCTTAGGAAGTACAGTAGTTAGATTATGACCAAGATGATTTCTAGAATATTAACTGAAATTCTTTTTCTACTAAAAATATCAAATAAGATAGAAAAATTCCCTACTTTGATTCAAATCAAAAGATGAAGTTTAGAAAGTAAATAATAAATTTAGTTACAAAAAAAGAAAAAGAAAACTATCTCTAAAATGACCAGAGTACTTAAATTTTAAACAAGATTCAGCAGAGAAGACAATCTGAAAATTAAGAGTTCTAAAGATCTACATCAAGTAATATAATAAAAGATGCATAAATTAGCTCTATTAAATTACAAGAAATAGGAAGTCCAATATTTAATTAATAAAAAAAGCAGTTCATTTTGGCTACTAAAAATGGTCATTTGAGTAATATTTTAATTTATAGAGAATTAGTTTAAAGGACAAGTAAAAACACCAATAAATGCCAAGATTAATCCCAACAACCCATTTTTTAAGCAGCAAAGAAATTCCTTGAGAAATTCATCGATTTTGTTAAAAAGACATGCTTCAGAGAAGAAGTTTTAAAATGATTAAGGACAGATGTAATTAAATGATATTGATATATTAAAATATTAGATTTCTTAAAATACCATAATTATATAATGGAGATTATTTTTAAACTTATTTTGCTGGTTTAAATTTTGCTTGCTGCAAACGCTTAGTTTTGGAGTCTTGGAATACCAAACGCTTGTCAAATTTGTCATTTAACAATGAGCTTCACATAGGATTAGTCTTTATTAACTTTAAAAAGACAGCTAAATAAAACTGATTCATTTCTTTAGAAAATTTTCCTGTAAATTTGTAAGGCAGGAGTTGTAAGAGAAATTCCACCTGAAAGATGTGCAGATGTTATAAGCATATATGCAGAGCTAATAGTTTCAGCCTTTTTAAGGAAATATACAAATCCGTTATTTGTTTGCTCTTCTTTAAACTTCTGTAACAGCCCTAAGTATGAAAGTTTAAATTTTGAGAAGTGAAAGAACGACATTTTAAGCAGAAAGTAAGAAGTAATTTAAGATTCTAAGAGCACTTTACCTTAAGATTACACAGTCAATTTCGCATAAATAAATGATGTTCATCTAGATTTATTTTATAAGGAGGGATCTGAAGCAAATTGTAGCTCAAGATAATGTTGCAAAGAAAATTAAGTAAATGAAACTTTAGGAATACAAATTCCTGCAGGAAAGTACGGTAGTTATGGAAAATGTTCTCTACCCGTAATAACTCTATAATTAATGACTTAGTAGCTCAAAAAAGAATATCCTAAATTAGATTTTATCATCGTAGTCGGAGATTATGCTTCTCAAGGAATTTTTGAAAAAGACAGTTATAAGAAGGAAGTAAGTGATAATTGAAGAACTATAATCCAGACGATTGATAAGGAATTTAACTATTAACTACCTATTTTTATGGTTATGGGTAACCATGATACATATCCGGCAGAGCTTTATGATATAAATGAAGAAAACATGAAATGACTTCTTGATGACTTATTAGAAAATTATAAGCATCATTTATCAACCAAAGCTCAAAATACATTTTAAAAACATGGCTATTTTTCTATGGTTTATGCTAATAAACTGAAAGTTATAGGAATAAATCCATTTCTATGCAATAGCTTTAACTTATTACTTCTAGAAAACTCTACTGATGTAGGAGGATAAATTTAGTGGATGACTGAAGAGCTTTTTGAATCTGAAAGGTTAAACTAAAGCGTATATATTATAAGTCACTTTCCTATTCCTCTAAGATTTATCAAAGAATGGGAAGAAAGATATTTAGTTCTGATAGAGAGGTTCCAAAATATCATAAAAGGTCTCTTTTCAGGACACACTCATAAAGACTGAATTAATTTGATAAAAAATTAAGAAGGATAAAATATACTATTTTAATTCTAGGGAGCTTCACTTACTTGTTTTAGTGGTCCAAATGGAACCAATCCTTCATTTAGAGTATATCAAGCAGATTGATAAACGTTTGAGGTTTTAGATTATCATTAATATAGACTAAATTTATCGATTGTAAATCAATAGCGAAGTGACGCATAATTTGATCTAGCATATACTTTCAAATCAGAATATAATTTATAAAGTATATCTATCAATTAAATACAAAAACTCGCTAATCAAATAAGAACTGATGAAAATTATGCTTTAAAATACTTATATAATAGATAAGCGGGACATTTGAGTTTAACTTCTTGCGATTAAGATTGTAAGAATTAAACAAGCTGTGGGATTGAGCAAACTTGCTAATACTGGATAGAATAGAATGAAAACTTATTTTGGAAGACTCTTTTCATTCTTTATGGAAACTGGACTATAGTAGTTTAATAAATGCTTTTTTTTCTATTCCCAACTTTTTATTTATATTATTTGGACTAAAAAATTAAAATAGTATAGTGTAGCAAGTTTCATAGAAACCTAGAATCGAACAATTTACTAGTCAATTACATTCTTAATAATTAAGTTAGATAAGGATCTAATGCAAATATAGGTTACATTTAATTAAGTATTAGTTTATTATTCATTTTATTATACCGCTAATCTATTTAACTAGCAAACTAATTGCTAGTTACGTTCTAGGAATTAACTAAATATATAATTTAACTAATTTCTCCAGCTTAGTAGATAATTGTCTCTATACAAGTCTATTAGATGATTAATATAAGACTTAATATAAACTTTCCTTCTTTAATGTGTATAATAATTAAATACTTCAAAGAAGAATATTAGGATATAAAACTAATTAGCTTATTTTATAGAATTACTTCTTAGCGTTATGAATTATATAAAGAGTCTCATTAGATAAATTAGAAATCAGAACTTTAGAATTTCCCTAACTTAGTGCTTTAGAATTTAAAACTAAGTAGATATAAAAGCATCGCTAATTCTATAATTCTTTAAGTTTTCTTTAATAATAGAAAATAACCAACTTAGCAATTGATTTAACTAAAGAAATATTTTTATGGATATTTTCTTTAACTAAATAAATTATTGAAATAGTAAGAGAAATAGATATTAAAAGCTAGAATGGGAATAGAACTGCTAGTAAATTATAATTCCTCAAATAAATAGAGTTAGTTAGATATAAATTCATTTATATGAAGCTCTTACAAGTTTTGCTATTGTTCTACCTAAAATATTCCCTGATAGTATTATTACTACAGTTGCTGCAATTGCTAGTTATAGTTTCCTTGCTTATTTCAACTTTCCGCAGAAGATAAGTTCTTATGTATAATTCACTCATTTGGATTGCAAGTTAGTTTTGGTTGTTAGAAACTATTTAAAAATGACTAAAGGAAAAATAGCTACTTAGTGCTGTCATGCTACTCTTGGATTTTACAATTTGATTTACGATTTGGAAACTGAAAAACAAAAGTATGCAAAATTGAGAAGAATTAGAATGAAAAAAAATTCTAAAAACAAAATCTGAGCAAGAATTAGATTATATCTAATAAAATGCGGAGAGTTTTGGTATTCTAACTTACATTGTAAAAATGCAGGTCATACTTAAGTTTCACCAAATACAAATACAGTTGAAGAATAGGTCCTTGGGATGAATCTATAGACAAAATAACTGGAGAACTATCACTTTTGTGAATAAAAACGGATACATATACAAATTATTAAATTAAAGGCAGATTTAATATAATTTTAGTTGATTTGTATTGTATCAAAGCTAAAGCATCTTCATTAATATAAAAAGCATTAATAAATTACGAATTTACAAAATATAGCTTATTTGCTAGATTATCAGTATTTCTTTTACAGTAACTCTCTTCAAACTAAACTGCAATTACTGTTTTTGTGGATTCTTATAAAGGAAATTAAGATGCAATTCATTAAGACTTAGCGAGTATTTCACGGATTTGACTTTTGAATTACTATTCTTATGAAATTAGAAAGATTTAGTATAATATAAAGATAATTATATTTATCACTATAAAGCTTAAAGAAGGGAACACTCAACAGTAACAAAACAAATTAAATGCGAAAATACTTAGAATTCTTTGCAAATAGCAACTGCTCACTAAATCTATCTAAATTACGCTATTTCTTCATGTCTATAACTTCATTGCGAAAGTTATAAAACTTGTACAATTTTTTCTTTCTGACTTCTTTTAGTAGCTATTCATATTACGTTTCAATTTACTTTGCTGTTTTTTGCATATGCTATAGCAAAATATGGGAAGAAGTTTAATCTGATGATACAAAATCGCTAATAGATTTCACAATTGAGTTAGCTTTTATATGCAAATATAGCATTCTGTTGTTTCTCCCTGATTCAGTAATAAGTCTGCATAAATCTTATTTTTCTATAACGAATTTTCCTAATTAATACTTTAGTTTCTTAATCTTATCTGGACTTTCAAGTCAAATTTTAGATTCTTCAGCTAATTGAGAATAAGTCATGAATCTTGAGGTAGAAAATCTCTATAGAGCATCAATTCTGCTTTGGTCTGAACTGCTAAAATCAGTACTTTAGAATTTCTTATTTATTGATAGTTCTTTTTAGTTCTATTACTAATCTTTAAGTAGTTATCTGACTGGTCTTTTAATGAAAAAATGAGAAGTTTGAGGAGGTTTTGGTTAGTAGTACGGGATTTGAGGAAGAGTATCAATTTTAGCTTTAATAGCCCGTTTAAATAAATTTCTTTTGTAAGAACTTTTAGAAGCAAGTCCAGTATAAACATACTATTCCATTAAAATGAATGCTGTATTAATATGTTGCTATTTATGCTATTCTAAGGTAAAGCAATGTTATGCAATTAAATCTTATCACATTACTTTAAATAAATCTTTTAAGCTTTATTTTATAATATTAAGTTTCTTTATCTTTCATTATATAGTTAAATCCAATTCTATTTAAAACTTCATGACCAAATTATGCCTTTAGCTAGGAATAATACAACAACCTTGTTTTAATTTCTTAGATTAAAATTAAAAAAATCAAAAAGTTTAAGATTTCTAAAATATCATTCTTTATTACTATTTATATTAGCTGCCTATATAAAGCATGCTACAACATAAATCATCAAAAATACTTTTCTCATTAACCTTCAAATTCTAAAAAGCTTGTTATAATTATGTTTTAGATGCTATATTTTACTTAAGCTTTCCTTATAAACTAAAATAAGCATACTTTAATTTAAGTCTGTATTTCTTTCTTTTTCAATTTTAAACTTTAGCTTAAATTTAATTATTTAGAAATAAGCTAAATCATATATCTGCTGGATACCTACAGTTTCTCATTTACTTTTACTTCCTATATTTATAGCGAAAATATTTCAGAAACTTGTATTGTGAGAATAAATTAAGTTCAAACTAGTAATTAAAATCTAACAACCTTACTAAGAAGAGGGATTAAAGTATAAAAGTGGACAAGAATAAGAAGAAATTGCAATAAGGCTATTATCGATACTAGAAATATAATAAGTGCAAAAATAATTAATTTAAGTGAATACAAGAAACTTGAAAAATAATTGATTATATAAGAAATATTAACCCTCAATTAAGGAAAACTATCTATTTTAAGCAGCTTTAAATCTAAAATCTTAAAGAAAATTTAAATAGAAAGAATTTAAATTATCAAAAATAAAATTAAGAAGAAAACAAGTAAATGACTGTTAGCCCAAGAAAAGCATATTCATGAATAATACGTTTAATGAGCAAGAAAAAAATAAGAATAACTATGAACATTCACTAATTTAGATTAAATTTAATTATTTAATAAAATAAATCTTAGATTTTAAAATATAATCAATATTGCTATAAAGCATTTATTGTAATCATTGATAAATATAATAATAATATACTAAATTAAAGTGTTCGTATCTCCAGGGATTTTAAACCCCTTCAATACATACCTCCAGAGTTCGTTCCTTGAGGTTTAAAATAAAAGTTCGGAACTCCCAGTTTTTTTGGAGTTCTGGCACTCTCTTGAAAAAGCCTCCTTCTAAATATTCTTCCATCCTTGTCTACATAAATTCTTGAAAGTTCTCTCCAAATCTCTTCACTGTTTCTTCTCTGTTTATCCAAATATATCTTGCATCTCTTGTATGTGTGGAATCTTGATTTGCACAGGTAGCACAGCTTGACAATTCTTCTGGGAGGAGTTATCTCTAAGGGTTTTGTGTATTCTAGTTCCATTTTATTTTCAGCTAAGATTTAAGGTTAAATTCTTTTTTCTCCCAAGAGTTTTACTTCGATTTCCTGTTTCATTAATCTTTCTTCATTGTTTTAACTTTTCTATAATAATTTTTAGTTTTCTTTCTTTAATATTTAAACTATAGGTTACGGATAGATTTCATAAGTTATTCTATTATTAGCTATTCATCATTTTTCTATTTCTACATTATTTTTTAATTACCACTTTTCATGTAGTTGCTTGATCGTGGCTATGGGAGTAAAAAATCTCGCTTGATTTAGTCCGCTTCTGTTGATTTAATTTCTTATTCAATTTAAGATTGTCTTTATTTTTCTAAATTTGAAAGAGCCTAAGAAAATTATTATGTTATTAAAGAAGACATGGTAGGTGAAGAATTAGAAGTCTCTGGTTTTTTTTCCTTTTTCTATGGAGCTGGATTCTTGAGACCTTCTGCCATTTTTTTTCCCTATTATATCATTGATAAATATAATGATCCATCAAACATGTATGAAAAAATAGGAAAACTGAATGAAACGTCAAAATTATAAATCAATAAAAGAGCTTTATAAAATTAAATAAAAATAAGAAAAATAATAATAAACATTTATAAGAACGGTGAACACAATAAATAGACTATAATGACATATTAGAATAAGAAATTTAAAATCTATTTATTAATTAAGATACAGAAAAAGAATAATGTGAAAAAATAATAAATAAGATAAGATAAAAATAAGAAAATTTAAAACATTAATTAGATAAAAAGGCTAAATTAATTAAATATTTAAAATTATAAATAAAGTAAAGCAGTTAAAGAGACAAAATATTATAAGAATAAATTATTAATTTCAATAAAAATATTTAAAATGATTGAAAGAAAAAGATATAGATATAAAATTTATAATTAAAGAATACACAAGCATGAATCTAGAAATTAATAAGAAAAGATAATTCGTTGAAGGAAAATAAAACTAAATTATTTAACTTCAGAGAAATTTAACAAATTATAAGAAAAAAGCAAGACTAAGATCTAAAGCAACATAACTTAAAATATACAAAAATAAGAAATAATTATTTAACTATGAAAAAAATAATATAATAATGAGCCAACGTGACTTTACCATTATTAGACTTGTAATGAGTAGTTTATTTTTTAAATAAGTCCTCACTTCAAATTTGCTTGGATACTTCACTGTCAAGAAACATGATAATTTTAAGATTATTTTCCTTGATTTTTTCCGACAGAGTAACCTTCACTTGTGCAGTATATTCTAAATATATATTATCATTTATTTTATATTAATCTCTTTTATTTTTATTAAAATTGGTAGTAATTTCTTACTTTATCTTCTGAACGCTTGCAATACTACCATATCATTAATTTCCTATTAGGATTGTATTTTGTTTCAGTTGCTATTCTATTTCCATTGGGTTATTTTGTGTTTAGGATTTTTCTCGTTTACACATTTTCGAGTTTTAAATTCTCTTACTATTTGTTTTTCTGTAAAATCTTACCTTAAATTTGTTATAAGTGAAGGTTTAGAACTAATTCCTATGTAATGTTGAATTTTCCGATTTTAGAATTTCCATAGAGTTTAATAATTAATTAGTTCGTTGATAAGGATCTTTAATAACTTTGTTAATTCTTAATTCTCTATCTAAAGAAGGTAGAGATAATTGGATGCATCCTGCTAAGTGTTATTAGGTTTTGCTGGGGAAGTCTGATATTTCTAGGGAGCTATTTTTATTTTTATAATAGCTTAAATTGATAAATATACTATTAAAAGCATTATATTTCTTCATTAATTAAATAAAATAAAAACCAAATCTAAATTAAGCCAAGAGGATTAAAAGTGGAGCAAATTAATAATAAAAATATCTCTGAAACCAAGAAAATGAATAATATCTCTAGTAGTAATATGAAATAAAACTTTTAAAATTACAAAAAATTACAAACTCTCAATAAATGTAATTTAACTAAATATATTACTACTAAAATTAACTAAAAGAGCTTCACTAATTCTTACAAGAACTGGAAATCTGAGAAGGAAATCAATTAACTCATTAAATATAGAAGATAAGAAAAAATATACAGAATTTGGTCTATAACATACATAGAGGATACTTATATAAAAAATAAGAAATAAATAATCTAATAAGAAAACAACTTGGATATCTTATTGCTTCAGGAAACTCAGATTACTAAGGAATATGGAATATTAAATAAAAATAAAAATATAATTTTAAGGAACTGAAAGGTGGAAGCTTCACTTGCTTTTTTAATGAAAATCAAATTGAAGAAGTCCAAATAAAGCGAAATTATAGCAGGATTTAAACATGTAACTTAAATCAATCAACCATAATAAATATCTATATACACACCAGAGGAACTAATATATGATTGTTATTAAGAACTAGGATAATTGTTAGATTAATTTAATAATCACAAAATAATTATATGAGGAGATTTCAACGCTGATTTAGATAAATAATAAGATATAAAATTCGTAATGGACTTTTATAGCAAATTGTGAGAATTTTTGAATTAATAGATATAAATGAAGAAAAAACAACTCATATAATTAAGCAAGTAAAGTAAAAAAAAATTGATTATATATTCATAAATTAAAAAATAGATAAGTAAGAAAATTAAAGATTTAAAGTATAAGAAAAAGTGGCAATGACAACTGATCATTTTTTACTTATAGCATAATCTTAAATTAGATAATAAATTATCATCTAATAAAACTAAAATTAAAATGATTTAAAATAAGTTATAAATTAAAATAAGATATTTGAAAGAAAGTATATAGAGAATAATTTAAAAGACATAAGACTTTTTAATTAATTAATTGATGAACAAAGTTTAGAAGAATAGTACGATTTTATTATAAATCCAATTTATATATCAGCATTCAATAATGTAGGAATTAAATGTAAACAAGAGGTTAAGCAGTCTTAAAAAAGATGTATATAGAGTTGAGAAAAAATAAAGCAAATAATTTATGCATATAAGAAATAAAATAGTATAATAGAAATAATGAATAGATAATAAAACTCAAAAAGAAATATTTAAAAGAAAAAATAGTAAAACGTAAAAAGAAGAATAGCAAGAAAATAAGAATATATATAAAATATTCCTAAATGGTAACAGTCAAGAAATGGATAATTAAGCCAAAAAATATTTTAAATCCAAAAAAGGAACAAAAATGAACCTAACTAAAATGTAAAAAGAAGAATTCATTCAAAATTGGAAAAAAAATTCAATAAACAATAAAGCCTGTCTCTAAATTAAATAAAAAATTAATAAAGAAATTGATAAAATATATGGAAAAATATTAAAGAAAGATATTAAAAAAGTTATAAATGAAAAAATATAGTATATTAATAAATTTTAGGTGTAATAAGATTTTTAGCAAACAATAAGAAAAAATTTGATTCAATTTTTAATGAACTAATAAAAAGTGCATCTCACGAACTATTACAAATACTATGCAAATGTTTCTAAAATTTCTAGAATTAATAAAAACTATCTAAAATTTGAATAAAGTTAAAATATAATGATCCACAAAAAAAGAAATCAATAAAACTGAAAAAATTATAAATTAATAGTACTCATAAATTTAATTTAAAAATTATTTGATAAATCAAATACTAGACGAATATTCTAAGAAATAAAGATATAGATATATTAAGTAAAGATCTAAAAAGAGATATAAAAAATGTAAAAGTTAATAATATATGATAACTAAAAGAATAATAGAAAACTATAAAATAATAAAAAATAAAAATTTGAAGTAAAATTTATTGCTAACGTTAATTGATGTTGAAAAGGTTTGACACAATAAATCGTGAATTTGTATTTGATTAAATTTAGAAATTAAGCATTTCATAAAATATAATTAAAATAAAAATTATAAAAGATACATATTATAAAGTATAAATAAACTTTTATCTTGATGAAGAAATAACTAGAAAAATTCAATAAGTAAATGGAGCTTATTAAGGTAGCTCAAATGGAACATTGATAACAAAATATATTATGAAGTATTATTAAGATATTTTGATAAATATGAAAGTCTAGATCATAAAATTAAAAAAATGTGTCTTGTTAAACCTGACTTGAACAGATGATTTAAATAAATAAAGATGATTATAGAGAGCGTAGCATCTTGTTGGTGCGCAGATCTTTCAATATTAATATTTAATATTAAAGGGTGTTCTCATACTTCTTGTCAAAAATCTAGTAATCCAGAGAGTCACGCCAGCTTCTCCAAATGGGGAATCTACTTATTAAAGATTATTTTCGAATTTTGAATCAAATTCTCCAGTCTTCTTGAATAAGATTCAAATAAGAATTAGTAGTTAAGTCATTAGTAGTTCCGTCAGACCAACTTTCATACTGCTAGCGAGAACCTTACGGCATGTTTGATTTGTCCCTTCCAAATTTGTCTGCCCTTCTCTATAGTGGCATATAGTGCGAGATTACTCG
Organism: Loxodes magnus; assembly: GCA_946699065.1. Taxonomy (NCBI): domain Eukaryota; phylum Ciliophora; class Karyorelictea; order Loxodida; family Loxodidae; genus Loxodes; species Loxodes magnus. The sequence goes on along the minus strand of CAMPDV010000025.1, from coordinate 580,224 downwards.
CAATGCAGTATACACTACACCAGATTACCTAGTAATTCTCCTGACCACAATTGACATCCATTTTTATCATTTAATAATAATAGCAAATAGCCAGAAAATATGAAAACTTTATTGAGCGAAACTGAATGAATTTTTAAATAAATAAGAATTAAGGAGAAAAGCAATTTATATAAATATTCAAAAATAAGAACGACAAAGAAATTGATCTTTTTCTGTTAGGAAAATTAATAAAAATAATAAATTTAATACTTAGATTATCAAATAAACTAACTTAATTAAAAATAAGGCTGAATAGCTTTTTAAGAAATTTTAATAAACTGTATTTATATTATAATCATAATTCCTTTAAAAACATAAAAAATCATAACTAATTAATTTTAAGAACTTATTCAGATTATTTATAATGCCAAAATTAGAATAATGCTAGGAATTAATCCATATAGTATTTAAGTAGGAATAACAAAATAAATAAATAAAATTTAAATGCAAAAAGAAAAAGAAAAATCATAAGAAAATACCTGAAAATTTCACAAGAATCTTTTAAATAATTAGAATATATAGATTTTAACTGATATAAGTTTTAAGACTCAACAACATAAAGATTTTTAAAATTCTACAAGAAGTTATAAGAATAATTCAAAAATTATCAAGAAAAAGCATTCTAGATGCAAATATATAGCAATTTTTCAAATAGAACTAAAATAAAACTAAAATAAAAACTAAATATTTAAAAAATTGAAAAATACTTTGAAATAAACAGTAAATAAATTAAGTTTTTAACATAATAAACTAAAATAAAGAAATATAAACAAAATTACAACAAAAATATTATAAGATAAAAGAAGCAAAAATATTATATAAATAAAACAAAAATGAGACATAGCTTTAAAAAATAACATAAAAAAGCAAACAAGAATTTGATAAAAGAATAAAAATTAATTTATAAATTTAGTTTACAATTATTATTTTTTAGAGTTTATTTCTCGGAAAGACACATTTATTAAGAATAAATATTATGTATTTGTAAACAATAATATAAATTTGAACACGTCTTTGAATGCTAATATAACAGATAAATTATAAAATTCAGTTTTCAGATTTAAAAAAACAACATAAAACCTAAACACAAGCATAAACCTGGAAAAAAGAAGAGAGTAAATCAAAATTGTAATCGAAATAAATAAATAATTAACGAGGTTCCAACTTTATTAGGTTCATCACGATTAATAAAGAAACCAAGTTTCGCCTAGTAGAAAATGTTTCTAGCTTACTCTAGTCTCCTTTGCCACTTCTTGCTCCGTTTTCGAAATAAATATTTATTACCTTAACTCTAAAATTCTTGTGTTTTTCTCAAGGCTGGAGTTAGAGTGGATTAGAATAAATTCCGATTCTTGTGACAAATGTCACAACCAAATTAAATTTTTCTACTTAAAAATATAATTTTTAATGGTTATATCTTTAGGTTTTTTTAATTCCCACCAGGTTAATGACATGTTGGGGCAGGATAACTCTGAGACATGGACTGCAGCACATAATCAGATTTTCGTATCGATAGAGAAAACCTTCAAATAAGTAAGGCTTATCACACAAGGGTATATCCTTATTTATTTGTGGTGATATCTATTAAAAGAGTACTTGTAATGCAGTCTAAACTGCATCGATTAATTACTCGGTTTTCTAGAGACCGACATCCATTTAAAAAATGAATACTAATAAAGCATAATAAATGAAAGAAATACTAGAACATAATCAATTATTAACAACTTAAGAAACAAAAAAGAATAAATAATCATTAGAAGATACTAATCTTAAGATAAAAATACATTAACTAACATAAGGCAGAAATATTTAAAAATAACTTAATTTTAAGAGTAATGACCAAAGAATAAATTTCTAAATAATGCAAGAATGAAGAAGACTTAAAATAATTGGTTATAAAGAGATCAAAGTTTAAAGAAGAAGAGAAAACTAAATAATAAAATAAAGTCTAAGCAAAACAATAATGAAGGCCAAAAAATTTCAGAAAGGGAGTGAAATCATAAAAATAATTTTATTAACCTGAAAAGCTAAACTTTATATTTAATTTAAAAAAGATAGAGAAATTCCTTACTTTGTTTTAAAATAGAAGATGAAGTTTAGAAAGTAAATAATAAATTTAGTTATGTAGCAAGTGGAAGAAATCTAGATCTAAAAATACCTGAATGGTTAGATTTTAAGCAAGCTTCAGTAGAGATGAAAATCTGGGATTTAGAGTTCTGAAGATCTATATCAAGTAATAAATATAAAAATATATAAATTAACTCTAATAAAGAACAAGAAAAAGAAATTCCAAAATTTAATTAGTAAAAAAAGTAGGGATTTATAAGATTAATAATGAAATTACATTATTGATACATCAGATCCATTATCAAGAATGATTAAGTTCAACTTATTTTTGTAAATTATATTATACTAACACAAAATGGCAAAGTAATTGAAAAAAGATATAATTTAATTAAAGATATTTGAGTCAAGTATAGCATAATTTTTATCTTTAAATATTAATATTGAAGAGTTATTTAAGAAATTTAATTTTTAAATAAAAAGAAAAAGAATAAGAAAAAATTGTAGAAGGTTTCAAAAAGGGCTTCTATACCACCTCTTCTTTAGCCAAAAAAGAAGAGAGGAAGCAGGAAACCATTTTTTAGCAGTCTTCTTTTTCATAAACCTAACTTTTTCTTATTTAATAACCTGGAAATTAACAAGAGTAACGAAAGCAAGACCAAAAGACAATCCATATGGAAACTCCAACCTCAAATGAGAAACCAAGGAAGCAGATGAAATCTTCTTTACACCAGGAGGTATCGGAGTTCCGCCCTTATGACCGGATGAGCATGGAATATCTCATAAAAGTGGTACTAAACCTCCAGAAAGAGGTTAAAAAGCTTCGTAAGGAGAACACTAAGTCGACAGAGCAGATCTCTCATGGAATTTAAGATACACTTGATCTTAGAATGGCCAATTAGGAAAGGGAGATTGATGCTTTATGAAAGTACCAACAAGAATAAAATAGTTAGACAAAATCTTAGATACAATAAATTCAGAGCTAAAATAAACAATTGGAATTTAAAATTTCAAGTCAACAACAAGTGGAACAAATTGAAAAGGAACCTAACTAAAACTGCAAAATGGAGATTGAGGAAATAGGAGGAAGCAAGTCAAACGGAAGAACAGCAAGGAAGATTAAATTTTTAAAGAAATGTTACTTTTGTTGCTAACAAGGTCACTTATACAAGTAGTGCAAGAAATTTTATCAATTCAAGAAAAAATACTGAATCAAGGGAAAAAGGAAAGAGAAATGCTGTTTTGCAATTGGGAAGGAGGAATCTGTAAGAGAAAATTGAATCAAGATACACTGAGATTGATTTTAACAAGACCTATTGGAATAAGACGACAAGGAATAAACCAAATGGAGGAGAGATAAAACTTATAAACTTATTTTAAGCGGCAGATGTGAAATCTATTGCTAAACAATATTAAAAAATTAAATAAAAAGAAAAAGAAAAATTAAATATTTGCGTTCTTGGAGGTATTTCGACCTCTTTCCCACCAGACTCTAGATTTATCTAGAGGTTAAATATAAAAATTTGAAAGTCTCTTAAACTTTTCTTCTTGCTAAGCTTAATGTCCTTGATGTTTTCTTTCACCTAAAAAATGATTGGTATCTTTTATTTTTATATTTTTCTGAATTTGTTACAATATAATCTTTCTCTTTTTATTTTTATTTTTAGTTGCTTTTGTTTTTCAACTTCTTTTAGTGGCTTCATTAATCTTATTTGAAGTTTTGCAATTTCTAGCATCTTTTGGTTTGATTGTTACAATAAAAACATCTTTTTGCGTCTCTTTTAGGCTTGAATCTTGAGTTATTTTCTCCTTCGATTGTCATTGATTTGTTTTCTTATTCTTTTAGGTCTATTTAGTACTCTAATTTTTGTTGATTCTCCCTAATTTTTCTAATATTGTTGACCATTCATTTTTCTTCTATTGTTAATTTTATGATTAACTTTTATAGTTTTGTAACACTATTTAAAATATGTTAAGGACTCTATCTTAGATCATCCGATTTTATTTCCTCTGCAATTTCAAGTTTTTCCATTAATTTTTTTAACTTTTTGACCTCTTTTTGGAGGCTTAGTACATCTCAATCTCCTAATCATAGCTTATTTACTGCATATGGTGAGATTTGAAACTTTGGAGTGCATAATATTTTTAGCCTATTTATAGGCTTTTCTTCGGAAGTGGGAAATTCAATTTGATAGGCGAATTTTTTAATGTCCCTTTCCTGTTCCTAGTCTCCCTAGGATTTCGTTAACTTCTAACTTTTTGGAGACGCGAAAAGCCCAGATTTGAGACCTAACATACTTTTTAATATTTTTTATAGTTTAAAACATGATTAATTTATTAAATACTATTGATCAAAGAAATGATAAAAAGCAGAATCTCTTCCCTAAAATATAAAATAGACTTATTACTTTTTCTTGTAGATTAATTAATGCGATTGTGGTGTAAATTCAGTACCAATTAAAATATACAGATAATTACTATAAGATACTGATTCTTTATTTTATTCATTATATTATACATTAGAAATGCAATACAAAAACCCTAAACTTACTTCATATCTATATTTAAAAGGTAAAACAATGTTTGTATTTATAATCCAGGATTTAAAGAAGGTTAAAATAAAAGAATTTTACAATTAACTCACTGTGATATTAATTAAAATTCCACTAGCTATTTAAACATTTAGCAGTTTGCTTTCTAATATAAAGCTATATATTTTCTATTAATGAAGCATGACAACATTAAAACTTTATTCCAATATAAATCCATGGATATAGAACTTGTCATAAAATTGCACTCAAAGTACAAGGGCTGTTGGATTGATTTCTTTGCTAAAGCAGAACTGAACTCTGGCTAAATTGAATTTGATTTTGGAAAATAAGAAAATTGATTTCTTTTAGTAAAGTTAGTAAAATATATTTTGCAACATGTAATTGCTAACAGTTAAAAAGTCTAAGTATTTTAAAAACTAATCATAATTAAATTTAGAACTTGTCCTTATAGTAACAGAAGATAAAGGAATAATACTAATGAGAGATTTTGATGCTCTCTAACATGATTATGGCAGCAGTAATGGGATATTGATGAGATAGTGCTTTAAAATTGCAAATATTAATTGAAGAATAAGATTAATAAATAATTAATTACTTAAGTGTTGATACTTTAGAAATCAATCTAATTATAGAACTTATTTTAATTAATATGTAGGAACCAATTTTCATTTTAGCATCAATCAATTCTTTAATTTTCTAGATTTAACCAGTAATGGACTTGACGCAGATCATTTCTCAATTTTACTATATTTATATACATGAAACATCGTTAGAAACCCACTAATACTTGTTCTTAGAGTTAACTTTAATATATAGACTTTAAATTTAATTATAAGGGAATAATATTAGGCTTAACTTAATGAATAATTAGCAATTAAAGAAAAGCCAAGAAGATTAATATAATCTTATTCTTTAAAATCTCTTTAATAATGCAGAATATGTTTCAGGGTAAGTATGTTAAATACTAGCTATAATAGACTATCTTAAACAACAATAAATATTTTTAATCTATAAAATATGCATAAATAGCAGGCAAGAGAAAATTTAGGAAATAATATAACTAGCTTATAAAAAGGCTCGATAGGTATAAACTTAAATACTAGTATCGTTATCAGTAAAATAAAATAAAAACCAGAAAGTTAATAAATTAATCCCCTTAAAAAATAAAAAAAAACAAGAAAACTACTAAATCAAGGGAAAAAACTATATTTACTTGGATCAAAAAGGATTTACTTAATTTTTTAATAATTGAGAAAGTAAAGCTTTTAAAAAGCATAATAATGATGAGGAAGGAAAACTAAAAAACAGCAATTAAAGGATTGATAATATTTTTGAAATTGCTCCTTTGTTAAAAAGTATTAAGCTTCTCATTTTTAAGTTTAGATCTTTTAATTTTAAAAAAGTATAGGGAAATATAAAAAATCTAACTAATTATAAATAATCTGGAGCAAATGGCATAAAAATAGAACTTATTAAATATGCTTATAAGAAATTTCATCTTGTTTATTAAAGGTTCAATAATGATATGTTGAGAAATTAAACTACTCAGATTAACTCAAATTATGCTAGAATTCTTCCAATTTACTAAAAAGGGTCTAGATTGAAAGAATTAAAGATCAAATGAACTCATAAATTTAATATTAAAAAGTACGATAAGATATAACTTAAAGGTTTTATGGTTATATTTATTAATGCAAAATTATACATTCCCCATATCAAGGACTTTTAAAAAGTAGACAAATCAATGCCTCATATTTAAATTTTATAATCATTTATTTATTTATAAGCTGGAGAATATCAAAACATTTACTTGCAACTCTTATAGATGTAGAAAATGTGCTAGGAATTATTAGTAGGAAGTTATTTCTTAATCATTTACATAGAATAAAACTACCTTTTTCCCTTATAAACTGCTTTGAGTTATTTTATTATATAATTGATTTTAAATAAGGAGAAATCCTTCCACTGTGATTGATAGAAACTCTGATACCAGAAAGTATCCCTTTTGAAGACCTGAAAAAGAATCTTTGCAGGAGCCAAGGATGTCAAGACCGAGGCATCAAGTAACGATATGTTGAACGATGCCTGAGATTAAGATCTCTTTAGGGAAGTACTCTAAAACTGTTCCTATAGTAGACAAGAATTTCCGAGGGATGCTATCACAGGGAACAATGTAATGTAATACTTTTTTAAACTTTTTTAAACTTTTTTAAAAAAAAACTTTAAAAAACTTTAATTAAAGAGCTGAGCTATCGTAGTGCTACGCGCTCTATAATTATAGTAATTATTTTATAATCTAGATAGTAGATTTGTTTTAGGTGGTATGTTTCACGAAACTTTTAAAATAGTGATGAAGTATTCTAAAGAAGTTCTCATGCTACAGTTCTTTTTAATATCAATGATATTGTAATCAGGCTATTAGAAACTTATAAAAATAATTTGTTTAAAATTTATTGACGTTCATATGCTACTAAAGCTTGGGAAAATTACTTTTATTGGTTTCTAATGAAAAATATATTAATTTATTGATTAAAGCAACATAAAATGTGCTTGGATGAGGAAACTTGAACAAAATGTAAGTAAGTGCGAGTACATGCTTAGGACTAAGCATTAAAAGCAAAAAAGCATTAATGGACACATAAGTTTGAGTAGATAGGAAATAAAAAGATCAAAGATAGTATACATGGGAAATAGTTTTATGAAAACTATAATTATAAAATCAATAAAAAAAAATTGCTAAATAAGAAATGCTCTAATGGATCCATATTATATTAACCAAAAAATTAGAATATTATTCCTTAAAACTTTAAAAAAATGTTCAAATCCGATTACTAAAATAGAGCATGAATTATAAATTATTCCTTGAGCAATTCTATTTAGCATTAGAAAATAAAGAAAGATATGCTTACTTGTTAAAGAAAAGTATCAAGGTATTATTCTAAAATCAAACTCAAAGTTTAACGAATTATGATCCATAATGTTGAAATGATAACTTTTTGAGTTCAATATAACTATAAGTATTTAAAGTTTTATTTAAAATTTTGACAATAAACGTAAACAGATCCTGACTCTTTTATTTCTTTTTAGATTAACAAAACAAAGATTATTAATCTAAGATATTTAAAAACTAGGAAAGCTAACCTAATATGTTTAAAATGCATAAAATATTGAAGACTGTTAAGTTATTGAATAAAACTTATGATAAAATAATAATTCTTTTATTATGCTACAGATAGGAGTAGATGGCTGTCAACTGTAATTTAACTTCGAAGATATTGATAATGAAGCAAGATAATTTTAAATTTATAAATATACTAAGTTAAATAAACCAATGATTAGAGAAATAGTTTCTATATACATTTTTATAAACTTTTACTATAATTTCTAATGTTACTCATATTAAAGACACTTCAAAATAAGCATTCTGAGATTTGCATCTGAGAAGATCTAAATAGCTTTGTTCATACTTAATCATGTGAAGCTTTACAAGATCTTATTTAGAAATTCCAAAACTTAAAAAATAACGACTTACTAAAGATGTTAACATATAATAACAGCTATTTTGATATTTTATAATTAAAAGCAGTAGAAAGAAATCAATCTTAGAATTAAAATTTTACTAAAAATTACTTAGAAGAAGAGATGAATTTCTCAATTTAAATGATGAGTTAAATGATATTGATAAGATTTAAGCAGAAGAAGAAAACATGAAGGAAATAGGACAATGATTAAAATGGAAATAAATAGTTTTATAATCTATATGAAAATTTATAATATGGATATATTTTATGATATTCTCATTGTTCTTATAAAAAACAGTTAATTTCAGCTACTAAAAATAACTTTTAATTATTATTTTAATTTATTTAGAATTAGTTTAAAGAGCAAGAAAAAACTTAAATTAGCGCCAAGATTAATTCTGATAACATTATCTTTAAATAGCAAAGAAATATCTTTAGAAATTCAGTGAATTGAGTTAAAAAGACATGCTTCAGAGAAGAAGTTTTAAAATGATTAAGGACAGATGTAATTAAATGATATTGATATATTAAAATATTAGATTTCTTAAAATACCATAATTATATAATGGAGATTATTTTTAAACTTATTTTGCTGGTTTAAATTTTGCTTGCTGCAAACGCTTAGTTTTGGAGTCTTGGAATACCAAACGCTTGTCAAATTTGTCATTTAACAATGAGCTTCACATAGGATTAGTCTTTATTAACTTTAAAAAGACAGCTAAATAAAACTGATTCATTTCTTTAGAAAATTTTCCTGTAAATTTGTAAGGCAGGAGTTGTAAGAGAAATTCCACCTGAAAGATGTGCAGATGTTATAAGCATATATGTAGAGCTAATAGTTTCAGCCTTTTTAAGGAAATATACAAATCCGTTATTTGTTTGCTCTTCTTTAAACTTCTGTAACAGCCCTAAGTATGAAAGTTTAAATTTTGAGAAGTGAAAGAACGACATTTTAAGCAGAAAGTAAGAAGTAATTTAAGATTCTAAGAGCACTTTACCTTAAGATTACACAGTCAATTTCGCATAAATAAATGATGTTCATCTAGATTTATTTTATAAGGAGGGATCTGAAGCAAATTGTAACTCAAGATAATGTTGTAAAGAAAATTAAGTAAATGAAACTTTAGGAATACAAATTCCTGCAGGAAAGTACGGTAGTTATGGAAAATGTTCTCTACCCGTAATAACTCTATAATTAATGACTTAGTAGCTCAAAAAAGAATATCCTAAATTAGATTTTATCATCGTAGTCGGAGATTATGCTTCTCAAGGAATTTTTGAAAAAGACAGTTATAAGAAGGAAGTAAGTGATAATTGAAGAACTATAATCCAGACGATTGATAAGGAATTTAACTATTAACTACCTATTTTTATGGTTATGGGTAACCATGATACATATCCGGCAGAGCTTTATGATATAAATGAGGAAAACATGAAATGACTTCTTGATGATTTATTAGAAAATTATAAGCATCATTTATCTACAAAAGCTCAAAATACATTTTAAAAGCATGGCTATTTTTCTATGGTTTATGCTAATAAACTGAAAGTTATAGGAATAAATCCATTTCTATGCAATAGCTTTAACTTATTACTTCTAGAAAACCCCAAAAAAATATAGAACTTAAAAATTTAAATCCTATTACCGCGCTCAAGTTAGTCTCAGGACAGCAAGAGATTGTGGTTAAGGGTTTGGATAAGGTTCACTCCTTATAACAGGTAATATAACTATAAAACTAAAATAACCTAAATCAACTCATTGCTTTAACTTAATAATACTTTGAAACTTTTGATTTATATCAGTCATAAATTTATTAGATCTACAAGAATATATTTGACTAAATTAGCAAAAATTACTTTCCGAAGAAAAATAACAAAGCAGAACTTATATGTGGAATGAGATTGAACTTTAAGCAAAATATTATTATTTATTTCTTAAATGAAAAAGACTTTAAAAAATTTATTAATGATCATAAGAATATAGAAATATTATATAGCCAATCTGGACTTAAACTCCTCTTTTAAATATAAGAAAAAGTCTATTTGAAAAACCTTAACTTAGATAAATATAAGATTACCATTTTACCAACTTAACCAATTAGCCTCCAGGATATTCTTATGATTTTTGATTAAATCCTAAATATCTAAATAATTGAAATACAACTAGATAATGAAAAGCAGCAAGAATAAGATATAACAAAAATTAGAACTTTTACATTACTTGTTAAATTGGCATAAGAATAAATAAATAAACTTCCAAACATCATACAATACTTAGATATAAAACTAAAATTAAGATATAACAAATAAATATGTTGCTTATTCTGTAATGAAGAAAGTCATCATTTTAAATACTGTAGCAAAATTATAGGATAAAAAATTTAAACATTAAAAAAATAAAGGAAAGGTAAAAGCAAAACCTAGATTTTGGATATAAATATAAAAATTTAAGGCTTGGAATAATAACTAAAGATTAATATAGAAAATGAAACTAAAAACTAAAGCAATTAAGCTCAACAAACTGAAATAAATAAGTAGATATATGCCTCTTATAACTAAAATAATATTTAAATTGACGACATTTTAGAACCCAATTAAGCATAGTAAGATTTTCAATCTTAACTTAATCTTAAGAACCTGGAACTGCAGCTCAACTAAGAATCTTTTTATGTAGAAAGTTAAAATACCATAAATCTAAGTAGATAATAGGAAAAGACTAAAAATTTTGGGTAAAAAGAGGATTAATAGTTTATTATTTTGAATAATAACTCTTAAGAACCATAGAATATAGAAAGAAATAAAGCAAGGAGTATTTATAGCTGGGACTTAGAAACAAAATAAGCAAATAACCAAGAACAAAAATTCGATCTAGGAGTAGCAAATCACCAAGAATAAATCTGAACTATTCTAAACTTTAATTATTATTATAAGAATAATTATATTAGTTATGCAATAAATAAGATTAATATCGTTATCAAGAGAAATTAAATGAATAAATTTCTAATCAAATTAATATAGTTAAAAAATTAATTAATGGAAAATTAATTCCAAATTGACAACTTAGAATATAAAGAAACAAAACAAAAAAATATTAGCTATGGAAGAAAAAATTTAACAATTATTATAAATCCAAGATAACTTTAAACTAAATAATGAATATTTAATTGAGGATCTAGATAATTAAAATGGACTAAATGAACAATTAGAATAAGAGATTGAAAATTTAAATCTTAATTATGAAATAGAAATAGAACAGTATTTGAACAAAATAGTAAAAATAAAATAATAAAAAAGTTAAATAAAATAGGAATTAAATGACAAAAATTTAGTAATAAAAAATGTTGAAAATAAACTAATAACAATACAATAAGAAAACCAAGCTTTAAAAATCTAAAAGTTAAACTTATATAAAAACTATTAAATTAAGATGAATCAGAATGAGGAAGAAACTTAATTTGCTATAAGAGCAAATACAGAAAAAGATCATTAAATTAAAAGAAAAGAAATATTTATAGAATAATAAAATTAGAAGATAAAATATTTAGAAAATATCAACATTAACCTAAGGTAAAACTACTAGTAAAAACAAAAAATAAAATTTGATTTTAAGAATACCAAATAACAAAAACAAAAAATTAACACTTTATTCTGTTATCTCTTGAACGAACAATAACAAACCAAAATATAGTAATTAGAAAATAGATCTTAATTACTTTAACAAAAATTTAATATTAAATAGCAAAATGATATAGAAATAGAGAAATACGATAAATACCAAAATAAAATAAAATAAAAATAGATCTAAACCTACAAAAAAATTAAAATTGGAAACATTAAATCTCTTAAAGTCAATAATTAAACTTAAAAATTTGATGAAAAAACTGAAAATAATCAATAAGAAAAAAAGCATAATAAAAATTGATAATTGAAAAATACTTAAAAATTGAAAAAAAAATTAAGAAATTTTAAAGAATAAGCTTAAACATGCCTTAAATAAATTACTAATAATAATGGTTAAAGATACATATAAATGATATATTAAAAGCCTATGTGGAAGATACAAAAAAGAAAAAGCGATATATAGAAACATATATCGATTATAAGTTAGAAAAAATAATTCCATAAAAACAAGCATAATTTCATTTCTTGATGAAGTTAATATAACAAAATAAAAAATTTCTAAGTATTTAAACAATTAATGATAAAATGACACTGTGTCTTTGTGCTGGCAAATTAAATGGTGGTATTTAATCATAAAATTATTCATATATTAGTCAATAAAATTTAAGAAAACAATATAACCAACAAAATAATCCTTAATGAATAATGAATTAAAATTAAGATTACTAAAAATATATTCACTTAAGAAACAATCTTACTAAATTCGAAAAAATATAATACAACTACCTAGATGAATATTATTAACTTTTTCCCAATTTTGAATAATTTAATTAATTTAATTATAAACTAGATAATCCAAGCATGTTCAGAGAAAATTTAAAAATGATTTAAAGAAAATAAAAAGTTTTAAAAAATAGGATCGTTTAATATAGGTGGAGGATATTTCGACAAAAAAGAAATAATATTTGAATTAATTAAGAAACATAATCTCAACATTATTCTATTATAAGAAACTTTTATTAAAAAAGAACCAAAAACCCTACATAAATCTTTTAAATAATTCTTCTTGCCAGGTCTTACTTAAAAAGTAGGTTTAATTTCTTTCTTTAAAAAGGACCTAGACGTTCAAGAAATATTACTTGAGGAAAATTTTAATAGTATCTAAGCATTTATTTTGGATGAAATTATAATAATAAATGTTTATCTTCCCATTAGTAATTATACTCAACTGCTCATAAATGATTGTTACTTAAACATAGGAAAAATAATAATATAAAATTAGAATAAACATTACATTATTGCTGGAGACTTTAATACGCACCTATATAATTATGATAATTGAACGGATACAGATCTCTAATTATTTAATTTTACATAAGCTAATGAACTCATAGATACAAATTAAAAATAAATTCCCACACATTAAATAAAATAAAGCAAAAGACAATAAATCATTTACTATATCTTCTTAGACTAGGACTTAGAGTAGTCAACAAAATACATATTCACAGTAGATAAAGAAACAGGAGTTAATACTGACCATTATCTCTTAGTACTGAATATAATGCTAAAATAAATGACGGTTAATTTAAATGCAGAAAATTAGTAAATAAGAATGATATATAATCTAAATAAACTGTAAGACTAAGAAAAGCTATAATTATATAAAAACTAATTACTTGGTGCTTATGATTTTTTTGAAAATAATATATAAAATTTGAATTTATCCTTATAATACAGATTTATTAAAAATTTAATCTATATTGCAGCTCTGGAGATACTTGATCAAAGATAATAAAATGAGCCAAAACTGCCTTCATCTGTAGTGATATAAATGAATAAAGCCAGAAATGCAAGAATATATATATAAATAAATTAAACTAATTTAACCGTATGAATGATGAAGTCATCTAAATGAAATTAGAGGCAAAAAGGTAAAAGAAAAAATTCGTAAAAATGAAGAATGCCATGTGAAAAAATATAAATGGATAAAAATAAATAAATTTGAACGGTAATAACCAGGAAATGGCTAAGCAAGCAAATAAAATTTTAAATCCTAAAAAAGCTCTAAATATGAATCTCAATTCAAATTAGACAGAATAATTTATTAAAAATTGAGAAAGTGTATTAAACTAATATAAAGATACTAATCAATAAGAAATACTTAAAGAAGTAATAAAAATAGATGAAATCTACAAAAAAAATAAAATTCTTTAATAAAAAATAGCATAATCATGGAGTAAAATATTATACTAAGAAGTTGCTGATATAATAAGATACCTCCCAAATAATAAAGCTGCAGGTTTTGATTAAATACCAAATGAATTAATTAAATATGCAGGACATGAACTTTGAAAAATTTTAACAAAATTCTATCAAAACTGCTAACGCGATTAATTAATCCCTGCCGAACTAAATAAAATTAAAACAATAATGATCCATAAAAAAGATTCCAAATATGATTGAAAAAATTATAGACCAATAGCAATTATAAATACAATCTAAAAAATATTCGACAAGATAATTTCAAACCATATATATAAAGATGTAATTGAGTAAAACCAAATTAATAAAGACTAAAAAGGATTCATAAAGAAAATGCAAACTACAATAAACATATGACAAATATAATAGATAATGAATCATTATTAAGAAAGTAAGAAAAAAAAAGGAAGAAAATTAATCGTTGATTTTTACCTTGATTGCTATTGAGAAAATGTTTGATTCTATAAATCACTTTTACTTTTAAATAACTAGAAAGATTTAAAATAGCCGATAACTTAATAAAAACATTGAAAAACATATATTCTCAAGTACAAATACACTTTAACTAGAAGACTAAATCACTAGAAAAATAGACTACAAAAATGGTATACTTTAAGGAAGCTAGGAAATACATAATACTCAAAATTAGCATGAGCTGACGGTTTATTACTAATCTCCAACAACGCTTAAAGAATGTAATAATTAATAGATCAAACTTAAAGAATATTCAATATAATAAAATTAAAAATAAACTTAATAAAAACAAATGCATTAATATTAGTAAAGAGAAATAAGAGAACTAAAAAAATTAGATTTGAAATATAAGGGAAGCTAATTTAATAAAAGAAAACTGTTGAATATTTAGGATTCACAATTGATCAGAATAATTAATTAATTACACATATACAAAAAGTACAAAATAAATATTAGTAGGCCAAGTACTTATTTTAATAGTAATTTTACAGCAGATTTAGTAAGACGATCCCAATTAATTTCAAAAATGTATTCAGATTATTTATTCTACCTAAATTAGAATATGGTGTTGAAATAATTCCATATAGTATACAAACTGGAATAACAAAGGTAAAAAACTAAATACATGTAAGTTAACGATAAATTATAAGATAATATATGAAAATGCTATAAGCATCTTGAAATGAGTTACAACACATAGATTTTAA
This sequence comes from Loxodes magnus, assembly GCA_946699065.1. Taxonomy (NCBI): domain Eukaryota; phylum Ciliophora; class Karyorelictea; order Loxodida; family Loxodidae; genus Loxodes; species Loxodes magnus. The sequence goes on along the minus strand of CAMPDV010000025.1, from coordinate 564,981 downwards.
CTGACTTGGATTTGAATAAATAACTGCAAAAAGATATTTTAAATTTTATAGAAAACTAAATGACTTATATAATCAATAGTAATAATCTAAGAATAAAGATGAAAAGTTTATCCAATTATTCTAAATAAGTTAAAAAATAAGACTTAGTAACAGAAATAAATTAAAAAAATGTAAAAGAAATTTAAAATAGATTTAAAAGCTTTATAAAATCTAAATATGATGCAATTAGATAAAAAAAATGATGTAAAAATTAAAGAACACTTTTTTAATTAAACATTTTAAAGAATAACAAAAACAACAAAAAAAAGAAAAAAAGAAATGATCACAGCAAAAATTATAACAAAGTAATTCAAAAATGTAGAAAAATTCCCAATTATAACCTACTTTTTATTGAACAAAGAGAAAATGCAATCAACAAAATTAATATTCAGACTGAGAACCTAACTACTTTTTTTTAGAAGTGATCTTCAATAAAGACATATTCCTTAAGAATATGATTAATGCTTATGTCAAAAAAAAGAGACATTCTAACACATATTCAAATGTAAATACTACCAAACAAGCATAGATAATATTAAAACCTAAATAGATAAAATAATTAAAAGCAAAAATAAAGCGTAAAATAATATAAACTAAGAAAATCTTTATGGAAATATAGAACAAGAGCTCTTAGAATATAATTAAAACATAATAAATTAAATATTTTGCAAAAAAGACTATATGACTCAAATTGATAGAATAATAAAATCTACATGAAGCAGAATAAAATAAACATGAAAACAAATATATTCTTTCTAAAACTTAATGAAAATAAGACAAGTAAATCTAATCTTAATGAGACAAGAAGAAATACTACAACATTTTCAAGAGTACTTAAAAGTAGAAGTGTATTGAGTTTAGACATAAAACTTCAAAGCTATTAAGCAAAATATATTATTTTTAATTTAATTTTAATTTAATTTAACTTCTAGAAAACTCTACTGATGTAGGAGGATAAATTTAGTGGATGACTGAAGAGCTTTTTGAATCTGAAAGGTTAAACTAAAGCGTATATATTATAAGTCACTTTCCTATTCCTCTAAGATTTATCAAAGAATGGGAAGAAAGATATTTAGTTCTGATAGAGAGGTTCCAAAATATCATAAAAGGTCTCTTTTCAGGACACACTCATAAAGACTGAATTAATTTGATAAAAAATTAAGAAGGATAAAATATACTATTTTAATTCTAGGGAGCTTCACTTACTTGTTTTAGTGGTCCAAATGGAACCAATCCTTCATTTAGAGTATATCAAGCAGATTGATAAACGTTTGAGGTTTTAGATTATCATTAATATAGACTAAATTTATCGATTGTAAATCAATAGCGAAGTGACGCATAATTTGATCTAGCATATACTTTCAAATCAGAATATAATTTATAAAGTATATCTATCAATTAAATACAAAAACTCGCTAATCAAATAAGAACTGATGAAAATTATGCTTTAAAATACTTATATAATAGATAAGCGGGACATTTGAGTTTAACTTCTTGCGATTAAGATTGTAAGAATTAAACAAGCTGTGGGATTGAGCAAACTTGCTAATACTGGATAGAATAGAATGAAAACTTATTTTGGAAGACTCTTTTCATTCTTTATGGAAACTGGACTATAGTAGTTTAATAAATGCTTTTTTTTCTATTCCCAACTTTTTATTTATATTATTTGGACTAAAAAATTAAAATAGTATAGTGTAGCAAGTTTCATAGAAACCTAGAATCGAACAATTTACTAGTCAATTACATTCTTAATAATTAAGTTAGATAAGGATCTAATGCAAATATAGGTTACATTTAATTAAGTATTAGTTTATTATTCATTTTATTATACCGCTAATCTATTTAACTAGCAAACTAATTGCTAGTTACGTTCTAGGAATTAACTAAATATATAATTTAACTAATTTCTCCAGCTTAGTAGATAATTGTCTCTATACAAGTCTATTAGATGATTAATATAAGACTTAATATAAACTTTCCTTCTTTAATGTGTATAATAATTAAATACTTCAAAGAAGAATATTAGGATATAAAACTAATTAGCTTATTTTATAGAATTACTTCTTAGCGTTATGAATTATATAAAGAGTCTCATTAGATAAATTAGAAATCAGAACTTTAGAATTTCCCTAACTTAGTGCTTTAGAATTTAAAACTAAGTAGATATAAAAGCATCGCTAATTCTATAATTCTTTAAGCTTTCTTTAATAATAGAAAATAACCAACTTAGCAATTGATTTAACTAAAGAAATATTTTTATGGATATTTTCTTTAACTAAATAAATTATTGAAATAGTAAGAGAAATAGATATTAAAAGCTAGAATGGGAATAGAACTGCTAGTAAATTATAATTCCTCAAATAAATAGAGTTAGTTAGATATAAATTCATTTATATGAAGCTCTTACAAGTTTTGCTATTGTTCTACCTAAAATATTCCCTGATAGTATTATTACTACAGTTGCTGCAATTGCTAGTTATAGTTTCCTTGCTTATTTCAACTTTCCGCAGAAGATAAGTTCTTATGTATAATTCACTCATTTGGTTTACAAGTTAGTTTTGGTTGTTAGAAACTATTTAAAAATGACTAAAGGAAAAATAGCTGCTTAGTGCTGTCATGCTACTCTTGGATTTTACAATTTGATTTACGATTTAGAAACTGAAAAACAAAAGTATGCAAAATTGAGAAGAATTAGGATGAAAAAAACTCTAAAAACAAAATCTGAGCAAGAATTAGATTATATCTAATAAAATGCGGAGAGTTTTGGTATTCTAACTTACATTGTAAAAATGCAGGTCATACTTAAGTTTCACCAAATACAAATACAGTTGAAGAATAGGTCCTTGGGATGAATCTATAGACAAAATAACTGGAGAACTATCACTTTTGTGAATAAAAACGGATACATATACAAATTATTAAATTAAAGGCAGATTTAATATAATTTTAGTTGATTCGTATTGTATCAAAGCTAAAGCATCTTCATTAATATAAAAAGCATTAATAAATTACGAATTTACAAAATATAGCTTATTTGCTAGATTATCAGTATTTCTTTTACAGTAACTCTCTTCAAACTAAACTGCAATTACTGTTTTTGTGGATTCTTATAAAGGAAATTAAGATGCAATTCATTAAGACTTAGCGAGTATTTCACGGATTTGACTTTTGAATTACTATTCTTATGAAATTAGAAAGATTTAGTATAATATAAAGATAATTATATTTATCACTATAAAGCTTAAAGAAGGGAACACTCAACAGTAACAAAACAAATTAAATGCGAAAATACTTAGAATTCTTTGCAAATAGCAACTGCTCACTAAATCTATCTAAATTACGCTATTTCTTCATGTCTATAACTTCATTGCGAAAGTTATAAAACTTGTACAATTTTTTCTTTCTGACTTCTTTTAGTAGCTATTCATATTACGTTTCAATTTACTTTGCTGTTTTTTGCATATGCTATAGCAAAATATGGGAAGAAGTTTAATCTGATGATACAAAATCGCTAATAGATTTCACAATTGAGTTAGCTTTTATATGCAAATATAGCATTCTGTTGTTTCTCCCTGATTCAGTAATAAGTCTGCATAAATCTTATTTTTCTATAACGAATTTTCCTAATTAATACTTTAGTTTCTTAATCTTATCTGGACTTTCAAGTCAAATTTTAGATTCTTCAGCTAATTGAGAATAAGTCATGAATCTTGAGGTAGAAAATCTCTATAGAGCATCAATTCTGCTTTGGTCTGAACTGCTAAAATCAGTACTTTAGAATTTCTTATTTATTGATAGTTCTTTTTAGTTCTATTACTAATCTTTAAGTAGTTATCTGACTGGTCTTTTAATGAAAAAATGAGAAGTTTGAGGAGATTTTGGTTAGTAGTACGGGATTTGAGGAAGAGTATCAATTTTAGCTTTAATAGCCCGTTTAAATAAATTTCTTTTGTAAGAACTTTTAGAAGCAAGTCCAGTATAAACATACTATTCCATTAAAATGAATGCTGTATTAATATGTTGCTATTTATGCTATTCTAAGGTAAAGCAATGTTATGCAATTAAATCTTATCACATTACTTTAAATAAATCTTTTAAGCTTTATTTTATAATATTAAGTTTCTTTATCTTTCATTATATAGTTAAATCCAATTCTATTTAAAACTTCATGACCAAATTATGCCTTTAGCTAGGAATAATACAACAACCTTGTTTTAATTTCTTAGATTAAAATTAAAAAAATCAAAAAGTTTAAGATTTCTAAAATATCATTCTTTATTACTATTTATATTAGCTGCCTATATAAAGCATGCTACAACATAAATCATCAAAAATACTTTTCTCATTAACCTTCAAATTCTAAAAAGCTTGTTATAATTATGTTTTAGATGCTATATTTTATTTAAGCTTTCCTTATAAACTAAAATAAGCATACTTTAATTTAAGTCTGTATTTCTTTCTTTTTCAATTTTAAACTTTAGCTTAAATTTAATTATTTAGAAATAAAATGTTCAGCTACTTAGTATAATTACTCATAATTAGACTCATATTCAACTTAAATTCGATGACATAAAGTTTTGACATACTTAAAAATGTGTATAGTTAAATTGGGTGAAAGAATAAAAGAATTAAGGATTTAAATATAAAAGGAGAAAGAAGACAAAAACGTATTTTAATAGCAGTCTTTTCATAGTAATTTACAGCATTTGTTAGCTGATTTCGCTTTTTTGTAGAAGTTATAACTTACGCTGGACAAATCCTAGCTTTTAGCCATAAGGCTTTCTAGAGTTTCCCCTCTTTTTAGAACTTCGTCTATATTTTTATGCATTATGTCTTGCACTTCTTCTAGTTCATTTTAAATTTGCATAAGTTTATCAGCTTTGGCAGGCTCCTAGTATTTTTTAAGCATTTATTCTGGAGTTTAATAAGTTAATTTCATATCAGCTGCTATTGAGTTAATATCAAGAGTAGGGAATGTTTTAAAGAAATCAGTAAAGAGTTCATAAAGCAGGGAAAATGCAACTCTTTATGGATATTCAGTATCAGTAATTACAGTTCCAGCAATACCTTTTGGATGTACAGCAACATAGCAGATGCCAATATCGTTTTCTAAATGAACCGCTGTCCTATTTCCTAATGCCACACGTCCAGCACACGTTCTGGAAGCGAAATTTACATGCTCTCTTATAATTTTTCTTTAGAAAATGCCAACAAAGCTAATGTCTTCTGCATGTGATAAGTAAAAACAATTTTCAGGATTGTATTTAAACAGATGAATAGCGACAACTCTCATTTTTATAAATTTAGAATTTTAATAAAATTGATATAGTTAGATTTACAAGTATCTATTATAATTTCCTTTATTTTAATTCGCTACTTACTTATCTACATTGTCCACTCTTTTCTTTTTAAATAAACACTCCTTTCTATATAACTAAACTGTCTAGTCACTAAATAAGTCATTAAAGTCTCATTTTTTGCTATAGTTTAATTGTTTATATATAATTAATCTATCCTAGCTTATATTACAAACTTTAACTCTAAAGTGATGGAAAGTTGATGCTACTTTAAACTGATAAAATAGTTAGGAATAAGCTTTAAATAAGAGCAAGTTTAACCTATTAATTAATTAATCTTTACATCTAAATGTTCATTTAAACATCACTGTTCACTTTATTATTCCAATGCTGTTATATTTATAAATTACTATATCCAGCTTTCTATTTTAACTTCACTGAGTCTAAAGCTTATATCCCTTATTTACATTAATTGAATTATTAGAAAAAACAGAGTTAATTATATTTCATCAGGTAAATAAGTAAAAATTACTTAGATTATTAGGTAAATAAGAAAAAATAATTTACAATTTTGATCTAAATTCCAATTCTAAAATTTAAATCAAGTAATTACTAAATAAATCACTATTATGATTCTAAAACTTAGTAAAGCTTGCTTTGTAATAGCTTAGTCATTATTATAGAAATTTAGCTGCTTAGCACTTTACTGAGCGATCTATAATTATCTAAATCATATTTATAGCAACAATAGCATAGTGTAATATCTTTATATCAATAAGACTAATTAACTTCAAGAATAATGAAAAAGCAAGAAGTGGTGTAAATTAGATGAAAGATATATAAGTATATTAAATTTCTAGCATAAAGCATTCAAGTCCAAAGAGTATAGCCTTAGTTATTCAAATAAATTAATTAAATATATAAAGATAATGTTTACTATTTTTAATAATTTATACATCAATACTTTAAAATTACTCACTAAAAGAGCTTTCGCAAGCTTTACAACCTTTTTAAGAAATAAGGACTTTCTAAAGAGTATGCAAAGCAAAAATCTGTTTGAAAATAATAATAATTTTAAATCTTTATAATAAATATATTCAAAAATAAGTTAGCAAAAGCTAAACTATATAAACTTAAAACAGTACAATTGCAACAAATCCAAATTAATAAGTTTTAAATTTTATTTTTTCTAATAAGAAATTAGAATTTATGTTAGTTTCTGTTAAGATTTCTATAATAGACTAAGCCATTTTTGCTTCAAAATTTTACAAAAATTAATGGTAAATGAATTTTAACTGATTTTTGGGGAAACGTTTTAGTTCAGAATAAAGAAAAGCAAGCTTTGCATTTGGATTAGTATTTTAGTATGTTAATTATAATTAAATGTATTTAAAGTTTTTTAATCAAAGCTTGTCCATAAAGTTATCTAATTCTGGTATTCCTGCTTTTAATCCTTTTCTTGCTCTAATTCCTTCAACAATTACATTGAGTTTTGATCCAACCTCAATTGGATTACCTGGAACTTCTGCCCAATGATCAAATACACATTAGGGGAACGCTTATCCAGATGTTAATGATCTAAGATGACTAGTAAATCCAAATGATTCAGCGACTGGTAAATGGGCTTTTACTAATGTGAGTGGAGTTCCTGCTATATTTTCTTCCATAATAACCATTCCTCGCCTTGAACTAAGACAGTGATAAATTCCTCCTGTAACATCCATTGGAGCTTAAATTTCTGCTAAAAAGATAGGCTCCTATAATTTAGGTTCAGCTGTAAGTTAGCAAGCATAATAACATCTTCTAGCAGTTGGAATAATTTGACCACCACCTCTATGAATAGCATCAGCATGTAATGAAACATCCAATACATTAATTTTAATACTTCTCCAGTTTTCACCACAGAGGACACCTTCTTTGGATGCCCATTAGAACGCAGCTTCCATTGAATCTTTAATTTCATTAAGATATTAAACTCCTTTAGCTTAATCACAAAGCATATTTGGTCCGTTAGTTTCTGGTCCGAAACTCCAAATCTTTAAAGCCTCACCTTTGTCCCAACCAAATTTATCAACTAAAGTTCTAGCTCTCAATTTAGGATCTTATCTTGCTCCAACATCACCTTTATCAATTGCCTCAGCTAATCCTTCTTATAAAGGCTCAGCCACACAGAATAATCTATTATGTTTGTTAGGTGATTTTGAAAGGCAAACTCTATCAGATTTCGTTGATACAGTCTCTCTGTATGTTACAACTGGATCTTTTTGAATTATTTCACATTTGCAGTATTCATCAACTAGATCTTTCAAGCAGATTTCAATATGAAGTTCACCACATCCTGCAATAATATGTTCTCCTGTTGATTCATCAGAATAGCATTGTACTAAAGGATCACTTTTACTCAACTTCTTAAGACCATCGACTAATTTAGGTAAATCTGCAGAGTTTTTAGGCATAACTGATACTCTTACAACAGGGCTGACACTGTATTTCATGACACGGATATTATGAGCAACCTCAGAAGTGGAAATTGTACCTGTTTTAAGTAAATATTGATCAACTCCTACTAAACCAACTGTGTTTCCACATGGTACATTTTGAATTGGTTCTACCATTCTTCCCATCATCAAGATAGTTCTCTAGATACTTTTGCAAAATAGATCTTCCTTTTTGCCTGGAGTATAATTAGGTCCCATAATACGAACCTTTTGTCCGGTTGCGACAGTTCCTGAAAAAACTCTACCAAAAGCGAAGAAACGTCCTTTGTCTGAAGTTGGAACCATTTTTGATACATATAACATCAAAGGTCCATTTGGATCGCAATTTCTCATTGCTACAGCACATTCATCATCTTATGGTCCTTCATATAGATAGTTAGTTCTATATACTTAAGCAGCTTTTGGTGAAGGTAGATGGCAAATAATCATTTCTAATAAAGCATCAGCGGCATTCAACCATTTTTGCATAATAGCCTTCATGAGTTTTTTTCCTTCAAGAAGCTTTTACTCACTGGTAAGTTGAATTTCTAATCTTTCTAACATTTTTTCATATCTTTCTTTGTTTCCATTCATGACTTCCTATGCTAATTTCTAGATTGGTTCCATAACGAATTCAACGAAAGCTCTTTTTAAGATACTTCCATCATCACCTGTATTTACTTTTTTCCATTTTTTTCCTGCCTTATCAAAGTAGTTATCACCCCAAAGTTTGTCCATCATTTTTGCTTTATCAATTTTGAATTTAGTTGAGTAAATCTGTGCAAACTTAGAAAGAGTGAAACCCCACTGTTAGAGTCCTGAACCAAAGGCTACATTTCCAATATTAGGATAAACCATAACATTTCCCAAGTCAGATTCTTCTCCTTAGTAAGTACTTATAATGACATTGACATTTTCAATAATTCTAGAGAAGTTTTGATACATGGATTCAGCATCTAGCATAAGTTCTAAAAGACTTCTATCAACTTTATTTACCATAATAACTGGCTTAATTTTCTCCTATAATGCCTGTCTTAAAACAGTTTCTGTTTAAACACATACTCCTTCAATACAGTCGACAACAACTAATGCTCCATCAGTAACTCTTAAAGCTGCAGTAACTTCTGAAGAGAAATCGACATGTCCTGGTGAATCAATCAAATTAATTAAGTATGGTTTCTTCTAGCCATTTCCATCTAAGTCAGCTTCGTAGAATAAAGATACACCAGTTGATTTAATTGTAATACAACGTTCTTATTCATCTGGTCTTGTATCAGTATAACGAGCATTTCCTGCATTAGCTTCAGCAATAATACCGGCTCTTGCTATAAGAGAGTCAGTTAAGGTCGATTTTCCGTGGTCAACATGAGCTATGACACTCATATTACGGATTTAATCTTGCTTGTCCATGATTTCTCGCATTTAGTCTACTGTGAAGTTAACCATTCTTGACTAGATTTATAAATTAAAATAAATTAAAATGTTTATAAAGCATCGTTTAATCAAAACTGTTATCAAGCAAAAAAATGGATGCATTCTCCCTCTCTTAACCTAAGAGATATTTTCTCGAAAATTATCCTCTTATGCACCATAATTCTCACTATTAATTTAAGCTTAGACTAGTTTTAAGCGATCCTTTTCAGAGAGATTAATATTTCTTTGCAATTAAGTAAGATTAAGAAGAAATGTAGCCAGATAATAGATAATGACTAGATTATAACTACAATATACTAATATCAACACAGATTTAAGAGAATAGAATCAGATAACAATAACAAAGATAAAATAGAACATTAAAACCTTCGTTAGCTATAGTAAGCAATATTTCTTAGTCACACTTCAAATATTTAACTTCATGCTAAGATATTATTTAAAATTTTTATGATCGCATGCTAATTTAATGCTTAGTAAAGCGAGATTAAAAAGATAAGGAACTAAAATCTGCTAAATCTATTCTAGCTAAGAACTCTATATTAAAATGCTTGCAAATTAGATAGGAAATATTTAGTTTGTCATGTAAATTATAGAAGAATATCTTCTAAGTAAATGAGTAAATTCAAGAAGCATTGTTATTTATGATGTTATACTTGGAAAGTTTTAATTTTGACTATTTAATGTGGAATTGGATTTTATCTTTAGATTGTAATATTTATTATTGCAAACACATCGTTAGATCAAACATCTGCTAGCATTGCTACTCTTGATAAAATGATTTTAGAATTATGTACTAGTAATTATGGATTTAACTCTGTGATACTAAACTCTTAAATGTTAAGATATGATTATCTTATAGTTAAGAATATATTCTAAGTATTGGAAGAATAAAAATTAGATAAAATTAATGAATCTGATAAGATTAAACTGCTAACTTCTCATATGGAGATATTGAACTTTAACTCTATGATGGCTTTTAAGTTCTTTAGTTATTTATTTATAATATGCTTTATAGTTTTCATTATGGCTTTAGGTGATATTTTTTAAAAAGAAGTAAGAATGATATTGTTTATATGACTTATGAAAGCTATTGTAATTTATAATAAGTAAATGTTCGAATAAGTTATGCAACTTAATTATTTATACCAATTTTTATACTATGATGCCAATTTAAACTTAAGCTTACATAATTTAGCATTTATAATTAAAAGGATACTTAATTTCCACTATTTCTATATTATTATTTTTAGAATTTCTTACATACTGATATTTTAATAATTACTTCATTTAGACTTGAAAATAATCAATTTATTAAAATGCTTCAACTAGTGTTAATCTAAGGAAATATTTAAAAAAATACTTAAAATTAAATGCTATTAGTTGAAGTAAAAGATATTTAGCTATATTTTGTACTATTTATTAGTTTTATTAAAGAGCATAAAATTAGTTTAAGCAGCTTGTTAGTTATTAAATTAGATATTTAAATTAAAATTTTATGTTAATTGTCTTATTAACAAAAGTGTTATTATCCTTAAGCAAAATGTTATTTGCATTCCAATGAAGTGTTAGACATTAAATATGATATAGGAGTTATTGAAAAATTTTCATCGCACTCTATAAAACTACTTAGCTAAGGTGAGTTGACACTTTAATCTCCATATAACTCCTTTTTGAAAACCTCACAAAACTTCCATTTTTTTGGTAAATTTGTTAGTCTTTTTTCAATTTCGTTCATTTCACGTCTCAAAGGTATTTTTCTTGATAAAGTATTTTCTAGATCGATTTTGCTTTTGCTTACATCTACTAAGCCTAATTATTTCAATTTCTGTTCAATGTACTAAATCATAGTTTAATCATCCATAACAAGTAGGAGTTCTTCCCATTTATGAGAGATATCAATTTAGCATTCTTCTATAAGATATTGAACGATCTGCAAATATTTATGAATGTTGTTCTTCTTCTACCCTAAAACAACTAATAAAACGATATGCTCACTTCTTTTATTCAATTTTCTTGCATTTACTTTAGGAACAGTAACTAGTCATTTTAGTAGTTAAAAATGCCCATTTTTTGCTGCAATCATCGCTGTATTTTCTCCTGATCTTTCATCTTCGCTGAATATATCAAGTTCTTCAGGAATATTCTTCTGATCTTTAAAATAGTTATAAAGGTATTAAACTACCTCTATTTGTCCTTAATCGCAAGCTCTTAGCACAGCACTTCTCATAAGAGTTCTATTACCTTAATGATTTTTAGTGGCAATCATTGAATTAACAGGCTATTTAGTGCCTTTGCAATTAAAATTTTTATCTAGATAGATAGGTAAGAAATATTGGAGCAGATCGAGAAATCCATTTTCGCAAATAATATCAATGCCAGTTCTATTAGAATAGCTGAATCTTTTTTCCATATTCTAAATATTAGCTGCTGCTTCTTCATATAGGAACTAAAATATTTATTTTCTTCCTAAGCGTAAAGCAAACCCAAGAGCATTATAATTTGCCTGAATATTAAAACTTACTCCACTTATATTATCTAAGCTGTCATCTACTTTCATTAAATTTTCGTTTTCTTTACCAAATTGTTCTCTCCATAGCTCTATAAATTCCTTAATTTAATTATCTTCAATACATTGGGCAATTTACTCTTTAAGCAACCAGACTGCATTGGTGGAATAAACTTTCTATATATTCTCAGTCTAGTTTTTAGTGGAATTACAGCAGGTGCCCATTTTAAATTAAGGAATTTATTTTTGGTTGATAAAAGCCCACAGCAAAACTTATAAAAGCAGAAAATTAAGTAAAAAGCAGCTAATAACTAGCTATTTAAATAACTACTAACTAACGTTTAATCTTTTCCTTCTATTATCAGATTTCTCTGCAATAAGCACCCTAAAATATAATTTAACATTTTCTACATAAATCACTCCAAAAATACTAACTAAATGCTAGAATGCTAATTCTTAATACCTAACTGAAACTAATTTTAATTTCTATAAAAATACTATAAAAAAAGTAAAAATGTATTAGAAAATTATTATTCCAAACCTAAAAGTATTAGGAATAAGAAAAGGAAATAATAAGGAAAATCTATTATTTAACTGATAATTCTATCTTTTAAGAAACATTGCAGTAGAAGATTAAATTTATGCTATAATAATAAATCTCTGATACTGTGTAAACTAAACAAATAACTATGAACTAACTTATTAAAAATAATGTTAAGCTTTTATGAAGAAATAAAGCAATTTAAAAAACTATTTAAAACTTATGTAAAATTTTATCAAGCAGGAAGAATTTTACTTTAAGTTATTCCGCAAAAAATCTAAATATCTTCTGGAATATTTATTTAGATTAAATAAAATTAAACTATCTCATAAGCAGGACAATTAATTATTAAAATAAGCAGAATAATAATTTTAGCATTAATAGCATTAATCAATCTTAAATTATATCATAGACTTATGAAGAAGCATAACCATAGAAAATTTCAAAAGTTCCAAAAGCTAATAAGTCAATAACTAAAAAAGATCGAAAAAACCAAAAAGGGATTAGGAAAATTTTTAAGAAAGAACCAAAAAAATATTATACTTTAACGACATCGACAAAGTTTACTTAAAGGATATTATTTATGATATAAGTAAAATAGTAATAAGAGAATTTAGTAAGATACTAAATCAATAATTAAAAGCTCTTGAGACACTTTAATTTTTATTTTGAATCTTCGGGTAAAACATGAAGTAGATTGTAGGTAAAAGCCTCACGATTTTAAAAGTCATAATATTATAATAATTATTATAAAAGAGAGTAATAATTAACTTAATTAGTATAAATTGAACATCAAGCACTAAAATTCTTTAAATTAAATGATTACAGCTAATATATAATCTATTAAATTCGTAAAGTAATTAATGAAAGTATAAACTAAATTATTCCTTAATTATTAAATTTATTTTTTCAAATCTATAATTTATTATAAATTTAAATTATTTCCAATTAAATTATTTTATTTTAGTTTTGGTACTAAGCAAAGATAAGGAAATGGATTTAGACTTCTGCTTAATTTAACTTCTAGTGCTTTTTATATAATTATAAATTAAAGATAAAGATTTAATGAAAACTTACGCAATTATTAGAAGTTCAATTAATATTGGATATTAGATGCTTCCTTATTTTATATTTTATTGCTTATTTTAATTTCTTAGCCTAATTTGCCCAACTAATTTTAGTAGTTTTGAAAGGCTATTTTTAATTAAGTTAGAACATAAACTTATATATTTTACAGCTTATAAAGGAATATACCATTTATTTAAATTTACCTATTATGAAGGTTTGCTTTTCATAAAAACTTTGCTTTATTCTTTAGCTTTAATTAACTAACTATAATATCAGCCCTTCTATGTCATCTTATAATGCGATGACAAACATAAGCTAGAAGCTATAAAATATTTTAGAATTCCCTTTAAATATTTTGAAATATAAAGAAGCTAGTAATATCAAGCAAGCTATACTTCTACTGTTTAATTATCTATTTAATTTTAAATAAAAATCCCTTTTAACTTAAAGTTATCTTTTCTATACAAATTTTAGTAGAAAAGAGTAATTTAAATTATAAAATTTATAATAGTATTATAGATTGAAAGCAGGATTAATGATTGTGTTTCATTTTTCTAAATTAACTAAGTTAATTAAAAGTTAAATGTGAAAGATACTATTTAAAGCAAGTTTGGTAGCGGCACCTCCTATTTTTTTAATTATGTTTCCAGAAAAAAGCTTAGAAATAGGCAAGCAAATTCTGCCTTTTGACTATTATATAGACTTTTAGATATTTCTTATAAAGCATTAAATACTTAATCCTTGGAAATAATTACTAGGTGACTCTGATTTAAATACCAAATCTGATTTTGGTCTGAAACTTAAAAAGCTACCTAATAATGTGCTTACTTTTGAAGAAAGTCAAAATGTGAATCTTCAGAATTTGGAAACGGAACTATTTGGAATTAAACTTTAAACTCCTATAGGGATTGGAGCTAACATTGATAAAAATGGGAAAGCTGTTTAATAAATATTATAAAAGAGTCCTTTTAATGCAATTGAAATTGGACCAATTACACCTGACTTTCAGTTATTTAAATAGCAAAGTTCTTGCTACCTCATTCCTAACCGCTAAGCATTATTATTCTCAACACAGTAAAATAACCTAGGAACAAAATGAACATCTAAAAATCTTTGGGAATTGCAGAGAAATTTCACTTCAGAACTCTAAGTAAAGGAGAAGAAATTGATAGCTTTAAGTTTAAAAAGTGGATATGAAACAAATCTTAAGGTTCCTCAGTTTTGCTATATCGACTTTTAGAATATGATTGATACTTTGATAAATTATGCAGACTTCTTAGTAAATTCTTATTATACAGATAATTGATATCCAATAGGATATGTCAGTTGGTATGAAATAATATACCTAGGAAGAGCCTCTTAGAAAACTAGTTAGAAAGATAAAAAAGAAAAGGGACGTAGAAATAGCTTATGCAGTATCTCTTCAGCATGAAGATATTAAAAGCTAGATAGATAAAGAAAAGAATGAGCAGTAAAATGATAAAATATCTGATATTTATTAAACTTCTAGTAGGTTTCTCCCTAAGTTCTTAACTAACTACGATAGCTGCTTTCCTATTATTCCTATCATATTAAAAGTCAGTAGCAATTTGAAAAAGGAGGAGTATGATTTAATATGTAAAGTAGTAGTTGAAGAAAAGGTAGATGGTCTCATAATTGGTGAATCTGCAACTTCAGTAAAAAGGCCATTGGAAATAGTAAATCCTCCTTAAAAGTATTAAATCCAAGGAATTCCTGTTGCTTAGTAATAATTAAGAAATTTGAAATACGTAAACCAAAAACTCAAACAACTACAGTAGAAAGCAAAAAGCTAAAAGAAAACCTATTTAATGACTTCTGGAGGAGTGTTTAGTGCTGAAGATGCTATTTAAAGATTAAACGCTGGTGCCCATTTTATATGAGTGTCTGATTTAGTCTTGATTAAAAACTTTGCAGCTTTAAATGCATTGTAGAAGGAATTTAAACGTTATAGCAACTATATATACGACCACCAAGGAAATTTTTTGAAATCAGGTAAATGAGACTAAAAACATTTTAAATAATTTACTTATTATTAACTTCCTAACTTTTCAATAGCATCAGATTCCTCACTTATATTAATAGTCACTCTATTGGTAAATACTTTAATATATAAAATAGTCTAATTTATATTCCAAATATGCAAACTTTAATCCTATATATTTCAAACTCCTTAAGTAAAGCTGACCTAATATTTCTCATTATGTAATAGGTAAAATAATTAATCTATAATGTAAAGTATATAAGATTTGCTTATTTCTAAATAATTTAATGTTTGTTATATTGAGCTAATAAAAGTAGCTACTTTAGTTAAACTTAAAGTAACTTAATAAGTAAGTTCCTTTATCTAACTCAAAAGCTACAAAGAATTTTTTTTTCCTTTTGTAGCTAATTTTTTATTTAAGGAAGAGTTACTTAACTCTCAAGTTATGTGCTTTATAAAAACTATTGATTAAATTGAGTCTCTATTTATTTCTTAAACTGGAATTAATTAATAAAGAAGTTGGAAACTGGAAAGTCTCTTATAAATTAAGAAGCAATTTAAAACTTATCAAGTTTGTTCTCTTTAAATTAATATTTTCAGACTTAAATTTATGAGTAATTGACTTAATTTCTATTAATGACTATTAGCTAAATAGTAAATAATACCATAAATAGGTCTAAGTAATTTCCATAGCAATGAATTAAGAATGAGATAAGCTTATATAATAACAATGAATACCCTTCATCTAACTATTAAGGCTCTTAAAATAAGTAGTTATCTTCATAAAATTTAAATTATTTTCCTTTAACAATTCTACTTAAACCCTTGTTAATCCTTTAAAAGGTAATTTAAAATAATGTGATTAAACAAAGTAGATTAAATAAAATTTTATATTAGTAAGTAGAGATATTGATTGAAATTTAGTTGGTTAGATGATTACATTAGTAGAATAGTATTTAGATAGCATAAAATAGTATGAGTAATAATTTAGCTGTAGAGTGGAAGACTATGTTTTATTAGTAATAGAGAATAATTTAAATTCTATAACTTTATTATTTTTAATCGTGCATTAACTAAAATATCTACTTGTCTCATTTTTTACTTGATTTACCACTCGCTTTTTCATTTGGTAAAGTCCCTCCCTTCTTCCTCTTTGCACCTGTAAGATATTCTCCCTAGCCTACTTCTCCTTGCTGCGCTCTTTATTTATCCCACTCTGACATTTCGTTTGATTCAATTGACAAATTTTCAATACCAAGAAGAGGGTTTGGGATATGTTAGCCCCAACCAAAGCACTTTGCCTGAATATCCTAAAATAGAAAAATTACGTTTAGATATTATTATTACGGTCCTAAGATGCTTCCGGGTCTCATAAGCCTTATATATCCAATAAACTCCGCAGCTGGAAATTTAAAATGTTTCATAGCATAGCAAGCAATTAAAGAACCTGTTCTACCTAAGCCTGCTTTACAATGAACGGCTACTGATCCTTTAGCATTTTCGACGATTTCAATAAACTTTAAAATAATTTCTTCTGGAGGTGGAGAACCATCAATGAAATACAAGTCATCAAGCAAGATGCCTTATTTTGTAAACCGCTGAAGTTAAAATGCTTACTGTTTCATCGTACTGCTTCTTGTTTAATCTAACGACATTGGTAATATTCATTTTCTTGAAAATAGGACCATAATCTTCTGGAGTAAATGTTCTCCACTGCATTATAGACTTACTCCTTCAGAGTCATAGGGAGAAGCGGCTGGACCTGAAAACGCAAGAAGTTTGTTAGGAATAATTCAGTTGAAGTCTCCGTTTTCAACCTTTTCATAAAATTCATAATCTTTTAAATTAAAAGATTTCCAATCAAACCAGCCAAGCTTAATTGAAAATTCTAATCCTCTTAGCACGTGAAGGATATTGCATTTGTAAACACAAGGACCAAATGATGCATCTCTGTAATCAATAAAAGGTGGCTTAATCGAACTTAACTTTGACCAAGAATCTTCAGCTGTTTTATTAAGCATAATAACTTAAAAGGCTCCGATTAAAGTTGCAGCATTCGTTCTTTTAGCTTAATCTAAAGTTGTGTAATGATAAATTTTGAATTTGGAGTACTATTCGTTATCCAGAAGTTTTTTTAATTCAGTGCAAAATTTATAAGTCATTCCTATATTTAGAGGACCAAAATCTGCGAAAAACGGATCGTACACCAAATCCTACACTGAAAACTTACATTATCAATACAGAAAAAGAATGCATTCTGGATATTTCGAGGAGGATTTCTGTCTGAAATTCAATAAAGTTTATTTTCAATAATCTCAATTACATTTGACATATTTAAACTTTTATTAATTCCTTTCTTTTCATTATCAAATTCCTTTTATTCACTTATTTCCTTCTATATGGCTGCCTCCTTCCTTTCTATTTCTACTTTCACAATTACATTACTCTTTATGTTAAGTCTAGCTTGATAGCCTTAAGGTTAAATAGAAATTTAAGAGACATAAAGTATAGTAGATAGCAAAGAGTATAGAGATATAAGCAGATTTAAATTAAATAAGATTAACTATGCTAATTTTATATTCTACTTTCATATATAATCTATACCTTCTCATATCAGTTCCTATATTCTATCTACTTACACACTAGAAACGTGCTGCAATAACTAGAAAATTGATATAAATAGAGCAAAATTAGGATAAATGATAATTAACATATTAAATTTCAGAGTATAGAATTATTAGCAAGATAGTAATGGAGACCTAAAGATACTTTATTTGTTATCTTTTCTATTTATTTTGTAGAGTTTAAATAGTCCTTCCATTGTTTTAATCTAACGGCCTTATAAGTCTATTTTATAGCGCTAGTTAATTAATTAATACTACTACCACTAGATACTAGCTATTCTTTGTAATAAGAAACTAATTATTCATTAAAATTAGAAATTTTGATTGATAGACGGAGAAGTAATAAGGGATTGCAAGAATAAGAGTTGCGAATAGTAAGGATTAGTTTTATCGAGAGACTTAGAAATATAAATCTTAAAAGTATGAAAATAGTAACACAAACTTGATACTTATAAAAATACCTTATAGTAATTTAAAAAAGCTTAAAGAGTATACTAGAAGTAACTTAATGTAAAGTCTACTATTTTAATCATTGCATTTTAATAATCAACTTAAGTTTCTAATTTACAAGTTCTATAATATTTGATAAATAGTTTCTTGGTATTAGAGTTAAATCCAAAATAAGTAAAAGTAAAGAGTTAATAAAGTTAATTCTTTTAAAATTAGTCCTTGATAAATCAGATTACTGTATAAGTTATTGCAATTACGATTGCTGGTTATTAATACACTCAATAGCTGCTTTAGCTTAAAGTTGTCTTAGAATTTATAAAGGATAGGATTTATTATTAGAGGAGCTATAATAAAATATAGTTGGCTATTTTATAGAAAATTAAGTATTATTTAAATAATGCTACTTAATTAAAATCACACTTAAGTTATATAATTCCACTTTGCATATCAATAATTTGATTATCAAAATACTAGAATAACCAAAAGCTTTAGGTGGCTTTAAAAATAATTACTTGCATTAACTGCTTTTATGTTACTCCTTACATTGAAGTTTTACCCTAAATTAGTTAGAAAGTAATAAGATTCTAATATTTGTTCAGTTGTATAGGCATTTAACTTATAGAAGTTATTATAAAATAACTACTTAAGAATTCTAAAAATAAATAAAGATATATCTCTCTTAATTAAAATTAAGACTCTAATGAATATTAATCTACCATATATTTAACTAATAATAATAGATAAAACTTTAATTCTCATCCTTAATATTATCGAAAGCCCTTAGATTCTTTATTAAGTAGTAAGCTAATTAAATAGCTTAATTAGAACTTCAAACTATTTAAATAAATTTTCTTAAGTATTAAAGATATCTAACAAATGAATGCTTAAAACTCTATAAGCTAAATAAAAAAATACAGCTAAATTGTAAGATAATACTAAAATAAATAGTAAGATGAAGATAGCTAATTATAATTATATCCTATTAAAATCTCAGAAAATACCTAATAAACAATAATCGAATCCTCAAATTATTATTAAATCAATGCACTTTAATTTTATTAATTGTTATTAGATTATAAATGTTTAATATAAATTCTGAAGGAATTCAGGTATTGTAAAATGAGTGATTTTATACCTAAACAGCAGAGAAATTGCTATGAAATTAGCAAAAATTTAGACTATAAATATTATTAGAAATGTACTAGTAAAATGACTTAAAGCTATTTAGTGTATGATATTATAGCTTTAATTATAAAAGTTCTTTAATAATTTATTTCCATAAAAAATGGAAACTTGTTAGCATATTTAGAAACTTAAAAAAGAAGTAGCTTAAAAAATTTTCATACATAATGTAATATTTTATTATAGAAACGATAAAAAGGATCTAAATAATATAAAAATAAAAACTAGTGTTCTTGTGAAGTAGAATCTTATGATAGTTACGTCTGTAATGAGAGTAGTTGCAAATTTGTAGGATGCAGATAGCATTCGATAGAGCATTTTCAAGAAAATTGAAAGTAAGAATATATCAACTAAAAAAATAAGAGAAATTTCCATACTCTATTTTTTAACTCTTTCACTTGCGGACTTTTTTGTGCTCGGTGTAACTAAAATAAAAAAATCTTGAGTGAAAGTAGCTAAAAGATGATGAATGACTAAAAATACATATTTGGATTAATAAACAATGGAAACAGTTGCTATATTAACTCCGTGTTTTAAGTTTTGATTCGTTGCTATCCTTTCAAAAAATATTTCAAGCATTTGAATATAAATCAGCAGAGCTTAAATGAGAAACTAATAAGATATTTTTGTATTTTGTCAGGACTTATTTTGTAGCCAGAATTTTGCACACTTAACATTTCGAAAATTTAAGAAAGAATACATTATTTAAACAATAACCTAGCAGATGGGAAATAGCATGATGCTCATGAATTATTGTTTTACATCCTAAATATCATTCATGAAAATCTTAAGATATAAATAGACGCATAATATGACTTATCTATTAATTAGCATTACATCCAATCTTTGCCTTAATAAACTAAACTTAGCCTTTAAGGTTAATCATTAATAGAAAAGTCTATTGTTTATGATATATTCAAAGGTTATCTTATCAATACATTAGAATGTCAAATCTGCAAGTAAAAGAGATTTAATGAAGAAAGTTTTCTTGATATTTCTCTTTAAATTCCGAGCAACTCCAAATAAATTAAGGCATTAAAATAAAAGACTTAAATCAGAATATCTGAAAATGATTATTATCTAGAAAGACAAAAATAGAATAAATGATAAAATAGATTAGCTAATTTTATCCAAACAGAAGAGCCTAATATTTATGATTGTCTTTAAGATTTTTGCACCGAAGAAACTTTGGAAGATTTTTATTGTGAAAATTGCAAAAAAAAAACAACTTATATAAAGAAAATAAATATTGGATATTTACCTAATATCCTTTGCATTCATTTGAAAAGGTTTAAAATTGGATTTTTCAGTTAAAAAATAAGATCTTTTGTAAATTTTCCCTTGTATGAACTAGATTTATCATCTTTTTTGGTAAGTTATAATATTTCAGACAAATTAAGAAAAGTTCAAAAACTAATAAGCTTAATATAACTTACAAAGCATTATAGTACATAAAGGCTTGATGAGTTTTGGACATTATGTATGCTTTGTAAAGTAAAGAAAATAAAATAATTGGCTTTTATTCAATGACGATAAAGTTTCGATTGAAAATGAATAAAAAGTAAAAATGTAAAAGGCTTATATTCTAATCTATGAAAAGATATAAAATACACTAGAAGTAAGTTATTAATGAAGGAAGAAAGATAATTGTTTAAGTAAGAAATTTAAAAATAAGAAGTTTCTGAAAAAGCATTTATTCCAATATCTTGAATTGATGCTTTTCTTTCTTTAGAGCAACCTGGACCTATCTTCCAAAAAAACTTAATATGTGAAGATAATAAAATCTATGAACATTTGATAAGCTAATGTGAATAAGTTCCATATGAATATGCTATTTAGCTAGTAAATAAATATGGAGGCAAACTGTATTAATTTTCATGTAAGTAATGTAGTATCTCACTTCTTAAGTAAAAAGAAAATCAATTAATTGAAAAACATTTAGAAAATGGAGATAAAAACGTATTTATAAGCCTATAATGATATATTTCGTGGAAATAATGAATTTCAGGAGAGTCTAGTGACTAGCCAAGATATATTGATAATTCAACGTTTTTATCCTAAAATGAAATTAGCAACTAATCTCATTAAATCAATGACTATAAAGAAATTAGTGAAATATCCAGCTAAATTTTATCCAAAATATACTAGGAAAATAATCCTGTTAGCAAAAAATCCTCAGCCAAAGTTTTATATCAAATATATTCATCTAAACTTGATGAGAGAGACTGTATTGATCTAATGACAATTTTAGAAATGAGAAACCTATTAACTTAACCACAATAGCAAAATAATTTTTAATCTTAATACATTCTAAATTTCAGTTGCTTTCTTAATTGTTTTAGTTTACATTTAATCTCTATCCCTATAAGTTGCTTAAATATCATTTATAATATATAAATTAAACTTAATGCAAGATAAATGCTTATATCTATTTATTTAATCAGACTTCTCAGCTATTGTAATTTAATGCCCTCATAATTATATTACTTTAATTCCTCTTATCTTCAAACTACCAGATAAACTATTTTCTTAGATTCAAATTGATAAATTTTGAAACTATAATGATACTTGAAAGTACTAGCCTTCATGCTTGCTTATAGAGTGATAATGAAGTATTTTGAGTTTAATTGGATTAAAAGTTATAATAGAAGTGAATTAAATAGAGCTGAAAAGATTTAAACAGAAATACTTAGTAAAATGAAATTCTATGAGTTGATTGTTCTTCTTCTGTAAATTCATTAGATCTAATCTTATATATCAATTCCTATCAAGCGCTAGGAGAATCATTTTAGGATGAAGAAATCTTTTCAAGATATCATATAATACTTCAATGAATAGGATATGTCTAATTATAAAGACATGCAATATTATGGAACTTTAGAAATAGGAACTCCTGGATAAAAGTTTGACTTAGTGTTTGATACTGGTTCGTCTGATCTTTGAATTCCATAAAAAAACTGTGACTGTCATCAGTCTCATAATAGATATGATTAATCAAAAAGCAGCAGCTACAATTAAGAATCTACTGATATGGTTGAGATTAAATATGGAATGGGATCTTGCAAAGGATATCCAGCAACTGAATAAGTAACATTTACAAAAGGAATTTCAGCTTCCTCTTAAGTATTCCTTGATGTCTTTTCGGATACAGATAATGAGGGAATGAGAGGAGATGGAATTTTAGGATTGGCATTTCCAAATCTAGCTTAGTTAGAAAATTATGGAACTCCGTTAATTTAAAGCTTACATAAATAAGGGAAAATAGAATAAGAATCATTTGCTATATTTTTAAATTAAGAAGGATACAAAGTAGAATCTAACATAATACTGGGTGGTTATGACTTGTAAACATATGCTAATGAGAGCTAATTCACATATATAAGCATAGATAATTCAGGATATTGGAAAACAAGTATGTAACAAGTATCTTATGGAAGCTTAACATGAACACCAAGCTTTACTTCAGCCATTTTGGATACAGGAACATCATTATTATACACTGGCTCATTAGATAGATAAAATATAGTTTCACACTTAAGTTCTCAAATGGAATGTGAATATTATTCCAACATTGATATGTATATATGCAAATGCATTTCAGATTTCTCTAAACTTCCCAATTTAGAAATTACTTTAGATGGAAAAAAATTTATAGTTAAACCTGGAGATTATTTGATGGAAAGCGATGGCTTATGTTTACTCCTGATACAAACAATATCAGGAATTCCATTCTGAATTTTAGGAGATGTTTTCTTAAGAAGATATTATACGTACTGGGATATGGAATAAAAATAGATAGGGCTTGCTATGAGTGTTAATCCTGCTGTATCTGGCACTGATAGTGATAACGGCAGAGTTCATGGTGGATTGATTGCTGTTCTAGTAATTTTAGGCGTTATTGTTGTTTGTGTCATAGTGTTTATAATCTATAAAAGACAAAAAAAAGCTAATTCGTAATAAAATTAATCATTTCCTGGACAAGGAAGGGTTCTTTAAGAAACGAATACAACATACTATTAAAATATTACTTATGATAATAACCCTAGATAGTATTAAGGACCATATCAAGTACCTTAGCAAGGAGGAAATCCTTATTAGCAAAATCCCTAGCAATTCTATGGGCAAAATCCTTATTCCTAGCAACAGCCTCAAGGCAATTACTAAAACACTTCTCTTTAAGCAATTACTTTATAAAATTTGAACTAATATCTAATCCTAAGTACTTTAATATCATCTTTATACTATTTTGCTTTAATTACTTTAGTTTATTAATTTATCTTCAAGGTATATTCAATAGTTTCTAAAATAATGGAAGAAGTTGCTTTTACCATTCTACAGCTAGATGATACTAGCTAGCGTCTTTTGATTATATTTAAGTTTAAGGTTTTAATAATTTACCTTAATTAGCATTTGCTAATAAGATAATATGAACGATAGTTAAAACTATTTATTGAATATTAATCACTAACGCACTTAAAAGAAATGACTAAATAATTAAAATAAAGCATGAACAAGCTTGAATGATACAACAAACTATATAGTGCTAGAGTATTTAACTAAGCTAATTGGATAATTTACTTTAATTAATATCCATCAATTAGAAGGTCTAATTAAGGCAAGTATTTACATTATTTAAATTTAAATAAATCAATAATATACAAATTATGATTCTCCTTATATAACTACCTTTAAAATAAGTTTAACTTATCTGAAAAAGGCTACTTAATCAGATAATTAGCTAAATGATAGAGTCTTATGCTAGTTAGTTTAGACTAAGTAATTATTAAGCTAAAAATAGATTTGATATATTATTTATTATAATAGCAATGAATATTATTAAAAGAGATACTTTATTATAGAGTAAAGTGCTATATATATGCTTCTTTAACTGAGAATATCGCTAATAGAGGTATCTAATTATATTATAAATTATTAAGTATATTCATTAGTTTAAAGTTTAAGCTTTATTATCCCTTACATTTAATTAATTAACCAGAGTTAGTTATTTTATTACTATAAAGCTTCAATTGAAGATACCAGCAGTTGCTTATAATAATATATAAGTGAGTTATAGCTTAGAAATAGATAAGAAAGATTGATAAGCAAACTAAACAGCTTAATTAGCGAATGAGTGTAGCTTGTTTGAACTAATAGTAAGAAATATAATTAAAAAGGAGAAATAGAAATGCTTTTTAGTGCTTAAAAGAGTAACTTTTTATCATATAATCATTTATTTTTATTAATAATATGAAAAATTTTAAATTCATCTTGTGCTGCTAAAGTCCAAGAAGCTTAAAATAGCATGAAAAAAATAGTATGAAAGGCAAAGAAAATTAAATAGAAGAACTAGTTGGAGAAGAGGATGAGACGTATAGAATGTATAATTTGTAGAAATTTAAGGATCGTGAAGAAGAGGAAATAGACATTATGCCCTTAACTCCTAAAGTAGATTTCAATAGTGATTTAGATAAAATAGTGTAAGAAGGAGGAGAGCAGTTTAAGAATTTACTAAAACAAAAATATAATCAAAACTTAAGCTAAAATACTAATATTACATTCCAAAACTCATACTGCAGTCATCATTCCAAAAAAAATGATATAAGCTTCCAAGAAAGCGAAATCCCTCAAGAATTAAACTCTTCAAATGAAGATGAAATTTTAATTTAATCTTAACTAGAAACTCAATTCAATAAGACTTAGGTTTAATAATAGCAAAAGAATTTTACTGATTAATAGTATATTTAGGAGTAAAAATAATATAATACAGAGTAACTAAAATTCACAATTTTAGAAGAAAACAGTTAAGATTCATAAATTAATTCGAAAAGGAGCTAGAAAAAATCAAATAGATCTTAGAATGAAAATAGCTATAAGTAGAATAATATTAATTCCTCCTAATTAAATACTGAAAAAAGAAGCGAGTTTAATTATGAAGGCAATACAAAGAAAAACATAAAACCAAAAAATTTATCAGTAGCTGATTTTTATTAAACGTATGATTTCAAAGATTAAATAAATTCTGCAAAGAATAGCAATGAACTATAGAGATAATCTGTATAAAATCAATTTCAGAAATTAGTTACTGATTGATATACTAATTAATCCTAATCCAAAAGTCCAGAAAGTAACGATCCTTTTTCTAGATAAATCAATTATGAATTATATAATCACATCTAATAAATTTCATAAAGGAGTTAATAAAGTCACAGACCTATTTAAAGTAAAGGCTAGAACTAAATCTCCAGTAAGTTGACGAACAATTCTTTACCTAAAGCTTAAAAGCAAGACAAAGGTTCTGAAATTAATTCATATAATAGCATTGTAACATCAGAAAAGAATGAAATAGAGACTGAAAAATGCTAAATTTCAAATACGCAGATGTCATAGAAAATGAATTGTAATATGAAAGAAGAAAGCAATGAGGAATAATAATCTAATGAAATAAAAATGCAAAATAATGAGGAAAAACAGAAAAGAAGCCAAATATTCAGTGTTGACTAATAATCATTTGATTTTCCTTAGATGAACTCTGAAGACGATGATATTTAGGTCTAAATCCCTCATAATTTTGATTTATACAGAAAAAAGAGTGGCAGACAGATTGATATAAATTAATTTACCTAATGGTTTAATAAAAAACTATAATTCAA
This sequence comes from Loxodes magnus, assembly GCA_946699065.1. Lineage (NCBI taxonomy): Eukaryota > Ciliophora > Karyorelictea > Loxodida > Loxodidae > Loxodes > Loxodes magnus. The sequence goes on along the minus strand of CAMPDV010000025.1, from coordinate 538,708 downwards.
GGAGTAAAGCTCTATTAATGATATAGATTATGATAGCAAATCTTTCTGCTAAACAGAGGAATGAGTTCCTTTTAATCAAGATTGCTTAAATACAAAGGGATAATCTTAATCACAAAGGAAAAAGAATAAGCAAGAAAATCAATAATAGTCATCCTACTATTTTCCAAACGAAGACCAATATCATGTGACGGCAGAACAGAAGCAAAAAAGCAATAGAAATAATCAAATTTTAACAAACGAACAACTTGAAGAGAAACTAGATAGCATAAGGTAGACAGTGCTAACAGAAAGGCTGAATTAGAAATTGAATTAAGGATCTTAAAAAAACTATGATCATAAGTATAGCGAAAATGACAAAAAAAACAAGATAAAAAAAGTTTATGATACCATGTATTGAATATAAGAAGAAAATATTTATTCTTTAATTGTATTATTTTAAAGTAAAATAATAAAACACATATGTTTATTACACTCTCTCAAATATTTAACTAATAAAATAAATGCATGATTATTATTTTAAGAATAAAAGATATCTTTGAAACCATTTTTATTTTATAGCATTTAATTAATTAAAAATAAAATTGTAATAAAATTGTAAGGCTGCTAATGTTTTATGTCTCGCTATTCTAAAAGGAAAAAGAAACTTAATAGCATACTATTTTACTTTTATAAATTGCATACACTGGAGTAAAGCAATGATCTTAGTATATTTTTATAAAGATGAAAATATTTATAATTAACTTAGGAATAAAAATGTTCCCATTAACAAAAACAAATATTTCCCTTAAAAAATTATTATATTTGAAGATAGAAAAAATTTAAAATAGCAGCTTAAATTATTAATAAATAAGATAAATCTAAATAATTTATACTTAATTACATAATAATATTCAATATAAATATATCTTTTAAAATTTGCTAAACTATTTACTACTATAAATTCTTCTCCAGTTGTAAGTAAAGTATAATAAAAGACTAACTAAAATAGATATTTTTATAAACAGTGATGTATTTTAAGATTTAATAGTAACTATTGCTCAAAACTATAATAGTAATTAAACATCTAACTATGTTCAATTAGCCATAACCCTTTAAATTTATTAACTCATAAAATTATGTTATTATACTCAATTAAAACTTTATCTAATTAATCTTGCTAGCTTATAGATCTTTTAGTTATTTATCTATTAATTTATTTCTAAACTTCTTATTCCATAAATTAAATAGAGAAAAGTTAAGTATTACTCAAAAATGCCAAATTAGATATAAATATAATAATATATTTAAATGTGCAAATATCAATTTTATAGTTTATTAGGCTTAATTAAGATTATTATCTGTCTATCAATTTTTAATTATTATATAAATAATAATGTTCTCATCTGAGTAATTTAAAGACTTATCAATTAGAAAGATTTAAAACATTATACTTAAATTTAGAATTAAATAATTAATTATATAGTTTAGGATGAAAAACTAATAATTAAAGGTCATTTAATTTATTACTGAAACAAAAAAGAAGAAAACTTAATTAAATATATATCAAGTTCATAAATATTTGGACTCACTATTTAGATTAGCTTCAAGAGCGAAAAGTTCCTTTCTCACACTACTAAACAATTATTCTATTTAGTTAACTCTATTTAAAAGAGCAATTGCTTTTTCTCTTTGTAAGGCTGAATTTGCTCTCTTATCATTAGTAATTTAATTAGAATGCATTATAATTTAGTTTTCACAAGGCATTTTTTGGGGACTTTTAGTTTAATTAAAATGTTGCTTTGCATTGCTTTAGATGTTTCTAGGACTATCCATGAGATTATTTTAATCATATCCCTGCTACATTTACTAAAGCCTTATTGTATTCAAATTTTTTAGCTCGCTTTGCTGATGTCTTAAATAATTTTCAATTGCTTGGAGTTAGCAATCTAAATTTGATTGATCGTTTTAAGAGTTAAATTTTTAAGCGCTTCTTTTATGTTGATATACTTCAACATTTATAGAGTCTTAATCGCAGTCCTCAAAAGTAGATTTAACATTTGGATAATATTACTTTAAATTGATATCTTGCATTTTGTCTTTACTCATCTCATTTATACATTTTTACTCGCAATTTGTATCTTAATTTTAGTTAATCGGTTAATGTTCAATAGATTAAACAGCTTAGCTTAAAATCTTTTATATTTCACCTATTTAATTGAGTAAAAACGTATTTTTTTACTTCATTGCAGAGATAACACATTATGGCTCATTTTCCTTAGGTTCATTTTTTGTATGTTGCTAATCTTAGCAAATATTCAAGTGTTGTTAGATTAAATTATTATGGCTAAGGATTAAATTGCTTCTGTTAGTTAAGAAAGGTTAATATTCTTATTCTAATTATGCATCATTCTCAGAAGCTTTATCTAGAAAATTTGTTACAATATGCCTATTTTTTAGTAATAATTAGTCTTGAGTTTAATTTAATATATTTTAAGTATCTTCTTCCTAACTAGTCATATAATGAGTATCTTATTTATCTACCTAGCATAATTAATTATTGTGCAAATATTTATTCTGCAAATTATAATTAGATTGAATTTGTAATAACTCATCGATCTTTTGCTTTTTGTGGGTTTCGTTTTATACTTTTTCATTATCTTGTATGGAAGCTAACAATTAAGCTAAATGTTACTTTTAATTTCTATTTTTTTTCTTATTTTTTGAGTTAGATGGATCTTCTTTATCTTTTAATAAATTTAATTCGTTTAAATTGTTTTATTATTGATAATCTTACTAATCTTCATTTTGGTTATTTTAGTTTGTGGTTTTTTCTTCTTGCTAACTTAACTGTTAATCAATATTACTTTGTTAACTTTAGTTGGGTATTTCGTAACCTAATTTTTGAGATTAATTTTGACTATTTAATTTCCTCAAGGTGCTATAAAATCTATTTTTAATAGAATTTTCAGTTCTATAAATATTAATAATCTTACCTTCCTTATAAACATTTAGCAATCTAACTCCATTTTGGACCTATTTAATTATAAAGCTAGAAAATTTTTTCATCTTCTTACTCTGTCCAATTTCCTTTTTTAACATCTGGGGCTAAAATATTATACCAACGTTCTCGACATTATTTTCCAGATCTTCCTGTTATAAGTTGAGAGACTTATGACCATGAATTTGCACCATGCCTTTGTACAAATTTAATTAAAATTTCATCTTCCTAGGCACTTCAAGGACCTTTAATTAAGCCAGGCTATAGAATTTTTGTTCATCTATGTAAGCATTACACAGCAGTTCTATTTTATAAATGTGAAGCTATTTTTTTCCATTGTTTACCTCCATAAAAAGGCACCACATTTTTTAAAATTTCATCTTCTTCTAAATTTCATTTTCTCTTTATTTTATCCTACGATTCATCATTCTTTTGAGTAACGTATTAAGAAGTTTGATCTATTTCTTATTGATGTTGAAAATTAGAGTTTTACTTTGACAATTCACAATTCTGAATTTCTATCATTTTCAAATATATCAGCTAGCTTATTTGATTATACAAATGCTAGGATAATGCTCTGAATATTTTATGGTTATGCTTTCTTATCCGTTTCTCTTGTGTATTCTTTAACATGTAAAATCCTACAAAAAATCATTAGAATACTATCGAATATAAACAGATTTTAAACATAGAAACGCATAAAAACCTTTAATAGTCTATTTAATATTTTGATCTTATACCTTTATATAAATTGATTAATTTGGTATCTTCTTTATTAAACTTAAACTAGCATCTTTATTTCCTCTTATGCTAAAATATTTCACTACTAAGATACTGCAATTTAAAAGTTATCTAACACCTTTTTTCTTTGCCACTTCTTTTAATTTTTCAACTATAACAATATTTTGACTGTTTCTGACTGACTGTTTATGACTGTTTATGACTGTTTATGACTGTTTCTGTTTACATAAAAATAATCTATTGTGTTATTTTTAAGACTTATGAAGAAATTGAAGCTTAAGATTAGTTTATACTTAAGCTTAAAAAAGTTTTTACTTCTTAAATAATTGTTTTAGTGTTTCTTATCATCTGCTTCATTAAATTGGAACTCTTCTTTTTACTTTCTATTTTTTAATCCTTTTGACTTCCTTTTTTTCTATACCTAATCTAAAATTTAAAATTGATATTTAAATAAAATTCAACAAATTGAGTATGAGTTTATGTTAATTATGATGCATATAGAATTATTATAAAGGAATGAAGTATTAACTGGAATAAGGAATCTTAATAAGCATCATTATTTTAGATATTCCAGAATTAATATTAATACTAGGATTTTAAGCCTTAGTCCTAAAAATGCCTAATATTCTTAAGATTTAACTACTATATTCTTGGATATTTTATTAACTTCCTCTTATTATATTTCATTGTATATCTAGCTTCTTAGTTAATAATAATTAATGAACATTTCAGTTTAATCTTAGTAGAAACATGCTATTTGTCAAGTTAATTATTGAATTCTCTATTTTAAAATTATTTAATTATCAGAAAATATTGTGTTTTCTTAGGAAATATATGAAGATAGAATTTTCAAATCTAACTAGTTAAACAGATTGAAGATGTAATAACTTTAATATATAATCATCAAAGTGTTTCAGACCATTTTCTTCTTATTGAATACAGCTGAACTTGGCTTCATCATATTCGAATAAGTAGCATACATGTTTGCCATGTTTTTACTTGAAGGTCTTGTTTTCACCCTTTCAACAGAGGAATTCCTATCAGAACCTTTGATAATAGCACTTTAATTTACATTTTTTTTCTGAATTTATAAAATACCTTAACGCTTGAATCTCTTTGAGCTAAATCTCTGGCAGAGTAATCTTTAGAGTGGTGAAGACTGTTATCATGTGAAAGCATCCTTTCAGTATAGGCTCCATTTTTCCAATCAGTGGAATAATTTTTCTTAACTGTAGGTTTAATTTGTTTATTATAGCTCATCTACTTTCTTACTAGATCAATCATACTATTGTCTCTAGCTTCTTACTTATTTTTAAATGAAACAAGTTGCTTTAAATGAGAGTTTAGGGTTGAATTCTCCTATTTCAATTTTTGACACTCTTTATCTTTTTCTTATAATTTAGCACGAAGCCGAGTAATTTCTTCCTCCTACGTTACTCCTTTTTTAGACTCTTTCAATTAACTAGATTAATTATCTTCATTAGTTTTTGAAGATTTTAAATTAGTTTCTCCAGATGAATCGTGAGATAATCCTCTATTTTTACTTTTTAGTTCTTTGTTTCTTTCATGAATTTCAGCTTTTAACTTAGCATTTTCTTTTTTTAGCTATTCTATAGTTTCTTTAGCTTATGCAGCTTCCTTAGGAATAATTTTTCTCTCGAAATCTTCTATTTTTTATTGTAGACTATCGATATGAAGTTTAAGCTACTACTCTATCCTAAAGTGGGTTCTAACTTCTTTCTCTGTCTTTTAAAGTAGTTTTTCATAAGTTTCAGCTGAATTTTGCATACTTTCTTTAGTTTCTTCAATAACCTCTTTAGTCATTTCTAGTATTTCTTAGATTCATTAAATACATTCCATAGGATCTTCAGGTACTTCTTTTTCAAAATAGTCTTAAAAGTCTTTGCAGATGTTTATTAACGCCTGCGAAATTTCTTAAGGCCTTCTGGTTGTTGTCTTTAGTTCCTCTGCCAAATTCCCCTCTGACATTTTTAAAATATTATTCAAACTTTTTTTAACGTTAATGCAAAATAAAGACATAAGAAAGATTCCTGTCTTTACAACTCAGCACTCTAATCAGTTCAAGTCAAGTTAGTTAGGATTCTAATCCTAAAAGCATTAAGTGAAAATTGATCTTTCAGAATCAGCATTAGTGTCTAAGAAATTTGTAACTGAGCAAAAGCTTTTCAAGTTTAATGTGATTCCAACTTCAAAAAGAAACAAAGAAAACTAAGTAAAGGTAGAAATCAAATGCATTAATTGTCTTAATATGATTAAATTAAAGCACATTGATAAACACTCCAAGATTTGCGTTTCAGTTCATCCCTACTTGCTCAAACTGGAATCTAATTGAGACAACTAAGAAAACATGCTTCTCTATATAGAAATAAGATTGTAAAAGCTTGAAAACTCTATTTAGAATGTTATCAATTCAATGCTTGGCTTCAAATACACCTAGATTCTAGAAAGGATGAAGGAATACACTTTGAATTTAATGCAAAATGATGATCCTGAGTATTTCATAGAGGTATATTAAAGACTTCAAAAATTATTAAATGAAAGCGAAAATTTGAGTCCTTAAATATGCATATATATAGAAACCTTAAAACTACTATCTAAGCAAAAATACTAATTAATATATAAGAATCCCTCTTAGAAGCAGTAATCAATGGAATATGATTCAGATGATTCATCCATTTGAAATCTTAAAGGAGATACATAAAAGACAAAAGTCTAAAACTTGCTTCCTTAAACCCCTGAATTTAAGAATAAAATAAAATAAGACAAAAATAGTTTGTCTTAAACATAAAATTAAGACCTATGTGTTTTAAATTAGCGTGGCTAGAAGAATAATTAGCTTAATAAGAGTTGTATTTAGTTTCCAAATAATATTTTGTTTTAAGATTTGAAGTATTCAATAGAGAGTGATATGATATCAGAGGAAGAAAATAAAATTTGTAAGGAGAAAAGGTTTGATTCTCTAAATTCCTCCTATTGAAATGAATCCAGACAAAGACAATTTTATTTTCTTTGCTTATCAAAGAAACTATAATTAAATTAGTTCGATCAAGCCTAAAGAATTGAATTAGCTTATTTGTACTAAGTAAGCTTTCATATTTCAGCATTTGATTCGTCTAAATATTAAAGAGGAATTTTGGAATCAATTCATTGATGAGTAATTCAAAAATCCTAATAAATGAATAGAGCTCGCTTAAATAGAAAAAAGACAAAAATTCATTTCGAAGTTAAGGAAGCATGCACAAACTTCTAAAAACAACTACTTTTGAAATGCTAAAATAGAAGAAAGTGACTATAAACTTTTATTAAATTGCTTGTTTAATTATCTATAAAGTAGCTCATATAAGACAGTAAAAGGATAAAGATGATGATTTCTAGTTGAGAAATAAGAAAATAAGCAAATATATAGATATTAAGAATACTATATGGATTCTAGTAATAATTTAAAGTTTAATAAGTGATCAAAATAGCTTGAATTGCTGCTTTAGTTGCTTCTTTTTCCAATCTTTCTATTTAGCGAACTCCTATTTGTTCATTTTGAATACTCTCTAAAATTCTTCGTCACTTAAGTAAAGCTGAATAAAGACTTACTTCTTTATGGGCTGGATCTAATCCAGAAGGGAATTAGCCTTATAATTCTTGCATAGTGTAAGATTTTACTGAAGGATCTTAATACTCTTGAGCAACTTATGGTTTAACTTCAACTATTTGTTCAGATACCTTTATTTCCTCCTGTTCTTTTGTTAATTATTTTTAAAGACTAAGATATTATAGTTTTTGCTCATAAACATCTATAAATTCTTATTGCTTTACCCAGCCAGGGAAATATCTTGTGAAAATTATTGGTTCTGCACCTGAAGAAATCTAGACAATTGGAGTTTCTGGATCTCTTCCATCAATTGCTTTTGTGTTAAAATCTAAGGCAGCTTGAAAAGAAAGTTCTCTTTCTTACTACTAAGAATCTTTTCCATGCCATATGAATACTTAAGTATAGACATCAAGTAACATAACATCATCTTCAATCAAATCTTCTTATGAGAAGTTTGGAATTTCTTAAATTTTGAAAGCTCCTGATGCATTTGAACAATGGAACAGACGAGGCTCTTTTTATGCAAAGTCTAATTCTTTAACTTTACCATATTCTGCCTATCCTCCTAAAAGAGTTCAGAATTCTTAAGGCTCGGATCCTTCTGTAATTTGATTTTTGGTTTAAGAAGCACATAAGGTTTACGCTACTTTTTTAGCAAAAGTATTTTCAGCGTTGCTTGCACCTTTTCCTTACCAAATATAAGCAACCCTATCATTGAAAACTAGGAAATTATCGTTTGAGTTCAAGTTTTCAGCTTTGCAATCAATTTCCACTGCTCTAGTGTTAAATGGATTACTTCCTCTTATATGATATAACTTAGGGAAATGTTTCGCGTTTTCTTCAGCATATTCGATTCCACCTTTATGAACAATGAAAGTCCATAAATTAAATAACTAAACGAAATGAGCAGGTTCTTTGTTTTAAACTACTCTAATTTGTGTTGCATAACCTTAAAATTAGCTCTAATCCATTTCAACAGTCAATCTTGCAATTGAACCTTTCTTTTCAATGCTTGCATTTGCACCAAGCCAGAAATAAAGCATCCATTACTTAATTCCATTGACCTTGGAAGTTTATACATATAAGAAACAATCATCTTAATAGAATTATCCTAGTTAGTTCTGTTTTAGATTTCTGAGTTTGTGATTTTAGTAATAGAATCCATCTAAAGAAACGAATTCTCCTGACTATTTTCAAAACTTACCTTTAGCAGGTCTATTTCTTACTAAATTGGTTGATATAAAGCTTATACATCAACTTCTGCTTCTTTTTTAGCTACATATTGCTTTTGTAAATCAATTTTAACAGGAGGATCCCATTGCTATATATTCAAATACTTACATGGAAATATGACTTGAAAACTGAATCTTCACTGTTCTAAGGGACTTTAATAATTCTAGTATTTTCAGGTAAGTTTCTCTACTTGAGGAATTTCTTTGCATAATCAAAACCTTGAACTCTCTCGTTAGTTGTTGCGCCGTGACCAATCCAAACATAGATGGCATTTTGGATTGATAATACATAAGCATCTGTTCCATCTAATATTTCCCTCTTTAATGGTCTCTCTTTAATCTCAGTAATAGATAAATCTGCAGTTTACTCATCTTCCTTTATGTGGAACAATTCAACTTACTTCGACAACTCTTGATAATTTTCTTCTTAGTCAGGTGTATTTGGAAGTTATGAAGGATCAACAGGTTGTTCACTTCCTAAATATTGCCAAAACTCTTTTTATACTTCTGGTGTAGCTTCCTCATAATGAATAAATTCAGATTTACCACCTCTTTCATCGTTTTTAATATGCATTGATACTTAAAGACCTTTCATCTTTTCGTATTTGTTTGCTTATGGGCCGCTCCATAAAATCAATTTGTCATGAGTATCCAAAATAAAGACATCTCCTTGGTCTAGATTTTGCCATTTCATTTCGACAGGAATAACTCGAGGCCTTCTCTTTCCTTTTACTTTTAAGAGTCTTTTTTCTTTAGGAATATCATCTACACAAGTAAATCCTGATTTAACTCCACCAGGTAAATACTGAATACCATTAGGGAAGTAACTTGTAAACTCAAGACTTTCATTTTGCTATAATTCTCTATAATGGCATGATTCTTTGCCTTTTAAGGTTAAATATGTGCTTAGTTGAATAGCCATTAAAGCTGCTGTTCCTGATTCATCCTGAGAAGATTCTTGTCCAATCCAGAAATGAATTCTGAATAATTTAATTTCAGGAATGCTTTTAAGAAGTAAATAGGAGTCACCAATAAAGAACTTTGAATAGTCTTAATTTGGAATGGGTTTCAGTTAGAAGTTTTCCACTCTCCAGACAAAGAGAGTGCTGTTTTCCACGCCTTCAAACTGCTCCATTTTAATTATTTTTAAATCAAAAGCATTAAAATACTGGTTTATTTTGTTCTTTTTAATTCTTCGTGTTAAATCATGTTTAATTATTAAACCATCTACTTCATCTCCACCTTTTAAGCCATAATATAATAGAAAGCGCATAAACTTATATATCTTTATAATAGAGAACAGAAGTGCTTAGTAATGAAGGAATTTACTAAACAGTTAAAGAGACGAAAGCTAATAATTTCTATAGTTTAATTTAGATTAAGCATCTCAAAGTTGTAACTCTTAGATCTGCATATCTTATTTAAAACGTATAAATGTTGCATGTTCTATCTATTTCTATAAAAACTTTAGATATATAATTAATTTGTCAAGTTAGAACTTAGTCATAAAGTAGTTTACTTGCTTAGTATAAAAGTTGTATTCATATACTTTAAATTTTAATTATTTATATTAAAATTCTTCAGTAAGCTTTGTTTAGCTCTCCTAATTTTATTAAAGCTTTTAAGACACAAAATGAATATCAAACGCTAATATTAAAAAGAGTTGTATTATAATATAGGAATATATATTAAACTATTGTCTATGATAACTTAGATAGTTATAATAGTTAAAGCATCTGCTATTTATTTGTAGTTATATTTACTATTCTTAGTTATATTTTCATTTCTTTTTTACTTTTAATAGTTTAACTATTAAGTTTCATTATCTAGCTTATCAACATAGTTAGCTGCATTCTAGGAATATATATAGTTCCTTTATTTTAATGTTACTAGATTTTAAAAATAATAAAGTTATACTACTAAAGCCTAATATCCCTGTATTTAAATATCTATTTCTTTTTTATTGAAGAAGCTTAGCTTTTGATGTATTAAGATTAATTATTTGGAGTTAAAGATTTCTACTTTTAAATTTTCTAAAATGAATTTTAGCTGAATTGAGTTATAAATATAGCAGTAAGGTAATAAGAAGGTTTAAATAGTTAGTAAAATAATCATTTAACATAATTATTCTAAATGGGATTTGGAATTTGGTTTGATTTTTGGTATTTGCTAAAGAATTCAGTAGCGCTATCTTTATAATTAATAGGATAGAAAGAATTAGTTTTACTCTTAGTCTAATTAATAATATTATTACCTTTGATAGAGCTCTGTCCAATGCCTTCTTGCATACTGATTCAGGAAATTCTAAGTATAGTTCGTTATTTCTCCGCAGATCTTAAATTTCTGCCAAAATTTACTCGTATAGTTTGTATAGCCAAAACCAGAAATCTTCTTTGTGAATATAGTTTTCCAATTATATAGTTTCTTGATTTTTGAACATTATATTAAGGTGAATTCAAGATTTATTGAAGATTTGCCTGCATTTAAGCCTTACTCTTTTATACTTTAATAAACATTTTCTATATCAATACTTTATGGTACTATACTATGAAAAAAAACGTTTCTTATGTTAGTATTACTTCAGTCTATCTGCCAGAATGTATTAATAATGAACAAACCTCATGTTCCTTCTAGTTTAAGAAACTGGATATTCAAACGTGGTGAAATTCTATTTTTAGGAATATAAAATAAGTCTTCTCCCATTTCCTTATAATACTTTATAGGATGAACTCGAATCTTCTAGTTCTTGAAAATTTTTTTTGTCATTTAAAATTAGAAATGAACAAGAGCGTTTAATTGAGTTATTGTCATAAAATCTGCTTTTCCTCTCACTGGAGAAAGCTCTCTTATTGTTACTACTTCTGCCTTTAAATAGTTAAACTTACATGAGATTTTGAAACTATTGAGCCTTTAGAAATTGCTGAGCTTTATTTTTGAGGAGTTGTAAAATTAGCATTATCTTATGATTCTTATACTAGACCTTACTTCGAAGTTTATATGGGATATTCATAGATTTATTCTTCTAGTTTGACCTCTTCATTATTAAAATCTCCCTCATTACTCATTTAAATTCTTTCTGGTAAAATTCAGGGTTCATCAAAGGCACTGAATTATGTAGTTCTTCGAGAAAAGACTTCGCTTTAGTTATAAGTAGCTGGAGATTCTGGAATAAATTATCGGTCTTAATGCGAAAAGGGTTTTTGCTCAGTTTAGGATTCTAATGTTTAATAAGAAGACTAGCTTGCTCTTGAAAAGCTCTAGTCTTCATAAAAGCTATTTTATAGCTGTGATTACTCAATGCAAAACTATCAGTATAGATCCATATCTTCTGTTTGATTTGAATATGATCCTTTATAGAACAACACCATTTAACTCATTTCTATAAAGTCCTTCCTGTTAAATTCCTCTTTAATAAGCATTAGTCTTATCAAAGAAGTTAGACTCTTAGAATATCTTAATTCCAACTCGTATAATTTCTAATCAATTAATTCAATTTTAACGTTTAAGTTATTAATACTCTATAAACTAGCCATTCTAAGGAAAGTTAATCCTAGAGAAAATACATCAGATTTGTAAACATTATGCTTCACGCTTAGAAAGTCTTCATCACCAAATGCAATACTCTTACCATATGCTTCTCTTAGAATAGGACTGAAATAATTAACAGTTCCTTAAGCTTTATTTGTGAAAGTCTAAGTGCTTTAGCTTTTTTAGAAACTAATTCCAAAATCACCTATTTTGAAATCTCCTTCATCTGTCTGAAAAATATTAGATGGTTTAATATCTCTATGACAGATGTTATTCTACTAAAGAGTAGCAAAAGCATCTATAAGCTACCCGAATATATCAAATAAAGTTTTTTCATCTCAATAATCCTTTTTCTTTGTTCTTATATTTATTTCTTATTCAAGATCTCCCTTTTAAAAGTAAGGCATAACAATGCTTAAATACTAATGTTCTTCATCTTCATCTTAGATAATTGTCTCTAAACTGCATATGTTTTTATGTAAACTTTCAGCTTTCATCAAGCATCTAAATTCGCACTGAAATCTTTCTAACTCTTCTTCATTCATCTTTGCAATTATCTAAGTTTTGATGCAAACTACACTATTACTATACTTGTTTTGTGCAGCTACTACTTGCTTAGAACCATCTTGAGTTTTCACTATTATTTTTAATACTTCGTAATCTGTAAAAGTGATCTCATCATTCATTTTCAAATTTACAAGGATAATTTAAATCCTTTATTTAAAGACTTAACACTCAACTCTTTACTCTAATTTATAAAATTCCTTTCGATTAAATTCCAATCTTAGTTTTATAGAAGTATCAATAAACTACTCTAGGATTTTTAATTTAGCTACTATTTAACTGAAATTTGCCTTTATCATTTTTAGATATACATAATAGTGTACTGTATAGAGAGTAAGTGTGGTGTAAAATGGTTATCCCTTTTATGTTTTACTGAGAGTAGAATTTAGCAAATTTAAAGTTCCATTTTTGGCTAAATAAATTAGATAAGATAATGATTTCTAAATATTTAAAGTGAGCTACTTGTGTACCCGAAGCTTTGTCCAAAACTCAGCCTGCTTATTGCTATAACCTTGCTGGAGGAAAGTGAATAAAAACTAAGAAGCACTTGAGTATTATTGATCCTTTAAATGGTGAAGAGTTTATTTAATGTGCTGATACAAGTGCTTCAGAAACATCTCTTTTCATATAGAACCTTCTAAATGTTCCTAAATCTGGCTTACATAATCCATTGAAAAATCCCTAGAGATATAATTTATATGGAGAAATTAGTGCAAGAGCTGCTAATTTGCTAAGCTAACCTGAAGTTGAATTATTCTTTGCAAAACTAATTTAGAGAGTAGCTCCAAAGCATTTATAGTAAGCTCAATCAGAAGTAAAAGTAGTCCAAAAGTTCTTAGAGAATTTTTCAGGTGATAGTATTAGATTTTTAGCAAGAGGATTTACTGTTAGTGGAGATCATTAAGGACAACAAAGCTAAGGATATAGGTTTCCTTACGGAAGTGGATGCATTATTTCACCTTTTAATTTTCCCTTAGAAATTCCAGGACTATAAACTTTGGGTGCTTTATATATGGGAAATAGACCTACTGTAAAAAGTGATTCAAAGGTAGCTCTTGTAATGGAGTAATTTATTAGATTACTGATTGATTCTGGAATGCCTACAGAAGATTTAGACTTTATTAACTGTGATGGTCCTGTTATGTAATAGCTTCTTGAAAAAGGTAAACCTAGAGTTACCTAATTTACTGGTAGTTCACATGTTGCTGAAAAATTAGTTTAAGTTACTAAAGGAAAAATAAAAATTGAAGACGCTGGCTTTGACTGAAAAATATTAGGACCTGATGTTAAATATGAGGATTATGTTGCTTGAACTTGCGATTAAGATGCTTATGCATTTGGTGGCTAGAAATGTTCCGCTTAAAGTATTCTGTTTGCACATAGTAATTGGATTAAAGCTAACATATTAGAAAAGATAAAAGCTCTAGCTGAAAAGAGAAGCTTAGAAGAATTAACTATTGTACCTATTCTATCATGGAATAACACTAAAATTTAAAAGCATGTTGATAGTGTTTTAAGCATTCCAGGTGCAAAATTGTTGTTTGGTGGAAAACCATTAAAGAATCATACCATTCCTTCTATTTATGGATCTTATTATCCAACTGCTGTATTCTTACCAATTGATAAAATCTTAGAACATTTTTAATTAGCCACAACTGAACTTTTTGGACCTTTCCAAATTGTAACAGAATATAATGATGAAGAACTTGATAAAGTTTTAAAATTGTGCGAGAAGATGGAAAATCATCTTACTGCTGGTGTAGTGTCTAATGACTTGCTATTCTTATAAAAGGTTCTTGGAAATACCGTTAATGGAGTTACTTACTGTGGAATTAGAGCTCGAACTTCTGGAGCTCCTTAAAACCATTGATTTGGCCCTAGTAACGATCCAAGTAATTTTTATAAATTATAGGAGGTGCTGGAATAGGATCTCCAGAATCTATTATATCTTGTTGGTCTCATCACAGAGAAATTATTCAAGACATTGGTCCGCTTCCAGAAGCATGGTCAATACCAAAGCCTACATGATTAAAACTTAGTACCTAAATAAAAATATTTAACTTAACTTAACCTAACTATTTCTTAGTTTATATCAATACTTTATTATCTCTCTTTATAAGCCTGTCTACTACTATCCCTTTTAGAGTAGTAATGAAGTATAAACATATAGATGCTAATAGAGAGGCATTTTATACTTTTTAAATAATTAATTTAGTTTAAATTAGGCTATGGATTAAATGCAAGCATTGGCCTTAAAGAAAATTCATAAAAACCTAACTGACATAACAGCAATTCATCAGTATTAAGATAAATTAATTCTAGGAACATAATAAGGATCTATTTATATTTTATAAATTCATAATGATACTATTGAAGGAGAAAAAGGTAAGCTTTTATACTTTAGAACTCTCTGGGAAAGTTATCTAGATATCCTCTAACATAAACTACATATTAGCTATAGCAGGCGGTAATTTCCATATTTTGTCTGCTCATTCGTTATAATAAAATTCTAATTTTCAGGCTATCAACAAAGCTATTATGTTCGATAATGATGGAGAAGAAATTTGTGTCTTAGTCCAAAAGGGAAACACTTCTTATTTCTAACTACTGAGTTTGGCTGATCCGAATCTAAAAATAAATATAGAATTATAGGTAGCTCCGTTATCATTTGCTTATATAAAGAAGCAAAGCTTACTAATGAGACATAAAACTCACTTTAGTCTCTATAATATTTAAAAAGAGCAGACATTAACAGTGCTTAGTCTAGAAAAAACCACATTTAAGCTTATTACTTCATTTTTAGTTGAAGAAGTTGCAGAACCTCCTCCTATTAGAATGAATGATTGCTTTATTTTCACAAATCAAAGCTAGTCTTACATTGTAGATCCTAGTGGAGAACATAGAAAAATTGGATAGCAAAAGCAACTTTCAATTTAGTGAAATTTCGAACCTCTTTATGTTCAACACATGCCTGGATTTCTTATAGGATGTGCTAAGAAACAATTAGAGATAAGACTTGCATTTGATGGAACATTATGCCAATAACTTAAGCTTGATAGCTATCTAATAACTACTGGAATTTCAGATTTATACTTGCTATTGTACACCAAAGATAATTCTCTTTCTATTTACCAGCAAGCCTAAAATGACGAATAGATCTAGTGACTAGTCAAACTACACAAGTATGAAGCAGCACTAAGTATATCATAAGAGCTGTACAAGCCTTAAGTTCTAAAACTATATGCTTTGTTTGCCTTTTTCGAAGAAAAAAACTATTCAAAGAGCTGTAATCTCTTTTTATAAAGTGGAGAATTAATACTTGGCCTTGGTCTTTTCAGGAAAATCTGCAAATTTCCAAGTGGTGTTTTAGAACAATTTGAAGAAATGCTAAATTAAAGAATTTAGAGTTTAAACAATGAGACATGGTAGCAATACTTAATAGACAACTATGCCTATGTTGAAAACAAGAAATAAAGAGTAAGCATACTGTATAAGTTTAGAGATTTATTCCATCAATCTATTGAAATCTACTCTGATTCCTTGCCTATCAAATTGTTTGCTTAGTCTTGCTTACTTCAATGCCTTTCTTAAGATCCTTAGCATCTATCTGAGCTCAATGACTTTATCTGCAATAAATCTTTGGAATTATCTCTAAGTTTCTGTGAGGATCTTTTAATGGCTAAGTACCACTATGAACCACTTTATAATTTATACATCAGTAAGGAAATGCATAGCGCTGCTTTTAGAAAAGCTAAGTAAGCCTTATAAGACTAAAATAGATATGTAGAAAGGGAAAAAAACATTGAAGACTGGTTAAGTAGAATCTCCTTCATCATGTCTAAAGTATTTCCTAGCTAACCTACTGGAGATAAAGAATGCTTTCATGATTGCTTTTCCTTCTTATTAACTCAAAACTATTAAGTATCTATAGATGGACTAACCTAACTAGTTATAAAGAAGCAACTAACTATATAAGAAGTATTAAGACTTATTGTAAAGGTAATTTTCTATTCAGTCAACCAATTTTTTACAAGCTTTAACACTAATTAAGCAATTTCTTAATTAAAAGGAGCTAAGTGAGCATATTACTGCCATATGCTCTTAAATAGTGGAAATCTACTTGTATTTATTCAATGAGAAGCAGAAAGATTTTACTTAAGAAAAGCTATAAGAGTTAAAACAAAATTTTAGAAGCTTCGTTAAGGAGCAAAAAGAGCATTTAGAACTAGGATGAATAGAAAAGCAATTATAAGAAGAGAATTGAGAGGAAAAGGCGTTAATACTGTACTTTATGTAGAGATATGAAGAAATGTTCTAAGTTTATTTGAAGGTAAATGATACTTCTGATGTACTAGATATTATCAGATCTAGAGGATGTAGTGATCTAACTGGCCCATTACTTTCTGTAGTTCAAGATTTAGACACAAAAATTCAATTATTAGAAGATTTAGATCCCAAGTTAATTGATCTTGAGGAAGTATTGGAGTAATTCCCTTCAAACTTTCCTATTCATAAATTGGAGCCAGTTATTATTTCTGCTTATTCTGAACTTCATAATAAATAAAAGCATATGTACGAAGTTGAGAGATATCTTACCTAATGGGAGTGTTAAGAAACATAGTTTTAGCTAATGAAGGAAAAACTGAAACACTTTGATATTAACCCAGGAGAAATATGCTTCATATGCTAAACTGAAATTGATGAAATTTAGGGTTTTGCTAGAAGATCAAATGGCTAGAAAGTTCATTATGGATGCATTAACAATAAATAATGACAATTAAGTTAAATGTTTAGTATGAAGATTTTATTTAATAATATGAATACTATAAGAAAAGTTTAATTTATGTGTCATAGCATCTCCTAAATAATATTCTTATTAACCATGTGTCTCTCTATCGTTTCCTTAATTAATTTGTATCTATTTGTTGTTTTCTTCTCATTATTAAATTAAGCGTTGATGCTATGTCATGCATTAATTGCAGTCGTCCTGACGAACTTAACTAATAGTTCTTTGTTAAGTACCATTCCGTCAATCAAAGGACCTACTACATTATTAACATTATTTTCTTCAAATCTTGGCTTTTTTAAAACTTAAATCCTAAATAGGCCATTCTGCATAGGATGAATGACTATTTAAATCAATCCTAATTAACTTAAAATAGTATTCACTCTATAATCCTTTTAGTTTTCAGACCATACAATATGAACATAATCATTACCCACGTGTCTATATAAAAACTTTACTATTTTTTCTTTATTTGCTGTTCATCATTCGGATCAGTAGGCATTAGGGTTATCACATGATAGACTATTTCTTGTAAAGCGTCAGCGTAATATATAGTTGTTTTGCCTTTTGATCCTTATCTGTCGAGTCCCAAGTCAGTTTCATGAGTTGCAATTTCAACTTCTTTTCTGAATAGAAACTTACCCAAGAGATTTTAAAAAGCTTTGATACTAACTACTTCCTTAATCATTTTTGAAAATCTAAAATTCATGCTCCTAACTTTTCTTGACATACACAATTCCAATAGCTATTTTTTCTCTTGATGGGTAATAATCTAGAATTTATAGATCATTATAAAAATTGGTAGATGCATCTAATAATTTTAAACTTTCTCCGAATAGCCCAATAAGTTAGCTTAATAAACCTCTTGAGCCATCAAAGTTTGCTGATTTTGTTTTTTTCTGGTCACAGTAAGCTGGTATGTAAGTTTAGGATGCCATTAGTAACTCAGCTTCTTATTAGAGTTTTATATCCTGAATTGTTAAGTTCGGAGGTAAAGGCTGCTAGCTATATTATTTTTCTTATTTATCTTCCTAATTTAGTTTAAATTAATACTTTTCTTAGCCTTCAAATTCTTGTTATTTTAGAGGTGAGTTATTTCCAGATTTATTAATGTCAAAGTTTGATAATGCAATCTATTAATTTTCTCCTTAGTTTTCTAATATTCTAGCATTTAGAAATTAGCAATCTTTATTTTCTAAAATAGTATAAGATAAAACTTAACAAAGAGCGTCTATTTACACTATAGCTTGCTATTCCTATTTTTGAGGATGCTATTCTCCTATTTCTTATTTTAAATATTGTGAGAACTAAGCTTAATTAAACTCTCTGGTTAGCTCTTTTTCCATTTCGCTTAGATAGAATTCATCAGATTTATCATTTTATTCAATATGCAGTTCAGATAAATTGAAAGCTCTGAAGTGTTCAAATTTAAAGCAGAATCTTCCAAATTTATTTCTTATAAGTATAACTTTTTCCTAGCTTTTAGGAATTGAAATTATGGTAGATTTTCCTATAGCAAGGAAAATTCCTACTTAGGATTGGTTTGGATTGATTATCTTTCTATTACCCCTTTCATTTTTTTTCGTCAAATCTTCTTCAAAGATAAAGGACTAAGTTGCTGAAACTTATTCGTTTTTATAAGGAAAATGATTGTAGAACATTAGTATTTTCAAAATTAGATCTATGAAATGATCGTATAGCTTATTTAGTCCTGATCTATTGAAGTTGTCTAGACTTTGCTGGATTTGCGATCATAAAATGCCAAACAATTCGTTGTAGTATTAATTATGTAAATCTTATGCTTAGTCTGAGAAAAGCCAAACTTGAACAACCTCTAAAAGTTTTATCAAGAGTTACTCTTTAACCTAGAAATCTCCTATTTCTTAGGCAAGTTGATTACTCAAGGCTGAAATAGTACTAAAGATCTCAGTTAATATATAAATAGGCATTGGTCTATTTTTACTATCTTAGATATTCATTAAATCTTTTAAGAAATGACTTAGCATTCCAACTGCTATAACAGCAGCGGTTGCAACTTGAATATCGTTATGCTTACATTTCTCTACTATAATAGTAATGCCAGATTTAACATTCTCCAGCTTCATCTGCTCCTATTTTTAAATTTCTTTGCATACATACAAGCAAAGTCCTTAGAGTGTTATTATATCTGCTTCTGCCATGGACACTGCATTAATATTTTCTCCTGCTTACTGTAGAATGCCATAAATAATAGGCTACAACTCAATAAAATTTGCTCTGCTTTCTAAATTTTCAAAGTTATCTGGATAGGTAAGAATTGATAAGGTGGTATACAGAACAGCTCGCTTTAGTTTACGTGATTACTATGGGGATTTATTAATATCCTGCATTTCTTTTAGGTAATGAGATAGTAGAATGTTAGCTCCTTTAAATTCTCTATGGAATAATTTGCAGGAGTTTTCAAGTGCTATTTGCTTTATTTTCGGATTTTCATTAAATGAATGATAAAGAACTCTTATAAAATGCGCCACATAAAAGCTTTGTGAGGGTTTCTTACATTTAGTCTCGCAAAATATAGTACAAAGGCAAGTTAAAGCATCATCTTTACCTTCAGCAAAGCTTGACATTTCAGCTACTTCAAACATCATAGGACAAAAGATTTCAAGTAAAGCATCAGAACTAGGTATATATCAATATCCTCTTCTTTCAGGCTTCTCATTAAAATTGATTAGACAATCTAGTAGTTATCTAATACCTTTAACTGCAGCAACATGAATCTATTAATTTTTGAGCTTGTTAGGATGCCCAATTAAGTATAAGAATCTTAGTCAAGCTTGAAACTTTATATGAACTTACTCTCCTTTAATGCATTCATTTTAATCTATAAAATCTTTCAAAGAGTTGCATTTAAACTGCTCTTTAAGCTTCTAAATGCATGTTTCAAATGTATTTTCATTTTCAAATTCCTCCATTAGCGATTTAGTGCTTTCCAAAAGAGTGTCTGTCCATTTAATTATGATAAACTACAAATTGCTAAGCCAATCCATAGTAATAACTTAGAAATTAACCCAATTTACATTGCAATACATCTGACCTCTTAGCAAGCATGGGAATAAAAAAGTGCATATTTTATCAACGAGCTGATTATAAGTTTTTTCCAAGGCAAAAATACTTTAATATGTCTTAACTAGCTCACATATTTATTGTATCGTTTAAAACAATTTGTTTCAAAGGATTTCATCTTGATTAGTCTTGAAAAATTAATCTAGTATGGAAATAATTTTGATGCATAGTTTTTTCCTGTTTTTATAGTTAGCTTCTGAGCTTTATGTAAAGTCAAATACATAATAAAAGCTCTCTATTATTAGCGAAGTATAATACTGATAGTTCTCACTCATTATAAGAGGTATGTTTTTCTATTTAAACCATTTATTTAATATTTTTATCCCTTTCTTAGCTGAAGTCATTACTAGTTCTTCACATTACATTGTGAAGCTTTTTGTAATTATTCCTATTGAAAGCTGAATGTCCTCGTTACTACTATACATCAACTTACTCAAGTCTTAGCTGATTATAACATTTTGAAGGAACAGAATTGTGATGAAATGAATTTGTTCTGGAGGATTATCAAGAAACCCATCTTCTTGATTAAGAGGGTAAATTGGAGATATACCGCTGGCCTAGCAGATAGAGGGATAAATTTAGTAAAAATAAGTACGTTTGATTACATTATATCAAACCTTAAACTTTTCGTATTTAGTGAGCTTATTACATTTTTCATCGTCAGAGGTTATAAAATCTAGTACAGTGCAGTAGTTGTAAATCTGAGTTCAAAAAGTATTAGAATATGATTGCGATAGATTAGCTTACTTGAATGAAGACAGGATTTCATTTGTTAGGGCAAAGATTCTCTCTTTTTACTATACATTTTGAGCAAAAGCTTTAGTCATCCAACCTTCTTGTGATCTAAAAATTTTATTTTCTCCTAATTAAAACTACCTATAAGGTATTTTAAGCTCCTCAGCAATAACCTTAAAATCTACCAGTTTTAGAAATAAATGCATATACTAAAAATAGCCTGGATCTTAAATCATCATCAAAGAGTTTTTCTAAGAAAAGTGAAGAAACAATTAAACCCCTCACTCCTATAAGAGAAATACAGAAGAGTCAATTAAACATTTATAGAATAAATCGAAAGATTCTTTCGTTTTCTAGCATTCTTGAATGCTATTTCATTCATTATGTCTATACAAATTGGTTAGAATTTAAAGACAGTAAATAATACTATCTCTTGCTCTATTTTTCATTTGCTTTTTAGGATTTTCTTCATATCGCTATAGGTATTTACAGCACACTTCATAGATGACATAGCAATTTTTAACATAAAATTCACACTCTAGATCATGCTTTTTCTAAATAGAGTTCTAGTGCTTTATCAATTCATGCATCTTTTTACTTATTTTCTGTTCTGAGCCTAAAAAATCATAAAACTTGGATATCTGAAATATATTTTGCTCCTATGGCAAAGGTTCTTTATTTCTTGTGAAAATTGATTTTAGAAACATTTTTAATTCAAATTTACCTTTATTCAACAACTAAACCAAACTACATATAAAGACGTTTTTAAAAAGAGAATTTAAATCGTAATAATAAGAGTTTAACTAAAGGCAAAATACTGTATTTAATAACATCTATACAAGGAAATATGAGAGTTAGAGTTTACTTTTACTATATTTTATATGAAGCTTTTAGAATTATTTTATAGTAATAATACAAAGTTATTTAATTATGGTCTTTCACTTGGTATTTCATTTTCTAAGTCACAAAAGCTAATGTTTTTCTTTTTCTTTGCTTTCTATGTTCCAGCGATTTTTTTGTTCTGAGTTTTAATTTTATCAAGTTAATTCTAGATAATTTGTTGATTGAATTTTTATTTAAGCAGATTGCTTTTTAAACTATTAGTTTTCTTTAATTAGTTAGTGTTATTATCTTACATATAATAACTATTCAAACTAACTTCTTTTGCTTATTACTTAAATAGTCTTTTTTTTAGAATTTCAGATTCAAAGTCGTGTATTTCATTTTCCTTTTTCTTTCCTGTCTGGTTTGCTACTTAAGATGTTGTTTAGGGTTCTTTCTGAGCTTGCTGATTTGAGTAAAATGAAGTAGATACTTTCTTATCAACTTTCTCGATTTTATTAGTTGTTGTCTCTGTTTAAGTCTAAACATCTTGCTTTACTTTTTCCAGATTTTAAGGCTTTATTTCTTATCTCAAAGTAGTAGGTTATTATTAGTTTTTTGTCTATGTTTGATTGATTTCTCTTTCTATTTAGAGAAATTCAAAGAGAGAACGATCCGTTAGATCTTATTAACTTTTTATTTCTTTATTAACGAAAGCTGGTAAAGGTTAACTAGAGTTAAAGTTTTATTTTAGACTAGGTCACATTTCTTGTCTGCTTACGAAAATTTTTTACTAGCTTATTTTGCTTTCTACCTCAAGCTTATCATTCTAATGATTACTATTTTCATCCATACTTTGAATTTTTTGCTTACTATGCTTAATCTTCTTATTAAGTAGACTTCCAGCATTTAAATTCATTTAAACTTGTTTTTCCTATTTAGTAATATCATTTTAAATCAAAGAACTAGAATTTTTTTCCTTTTACTTCTTCTTTTACTGTTAAGTTGCTTTACTTATCTAGCTTACTTTTTTATTAGTAGTTTCTTACTATAATATCGTTTTAGTCTGATTAACTTGCTACTTGAACTTCTCTATTTAAAAAGGATTAGAGTTACTAATTTAGCTGATTATTTAGCTTTATTTTCGCTTTATTTTAAGGATTATTTCTAGTTAATCTCGAGGAGACAATGATTAGTTTTCTAAGCCTGAAGAATTAGATTTTTATTTTTGAAGTAAGGAAGAAATGGTGTTTCCTTTAGGCTTTGATAGGGTATTAATATCAATGCTTTTTTATTTTTTCTTTACTTTAGTTTCTTTTTTTGATTCTTTTCAAATATCCTTTTATGAACTCTAGACAGTAAAAATTTATTTGGTATTTTATTATGCTGAATGCTTTTTTTTATTATTTTTGGATGTTTCTTTGAGTTTCTGCTTTCCCTATTCGCTAATAATACTTCCATTTGTTTATTCTTGCGATATGCTTGAATTATCTGTTTCACTCTTTTATCTTAATTTTTTATCTACATTAGAAGATGTAGAATTTCCTCTAAAATTTGATTTTTAAGTTTATTTTTGTATTTATTAAGTTTAAGAAAAGCTACTGTTAGTTCTTTGAGGAGAGCGAGTAGTTTTCTTTCTATTCTTTTCTTAGTCTTATCTTTTTTCAACCTCTGGTTAGATTTGGAATAATGTTTGCTTTTATTCTTCACTTTCTTTTTGTTAAGGCAAAGTTTCAACAAACTTCTAAAGTTTTTCTGTAAGTTAGTCAAGCTAACTTCCATATGAATTTCTGTTTTTTGTTAACTAGCTATCTGAATGGTTGTTAATGGACTAATTACTTGAATTTTCATTTTATGATATTTTAACTTATTAGTTAAAGACTTAACTATGATTACCTTTTGCTTCTTCTTTATTCTTCTTTTGCTTCTTATTGTTTGGTTGATTACTTTTATTAGTATTCTTTTAGATTATTTCTTCTGAGCTTCTTCTGCAATCTGGAGTTTGAGTAATAGAGCTCATAGATTAACAGTATGATTACAGTTTGGATTATGATTTTAGAAGTTTATAAGCTTACTCAAAGCAAAATGTAGGAGAAAGCTATTGTTAAGAACTGTCTAATGGACTCATACTTATTTCCTTTAAAATTTTCTCTTTATTTTAAGACTACATCGATTACACCAAGGGACTTTATGATCTTCCCTTTGCAGGAACATCTTCCTTTAAGCTAAAATCGCTTTTATTTTAAGCTGATAGTTTCTGAATTTTAGGACTCCTTTAACTAACTATGTACTATTAAGCAGTTTTGTCCTTTCGATTTTATTTTTGAACTTGATTCTAGTTTAGATTCTTTTAATTCTTCATTCTATTAAATAATAAGCTAATTTTAATCTTAAAATTGATAACTAAAGAATTTAAAGCTTTCTTAATTATTTCTGTATAGCCTCTATAATCAATTCATTAAATCTTAGTATTTATGACCTTTTCACTGTATAACCTAAAAGGTTTTTATATTGTCGACTTATTTATATTGATCTTTTATAATGAGCCTCTTGCTTTCAAGCTAATTAGTCAATAAACTATTAATTCTTTCTCCAACTTAACTAAAACTTAAATACTTCCTTCTTTTTTATATTTTTAGCTTCTTTTTATGATAGACTGATTGGATAAAATTAAGTAGACTTATAGAATTTGTGAGATAAGATAATAGAGAGATGAGATATAGTTTGAAGGATTAAAGGTTAAAGGTAACTTATGAAGTTAAGAATTATAATTAAGTGTTAATTAATGTCAGTTATGACTACAGTATGCATCTATCCAAACTAAACATCAGAAATCTCTTGGTCTATTGGAATTCCATCTTCATTATTTAGAATCACAAATCCATCATAAAATTCACCTCCAATATCTGATAAATTTTCTCCTCCCCATACTATAACAGTGCCATCTTCCAAAAAGACACAATTTTTGTCAAATCCAGCTGCAATCTTTGTAATTTTTAAGTTATTTGGATTGGGAAATTTTACTTAAGTAGGACTGCATTGCTCTTGAATTCCATAATCTCTTATTCCACTAACTTATCCAAAAGTATTACTTCCCCAACCAAATAGTCTATTGTCATCTGACAAAGCTAGATTATGCTTGCTACCACATGCAATATCCTTTATATTTAAATTATTTCCAAAATAAACAGGAGTAAGTTTATCTGTAACTGAAGGAATATTTTATATATCAGGACTTATAATTGGCTAACCTGTTTAACCATATGTGTTTTTACCACTTGCAAACAACTCTCCTTAGTCATTTAAGAATAAAGAATGATTTTATCCTGCTCCTATTTTGGTAATTTTATTACCTTAAGTATCTATTTAAATTGAGTTGTAAACAAACCCATGTAATTAAATAAAATGCATGGGGCATTCACCAATCTATCCTCATTCGCATCTACCCGATCCAAATACTTTTCCTTCGTTATTTAAAAATAAGCTATGCTAATAACCAGCAGCAACTTACTTAATGTTTTCTGTAGTTAATTATTTTATTAGCTAAGGGTTGTAAATGTACTTTTTATCACTAGCTAATTACCCTCTATGATTATCGCCTCAGCCATAAGTTCTTCCATTAACATCACAGGCTAGAACAAAAGCTCCTCCTACTGAAATTTAAGATAAAGGAAATTCCAATCCTTTCTCAGATTCTGGATAATCAATTCCTTCTCTAATGCTAACTCTAGGGAAAGGAGAATATCTTTAAACCCATCTAGCAAAGAAGTTGTATTCTCTGAACACCCAAAGACTTTACATTTGCGATCTTATGTCTAAAGGTCATCCACACTTGAGTAGAGTATTATCCTCTAATAGATAAAAAGTTTAAGCTCAACTAGCAGTACATTGTTTTATTTTTTAATGCTATAAAGAAGGAACTATCTCAAAAGTTTCTGCGTCTCTCCATTTGTTGTTCAAGCCTAATTAACCTAAAAATCCTACCCCTCTTACATATACTTAGTTATAAACTTTTTATAGCGCGTTCTTCATTAATAAATTTAAAGAAGTAAATAACTAGTTTATTACTAAATACACTAGAATATATCTAAGTCTATTTACATTAATCTTCTTATTTATATACTAAAACTCTTATATAGTAATCACCATTCCAACTATCTTAATTTCAAACATACTAGATTTATATAATTTCAAATATTTGTAAGAACTAGTTAAGATAATCTTGTCAAAGGTATTAAATAGATAACTTATTTATCACTCTTAATATATTATCAAAGCAATGCAGCAATTTATTCCTTTTAAATGCTTCTTAATTTGCTTTTACTATCTTTTCCTAAAATTTTTATTTAATGCAACAATTCATTTTAACTTGGCTAGATTTTAAACTTTATTAATTATTAAGATCTAAATATTTTTACTATCATTCATATATTTTATTGCTTATTTACTTTCTTAAGAAATCATTTGCAATTATTTTATATAAAAAAGCTAAAAATAACAATACATAAGCAGATTAAAACAGATATGATTATTAATTCAATTTATTAGACTAAGCTACTCCCTTCTAGAAATAGAAATTAGTAACCTCTAATTTACATAAAAACGTATTTTTCAATCTCTTTTCAAAAATAAAATGATAGTTAAGATTTAAGATTAATAATTGAATAATAACTAGATGGATTTTAAATAACTTAGTAATTTAATTAAGAAAATTAAGTTGTACAGATATTTTATATCTTTAAGCTTTTTCATAAATATACTATATAATTAGCTTATAATTCAATAATAAGCTTAATTTATATATATAATTAGATATTCTTAGTTTAATTATTCTTTCTTAGTTAATCTGTTATTGATATATCCTTCTTATATTTTAATACTGCTATTAACTTACTTATTTAGTTTTATTATCATAAGCTTATATATCAAAGCTTGCAAATTTTAAAAGTGCTAGTTTATCAATTAGCTGCTAGTAGATACAATTAAGAATAATTTTTGGCTTTAAAAAGGAATAATCAATAATTGAAATACAAGCAGAGTATTAGCAAGAATGATTTTTAGGCAATATGCTAATTTAAATAATAATTAATAAAGTTTCTTTTTATTTATAAATTTAATTATTTAATCCAGTGTCATAATCTATTCATTTAGATTTTATAGTTTTATGCTTATTAATGATATCTTAACTTTATTTAGAATTGCTTAATCATTTGAAATATTAAAATAAAGAATGTTTAGGGTTACTTTACGAGTTAGATATATTTTAATTTATAATTATAATAAAATAAAAGCCTAGTCTATATAGATTTCAAATAAAAGAATGCCTACTTCGTATTTTAAAACTTTTTCTCAATGGTCTTTTAAAATGTGTCATTTACACGCCTACATCTGAAAGCCTTTATCTTTTAACGTTTATATTTTCTATTACTAATTTCATTTCGTTGAAATTCTTTTTTTCAGCAGTACTTGTGATTACATTTCCATTTACATATTCAAATATTTCAAATCTAGTAGCTCTAGGAGACTTCAAATCACTGAATTTTATCACTTCTTCGTGCAACTTTTCTAGTCTAGAAATAGCATCCCTTTGAGGAGAATACTATTATTGGTCTTCTTATTTAGTGTTATCAACTAATGAAATATTCGTTTTTGTATCTATAGCTTTATCAGAAAGACTACTCTAGATCATAGATTAGTTCTTTAACTATCTAATACCAGAAATATATAATTTAGCTATTTTTTATTATATTATCTATATCAATTATTATATGAATCTATTGCAAGAAATAGCTCTTTCATCTATTGCATTTTATATTGATTTTACGTATACTTTTTTCAAGTACTATTATATGCGATTTTTATTTCTTTATAAAATTTCATCTAAAAATTAGGCCTTTTAATTCTCTTACAATGTCTTTGTTTTATAAATAGCATTTTCATAAATTATATTAAGCTTTTATTATGCTTACTTTTATAAGTCTTAGATTAATTACTATTCCGTTATTGGTTAACGTTAAATTGCATATAAAATTGATTTTGTATAGATCTTTTATAAGTGCTATATAACATTTATTTTGATTCTTTTTTTATAAGTTTCTTCATTTTGCTATTTTTTAAATTCTTGCTAGCTCATGATTTTTTTAATAGTTGTATTGTATATAAAATTTAATTTTACTTATGATTATTTCTTTAAGTTTTGCATTTATAATGATTTGTTTTTTTCAATATACTGAATTGCGCTTCTCACTGATTTTTCATAAATCTTTTGAAAATAATTAGTCATTTGGTTTTTATGTACGATTTTCTGATTTTCTTCAACTTGTTTTTTTTGGACTTCTTTTTGGATTTTAATTTTTTGAATAGTTTTATCGTATAAAAAATTCAGCTTTATTTAAGTTTACTTTTACATCTCTTTTAGTTATTGTTACTTCGTTCTTTACATATGATCTATTGTGTTTTATATTGACTTTTCGTAAGTCCTTTTTAAATTCTAAACTATATTGTCTCTTATTCTTTACTTCTATTACTATTCTAAAAGTCTCAATTAGTTTATTATTTATTTCTTTAATGTTTATATAAAATCATCGTAAATATCGTTTATCTTTAGTTAAACTGTTTTTATTAAAATTTCTATTAAACCTTTTTAAGTGTTCAATTTATAAAAAATAGCATTATCTACAGATTTTTCATAAATATGTTGAAAATGTGAGTTAATGAGAAGCTTAATTTTTTCTTTTTATTATTGTTCAAGTAGCAGTTTTTGTTTAGCTTCTATGGCTTTTACTTTCTTAATAGATTTATCATACATTAAATTAAGTTTCTACTAAGTTTATCTTTATAATGAAAGAAAGAAGGTTTGTTTTTTGTTAACTTCATGTTGAATAGCATTTAAGACTGATTTTTCGTAAATATTTTTAAAATGTGATTTGACTATATTTCTAAACTTTATTTATTTCTACTAATCAAGTTATATTTTTTAGTTTATTTAAATATTTTTAACTTTCAGAATACCTTTTTCGTATATTTTGTTTAAGTTCTACTAAGTTTATTTTTATAAGGCTAAGATAAAATTTTATTTTTTATTATCTTCATACTGAATAGCATTTTACACTGATTTTTCGTAAATTATTTTAAACTGTTTAACAACTAAATTTCTAGCTTCTGCTTGCTTCTATTGTTAAAGTTATTTTTTATGATTAATTTCTTTAATCTTAATTTTAGATATTGTTTTTTCATATATTTTATTAAGTTTCAACTGAGATTATCTTTATAATGCTAAGATAAAGTTTTATTTTTGAATTACTTGATGCTGAATAACATTTTCTACAGATTATTAATAAATCTTTATAAGATGTTAAATTGCATACATTTTAGATTATTTTTCTTCTTCAATTTTTTCTTATAGAACGCTTTATTAGCTCACATTATCCTATAAGTTCTAAATAAAAATATCTTAAGTATCGGCAATTTTTTAGTTTATTATATTGGATATTATTCAGATAAAAGCTTTTATGTTATTTTCCCTATTAAGAATAGTGTTTTAAATAGATTTTTAGTAAATCCTTTAAAGATGTTTTTGCATAAAATTTCTAATTTTAATATTTTGCTTATTTTCAGTTTTTGATTCTTTAGCTTCTTTTTGGATTTTAATTTTTTGAATAGTTTTATCGTATAAAAAATTCAGCTTTATTTAAGTTTACTTTTACATTTCTTTTAGTTATTGTTACTTCGTTCTTTACATATGATCTATTGTGTTTTATATTGACTTTTCGTAAGTCCTTTTTAAATTCTAAACTATATTGTCTCTTATTCTTTACTTCTATTACTATTCTAAAAGTCTCAATTAGTTTATTATTTATTTCTTTAATGTTTATATAAAATCATCGTAAATATCGTTTATCTTTAGTTAAACTGTTTTTATTAAAATTTCTATTAAACCTTTTTAAGTGTTCAATTTATAAAAAATAGCATTATCTACAGATTTTTCATAAATATGTTGAAAATGTGAGTTAATGAGAAGCTTAATTTTTTCTTTTTATTATTGTTCAAGTAGCAGTTTTTGTTTAGCTTCTATGGCTTTTACTTTCTTAATAGATTTATCATACATTAAATTAAGTTTCTACTAAGTTTATCTTTATAATGAAAGAAAGAAGGTTTGTTTTTTGTTAACTTCATGTTGAATAGCATTTAAGACTGATTTTTCGTAAATATTTTTAAAATGTGATTTGACTATATTTCTAAACTTTATTTATTTCTACTAATCAAGTTATATTTTTTAGTTTATTTAAATATTTTTAACTTTCAGAATACCTTTTTCGTATATTTTGTTTAAGTTCTACTAAGTTTATTTTTATAAGGCTAAGATAAAATTTTATTTTTTATTATCTTCATACTGAATAGCATTTTCAACAGATTATTAATAAATCTTTATAAGCCGCTAAATTGCAAGCATTTTGAACCATTTTTCTTCTTCAAGCTTTTCTTATAGCATGTTTTATTAATTCCCATAATCTTATAAGTTCTAAATAAAAAAATCTTAGTTATCAATTAATTTTTATTAAATTATGTTTGCTATTAACTTTATAAAAGCTTTTATGTTATTTTCCCTATTAAGTATAGTGTTTTAAATAGATTTTTAGTAAGTCTTTTAAAGGTGTTATGTTATAATACTTTTTACTATAATTTCTTGAGAAGAGTTAAAGCTTTGTTTCTTTAGATCCTTTTGATTAGTATAAATTTGAGATTTCTATTATATCTTCTTAGTTTTATTTGATTGCATTAAGTTTTATTAATTTTATACTTTTTATATTGCTTTTATATCTCTATTTTAAATGACATTTTGAATAGACTTTTTATAAACCTTTTGAAAGAATTAGCTCATAAGGTTTTTAACAATATACTAGGAAATTTACTAAAATTTAGAATGTCTTTTGACTGATTAGTATTAGCTTGCTTAAATTTATTAGTCTTAGTATTATCTAGTTTATTAAATTTCTTTCTTTATTTAGATTTGATTTTGAGTTGATAAGTTATATTATTAAGAGAGTTACTAACTAGCTCCTGGTTATGGGTTTTTTGTCTTTCTAGGGAGATTATTCTACTTAATTTTTTTAATTACTATTCATAATGTTTAATCTAATTTTTATTATAGCAAATCAGCCAAACATAATTTTAGCTTTTATCTTTTGTAAATTTCTTTCAGTTTAGCTTACTATATTTAGGAATGATATATCTAAGAAATTGTTTTATCGTATATTTGCTTTAACTATCTTTAAGTATTACTTTTAGAAATTACCATTACTTCGCTTTTTTAGTAAATAGCTTAGAGTTTTGTCTTTACTAATAAGTTAATTTTTACTATCCTTATCGTTTTATAATATATTTTAGATAGCATTAATTAAACTTACTGTTGGCATAGAACTTGGTTTGATGTTTTTTAGTAGTATTTTTAAAGAACTTTTTATGCTAATTTTTTAGAATTTATTAGCATAATTTATTTATTGTATAAGTTGCTTTAATAATTTTCGGCTTAGTAATTTGATTTGAATATTTTTTTGTTTATTTGCTTTGTGTATACGTTTTTCAAATATTTTTAAGATTATAGTTGACATAAATTTACTTAGTCTTCATCCTTTTATTTATATCTCAACTTATTTTTTGGAGTGCTTATTTCTTATTATTTATATATCTAAAGTTGTTTTGTTTCATAAATTGCTTTGCTGTAAATTTGCTCTAGTTTTGTACATGCTAAGCTTTTAAGTTATAATTACTGTTAGTCTTATTCTATCTATTCTTCAGTGTAGTGAAATTCAGGCATATTTAGGAATCTCATTTACTAGTTTGCCATTCTGCTAGAAAAGCCTATTAACTCTATATTTTATGAGAGTATTTTTTTGTAGAATGTCTCTGAAATGAATTCTAATTTGCTATTTTCTTAACTTTCCAATATACTTTGTTAAGAATAAGAAGGCTCTTCTTCTATGACATTATTAATACATCTTCCATATAATTGCTTAAGCTTTAGTTATACCTGTAAATGCTCAAGTTTTTATTAGTCTTTTAGTGAATTTGCCTGCTCATTTTATTTAAATTATTTTAATGAATCAGATCGTTTTAGCCTTTCTTCATAGGTTTCAAGTTTCGATCATCTAATTTTGTTTTTTTAGTTTTAAAGCAAAGCTTCTTCTTAATCACTTTAGCTTTATTAAAACTGATTGCTTAGCTCATAAAATTCTATTTTCTTTTCAGAGGAAGAGTTCTTCATTTCCTTTTAAAAGTTTACCTTTGCTGTATCTTACTACTAATTAAGTTCTCTTACTCTTTCATCTATTTCGAACGATTCATTCTAATCTATACCATTCTGTTCTTCCTCTACTTGCATTAGCTGTTCTAAATCTTATAACCTAAATGTATTGCTTTTTTGGGTAAATTAAATTTACTATTACAAGTTCAACTCTTCGATATCATCTATCATAATGTTATCCTTCTTCTGTATCTATCCACTTAGTTTTTTAGATCCATTTTCTTACTAATTTTGTTTATTTTCCTCAATAGAGAAAGTTTGAAATTAGTTGTCAAGAGAATTTTTCCAAATTTAAAGTTCTTACTTGAATGGACTTTCATCAAAATCAAATCCATCACCTACAGAGCTTATCTTTTGAACTTAAACACTACTCTAGAATTTTTTTTCGCGTTTCTAATAATCTTTATACTTATTCATGGATATTTCCTTCTAAGAGTTATTCTAGGTATATTTTTAATCTTAAATTGGCTATTGCTGACCATTTCATTACTAAATTTAAGCTTTAATCATCCTTTGAGAAACATAGATTTCATGTTCTTTGGTGACAGTTGTCTAACAGCAAGTACTACAATTCCCCATTTAAACAAAGAAATAGTTAAAATTAAAAGAATACTAAATATAACTATTACTTTTAAGAAAATCAATTAACCTTCTACCAATCCCTCTTCTATTAATCTCCACTAGTTAAACGATCTTTAAACAAAAACAGATGAAGATTTATCTAGAGCCTATGTAAGATAAGATAGTAATTTATTCTATTTAATAAAAGGATTTGATAGTTTGTATTGTAATAATGATAATTAATCTTAACTTAATTTATCACAGTAATCTAATAATTTCCGTTTAAGTAAATAACTAGATAGTACTATTATTGTTTAAAGCTACTAATTTGTTTAATTTTAGAAATTTATTGTACTTAAATGAGTTTTCATTTAGATAACTATTTTTTCTTGAAAAGAATAAACAAAATAACCATTTTAATTATAAAGGAAATTAGCTTCTAGCTTAGCTTCATTTTATAAAACTCCAGTATGTAGCTTAGATTATCCTAGTTATTAGGTTTGATATGTAGTACCTTAGCCTTAAATGCCTATTAAAAATATTTGGGTATTTAATTCTAAGAGAAGATTAAAATGGTTTATATTATATCTTTTATGTTTCTATAAAATGCATTTTAGGAGGTTCATTAATATGATTAAATAATTATAAAAAAGAACAAAAATATGTCATATTTCATAATATAAGCCAAGCAATCCTAGAACTAAAATACTATCTTACAAAATCTAATTCATTAGGGAATTACATTATATCAGCAGAACTAAATAGAAAAAGCTTTAGAAATTTTTAACAGAGTGATATAGATTGACCCCAATATTTCAGACATTTATTTTTATCTGGGTAACATTTACTAGCATGCAAATCTCTGAGATTTGGCAAGTTTCAATTTTTTGAGATGCCTTTCTATTAATTAGACAAAAATACAAGCATATGAAGCTTTAGTGGCTATATATGTAACTACTAATTAATATGAATCGGCTATTTAAATCATTCAAAAGGCAATAGAAATTTCACCATATAACTTTCAATTAATTGAGACTTTAACGAATATTTATTTACGCTTAAGAATGTTCCCTGAAGCAGCCTCTGTTTAATTCGAAATGTTCAAAATGTTTGTGAATAGTGAAGATATTGAAAAAGCTTTATTTATTGGAGTTGATGTGCTAAAACTTGATCCTTAAAATACTGATTGCTTGCTAGAAATGAATAAACTACTAAGAAACTAGAACAGATTAGAAGAAGCATTGTCTCTCAATTTACAATTGCTAAATAGTCCCTTATCCATCCTTGCGTAATTGTAATTAGGAGTTTTGTATAATGAAATTGGAAATCTTCAAGAAGCTTGTAAATGGTTACATCTTGTACATGGAAATGCTCAGTGAATTAATTGTCCTTTATGCAATAATTAACTTAGTTTTACTCAATAACATCTACTTTCTTTAGCTGAGGTTTTTAAGAGCAAACAAATGTATTAGCATGCTTACTTTGTCCTTTAGACTATAATTTCTGTAAAATAAATACCAGAAGCTTTTTATTCCCTGGCTTTATTATACAAGGAAATTGGACAGTTTTAAATATGCCTTAACAATTTATAGAAAGCCTTGGATTTAAATCTTGGTGATGCTTCGATGCTCGCACATTTAGGAAATGCTTTTAAAGATGCAAATTAAGTTTCAAAAGCAATAGAGTGCTACAAAAAATCATTATCAATTTAATCCTTTTAGCCAGATACTTATTCTAATTACGTCCATTCTCTGGTTTAGATATGTGACTGAAAAGATAGAGAATAGATATTTGAAAGCCTAAAATATTTCATTAAATACGAGGTTCTTAACAACTAACTCCCTTCAGTATAGCCTTTTCATGCCTTTGTTTACAGACTGGCAATTTCAGATAAGCTACTTATTGCCAAAAAATACGCTTAAAGGGCTCTTGAAAATATATAAGCAATGCACTTTAATTACCATTTAGATCCTCTATGCCAGAGCAAAATAAAGCTTGGATATGTTTCTTCAGATTTCATGGATCATCCATTAAGTCATTTAATGCAATCAATCTTTGGCTATCATGACAGAAGTAAATTCATTATATACTGTTTTGCAACAACTCCTTCTGATAATTCTTATTACAGATAAAAAATACAAGCTGAAAGCGATTTTTTTTTACGAGATACACTAAATAAACGACTATGACGCTGCTAAATTCATAAATGAATGCTAAATTGATATACTTATTAACCTAAATGGATATACTAAAGGTGCAAGAACTGAAATCTTCGCTTTAAAGCCTGCTCCTATTTAAGCATTTTGAATGGGTTTTCCAAGCTCAATGGGCGCGTCTTATATACCTTACATGATAGCTGACTAAATAGTTGTTCCCTTAAGTGTTGCTAGTGAAGGATATACTGAGAATATTATTTACATGCCTTACTCATATTTTATCAATGATCACTTGTAAAGCGCAAGATATGTACTAGATACAGAAAGCAGACCAAAAAGATAAGACTTTAACCTACCTCAAGACGCTTTCATTTTTGCAAATTTTAACCAAATCTACAAAATAGACCCAGGAATCTTTAAAGTATGAATGAATATTCTTAAAAGAGTTCCTTTAAGTGTTCTATGGTTGCTTAGGTTTCCTCCATAAGGAGAAGAAAATATTCGTAAAGAAGCAGAAAAACTTGGAATTGACTAAAGCAGAATAATATTTACTGATATAGCTGATAAAAAGACTCATATTAATAGATGCTACTTAGCTGACTTATGCTTAGATACTCCCTTATGTAATGGACATACCACTGGTTGCGATTTACTTTGAAGTGGATTGCCTATGATAACTTTGCCTTTAAAAGATCTAGCCTCACGAGTTGGAGCAAGTATTTGCTACGCTTTAGACTGTGAGGAGATGATAGTTCGAAATACTCAAGAATATGAAGAATTAGCGGTATAGTTAGCTTTAGATTCCCAGCCAAATGTTTACGTCCCAGAACACATTAGAGAAAGAAAAGGATCTGATTAATTAAAATTGCTACGATGGAAGATAGAAAATCATAGATAAAGCCATCCACTTTTTGATACCAAGAAAAATGTAAGATATTTGGAAAAAGGACTAGAGATTCTTTATAAAAATGCAGTCAAAGGAGTTTATGAACATGTTTTTGTTAATAAGTGAATTAACAGCAAACTAAATAAATATGCTTATTTCTAATTTATTTTAATATGTGCAATCCTTTTAATTATCTACTAGCACCTCAATTAATTATATCTAAACAGCTTAAACTATTTTATAGACATTTAATAGCTAGTCTCAATAATAAAATAATTAGTGTAAGCTATTATTCTTTAAAATCTATAATATGTTCCTTTTATTAATAATTAAATTATATCCTATAACCAAAATAGATAAAAAGCTCTGCTTAGTATATAAGCACTATTACAATTAATTTATGTACCACACTAAAAATAAGCAAATAAATAGATTTTAGAAAGTTTAGTTTCTAAGAATAACTATGACTTATATATTTTGCTCTTTCTATAATTATAAATTAGGCTATTTTCTAATTAATGTGATTAATTATTTTATTCCTAAATAACGATTAATCTTTGATATTCATGGCATTAGTTATTAAATGAAGGAAATAAATTATTTAAAATTAGCCCTTTATACCATATAAGCTTGCAAATACATTTTTATTATTAATAAATTAAACTAAATTAACGCTTATATTTACCACTATCCTAACTCCCCCTTTCAAATTATTTCAAATT
Source organism: Loxodes magnus (assembly GCA_946699065.1). Classification (NCBI taxonomy): domain Eukaryota; phylum Ciliophora; class Karyorelictea; order Loxodida; family Loxodidae; genus Loxodes; species Loxodes magnus. Next base: position 501,986 of record CAMPDV010000025.1, on the reverse strand, counting down.
AATTTTAGATATTAAATATACTGAGTTAATTTGTTAAAAATAATTGGTTGATTTTGCTATTTTAGAGTAATAACCTTACTATGCATTTAATAATAGCTATTTATTATAATCCTTTATTATTAATTTCTCTTTAATAAATTAATTTTAATTTAGTTTGTTAGTAGTTATTAATTCATAGTAAGCTTATGTTTAGTTTAATTCTTATCTAAATACTATTTACCCATATTTTATTTTTCAAGCCACCCTCTCCAAGCTTCTATCCTAAAAGTAAACTTGATTAGATCATAATTATATTAAATTAAATGTCTCATTCTTTTTCTCTTCCTTTTTACTATTTTAGAATTAAACCTCTAAATCCTCAAATTAAATTAAGAATTGCTTAGATAAAGATTTTAAGATAAAGGAAATAGATTGCTATATTTAATAATGCTAATTATCTCATTTATCACTAAGATAAAGTTTCAATTAATTAAAATTAAAGATTTAATAATGTTTAGTTTATTCCTAATTATTAGTTTCATTATACTCATGCTCTATATAATATAGTTAGATTAAAATATTAGAACCTTTTGATACTATTAATTATAAAAATGCTGGTTGAGGTAATTTAAATAAGTTAAAATCTTAAACTTTGCTCCTTTTTTAATTAATAACTAGTGCTAAAATCTTAATGAGGCATATCTCAAATGGTTTAATCTTACTTAGCTATTTCTAGCAATTTTTATTTTCTAAAGTAATCATATTTAGCTTTTGTATAATTAAGTCCTTTTAATTTAAATTACGCTTAATTAAAGTTAATGACTAACGCTATTCAAAGCTGTGATGAAGATGTTCTATTCTTAAATTACTTATATTACAATTTTATAATCTATTAAATAAATTGCAATTAAACTTATTTAGAGGCAAAATAAACTTAGTCATATGATTTATTTAGTTTTATTAAATGGAAAACACTTGTTTAAGTGATAAAATTAAAGAATGTTAAAGATGGTTTTGATATATTAAATACTTATTAAGAAAGTTAATTTTATTAATGAAGGAGTGAAATAATAGATCCTTAAGAAGAATAAGTAGCATATTGAATATAGCAGAGTAAATTAAGTCAAGATCTTTTGCTTTTTCTAACATACCCATATATAGAAATTTAATTATTAAACCTCTACAAACTAAATTAGAAAGTAGATAAACTAAGTAATTATTCAAGTTAGAGGATGATGTGATCAATTCTAAGATTATTGGAATCAATGCTTGTGATGGATTATTGCTAGAATCTTTTAGATTTAGAATGTTTAGAGCATTTGCACATAGTTACATATATTTATAGTATTAAATCTTTGACAACAGCAGTTTTTAATACCTAAAGAGTTATATTATACCAGGCTTAAAGCATAATTTATAAATAAAGATTACTTATAATATATAAAATGCTGATACTTATTTATATTATCAAGATTTATATATAAGGAAAATTATTTCATTATATCAATAAGAAAATTTAGAATTAGATATTCATTACAAAATAATCCTGTAAAGTTATTTTTATCTTTATAGCAAGTTTTAGATTCTTTGCCTATAACAAAATAAATACTAAAATATCTAATTATCCAAAACCTTGAAGTGAAAACTTTTATGTGCAATCATTATATTGAAATTTAGTACACAGCATATGTATATTTTTGTTTAACTGCTTGCTATAAACTATTTTTATTAAATTTAATTTTTAATTCTTCTTTGCTTTAAAAATAATGTATTCAGCTTTAATTTATGCTTTTATCAATATTACTCAAGATATTAATTAAGATAAATGAGTATTTCTCAATATAATTTTTCATTAATTTAGACTAAAGTTATTTCAATTATGACATTCCGTTATTTTCTTTCTATATTTCAAGAGCTAAAGCTATTTCTCTTTAAATAAGGAAATTTGTTTCCTAATTTAAATTAACTTATAATGTTCATACCAATAGCTAAAATTTTAAACTAGCGTGTGCTATTATAAATGTATGATACAGTCGATAAATAGCTAATGCTTATAGAGAAAATTTTATTTCTTAAAAGCATAAAAAGAGACTAAATTAATAGCTAGTAGTAGAGTAAACTACTTAACCCTATTAAATTAATATCACTTCAATTTTTTACGTTTTGTGTATCTATTTCAATCCTTATTATATCAGCAATACTATAAAATACTTTCTTGCTAGAAATATTAAAACTAAATTACTTAAAGTCTAAGCTATTTATAACCTTAATATAAGAAGTAACTAAGAATTGCTAGAAGCTTTAATTTCTAAAGTTACTAAAAGAATAAAGCAAGGCTTATCCTCAAACTACTAATAAGCATAATTTAGCATAAATTAATAAGTATTAAAGACATCTATCTTAATTATAATTATATAAGTCTAGAATTTTATTCATAAACGAAGTGATTGATTTTTTCTATAAAAAGTCTAATTATTTATTTATTTTAAGATACAAAAAATAAAATAAGAGTATATAAAATTAATATGATAAATCATTTACTACTATAGTGATAAATAGCTGTTTTTATTTTTAAACTTTAAGTGTTTGGCTATCTTAGCTAATATATTCCCTTAATATACTAAAAATATACAAAATATTTTTTAAACTATTTTTGATATAACTATTTATAATAAAAATCGTAGAAATTGAAAATAATTTAACTATTTTTTATCTTTTAATTAGTTAAATCTAATTATTAAATGTAGCAATATAACTAGAATCTGATATTTCAAAGTATTAAATTGAAATATGATTGAAAAGCTTTTGTTCTGGTTAGCATAATAGCAAGTCATTGAATAGTAGCTATGTTGTTCTTGGAATTTCTTTTAGATAACTTACTCACATTATTGTAAAAAGATTCTATCTATATATTTCAGGCATCTACAACTATCTAATAACATCTTGATTGTTAATTTCAACTAGCTTTATTCAATCCTATGATTTAAAAAATATACAAAATAAGAGAATGGAATGGTTGGCTTAATTAATAAAAGCTAGAAATTTACAAAAAAGCACATAAAACTAGCTAAAGATTTAGGTATTGATTATAATTTAAAATGAGATAAAAGTTAAAAGCTTAAGAGAATTATAATGGTTATTGCATAAGTTTATATATATTAATCAATTGTTTAGTAAGAGAGAATACAGCTAAATTTCATTTCTTACAATAAAATCAGCGTATAAATTGAAAACTTGCTCTTCGTGCGATTTTATTTGAGCTTCGCTAAAAATGATAATAATGCCTAAATATTTGAATTCATTTCTAAGCCATTGGCACAATTTCATAGACTCTTTTTCTTTATAATCAATCACTATTTTTAATATAGAACCATCTAAGTTTTCGCATATCTTCATTACTTGTTCCATATTTTTGCATGCAATGCATTTTTTATTTTGACAATATTTAGAGATGTTTAATTTGCTGGATAATAGCAACACTTCATATGTTTTTTAAACCATATCTAAATTTTAATTCTATTTACTGATTTCTTCTGAACTGAAGAATGAAGGAGTTAAAGGTGAATTATCACTAGAACTTGAGAATGAGTAGGTTCTATTGCAATAGGTCTTTTAAAATGTTCTTATATTTACTATGAAAGAAAATTCTATTCCTTGGTCAGATAAAGAGCTTATTTCTACTTTCTATCCACCTAGTTACTCTGCTATTAGCGAGGCAAACAGAAGACTAAGATTTTTTTTTAATTTTAAGTTAGAATAGTTAATTCCTTTATTAAGTTTCTTCTTCAAATGCTCTAGTTTTTATTAAGTAATAAAATATCCGTAATTTTTTACATAAAATTTGGCTAACTAAAAATTATCAACTTTCTATTAAGTTTGAATCACTCCAATTTCTATGCTGCCGTTACAGCAATATTGTACTTACTTGCTGAGTAAAATGTAAAATACTTCTTCTAATCTTTCTTCGTCCGCAAAAAATTACAAAGACATTTCAGAATTGGTATGAATATGTATCTTTTGAGATAAGCTGTATTCTTTTATTTTCAATATATTGGTTAAAAAGTTTTCTAAATCAAACCAAGAATTCTTTAATTGAAATTCTTTCTTCGTTATTAAGTTAATATCTTTCATTATATTGTTGAAGATAATCACTTCTTTAACTTTACTCTCATTTATCTATAGCTGCTAAAATATTTCTTAATCTTACTAAGGGTTTTTTCTCCGTTGAAGTTAGAATTTTAGATTCATTAACTGTTTAGACAACTAATCTGCTGATTGCTTGTATTATTCATTGTAATGACATATCAACAGTTTAAAAAAGCTTTCTTCTATTTTTTCTTTAGTTCTTTGTCTTTCTTAAATAATAGCTTCAGTGATATTGATAAGGGATATAAAAGCACATTTATTTTTATCCAAAACTATTATTTCAGCTTCAGCCTTGTAAAAATTTTGCTTATCATTTTTAGTATAAACTATTGTCCCTAAGTTTTTATTTGCTTCCTGCTTAATTAAAAGCTCAAAAATTTCGTATAGAAAATGCTTGTTGTTTGAATCTTCAATAGTATTGTAATGCTTTATTTTTGAAAGTTCTTGATATGCTTACGGAGAAAAATTGTCAATAAAGGCTTTGTTTAGGTAAATGACTTGATTTGAGTCTAAAATCACTATGCTATAAGGGGATTTTTCGAGAGTACTTTTCCACTGATCTACTTGTCTAGCTGTTTCTATCTTATCAAAAAAATTATTCAAATCATGCTTTTCTGTCTCGTAGTACTGGACTAGGGCACATAACTAAACTAACGTGCATCCCAGGATCTTTAGGAAGATAAACTGATTGTCTTGGTTATAAAGACAAAATTTTTCAATGAAAAGTGAAAAAGTAATGATGTCAATAGCAGCAGCTATTTTAAAATTTCTAATGCTTCGATCTACAAAACATATCATTACGAACTTCTAATAATAATAGATTGAACTATCACCTTCCTAAGATATTCATATTGTAAATAATGAATAAATAAACCCAAGATAGCATCCAACAAACTTCCTTCAATTTGGCTTCACAAAAAATATTAATAAACTGGGCAAAGTAACGAATCCAATCATAAACAATGAAATATACAATTCCTAAGTTCAAGGTCTAAACCCGAAAAAAGAAATGAAGATCTTTAGAGAGCCAAACACAATTCACATTAGTATAAAGATTAGCTGAAACTTATAAACATTTTTCTGGTATTCTAAGTTGTACTACACTTCTAGCTACTGGGAGCTAAATTTAGGAAGCATTATTATTTTTAATATTATAAACAAATATGGAGATTATTGGATTTATACATAAGTAATAATTAAGCACTTTCATTATTTTACTTATTATTCTTTATCTAACGTTAGCTAATAGACTCAAAAACCAGCTGCTATTTTCTAAAAATCAAGCAAAGATTTATACTGATTTTAATTAAAAGTTTCATTACTTAAAGCTTAATAAGGAATTATATGATTGAATTTTATTTAATCCAATATAAGACTAAAAGCTACACTCACCTTTATTATTAGCTGCATTTCACCCTTCAATAGATTCTTTTCTTTACTCATTAAGATTTTATTTTTAATACCTTTATTAATTATATAAAAACCCTTCTAACCTACTAATTTATTAAGATCAATTCTTAGTATGATATAGATGTCTTAATAGAACTTTGATGTAGGGAAAATAAATAGCAGTCTAGAATGAAATTAAATAAATTAAAATCCCGCTAAGCTAAGAAAAAACTTAAGTGAAGGATTTATGGATCACTTAGTATGTAGAATAGGCAATGCCTCTCTTTAGCGTTAATAAAGGAATAGTAATCTATAACCCACTTATTAGAACAATTCTTTATAAGTATAATAATAGAACTAACTATATAAATCCTTATTACTCTCACATTTAATTGATAGTTTGAAATATATTTTAATAAATTAAAGGGTAAAAGTTAAATTTAACTGTTCTAGCATAGATATTTAAGCTAAACTTACTAAAGCTTAATTTTAGGTTTTAGCAATGAAGCAGTAAAAGATTTAAACCCTTAATATTAAATGTAAGTATTACTTTTTAAAGTAGGATTTAATAAGATAAATATAAAGTGTAAGAGAATGATGACGTGTTGAGTGAGATGAATATAATAATTAGGATATATAAAATAAATTAAAAATTGATATGAGTAAAAATAACGAAGAATAAAAAAAGAAAGAGGATAATATTTAAGTTGATGAAGAAGGAGGAGCTGTTGTTAAACCTAACCCTAGATATGTTGTAAAAAGCTCTGATGTTTAGTCCAAAGAAAAAGTGTTTGTTAACTTCACAGACCACGAATTAATAGAAGCTCCTGCAGAGCATGAATTACCTTAGTAACAGAATCAGTAAGAAGTATAAAGAGGCATTCGAGTACCTTTGAGTCTAGGCCCTCCTGTACAAGATTTTGATAATAAAGGCCAAATTTGCACAGTTTATGATGTAATATGAAATCCCTAAGTATTAGAAAAATCTAATAATGATGCAATTTACAGACAAATGCTAATAGAACTTTGTTTTCATTATATTTCAGAAAAATATAAGCAAGTACTAGACCCTAAGTACAAGTTACCAAAACTTAAATACAAGGGGAAAATTGTTTAGCTATAGAGAATAAGAGCCAAAAAAGCTCCTAAAATTGAGGTAGTTTAATAGCAACAAGTGGCGACTCCAGACTTTACTTTGAAAATAATAAATTAAGAAGAATAAATTGAGTAATTTGACGGAATTAATCTGCACAGCTCTATTGGCTTTTTAGTTGAAATAGAATTACCTATGCTTACTACTTCCAGAAGGATGAAACTTGAAGTAAGCGAAGAGTCTATGTTTATGAGCGTACCTGCTCTTTATGAAATAGAGTTATGGTGACCCTACGAATCAAATATAAAAGAAGCAGTTTTCGATGCATAAAAAAGAATTTTATAAATTCATTGTAGAAAAATATAATAAGAGCAATAGTAAATTTAGGAAAAAAATTAGAAACTAAATGTAGAGTTGGAATCAAGTTAGCTCTTATATGATATTGTGTGAAAGTTAAAAGATACACTCATAATAACAATTTAAATAAAATAACTTTGCTATCAACTTATTACTCCTTATCTTAAAGTATTCTTATATCATACACTAAAACTATGAAAGAATATCTTTATGATAATTATATAACTAAAATCCCTTTAATTTTAAATTAGAATCAATAATATTAACAAATGCTTTTGGAAATATTTTATTAACTTGGGTTTCAATCTAGGACTGAACTTTGTATTGAGAACTTTTAAATAGTTAAAGATAAAAGATAATATAAGACTTTAACTTGAATACCTTTCTATATAATTAATTATAAAGTATATTATATTTAAATGAATGAACATAATCTTCCTAGCTATTTTAATTTAAACCAAATACCTTTATAAAATATAAAAGAGAAAATTACTAAATCTACATGCTTTCTATCCTTTAAATGATAATCTTATTACTCAATAATAAAAGCATTAATAAAAACTAAAGAAACTAAATTAAAGGAATCTTAATACTTTAAAACATTTCATTTTTAAAAAGGAAAGAAAGATAGTTAAAAATAGAAATACTAAGCAGACTATAATTATAGTAAATACAAACTATTTTAGTTTCTCAATTTTATTAGATAGAATATTATTATTGAAACCTATAACAAAAACTAAAATTAAAAAATATTAATTAAATTGTGAAATCTTCTAGAAATCAAGAGCAAAACTAAAGAAATAAAACATTAAAATTCGCTAAATTTTATGATTTTAAAGATGTTGACTATAAGTTAAGATTTTAGTTTTAATAAAAGGTAAAAAAGTTTATAAGATAAAGCTTTATAAATTATTGATGATAATCCCTTGTGTACTATTAGATAATGAAATAAGCATTTAAATATTAGAAATATCAATTAAATATGTTTTTAAATTTAAAAAATTGAGAAAGCTTTTACTATTTTTGATTTTAACTATTTAAGAATAAAAATTAGTTTAAAACTTAGTATCTTCTCAAAGTTATAAAAAGGAAATAAAAAAGAGATTCAAGCAAAGTTATATATAAAATATAGATAACATTAAAAATGAATTAGACTTAAATTGTACGATAAAATAGAAATAAAATCTTATTTAATCATGCTTAATCTCAGAAATATTATAATAAACTAAACAGATAAAAATGCTTATAATTCTTTAAAGCTGATTTAGCTTCTTTTAAAATAAGATATTTACAATAAAGTTAATTTGAAATAATTTTCAATTATACAGTTATATAATTTCTATTCTTTACAATATAGTTAAAAGTAAGTATATTTTAATCTAGATTAGACAATAATTTAATACTAAAATTATTTTAGATTGAATGATATTCCACTTGAACATTTTAATTTTTATCTGATAAAGGTAAAATAACAAGTGTGAATATGATAAAAGATTTATGATTATACATATATATCATGCTTAAGAATTGGATAAAAGTAAATGTATTTTTATATCTAAATGTTTTTATAATTTATGGAAACCTAATTAACAATAAAGAATTAATGTTTGCATTAAGAGATATGAAAAATGGTTTTTCTTTAATTTTCTAACGTTATTAAATGTTTAATAATTAATAGTTTAATTTTGAGGTCAGTGAGCTTCGGTGTGATCGTTGATTTGTCCCTTATGAGGCTTATTTGTCTTTCTAGGTAATAACTTAATCTTAGCCTTAAATTCTTCAAGCCTCTAAACATTTCTTTGTAATCCTTCCGTTGATTTATTTCTTCTTCTGTGATCAACGGCAATTCCAACTGATCTAGCGAATACTGAAGTTAACTTAACTTTCTAAAGTTCTTGAAGAGAAAATCCTCTGCCTTCTCTTGTTTTCATGCAATATCGAAGTGTTGGCATTTAGACTATAGGTCGAAGATTTTCAATTGGTCTTGGAGCAAGAGCTTTGGCTTTTTCCTTTCTAGCCGCTCTTCTGCGCTAGTGTCTTGCTGGCTATTCAAACCAAGTTTTGACATATCTTTACCACCAGTTGTGGAAATGTCCGTTGGGAACCATGTTGTTGTGCTTGACCATTTTTTATAATATTTTTGCAATAATTCATAATATACTAATAGATAGGCTTTGATAATACTCATTTATTAGTCACTATTTAAATCACTTTCCTTACAATAAACCAATTAAAGCTATTCCAGAAAGCTTACTAAGTTTAAGCATAAAAGCATAAATCATTAATACATACTGTCTAGCAATAAGCAAACCTAGATATTAGCCTTGGTACTTAGAGATATAGAAAGGTATTTGAAAGCAAAATAAGGATAAGGGAGGTTTTATATAGTATATTGATTAGTTTATTAGAGTTTTAAAATAAATAAAAACCAAACCATGGATTTTTGTGAAATTTGCAACGATAAACTTAAATAAGGAAAAATTCTTGATTGCAATCATTCCTTCTGTGAATAGCATCTTTAGCAAATTTACAATTTATATAAAATTATTATTTGTCCAACTTGTCGCTAAGTTACCCGATGCTAAGTTCAACTATTGCCTAATCGATCTTCTTAGCCAAGCTAGTAAAATAAAGTTCATGAAAGCTAGCAACTTTAAAGGGTATAAACGATATGTAGCAAGCATTAGAATCATATTTTTAGAATTTGCTTGAACTGTCTTGAACTTTGCTGCTAAATATGCCTTTAAGATCACAAAAATCATGTCTTTTAAGATTTGGATTAAAGCTCATAACAGTAGATACTTTAGCAAATTAAAGAAAACCTAAGCAACAAGCAAAGCTATCTTAAAACTTATCTAGATATCATTTTACAAGATCTTAGTCAGAATGAGCTAACTTTACAAAATTTAGAGAAAGAATAAAATTTTTTTATTGACTCAGTTATATAGTCTGTTCTATAGTTCAAGCATAGCTTGTCAATATAACGCTAGGAAAAGTTTAGTTCCTAGCAGCAATTTTTACTATAAATAAAATAAGAAATATAAGAGTTACTAGAACATGTTAAAGCATCTTAATCAAATCTAGATTAAAAAGAGACGCCAGAATCAAAAGCTTTAATGCTTCAAAGTTTATAGGAAATTAAAAATATTAATAAGAGCAAAGTATTTATAAAGCAGCTAACTTCAAAGTTTTCATATAAAGATAAGAACTTAGAAGAGGTTAAATTCAAAGTTAATTAGCTAATCCAGTTTTAGTTGCTTTGAAGTGACCAAATTAGCTTTACTAATAAAGAATCAGAAGATTAAAAATAATAATATGAATTTACTTTCGAAGAAAGCAATTAAGCAAGTTAAAAATCCTAAACAAAGAATCTCTAAGAGCCTAATTAAAAATTTTTAAGTTCTGATTAAATCATTTTAACAAAGAAGAGCTTGACTCCTAAATACTTTCCTACTCAAAAATTTTTACTTGACTTTAATTAGAATTAAGGATCTTTTTCGCATAAGAACTATAGTTCTATTACTGATTCTAGATAAAAAGAGTATTATTTAAATACTGAGAGAAGTCTAAAAAAAGGAAGAAAATCTAAAGCTGATAACTCATAATCAGAAGATCTTAACGAATAAACTGAATATATAGCACCTTAATAGCAAATTTATTTTGAAATTCCTATCCATAAAACACTTTAAGATGCAAAATATGCTTTCTCTCTATTTCAAAATAGCTTGTTGATATATGACTGGAATCATAATAAACTTAATAAAACTCCTATGAATATGAAATTTCCTCAAAAATAGCATATAAGTTGCAGAATGATAATGTGAGGTAAAGATTAACTTTTATTAACTGGAGGCCTTCCTGAATGCTAATCCTGCTTTCTAATAAGCATTTAAGGAAACATCTAAAAACTTCCTGAAATGATATCTCCTCATATCTTCCATCAAATTTGTATTTCAGACAATTGTGCATACGTTATAAGCGGATGCACAGTATTGGAGACAACAGCTTTTCTTACAAATAGGTGTGAAGTTTTTAATGGAAATTGCTGAAAAGAAATTTAAAATATTTTATATCCTGTTAGCTAAGCAGCATGCTGTACAAACATTTAAGGCATCTATATTTTTTCAGGTAAGTCAGAAGGTGAATAGCTGATTGATATTATTTAGTACTATAATATTTAGTCAGATTGTTGAAGCATCTTAGAAACCAAGATTCCTTTACCTTTAACTAGTATAATAGCATTCACTGACATTAATACTTAAGATATTTTTATTTTTGGAGCTAAAAATGCTTACAACTTTTCATAGGATGATCTCACAATAACTCCTCTTAAGAAGGTAGATATAAAAACTGCATGAAAGACAATAAGTGTTAAAAACGTTCGATAGTTATTCGAACTTCCTAATTTAAAGTAGCTAGTATAAGCACCTACAATAATTCAGAACTATGTGGTTTGCTTTGATAAATGTGGAAGCTGTAAAGTGTTTGATAGTAGAATTAGATTTTGGTATAATGCTATCCATATATTCAAACCCTCAAGCTGATTAGTAATTTGTCTATTTAATAACTTATTATTTATTATTTTATAACTCTTTGTAATCTACAGCTACATTTTAAGGTATAATTAACATTTCTCAATTTTCATTACTTAAATGTGATAAAATAGCTAAAAGTCACATTTAATAGTTAATTTTTAATTTAAAATAGCTTAAATCTATATAATATACCATTATGAGTAGCCAACTATTACAAGCTATCAAATCCTAATTTATTCTTATCCTTGAAGATACTAGCTATATAATTAATTTAGTTAATATCCCTTAATAGATAATAAAGCAGCTTTTACTATCTAAAATTATATTAGCAAGTTAATTTTCTAAATAGTGCTAATTATTTACAAGTGCTATTTAGCAAACCTTTCATTTCTTTATAATCTCCATATAATAGAACTACTATCTTCCTTAAATAATGGAATGCTAAATAATTGTTTATATAGCTTAATTGACTGTACATAGAAATAGACTTGATTACTCTTAATGTCATTATTTACTAGTCTAAGTATAATCATTAGAAGTGTATAAATAGATAACAAAAAAGTTACTTTGTAACTTATTTTATTGCTTTGCTCTAGACTTTCACATTAAATAAAACTCTTAATTTTCATCTTAAGAACAAATACTTTGAAAGATACCTAAACATGATTTAATTAAATCTAATTTATAGATGAAAATATGAATAATATAAGTTATAAGCAGTATGCATAAATATGATATAAACTTAATCAGTTAAGACTTAACTTAAATGAACTATGCTAAAAATTAACAATTGCTTCACTTTATCTTTAAGAAAGCTTATGTATAGCCTTTTATGGTAGATAACTAAGAAAAGTATTATAAGGCTTTTTATCTTATAAGTATCTAAAGGAAATAATATAGCAGAATAATTAATTATAAGTTGGAGGGAAAGTGAGGAACTTTGTGTGTTAATGTGTTTAAATTTTGGTTAAAAGTTGGATTAATTTCTATGAGCATAAGGTTACATTTATTTAAAGCTTTCGAATTAAACTGATATTAATAACTAAAATGAAGAAAAATAAAAATTAGCAAAAGACTAAGAAAAATATAAAGAACTTAAATTAAGTTTCTAAGAGGCATTAGCGCTCGTCAAGTGATAATTAAACAATGAATTCTCCTTTTTCAAGAGCGACGAAAGAATTAAAATTTCCTGAATAAAGCTAGGAGTCTGAGTTTAAGCCTGGCCCCTAACTTTTAAAAGAAGGAGAAACAGATTGAAAATTTAAGGAAGGACTTGATAGTCTTTTACCTGAGGAAACTTTGCAAGAAAAATCAGATATTGCTTCCAAAATTTTACAAATGAATCATGTTTTCTAGGTAAAAAACAATATGAAGGACAAATTTAATATTAAATTACAGCCAAATTAAGATTTTGCGTTTTCTATCAATAAAACAGACCAAAAAAATAGGATTTTAAGCCTTAAGGAAGCTGATTATGATAAGCTCCAATAGAAAGATTTTGTAGAAGAAAGTACGAACTAAGAATGAAAACTATTTGAACAAACAACAAATGTATCTTCATTAGACCAGAGTAATGAAAATATAAAGCCTGAGCAAAAGTAAAAATTTAAATGGTAAATAAAAAAAATCAAGCTAAAGTAATAAAATTAAGAAGAAGATTTGTTAACTGTACCTGGTTAGAATAAAAAGCAAGAGAACGGTAGTTTCAATGAGAGTGAACAAAATTTTCCTTTTTCGCAAGCGAATACACCTTAAAAATAAGCAACATAAATAAGTACTTATTTATCCAAAGAGTTCAATAGTTAACGACAAGTTATATTATCAGAAGAAAAATCACCAAGTAAAATGGAGTAGGAAAGTACTCACAAAAGACTTTTCAAGAATAAAAAAAATAAAAAGACAACATTCAAAAAAACCTTGAAGCCTTAAGCTATTTTTAAACAGCTGATTTCATTTTTTGGGATAAAAGACTTGCATCATATACCATAGATTTGCCTTTTGTTTAATAGTGAAAGCTATAAGTAATTAATAAGAAACTAATTCAGAAATTTACTCATTTAAGTAATTTTTCACTTATAGGGAATAAATTTTAAAGATAGAATCAATTTTTGAAACAGCAGAGCAAATCTACAATCGAAAATTAAAAACTATCCTAATAAATTTGAAGACCTAAAAAATCAAAAGTCTGAAAAAGAATCAGATATTAGAAAAGATTTAGACAGAACTTTTCCTAATGTTCCTCTTTTTGACAAGGAAAAGTAAATAGGATAGTAGAAGCTTTTTGACGTTCTTGTTGCTATTTCGAATAACGAAAAAGAAATAGGATATGTATAAGGAACTAACTTTATTGTAGGAGTTTTAGTTCAGTTTCTTTCAAGTGAAGAAGCTTACTGAATGATGGATTGCTTTCTTTATAAGTACAATGTAGTGTAGGTTGTTAATTCTGAGCTAGAAAAAGTTAAAATAGCCAATTATTAATTAAACTGCTTGATATCCGCATATTTTCCAAAATTTTACGATCATTTGGAGGAATTGAGCTTAACAACCACCGTAATATCTAGTGGGTGGTTTTTAACTCTTTTTAGCTACGATTTCAAACCTGAATAAGTAGTTCGAATTTGAGATTTATTCATTTATGATAGCTGGAAAGCCCTTTTTCGAGTTTGTCTTGCAATAGTAGAGATTGTGTAATAGGAAGAATGATAACTGTCATACGAACACACGCTTGAGTAATTTAAGCTATTCTTTTCCTAGCAAAAATATGAACTGACTTCTTTACTAAAATTGTCTATGACCTTTAAAATTACAAATCGACTTTTAGATGAACTCGAGATATTATATGCTAACGGAAAGCCAATGAAATTAACTTTAAAAACAAATAAGTTAAGCTAAAGAAGGGAATGACTGATATTTCCATGTGGTAAAAATGAAATTAAGGAGATGCTAAATATACAATAGCCACTGTTTTTTTCAGAGTACTTATAAAGAATTAAAATCATCAAACTAAAAGACAAGTATCCTTAAGAAAGCTTCAGAGATAAAATTATGAGGACATTGTAGAATGTCTTTCAGGTTTAGTAGAATAGAAACTCAATTAACTAAACTCCTCCTCATTCTCTCGAAGTAAATCGCTTAAAGTAAGAACATAGTATGACTAAATCTTCTTCACTTGCGGCTCTAGAAAATGAAAACGATACTGAAGTTGATGACATGTGTGGAAATGGAATTCCTAGCTTTTTTAATGAAGAAGAACTAATACAAGCAATCACTATTAAAGATATTGATTCAGGCTAAAAGTTTTTTGATGTTGATGGACCAATCTAATTTGCTAGATATTAAAGAGGTTTGCCCAGTCCTGTTCTAACTTAAAGTTTTGACTTTAAAAATTTTTAAAATCTATCCTCAGAAAAAAAAACAAGAAAATCTAATTTAGGAAAGAAAGCAACAAATACATGTAAAAAATGTCGTAGTATTGACCATAGAACAGCTTAATGCCTAGAAGAAATTCCTAAATAAAAGAAATAAATAAATCCAACAAAAACGCAGAAGCCATTTTATAAAGAAGTAGAGAGTTCAGAAAAAGCATACACTATTACAAACCTAGATACTGGAGAAGTGTTTAAAATATCTGAATTCAAAATGTGATTATGCTCTAAACTAGTTAATATTTTAGTAAATTACCTCTTATTATTCTAATTTGTTGCTATTAACTATTAATTTAATACCATAAGCTAATTACATAATGCTCTCTCCAATATCCCTATTAAATGGAAAATTAAATCTAAATCTTCTTATAATATCAAATATCTATATTATAATCCAAGAAATTTAGGAAATGCTAATAAAGTATAAATCCATTTTGATTAAAATTTCTAACTATTTTACTCTAAAGCTTTATTTGAGAAAATATTTAATTAATTTAAAGAAACTAATCTATTTAATTAAGCTTACTTAATTACTAGCCTAATATTAGAGTAAGTCATTTTTAAAATATAGATCAACTTTATTAGACTATTTTTGATTAAGCTTCAAATTATTATATTTAATTAATTATAAAATATCAGAAGATAACTGGACAATAAATTGAAAAAAGGTAAAATCACTAGAACCTTGGTCACTGTATAAAAAAGCTACAAGGAAATAAAATTTAAACTTTAATAGATGAAGAGGATAATCTAAGGGCTAGTAAGTAACGAGGATAAAAGATAAAATTTAAAAGGAAGAGAATTAATAATTCAGAAATCTTTAATAGAGCTTATATATCATATTTAATTAATTAAGAAACATTTCAGACTTATGTAATCAACTTGTTCAAATAAAATTGTAAGAAAAAGATTAATTGCTAAGCATTTTCCAATTTAATTGGAGAAGTTTTAATGAAAATTGGAATACTTAATACAGATATCGTAACTAATTAAGGAAATGGTAAAGAAGAAATTAGAAACTCTATCAAACAAATTTTTGAAAGGTTTGAATCTATATTCTTCCTAAAATTATAACAATAAAAGAAGAAAAAGAAATACAAATATTAATCTCCTTTGATAATCTATTAAAATATCTTTTTAACTTCAATGAGTCAAAACTTAAGAAGATCAAAATCCTTAAAGTGGCATCAAAAGACTATAAAACCAATACTTTTGTAAAAATTAATTATAGGAGACAGAATAAATCAAAGAAATAAATAGGAATAGTAATTATTAAAGTAAAAAGAAAAATTCATTAATTTCTAGCATAAAAAAATGAGCAGCTTAATTCGTTAAAATGTTCAAAAAAATAAAAATTTATTCCAAGGCATAGTTGATATTAATAAGTTAGAGACAGTACAATTATAGAACACAATAAGAATAGTAAATAAGTTGATGAACAAAAAAGGTGTTAAAGTATGCATTGCTGAATTATATATGACTATTTTCAATAATTTACTGCTGTAGCACTAAAATTTACTCCATTATAATTTATGATCAAGCAAATTAAATAATTCCAAAATTTAGCATACTTAATTAAAAATCCCAGATTACAAAGTATACAATTACTCTCAAAATCTACTTTATTTTTGATATTTATTACGGATTATATTAAAGAGGCTGTAATTTTGCTTAGCTAAAAATAAAGATTTAATGAAGCAAGTAATAAAGTAGTTTAAATGAGATTTCTATCAGAGTATATAAATCTATAATGAATTCCTTTATCTAAATTGTCAAGTAGTTATTTATATTTAAAAATAAAGAGATTGGAACTCTAAGAACATCAAAGATAACTATATCATCAGTATTATTATTTTAAATAGTTTATTTACCAAAAATTTTTCACTAAAATGGTCCCGTCATTATATATAATAAAGAGTAAAATTTAGGTAATGAGTACTTTCTCATCAAAATCCAATTAAATAATTTAACAAAATAAAATCTGAGAACCATAGGCAAAAGCTCGAAAATTTAAATCTTGTATAAAAAATTAAAGATCTTAACTATAAATCTCTTGCCTGATCATTATTAAGAATTAATTCCAAAAGTAGCAAATGAAAACTCAAAATTTAAATTGATTTAAATTATCTAATGGATGTTAAACCTTAAGACTCAAATTTCAGTAAAGAATTAAAGAGACTTTTGATATGCTGTAAGCAAGAAATTAGGACATTTAATAAGAAACTGCAGATTTTGCAGAGAGAGTAAAGATTAAAGAAACAGATTTATATGATATACAAAATTAATTTTGCAATAAATATTAAAATATATAAAACAAAGCATTTTAAAGCATGAAGAACTAAAAATAGTTATAAGCACAAACAAAAAGCATGAGCAATTTATATTTACGGACTAAAAGCTCGGAAAAGGTAATTCATGAGAATCAAGAAGACTTCCTAGTATTTATTACAAGAACTTATAATTTTTAAAAAGAAATAATGAGACATTTATAGCCATAATCTTTAAATAAATTTATCGATTGGTATTTGAGAAGTATGGCTTTGATTTAATTATAAAAGAATAATCAGAAAAATTAAAAATTGATAATATTTAATTAATTCAATAAGAATAGTTATCACTCTATCTCTTCTAGCTAATTCATTCCAAACTTGGTTTGAAAAAGTTGTTCGAATAAGTTTTTCAAGTTACTCACTGCATACTTTGATTGTTCCTAATCTTCTTTCATTTCCTCGAATATCTAGAAAACAAATTTCCTGAATTAAATAAAATTTTTGAAATCAGGGATTTTTATTTAAACTTTTAAAAAGTTAATTTTGTTAATCTAAGTTATAAATGTAAACTACTAAGAATTCTTTAATTCTTCTACAATTTCAATAATGTTCTACTATAAAACCAAAATTTTATCATCTTTTTCATCTCCAGAAATTTATATTTACATCATTTTCTAATTATCGTCAATATCTATTTTATTGTAGTCAATAATATTTAATGGATTATTATAGAAGAAGAAGTCTCCCTTTTCTTTTCTGTCAGAGCTTAAAATAATTTAACTATTTGTAGAATTCATTTTACTCAAGCCTTCATTTTCCTATTTCTAATATTTTTTATCTTAATATGCAATAATATCTTAGCTTTAGTCCATAATTTCTGCATTCTTAAAAGGAATCACTTTTCTCATTTTTAAGCATTATTTAAGTCTTTAA
Organism: Loxodes magnus; assembly: GCA_946699065.1. Classification (NCBI taxonomy): domain Eukaryota; phylum Ciliophora; class Karyorelictea; order Loxodida; family Loxodidae; genus Loxodes; species Loxodes magnus. The sequence goes on along the minus strand of CAMPDV010000025.1, from coordinate 483,859 downwards.
ACTATCATTCTAAAGCTTTGATATAATTTGATAGCTAACTAGATAAAGCAAAATGTTAGGTTGGTAAGTGTAAGGATATTGGAAATAATAATGATAGTTATCCCTAGATTGCCAAATTATTTTTAGTTTATAAGAATTCTGTTATTTTCGTTATCATACTAGCAGAAGATAGCATTTAGCACAAAGATTATTATAAGCAGCAATTCATTAAATATGCTGATGGCTGTTTGCCACTTATCTTAAAAAGGCTTAAATTTGCTTAAGTAAATTATTTGGATAATGCAAGTTGTTGCTAATATTGAAATTTGTAATTGAGGTATTGATCTCAAGCACATTACAACTAGAGCGACTATAGATCTTCTTATGAAAAATATGGGATAAAACATAATAGGCCAGATTCCTTTATCAAGTTTAAACTCTTCAAAAAAGGTTGAATAAGAGTTGAAAAGCTTGAATTTATCTTCTTAGGAAGTATTCTTTGTATTTTAAATGATATTGAACTAACGAATTTTAGCAATCATGAACAGTAAAAATGTTAATTAAATGAACTAAATTAAAAAACTTACTAAAGCAAAAGATGCTAAAAATGCATTTATAAAAGAGTAAAAATCATCAACTAAAGGATGACGAAGTTGAAGAGAAGCAGCCATTGTAATTTACATACTTGTAACTAGCATTACTCTTAAAAAAGTTGAATATTTAAATCTCTCTTTCTGTCTTTTCAGGATTGGTAATCTTGCTCCAAAAATAGATGATAAAATGGTAATAATGAAAAAAGCTAAAAATATTATACCATATTATATTATTGATGAGCAAGCAGTCACTAAAAATGTATATTCCATAAACTGAAATAGGTTAAGATAATAATCCTTAAATCTCTAGTTTTCTTTATCTGTTTTTAAGTAGCTTGATAAGGAAAAATCAAAGTTTATTATAGTGTTTAAGTTTTAAATATAAAAACCTTATAAAACATCTGGCTTTTGAATATCTAGCATTCCATTTAGTTTTATTAATTCTTCAAGAGCTGCTAAATGTCAAACGTTAGGAAACCCAGCCCCAGTTTTACTTGAAGTTGAAATTATAACAGATGAAGCTGCAGCTACAGAGTATTATCCTGTTTATTATGCTTCCCCAGTGCTTGTGATAATTTCTATTTCTTATTAACTTAAGCTTAAATCTTCAAGAGAAGTTGGAACATCATTTTTTTAATCCTTTTCCTTTTCCTTTTCCTCTTCTTAATCTTAATCTAAAACTATATAGTTACTTCAGCACTCCATTTGTCTTTCATCTAAATATTAGAAAATTTAATTTCCTTAAACTATCTAAAAGCCTCTAAGTTCCAGTTAGTACTAATAGCTTTCTGAGTTTCCTCCAAATTTAATAACTTCATCTTAACTTAAACTTTGGATTGAAATACTAAACTCTCTTTCATAACATTTAGCTGGGAAATCTAGACTAGAATAGCAATATTTAGTTGCATTTTAACTAAAAGCAAGTACAATAAGATGTCACTAATTTCTATCATACCAAGGAACATTAAAGGCTTATTAAGATGCTCTTTAGGATTAGATCTTAAGAACACTATGAAAGAAATCTATTTCTATTTATAGGAAAACATTTCCTACTTAGTTTGAAATTTCTAATATTCTAGCTTTTTCTTTTAATTCTTTCATTTAAATCCAGAAATAAGCTGTAAAGTCATCACTTTTACTTGAATCAATCTATAAATATTACTCTAAACTATACTATACAAATTATTAACTAGCAAAGGAAATTACGTTAGTAGAATTGTTCTGTTGCAGAGACTAAATAAGAGAAAAAGAGTAATCAAGAGTAGAGCAAGATTACTATTAGGACTTGGTATTAGAGGTGTTAGATTGTGATAGTTTAGTAATATTGGACTGAATACAGTGTAACTAAACAAAAGGTAGTGCTACGTAACCTAAGGAACAAATACATATTCCATATTAAGGATATTAAGGGTTATAAGACTTTTGGGGACATTCTGTAGGTTAGTAAATAAAATGGTAAATTTAAAGTTAAGCAAATGAATATTAAGAACTGGAAGGAAATGTTATTAAGCTTTGATCTGAGTGGTATAATTTACAGGAATGGCTAAATAATGAGCATTATGGCTCTAAATGATAGTTAGGAGTAAAACATAGTTTTAAGAATGGGTGTTAAGATTTGATTTGGTTGATGATTTAAATATTAAGTTCTTGTGGTTACTGTTAAAGTATTAGATTTGGTGAACATTGAGCATTGATACAAATTTGAAAGTTAGTTTGTATGAGTTATAAAGTTAAGTTACAATATTATCCTTAAAGGTTAAAGAAAGTAAGAGTTTGAATATCTTAAGGAAGTTGAATTCAGAATTAAATTAACTGAAAATCATGCAAAAACAAATGATATTGAAATAAGTTGATATCACTTCCTATATACTACTAACCATTGGCACTTAAGTATGTAGTATTTTAAAGTGTAAATGGCTATTAATGTTGACAATAAGTATCTGATATTAAGTATTGAGGATCTATCAAATGAACACATTTGCCATTACAAAACTACCAACATGGAGTTTATGTTGTATAGCATGCCATTTATTATTGATTTAGTTAAAAGTGATCTGACTGTAAAATTCTGATTGCTAGTAACTCACCTTGAAAATAGTATTGATAACTTGAAGTTTTTCCTAAATACAGAAAATCATCTTATTTGATCTAATTAGCTGATATAATGAAATGTCTATTATAGCAATAAGCTGCTCATGTATAACTAGAGTAACATGAAACTGTTTAGTTCTCTGTGAAATAGAAAATGAAGAAATGCCATTGAAAAAGATGATAATAGGGAATTAAGTTGCGTTGTTTAGATGTTCTATTAGTGAAAATCTCGATAACTTGTTAGAATGAATTGATGTTGATTTATAGAAATATAGAGTGAGTACTCCTTATTTCCATAACTCCTTATTGATAAATATTTGTAGGGATTTTCATTCAGAAAGAGAGAGCGAAGTTATTTTGAGTAGAAGTGGTAATTGGATAGGATTTGGTTGTGTTTCCATCAAATGTAAAAGAGTTTTCTTGATTGAGTGAATGATCAATATTTATAAATAGTCAGTCAGTGGTTCATTAACTACACTATTAAAGAGGATAAAGTCCTAATTCTTGGTTTAGTTATTTGATTTAAACTTGTTTACATTAAATTGAATTATTAGTAAGAGGTTCAGATTAATAACCAAGAGAGCACTAACATAAAAATTAATCTTCTTCATCTAAAATTTTATAGATCTATTTATACTAACAAGTTGAGTTAAAATTAAAGTCATATAATTATACACTTCCAACTTAATAAGTTATTCCTTGGTAAGGAAATTGGATAAAGCTGTTTTTGGCTTGCTGTATTGTACACTATGAAGAAGAATTAAAAATAGTGCATATTGATTTTTCCTAATAAGCAATATTGTTATTTTGAATACACCATTTAATTTCGTAAAGTTAACTACTATAAGATTGTTGCAATACAATTCTGTAAACATTGATATTACTGAATGACATAGTGATGATAGTTTGATTAATGGTAGTATGTTAATAAATAATAAGACTAAAATAATTAAGTTTGGTAGATATTTGAATGTAGCAGTTATTTATGGCATCATTGATGATAATTATATCATATCAGTTCTAATTTCTTGAATCTACTTCTACCCATACTTCATATCTTAACTAATCTTAAAGATTGAATTAGAAGTAATTAAATATTTCTTAATCATATCCATAATAAACTAGTTCATCACTTAGATTACTAACTGATAAGAAACTTTAGTTTTTAATTACAAAACATTCATATTCCTCACAAGTATTTCCTAACTAAGGAGATTTACAAAAACCTTCACAAACTTAAAAGCATGGAGTTCAGTGAGTTCAACAATCCATTATTTCTTCTGTTAGTTAATCATAAAACTAATCAATCAACTCAAACTTTTATATCCTTCCTTCATCCCACCTTATCAAAGCTGACCTATTAAGTGCTATTTCATTAATCTATGATCAATAACAAAATGATGGATAACCGAATGATCCTCAGCAATATCTCAATTGAGTCTAATTCAAACTTATAACCAAATGATGTCATTCCATTTAATCACAATAAGGGAAATAATAACTTTCTCCTTATAATTTAATTACTACAGCACTTTAATCTCCTATCATTATCATCTAAAGCTTTATAGTTTATAAACTAAAAATCTCTCCATTATATTATTTCCCATTCAACCAAAAATCAATTGTTAGACTTATCTACTAAGTATCATTACTAAATACTCCATATTCACATTTATTCATTGGATATCTTTCTTCTAAGGATTATATAGAAGGAAGTTCTCCTAATTCGCAAGAGATGCTATCATTATTTCAATTGAAGTAATATCCTATAGAACATAAACACATCTTAGATACATTTTAGAATCTAAACTCTGGATCATACCATTTTTAATCTGACAAATCACATTAAATGCTAAAAGTACCTTTCATCTTAATGAAAACTGAATAAGAAACATTTTCTTAAGGAAATTATAAATAAGATTAGGAATTTTATTCTAAATTACATCATTAAGATTACTCTATTGAACCTCATGACCATTCACTATACAAGCTTTAATACATTTTAACTCTTATTATATATTGTTCAGTCACTTCATCATAGATCTATTCTAATAATAATCAACCACCCTTTTCTTACCATCTAGTCTTAATATCAACACTTTTATTATTTATTTATACTTCAATACCATCATTATAAAACAATATCTACATGTGACAATTTTTATTCACTTATTCGAAAAATAAGCTATCTCCTTAATATCTAACAAAGAATAAATAAGTAAAATCTTACTCCTAAAATAAATCATAAAAGAATACTCCCACATCATCTCCTTCAAATCTTTTCTTTTACTCCTAACTCCCCATTCCAGAGTTTACTATATAATTCATCTTCTAGCATGTTTCATTATTATACTAAGGATCACTACTCTTACAAACTCCACTACACTCCAACCAACATGGAGTAAGTAAACTTCAACAATCTGCTACTTTCTCTCCATTCTCAAAAAACTACTCATCATAACCACTCAACTTTAAACCCATTAGTCAACCATCAAATCCTTCCATTCAACTTTCATTACTTCCTCCTATATAAAGCTTGTCATCATTAGTAATATTTAGCCATTACTTGAACCATCTAAACTCAACACACTTAGAAGGAAAAGCATAGGAAGCATAGCAATAAGTAGTTTTTAGCTTTTAGAATTAAATTATAATATTATGTCATTCGTTACTTTTACAGTAACTTCCTCTTGCTTTTAAATTATCTCCTGAGTTTATTTATATTTATGAACTATTTCCTACCAAATACATCACCAAAAAAGCCCTTTCAGATTAAATAGAAAGAATAAACATATCTTCACTATCAAAATCCTCTATTTTCATTCAGAAGCTTAGTATAAACCCTTCCTATGGAGACTTTAAGTCTTATAGTAGACTTGATAGGTTACTTTACACTAACTACTAACTATCATTTTTATAAAATCGAACTCCTTCATGTCTTGAAATTAAGTCTATATAAACTTCATCTTTTGGAAAAGAGCAACTCTATACAGGATATCTATCTTCAAAACTAGGCTTAAATTCTTAGCATTTATATACTCCTTTACTAACTTACACTCTCTAATAGCAATTTCACATTCGCAATAGCTAGGATAGTATGGATAATTTATATTTCATTCTCCTTTTCCTTGACATCAAGACTACGTTCCATCGATATTATAATCCCTTATTTCTAAATTTCTAATTTTACTGTTTTGAGTAAAGTTAATGTATGAATTGGCGTCATGAATAAGTCTGCATGCTTCTTAATCTGAAATAGACTTAGTAACGCATTAACTTTAGTTAGATTAAATAGTACAGTAATATTATTCATATTGATTTTCTTAGAGTTTATATAATCCAATAGTGAATCTAATAATGAAATACTATTGCTAACTATAGTCTTAAAGTTATAATTTTAATATTCCATTATTATTAATAAGCATTTTAATACTTTTAGATTGATAAAAAACTGAGCAATTTTACGAAATCCCTTGTAGAAAGAATATTTAATTAGAGTTATTAGAAAAGCTCAGATTGAAAGTAACTTCTATATGTTAGTTATCCCTATCGAAATAATTACCCTCAAAAATTTAGTTATACCCATATATTTAGTACTAGTTTTATTAATCTATGCTATATCAGCTTGTTTCACTTGTAAACAGTTTGTGAGAAGTTTATTATTAGCAACTTGTTGATGGAATTGGATCTTCAAATGTGCATATTCCATTACAGAGTTATCAGCAAGGAGTTTTTAGTGTAAGATAATCCATAAACTCAGCACTAATATTCCGAAGATTTGGATAAAGCTTGAATCATAGAATTTCTCCATAGTAATAATCAAATTAAAATGACTATTAGCTGTTATACTCTGGTATAGATTTGAATCAATAATCCCAGTCACTTAAAACTATTCTTATATTAGGAAGATATTTTATAATATCATCTCCAAAATTATTTTTATATTAGCAAAGGGATTTAATTCAAAAGGTAGAATAGCATCATTTAGTTGTAAATACTACATTTTCTTCTGTTGAAACTTAAATTAAAAAATGATGTCATGATGCACTATAAAGCATTGGAATATTAGAAGAGTTGGATTTATATCAAATAATTGTCATAGAATTTTAGTTTTAATGGATTTAAAGTCTAAGAAAGTTTTATCAATATTATCATTGGCTATATTACAAGCTAAAAAGATTAATATAGTCATTTTATTTATATTAAGGCTTAATTCAAAGCTCAAATCCTCAACTACTAGAAAACACATTCTTTTAGATTTGTAAACTTACTATTTGCTGTTCGCTTTTTGAAAATGTCTAAGAATTTTAAATGTCTTAATATAAGAAAATAGAACTAGGAATAGTAAAATCCTAGACAGGAAGCAAATTTATAGTATCTAGCTTATCTTATACACAAAGATTTTATCCATTTATAAAATAACTAGAGTAACCTAAATTACAAATGCATTTGCCTGGATCTGGTCAGTTTGGATTGTAAAATTAATGCTTCGCGCATTCAATGCAAGTATCCTAACTTTAATTATAGCAAGTTTTACAATCTTAATGACAACGTGGGCAATTTTCTCCTTATGAAAAATCTCAGCAAAGATTGCAAAAAATGCTTTTTTTAAAAAAATGATTTGGGCACTAACTTAAGCAAATATCATTTCAATTACCGAATTTACTTTTACATATTATGCTATTATCATAAGAAGGTGACAGACACATTTCACTATTATAATAACATGGAACGCATATAAAATTTTGATTCTTATCATATCACTCTCCATATCCCCTGCTGCATAACTTAGTACAATTTGGCTAATCTTGACTACGATGTCTTCCACATATAAGTAATTATGTAGAAAAACATCCTAGTTCTGTCATTGTTGTGCATTTATTTTTATCTTGACATGCTTCAGAGCAAGGATCTGTTTTTGTAAAGTGATTAATTTAATATCATTAAATAAAATCATTAAATTACAGTTTTCCAAAAGATCTTGAAAATATTTTGAAATCATAAACAGTTACTCCTTACTAAATACTGCTAAAAGTTAATAAATAAGGAGAACTACTATTAAAAAGTAAAGTACTTTATTATGGACAATGCTGACTATTTTCTTAAAATAAGCTTTGAGTTATTTAACTTTATTAATTTGAATCTAACTTGAATATTTAAGCATTATAAAAGGTATCTTAGTTAGAAAAGTCTATATTATAAACTAAAAGTATCAAATATATGTTATTCAGCTAAATATCTAAGTTTATTCCTTGCTCACATAAACCTTAAATTTAAATTTTGCTATATTAATCTATAAAAATTTTATAATACAATGAAGCTGATGAATTTAATTAAACTACATTCGCATTTATTATGGAACTTTTAAAAACTATGATTGATGTAAATGTGTCTAATTCTTTTTGAACTTAGTTAGTTCTAATATATTCATATGCTGAATTATCTAAGGAATAATCTGGATCTGTTAGTTGAAAATATTCTATTTAATCAAATCAGCAATCATTCTCTCCTGGACCAATACATTCGTAGTTGCATGCTGGGTGACATTTCTGGTGAAAATTTATTAAATAGTCTTACACTTCAACTTAATCATCAAATCCTTTAAAAGGAAAATATCTTAAATTATAGTAGACTGCTTTAAAACACTAACTATCTATTCCAGTTCAACTTATTACATCAATTCGCAAATTATTTTTACTAATTACCCAATTTAAGTTTGCTGCCTAAGTATATTAAGATATGTTACCGTTTCAAGGTTTAAAATAAGCAAACGCTTTATTTAAAGTCTTGTTATATGAGAGGCCAAGATGAAATACTCCATAGATTTATTAAAATTAATTTGTTCATATTCATTCATTACTTTTTAAATTGCTACTATCTTCATAAATTTATATACTGTTAGATGAATCAGCAAACTATAAATATCCGATTTTTTTCTAGGGACTCTTAAAATCAATACTGATTGTAACAAATATACTTCATGAAGTTATATCTGAGGAAGGTCAATTAAAATTTCCGAATAAACTATTAGATCCATATACAGAGTAACTAGTTGTTCATGAAGCATTATATTAGTCAAATATTTAAAAATACAGATAATTGTAATCTTTCCTTAAGCACTTTGAATTTCCTTGATAATTTAAAATTGTTTTCTCGCATTCTGTTAGTATATAATTATTCATAATTTCTTACAAGTTATTAAGAGAATATCCTATATGACCATAAATTCTAATTTAAGAAATATTCATCTCAATCTAATTTAGAGAGGTTAACTTGGTAGGTGTCCCACCTACATACATCTTAGATGAAATATAAAGTAATGGTCAATAATTTTCTTTAGCATTTTCTATAAAAGAACAAGAGATATCCAGAGACTCATTTTTTAAACACATTATAGACTAAAACCCACTTTATAGCTCTCTCATACTAAAGCCAACTAAGAAAACACTTTGGATTTAATTGTATATAGTCTAAGTATTCTAAGTCCCTTCTTAAGTAGTTATTTAACTTGATAGCCTATAAAATTTGCCATTCAATTTATTTACTGAAAAAATTAAAAATCAATTGCTGAATAATGTTTATGAATATTTTAATCCTAAAATAAAAGATTCTTCCTGCATATTAAAGTTCAATAAGTCAAATTAAAATAGTAAGGTTCAAGGTCTTCTAGAAACTTCTATAGAATTTTAATATTCTTTATAACCTTTATCTAGTGTGTTTGATCTGTCTAAATATATAGAGTTATAATTTCATCAATAGAATTATGAAGAATTCTAGCAACCTTGCAAAATAGGAATATTTAAATCGCATATGTAGTCGCAATTTTATAAACAGGAAGCAGCTCACTGGTCTATCAAATCGGTTTAGTATATAATAAAGTCGGTTGGGTTATGAAAAGATGTTAGAATTTCGATTTGGTAAAATTAAACTGTCATGATATTCCTAGTGTATTATGGAATCTAAATTTATTTTACTTTCTGCAAAAACTAGCTATCAATATTCCAAATTTCGCACAAATTATTAGATTAAACAAAACTTTGGCATAATTAAAGAAATATCTGATTATCTAAGTTTTACTTTCAATAAGATATTGCAACGAATATTCATTGGGAGTTTTATCAATTTAGCTTAGAAGAGCACTAATTCAACAAATTTACTTGAATATTTATTCGAATACTTCATAATTCTTTTTAAGAATTTATTAAATTCAGTTTTATAAAACCCTCGGATGTAGCAAACTAAAGTATTTCTCTACTATCGAAGTTAAAGTTTTCGATAATGATGTTAAGATAGAAAGAGACAGAAAATCCACGATTTTATCCTTAAAAATCAAAGTCGTGATTAAAAAAATCTAAACTTTGAAAATAAGGAGGATTCAGGGAGTCTACTAAATCAGTAGTAGAACTAAGCAAATAAGCTTCTATTTATTTCGCGAGAAGGAATATAAGAAATAGCCTTATAATTCGGATTGGTTCCAGCATTTTATTTTTTATTTAATAATTCTACTTGTTAAATTTAAGCTAAATCAAATACTTTATACTATTTAATTGTTAGTTATTTCTTTAGCTTCAAATAAAATAGAAAGAGTAAAAGTTCGTGCATTATAATTTAGATGTACACTTATTTAAAAATAAACTGAGTCTTTTGTGTTATGATCTGTTAAAAACGTTAATGTACCTTCCTTTTTTAAGTTTATATTAGTTTCTACTTTTATTAGAATAAATCTTAAATTAAATCTTTATCTTTACTTTAGCATCCAAAGTGCTTACCTTGTTTGTTCACATTAAACTAGTGTATAATAAAAATTAAATTTATTCCTTTTTAAGCTACTTTAATAAAGATTGCTCTAGTTTGACATATCTAAACTTTATACTTTTTTATCTAATATCCACGCTTCTTCAATTTTTTCATTTCTCCACAAAATTTACCTAAAGAACCTTAAATGCTTGCTAGATTTCCTTTATAAGATAGGTAGATTTGCTTGATATTTTATATATGAATTTTATTTCTTTATCTTATTAGATACCTTATAGTTTTCTTAGTAATACTTTCGAAATAATTATAAATATAGTAAATTATTAGATCATCTATAATCTTAAGTAAACTTAAGCATACTATGCCACTTAAATAAGGAAGCATTTAAAAATATTTGAAATTATAAAATAATTATCTAATTTGCTTATATTTAATATAGCTGCTACAAATTTATAATGTAGATTTATTTTAAACTATCTATCCTTTAATTTATTACAGTCATATATTAAACTTAATGACTACTTTTAGATAGATTTTATGATAGACAGTACTGTAATTATTAAATATATCTGAGGTATTTTCTATAAACTTAAATATAGTAGTATTATAATTTCAGTGGTTTAGTTATAGTTCTAGATAAATGTATTTGGATATAATTCTCTATATTAGTTTTTATTTATTTTTAAATAGCTTAGCTAATTAATATAATTAAGCTTTTTGATTAAGAATTTTAACTAACTTCAGCTAAATCTATCGAAAAATCCTTTTGCAAAATTAGAGATATAGAAATTGAAGAATCGTTACTGTTTTCTAGAAAATTATAGCTGATACAGAGATATATTAGAAGTTTACCTAAAATTGGAGAAAATATTTGTATGGCGAATTATTATAAAAATTATAAATAGAACAATTTTGAAAGAAAAGGCTAACAAAGAAATATCATTTATGATTGATATAAAATGTATGATTAAGAGATCTTTATATTGGTGACTGTATAAGAGAAAAATTGCGAAAAGGAATCTTTGATTAATATTTTAAAGAAATTCTTCTTACTACAAAAGATTAAAATGTAATTGGATAGGTTTCTTGACAAATAAGGATAAAATTAAAAAATAATTAGAAGTTATAGAAACTATGGTTATAATCATTTGGAAAGAGTTAATAAGATATCTCTTACTTCATCTCCTAGATCATCTAAATAGGATGCCTAATAATTTTTTAGATCTATATTTTGATTTGGCTAATAGATAGTAAGTTTTCATATTTTTAAGAGCTTGATAATATATTTCATACTCTATTATTCTGGAAATCTCCTAATCAAAACTCAAAAGTCAGAAATCAGAAGCTTTTCTAATGAGTTGAATAATATAAGAAATTAGAATAATTGAAAATAAGATAGCAATCATGATACCCAAGATTTAAATATCTGACTCACTTATATTTCTTATATTACTTATATTACTTATATAGCATTAGATTAGCTTTCTTTATCGATTTAAAAAATTTTTATTTTATTCTCTATGAAACATTCTAGAGTATAGCTTCGACAAGGACTAAATATATAAAGAAATAAAGCTTAAAAATAACTTAAGGTAGAATTTTTTGATTATTATTACTTATCTCCAAATTTAAGATTCCAATTACAATTTTTTGCATCCACTTTTATTAAAAACGGAGTTGCTTTTAATGAAGAATTTTATAGATGTACATCTCTTTCAAAATATAATATCCAGAGGTATAACTAAATAAAATATCTGAGATTCTGTAAGTATAAATAGATTAAATTAAAAGAAATGCTATAAAGCTGATTATTTTAAGATTGATTAAAAGATTGCTACAGAAGAGCTGGTATCTTTAAATGTGCTTTTAATTAAATTAAAGACTTTTTTTATTTAATTGGTTTTGAATATTTAAATAGTTATTCTAACGAGTTTTAAAAATAATAGGCTAATTAAGTACTGATATTAATAAAATATATAATAAATATGATAACTTAAGCAATTAAAATACTTTTATTTTAAGCTTTCTTTAACTTCTAAGGATAAAAAGTAGAAGAGGATTATTTTAAGTTAGACTTTATAAATAAGTAAAAGTCCTTAATGTCATAATTTTCACAATATTTCAGGCATCTGAGTTGTTACTTAAGAAACTTAAATGGCATTTTAATGCTGCTATTCTTAATTTTATGATATGCTCTAGTTTACTTGAGTATTTTAGTTAGCTAGTAATAATTATTACTGAATCTGTGTAACCAAAGTAAAAGAACTGTTCATATCGGTCTCTTGCAAAAATTAGCGTTAATTTATTTCGGTCCTTTTATTTTTATTGTTTTGTGAATGAGAAAGTTCTTCATTTAAATAGCTAGTTAAAAGATTCTAATTTTTTTAGCTCTCTTATTCTTAATTTGAACTCTTCTAACTATTTATATTTTCAGTATCTTCTTGGGGTTGTATTGAACATTCTGTTTTCTCAAGACCACTCCAAACCAATTTTGAAATATGTTCTTCTTTCTTTTCTTCGTTATATTACCTTACTTTTATTTCTCCAATTCATGTGACTGGACGATGTTCTGAAAATTTATTTTCTATACTAGAATAATAAATAGGAGTAATATCATTTTAGTCTTTAGCTCTAAATAATATGCGGTCTGTTCAAGCAGGGATCTTTTATTTTTTAGAAGAGTCATAGTTGTTAGAATTCTTATCAAATTTGTAAGTAGGATTAAATTATAAAGGCAACTCACTAAATAAACTTAGTATTTGATGCTAATTTTTCATTAGCGTTGCTAATTAATCCTTTTAAAATAATTAACTGTAATCTTTTTATTCTATAAGTTGCCTGCATTCTTAATTATTTAGATCTATTCTAAAATTTAAATCTCCAAGTACTAGTTAAATATCATGATTTTCTATTTGGTATTATTTTCTAACATTTTAGGCCTCTTTTTGGAAAGCTTGCTTTCAGTAATCATTGAATTGCTAGATTCTAGTTTTTTAATTTTTTAGACCTGTTTCAAGATGGGTATTAACTATGGCAAAAGAAGTTCCAAACATTTAGAATCTAATCATAACGCATCCTTTATGAGTTCTGCTTCCATTTAAGTTAGATTTTATCCCTTCACTCTTTATCTTTTAAATTTAATCTTTGAATTGATCCTTTAAATATATAATAAGCAAAAGTCCATTTAATTATTCATAGTATGCTCTATAATAACTTTAATTCTAACTTGTACTCAAGTTTTTTTCTATTAAACTAAGTCATAAATTCACTCTTTATTCACTCTAAGTTATTACTTAATTCTTAATAGTTAAGGCTATTACTTCTTATAATCCTATGATGATCATATCAGAAGAGGCTTAGTTATTAGGAGTTACTAAAACATCAGTTAAGTCAAGAGATAGATTAGGTTCTTTGCCTGAGCAATTTCAAGTAATAATTTAGCATTTAATTAGATGATAAGTAGTATAGTCAGCTTCATTTTATTTAATTAGCTAAAGCAAGTAGTTCTATGGAATATCTTCTTAAATTACTTAATTTTTCCCTAGAGAAATATCAATAAACTCTTATCTTTAAGAATCTTCAAAGTTACTTTAATAAAATCTCTAAGTAGACTTTCATCCTGCGTCTATTTTAGTTCATAAGTTAGATTTACCAGATTTCGTAAGTGAAGAAGTAGTGCTTCCTGCTCCTGTGTATTACTTAGATAAGTTTTCTCCATTATCAGCTCATATTGTATTAAATTAGTTAATTCAATTTTGACTTGGAACTAAGTTATAGTTGCTAAATATAATATTGCTAATAAATAGAGCTATTTTGCTTTACACCACATTAGTTCTATCAAGAGAGTCTAAGCAGTTTGTTCTTACTACTCCATTCTATATTTATGGAACATTTGCACACTAGCCATCTTAATCCACTCCTTCGGAATAATAAGAGTAATGCCTTAAAATTGGCTCGATTTAAGCTATGAAAATACTATCAATCTTATCGAATTTACTACCTTTACAAATTTCATGAATATCAAAGAAAGTATAGTTGCTGTAAGAAGTTAGCTTCTAATCGTTTTTTTAGAAATGATATTCTAGATGGCTAATAAGCAGGTTTTCTGATTTCTTTGCTTTATTAAGCAAATTTACAAAAAGTACATGTTGATATATTTTCGCCAAATCAAAAATGTGCTTTAAAAAATAGCTTTCAGTCATTTCTTTGCTACGAGTCAAATTTGGTATTGAATTAGCACTTGACTATTCTCAGAAAATAGGTACTGAACCTCTTATTTAATTAAAGCTTACTAACTTATTCTAAAACGTAAAGATCATTTCAGTCTCCACAAAATTCGCAACATTTCCATTTTCATCTATTCCTCTGCAGTTAAATCTCGTTCCTGCTCTCAATCAACTTCTCCTTGAGATTAAAATGAAAGTTATTTACTATTCTTAAGAGTTTTCCTAGTGAATTTAAGAAATCTAAACACATCCTTATATAATAGGAGTAAAAAAGCTATGATGAGCGTTAGAGCAAGTATCGAAGATACGAGAATACAAATTAAAATTCCAATAGAACCTTATATCATTTATCTATTCCTTCTGCTAGTTTTAATTCATTTGCTATTAATAATACTAACGAGAACTTGTTAGATCATACGTATATGAAAAGTAGAACCCTTGCTTAAGCATCTAAATAGAAATCTTACTTTTCTTATTCCTTCGTAATATTTTTGTATTTCTAAGTGCTAAATGTTGATCTTTGGGTCAAAAGGAATAAACTCAACATCTTAAATGGAATAAATTCAATGCTAGAGTATTTAACCAACAGGACAGCATTCAGTAATAATTGCTAGAAAGGGATTTTAACTAATTCATATAATTCCAAGAAATCCTTGAATCTCTCTTTGAGCATTTGATTAAGATGGAGTATCTATTTAGGGTATTTTGTCTTAGCTTAATTCAAAGCATGTGATCTAATCTCTAGTAATAAGTAGTTTCTTCTTATAGACACTATTGGATATCTAAATTAAATATTACAATAAAAGAATGATCTGTTATTTTCAATTGAAAATTAATCCCCTCCACCATTTTATTCAGTTATAAAGAGATTACCCAAATAATATTTATATTTACTTTATTCTAGAGATAGAACTAGCATTTATACCATAGAAGTACTTAGATTGTTCAGATTATTAAGATAGATACTTTATAATAGATGTATTTAAAAAGACTAAAGTGTAATTCGTTAGCAAAGCTTTAAATAAAAATCTTAATTTTGTTAAATAAGAAAGGCCTTTTATATTAAAAGGAAACTTGGTTAGTATTTTTAGTAGCATTGAAAGGAAATATTTATCTACTTTGGTTATATTTTTGGGGTGATTAAGAGTTTTATGACTAAGAAATGATTTATCTCATGTAAACAAATAAGGAAATATGCTAAGAGTTTAAAAATATGTAGCTACTAGTTTGAGATTTATCGAAGGAGCATATTTGATAATAGCAAATAGATTAGTAAATATATAAAAATTAATATTTTATAACTATAATATAAATCTTATGGTCAGAAACTCTCTAATACCTTTAAAGTTTCTTCATCTACTACTTCTCTACACTTTGGATCTTTAAGCTCTTTTATCACTCTACTAAATTTGAGTTGCTCTAGTTACATTAAAGTTGAAGAGTATTTAATTAACAAACTATGGATTTTCTTAGCTTCATCTTTATCGTTATTTAAAGGGAGCATGTCAAGCCAACTGCCAACATAATTCCATTACTACTAAAATATAATTAATCTTCCTATAGTAGCTATAACACAATCAGTGCACTCTGCTCTTTTCTTGCTTCATTTATCAGGAAGGTTGTATAGGTTGACAAGGTAAGAAAACAAAACCATAATTAAGTTTTAGTTGAATATTGAATCATTTTTGCCAAGAGTTTCTGCAATAATTCCGATCCTAGCAAGCAATTCATAAGAATGTTTATATCGAAGTCAATATTAGTCAGCATCTGTATAAATTTCTCAAGTAAAGGACATTGATTATTTTCATTTAATAGTATATCTTATGAATTCTCCAAATAATCTACAAATAAGCAGGTACTAGTTACTAGTTCTCTCTGGGAGGACTATTTGCTCTCCAAGCTTTCAGCAAAGTAATTTTTGAAGTGCTATCTAAAAGAAACGACGAAATTCTTTTTAAAGGTGCATAAGAAGTGAACAATAATTCTCATTACATAATTCAAAATTTTATCTTCAATTTCCATTTCTAGCTTCATCTATTCATCAACACCTTCTGATATTCCTCCCTCTTTTTAAATTTTTGTTAATTCCTTCATATTTTCATTCTTCCTTAGCAAGCAATTCTTTAAAACTTCCTCTAATTAGGAGCACAAGCTTTCTATCGGAATTTAGTAAAACTAAGCATTCTAAGGCATTAAGTCTAGGAACTTGTATAAATATTTGCAGGTGATTTCCATATGTGCTTATGAACTGCTGTATTTAGTTAAAATGCTTTGGTATTTAGGTAAAATGGCATTTAGAAGCGTTTATTTGTCACTTTCGCTTTATTGCTTCTTAGTAATTTCATTAATACACTTTAGAGTTCTTGAAGTAACTTCCTAAATTTATAAAAATTACTGTTGATCTTTGCTCAATATTCTATATTAAGACGTTCAAAATATTTTAGGTCTATTGACTAAATAATAGTGAAGCATTATTTAAGTTCCTTCATAACAAGGAAAGAGTATCAAGAGCATTCAATTTATTCTAAATGTCAAAAATATTAAATGAGAATGTGAAAGGATCCTTATCAACTATTTACCCAACATGAGTTTGCTACTACAATTATTCTGAATTAGCATCTAATAGCTTTATTTCTATGTTCTTACTTATTTTAACTATTAAGTCTTACAAGAGAGGAGGAAGAAATTACTGAAAATCGTCCTAAATTATTTAGCTAAGATCTGCCATCTTCAAGAAGCATAAAACATAAGCATCGTCTTATTAAGGAATAGTTTATGTAAGATTTCATAGAATAAATGCTAATTAAATAGCCTCTTGCTTGCATTCTTCTCCTATATTTGTTAGTATGCTTGACATACATGTTATACATTAGCTTCGAAGTTCTATTTTCTTAGTATCTTTTTCTGCAATATTAGTCAAAACGATTTCCTTCATTCCTGGAACAAAATAAGAATAATATGGAATAAATTACTTTTCGAGTAGATTTGAAAGAATTTCAATTGCTGAAAAGACAGTTTATTATAGTTTTGTTGAGCCTTAGCTTATTGAAATGTTGAGTAGGTTACATAGAGTATTAGGAAGTATCTAAGAAATGTATTATTCTATTGGAGCTAAGTCATTTTCGTCTTCCAAATCTTCTGATAAAAGTTGTCTGCAAAATTCTATTAAACACTAAAGTGCTACAATGTTAAGCTTGATACCAATAGCTTAGTCAAGATTTTAAATAATATATTGCATTATTTAGTCTGAAAACGTTAAATACTCTTCTTCAAATTCCTGAATCATTCTTCCAAGAGTATATAAAGCGAAGAATTTAACTCTAGGGTTTTTATCCATAATCCCTTAAAATACTTATTATATAAGCACAGGAAAATCTTCTCTTAATACTTCTCCCATATCCGTAATAAGTACACTTAACGCAGCATATGCAGTGTGTCTAATAATCCACTAATTATCTTAATTCTGCTTTAAGTTTTCTAATATTACCTGCTTAATAAAAGCTTGGACATTGATGGATCCTAAGGATTTAGAAAGCTAGGAAAACAATCTTCTGCCTATATTAAAGCATTCTTTTTTCTCAAGATCAATTTCATCACTTTCTAGATCATTAAACCAAGCTTATAAGTCACTCGCATATTCTATTTATTAGCAGAGATTAAGGCCTAGCATGAAAATATTCATTAGAAGCTATTGATTCTATTTAATACAATCTGGGAGTTTAAAGCATACTATCTAAATTATTTCTACTGCGATACACTTTAATTCTGGATCGAATGGCTCATTAATCAAATAAAGTAAAAGCTAGCAAAATTCATTTAGCATAGGCTTCCAAAATTAAGTATGATTTTCAGTCATATAAACTAGAGACTCTAATGTTGTTTGTAAGTTTATTTAAACTTAGGGGATTTATGATTGCAGCTATACTATTTAGTTAAGAGTTTAAATCATGCTTGGAACTAGGGACTGAAATTTTAGCAGTAAATCCTCTTCATCTTAAAGCATTTATATCATAGATGCAGTGGTACTGACTGCGGCAGCTTTAGTATTAATGTCTTAATCATTCTACATTACAGTGAGAAGTTATTGGACAAAAGTGTCAACATGTTTTACCATTATTTCAAACAGCGATTATAATTCAGCCGCATTAGAAATTAAGAACAAACCAAATTATCTAACTAAGCTAGATTACTAAAAGTTGATTCACTAAATTCCTTGACTAAGCATATCCATTCCTCAATCGTGCACATTAGCAGCTGTCACTATCAGATTTGCCAGTCTTTTGAGGAAAATTAGAGAAAATTATCTTTAAATAGGAAGAGCAAGCAGCTATGCTTTAATCTATTGTTGAGTCTATTAGTCTATCTATTTATTTATTACAGGAGATGAAATGATTTTAGTTTGCAGAAGCACCACAGCCATTGAACATATTTCCTCATTTTAATTAATTTAGATAGTTTGAAGCATTTGAAGTATCATAGCATTTACATTTTGCTATAATAGTTAAAAGAATGTATCCTCAGCTTGCTATCGTTCCTGCTTATTTTCTGAAAGAATTCCCGCTAATGTTGTATCTAAAGAAATCATTTTATATGATTCCATTATTTTTCCTTTTAAATTTAATTTAAGAACCAAATTTGAATTTCTAAGTTTTAAATTATGAAATTTTTTAAATTAAAAATCAATGCTTCGCTCCATTGCAATACCGCCTTTATTTTCAAAGCTTTTATATTAGTTAAAATCACTATCATTCTGCTAATTATCAAAACTTTGATTTGATAATTTTAAAGTTGCCTTTATTTATAAATATATTAGGAATAGAAAACAACTAAGCAATTATTAAGTATTTAGATTACTATTTTGCTCTTTTAAAGAAATTTATTCATTAATATACAAATTTTCTTTAATCGAATATTTGTTCTTCTAGTTCATTGAAATTCATCTATAGCCTTATGTAATAAATTCTAGTTTACTTAGTTTCTTTTAAAGTTTATCTGACCTATATTAATGTTGTGCTATTAAACCAGTTAGCTGTAGTACTTAAGAAGGAATTAATTCAATTAGATAATACACAAAGTTTTAGTATTTTTAAATTTTAGGGGATATGAAGCTAAGTTATTATAATAAAGAGAGCCATAATAAATAAAATGAGACTATTAATAAATTAAGATATAGCTATTTTATTATTTACAGTTATTTATCTATACATAGTCATGCTTTGATTTATTGCTTAATATTATTAGAGTTATATAACTATTTTATTTAAAGTACCTATTAAATTTAAGGCTAATGCTTTTCTAAATTTATTCTTCCTGTTTATTTTCAAATTTTTTGCTTCTACTATCCAAATTGAAAATTCTTCAATAGTGTGCCTAGATCCTTGCTATTATAGTAATTAGTTTTAAGTATTAGTTAAAGAACTAATACTTAATATTATAATCTAACTATATTTAAGTAAGAATTAATAGATTAAGCATATTATAAAGGGTATAAGATAAGGGATATAAACTAATCCATAAATAGTAAAGATAAATAAGATTTATATTAAATCAAATGATATTCAATTAAAGCCTTATTAATTACTTAGCATTTATATCTTATAAGTCTTTAAATTTAAATAAGCTTATCTATTTACTTAGAGACTCTTCAGTTAGACTTCCAAAGCGCTTTGAAATAATAGAATTATTAATAATTAACTAATTTTTTCAATAAGCTAGAAGATATTAATTTCTTCTTGTTAAATGCAAAAACCTTACTAAATTAGTTTCTCCTTAAATATAGCTATCAATATCTCTTTTAAATTTAATATATTTGGTATTTGCTTTAATGGTTACTTTGCTATTTAATTATAATATTTAACTTATTAATACTTGCTTAACTATTTCCTTTTATAACTAAATAGCTGTCTATCTGTTTTATTAAATGTACACTTTGATTATATTTAATTAGTAAGAGTATAAATTATGAAAGGTTCTAGTAAATTAGATTAAAGGTAAAGCATTTAATGAGTTAAATAGGTAGATAATTATAATTAATAGAGTTAGATTTAACTACTAAATTACATTCAATATATTAGTCTAATTAGTCATTCTATCTACTTTATGTATATCTAATTTCCCTTACTGAAACTAAATTCCTTTATAAAGCTTAACTATTATCATGTACCTTAATAATATTATTTAGATAAGGATATTTGAGCTGTGATAGAGAAGATAATTATAAAATTATTAATTTCAAAAGATATTACTATGGGAATAACTCTATAAGGTAGTTAATAGTTCTTAAATGTTTGCTGATTAACAGTAGCTATCAGTATTAGCTATAAATGAAGTATGCAGTATATGAGATTTATTGATAAATAAGTGGAAAATCAAATAATCTTAAGATGCTTATCTTATGAATGGAGTTTAAACAGTTAAAGCTATTAAATCAATAATTGAGTTAGAGCTGAAATAATTGAAGTCGGAATGCTTGTAAATTATATATTAACAAATATTAATATAATGTTTCATTTATCTTCAAAGAAGATTTCGTGTATCAGGAATAAACAGCTTCAAAAGCTTTTACAATTCCATCTGCTCCACCTGAACATAGAATGTCTTAGTAAGAATTGATACATATGTTTCCTTCAGAAAATTTTTTTCTATGTACTGGGCTAATTTCCTAAACACATTAAAATTTTCTTATATCCCAACATCTAATACTTCCATCATGACTACCCGATATCAAATAGATTTCAGAGCAAACACATAAGCAAGAAACAGAGTCCGTATGTACTAAAGTTTCTCTTATTAGTTTGCATGAATTTAAATCAAAAAGTCTTATCATTTTGTCTTCATGAGCTCCTATAGCCATTTTTAAGCCAGAATGAGTAATAATTTTATTAGCCTGCTATTGTTATTTAGATCCTTAACCATACTATATGATTGTACTTGCTTTCTGAAATAAAAGATTACCTTTTCAATGTCATAAATACTTATGATATTTTTGTTATATCCTGCAACATATTAATTAGCACTACTCACATCAATCCAGCTTGCACATGTAGGAATTACTGACTTTTATTTATAGCAGAATTAATTCTCATCTATGCATTGATGTTACTAGTTCCAAATTTTAATAAACTCATCAGCTCCAACTGAGATTAAAAGCTAATCCTATGGATTGAAATTTAAATCTCAAATTGCGTCTTCATGAGCTTGTAAACTTACTTTCAGCATGTCTCTTTAAGAGATAGGAGAGTAAATTTCTATTTACTATGGTAGTTGCCAAGTGTTTATTAATCCATCAGCACTTGAACTAAACATTTAGTCTTAATAACCAGTGATGCATAAAATGCAGCTAGAATGACCTCTTAATATACTTTGAGCTTCTTAATTATCAGAGATTGAATTCTTATTAAATAACTTAATGGATAAATCTTCTGAACCAGTACATATTCATTTATCATTGACATATAATCCACGCACACTGTCCATATGTGCTCTTATGTTAGCAAGTGGCGTTCACATAAACTATTGTGATCTATCGCTTGCTGATTGCTGAATTCCCTAAGAAGCTGCAAATTCCATCTGAGCATTATTTGATTACTTGATAGATTGCTTCTATTGCATAGGATTTTAATGTCTGTGTCTAATTATTTATGCTTGCTGGGGTTGGGGAGGATTTGGAAAAGACTCTATTCTTTTGTGAGTTCCCTGAAATTAAGATTTATCAATCTGTTGCTAAGTTTGAAAGCCTGAAGTAGGAGATTAAGGAGATGGAGAGTCTAACTATAATTGCATATCTTCAAAATTCTTATTATTAATTGTTAGTCTTCTTGCCATTTTTCTAAAAGGCTATAGTAACGAATTTTCCTTGCCATGTATAATATTACTAGCAACGTCTGATGTCATTCGATGATGACCTTTTTAAAGATTTCTATTTTTAGCTCTTTCTTACATCAACTCATATTCTAGCATTTGGATGCTATCTATCAAATCTTAATTCTTATTTTCAGCAATTCCCAACTTACCTTCTAGAAGCTTTATTTTTTGATACATTTACTCTCTTTCTTTCTCTCATTCTCTTTTCTCTTTATCCAAATGGGATGTTTAATTATTTAGAAACTGCATGACACCAGACCAGCTATAATCTTGAGCTTGATGTGTAATACTCTGTTTCATTGAATTTTCTAAATATGAATTTTAACAATTAAATTATAAATGGTATTTTCTTCTTTAATCATTACTTCCTTTTAAATAACTCTAAGCTAAATGCCTTTATTTGTCTAATTTAATACTTACTGCTCAATTATTTTTACTAATTGTCTCAATATTACTTTTCATCCTTTTATCTTCTATTAGGAATTTTAGCTTCTAATTCAAGCTATTCAAATACCTGCCAGTTCAATGAAGTTTTCATAAAACTATCTATTAAGTTCTAAGAAAAAAGAAGTTAATAATTTTTGTCTTTGATTAGCTGTATGTTAAATCAATTAACCAAAGACTATACTATTAGAAACTTACAGCACTAGATAAATAATAGTAATATAATATAAACCTTAAATATTTTGCTAGTTTTTGAATCATTATGGTACTAAATTGTAATATAGATGTTAGTTATCTAAGAATAATATTTATTAGCTCTAATCATACTCCATATTATTATTTAAAAGGCTTAATCTTTGTATCAATTATTTCAGCTGCTTTAGCTAGTTTATTCTTAGCTCAACTATTCTCTAATTAGAAACGTATTTATTCACTTTTATCCTTGTTCACTATTTAAAGCTTAGTATAGAATCTTTTAGCTTACATTCTTCTATTTAAATATTAGCTCAAATTATTATCTAAAGATATATTAGTAGGATAGCCTAGAGATTATATAAAGATAAAAGCTTTTAATAAGGGAAATTGACTAGAAATATTGAGTGCTTTAACTAATCCTCAACACTAACTTTAAGAGTTTATAGCTAATAACTACTCTGTTAAAGATTAAACTACCAAATTAATATATTAAATTTCTCAAAGAACAACTTTTCTGAGTCTTTTGGAAAATCTTTTAGCTTTAATGGTTAAAAGATTAAATATCTACCTTTTGTAAAATTAGAGAAAGAAAAATTGTTTAGTATTTAATGAATCGAGAGAAAGCATCTAGTCTTATTTAAAATTTGGAAGGCAAAATTATTATAATATAGTGAATCTACTATTGATTTAAGAATTATTTATAAGATAATATTTCATAAACTATATCCATAACTTAAAATGAGAAACCTTTAATAAAACATCTATCTGGATAAAGATTAGTAGATTTAAGAATGAAGAGAGGAAACTATTAGGTTAAATTATCAATATTTCTATTTAGAAGTGACATATTAGTCCATCTTGGATTTATCAAACTTTTAAATAAGGCAATCGAACTATTAAAAAGAATTAGATATATAAATTTACAATTAAAGCCATTAATTTTAATTTAAATAATAAAAATCTGCTTTCTAATAATTTATTACTTTAGTACTAGTTATAAATTTAAGAATATAGTTATTGCTGAATAATGCTTAACTCAATAAAGACCTGAATGATTATTATATTTTGTTTATAGCACTAGCAACTGACTTAAACTGTTTATTCTAATTATTAGTTAACCTTATCTCTTCCCTTACCTAATATTGATATTTTCATTAGGCATGTATTTAAAATTTTATGATAAACATACTTTAAAATTATAGGAGTGTTAGTAGATATATTAGAAGATTTAGATATTGCTTCACATTTTTCCTTGGAAATTATTTATTTTTAAGTCTATATATTCCTTTTCATTTTTCTTTGAGTTACCTATTTAAAATGGATTTATATTAATAAGGATGTAAAGTGAATACTTATATTTATATTATACTTATTAAAGCAAATTATTTATCTCAATTGAGATTATACGCTTTATTCTATGAACTTTTTTTCGAGGTAAAACATATAAATCTATATATATCCCTCTTTAATTTCTATGCAGAAGATAACTAAACTTATCTTATTATAAGGGTTATTAGTGAGAATTATATTATTATTGCTAAGAATTAAGATGCAAGTTAAAAGTATTATCCTATCAATTTAAACTTATCAAAAGATTTAAAGCCTTGATTCCTTATTAATATCTCTTTTATGCTTATATAGGTTTATATAGCTAGCATCTTAAACTATTGAAAGATAAATCTATTAATTTAAAGTTATATGAACTTTCTTTTATTCCTCAGTAGTTTTATCAAAGTATATAAAAGCTATTTCATCCAGTCTTTATTAAGCACTTTAAATTTTATTAATTAGGTTAAAAAAGCTTAAGCATTGTAAAAGTTACTCTGTGTAATTAAAATAAGATAAGCTGATAAATAATACTTTTAGCTAAATTACCAATCTAACTTACTGAGATAATAGAAGCTCTTTTATAATAGATATTTAAGGTAATAATTGCTTTTATTAATCTAATCTAAACTAAATTAGTTGCAAGGTAAAGCTTTAAATCATTTTAAGTGACTATTGCTATTTTAATAAAGAAGGAACATTTATAGAGAATTGTTAAAGAAGTTTGATTATATCTTTAAAGCAATTTAAAACTTAAGGGAGTAATCTAAATAATAATTAAGAAATTGTCTAAATAATGGAAGAGAAAGAAATTATTGTAAAAGCTAAATAGTTGTGTAGAGACCTTGATTTGCCAGCTGTTTAAATCAGCCATTTAACAAAGTAAGCTTTAATATAGAGATCACTTTTACACTTCTGTTTTTCAAGCTTTATTTCCGAAACTTAAGCTTAAGTTTGGCTAAAATTCTAAATAAAATATGTAAATGATAATTGATGCCTTAAGTATGCTATTAAAAATTGATCTATCCCATTTAGATGGCAATGCGATAATTTAGGGAGATGCTACTCAAATAGTTTGAATAATGCGTTTGCTTTCTGAGCTTAGTCAGATACTTGTCAAGCAAAACAATTCTGGTGTAGATTCAAATACTTAAAATGAAGCAGATAGTTGTATGGAAGAAATTGCTGATATGCTCTAGGCAAAAGAATCTCCTGAAACTAACGCTCTCAAAGATTTGGATAAAAAAATAACGGATCTTAAAAACGTTCTTAATGACTAATAAAAGTAAAGCAGTCTTAATTCATCAAGCTAGTTTCATCAAGTTCTTTCTCAACAAATACGTACACAAAAGGGATTAATAAATGAAGAAAAGATAACCGAAGAACAAACAATTGAGATTGAACAAGATTCAGCTGCTAAAATGCTTCAATAAAGATTAGACCATCATAGATAAAAATAAGATCAGATAGTTACTTCTGTCAAAGTTCAATCTAAAAAGAAACCTTAAAAGCCTAAGCAGTAAGTTCCAGAAATGCCTTAAGTTATTATTTAGCCATAAAATAATATTTTTAAGAGGTAAAAAAGAAAACCTAAAGTTCAATATCAAAAACCGAAACAAAGCATTGAAGAAGAAATTTAATTGCAAAAAGAATAAAGAATGCTTGCAGAAGATACCAAGCAAATTCAAATAGTTTAGCATATTTGCTAAATAACTAGTCAACTTGAGCAAAAAAGGCTTCTTGAGGAAAAAAAAATAGCCTTAGATGAGTAAAGGTTACTTGAATTTGAGAGGAAATAAGCTATGAAAGAAATAAATGAGTACTATAATGATAAATTTTCATAATTTAAGAAAAAAATGAAGCAAGAGAATAAAGAAAGAAGATATGCAGAAGACTTTTAGAGACATGCTTTATAGAGAATAAAAAATAAACTATTGGAAGAAAAGAAAAAGCAACTTCTTTAAGAGCGATATCTTCTAGAGTAATAAACAGAGGAGTAAACATAGATGAACACTCGAGATTTAGAAATGTAGCTCATAAATCTATATTAGTCCTAATAATGAAAATATTATGTTAAATTTATTATGCATAATAATAGTTTCTTTAATAAACTTTAAATTTAAATATTAATTAATAAAATTTGAAAATTTAAATCATTTGTCTTTTAATGCTTTAATAAGTTAACCATATTAAATAAATTTTTTTAATATAGATAAATTTAGACTACAAAAACAACTCTTTATTAAGATTAACTATAAATTTATAAGAAATGTATAGAAAGGAAATATTGTAAGATAAAGAGATTTAATGTCATAATTCAAATAAAATAATTAATTGAATGAAAAACAATTAAAACTAATAAGTTATTAGTTTAGTTTAATTTTATAATATATTTAGCAAGCAATAAAAGAAAGCATATTTATAATGCATAGGTTGATTGATATAGTTAAATTTAAGAAGATTAGAGTTTCAGAAATTTATTAATTACTTTAAAGCAGCAATACTTTTAGTGTTATATAAGTATAGTCATATTTTATAAGACAGAAGAGAAAATAACATCAGCAAGAAGTTACAATTGGAATCAGCATAAAGCTCATTTAACTTTAAGGATTATTTGCTTATCGAGACCAAATCAATTTTTCTTGGGAAAAATTCTAAAGAAGTATTAAAAAATCTAAGCATAATTTTACTTTATGTTAATACATATATAAACTCTGAAATATTAGCACTAAAATAGCTTAATCATCCTATACTTAGGCTTTTTCCTCAAAGACTAGCTTAAATATTTATTTTAGCAAATAATCTAATTAATACTACTCAACAAAATATCAATTTACCTTCTATTCTTAATAAATCTTAATGATCTAAAAATTAATTAGGTAATAAACTTTAAATAACAGCCTTTTATTAAATAATATAAGATATTTAATTAATGAATCCATTTCATCCAAATATAAACATCTCTATTTTATTAGATATTCCATCCTTCTTGAAGTAAGAAATGCAAATAAAGAGGTAAATAACTATTAGGAATGTTCTAAAAACTAAAAAAGATTTAGTTATTTAAGGCTTTCTTAATTATATTAAATCAAAATCTTTTTCTTCTCCATTAATCCTTCTACTTAGTAAGCTTTACTCAGAAAACACTTTATTTAGTTGGTTAAAAAAATTTAATTAGGTTTTAACAAAAATAGATAAGCCAATAATTATATATTTATGCCTTTAAGAAGTATCTTCTAAACTTAGAGAGCAATTAGTTAATATAGATCCAATTAACTAATTTTATAGCTAGCTTTTATTCTTAGCCTTATTACTTCTTATTATAATAAATAGTGCTTCATCAAAGCAATTCATTCAAGTAAAAAAAGAATTAAATAGTAGGCTTTCATCTAAAGTCTTAAATAAAGCTTATACTTCTTATTCTTTTCTCTTAATAAAATAACAGTCTTTTAAAATAGTTTTAAGTACTCTCATTAAATAAATAAAGAAAATTTAAAATGGTAATTGAAATTAGAATAATCCGCTAATAAAAGACTTAGAAGAAGCTAGATTATTATAAGGATAAATTTGATGACTAGAAACTTTTATGTCTTTGTATATTATTAAAACAATATTCTTAGAAGGAAACTTTTAAAAATAATAATGAGAAGCAAAGATCATTATAAAAGAAAAGTTAAACTGCTAAAGAATAAAAGTTGAAAGCTTTCGAGTAAAGAAATTCAAATATTTTATTATATGAAAAATTGTTAATAAATTTAAGAAAACACATTAAGGTAAAGATCTTAAGATGATCGCTGAATTATCAAGCTTGAGCAAAATAATATATGAAAAGGTGAATAAAAATAAAATTTAAGTTTATAAAGGAAGCAAAACTTAACTATTAAAATAGAAAAATATTTAGGAAATAAGTCTTAAAATAATTATCTAGAATCTTAGTAAATTATAGTATGAAAAGAAAAAATATCTAATAAAAATATATAAGCACAAGTAATGAAGAATATACATTGAAAGAACTAGTAATTTTTATTTTAAGGTATATCTATCTTTAATCATTAATTGTTTTTATTTAAAATGCTAAAAATATCTTAAAGTTTAGAGTGTCAAATATAAATACATAAAGAGTTTAAAATAATTATTTTATTATAAATTGATTGAACAATTTCATGTATACAAGTAAGCTTAAAACTAAAAAATGAATAAGATTACTATATAAATCTTAAATTATTTTAAAATAATTAATAATTAACCATATAATGATGAAACGAACTATGCTTTCTAAATCTAAACGAATATCTAAAGCTTAATATAATAATAGATTTGCAACTAAATATTAAAATGCTTTATCATACAATATATTAATTTAAAATTAATTATAAATTTTATTATATATAAGCTAAATACTGTAATCAGAGCTTATCTGATATATGAACTATCAAGTAGCTACATTTACAAATGAATAAAGAATAACTAAAAATTACTATTTATAAGCCAATAAATTAAATAACTACTCACAATTAATTAAAAAGCTTTAATATTATAGCACTGCCAAGTAATCTCATTATATACATTATTTAATCTTCTAATGGTTATTGTCTATGCATGCTATCTAATCTAATTGTAAGTAAACTACTAAAATATTATTAAAGATTTATGATATTTAAGGTTTAATAATCACTAGCTTGGTTATTACTATGTATAGTATGGCTTTATAGCTATTCTAGGTTTATAAATGCTTTTTAGAGATTAATGATTAAAGCTAAAATTAATTTAATCCTAGAGATACAAATAATTTAAACCTTTTTATTTCTATTTATATGGATTAATAATAAGTGAAGAGAATTACTTGATATAAAAGTAAAGTTAAGCATGTGTAAAAATTAAATATTTTGAGCAAACAAAATTAAGATAGCAACTAGTCAATCTAAGTATAAATATAAGAAAAAGATACTTATTTCTAAATTTATTGCATTTCATTAAATACACTAAGCTTCTAGAAGAAATAAGAGTAATCAAACAATAATCAAGGAATATAATATGCTTATTGCCCTTACGATAAGCATAAGAAAAAACTTATTCTTTTGGGGATTTAAGGAATCTTTTTTGCTGCAAATTGTAAAATATACCGCTATATGCAAGCTATGAATTAGTTTTAGAAGTATTCAAGCTAAAATATTAATTCTTTAAGAGGCTGTTAATGCTATTTTGGCAAGCTTTCCTAAAATTATTAAATATGCTTTCTATTATTGATCATATGTGCTTTATTTTGAGGCTGCAACTGATCGAAAGATATGAATTTATATCTAAAAATCAAAAATTCTTTAGATAGTTAAGGCAAAAATATAAATGAAGTTTAATTGCAGAGTTCATTCTTCGCAGCTTGATACAGGCATCAAAAAGTCTTTCATTTATGTAAAGAGAATTGAACTTTGTCATTTTCTAAATTGCAAAAGACTAAATTTGATTTAGCATTTTTTCATTAATTTTCTCGCTTTTTCAAAAAGATTTATCCTTAGTAAATCGTTTTCGCTTGTCATTCCTAAATGTATTTTAGAAATTTGGCAATTTTTCTGAATATTTTGCTTTGAATCCAATGAACATGAGTTTTAAAGTATCAAAAGCCATAAAAGGAAGAATAATATTACGCTACTCTACTGTTAATACTTCCGGATTTATAAGGTTCCTTAATGAAAAAGTCTTATGATTATCTTAATCTAAGCATTGCTATTATTTCTAAGGTTTAAATTTAGGAGTGGAGAGAGAATCTTAAATAACTTAATAATTTTATTATTGTGATTTTAATAATTTAAGCTTCTTTAGATAAAAGTAAAGAGTACATTGAAGAATTAAAATAATGTAAGCTTAAATAAAAGTTAATAGTTGCTTAAGAATAAAGCTAGAAATAATTAGATTGTTCTTAATTAATTACTATACTTACTTAATTTTACAAAAGCTATACAATTTAAATTTACTAATTATTAGTTAAATAAGCAGCTTGTGCTTATTTACCAATTAAGTTTAAATCATAAGCATTATATCAACTATAAAAATGAAATAGCCTGTATAGTTCTATGGTTTTTTCATTATATTCCTTTTAAACTAAGCAGAAACTTTTTTTATTGTCCCTTCGAACATCACAGTAAATTCCACCAATCCTCCCACTTTCTCTAACTTAAATTTTTACAATCACGACTTTAATTTTTCGAGTTAAGAACGCGGGTTTTCCTTATCCTTCTACCTCAATGTGAATATTGAAGATTCCAATTTTACAGTTGGAGAAATATTTAGGCTGATTTATTCCCAAAGTTTCATAAAACTGAATCTAGTAAATGTTTCAGATAATCAGTGATAACTGCAGCTAGCAAACGAGACACTTTATTAGGAAGAATGTAATTCTAAATTAATTTGATCTAATAGCGATTGAATATTCGTAGCTATCTCATACTGAAAAAATACTTCAAATGAGCAAGTTAATCTTCAGCTTTGCCAAAGCTCAACTTAAGTAACAGCCTAATGTGAATCCTGAAGTCTCAACTGACAATTTTGACCATACGTTTAAAATATTTAAATACAGCAATGACCCCAAGCAATTATGGTAATTTAACTTTATTAGATAGATTTATTAACATCTTTTCATAATCCAAATGACTTTATTATAAATGCAACTAGGCTGAATAATACTTGGTTAACTCCTTGCTAGCATATTTGTGATTTGTAATGCAAAACGCAAAACAATCATAAAGTTCCTTACGTAGCAACTTGCTTGGAATTTCCACAATGCTATGTAATAATTTACGATTAACTTTATTTAGATAATTCAACTACAAAAGATGTAGGCTATAAGGATTATTAATCTTATTTCAGCTCACTTTAGGAAGTCTCAGGAAGTCCTTGAAGTCTGATATTTACTTTTGATTTAATGAATTTTAATGAAAGCCAAGAATCTTTTATTTTAGGACTAAAAGGATCATAAAGCTAATGTAATAGACTGTTTTTAACATTTTCAGTAATCAAGCAGAGTAATTCAACTTATTAATTTAAAAGCTAGATATTTTCTTAGGTAGGAAATAGTTACTTATTAACTATTAGCAATCAGTCAAAAAGCTTATTTTTAGTAGGATTTAGTACAAGAGAACTGTAATATGGCTTTCAGTTTATAATATGCCTAAAGAATGAGACGCTTGATATTTCTTGTGCTTAGTGAGAAAATACTAATGATAACTATTGCTCTTTATTTCAAAACTAATCTAATATGTATGTTGGAGGAGCACCAGCTTCCACAGCATCTCTTTCCTAGATTGAGATGAAAATTTCCTATATAAGAATTTATGGTCACATAGGATATTCTTATAATAACTTACAAGATATTATGAATAACTATATTCTTACAGAATGTGAAAACAGACTAAAACGCTATTAAGGAAACTCTAAATGCTTAACAAAAGATTAAGAATCTTTATATTTCTAGATTTTCGAATAATACAATGCTTCATGATCAGCTGGCTTTTCAGTCTTAGGATCTAATAACTTATTTGGTAATTTTGATTGAAATCCTGAAGAAGTAAGCTCATGAAGCATATTCTTTGATATAACAATTCTTTAAAAATAATAGAATAATACACTAGGCTACATAAGATTTTCTGATTCATTAAATTCTTTATCAATTTATGAAGAATTAGATCAACTAATATTTAATGAATCTGTTCTTTTAAGCTAGTTTTTCGGATAGTATGGAGTATTTTCCCTTGGAATTTCTTATAACAAAACCAACGATAAAGTATATGCTTATTATTAACTTTGAAATAGTAGCTTAATTTAATATTCCATTAATAGCACTTAAAACTTAGAACTTAATTAAAGTAGCTTTATAATTGACTTAGCAAGTTGGATTGGAGTAAGCAGCGAAAGTTTTAAAGCAGCTTACTATAATTTAAGATATTTTCCTTTTAAAGGGTTCGATAACTTCACTGAAGTTTAAGACTATTTAAAATAATTCCATCAGAAATGTCATCCTACTTGCAGTTTTTAGTGTATTGGCCCAGGAGAGAATGATTGCTGATTTGATTAAATAGAATTCTTCTAACTGACAGACCCTGATTATTCCTTAGATAATTCACCTTATGAATATGTTAAAACAAACTAGGTTACAAAAGAATTAGATACATTTACAATGATTATAGTTTTGAACTGCTCCTTAACAAATTAGAGTGTAGTATAGTTGAATTCTAATAGCTTATAGTTATTTAAAGTATACATAGATAATTCTTCAACACTAATAGTATAAGGAAATTGTTCCTAAATCATTGGTTGAAATATATCTCTTAATAGAATATATTTGATACTTCTAATTTACGATTTGGATGTTAAAACTTAAACTTCATATTTTAATGGTTAGTTGTTTGAATGAGATCCATCAAGTTCTTAGTTTATAAATCAAAATTAATATATTGAAAGATAAGAAGTGTGCATATCATAAAAAACTCTGCTGTTTAATAGTATCTCTCCTCAACTTTAAGCTTTTAGCAGTATTTAATAAGGAATTAATGTCTATGATTTTAAAATATTTTCTAGATCTTTTAGATAAATATAGCATGGTGAGTTTATCAATTGATATAAGACTAATTATTTTGCAAAGGCAAACTCCTGCTCTGAAGTTTGTTCCGTAAGTAGCAAATGTAAAACTATGACGGAATTAGGATGCCCTTCTATAAAGTCTCTCAATTGTACAAGGCATCGATAACAAAATATATGATGTAACTTATCGTGTATTACTGGCTATGGTTATTATTGAGATTCTAACAATATTTGAAGATGTTCTCGTTGTTATTATAATTAAATATCATGTTATAATCCTTTTTATAATAGTGGCAACTAATGTAAAAATAAATTTTTATATTGGCATGGACTTTGTATAAGCCAGTGTCCGAATTCCTTTTATAAATCAGGTAGTTACTGTTATCTTTGTTTGAATTCATCTTTGGGAAGGAACTGTCCTCGTTGTCATTAAGATTGTAAAACTTGCTTAAATGAAAGTTAAGAAAGTTGCATTGAATGTTCAAAAAACTAATTTTACAACCCAAATTGACCTGATTCGGGTAGATGCATATGCAAATTTGGTTATTCGAGCTTGTATATTAATGGATAAACTGTTTGCATTTAAGATAAACTTGATAATCGGGATTTGCTTCCTATATCTAAATTTACAATTCCTCAATCCATTTTTGTTTTTTAAGATATCTACAACTCCAAGAATTTTACAAAAGGAACACCAGAAGATACATATCCTTTGCTTTAAAATAAATCTTTTACTAATAGTTGAGGAATTGAACTTTGAATAAAGCCAAGAAAATAAAGCAATGTTTATTATAATTTGTTTACTTTATATTGAAATACAACTTATTACTGAGGATAATTTCTTAAAATTGGTGTTAACCAAAATTAAAACTCTTTTTTTATTTATTGAAATTGAAATGAAATATTTAACTTTCCTATGCTTGATTATGCTTAATGACATCATATTTTAATTTAAGTTTCAAGTAAAAATAGTAATTACTGAACAACACAAATTTGCTATTCTACATTTTGAACTAAATCCCTTTGCTAAAGCAAAGCAAAAATTGGAAAATCAATTTAAAACATACTTTAATATAAAATCAGAATTTACTATGCTTCTTAGGATGGATTTTCAAAATATTACTCTTAGTTTTAAGATTATATGTGATGACCTTCTTAAAGTTACCTAGGAGAGCTTCTATGATTGTAGTTTTATCCTGATTTATAAAATGTAAGTGATAAGTTTATGGATTACCTTACTCTTAAAACTCCATGCTGATAACTTTGTAATGGAATATGCACATTAAAAGATTCAGTTCCTTCAACAAGTTGCAAGAATTAGACTTCTCACAAGCTGTTTGCCAGCGAAACAAGTTGATATAGCGTAGATTGATAAAACTAGTATTAAATATATGGCTTCAGCTAGATTTTTGAGGGAAACTATTTTGATAGAGACAACTAGCATATAGAAGTTACTTTCAATCTAAGTTTTTCTGATAACTCTAATTAAATATTTGTTCTAGAAAGGATTTCTTAAAGCTGCTGAATAGTCTATCAATCTAATACCATTAAGTTAGTTGTTAGTAACCATAACTCTTTAAACTTATAAATTGAAGACTATAGTAAGGAATAAAGTTTCGTAGTTAGATTAACTATTGGATTATTTAAGTATGAAGAATACCTTTATGAATAATATTTTTGTGCTATTGAAACTAATTAACAAAAATGTGCATTTCAGTTTGTTAAAGATTAAGAAACATGCAGACTTATTCATGACGCCAATTCATACATTAACTTTCCTCAAAATAGTAAAATTAGAAATTTAGAAATAAGGGATTATAATACCGATGGAACATAGTCTTGATGTAAAGGGTAAGGATAATAAAATATAAATTATCCATACTATCCTAGCTATTGCGAATGTGATGCATGCTATTAGAATGTGTAAGTTAGTAAAGGAGTATATAAATGCTAAGAATTTAAGCCTAGTTTTGAAGATAGATATCCTGTATAGCGTTGCTCTTTTCCAAAAGATGAAGTTTATATAGACTTAATTTCAAGACATGAAGGAGTTCGATTTTATAAAAATGATAGTTAGTAGTTAGTGTAAAGTAACCTATCAAGTCTACTATAAGACTTAAAGTCTCCATAGGAAGGGTTTATACTAAGCTTCTGAATGAAAATAGAGGATTTTGATAGTGAAGATATGTTTATTCTTTCTATTTAATCTGAAAGGGCTTTTTTGGTGATGTATTTGGTAGGAAATAGTTCATAAATATAAATAAACTCAGGAGATAATTTAAAAGCAAGAGGAAGTTACTGTAAAAGTAACGAATGACATAATATTATAATTTAATTCTAAAAGCTAAAAACTACTTATTGCTATGCTTCCTATGCTTTTCCTTCTAAGTGTGTTGAGTTTAGATGGTTCAAGTAATGGCTAAATATTACTAATGATGACAAGCTTTATATAGGAGGAAGTAATGAAAGTTGAATGGAAGGATTTGATGGTTGACTAATGGGTTTAAAGTTGAGTGGTTATGATGAGTAGTTTTTTGAGAATGGAGAGAAAGTAGCAGATTGTTGAAGTTTACTTACTCCATGTTGGTTGGAGTGTAGTGGAGTTTGTAAGAGTAGTGATCCTTAGTATAATAATGAAACATGCTAGAAGATGAATTATATAGTAAACTCTGGAATGGGGAGTTAGGAGTAAAAGAAAAGATTTGAAGGAGATGATGTGGGAGTATTCTTTTATGATTTATTTTAGGAGTAAGATTTTACTTATTTATTCTTTGTTAGATATTAAGGAGATAGCTTATTTTTCGAATAAGTGAATAAAAATTGTCACATGTAGATATTGTTTTATAATGATGGTATTGAAGTATAAATAAATAATAAAAGTGTTGATATTAAGACTAGATGGTAAGAAAAGGGTGGTTGATTATTATTAGAATAGATCTATGATGAAGTGACTGAACAATATATAATAAGAGTTAAAATGTATTAAAGCTTGTATAGTGAATGGTCATGAGGTTCAATAGAGTAATCTTAATGATGTAATTTAGAATAAAATTCCTAATCTTATTTATAATTTCCTTAAGAAAATGTTTCTTATTCAGTTTTCATTAAGATGAAAGGTACTTTTAGCATTTAATGTGATTTGTCAGATTAAAAATGGTATGATCCAGAGTTTAGATTCTAAAATGTATCTAAGATGTGTTTATGTTCTATAGGATATTACTTCAATTGAAATAATGATAGCATCTCTTGCGAATTAGGAGAACTTCCTTCTATATAATCCTTAGAAGAAAGATATCCAATGAATAAATGTGAATATGGAGTATTTAGTAATGATACTTAGTAGATAAGTCTAACAATTGATTTTTGGTTGAATGGGAAATAATATAATGGAGAGATTTTTAGTTTATAAACTATAAAGCTTTAGATGATAATGATAGGAGATTAAAGTGCTGTAGTAATTAAATTATAAGGAGAAAGTTATTATTTCCCTTATTGTGATTAAATGGAATGACATCATTTGGTTATAAGTTTGAATTAGACTCAATTGAGATATTGCTGAGGATCATTCGGTTATCCATCATTTTGTTATTGATCATAGATTAATGAAATAGCCCTTAATAGGTCAGCTTTGATAAGGTGGGATGAAGGAAGGATATAAAAGTTTGAGTTGATTGATTAGTTTTATGATTAACTAACAGAAGAAATAATGGATTGTTGAACTCACTGAACTCCATGCTTTTAAGTTTGTGAAGGTTTTTGTAAATTTCCTTAGTTAGGAAATACTTGTGAGGAATATGAATGTTTTGTAATTAAAAACTAAAGTTTCTTATCAGTTAGTAATCTAAGTGATGAACTAGTTTATTATGGATATGATTAAGAAATATTTAATTACTTCTAATTCAATCTTTAAGATTAGTTAAGATATGAAGTATGGGTAGAAGTAGATTCAAGAAATTAGAACTGATATGATATAATTATCATCAATGATGCCATAAATAACTGCTACATTCAAATATCTACCAAACTTAATTATTTTAGTCTTATTATTTATTAACATACTACCATTAATCAAACTATCATCACTATGTCATTCAGTAATATCAATGTTTACAGAATTGTATTGCAACAATCTTATAGTAGTTAACTTTACGAAATTAAATGGTGTATTCAAAATAACAATATTGCTTATTAGGAAAAATCAATATGCACTATTTTTAATTCTTCTTCATAGTGTACAATACAGCAAGCCAAAAACAGCTTTATCCAATTTCCTTACCAAGGAATAACTTATTAAGTTGGAAGTGTATAATTATATGACTTTAATTTTAACTCAACTTGTTAGTATAAATAGATCTATAAAATTTTAGATGAAGAAGATTAATTTTTATGTTAGTGCTCTCTTGGTTATTAATCTGAACCTCTTACTAATAATTCAATTTAATGTAAACAAGTTTAAATCAAATAACTAAACCAAGAATTAGGACTTTATCCTCTTTAATAGTGTACTTAATGAACCACTGACTGACTATTTATAAATATTGATCATTCACTCAATCAAGAAAACTCTTTTACATTTGATGGAAACACAATCAAATCCTATCCAATTACCACTTCTACTCAAAATAACTTCGCTCTCTCTTTCTGAATGAAAATGCCTACAAATATTTATCAATAAGGAGTTATGGAAATAAGGAGTACTCACTCTATATTTCTATAAATCAACATCAATTCATTCTAACAAGTTATCGAGATTTTCACTAATAGAACATCTAAACAACGCAACTTAATTCCCTATTATCATCTTTTTCAATGGCATTTCTTCATTTTCTATTTCACAGAGAACTAAACAGTTTCATGTTACTCTAGTTATACATGAGCAGCTTATTGCTATAATAGACATTTCATTATATCAGCTAATTAGATCAAATAAGATGATTTTCTGTATTTAGGAAAAACTTCAAGTTATCAATACTATTTTCAAGGTGAGTTACTAGCAATCAGAATTTTACAGTCAGATCACTTTTAACTAAATCAATAATAAATGGCATGCTATACAACATAAACTCCATGTTGGTAGTTTTGTAATGGCAAATGTGTTCATTTGATAGATCCTCAATACTTAATATCAGATACTTATTGTCAACATTAATAGCCATTTACACTTTAAAATACTACATACTTAAGTGCCAATGGTTAGTAGTATATAGGAAGTGATATCAACTTATTTCAATATCATTTGTTTTTGCATGATTTTCAGTTAATTTAATTCTGAATTCAACTTCCTTAAGATATTCAAACTCTTACTTTCTTTAACCTTTAAGGATAATATTGTAACTTAACTTTATAACTCATACAAACTAACTTTCAAATTTGTATCAATGCTCAATGTTCACCAAATCTAATACTTTAACAGTAACCACAAGAACTTAATATTTAAATCATCAACCAAATCAAATCTTAACACCCATTCTTAAAACTATGTTTTACTCCTAACTATCATTTAGAGCCATAATGCTCATTATTTAGCCATTCCTGTAAATTATACCACTCAGATCAAAGCTTAATAACATTTCCTTCCAGTTCTTAATATTCATTTGCTTAACTTTAAATTTACCATTTTATTTACTAACCTACAGAATGTCCCCAAAAGTCTTATAACCCTTAATATCCTTAATATGGAATATGTATTTGTTCCTTAGGTTACGTAGCACTACCTTTTGTTTAGTTACACTGTATTCAGTCCAATATTACTAAACTATCACAATCTAACACCTCTAATACCAAGTCCTAATAGTAATCTTGCTCTACTCTTGATTACTCTTTTTCTCTTATTTAGTCTCTGCAACAGAACAATTCTACTAACGTAATTTCCTTTGCTAGTTAATAATTTGTATAGTATAGTTTAGAGTAATATTTATAGATTGATTCAAGTAAAAGTGATGACTTTACAGCTTATTTCTGGATTTAAATGAAAGAATTAAAAGAAAAAGCTAGAATATTAGAAATTTCAAACTAAGTAGGAAATGTTTTCCTATAAATAGAAATAGATTTCTTTCATAGTGTTCTTAAGATCTAATCCTAAAGAGCATCTTAATAAGCCTTTAATGTTCCTTGGTAT
The DNA here is from genome assembly GCA_946699065.1 of Loxodes magnus. Lineage (NCBI taxonomy): Eukaryota > Ciliophora > Karyorelictea > Loxodida > Loxodidae > Loxodes > Loxodes magnus. Next base: position 444,698 of record CAMPDV010000025.1, on the reverse strand, counting down.
GATAGAAATTAGTGACATCTTATTGTACTTGCTTTTAGTTAAAATGCAACTAAATATTGCTATTCTAGTCTAGATTTCCCAGCTAAATGTTATGAAAGAGAGTTTAGTATTTCAATCCAAAGTTTAAGTTAAGATGAAGTTATTAAATTTGGAGGAAACTCAGAAAGCTATTAATACTAACTGGAACTTAGAGGCTTTTAGATAGTTTAAGGAAACTAAATTTTTTAATATTTAGATGAAAAGCAAATGGAATGCTGGAGTCTCTATATTGAAGTAGAATAGCAAGTTGAGTAAGAGGAAGATTAAGAAGCAGAGAAAGAAGATTAGGAAGTGGAGTGGAAAGAAGATTAGGAAGCAGAAATTAAAGAGGAAGAAGAGTTAGAAAAAGAATAAGTGGTAGAATAATAAAAAAATGATGTTCCAACTGATCTTGAAGATTTAAGTTTAAGTTCAGCAGAAAAATCATATATATAGAGTAGTAGCTAAACATAATCAGCAGGGTAATATTCTATAGCTGCATCTTCGTCAGTTGGAATTGCCGCTTCTAGTGGAACTGGTTCTGGATTTTCTAATGTGTGACATTTAGCTGCTCTTTAGGAAAGTATTAAGTTAAATGGAATGTTAAGCATTCCTAAGCCTGATATTCTCTAAGGATTTTATATGGAAAATTTAAATTTATTAACTTTCGATTTTTCGTTGTCATAATATTTTAAAACAGATAAGAAAAACTAGAAACTTAAAGATTATTACCTTAACTTATTTAAGTTTATGGAGTACACATTTTTAGTATCTGCTTGTGCGACAATAATTTAATTTGCTGTATTAATTTTAGCTTACTATTTTATTAGCAATTTAGCAGCTGTTTTCGGATAAAAAATATCCTTTTTGAAAAGATTTAAAGAAAGATTTAAATATGCGCCTTTTCTTAGAGCTATGCTAGTTTCAGGTATGTAAATCACATTTTCTGCTTCACTTTAACTTAGAAAACCACTACTAGATGATTTTTATTCCTTTTTAAATGCATTTCTGGCAGTTTTAGCTTTGGTAAGTTTTTAATTTAGTTCATATAGCTTACCTTTTTTACGTTTATGATCACTAAAATTCGTTAATACTATCAAATGCAAAGATCTAATGATATTTCCTAAGATTAGAAAGCTAAGTTTTTCAGCACTTATATAACCTTTTTTGAAGAGTTTAAGCTAGACAAAGGAATCTGACCTATGATGTTTTATCCTATTTTTTTCTTTAGAAGATCTTTGATAGCTATCTTTGTAATGTGCTTTAGATCCTTACCTTAACTACAAATTTCAATATTAGGAGTTTCTTGCTTTTTACAAATAGTTTATCTAAGCAAGTTTAGACCTTTCAAAGATAAGTGATAAAATATCTTAAGCATTTTTAACGAACTGATGCTTATGATAGTTTTTGTACTAAATAGTTTTTTCTGTTAGTATGATAGTGAAAGTAATGATAGAGTTCTTATGAATCTTAAGTAATTTAACGATGTAGGGGTAGCTGTCATAATGATTTCCAATATTCTCACATTCGTCAACCTAGTCTATTGCTTTATTTTTTTAGGCTTGCTATTATTCTAATTTCTAAAAGACTTGTTTAGAAAAGCTAAATAGTTAAAGAAAAGAAAAGTGATGCCTTTATAAATTTAGCTTCCACAAAACTAAACTCCTAGCTTAAAAACATTTAAAGAGCTAAAAGAATAAAAAATTAGCAACGAAGAATTCTTTAATTAAACTTCCTTAAACAGCTAAGTCATTTTAAGTTCAGATAGAAATGAAAAGGGAGATTTCTTTTTCAGGTAAACTCATTTAAATCTTTATGGCTTCATAAATGATCTTAATTTAAATAAAAAAGCATCATAGTAAATGATAGATTAAAATACTGAAAAGAAAGATTAAAAAAAATAGCAAAAGAGAGATAAAATTAAAATCAAAAAGCAAATTGAAAAGGAAGATAAAATTAAAATCAAAAAGGAAGATAAAACTTAAGAAAAACTTAGTATTTTATAATAGAAAATAGAAGAAATCATTGAAGAAATTAAGAATTCAGATCAATTTGCATTTATAACTTAAACTAATAAAATTAAACTTTATAAGGTATAAATCAAAACTCCTGAATTTTAAAATCCTTTCTAGTTTATGAAGTGTATGCTCCAATATTTTGAAGAAATGAAATAAGATTTTGAATAGTCAAGAGATGCAATCATTAATTTGGAAAACTTATTTTAGGTTCTTCTTCAAGCCAGATTTGAGCTAAGCCCACTAAAAGATTTAGATTGATAAACTTTCTTCTTAATAAATTGAATTAAAGATACTTACCTTATTTATAAAGTTAATAATAAGCTTATTTTAATCTTAAGTACCCGCTTATATTATTTTCTTAAAACCTTATTTAAACTTTAATATTAAATTAAACCATCTTTTGAAGCTTTTATTGTCAGGATAGATTTTTATTAAACATATAATAATTTCATATAATATAATAATAATAATGTAAACTAAATGTTAAGAATTTTGGTGTTCTTCGGGATTCCATCCGATTTCGCTCCGCCTTTTTTTAACGTGGATGTATACCACGGCCTTTTTTTGAATGTGGGTGGCTACCACAATGAATTTTCCATGTTATCACTAAATAATTTCTATTTATAAATTCCTGAGTCGGTTATTCAAAGTTTGTTTAACATCCTTAATGTTTTTATTTTTTCTCTTTTTTTCAATTTTTATCATTTTTTTCAATTTTTTAATAAGTGATATTTCGACCTACAACATCAAAAATTTTTTGTCTATTTTTTTTATTCAACTAAGGCAAAACTAATTTTTCTATTTGCTCTATTCTTTTAATTAAACTTTTATCAACATTTTATTCTATATTTATTTCTTAATCTTTTGCTTAAGAAGGGAGGACTTCAATACTAATATTTACCCCTTGTTTGAAATTATTTTAAGACTGAGTATAGAGCTATTGTTCTGTCACAATATTGTTTTATATAAGCTATTTCCTAAGAATTAATAGTTCGTTATTTTGATCCTCAATGTTATTCATAAGCTCTCTAATTCTTTCTCCTTGATTATATGTTTCTTCTTCATATTTAGAAATTAATTTTTTCATCTTTTCCATTTCAATTGAAAGCGAAGTGCTCTCATTAACTTGTCCAACCATTACTTTGCCTTCTGAAGAGGAGCTTGATAAGTGTTCCATTGATTTCTACTTCTTCTCTAGTTCTTTGTTAGCTCTTCTTCTTGCGTTCCTTGTCTAATTTTTAGATAGTCGAATATTCTATTCCATTTCCATTTTTTTATTTTTAATTTCATATAATATATCTTTGATCATATCACTACTCTAGCAATTTCTTCTGGTTGCATTTTCATCTTCCATTTCAGTTTATTCAGAATATAACATTTTTAGCATTAATTTATTTAAAGTATTATTAAAGTAGGAAGCAAAATGAGATATAAATTTCTTATTTACCAATATCCATTGTTGTAATAAAACATAGCCAGCATTCTTTACGATTCTTAATCTTTTTTCTTCTTCTATTTCCTGAACATATTAAAATTTTTAACTATATGTTAACTTTAGCTGCAGATTTAACATTTCTTTCAATTAGATTTTAGAATTTAAAAATCCAGTTATTTTTCTTTTTATTGCATTAGTTTCATTTTATAGCTCTTTTTTATACCTTCTATACATATTGCAATTATAATTTCTTTATTGAAGCTAAGTTTCTATTTTTACCAAAATTTTAGTTATTTACTAGAATTGAAGATTTCTCTCTATTTAATAATTTTTCTTCAGGAATTAAGAAGTCTTAATTACCCTTTAATTATCTTATCTTAGTTAAAAAATATCGTTAAATTTGCATAAATTAGCGCTAATTGACTACATATTTATTCAGATTTCTGAAATCTAACACTCCTGTTTAATTGAAAGTCTTCTCTATTTTTAAAGGATTATATAATAACTAGCTTTGGTTCTTATCTTTTCTTCTCTTGATTAAATAAAGAGCCTTATTATTTAATTTAAGCATACTGAACATTTAAAAGGTAAGTGATTTAAGTAACCTAAATAATAACATTTAATTGAAGGGTTTAATATCATATCAAGTAAATGGATTTATTATGCCTATTATTGTACTTTTACTCTTTAAATAAATAGCGAAAGATAAAACAAGGTAAAATCTAAAAATGTATAGTGTTAAAGGATAGAAACTAAAGGAAATTGGTTAGAATGCATTTTTAATTATGAAGAGATCTAGGTATTATGAAGAATAACGCATTTAGAGATTAATATCTGTAACTGTGCTTTTAAATAAAAACTTATCTCAAGCTATAATACTTTATTAATAATAATAAGTCTGCTAATTATCAATTATTATCATCCTTAAACTCGCTTCCTTTCGCATTTCTAAACTTCTTATTGTCATTTTAGGATTTAGTTAGATATATAGCTAAAAACCTTATAAGTATTATTTGCTACTAGTTTTGCTAGAAATTAAAGTCTAGAAAAATTACTTTCATTAAAGCAATTCAGTAAAGCAAACTTCTTAAACAATATGAATAATTAATGCTACAAATGCAAACTTGGAAAGAATGTAATTTAAAAAGAGAGAACTGCTACTAAGAAGTTTAGCGCTATTTATATAAAAGAGACTAAAGTCATTTATTTAAGATAAATAAACTATGCTTTATAATAATTCCTCATACCCACTTTAGTTTATAAACTTCAAATATCTTAATTTTGCAAAATTATTTTATGTAAGGTTAGCTACAAAAGTATTAAAAATCTTGTTGATAGAATAAATAAAATATAATAGCTAGGATATTTTCTTTCATTATACAATATTATATATTCTTAATCATTAAAATAACTGTTCGCCTTCCAGCTTAATTGAAGTTTTAAATGTATAATATCTCCGTTCCTGCATGTTCGTACCTTGCATTGCTCTTTTTCCTTTACTTCTCTCTTTTGAATAATCTGAGTTGAGAACTTTTTTCCGGATTTTCCCATTTCCCGATGGGAAGAATTCCGTCGCTCGTTACTTCAGTTACTATTAGTTAATAATTCTCCAGATATTCATTCTTATTTTTTCTATTGGGGACATTTCCGCCATAAATGTCAAGTTCTGTTGCAAATGTAGCATCTTATTCTTGCTATAGGAAATGTATTTTCTTGTTTCTCTATTTCCATTGGAGTTCCTTATGTAGGCTTCTACAGGTTTTCTTCTATTATTTTGAGTCTTGAATCTAATTTTACTCAATTTTTCTCGTCTTGCTATTGCATTACTCAAATATCATTCTCTAAACTTGCAATTTGTTCATAAACTCCGACTTTAGCTCTTCGGTCTACCATATAGACTTCATCATTCATCATCAAATCCTGACTTAATACAAACATCTCTTCCTTCTGGGAGTTTAATTCCTATTCGAGTATTTTTATATTTCTAATAAGTTGATAAATCAGCTGTTTCATCTACTAAGAGTCCATTTATTCTATTTCTGTATTGTCTAAATAAAAGTTAATAGGATCTATATTGAATTATTGAACTTTACTTCTTCGTTTATTTTTTATTTTTTCGATATTATTTTTATCGATTCGGTTGAGTGGTCTCTTTTTTCAGTTTTCAATAGAGGTGTTGAGAGCTGGTGTTAATTATTCTTTCTGAATTTTTATCTCAGTACTTATTTGTCCATTGATGGGAGAGATCCATTTTATTTTAATTTGTAGGAATTAGTATTTTTTATAAGTTCTTTTAATCTATTAGATAGTTCTTGCTATTTTTATTAAGAAGAGCGTTACGTTAAAAAAACGTGATGAGAATATGTGCTTTCTCCTATTCTGAGGAGATGATAACCCTTCTAAGAGCCAGCCATTTTATATATAAAATATAAAAATGAAACCTTATAAATAGCGGACTCTCCAACAAAAATAATTATTAATAGACTTTTTTAAAGATTTACAGCTACAATTGGATAATTAGAAGCTAACAAAAAAGTTTAAGATCTTAAATAAATAACTTAAGCTCTTTATGCCAACCATTAGCAAATTGATAAATAATATAATCTTAAGCAATAAATTAAATAATAGACCATTTTCAAAGAGATGGGAAATAGATTATTCAAATCTAATGGAATTTAGGATAAAATTTTTAGCAATTCTTGTACAAATGTCACTTACTCTTACAGTAGTAGCATTTCTTCCTTACTTACTTGATTGGTTTTCGATTTATAACCTCTTTTTATTCTAATTCCATCTAATTTGTCTAATTAGTTATGTTTGTGCTAATATTCTTTTGCTTAATAAACTCCAACTCTTGCTTTTATACGATATTTTCAAGCCTTGGTGTTTCTTATCTATGTTCAGTTTAAATGTTCCAATATGCTTGGAGTTCCCTTTCTTAATTAATAATTCTAATCTCTAAGTTAACTTATCCAAGCGATAATAAGTTTCCCAGTTCTTAATTTTCCTACTTAAGCAACTTTAATCTCTTCCTAGAGATTGGATATTTCAAATACTAACTGTTAAATATTGATTTCCTTTTTAATTATCTTTGATGGGAGTTCTTTTCCTGTTATTAAATTAGATTCCTTTCTTTTATTACTTTAGGAGGTTTTTATTATAGTTATTAGGTTCTTTATTAGTTTTTTAAGTGGGGAGAAGAAGACTCTTGATACTTTTTTTATGCCTGCTTTTTCTCTAAAGCTTTTTTCTCTTCTTTGCTCAAGAAAAAGCCGGGAACAAGATTTTAAGACTCCATTTTGATAATGTTGATATATTTATAATTTGTTTATTTACATCTTAGTTAAAGTAAATTGATTGATTATTAAAAACATTTAGCTGTATTAATGCTAAATTAATAAGATTTTATTTAAAATCTTTAAGATATTCATTTTTTATAAACTCAACTTACAACTCTTTTTAAGTACATTTAAGATAACTTTTTTTATAAATGGTTTTTTGTTTAATCTCTTTTGAATCTTTTTGAATTTTATTCTCTGATTTAAGAACATCATACAATATGCTAAACTTCAATTATAAAGGCAATTTTCTTTACTTTAAATCAAAATATTAATTATTTTTTGTGAAATTCTTTTTATTTTAAGGTCATAATATATAAAAATTTGATATTATTTCAAAATAAAAAAATAGAAGATTTTAGCAAAAATTAAATAGTTAAAAATTAAAAAAACTCTCAATACCAATTTATTAATTAAACTAGTTTTAAGAGATTCAGAGTGAATTTTATATTTTATCTTCGTTTTTCTTTGATCATTTAAAGGATAAATACAGAAAAATGTATTTAAATCTAAATTTTGCTAAAAAATTTCTTTTTAAAAAGTGAAATAAAATTATCAAAGAGAAAAGACAATTTTTTTAATGTTTACCTTTTTTTAATTAAAATATTAAAAATTTTATGATCAAAATCATAAAAATTAAATTATAAACTTATTTTAAGATAAATTATAAAATCTTGTAAAAAGTCAAAAATGTAAAATATATGTTTTTAAATAATCTTCTTAAATTAAATTTTGAACTAAAAGAGCTTTTTGTCATCTATAATGTAAGAATTGCTTAATTAAAATATAAAAAATAGTAAATGTTTTTAATGTTTTTAAATATAATCTTGATCTCATCAATTTTTGATTACTCTTGTTATAGTCTCATCTTTTATTTCTTCCTTTTATCTTATTACATTTCTAATATTTTTAAGCTTTTGAAATAAATTTCTTGTGAAATATTTTGATTTATAAACCTAAATTCTGTAACAAATCTTCGGAAAGGAGTTTATAAATCCTTAATCATATAATGTAAGGTGTCTTAAGTCATAATACCATTTTTTTACGATAATCAATTTCTTATATTAAAATAATATATCATTTAAAAATGTGCTCTAATGTATAATATTCTCCATACATACAATTGGGATTATAAATAGGATAATGACGATCTTAAAATTATTTCGAAAATTATATGATAGGGTTCTAAGTTTATATATACTGATAATTTCTTGTTTAAATTATTTGTTCAACTTAGTGTAAGTAATTAGCGGAAAATGGTTAAGATTACTAAACTGCTCAGTATATACCTTAGCTGTTTTCATTTTCAAGAAATTTTGAGTAATTGCATTATAGAAATAATGTTGTATTTTGTCCTTTATATATTTGGTAAAAGTATTTAAATTTGTACTAATCTAGGAGATCTACAGGTCAATATTATAAAGGTCCGATAGATATTAAACTTGATCATAGTATTGAAACCCTTTTTTCCAGTTTGTAATGAAGAGAGAACCTATTGTCGATCTTGGAAAATAACTGCTTTCTGTAACATTTTATATTAGAATTTGAAAAACTTTATTGCCATAATGTACTTGAAATGTAGCCAGTTTAAATCTATATAACATGACTCGTTAAAAATTGAAACTGCTGCTTAAAATGCTTTTCTTGAAATAATTTTAGTGCTTGATTCAATTCTATTCAAAATTCCAGTTATTCCTTTCTGAATACACCATGGTACTAAGTCTCCTTCATACTCTGCTTTAGTAGTGTAAAAATCTGCATAAAGTTTTAAAATGTCAAGGAGATACATTTTTATATCTCATTAGTTAAAAAAACAGTTTTCTTCATTGCAGCTATATACTTAAACGCGACTTCTTTGCAACGGGGATCAAATTCTTCTTCTGATATAGAATCACACCTAAATATGTTACTTGCTCTTTTAAACAATTTATTAATTTTCTAATTATAAATATTATTTTTATTATTTCTATGTTTCTTTAGAATTTATTGCATTCGGGATTGGTAACGTTTATTTTAAGTGAGTATGTGTAAAAATTTAATTTGTTTCGCTTATTAACTCCTATATCTACTTTTCAGAATCGGAAAGAAGAATCAGATAATCTGTCTATTCTCTGCAAACGAAGCTAACATTTAAAATCTTTCATTTGAATCCAATCTAGATATTTTATTTTCAAAATATTTAATTACTATGCCATAATACAAAAATGCTAAAATTGGTTCATGTGACCTTCCTTACATATCTCCATAGTTATATTATAATTTTCAAGTGCTCATTCCATTTATAATAAACGAAGAATTTAGTTTTTTTTTAAGATTCTAAGGCTTTTATTAGTATAAAGAACCAGCTTTATTATTCTTTTCTTTTAGTCTCTTATAATTATTAAATTTTTTAACTTAAATTTGGTATTTTCAATTTTAAACGTTTACATTTGCATAACTTTTCCCTTTTTAAAAAACAAGAAAAAAAAGCTAAAAGGATTTGTAAAAGCACGAAATTACTGTAAAAATAAAACTATCTAAAACGTTTCAAAAAAATGCAAATCTTTAAAGAAAAGAACTAAAAAGAAAAGAAAGAAAACTAAATTAAAAAAGCAACAGTAAAGCATAACCAAAAAAAAACAAATAAAACGAATGATGAAGCTTTGTAAATATAAGTTTTAATTTTTTAAGTGTATATTACATTTTTTTAATTACAGAAATATTTTTATGTGTATATTTTTTAATTTAATTTCTATATATGTTGAGAATATGTAAATACTTCATAATATAAAGTATAATCTTAATTTTTTAAATTTAAGTGTATCATTATTTTTTTAAATAAAATTTTAATGCCTTCAATCTGCATAAAATTAATATTCTTATAAAAGTATTTCATATCTTATTTAATTTTAAACATTATCAAATATTTTTAGATTTATAATATTTTTATATTTTTTTAAATATAAAAAAAGTGCTTCATTCATTTTTTTTATTTTAAACTTATCATAAATTAAAGTTTTAAGAATTATAAATGTAAAGTTTTTTAGGAATAAGCGTAACTTAATTTAAAATTTAGTTTATCATTAAATTAAATTAAATTAAATTAAAAAAAATAATATAGTTTGCTTAATAGTTTTGAAGTTTTAAGTCTAAACTCAATACACTTCTACTTTTAAGTACTCTTGAAAATGTTGTAGTATTTCTTCTTGTCTCATTAAGATTAGATTTACTTGTCTTATTTTCATTAAGTTTTAGAAAGAATATATTTGTTTTCATGTTTATTTTATTCTGCTTCATGTAGATTTTATTATTCTATCAATTTGAGTCATATAGTCTTTTTTGCAAAATATTTAATTTATTATGTTTTAATTATATTCTAAGAGCTCTTGTTCTATATTTTCATAAAGATTTTCTTAGTTTATATTATTTTACGCTTTATTTTTGCTTTTAATTATTTTATCTATTTAGGTTTTAATATTATCTATACTTGTTTGGTAGTATTTACATTTTAATATGTGTTAGAATGTCTCTTTTTTTGACATAAGCATTAATCATATTCTTAAGGAATATGTCTTTCTTGAAGATCACTTCTAAAAAAAAGTAGTTAGGTTCTCAGTTTGAATATTAATTTTGATGATTGCATTTTCTCTTTGTTCAATAAAAAGTAGGTTATAATTGGAAATTTTTCTACATTTTTGAATTACTTTGATATAATTTTTGCTGTGATCATTTCTTTTTTTCTTTTTTTTGCTTTTTTTTGTTATTCTTTAAAATGTTTAATTAAAAAAGTGTTCTTTAATTTTTACATCAATTTTTTTATCTAATTGCATCATATTTAGATTTTATAAAGCTTTTAAATCTATTTTAAATTTCTTTTACATTTTTTTAATTTATTTCTGTTACTAAGTCTTATTTTTTAACTTATTTAGAATAATTGGATAAACTTTTCATCTTTATTCTTAGATTATTACTATTGATTATATAAGTCATTTAGTTTTCTATAAAATTTAAAATATCGTTTTGCAATTATTTATTCAAATCCAAGTCAGTTAAAATCTATGTGTTGTAACTCATTTCAAGATGCTTATGGCATTTTCATATATTATCTTATAATTTTTCGTTAACTTACATGTATTTAGTTTTTCACCTTTGTTATTCCAGTTTGTATACTATATGGAATTATTTCAGCACCATATTCTAATTTAGGTAGAATAAATAATCTGAATACATTTTTGAAATTAATTGGGATCGTCTTACTAAATCTGCTGTAAAATTACTATTAAAATAAGTACTTGGCCTACTAATATTTATTTTGTACTTTTTGTATATGTGTAATTAATTAATTATTCTGATCAATTGTGAATCCTAAATATTCAACAGTTTTCTTTTATTAAATTAGCTTCCCTTATATTTTCAAATCTAATTTTTTTTAGTTCTCTTATTTCTCTTTACTAATATTAATGCATTCGGTTTTTATTAAGTTTATTTTTAATTTTATTGTATTGAATATTCTTTAAGTTTGATCTATTAATTATTACATTCTTTAAGGGTTGTTGGAGATTAGTAATAAATCGTCAGCTCATGCTAATTTTGAGTATTATGTATTTCCTATCTTGTATCCTAATTTATTATATTATTCTAAATATTACATAGCAATATCATAATAAATTATGGCTAGTATAGGTCCTGATGAGCTTCCTTAAAGTATACCATTTTTGTAGTCTATTTTTCTAGTGATTTAGTCTTCTAGTTAAAAGTGTATTTGTACTTGAGAATATATGTTTTTCAATGTTTTTATTAAGTTATCGGCTATTTTAAATCTTTCTAGTTATTTAAAAAGTAAATAGTGATTTATAGAATCAAACATTTTCTCAATATCAATCAAGGTAAAAATCAACGATTCATTTTCTTCCTTTTTTTCTTACTTTCTTAATAATGATTCATTATCTATTATATTTGTCATATGTTTATTGTAGTTTGCATTTTCTTTATGAATCCTTTTTAGTCTTTATTAATTTGGTTTTACTCAATTACATCTTTATATATATGGTTTGAAATCATCTTGTCGAATATTTTTTAGATTGTATTTATAATTGCTATTGGTCTATAATTTTTTCAATCATATTTGGAATCTTTTTTATGGATCATTATCGTTTTAATTTTATTTAGTTCGGCAGGGATTAATTAATCGCGTTAGCAGTTTTGATAGAATTTTGTTAAAATTTTTCAAAGTTCATGTCCTGCATATTTAATTAATTCATTTGGTATTTAATCAAAACCTGCAGCTTTATTATTTGGGAGGTATCTTATTATATCAGCAACTTCTTAGTATAATATTTTACTCCATGATTGTGCTATTTTTTATTAAAGAATTTTATTTTGTTTGTAGATTTCATCTATTTTTATTACTTCTTTAAGTATTTCTTATTGATTAGTATCTTTATATTAGTTTAATACACTTTCTCAATTTTTAATAAATTATTCTGTCTAATTTGAATTGAGATTCATATTTAGAGCTTTTTTAGGATTGAAAATTTTATTTGCTTGCTTAGCCATTTCCTGGTTATTACCGTTCAAATTTATTTATTTTTATCCATTTATATTTTTTCACATGGCATTCTTCATTTTTACGAATTTTTTCTTTTACCTTTTTGCCTCTAATTTCATTTAGATGACTTCATCATTCATACGGTTAAATTAGTTTAATTTATTTATATATATATTCTTGCATTTCTGGCTTTATTCATTTATATCACTACAGATGAAGGCAGTTTTGGCTGATTTTACTGTCTTTGATCAAGTATCTCCAGAGCTGCAATATGGATTAAATTTTTAATAAATCTGTATTATAAGGATAAATTCAAATTTTATATATTATTTTCAAAAAAATCATAAGCACCAAGGAATTAGTTTTTATATAATTATAGTTTTTCTTAGTCTTACAGTTTATTTAGATTATATATCATTCTTATTTACTAATTTTCTGCATTTAAATTAACCGTCATTTATTTTAGCATTATATTCAGTACTAAGAGATAATGGTCAGTATTAACTCCTTTTCTTTATCTACTGTGAATATGTATTTTGTTGATTACTCTAAGTCCTAGTCTAAGAAGATATAGTCAATGATTTATTGTCTTTTGTTTTATTTTATTTAATGTGTGGGAATTTATTTTTAATTTGTATCTATGAGTTCATTAGCTTATGTAAAATTAAATAATTAGAGATCTGTATCTGTTTAATTATCATAATTATAAAGGTGCGTATTAAAGTCTCCAGCAATAATGAAATGTTTATTCTAATTTTATTATATTATTTTTCCTATGTTTAAGTAACAATCATTTATGAACTGTTGAGTATAATTACTAGTGGGAAGATAAACATTTATTATTATAATTTCATCCAAAATAAATGCTTAGATCCTATTAAAATTTTCCTCAAGTAATATTTCTTGAACGTCTAGGTCCTTTTTAAAGAAAGAAATTAAACCTGCTTTTTAAGTAAGACCTGGCAAGAAGAATTATTTAAAAGATTTATGTAGGGTTTTTGGTTCTTTTTTAATAAAAGTTTCTTATAATAGAATAATGTTGAGATTATGTTTCTTAATTAATTCAAATATAATTTCTTTTTTGTCGAAATATCCTCCACCTATATTAAACGATCCTATTTTTTAAAACTTTTTCTTTTCTTTAAATCATTTTTAAATTTTCTCTGAACATGCTTGGATTATCTAGTTTATAATTAAATTAATTAAATTGTTCAAAATTGGGAAAAAGTTAATAATATTCATCTAGGTAGTTGTATTATATTTTTTCGAATTTAGTAAGATTGTTTCTTAAGTGAATATATTTTTAGTAATCTTAATTTTAATTCATTATTCATTAAGGATTATTTTGTAGGTTATATTGTGTTCTTAAATTTTATTGACTAATATATGAATAATTTTATGATTACATACCACCATTTAATTTGCCAGCACAAAGACACAGTGTCATTTTGTCATTAATTGTTTAAATAATTAGAAATTTTTTATTTTGTTTTATTAACTTCATCAAGAAATGAAATTATGCTTGTTTTTATGGAATTATTTTTTCTAACTTATAATCGATATATGTTTCTATATATCGCTTTTTCTTTTTTGTATCTTCCACATAGACTTTTAATTAATCATTTATATGTATCTTTAACCATTATTATTAGTAATTTATTTAAGGCATGTTTAAGCTTATTCTTTAAAATTTCTTAATTTTTTTTTCCAATTTTTTAGTATTTTTCAATTATCAATTTTTATTATGCTTTTTTTCTTATTGATTATTTTCAGTTTTTTCATCAAATTTTTAAGTTTAATTATTGACTTTAAGAGATTTAATGTTTCCAATTTTAATTTTTTTGTAGGTTTAGATCTATTTTTATTTTATTTTATTTTGGTATTTATCGTATTTCTCTATTTCTATATCATTTTGCTATTTAATATTAAATTTTTGTTAAAGTAATTAAGATCTATTTTCTAATTACTATATTTTGGTTTGTTATTGTTCGTTCAAGAGATAACAGAATAAAGTGCTAATTTTTTGTTTTTGTTATTTGGTATTCTTAAAATCAAATTTTATTTTTGGTTTTTACTAGTGGTTTTACCTTAGATTAATGTTGATATTTTCTAAATAGTTTATCTTCTATTTTTATTATTCTATAAATATTTCTTTGCTTTTAATTCAATGCTCTTTTTCTGCATTTGCTCTTATAGCAAATTAAGTTTCTTCCTCATTCTGATTCATCTTAATTTAATAGTTTTTATATAAGTTTAACTTTTAGATTTTTAAAGCTTGGTTTTCTTATTGTATTGATATTAGTTTATTTTCAACATTTTTTATTACTAAATTTTTGTCATTTAATTCCTATTTTATTTAACTTTTTTATTATTTTATTTTTACTATTTTGTTCAAATACTGTTCTATTTCTATTTCATAATTAAGATTTAAATTTTCAATCTCTTATTCTAATTGTTCATTTAGTCCATTTTAATTATCTAGATCCTCAATTAGATATTCATTATTTAGTTTATAGTTATCTTGGATTTATAATAATTGTTAAATTTTTTCTTCCATAGCTAATTTTTTTTTTTTTTTTGTTTCTATATATTCTAAGTTGTCAATTTGGAATTAATTTTCCACTAATTAATTTTTTAACTATATTAATTTGATTAGAAATTTATTCATTTAATTTCTCTTGATAACGATATTAATCTTATTTATTGCATAACTAGTATAATTATTCTTATAATAATAACTAAAGTTTAGAATAGTTCAGATTTATTCTTGGTGATTTGCTACTCCTAGATCGAATTTTTGTTCTTGGTTATTTGCTTATTTTGTTTCTAAGTCCCAGCTATAAATACTCCTTGCTTTATTTCTTTCTATATTCTATGGTTCTTAAGAGTTATTATTCAAAATAATAAACTATTAATCCTCTTTTTACCCAAAATTTTTAGTCTTTTCCTATTATCTACTTAGATTTATGGTATTTTAACTTTCTGCATAAAAAGATTCTTAGTTGAGCTGCAGTTCCAGGTTCTTAAGATTAAGTTAGGATTGAAAATCTTACTATGCTTAATTGGGTTCTAAAATGTCGTCAATTTAAATATTATTTTAGTTATAAGAGGCATATATCTACTTATTTATTTCAGCTTGTTGAGCTTAATTGCTTTAGTTTTTAGTTTCATTTTCTATATTAATCTTTAGTTATTATTCCAAGCCTTAAATTTTTATATTTATATCCAAAATCTAGGTTTTGCTTTTACCTTTCCTTTATTTTTTTAATGTTTAAATTTTTTATCCTATAATTTTGCTACAGTATTTAAAATGATGACCTTCTTCATTACAGAATAAGCAACATATTTATTTTTTATGTCTTAATTTTAGTTTTATATCTAAGTATTGTATGATGTTTGGAAGTTTATTTATTTATTCTTATGCCAATTTAACAAGTAATGTAAAAGTTCTAATTTTTGTTATATCTTATTCTTGCTGCTTTTCATTATCTAGTTGTATTTCAACTATTTAGATATTTAGGATTTAATCAAAAATCATAAGAATATCCTGGAGGCTAATTGGTTAAGTTGGTAAAATGGTAATCTTATATTTATCTAAGTTAAGGTTTTTCAAATAGACTTTTTCTTAGATTTAAAAGAGGAGTTTAAGTCCAGATTGGCTATCTAATATTTCTATATTCTTATGATCATTAATAAATTTTTTAAGGTCTTTTTCATTTAAGAAATAAATAATAATATTTTTCTTAAAGTTCAATCTCATTCCACATATAAGTTCTGCTTTGTTATTTTTCTTCGGAAAGTAATTTTTGCTAATTTAGTCAAATATATTCTTGTAGATCTAATTTCTAAAGGATAATATACAAAAATAAATACTCAAACACACAAAACAAAATTTTTTTGCTTCAATATAAAAAATTAGTTCTGTCATGCTGAAATTTTAAATAATGAATGTTAGATTCTTCTTAAGCAGTTGAATTCTGCATACTGAATAATAAATAAGTAATTAATTGTTTATTTCACTGAACTTCAAACTACTTAAACCAAGTTATATTTCGCTTCAGCTTTTCTCCAGAAAGTTAGTTATTTTTAAGTATAAATATCTAATTTAAATTTAATTTTTTTATCTTTACTTAAAATAAGCAAGAAACAATATTCGAATAGTTTGAAGAAATGCTAGATGATTACCAATAGTCAAGAGATAATATAATAAACAAGAAACATATATTTATAGCATTTGGAGCAAACAAGGTAGAATAATAGGAATGATTAGCTTATATTACTTATTAAATACATAATTTTACCCTTTTTTATCTAATTTATTAATAGCAATTTTCAATAACAGCTATAATTATTAAATCTTTATATTTACGGATACTTAAGCACTCGCTTTGCTGTTATCAGTAATCCACCTTGGATATAGCAGAATATTCTACTGATAAGTTTCTGTAAATATATATCTCCTTAATTAATGAATGCATACTCCATAATCATAAATTTCAATGCCTGTCAAGGCCTCTAAAAGATTGTAGGTATAATCCGACAACCAAAAATATAGTTCTTGCTCTTCTTTTGCTTATTAATTTGTTCAAAATATATGTAAGTATATATTATAATTTTTGAAGTATAGTATTGAAATAATAATGCAAAGCATCATATAGAATGTAAGTCTTGAATTATATAAAAGTAATAAAGTTTTTATTATAGAATAGTTAAATAAAGTAAACTATATATCATCATAGATGTAAAAGAAAAGCTGCTTATTAGCCATATAAAGCATATTCCTTCTTCTCTTTGACTAAGAATAAAATATATTACAAACTATTTTATAGCAATCAAAAGAGGAATAGAGATATAATAGATTTATATGAATAGCACTAATATATAATTACTTCAGAAAACTTTAGTTTAAAGAGCAGCAAAATTTTAAAGTATTATTATTAGCCTGCTTTTTTATAGTTAAGCATTATATAAAGCTGAAATATAAAAGTTGATAATTAAGATTTATATTAGAAAAATAGATAAAATCTAATTCTTTATTAGTTAAGGTATATTAAGCTAATTTACTACTCTATAACTAAAAAGCTAAACTGATATAAACAAATCAACTAAATATTAGCAGATTAATTAAAGTTAGACTTTATCTTACAATCTTTTCAATTTTCTTTCCGTTTTTTCATATGAATTACTAATATACCAATCAATATATACATAAAAAATAATAAAAAGGATTAAAGCTAATATTGCTTTTCTAAAGATTATTAACCTATTAGCTAATAATTAGCATTAAAAGTAAAGGGAAAATTATACCTAAAAGCGTAGAATAGAGTTAATAAGTTATATTAGCTTACATAGAAAGTAATGTATAAGTAAGTAATTTATGATGGAAATTATAACTAATTCTTTGCTTAATTAAAATACAAGAATAAATTAAGCTAAGAGACAAATCAGGATTTATTTTTGCTTTATTTACCAAAATTATTTAAATTAATTTTATTACTTATAAGCTAAAAAAGCTAAAGATATAAAGAATAATGGATGATATAGAAGAAATGAAAAGTTTAAATAATGCTAAATTGTATAAATATGAAAACTCTTTAGTTGTTAGCTTCTTAAATCTATAAAAAACAATAATCTAGTCTTTATTATTCAATAATAAATCCATAAATAATAAAAAAGAAATATTTTTTATCAGAATTAGCACTATATTGGTTAAATGAATTAAATCTTTTGAATAAAAGATAAAAGTAAAATATTAATTAATTAATGAAAAAAGTTGTTTGCTAAAAAGCTATAAGAATGTTTTGTACTCTACTCATTAGTCTTGATTTTCGTTGATGTTTGATTTCATGTTTGATTCTGATTGCTTCCATTTTTTTTCTATTTGCTTTAAAGCGTTTTTTATTATTATATATAAAATGGATGTCGGCCGCGTTAGAAAAATTAGTAGGTAATCTGGTGCAGTGTATACTGCATTGCGAGTAATCTCGCACTAGATGCCACCACGGGGAAGGGTGGATAAGCTCCGTTGAGACATACCTAACTTACCCCGAGGTTTCTCTCTAGCAGTATGAAAGTTTGACTGACGGGCCTTCTCATTAATGACTTAATAACTAATTCTTATTTGTACCTTATTCAAGAAGACTGAAGCATTTGATCCAAGATTTAAGAATTTTTTTAATAAGAAGATTCCCCATTTGGAGAAGCTGACATGACTCATTGGACTTCTATAATTTTAACAAGAAACATGAGAAAATTTTTCTTAATATTAAATATTAATATTGAAAGAGCTGCGCGCTCTGTAATCATTTTTATTTATTTATTTATTAAGTAAATTACTCTTTATTTTTATTAGTTCTATTTTGTTATTTTGTTTATTTTCAATTGATTATATTCAAGCAGTTCTTTTATTTTTATTTCATTATTTAGATTTTCGATTTTTTATTTCTTTAGTAACCTTTGATTTTAATTTTCTAGTTTGGTTATTGTTGTGCTGTAATACTTGCATTTAAATATGTGCTCAAAAGTATCTAGTTTTTTGCATATGTATTTTAATTCTTCTTAGCCTATATGTCTTTCTTACAGATCTTGCTTAAAGAATAATAGTTAGATGGGCAATCTGTATATTATTTTGCTTTCTTTAATTTTTTCCCTGTTTTAAATTAAATATTAGATTTTTGGAAATATCTCTTCTTATTTTAATTGTCTTTGAATAATTTTTAATCTAATCATTTCTTTTTTAATTCTTTAATTTTTTTTCACTAATTCTTTTCATTGTTTTTTTTTTATTTTTTTTTTATTTATTCGTCCAAATATTTGTCTCAATTTTTATCATTTAAGTCATTGATTTCTTTTTTTCTATTTTATATTAATTGCTCATTTTTATTAGGTCTTTTTGTATTTTAGTTTTTTCTTTTAACATATTTTGAATAATTGAGGGAATTTTTCATTTTAAAATGTCTTATTCTTTTTGCTATTGTATGATTCTTTATGTTTCTTATAAAATTTAAAGAAGCGATTTGCTGAAATATTTTCATATGGTAGTTAGTTAAAATCTATGTATTATAATTAATTTAGGTGCTTTATGCAATATTCATAAATTTTCTAATTGATTATCTTTAGATATCTGCATTCTATTTTTTTTTTTTTATTCCATATTAAATAGAGTATGGTATGATTTCAGAACAATATTCAATTTTCGGTAGAATAAATAATCTAAACAGAGTTTTAAAATTGTTGGTTAAGTTTTGTTGTATTTACTTTAAATTAAGTTAACATTTGGAATTGTGATTGTTAAAGTTTTTTAGAAAGGTTATTAATGATAGATTTATATGTATTTAGATAATTAATAATTATCCTAAGTTAGTAACTTCTTATTTTAGAAAATTTCTTAGTTATTTAACTTGAAAATTATTTTTGCGTTTCCTAATTTTTATTTTATAATATTGATATGAATTCAGCTTTAGGGATATTAATTGTCATCAAAATGGTTTCAAGAATTTCACTAGTTTTAATAATTAATTTTTACATTCTTTTATATCTTAAGAAATTAGAATCAAATCATCAGCTCATGCCATAGTAGTATGAAACTTATTTTTAATTTAAAATCCCATTGATTCGTTTTCTCTAGATGTTAGAGAACAATATCATCAAAGATGATAGCTAGAATAGGTCAAAAGTAAAATAAAGCATTTACATATATAAAAGGGAAGCTAAAAACAAAGGTATTTTAGTAAAATTTTAACTAGGATTTTTAATAACTGAGATTATCTGAATTAAAAGATCAAACTTACTATGTAAGATTTAAAATAAAATTATTTATTACCTATTTAATCAACTTATAAAAGTAGCATCTTAAATAGCTAATTCTACATATCTATATACTTACTCTCTTTTAATGCTCTATAATAATAATCTTAAGAAATAGATTTTAGGCAATACTATTAAATTTATAGAAATTAAAAAATTTATATTTATTAAGAAGCTATAATCAAAAATCAAAATATAAAGGGTTTTGATATATTGATAGATCTAAAGATTAAGATTCTAATATTTACTCTATAAAGATTTTAAGCATATATTGATTTAGCTTTAATATTCAGCTTTAAGAAATAATAAATATCATTTAGAAGAAATGAATAACGAAATCTACTGTTCCCAATAAGAAGTTTAGTCCATATGATCCAGATTATATAGAGCTATTAGGATAGCCAGGATAAAGATTTATATATTAATGGTTTTATCTTAGTTTTATATAAAATTACTCTCAGAAAATGTTCACAAGTATTTATAATTTTAACTATAGATAATTTAGGGTAATAATAGCAAACATAAGAAATGTATATATCTTAATTTTTATTTCTTAGTCATGTAATTAGAGTATTTATAAAATAATAAAGACTTAATCACTTTAATTCAACTTAGAAAAAAAGTAAAGTTAAGCTTGAACTTCTATAGAAATAAAATATTGGTTATTCTATAAGAAGATAGTCCAGTCTAGCTGAAAATAAATTTAGATGATTGTAAAGTATTTATAATAATATGAAAGCTATTGCTTTAATTTATTAATGCTTATTATAGCTTTTACAAATCAATCTTACTTGCATCTTATATAGGAAAGCCAGATAATGATTATAAACAAAATTAAGGTTAAGTTTGCTAGGAAGAGTTAAATTTGATATAATGTTTCTTCTTTATTAAAGAATACAATTTAGTTAATAGCCCTTATTATTAAAAAGCTTATATAAAATATCTAAATTATTATATATAATTATTAGCTAAAAATAAAAGCTAAGAAGATTGAAGGTAAAATAATTTAGCTTTGGGATTTATTTATTATTGTAGAAAATTAATAGATTGAAAAACTTTAGATGATTAGATTCCTCAATAATTGCTAAACTTTGTAAAGAAATCAACATTAAATAAATTTGTTTTGGAAGTGTTATTATCCATAAATCTGTATATGAAAGAGTAATAATTATAGCTCTTATTATATAATTTCAGAAGTTTATTATTTTTATAAGCAAACATGACAAATTTTAAGAGAACAAAGGCATATTAGTTGAATGAAACATATTATATTAGCGAGAAACCTTATATCAATATCTAAAAGATAATTAGAAAAATGAGATAATGCTTAATTTAAAACAAAGTAAAAGTAATTCTTCTAAACCATTAGTTAAAATTACTTTAATACATAGAGAAAATATAGCAATATACTAAGCATTAAAATTAAAAAGGTTGATAAAAGTAGAAATTCAGTATATTAGATATTTAACTATTCTTAGATACAAATTTAATTTTTATGTATTATATTTTAATTCTATTTCTTCCTTTTTCTACTTTAAAGATCTTTTTATCAAATAGAATTTTAACACTATATAAAAGAAAGATATTTTGGAATTTTTATCCTAACTAAAATTTATTAAAATGCATTCAATTAAAAGTTTAAAAAATAAGGGAAAAGCTTGGAGAGATAAATTTTAAAAAATTAGGATTATAATTAAATTAAAATAAATAGACTTAAAAATGTAACTATATCTTAGATAGAGGATCTTACCTTTACTAAATAATAAAATCAAAACATCAAGCTACTTAGTCTTCAAGAACAGCTTTACAATATTTAATTGAACATACCACATAAATCCTAGATAATGTTAGATTCAAGATAAATATGAGCTAGTTTATTAGATATACTGATTGATCACTCAGTGAAAAAAGTTGAAATATTATAATCATTTATTCACTAAACTAACTTGAAAAAAAGATTATCTAACTAGAGGATTAAGATTCTACTATTTCTAAAGAAATAATCATAAGAAAATTTTTAACAAAAAAATAATGAACTGCTGTCAAGGGTAGAAATAATTAAAAAATTAATATGAAAACTACTAAAAAATTATATTAGCATGAAGTTATAAGAGCCTTTATAAGCTATATTGAGTCATTTTTCTAAAACTTTGATGAAGTATAATAAGTTGAAAAATTCCAAATAGTAAAGTATGTAGGAATAATTAATATAAAAGATTGAAAGATAATGAAGAAACAGAAGAAAAAGAAAAATTAAATTTTTAGATAAGACTTAAGAAAATCTCGAATATTAAGAAAATAATAATAATTTGAATATAATCAGTAGATAAAAGAAGCTTAAATAAGTCAATAGAGGTATTTACTTAAAAGTATAAGTAAATAATCAACTATTTTTAATTAATGAAGCATAATTAAAGTCAATTAATAATAAATTATAAAAGTAAATATTAAAGCATAATTTACTTATAATTTAAAATAATTCTTAGTTAATTAAATACATTTGGCTTTTATTTTTCATCATTTATTAAAGCATATAACCTTTAGTTACCTTTTTCTCTTTTAGTTCATGTAATAACTTATTTATAATGCTTTTTTTATTTTTTCTAAATATTGTGACTTCAAAATATTTATTAAGTATTAAGCTAAAAAAGTAGAATTTTAAAGAAGCTACTCTTATAAGTTAAAAAGATAGGTATTTTGATTTAAGATTAATAAATCTAGCTGCTATTAATTTAGAAAGATCCTTTTATGTAATTAACCTAAAAGAATGATAGTGTTAAAATGTTTATTAAAAGCTAAGAAAATTTCCCCCAATCAATTTATTCTTTTTCATAAGAAATTTTATTTTATTGCGAAGTTGTTTTACTATTCTACCTTTTTATAAATGTAAGCTTATCTCTATTTTAATATCTAAAGCTTTTGTAAAAATAAGATTGTTGATTACTATTATATGCTTCATTATTTTATTTAAATAAGAATATAGATTGAATGCTGCTTGAATAAAACCAGTTTCTATTATTTTTTAAGAAGTTTAAACCTGGAAATTGAAAGAATTAAATTGAGGTCGAATTCTTATAATTTGGATTACTTCATCTAAGATCTTACGTTTTTAATTTTTAAGTTATACTCTATAGTTTCTTATTCCTTATAATTTAAATCCAAATCTTAAATTAAAGTATGCATATTTTCTTATTGGTTCTTTTCTTATTTCTTTGAATGCTTTTTCTATACTTCTTAAATGAATGCTTAGATTACTGAAATGTTTTCTCTTAAGATTAATTTCTTTATCTTTAAGGAATATTTTATTATATATATGAGGATCATTAAATTAGATTCCATTGTATCAGGAAAGGAGATCTAGTTCTTAGTAGCAGCATAATTAATGTCATTTGTTTTTCTCAATTTTTAATATTTAAAAGCTAGAAAATTTCTTCTTCACCTCTTCAATATTCATCTTTATGCCAAAGCTTTTGCTTATTTCTTTAGATGAATCAATAAATATTCAGCACAAATTTAGAAATTAACCAAAGCTGTTTTAGTTTAAATATTTTCTTAGATTAGTTTTCTTAAAAGCCTTAATTTATTTATCTTATGATTGAAATTTATTAAATTTAACTTAAGCTAAGATCAAATTATTAAGACTCAGATAAGTTAAAGGGTTAATATCTAAAAGATGCTGAGTAATATACTTAATAGAAGCTAGAAAATGTATTTAATGATCTACTTTGCTGTATTTAAAGGGAAAGTCTTAAAT
Organism: Loxodes magnus; assembly: GCA_946699065.1. NCBI lineage: Eukaryota > Ciliophora > Karyorelictea > Loxodida > Loxodidae > Loxodes > Loxodes magnus. Next base: position 420,802 of record CAMPDV010000025.1, on the reverse strand, counting down.
AAGTTATATATATTATGAGAGTCTAGTGCATGGAAGCTATTCTTAATTTTTTTTTAATGAAATTGCTCTTAATTCTATAGATGCTTCATTTTACTTTCATTGCTGCTAATTTGCAGAAATAGCTAAATATTCATAGAAGAGGCTTTTGTTCTTAATTTAAAACAAAATTAATTAAGATAAATAAAATAAAAATGTGGTATCTTGATAAGTACTCAACTAAATTACTTTTAATAGTTGCTTTAATAGCAAGATTAGAAGCCTATTATATTATACCCTTGAATGAAATAGCGACTTCATAAAATCCTCCCATTCTCTCAAATTTTACCTTTTTCAATCATGATTTTGATTATGTTGGCTAAGAACGAGGATTTTCCCTATCTTTCTACCTAAATTTGAACATAGTTGATTTTAATTTTGAATAAAGAGAGATATTTAGACTAATTTATTGCTAATATTTAATGAAGCTGAAATTAATAAAAAGTTTAAATAATCAATGAAAATTACAGCTAACTTACCAAGTTGATTAATACAAAGAATACAATTCTACCAAAGTCTGAACTAATAACGATTGGATCTATGTAGCTATATCTTATTGGATAAAAATATCTAATAACCTAATTTCACTTCAACTTTGCCAGAGTTCAACTTAATAAAGCGCCTAATGCGAATCTTGAAATCTTAACGATTAATTTTTGCCTTTAGTTTAAAATCTGATAATAAAAGAATATTAGCCAAATGTTATGGTAACTAGACTTTTTTAGATAGAACTCTTAACTTCCTTTCATAACCCAAGCAACTTCATTGTAAATGCAACTAATTTGAGTAAAGTTTGATTAACTCCTTGCTAATAATATTGTGATTTTTAGTGTCTGAAGTAAAATAATCAAAAAGTTCCTTATATAGAAGCGTGCTAGAATTCTTCAAGTTACTATGAAATAATAAATAGTCAAATTTATTTAGATAGCTCAACTACAGTAAATATAGGGTATAAAGATTATTAATCTTATTTCAGCTCGCTTTTAGAAGATACTGGAAGACCTTGAAGTATTTTATTTTCTTTTGATTTAATGAATTTTAATAATAGCTAAGAATCTTTTATTTTAGGACTAAAAGGCTCATAAAGCTAATGTAAAAATCTATTCTTTACATTTTCGGTAACTTAATAGAATATCTTGACTTATCAGTTTAAAAGCTTATTATTTCCTTAAGCAGGAAATAATGCAACATTACTAATCAATAATTAGATTTAAAGTATCTTTTTAGTTGGCTTTAGTACTAGAGAACTATAAAATGGGTTTCAGTTTATAATGTGCTTAAAGAACGAATCATTAGACATTTCATGTGCTCAATGAGAAAATAGCTAATATAATTATTGTTCTTTGTTTTTAGATTAGTCTAGTATGTATGTCGGTGGAGCCCCAACTAATTTATCCTCTCTAACCTAGATAGAAATGGAAATTTCTAATCTTATAATTTATGGGCACATAGGGTATTCTCAAAATAACTTGCAAGATATTATGTAAAAACATATTCTTACGGAATGTGAGGCAATTCTGTTAAATTATAAAGGAAATTCAAAGTGCTTAAGAAAATATTATAACTACTTATATTTCTAAATCTTTGACTAGTATGAAGCTTCATGATCACCTGCCTTTACAGTGAACGGATCTGATACTTTATTTGGTAATTTTGATTGAAATCCTGTAGAAGTAACTTCATGAAGTGTATTTTTTACCATTAGTATTGATTTTAAGAAATAAGGAAGTACAATAGGCTACATAAGATTTTCTGATTCGTTTAACTCTTTATCAATCTATGAGCAGTTAAATCAACTAAAAGTAAACTAATCTACTTTAGTAAGCTAGTTTATATAACAATATGGAGTATTTCATTTTGGACTTTCTTATAATAAAACTAACAATCAAGCATATGCTTATATACAACTTTGAAACAGTAATTATACTTTTAACTCCTTTGATTTTATTTAGAACTGAAAACCAAATAGCAATAGTTTGAAAATTGACATAATAAGTTGGTTAGGAGTAGATAACAAAACTTTTAAAGCAGTTTACTATAATCTAAGGTATTTTCCTTTTAAAGGGTTCAATGATTTAGCTGAAGTTTAAAACTACTTAAATAATTTCCATCAGAAATGTCATCCAGCTTGCAACTTTTAATGTATTGGACCGGGAGAAAATGATTGCTGATTTGATTAAATAGAATATTTCTAACTGACAGATCCTGATTATTCCTTAGATAGTTCACCATATGAATGAATAAGAACAAATAAAGTTTAATAAGAGTTAGATAAATTCACATCAATTATAGTTTTTAAAAGCTCTATTTCTAGTGAAAATATAGTTTAGCTAAACTCATAGAGTTCAATGCTATTCTTAATTTATATAGATTAGGATTAGAATTTAGGAATTAAATCGAGTTGCGGAAACAGCTTTGTGCTAAAAATATAATTGGATAGTATATATTTAATGCTTCTAGTTTACAACATCGATAGTTCTACTTAAACTTTAAGCTTCAATACTTAATTATTCATGTGAAATTTAATGAGTTCTTAGTTTATTAATCAAAATTAATTTATTGAATCTTAGGTAGTATGCCTATCTTAGACTACTTTAGTTTTTAACGATAAATCTCCCTAATTATTAGCTTTTAATAGCATTTAATAAGGGATAGATGTCTATGACTTCAAATTATTTTCGAGGTCTTTTGGATTATCATAGTTCAGTGATTTAGTCTAATGATATACTACAAATCATTTTAATAGAATGAACTATTGCTCTGAAGTTTGCTCAGCAAAATGTACAACTATGACATAACTTGGATGTATTTTTACTAAAGATCTCAAATGTCCAAAGCATTAGTTGTAAGATTATCCTTTATGTACTTAAGAATGCCAAACTGGATATGGCTTTTGAGTCGACTCTAATAATAATTAAAAGTGCTTTCCCTGCTATTATAGCTAATAAAAATGCTAGAATTCTACGTATTATGATAATTAATAATGTAAAAGCAAATTTGCTAATTACAAAGGTGTTTGCTACAGTTAATGTCCAAGTCATTTATTTAAAAATAAATAAAAGTGTGAAATTTGCTTAGATGTGTCCTAAGGAGAAACTTGCCCTCGTTGTCATTAGGACTGTAAAAGTTGCTATAATGAAAGTCAAGACAGTTGTGTTATATGTGCAAAGCCCCAATTTTACAATCCAAACTGACCTGATCCAGGTAAATGTATATGTAATATTGGATATACTAGTTATAATATAAACGGATAAAACCTTTGCATTTAAGATAAGCTTGATACTTAAAATTTGCTGCCTGTCCCTAGTTTTACTATTCCTTAATTTGTTTTAGTAACTTGGGATATTTATAAATCTAAAGTTTTTACTTCAAACGTAAAAGAATTATTATTACCCTAAATGTAGAGCACATTATTTACTGATAGCTGAGGATTTGAGTTTTGAATAATGCCAATCAAAATAATGAATAACTTTGGTAATCTTTTTGCTATATAATATAATCTTAACAATACTTGACATGATTTTCTTAGAATACTTCATCATTAAAACCAAAATTCATTGGTAATCATTTAAAGTAAAGCCAATTCCTTTAACTTACCAATGTTAGATAGTGCAAAATGGCACCATTTTTTAATACAAATTTCGACTTAAAATAACGCAAGCTATACAACTCAAGGTTGCTATTCAACTTTTTGAACTAAATCTGTTTGCTAAAACAAAACTTATTTTGGAAATGATATCAGAAAGTTTATAACAAATAACTTATCGATAGCCTTTAGTTCATCATATACTTATTCAAAATATATACCTATTTATTAAATTTCTTGATCAATCTATAATACATATTACAAAGGTGAATTTCTATGACTTAAGTTTTATCCTGATTTATAAAATGTAAGTGATAAGTTTATGGATTACCTTACTCTTAAAACTCCATGCTGATAACTTTGTAATGGAATATGCACATTAAAAGATCCAGTTCCTTCAACAAGTTGCAAGAATTAGACTTCTCACAAGCTGTTTGCCAGTGAAACAAGTTGATATAGCGTAGATTGATAAAACTAGTATTAAATATATGGCTTCAGCTAGATTTTTGAGGGAAACTATTTTGATAGAGACAACTAGCATATAGAAGTTACTTTCAATCTAAGTTTTTCTGATAACTCTAATTAAATATTTGTTCTAGAAAGGATTTCTTAAAGCTGCTGAATAGTCTATCAATCTAATACCATTAAGTTAGTTGTTAGTAACCATAACTCTTTAAACTTATAAATTGAAGACTATAGTAAGGAATAAAGTTTCGTAGTTAGATTAACTATTGGATTATTTAAGTATGAAGAATACCTTTATGAATAATATTTTTGTGCTATTGAAACTAATTAACAAAAATGTGCATTTCAGTTTGTTAAAGATTAAGAAACATGCAGACTTATTCATGACGCCAATTCATACATTAACTTTCCTCAAAATAGTAAAATTAGAAATTTAGAAATAAGGGATTATAATACCGATGGAACTTAGTCTTGATGTAAAGGGTAAGGAGAATGAAATATAAATTATCCATACTATCCTAGCTATTGCGAATGTGAAATATGCTATTAGAGAGTGTAAGTTAGTAAAGGAGTATATAAATGCTAAGAATTTAAGCCTAGTTTTGAAGATAGATATCCTGTATAGCGTTGCTCTTTTCCAAAAGATGAAGTTTATATAGACTTAATTTCAAGACATGAAGGAGTTCGATTTTATAAAAATGATAGTTAGTAGTTAGTGTAAAGTAACCTATCAAGTCTACTATAAGACTTAAAGTCTCCATAGGAAGGGTTTATACTAAGCTTCTGAATGAAAATAGAGGATTTTGATAGTGAAGATATGTTTATTCTTTCTATTTAATCTGAAAGGGCTTTTTTGGTGATGTATTTGGTAGGAAATAGTTCATAAATATAAATAAACTCAGGAGATAATTTAAAAGCAAGAGGAAGTTACTGTAAAAGTAACGAATGACATAATATTATAATTTAATTCTAAAAGCTAAAAACTACTTATTGCTATGCTTCCTATGCTTTTCCTTCTAAGTGTGTTGAGTTTAGATGGTTCAAGTAATGGCTAAATATTACTAATGATGACAAGCTTTATATAGGAGGAAGTAATGAAAGTTGAATGGAAGGATTTGATGGTTGACTAATGGGTTTAAAGTTGAGTGGTTATGATGAGTAGTTTTTTGAGAATGGAGAGAAAGTAGCAGATTGTTGAAGTTTACTTACTCCATGTTGGTTGGAGTGTAGTGGAGTTTGTAAGAGTAGTGATCCTTAGTATAATAATGAAACATGCTAGAAGATGAATTATATAGTAAACTCTGGAATGGGGAGTTAGGAGTAAAAGAAAAGATTTGAAGGAGATGATGTGGGAGTATTCTTTTATGATTTATTTTAGGAGTAAGATTTTACTTATTTATTCTTTGTTAGATATTAAGGAGATAGCTTATTTTTCGAATAAGTGAATAAAAATTGTCACATGTAGATATTGTTTTATAATGATGGTATTGAAGTATAAATAAATAATAAAAGTGTTGATATTAAGACTAGATGGTAAGAAAAGGGTGGTTGATTATTATTAGAATAGATCTATGATGAAGTGACTGAACAATATATAATAAGAGTTAAAATGTATTAAAGCTTGTATAGTGAATGGTCATGAGGTTCAATAGAGTAATCTTAATGATGTAATTTAGAATAAAATTCCTAATCTTATTTATAATTTCCTTAAGAAAATGTTTCTTATTCAGTTTTCATTAAGATGAAAGGTACTTTTAGCATTTAATGTGATTTGTCAGATTAAAAATGGTATGATCCAGAGTTTAGATTCTAAAATGTATCTAAGATGTGTTTATGTTCTATAGGATATTACTTCAATTGAAATAATGATAGCATCTCTTGCGAATTAGGAGAACTTCCTTCTATATAATCCTTAGAAGAAAGATATCCAATGAATAAATGTGAATATGGAGTATTTAGTAATGATACTTAGTAGATAAGTCTAACAATTGATTTTTGGTTGAATGGGAAATAATATAATGGAGAGATTTTTAGTTTATAAACTATAAAGCTTTAGATGATAATGATAGGAGATTAAAGTGCTGTAGTAATTAAATTATAAGGAGAAAGTTATTATTTCCCTTATTGTGATTAAATGGAATGACATCATTTGGTTATAAGTTTGAATTAGACTCAATTGAGATATTGCTGAGGATCATTCGGTTATCCATCATTTTGTTATTGATCATAGATTAATGAAATAGCACTTAATAGGTCAGCTTTGATAAGGTGGGATGAAGGAAGGATATAAAAGTTTGAGTTGATTGATTAGTTTTATGATTAACTAACAGAAGAAATAATGGATTGTTGAACTCACTGAACTCCATGCTTTTAAGTTTGTGAAGGTTTTTGTAAATCTCCTTAGTTAGGAAATACTTGTGAGGAATATGAATGTTTTGTAATTAAAAACTAAAGTTTCTTATCAGTTAGTAATCTAAGTGATGAACTAGTTTATTATGGATATGATTAAGAAATATTTAATTACTTCTAATTCAATCTTTAAGATTAGTTAAGATATGAAGTATGGGTAGAAGTAGATTCAAGAAATTAGAACTGATATGATATAATTATCATCAATGATGCCATAAATAACTGCTACATTAAAATATCTACCAAACTTAATTATTTTAGTCTTATTATTTATTAACATACTACCATTAATCAAACTATCATCACTATGTCATTCAGTAATATCAATGTTTACAGAATTGTATTGCAACAATCTTATAGTAGTTAACTTTACGAAATTAAATGGTGTATTCAAAATAACAATATTGCTTATTAGGAAAAATCAATATGCACTATTTTTAATTCTTCTTCATAGTGTACAATACAGCAAGCCAAAAACAGCTTTATCCAATTTCCTTACCAAGGAATAACTTATTAAGTTGGAAGTGTATAATTATATGACTTTAATTTTAACTCAACTTGTTAGTATAAATAGATCTATAAAATTTTAGATGAAGAAGATTAATTTTTATGTTAGTGCTCTCTTGGTTATTAATCTGAACCTCTTACTAATAATTCAATTTAATGTAAACAAGTTTAAATCAAATAACTAAACCAAGAATTAGGACTTTATCCTCTTTAATAGTGTAGTTAATGAACCACTGACTGACTATTTATAAATATTGATCATTCACTCAATCAAGAAAACTCTTTTACATTTGATGGAAACACAATAAAATCCTATCCAATTACCACTTCTACTCAAAATAACTTCGCTCTCTCTTTCTGAATGAAAATGCCTACAAATATTTATCAATAAGGAGTTATGGAAATAAGGAGTACTCACTCTATATTTCTATAAATCAACATCAATTCATTCTAACAAGTTATCGAGATTTTCACTAATAGAACATCTAAACAACGCAACTTAATTCCCTATTATCATCTTTTTCAATGGCATTTCTTCATTTTCTATTTCACAGAGAACTAAACAGTTTCATGTTACTCTAGTTATACATGAGCAGCTTATTGCTATAATAGACATTTCATTATATCAGCTAATTAGATCAAATAAGATGATTTTCTGTATTTAGGAAAAACTTCAAGTTATCAATACTATTTTCAAGGTGAGTTACTAGCAATCAGAATTTTACAGTCAGATCACTTTTAACTAAATCAATAATAAATGGCATGCTATACAACATAAACTCCATGTTGGTAGTTTTGTAATGGCAGATGTGTTCATTTGATAGATCCTCAATACTTAATATCAGATACTTATTGTCAACATTAATAGCCATTTACACTTTAAAATACTACATACTTAAGTGCCAATGGTTAGTAGTATATAGGAAGTGATATCAACTTATTTCAATATCATTTGTTTTTGCATGATTTTCAGTTAATTTAATTCTGAATTCAACTTCCTTAAGATATTCAAACTCTTACTTTCTTTAACCTTTAAGGATAATATTGTAACTTAACTTTATAACTCATACAAACTAACTTTCAAATTTGTATCAATGCTCAATGTTCACCAAATCTAATACTTTAACAGTAACCACAAGAACTTAATATTTAAATCATCAACCAAATCAAATCTTAACACCCATTCTTAAAACTATGTTTTACTCCTAACTATCATTTAGAGCCATAATGCTCATTATTTAGCCATTCCTGTAAATTATACCACTCAGATCAAAGCTTAATAACATTTCCTTCCAGTTCTTAATATTCATTTGCTTAACTTTAAATTTACCATTTTATTTACTAACCTACAGAATGTCCCCAAAAGTCTTATAACCCTTAATATCCTTAATATGGAATATGTATTTGTTCCTTAGGTTACGTAGCACTACCTTTTGTTTAGTTACACTGTATTCAGTCCAATATTACTAAACTATCACAATCTAACACCTCTAATACCAAGTCCTAATAGTAATCTTGCTCTACTCTTGATTACTCTTTTTCTCTTATTTAGTCTCTGCAACAGAACAATTCTACTAACGTAATTTCCTTTGCTAGTTAATAATTTGTATAGTATAGTTTAGAGTAATATTTATAGATTGATTCAAGTAAAAGTGATGACTTTACAGCTTATTTCTGGATTTAAATGAAAGAATTAAAAGAAAAAGCTAGAATATTAGAAATTTCAAACTAAGTAGGAAATGTTTTCCTATAAATAGAAATAGATTTCTTTCATAGTGTTCTTAAGATCTAATCCTAAAGAGCATCTTAATAAGCCTTTAATGTTCCTTGGTATGATAGAAATTAGTGACATCTTATTGTACTTGCTTTTAGTTAAAATGCAACTAAATATTGCTATTCTAGTCTAGATTTCCCAGCTAAATGTTATGAAAGAGAGTTTAGTATTTCAATCCAAAGTTTAAGTTAAGATGAAGTTATTAAATTTGGAGGAAACTCAGAAAGCTATTAATACTAACTGGAACTTAGAGGCTTTTAGATAGTTTAAGGAAATTAAACTTTTTTATAGTTAGATGAAAAGCAAATGGAGTACTGGAGTCTCTATATTGAAGTAGAATAGCAAGTTGAGTAAGAGGAAAAGGAAAAGGAAGAGAACTTAAAAAATGAAATTCCAACTTCTCTTGATGATTTAATTTTGAGCTAAACAGAAATATCATACATATAAAGTAGTGGCTAAGCATAATCAGCAGGATAATATTCTTTAGCTGCAGCTTCATCAGTTGGAATTGCTACTTCTAGTGGAAGTGGCGCTGGATTTCCTAGTGTTTGACATTTAGCTGCCCTAGAAGAACTTATAAAATTAAATGGGATGCTAGACATTAAAAAACCAGATGTTTTGTAAGGTTTTTATATTTAAAACTTAAATACCTTAATAAACTTCGATTTCTCTTTATCGAACTACTTTGAAACAGATAAGAAAAACTAGAAATTTAAAGATTATTATCTTAACCTTTTTCAATATATGGAATATACCTTTTTAGTAACTGCCTGTGCTCCAATAATATAATATAGTATAATATTTTCAGTTTTTTTTATTGTTAGTATTTTAGCAGCTATTTTCGGAAAAAAAATGCCATTTTTAATAAGACAGAAAGAAAGATTTAAATATTCAACTTTTCTTAGAGCTTTGCTAACAACCAGTATGCAAATTACTATGGCCGCTGCACTTCAACTTCAAAAACCGCTACTAGATGATTTTTATTCCTTTTTAAATGCCTTTTTGGCAGTTTTTGCTTTAGTAAGTTTTTAATTTAGTTCATATAGCTTACCTTTTTTACGTTTATGATTACTAAAATTCGCTAATACTATCAAATGTAAAGATCTAATGATATTTCCTAAGATTAGAAAGTTAAGTTTTTCAATACTTATATAACCTTTTTTGAAGAGTTTAAACTAGATAAAGGAATCTGACCTATGATGTTTTATCCTGTATTTTTCTTTAGAAGATCTATAGTAGCTATTACTATAATATGCTTGAGGTCTATACCTTAGCTTTAAGTATCAATATTAGCAATTACTTGTGTTGTTCAAATAATTTATCTAAGCAAGTTTAGACCTTTCTAGGATAAATGGCAAACTTTCATTAGCATTTTCAATGAGTTTCTGCTAATGATAGTTTTTGTTCTTAATGCTTTCTTTTGCTAGCATGATAATTAAAATATCAGAAGAATTCTTATAAATTAGAGCCAGTTCAACAATCTAGGGGTAACTATCATAATGATCTCCAATATTCTTACTTTTGCCAACTTAGCCTTCTGCTTTATATCTTTAGCTATAATTTTGTACCAAAGTATTAAAAAAATGATAAAAAGTCTAAAATAGTGGTTGTAGAGGAGTAAAGTACTACCTTATTAAATATAAAATATACCTAACTAACTCTAAGATATAACAAGATCTTAAGAACCTAAAGAGTAAAAACTAAATAATAGTGACTCCTTTAGGCTGTTTTCTACTAATAGTTAAGTTATCTTAAGCTCAGATAGAAATTAAAAAAGAAATTTCTTTTTCTAATAAAACCAATTAACAGTTATTGATTTTAGAAAGATCGCTCAAAGGGATATTCAGCTATAACTAGAGGAAAAATCTTTTAATGATGAGTAAGAAAATAAAAATGTAGGTTTATAATAGAAAATTAAAGAAATAATAGAGGAATTAAAGACTTCAGACTAATTTACTCACATAACTTAGACTAATCAAATTAATTTTACTAACGTATAAATTCAAGTTACATAGTTTCAAAACTGCTTCTAATTTAAGCAGCAGATGCTCAAGTATTTTAATGAAATGAACGAAGATACACAATAATCAAAAAATGCTATAAGAAACTTAAAAAACTTGTTTTTAGAACTATTTGCAGAGAAATTTGTAATAAATCAGATAGAGGAAAAGGAATGATTAACTTTTCTATTACATAAATTTAAATTTTTACTTATTTTAAATAGCTTTATAATCTTACTCCTAATAAATCAAATAAGTCTTAGTTTAGGGTTAAATTAAATAAGTTAAGCTATTTGAGGCCTCAAATAAGATTTATAAAGCACTAAATGATTTTTTAATTAAGGTCTGATATAGTAAGGAAAAGCGCTAAGTCTATTTAAAATTAAATGGAAGCACAAATGTTTTGGTAATAAGTTTCTTTATCTTTCCTTATAATCAAACTTACTATCTTGCCAAATCACTCTTAGCAATATTAAACTCTATTTAATTTGTGAAATCAAGTTTACCAGCGAATAATTAATATCTCTTTGCTTCTATATTAAATAATAATTCTTAACCAAGAAAGATTTTCTTAACTTATGACTATTTTTTTGTTTTTTTCTCGTAAACGAATATGTAGATTCTAATAAATTTAATGTTAGATTAAGAAGTAATACTTCAGTTTCTCTCAGTTTTTAAGCAAACTAACAAGCTTCTATCTTCTTCAACAAACTTTATGCTTTTATTCTCTTAAAAGTGCGAAGTTATAAATACCTCTACCAAGTCTAACTCTTTATCCTCTCTCTATTTTCCACTATTTGCATACTATTATCTCAGATTAATAATACCCACTACTCATAAAATCTATCAATGAGAGGAAATAACTAAAAATAATAGATTATTTCCTTTAAAGTAGCAGCTATTTACAGTTATCCAAGATATAAAGTAAAGATAATAAAAGAAGCAAGGTATTAGTAGTTTTGTATAGTAGAAGCTTAAATTGTATTATTAGTAAACTAGTTAGGCAATTAATTTAAGCACTACACTTTTAATTAAATATAATTAGAATATTTGTAAAGTCCTGTTATAGATAGAAGCTTAATAGCTTTATTTATAGCTTTAATTCAGTATTATAAATAATGCTCTTATAGCTTATTTTTAGCGTAAGAAGTTTAAGAACTTAAAGATCTATTTTTAGATTATATGTTTAATTGTGATTAGGTATGTAAGATATTAATAAAAGTTAGGTAAGTAGTTAGTTAGGCTTTTAACTTTGAAAGGATAGATAGTGGAATTAATATAACTGTATGCTAATAACTTTATGAGAAGTTAGTTCAAAATTGTCAAATATAGTTATACGGATTTTATAAACTAACAGAGTCAGTCAAAGTAAAATAAGCTTGTTTAAACTAGGATATTCTTAGTTATTGGAATAAGATTAAATCAAGCTTTTAATAAAATTAGCAAGCTAAATTATAAATCATTTACTTTCTAAGCAAATCACAGTAGAAGAAGTTTCTTGTCGGTGTGTTTAGAGAGAATTAGTAAATGAAAAAGTTGGCTGATAGCTCTATTAATTTGTCTAGATTACTTAGAATAGCAAATAGAATATATCAGCAGCTTGAGCATGCTGGATTTAATAAAAAAGCTCTAAAAAGATTAAAGCAATTATATTAAGTGATTTAACTCTCATAAAAAATAATATTCTAAAACTACAAAAAGTCAAATTTTCTGAAGTTAATGAAAAGGAAAGCAAGAATAATATAGTAAATGCTTAAATGTTAAAGGTTACTAGCATAATTAGCATCTATAAAGACAAAGCGATAAATTAGAATAATTTATTATTAAGAGGTCTAAAGGCTCTTAATGACGCTATATATTTGATATTCTAAAATATAGATATTAAGTGTTAGGCAATAAGAGGAAAATCAATTACTTTAAATGATTAAAAATTAGTAATATTTAGAACCTTAAATTTGAAAGTTTCTAGATAGCTGCTAATATCTTTTTGAGTTTCATAGTTAAAAAATGCTTAAATTGAATAACTAATATTTACATAAAATAAAGATTAAAAAAATATATTTAAGAGGAAAGAGATAAGTGAAAGCAATAAGTTTAAATAATAGTAGAGATTTTAAAAGTTAGTTAAAAGATAATCAACATGTAAAATTATAAAATAAAGAGTTTTAATACTTTATATAAAAGGAAGTACTAAATTTAAAATTAATCTTATATTAAGGTATTGGAGTAGAGTTAACGATATAAATCATTTATAATTATAAGTTTGATAAAAATTTGTAAGTTTTGATAATTTAAGCGAAATTTCAGTTTAAAAAACTAATAATAAGTATAATTAGAGTTAAAGCTATTTTTTTCAGTTTATAATAAGCGAAAAAATCTTGATTAAAAAGATAGATCACAACTAAAAAAAATAAAGATAGTTAACTTCACTAAAAATGAAGAAAGTTTATTCATTATCGTTCAGACTTTGATAGAAAAATAGAAAAATTCTAAAGGATTAAAAAAAGGAATATATAAGAAGCTTAATAATCAGAAAATTATAATATTTGACTATTGTAGCTTCACATCATTCTATTACAAAAATTAGTGTAAAATATAGGACTAAACTTAAGTTTTAAATTTGGAAAAATCATGAATAATATCTACATAGCAATACTAATTTCGTCAAGATAAATTTTAGAGGTGCTAAGAAAATTACTCTTAAAGACAAAAAAGAGATAAAAAAACTAATGTCAGGAAGACACGAAATTCCAATAATATAAAAATTATTAACTAAAGTAGCAAAAAGAAGAATTTCCAGCTAAAATAATAAGAAATAAGCCATATACGCATGTAATAAAAGAAGTCTTATAATCTATACAAATTAGCTATAGTGATTTATGGATAAATTTTAGTTAGATATGTGAACTAAATTGAAGATAGTTAAAATAAAAAGAGTGAGCAATTAACTTGTGAATAGGAACTGCTATATTAGCATTTTTGAAGAGTATACAACTCAAGTATATATCTATAATAAAGAATTAAGAATCAAAAGATTTTCCTTTTAATTAAACCTTTATAACTTAAACATAATATTTTCCTTTATTTTTATCAAATAACAAATTTTAACGTTTTAAGCTTATTATAGAAGCACTTTCTTAAATTTCCCTAAATACACATAATATTCTAATAAATCAGTCAAAAATGTAAAGTTTATAAGTATATTAGTTTTATAAATAAAGCAAAGCCTTCAAATAGAGCAATAATATTAGTTAATAAGCTTTAAAATAAAAATTTAAAGACAAAATTATAACGAAAAGCTATTTACAAGTATCATTTAGTTTATATAGATTAATAACTGAATTAAAGTTGTTATGACTAACTTTAAGAAATGAAAATTATAATTCAGCCATTTTTAAAGTTATATTTCTTAAATTATTCGCTTTTAATAATATGTCTGATGATATTGAGAATATTAAAGAGGAGAAAGTGCACCTCCTAACTTCTTCGTGAATTTATATGTTGTTGTGTTCCTCAAGAGAGGATGTTGGAGTATGTTTCTAGAAGTCTTGGGTATGGAGATATAAGAGTTTTGTTGAAGATATTCCTGCCTTTAGTTGTGTTTAAGGTTTCATGTCTTTGAGATTTAATTATCAAGTCTTTGCCTTTTCATTAAGAGGAGAAGAGTTGTTGTCTAGAGAAGAAAATCAGTCTGTTTTAAAGTGTAAAAGAAGTAATTAAATGTTGAGCAAAAAAAGAGTTTAAGTGGATCAATTATCGTATTCTTGAGCATCACGAGGGCTTGTCTTGTTTTCGTTTGGACTTGAGCTTCTTATCCTATCTTTTTCATGAGAGGGACTTCTACTTTTTGATTTTTTAATATTAGTTTCTTTCTTAGGAGATGGAGTATGAGATCTATTGTTAGATTCATGAGAAGGCGAACGTCGAGGAGATGAACGATGGGAAGATCTGGATCGAGATCTAGATCTAGACCATTTTCGGCCAGTTTCTTTAGGTGATATACGGGGAGAAGGAGTTCGCGATAAATTACAATCTCTTTTCATATGGCCACGTTCATTGCATCTATAACATCTAATGCTTTTTGATTCTCTACATTAATTTGCCCAATGGCCAAGCTTATTGCAATTGAAGCATCTATCTTGAGAAGAAGGTCCTCTCCTTTCACGATCACCTCGATCACCTCTATCACCTCGATCACCTCTATCACCTCTATCACCTCTATCACTTCGATCGCCTCGATCACTTCTCTCACCTCGATCACCTCGATCACCACGATCTCCTCGTTCTCCACGTTCTCCACGTTCTCCGCGTTCGTTGCGTTCACCACGATCTTCTCTATTAGGTTTATCGCCACGATCTTTCTCACGATCATATTTTTCATGACGTTCACGATTATCTCTTCCTCTTTCTCTTTCTCTTTCAATTTTGCGTCCTTCAGCAAATTCTACTCTCAGTCTTGAATCATCAAGATATTTTCCATCCATATGGTGAATTGCGTCTGTGGCATCTCTTGGATCAGAATATTACTATATTAAAACTTACGATAAAAGCATAATGATGTTTAACTTCAATATCTTTTATTCTGCCAAATTTCGAAAATTCCTTTTCGATAGTTCTAGTTGAAGTTTGGCTAGAAATTCTTCCTACAAAAATTTTGTTTTTGTTTCTTGATTCAGCCATTTTTATAAAAAGATAACAAAAATCGTTATAAAAGGTAATTCAAATCTAACAGATTTTCTCTTAATGCTAATTATTAATCGCTAATTTATTTTAGGCATATTTAACTTATAATACTCTTTGTTGATTTTACATCTGTTACTTGTATTCATTCATCTCGATTCCTTTCTTTCTTTACTCTTTTTTCACTTTTATGCATGAAAATGTATTTTATAATGATTAAGACTTTGTATAGTGGCTTAGTTTTAGATGATATAATAGAATTAAAGTTTAACTTATTTTAACTTAATTTATTATTTGGTATCTTTATTACTATTGATATAACTATAAGAGTCTAATAATTAACTAACGTAAGCTTTATTGCTAGAATTATATAGTGATGCTTTTTTAACTTAGCTGAGATTAAGTTATCAATATTTACTATTTGGAATCATTTTATAGAGGGCTTCATGTATCAGTCATAGATAATGATATGCTAGCTAGCTTAATATTGTATTATACAGGAAAGTTACTAGCTTCTATTCTTTATCTTATGATATCTAATTGTTAGTTACTTTTAGGGGGAAATTTTAAATATTGTATAGTTTGGCTGTAATAAACAATAAAAGCCTTTTGAAGAAAGGGGAAGGATATTTAAATAGAGATATATGCATTTGAGGTTATTTTCATTGATTTAAATAAGATTATTAAAATGTAAATGGCAATCAACCTTCGAAAGAATAAGGAGGAATAACATCTAAATACTACTGAACTAATGATAAGCTCTATTCACAAGCAAGATCTATATTAGCTGGCATTTCTCCCCTTTTGCCTAAGTTGCTAATATGGTTTATTCCTTTTTCACCATCTAGACAGAATACTAACCATCCATCTTAAGATATGTCTGGTCGGAAAAAAGTTGCGATTGGTTAAGGCTAAAAACTAGTATAAACCAGAACCTGCACATTTAGTTAGAACAAATCATTTTTGCCATATTATCTAGCAGAAACAAGATACTTGAAAGGTCCAAACTAAATTCTTGCCACATCCAAACCTTTCTATTTTGAATCCGTCAGAATTTAAGCTCCACCACATTCCTTTTGTAAAAATGAAACTTCACATCTTAAATCCCTATCAGCCAAGAAACTAATTCATAGATCTAAGTCTAAATCCTTTTCAGCAAAATTAGGCCACTATAGAACTATTAAAATTTCATTTTCATTAGTGAATTCAGGGATTCACAAGTTCTAAACAGTTATACCTGCTTCTCTCACAAGAGTAAACTGCTTATTTTCAAAATCATTAGTTTTAGCCGTAATTTCGTACATCTAGTTATCAGAAATGTTTTGAAAAATTGCTGGGCATTAGTTAGTTATGGCAGTAAATAGGCTGCTTGATGAGTTTCCGTAGTTAATCAATAAGCTAGAAGGAACTACTTTAAAGTTGCTGTTTAGAGTACAAACTTCCAAAACTCCATTGGTATCTAAATAATATTAAAAAACCTACTTTCCTCTGATGACATAAAAATCTGCCCTATTGATTTAGCACCTGCTATTGGAAGTCCACCTACTAATCACGGCAATACTACATCTAAATACCCATTCAAACTAAAAGTGATGTTAACTTAATACGGAGTTCAGATGTTTCACATTGGAAATTCCAGTTAAAAAAAGCCAAAACCGTCTGTATCATCTTGAACGCCCTACGCGTCAATCAAGCAATCTCGGTATTAAGCCTTAACATTTACCCATTAAAGACTGAATAAGTCTTGATCAAAGACATTTCCATATAAAATTTGTTTTTAGGATCCCGAATTAATTTAAAGAACATAAGTTAAGTTTCCAGAAATAAGAGTTAAGTCTGGATTAATTCCAGGACAATGAGTACATATGATATAGTTTTTAAAGTTGGCAGCTATTGTCTATACTTCACTTTATCCCTTTATA
The DNA here is from genome assembly GCA_946699065.1 of Loxodes magnus. Classification (NCBI taxonomy): domain Eukaryota; phylum Ciliophora; class Karyorelictea; order Loxodida; family Loxodidae; genus Loxodes; species Loxodes magnus. The sequence continues at coordinate 403,423 of CAMPDV010000025.1, read as the reverse complement.
TCATGAACTGTTTAATCATATATAGTCCCATTAGCTGTATAAAAAGTTATATTTTCATAACTTGAATATTCAATCGGTTAGTTTATTGATTGCAATACCATTTACAGGGAGTAGCAGCCCGGTCTTTAGTTTGATAATTTGTACGCATTGCTAATAAGCACACTTTATTTCTTAGCCACTAGTTGTCTCATATCCACATATTAATTTGAAGTGACTACAATAATTAGTATGATCATAGCTAAGATGATTAGCAGTTAGCTTACGGTTATTATTTTGGAAATTATGTGATTATTCTCAAATATTGAGTCTGGTCTCTGACCTTTGTTATTAATATAGAGAGCTAATAAGAAGGAACAGAGGCAGAACAAGCTTCCTAATATAGGATAAAATTTAGTATTGTAGGTATAGTTTTCTAAGCTTGCTATAGCTTCACCACAACATGAAATGTTTAAGCATCCTATGGTATTTACCTAAGAATTATTATTCTCTTCTCATACGACTCTTAACTAATCTTTCTCAAGGCAAGCAATTTCTTAAATATGCTTACTTTTAGCTGAATACTTATAAGGGCAATTGAAGGACTTGAAGTTTTCCTATGGAATTAGTGACAAAATATTTTAGCAGTGGTTTTCGATAAAGTCAGTAACTTCTTCATTTTCAACCTCTATGAACATGAAAATACTTAAAAACACTAGTGACATAAGAAAAGTAGCAATGATGTAAATACGGAGTCCAAATTTAATTTCCCAAGTAATGGTTAAAAAACCCCAGAAGCCAAGAATAGCTAATAACAATCCTACAATAAGCAATAAAATGATGATATGAGCAGGAAATACATCTTGAAGGTAGAACTATTCTCTAAAGTACCAAGCATACATTCCAGTTGATATAAACATCATTCCAAATACGAAGAAAGAAAGGTTCATCACATGAAAAAGAGTCCTAAACACTTCTTTAGAGTTGCATAGTTTGCATACTAATAGGATTTAAATAAAAATAAGAGAAAGCAGCAGGAATTGTCATTTCAAGTCATAATAATTATCAATTGTTTATTCAAATTCCTCCTTAGAGGCAAAAATATCACCAAACTAGTCAGTAATTTCCTTCATACTAAGCTATTTAAGTCCTTATATTTCTTTATCTTTCTTCTATATGATTTAAATAGTCAACTAAAGGTTATAAATAAAACCAAACAGCAGAATATACAGAAACCTAGAAAGCCAAGTCTACTTCGTAGAAAAAATTTGGTTTTCTTATAAGCTTTCTTTCAGCAAATTGGCAAGGAATAAGCATAACAGAGAGCAGAAACTTATAATTAATATAGCAGTTGCCCATTCAGAGTTATGAGGAAATTACACATCAGAAAATACATATAAAAACAGCATGGGAAGTTCTGAAAACGCAATAATAACAGAGATGACTATTAAAGCATAAACATATGGTTTATCTTTTAATCCTTCTAATAAATTGATGCTTTCAGACATGCTACTATAATTTAAATTAAATCTATAATATAACTAAAGAATTTCTCTTTTATCCTTATTTTCATTTAATTAAACTAGCAAGCTATTGTTATTAGAGATAGGATAAATCACTCAATGTATTTCAAAATGGATGTATGTAGATTAAAAATTTTTCTTAAAGGAGAAGAATTAATTTTTAGATGTCTAATAAATTCAGTATTTCGAACTAAAATTTATGGTGTTGAAGCATAAATATGTTAAATACTATCAAAGGAATATTTTATAATATTATATAGCTTAAAAATAGTAATTAAATGAATTTTGCTATTTGAGCCTAGAAATATAAAATTGAATAAATATCAAGAAAAATATTTTTTCTCTATTATTGAATTTTGTAGAGGAGTATTACAAGGAAACGGACTAAGGCATAGCGAGCTTTATATCGAGGAAAGGATTCGAGGTTAACTTTTCGCTCTTTTGTGGAAACTATTTAAAGCTACATTCTTATTCATATTGCATTTTTAAGGGAGATCTATGAATTTGGAAGCTAAAAATTATGCAGCTTCAATCTATTCTTTATCCCTCTAACTACTCTATTAAGAGAAATCTTTTTCCTTTTTTTTCAATCTGTTTATAGTAAACTTAATGTTATCATTAAAATTTTCGGGTTAAATTACAAGTGTTCCACAACTAATGGGGACTTTTTTTAATTTTTTCATTGTTATTATTTTTTTCACTACAAAGTTAATGGACTTAATTTTGCACGTACTTCTGTATTTATAAACAGTTTTCGCTCTTTTGGACAAAAGTCTGTAAACTAGTTCAGGTAGTTTCAATAAGCTACTTTATCTGATTGCCATCAAATCACATAAATTAGATTTTACTACTACACTGTACATACATGGTTTGCCATAAAATACACTTGACTCTCCAAAAAAAGCTCCTTCACCTAGTACTAATACATTATGTCTTATATTTTGCTATCAGTCTCCTCTTAAACTGCACTCTCCCTAAACGATAAAATATAAGCACTCGCACCTAACACCTTGATTTATCACAATCTCATTCTTTCTGCACTTTTAAAAGAAGAAATGGTAACTCATTCTTTCCTTCTAAACTTTGGTTAGATCTTTAACTCCTGGAATATATTTTTCGATATAATCTTCAAGCATCATTTTTTGCTTTATCAGTAGTTTGCTTAGATTGCTTATATACTAATGTCCATCTATCTAAAGACACTTCGTTTCTACTGTAGCTTTCGCTCCAAAAGTTCTAAATTTTACCGAATTTTCAAAAGCCTTTTCCCCAAAAGCATTAACAGGTCCTAGAATAGAGATAATTTTATAAACTCCTTGGTAATTATCGAATATGACAACTTCGCCTTTTAAGATGATATAGAAGAATTCAGCAAATTAGCCTTTATTAAAAATGATAGCATCACTCTAAAATACAACTAGCTGCATTGACTAAATTAGAGAGTTGTATGCTGCATTGGGATATTAAGAGAAAATATACTTCTAGTTAGAATAGGATTTTAGGAAGTTCAGTATTATACTACAGTCTAAGTCATTTCTAATAGGTTTACTCAATACATTACTAAGTCGCTCAATCTAAATATCTAGATCTTACAATGACTATTATTAAGATTAAGGCTAGAATCATTTTTCTTGTAGTAAGTTCATTATTTAATCAAAAATTGCTTAAAGAACTAGCTAAAATCTAATATTTACTACAATTGATAAAATATAAATGAAATAAACTAGCTATTCGCTTTATTTACCTAGGTTTGGATTAAAAAGATTAATTTTAGTATTAAAAGTCTATTCTAGCATGATATTATAAAGCTAATCTATTTTACTAGTGTAATACTAAAGTTCAAAAGAGCATACTTACATTGAAGCTAAAGACAATACCAAAAGCTATCTTTTCTAGTAGATATTAAAAGTAATCCAAACTTATAAGATAAATAACTAAGATAGTAAGGGGAAGGGTTAGATACTTAGGGTATGCATTAAAGAAGATAATTTAGATAGAAATAATTGATATAATTAGGATTTGAAAATAAAAGTTAAATAATTAAAATTATTCAATGGGGTGTTCAGGATCCAAGCAAAAGTAAAATTCTTAGAAAGGATTAAATGTTAATAGAAATAAAGAAGAGCAGAGAGAAACGAAGGTTGTACTATTAGGAGACTAAAGCGTTGGCAAGTCTTCAATTGCTCATAGATACTGTAATAATTCTTTTTCTGAGGCTTATGAAGTTACAATTGGAGGAGGGTTTCTGTAATAAACTGTAAGACTGAAAGATAATCGATCAATTAAATTGGATATTTGGGATACTGGAGGTTAAGAAAGATTCAGATCATTACTGCCTCTCTATTATCGTGAGGCAAGCGCGGCAATTATTATTTATGACGTAACAGATGATAGAACTTTCTAATCTTGTGATTATTGGGTTGATGAGCTGAAAAAGCATTTCAAAGATAACTCTTGTGTTTTGATTCTCTGTGGAAACAAAGTTGATATGGTTGAGTAAAGAAAAGTAGCATTATAAAGTGCATAAGATTTCGCAGAGATGCACTAGATGTTGCATATTGAAACAAGTGCAAAAAGCGGAGACAATATTTCTAAACTATTTGAAACTGTAGCATCTGAAATTCTAAAGAGACGTAAATGATTTTTATATTCCAAACTGTATATGGCTTTTCCTTGTATTAAACCTTTATTCTCTTCCTATTTTAATTCATTAAATACTCTAACTATTAAAAGTCAGATAATCAATTATCTAAAAGATCAAAAAGGAATTTTAAAATAATCTCAAAGGGAAATTAACGCTAATAAAAGTAAAACTTACGATTATTAGAGATTAAAGCAAACTTAATAAACTTGAATTCTAAATTTAGTCATTTAATACTAAACAGTGAAAATAGCTTAAAATATAAAAAATCCTAAGATATCAAAACTTAATTTTTGATAAATGTAGATACTTTCAAGGAATGATATTCTATAAGCTTCTTGATGAAACAGATAACTACCTTAGCTTATTCTATTTCAAATGTATTACTATTACTCATATGATTATGTAAAAATAGTGTCCAATAATTTAAAGCAAAACTATTTGATTAATTTAAGAAACTTTAGAGTCAAAAGCTACTAGAACTGGAGTATTATTAGGATGGATAGAGTAGAATTTAAATATAGTAGATATAAAAGAGTCATATATATTTCTATGTTCCTTTATGTATTACTAAGTATATCTAATAGCTAGCTACTTTAAATAGTTCAATTCCAGTATTAAGCAAACCAAAGCTAAAAATATTCCATTTGCTGAATGGCTCTATTTATAATGCTATTTGATAGTATTTTACTTGTATTTAATAGTGATGAATCTTTATAGGACTTATTCAATGAAAAATCTTTAATCTACTTTTGTTTGTAAGTTTGAAATATAAAGGATTTTGAGTAAGCAAAAAGGATAGAGTTAAATAAATTTAAAGTATGGATTCAGCAGTTAAAGATGAATATGAATAAAATATACAAAAGTAAATATCTAAAGACTGCTTCAAAGCTTGTTCATCAGATGAGAAATGCTTAGCCTAATGCTTCGAGAATTACTTAATTGTTTTTCAGAATGTCTTCTCAAGCCTAAAATAAGTAGGATATAATAGGAACTCCTAAATCATTAATACTGTCTATGGGCCTAACATTACTGAATGGGAAAGAATTATTTATTTTAACGATAAAAAACCAAGAATGGATGGAAAAACAAAGTATTGGGTTGAAAGAGATTTGTATAATTTGGAGAAAGATAGATGAACTATTTATTTCATAAATATATTTACATTTCATTCTATTTTCACTTGTACAACTGCTTTTCTTATTTTAAAAAACCTATTCTAACACTATATATCATGTATAAAATATACACTTAAAGTGAAAACTTGCTTATGACAATTTTACTAATTTTTTGAATTTGTGCTTATGAAGAGAATAAAGGTACCTTCATAAGGAAAAAGGATCAATAAATTCCTTTATAAATATAATTATTTCTAAATTTTTAATTATCTATCTATTCAATGAAGTCCTCAACTATTACTTATAAACTACCTTTTATGCCTTCAACTTCATTAAAATCTAACAATGCAAGCTAATCTTAATACTTAACTATTAATTCAAACTATGAGGCTTTAACGAAACATGTATCTTTGAATTTACTATAGATTTATCTTAGGATATTAGTTTTATTGTCTATTATTTAGATATGAAAGACAATTTTTGCTTCACAATAGTTATTTCGTATCTTCACAAGATTTATAGATAGCAGACATAGGTACACTATTCCTCAAATTAAATAAACTGAATCCTATTTAATCCTATCCCATACTCTTGCTGCAAATCAACAAATTACACTGATTATTGAAAATAACTATAATTTATCTGATAGCTTTATAATCTAAAAATGCTATAAGTAAACTGATTATTTAAGCTTATAGAGTATAAATATAAATATGAATGTCACTTATTTAAAGTATTAAATAGCATTAAGTTTATATTCAATGAGTATGTTAATTACTACTAGAAGAAGTAAATATCAAATTACTCAAATAGCATATATCAAATCTTAAACTTTTAATAAAGTCTTCATTTAGTACCTTTTATAATAGACAATAAGGCTATAACTTTAAAGTAGGTAAATATAAAGTAGTACTTGAAGTTTCAAAGGTATATAAGGATAATTTTTAGTTCTATAGTAGATATTTAGTTAATATGCAGATTTCTAAAGTTATAGATTTTGGAGATTTAAATAAATGTATTATATAGAAATTTAGTGAAATTGAAAAGTACTCAAGATTGTGAAAGCCAATTTAGTTTGTTTTGCATCCTATAAATTGTCTGCATAGAAACTTACTTTTTCCAAGTTTTCAACTAACTATTGCTAAGTTGAGTATTTATGTGAATTTTAAACTCAATTATTCATATAATTTATCTCCTCCTTAATTGAAGCTAATAATCTGCTTGTTTTTTCATTCGCTTACTTTTGAATAGTATTGATCTATCTCTCATAATTTTCTCTTATTTCAGCCAGATCTTCGTTTTATCCCATTGGGTATCTACCCTATTATATTCTCGATTCTAATAACCGAGAAGTATTTTGAGAGGCTATCGCGCGCTCCTCTGCTTAATTGCGCTATTCTGATACAACTTGAATTTTTTTTTCTAGAGTTTCGATAGTTTGTAATAGTTATCGCTTTTCTAGGATTCAATTCTTATCTTCACTCTAATTTTCAATTCTAGCGATTTTCTACTTAAGTTCTTTGTTTTCATTAATAAGATTTTCACTCGAAATTTCCTTTTTCTTATTAAGCTTTTCTTAATATTACTTAATTTGATTAAGTTCCTTCTTAAATTCTTTCCTTTAATCTTTATCTTGATTTACAACGTCCTTTAGTGCGGCATTTTCCTCCTATAAAATTTAGTATTTTTCATCTAGATCTCTTTACTCTTTGTCTAATTGCTCTATTCTTTCAGTTAATTCTAGAATATATTTTTCATCTTAGCTTGAAATTTCTTCCATTTTTTTAGCGAAATCTTCTAATTCTTTTTTTTCTTATTCAAGAGACGAAATTTAGTCTTACATCGATGTGCTTTACTACTCAAGCTACTTAAATTACATCTCTCATTCTTGATACTTTGTTTCATAATTATTTCTTTCTTAATTAATAGAACTCTCTTTTTCAGATTCCTTTTCCTCTAGGAATTATTTTAATTTAGAGTTATCACTTTTATAGTTCTTCACCTATTCCGTAAGAAGACTGTTTTCTTCAGTGATAGTATTAATCTTTAATTGCAAGCTTTCATTATTAGCAGTTAAATTAGATATCTGCTTGTTTAATTTCTTAGAGTTTAGCTCTAAGTCCTAAATTTAAATGTTCATTTACTAAAATAGGATATCTTTCTCCTATTCGAAATTATCATTCAAAGCAGCTATTTTTGATTGCATATCTTGGTTATTCTGAAGTTCTCTACTTTAATATTCTAATTCTAGATCTTTTAAAGATATTTCGTATTCTTACATCTATTACTCCAATTAATCCTGTGTGTCTTTAAGACTAGCTTTTAGTTCCTCTATTTCTAACATTTTATTTTTCATCTATTCATTCTCTTCCTTCAATTTCTAGATTTCCAAGTTCTACTCTTGCATTTATTTAATCAAAATTACGTTTTTCTCAATCTGAGTTTTAAAATTTAACTCTCATTCCTTAATTTAGCTATCTTTTATCATATTTTCCTGATTTTTAGAGCTAGAACTTTATTAAGAAAATCCAAGAAGATTTTCAATTTTTTACTTTTCGGTATTAGTAATTTTAATGGTTTCTTCTAGTAAAGTAATCTGCTTTTGAAGCTCTTAGTTCTTCAAATTAAGTGTATTTATTTAGCTGTTCAAACTCTAGATTTCAGTAGTTTTTTCGCTTAGTTATTAGTTTAACCTGCTCTAGCTTAGTTTTTATCTCTCCACATCTTTCTCTAGAAGTAAAATAGCATCTCTACACTTAAGCAGCAAGACTTCTGGATCATTACTATGCTAGTTCAACTACAAGTTTAAGCTAGTCCCTGCTTCTTTATCCATTACTAAGCTTCTAGTTGATTAAGGAATAGTATTTATCTTGCTATTGCTCTGAGACATCATCATATAATTGGATTTAGGAGTAGAAGCGCTTGAATAGTTAAATCTGTAAAGATCAAGTTTAGGAATGTTATTACGATCTGAATTCATAATATTGAGTATTAAATCAAATAATTAGCTTTAATATATAATTAAGATATTTAACTAGAAACTCCCTTATTAAACGTTACCTAATTATCTATCATTATAGCTCTTTACTACAATACCTATCTTTCTATACCTCTTCTAGGATATTGATAGTTTAATTAATATTTTAGGATGAAAAAAAAAACGAAAATGATATTAAATCTAATCAACATTATAGTTCTTTTCTTCAATCATACCTTGAAATTTTTCTCTAATAGCTAGGTTACTTTTTTAATATCCTCCTTAGAAATTAAGTTTTCATCAAATTTGGTGATTACATACTTGACTCTTTGCTTTCCTTCATAATTTTCTGAGTTGGCTTTTACTGAAAACTTATAGAATTTCCCTACAGGTTATAGAACTAAATCCTCTCAGTTATCATCCTCTTATTCCTTTTAGTATTGTAGCTACTGTGCAGATAACCCTATAAGTTTTTCAGCTGCTTAATCAAAAATTGTAGCTCACATCTACCCAGAATAGTCTTGAATGCAAATATTCAAAATATATCTATATAGAGGCTATGTATAGTCTAAGTTGCATTTATTGCATCTTCATTGGTTAGCATTCTGTTCTAACCTTTTTTTGCACTATTAATTTGGACATGATGCATAGCATATTTTTGTTCCTGGGTTACATTGAATCCATGCAATAACTCCACTAATTTGGTAAAGGTTGCTTTACTAAGAAGATTCAATCTTATTTTGCTTGAAAAGGCCTAGCAATGTTGAAATATTATCAAGCTTTTAATAATTTTCTATTTTACTAGTTAGAGCTAGTTGTTAGAACTAGTTATCACTATAATTCATTCCTGTATCAATCCATCATTTCTTCATAAATTCCACCTCAGGTTTATCAGTTGAATCAGGATCTACAAGTACTTTTGTTGAATCTCAAGAGCTTTTGAGTTGTACTTAGTCTTGATATTTGTCTTTGATTAATTTGGATATAACTACTACTTTTTAATTGTTTACTAGCTAGTCTAGTTCTGGATTCTGTGCAGATTACCCAAACAAAGTTACTCCTATTTCAATCATATTATGATCTCTTATCACAAGATTCCTTTTAGCAACGTTGTTTCCCTTTTTAGACTAGAATTCCTTGCAATCACTACAAGAAACACATATAGCGCATATATCAACAGGTATCTTCTAATCTTACTAGATAATATGCTTTAAGTCTGTAAATTTCATTCCTAGAAGCTTTTTTGAGAAAGTGAATTGCTATTCTTACTCTTTAGCTTCTACAATATTTGCAGTGACTTTATAGTTCAGTATATAGTCATGATTATTTTTAGCTCAGGATGGATTTTAAAGCTTAATAATGCACTAAGAGTCAAACTTATAGACTTTATCTTGCTTAATAACTGATTCAAATTTATCGCAGGATTGATTAAAAAAGCTAGCAGTAATTGTGTTGCTTTATTCATCTGCAATTTCGCAATCGAAAACTTTTCATTCTCCTTTCGCATTCTGACCATTTCTCACTGCAGATCTATTTATCACTTTTCCAATAAAGTATCACTTATAAATAAGGTCTGATTTTATCTAGCTTATCAATATTTAAGATTCCTCTAATAAGTTTAAAGCTTTTTGCTAATAAACTGAAGTTATATTTGCCAAATTTTTGTTTTGCTTTTACTAGTTTTAAAAGGGACTACTTTGAACATTAATTGCTTAGTTATTAGGAATCTAAATGTTCTGAGTAACTCCATTAATGTTGTTGCCAGCATTTTCTATTTTTTACGGCTACCCAATCTAGGAACTTCTCTCAATGATGTTTGTCACTTCTTGAATTAGGAAAATTTGCTTGTTTTGGTTCTAGTCAGCAGTAAATCCCTTTAGAGTAAACACATCATACTTTCTAAAGCTTTCATTTCTAATAAGTTGAGAGACATTATTCGATGATATAACTATCATATAATTATCTCCATCAGATATACAAAGCCTGTATGTATTTTTCTGCTATCCTATCTCTTTCGCTTGCAAAAGCTATAATCTCGCGTTGGAATTGCGAGGCAAGGTATTTTCATAGAGTCTCTTGATAGCTCCTTTCGTTAATTCACTCATTTATACAAGCTTTAACTCCAGCTTTTTATAATAGATTTGGAAGGAAGATTTGAGAGAATGATATTGATATTAAAGATATAAAGCGGCTATTTTTGAATAAAAGGTAAGTATAAATAGATAAATCAAAGTAACTTATTTTAATTAAATGAAGGACTAACACATTTATTATTTAACCCTTAGAAGCTTCTATTTCATCCTACTAATCAAGTTATCATTACACTACTCTATCTGGAAAAGCCATAATAGATTGCTATATCTTTCTATCTTTTAAGCTATCTTAAACTTAGACACTTACTACTGAAGTTATGACCAATTAAGATCTAATAAATATAGTGAGTTAAAATAAAAGGTATTCTAAATACCTCTAATTTAGTAATAATTGATTAATATATCAAAGTCTTTGCTATGATAAAGACATGCAATTAAATAAGAATGCCTTTATTTCCTATTAGTCTTAAAAGCCTATTATATAAACACTATAGATATAATTTAAAATACAGCCTGATATCTATTAAACTAACTCTTTCCTTCTTACTTAGATTAATACAAACTGGTAGCTTTACATAAAATAGTTTCTCATTAACCATACGAATAGAAGGTTTTCTAATAAGCAAGATTCTTGTTCTAACCCTCAGATTAATTATTCTCTACTAGCTATATAAATATGAAATTAGTTAGTTAAGTTTAGCTTTTAATTGTTAATAGTTAGTTCTTTATTCCATATAATATCACTAATTAACTCTGCTAGAGTAAAAGGAAAAGCTCCCAGACTTTCACTAATCTAGAATAATTATGAAGTTAAGTATTCTTAAAGGGATTGAGGCATTTCAGTTAAATAAAAGGTTAATAATAACTTAATGGTATGGCTATCATTAATATGCCTTAGTATATAATGAAAAGTACTTTGAAAGATAATAAATATATTGGATATAAGTCCTAATAAGGATGTAAAGGTAGTTCTAAAATTTATACAAATAGACTAGAACTTATAAGTTATACCTTTATCTGAAGATATCCAGAAGAGCCTAGTAATAAAGCAATTGCTAGGCCATTCATGGTAGTAATTAAGTTATTAGTTAGTTGTAATTAAATAAAATTTAAATGCTTTAAGAACTTAGCTAAAGTGAAGACGTTTAAAACTCATGTATTACTTACTCAAACACTCAAAATACTCCTAGAAAATAAGCTTGATTCAATTCCTCTCCGAATAAAAATTCACTATCTAAACATTTGAAGTCTAGATTTATTGAGGATAATCTATAAGATCTATAGTATAAATAGGTTGACGCAAAAAATCCTTGGGATTTTTTAAGTCTTAAGAAAAGAGAACTTACGGCTTGTAAAGCGGATTTAACACATATTCGTTCTGTTGTCGAGGAATTCAGAGATAAAAAAGAGAGAAATCCAGTTGAAGCGTTAGAATTCGTAGTCACGCGAATAAGTTTTAAGCCAGCTTAAAATACTTCTCACAATAATGCTTTTAGCCCTGTAAAGGAGTTTTCTAATACTGGAACCTTCAAAGCTTATCAATAAAACTAAGACTAAAGCAAAAAGGTATAGAACCTAGAAACCCTCAAACTTGAGAAAATAAGACTATAGTTAGGTAATTAGATTTTCAACGATTTTAAGAGGAGCTATGATAGCTATTTGGACCAAAAGTAATCTCAAACTGTAAAAAGCGATAAAATGAGCTTGGACTAGTGAAGAAAATTTTGTTCTGATAAGTAGCTTTCAGATAGTAATTAAAAGATGAAGAACCTTGATTAATTATTCAATAGATAGAATGGAAGTAGACCAAGTAAGCTTTCTAATAATTTCAGTTACATTCAATAAGTTCGTTGAAATAATCTCCATTCTAGCAAAGGAAAAATTCTCCAACGAAAAAGATCCTTATATAGCTTTACAAAATTACATCCTATAAGTGATTCTGTATAAATAGGAAAAATATCAAGAAAGCTAAATCAAAGCTTGGTATAATGCGCTAAAAAACCCAGATATCGCTTAACTAGTTTAGTAAAACAGAAATTTATTGCAAAAGGTAAATTTTAAATAATCTATAGGTGTTCAGCTAGTTCCAAACAAGAAGCTAGAGTTAAGAAATTATTTCTTAGTAATAGTTTTTAGAGTTTTGCAAGTATTTTTAAATCATTCCAGACTTATGCTCATAGCAAGAAATTACGCAGGTAACTTATTTATTACCCAGATTTTTAAATCTTCAAACAACAAAACTGCTTTGATTGAAACTAACGACCTAAAATTTGACGATTTTGAAAACGCAGTCTGCTATGTAGCCATACTAGGCTATTCTAAGCCTTATTTTGAGTCTCAGTTTTAAACTTTATATGAATAAGTAGAAGCAATTTTTTAGCTACTTTCTTCGAAAGTCTCTCAGTCAGGCGAAAACTAGCAAGATTTATAGTATAGTTAGAAAATAGAGGAGGAAAACTAATGAGACAGTACGATATTTTATACTATTAACTATCTTTTCTCTTATCTTTCTCCTTATAAATTAACACAGCTTATGAACTAGAAAGCTAACTTAAAAACTAAAAATAACTTCAATAGTCATTTTGCTACTTGCTAAGATAAAAAGAGATAAACTAATTTAGTAGCAGCTTAGCTTTTACTCTCTTATGTTATATATACTTTCTTAAGTCTTATATAAATTGATTTACCCTCTATAACCAAATTTTAAAGTTTTGTACTACTTGACACTTTTACAAATATAAGCATTTAGAGTATAATAAGTTAAGTTATCTCATAGAGTCTGACACATAACTCTATTATTTTAGAATCTTCTGTTGCTTGGCTAGCCGAAGATATATAACAGCAACTTAATGCTTCTATTAATATAATTTAAGTAGGTTTGGATATGTTTGTAGTAATGTATAATAAGCTTCCTCATTTCTCATTTCATTATAATCCTAATATAAAGCACAGCTTATCATAAGACAAATCAATCCTCTGTTTAACTATTTTAAAACTCAACTTTACTTAAAATCAAAAAGCATAAAGCAATGCTAGCGAACTTAAGATGCATGTAAGCAACTAGCTCTTCTAATTTTTCAAACTAAAGTAAAGGGTAGTAGCTTATTAGAATTGCTTGAATATAAAAATTATAAGATAAATAGATAAGGAAGGATTATATAGCCTTTAGCTATTTTTAAATAAATGGAAGTTATTAAAGTTCTCGAATAATGAGAAGGAAATTAAGATATCTAACCACATCTAGTATAATTAATTTAACTTCTATAGTCTTAACTATCTCCTGAAACTCATACCTATTTGTTTTCTCAGTTGTTTCCTAAGTTTATCCCATAGCTTTTGAACACTGATTTTAGGGAAAATGAGAATTTTGATTAACTGATCTAGCTTATTGAAGAACTGTTTTGACTTTTGGCTAATAAGGTAATAGAATGTACCGATGATTTGAAAGTTATTAGAGTCTTTAACTAAATTATTGACTTTGAAAATTTCTTTGCTAAGGGAATAATGATTGAAGAATCAAACTTGCCTTAGAGTCTGTTTCCTTTTGAAGGTGATAATGATGTTAATTTCAGGTAGTCTATTTAAAAGGGATTAAATGTAGACGCTATAAAAGTATCTCCTCATCATAATAGAAGAATATGAGCACAGGCTAGTGTATTTTCCACTAACTAAACGCACGCTATTTTATACTTTGACTTTGAAGGAAAAAACTATGTACGCGTTTTACCTAAAACCTCTTTTGAAATACAACCATTAGGATCACATTCAGATTTAGAATGGCGAAAATAATTAAGTCCAGAAATAGGCAAGATTAACTTGGTTGATTGCTATGACAATGCCGGATTCTGATATAATTGCACAATTCTAGAAAGGAAATCGGAATGAAATGATCTTGAAACTTGAACGCATTAAGTAAAAGTAGGTTATAGAGTATATGAATAATCTGGTGATAAATTTGATACCAGAGGAAGGTATAGAGGATGGAGTGAAAAGTATGACTAATGATTTTCCATTTATAGTCCCAGAATCCAACCATTTAACACACTTGGCAGAAAATGATCAACATAGAAATATCCTTCCTTTAAAGAATATGTAGTAGATGACTCTAACGATCTTATTTAAGACTAGAAAGATGTATATGTTGTAACAAGATAAAGACATTGCAAGAGTAAGGTTTTAATAAGATTACTAAACAAATTTGGGGAAAAAGGAGGATTCGACAAAATTATTCAAACTGTTGTTAGTTTTAATTCATACGACCAAATTAAAATTTTTAGTGAACTAGTGGAATTAATTGGAAAGACTTATCCTCTATATCACATTAAATTTGCTTAGAAGTTCATAAACAACTTTGTTGAGTCTGTTCTAAATTATGTTTAATAAGTACCAAACGAGAAAGTTAAAAATATACAAAGCTCAATACTAGAAAGACTAATTCAAAATATAGAAGACTTGCTAATGAGAACTAAAACTACCTTAGAGAAAAACGATTTGATATACAAGTTTAGATTGAACTTTTCATTACGTTAGATATAAATTCCCTAGTTTGAAACTTAATACCAAGGATTTCATTAGTTTCTATCAATATTGGAAGAAATCAAAAATAATACCATAAAAAGCGTGGGAAGAGATTACTTCAACTAGTGGATTGAGAAATATGATATTATAGAAGAGATTTTTGAAATATCAGTGTTTGAAGACATAATCTGGTAGTCAGGCTAGCTAATTTAGTATATGATCTGTGAAAATGTTTTGAGCATAAACCACTTAGAGAGAATCTGAAAACTAGCATCAAATAGAAACTTTGATATGAAAAATACAATTTACTAGGTATTAATCTAGATTTCTTAAAGCTTTCAATATGAGCAAATCTATTTTTTCGTAGAAAAAATAGAAAATATCCCTCCAATGGATATCATGCAAGAAGAAATTAACCTCGTTTATTAAATCTGCATGTAAGGTAAGCTTGGGAAATACCAGCAAATGTCAGAAGACTTTTTTTGGAATGCTATATTATAAAACAGCAAATATTAGAAGGAGGTTATAGATTAAATTATTATATAGTATTGTGAAGTGGTGAACAACTGTGAGTTCGAACAAATAAAAATAGATATATGTATAAGATGCTTGAAGTCCCTACCAGAAATCAAAATTATAAGCTTGTAGATTATCTAAAAAATATTTTCCAGTTTTGCAAACTCTGGATCGTCTAATAAAGTAGAAGCCCTTAATGAACTTGATGAAAAGGAAAATTTGACATAAAATATTTTGAAATTCATGATTGATAATTAACTTGATCTAGGGTAATTTAAAATTGCCCTTGACTTACTTTTGCTTGTCTATACAGAGTCAAACATTTTATTAACCCAAGCAGTTTTAGAAGTATTCTGGGATAAATTTTAGTTATAGCAGCCAGAACTAGTAAAGCAATGACTTATTGAAGTATTAAAGAAATGGGATTAGTAGAAGCTTATATAATAAACCGATTAAATTACCTCTTTCTTCACTGAAAAGATAGCAAACTTATAAAACGATTTTAATTATCAAAACTAAAGCTCTTATGATTGCTTCATTTGCTATTTTAATAAAGTAAATGAATTAAATTCAAAACTGATCAGAAAAGAAAATCAGGATACTTCAGCTGAAATAAGCTTCGAAGAATTATACCATTAAATATTATTTTTCCAATAAGAAAAGGATATCATTTATGTTAAAACTTCTCCGAGTGAACTCATTGGTATATAAGCGCTTTGAACTATTCTACTAACAGTTGAGAATCATAGTCTGTTTAGCTAAGTTTAGACATTTCACGAATAAATCTATAAAAACATCTAAATCTAGGATGCTAGTTAAGTAACGAAGCACTATATTGATAGCATCTTCATGTTCTTGACTTAGTGCAAAGAAAGCACTAAAATAGCAAGAGTTATAGCTTTGATTAGCAAAACTATCTATTAAAGTGAACAGCATGGAGTAGCGTAAATAGAAAGTCATGATTAGCTTCTCCCTTCTAATAGAATATAAGTAAAACTAAACATTGATGACAATCTAAGAGAGTAGTTTGATATATCTCATTAGATTTAATAGTTATATGTGTATGATAATATTTCACTATGATCGCTTAAGGGAAAGATAGGATAAATGATTAATAAAACTAGAGAGCAATTATGATTAATTAGGGATTCAAATGACTACTTGTT
The DNA here is from genome assembly GCA_946699065.1 of Loxodes magnus. NCBI lineage: Eukaryota > Ciliophora > Karyorelictea > Loxodida > Loxodidae > Loxodes > Loxodes magnus. The sequence goes on along the minus strand of CAMPDV010000025.1, from coordinate 386,895 downwards.
TAAGGATATTGACAATAGTAAAACTTTAAAAGAACTGAAATTTAAAAGATACGAAAGCGTTACTGTCAGAGCGAAATTACTAACCGAAATTCCAAAGGTAGAGTTGATTTTGTGGAATGGAGAGCTGAATCCACTAGCAAAAAGTATTTTTCAAAAATGGTTTTATAATTTCGCTGATTTCCAGGATAAAACAAAGATGTCTTTGAACGGATTTAGAAATTTCATCTATTAATTCTATTTTGAAAATATTCAAGACAAAGAGAATAGATTCAATTAAAGTAAGAGCTGCTTTATAAATGAAGAAAGCCTAATTGATGAGCAGGAATTTTTAAGTTATTATTTTAAAATGTGCTAGGAGTAATTAAAAACAGTATGAAAGGACTTAAAGCACTATCTTTATAGAAATGACTTGAAGTTGATTAATGATGTTTAGTAAGAAGATCAAGATATTAAGACTGAAGTCCTTCCTCGCTATATCCTTACAACTAATCCTTAATACCTAAATCAGTTTTATTCTTTCCTTGAAGATCCATCATTAGCTAGTGAGGTTATGCAACTGCTAATGAGACACTAAACATCTCCATAAGCTTTTTAAGAAGCAATTAATATAGAAACTAGCTTAGATTAAGTGCTTAATCCTACTTTTCCTTATAAAAGTCTGTATATCTTGCAAATTTTCTATTCAATAGTCAACGGCAATTAAGAGGAAAAAGCGAAAATCTGAATTGAGAAATTCTTGCTAAAAGGAGGTTTTTAATCACTCTTAGATAAATTAGCGGAAATTGAATTAGATACACAAACTTCTAAGGAAATGGCAGGAATTCTATTATACCTAGTAGTAGTTTTCATACAAGCAGCTTAAAAGGTACACTAAGATAGTAAAAATAAAACTTAAGAGACAATAGACTAACAAAGAGAGATTATCTAGTAGGAACAGGAATTGATATAGGAGTAAAATGCAAATGAATATGAAATCATCTGCTAGACTAATTAATCAAATCAAAAGGAAATATTAAATCAGATTTTTGAAAGTCAAAAGAAATAAGATATTAAAGAATTCTTTTAGAAAATTAAAACTTTTGAAAGAGTTGGCTAAATAATAAGCGAGAAGGGCTTGCATTCATTAATATTAGATAGTTTAACTTCATAAGAAATACTAAACAAAGTACTTAGGATTGCTAACTAGATAGTCCATCAATAAGAAATAGATGTAGATTATGAGCTTATTATATAGAATTCTCATATAATTATCTGATCTATTCTACGTAAAAACTCTTTAGCATGATAGCGCTTTTTGGCATATAAAGATACGTATGGAGATATTTTTGATTTCATAGTTTCAGGAATTACTCACTAGAATTCGAAGTATATAAGAGAGCATTTCTTGCTATTATTCCATATTTTAACCAGCAAACCTGAAAGAGAGTTTAGCTAATTTTATCCTTTAATTCTTAAATCTCTCCTTGAAAAATGCTAAGATTTATAAAACAGCTGTAAGGAAGCTTTCCTGGTGGTGGTTTTACTGATAAAATAATTTCACCAAGAACCTGAAAATCCATAAATAGATCTAGTTGAGATCTTTAGAAATGCTTTTGAATTCATTAAATAAAGAAGCTTTATTGAGAATTCGATTGTCAAAAAGCCTGATAATTAACTGAAAGGATGGTTGTTAATACTAGCAGAGCTAGTAGAAATAATTCCAGAGATAAATTAAAAAGTGGATACTGTAGAGGTTGCTAATTACATCTTAAGAAAGTGCTTATTCTCTCCTTTTTAGGTGCAAAGCAATGGACTTCCTAAGTGTAAGCATTTATAGTCAAGAAAGTTAGGATATTAAATTGTGTTAAGTATTCTGAAATAAAATCCAGGCATGATGTAGCAAGTTTTGATAGAGGTATTGACAGAGATCGAGATACTCCTACCCAGAAAAACTAAATATTAGTATCTTCAATAATAGAACTTTAGGAATTATTTAGGCTTTGTAAACTTAAATAATAGTGAGTAGTTTGATAACTTCAATGCTCTCCTTCAATAACTCTATATGATTCCTTAATTCAGATATGGAATAATGGCAGCTGATGATGGTTAAAGCCTTTTGAAAATCACTTAGGATGTGGGAATTACTGTAGAAAGAAGTCTAAGCGATGAATAAATAGACTATAACTGGTTCCACTAGCTCTAACTTATCTTCGGCAATCTGGAGTTCTCGGATTAGGCATAATATAATCCACAATTTTTCTACTAAACTTGAAAAGAAAAAGCCTAGAACTAAATCAGCAATAGCTAAAGTATCATCATTATGCTAAAATAGCTGCTCGAAAACCTTGAAGCTGAACTTAAAGGGACAGAGCAAAAGAATTTATTGAAAGATACTTTTGGAATGGAAGTATAATAAAAAACATAGTGCAGGTATTGCTTATACTAGCAAATAGGATAAAGATAAATCTTTTTCATTAACTTAGAAGTATCTTACTAGGAGAATATTAAGGAATCTTTATAAAACTTCTTTAAGATTTAATATTATAATGATTACTTTTGCTCAAACTGCAACTAAAAGGACTAAGTTCCCATATATCAAAAGATCTCAAGCCTTCCTAACATTTTAATAATCAATCTAGAAAGATTTAGCTTCAGCTACCAATGGAACTATTTATCTTAACAGATTAAGAGATTTGAATTTCCTGAAATTCTAGATATGAAAGATTTTGCTGAAGATAAAATAGTCGAAAATGAAGAAGCGTAAAGTCTGGAGACTTAGTATAGGTTAGTTGGAGTAGTATTAAAATAAGGGATAAATGGAAAGCATACTAGCTATATAAGAGCAGGAAATCATAATATTCCTCATCTAAATCTAATGTTTGGACAAAATGAAACCTCTCACTGCTAATATGTATAGAAACTGCTTAGAACTAAAGGATAAGGAATATGACTAGAATTCAATGAATATAAAATAAAATAGCCAAGAAATGATAAAATAAGCTCTGACTTGTTTTTAGGTATCTAGTATGATAAGAAGAGTGATTCTATTTCCTTGGAGTAAGATATTATTGATAGCTATTAAGTGAACTCATGATATACTCAAAACGTTCAGATTTTACTCTATGAAAAAATCAAAAAAGATTTTAGTGAAAATGAAGGTAAAAGAAATGAATGAAGTTGCAATCCTTTGTTGTAAGAGTAGGTTTTGAAAGATAATTTCAAAATAACACTGGAAAGGGATATTCTCAACCAAGAGTTCTATAACTTTATCATATCTTTGCTACAAACACTCGAAAACACTTACAACTTAGATAATTAATAACAAACGACTTCCTAATAAGAGAACTATCAATTCTTCATAAGCTTAGGTATTAGACTAGCTCATTCTATCATCACAAAAATGTGAGATGGCTCATTCCTAATAGATTTGTTGTCAGTGGTTAAAAGGTTACTTAACTTGAATAGCCAGATTAGTTATAATATAATCAAAATCGAAATTGAAAATAACCTAAGTTGGACTATCTAGTTCTTATAGAATAATATTAACTAATATTAGAGCTCTTAAATCTTCGACCTACTATCGTGCTTAGTATAAAACGTAGTTAAGATAGAGAAAGAAGCAATCTTAGACAGCGAAAGTTAGACTTATAAATTCTTCATGCAGTATAAGCAAGTCTTGTAAGAAAGCTATCTTCATAACTATAGAAATATTGAAGAGTTTTTAGAAATACTCAAGAACTTCGCATATGAAAGTAAGATAAACGTGAAAATGCTGCTGAGGCAAAACTGGATAAGCTTGATAATATAATCTTTTCTAATGTCGCAAGTTGAAGATTTAGAATTGAAACTTCACTTAATGTAGTATTAAGATAGACACTTTAGGCAAGATAGCTTTTAAATACAAATCTTAGCCTATTTAGTTTAGCACTGTGAGTCTTTATCATTCTCAGGAGTCTAAGAGTAAGATAGTTTAAACTTAGAAGAAAATGAACGTCATATACTTAGTGAAATAGACAAAGAAAGCCTATAGAATATGGAGTTTTATGAAATGGCATTGACGCTTTGCTAAAATTTGAATGATTTATCAAAGATTTGTGTTTATCTTTGCTATCAAAATAAGGATTTTTCAGAGAAGCTGTGCAGAGTTTTATTAACTACTTACAAATAAATCTTAAAATATAGCTTTAATTTCTTTATTGACTTCATTAAATAAATTATCATCATAGAAGACGAATATTAAAGGAACAGGATAGAATGAATTTTTGGTGTTGCAGTTCTCAATAGATAGTGGCAGGGATATGAAGATAACTAACGGAAAGTTTCAGAGATTTTCTAGGATGAAATAAACTAATTAATTGTCTATCAATCTCCCTTAATCCCTTACTCTGCATAATATTAAGAAAGCCTGCTTAACAACTTGGTTAATCAAAGATAAAATGATCCACTATAGTTCTTTCTTCTAACTTCACAGATACTGATGATAGCATTTGAAAGTAAAGAATTTAAGGATTTTATATAGTAAATTCAATCTCCTACCTTAGAATTCTATAGTTTTATTGAATGGGTTAGATATTAAGTAGAAAAAATGAAGAACTTGGATATTGAGAATTAATTTTAAAGAAACTATGAAAGTCTAAACGAAGATCCAATGTAGTTTGATAGGCTATTGTAATAATCTCAGAAGTCTATAAGAAAATCCTCATTTTATAAGAAACTAAGCAATGCATAATTAAAGGAGACGATAAGAGTTGATGAGTCTGTAACATGTTAAATCTGGACTTTAAGCTTATCTATAGAAAAAGAGATAGATGATGAAAGCTCCATTGAATCTGAGATTTTTATTACTCTTTCCAGAGAATGGCTAAAATATATTTTAGAGTAAGTATGCACGGTATTTTGAGAAAGCTTTAAATTATTTTGCTTTGTAGAAAAGGAAAATCCTAATATACATTATAAATTAGCAATGAATTGGTAGCAAAATATTGAAGTGGAGTACTAATAAATAGGATAAGAAAGAGAAGTTTAAAATACTCTGCTTTATGATATAGAAAGAGTTGCTAAAGGGATAATTTATAAATGCTTATAGTAGATAGAGGAGTAGAAAAATTAATATAATAAGCTTTAGCATAAATAACCATTCAAAAATAGAGTGTAATATGACTACTCTGAGTTACCTTAAGAACAGTTAAATAGTTAGATACCACTAATAGAGAAGCAAACTTTGTTCGAGGAGAAGGAAGAAGAAATATAATAAGATATATAGAGTAAAGAGAATTTGCTAAATGACAATTAACTCGATCTACCGTTTAAATAATAGCAAAATGAAGATTTGCAAGGCTTGTAAAAGACTTAAGAAGAGGAAAAAGAAACATAGCAAGTTTAAACTGCTAATGAAGAAGAAATATTAAATGAATGCAACTAATCCTAGATTAAATATTTGGAAGGTTAATAAACAGAAATAAATTAGCCTGAAATATATCGATAGGAAAATTAACTGGAGTATTCTGATAAAGACTAGTAATAAATATAACAAATTACTTTTATATAAGCTGAAGAAAAAAAGGAAAATGAATAGAATTAGAACTAATAAACAGAATAAGTATTTTTGATGGAGAAAAACGAATTTTAAAATAATTAAAGTTAAGAGGAAAAGCAAAATAGATTTAACCAACTATAGGAAGCAAATTATAAAGAATAATAACTTGGAGCAGAGAAACAAGTTTAAGAAGGTCAGGAGTTAGAAAAATAACAGAATATGGTATCTGAATAGAAATAATTAGACTAATCATCGGGAAATAAATAATCTTGTTAAGAAGTAGATACATTTTCTTAAATCTTTGAGGAACCATAAATAAAAATACAAAAAATAGAAATAATAAAAAAAGCTAAAAACTAGATTGAAATAAATCAGTCAAAATAAGCTTACTAACTTTAAATTTAACCAATTCAAGAGAAACTATAAGAAGTTGGCTAGATAATTTCGGAAAACATTATTAAGTAGTAGTAGAGCGAACAAAGCTAACTTGAAAGAGAACCTTAAATAAATTATATAAGTGCTTTATAATCTCAAAGATAAGAAGAACAGAATTAAGAGTAACATTTTGAATTAAACTAAGATTATTAATTTGAAAATAAATTAGAAGATTATGGATTAAAGTAATCAGAATTTATACCTAAAGATGAATAAGAAATAATTGAAATGAATGAGTGGAGCAACAAAAAATATGATAATTCTCTAGAATTTATGAAATGCCAAAATGAAGATGAGTAAGAAGAAGATAAATAATAATTGGTAGATTTGGATTAAACTCCTTTAAAGATTTAAAATTGGCAAGAATAAAATAAAATTGATAACTTAATTAGTTAGGAAGAAAGTGAAACAGTTCTTGTTTTAATTATTAATAATATGGGATGGCATTAAAAATCAGTAAAAGTATAACTTGAAGCATTCTAAGATAGCAATTTTGATTTTCCAAGAAACGAACTTTGTTTTATCATTCCGCCTCAAACGTAAGCAATTTTAATATATAGATCTAACCCAACTTTTATGCTTTTTAAAAAGAGAGAAAATCAACCTTGGGGATCGAAACAATTCAAATTCGAAATAAATCATCAAAATGATTAATTAAGTTAAAGCATGATACCCCAATAAGAAGATATATAAAGGTAGAACTACAACAATACATAGTTTATATCCTTTGAAGATTATAACCATATATACTGATTTTCTGACTTAATTTAAAGCAATTAATGATTAAAGTCTTACAACTTAAAGATAATCGTTTTCTCATAAAAAGGTATCATATTATTGTGATATCCTTCTATTATAAAATTCCTTATATATTACGCTTTGTTATAGCTTAAATAAGCTTTATTAATTAGAAATATAACCTAAGTAGTTTAATATAACCTTTGAGTTATTTATCTATTTTTTGATTATAGAATATGGAAGAATAGTTAGAACTTGCTGGTAACAATGGTCGATATTAGCACTGATTAAAGCTAATAGGATTTATTAGTCATCTACTTCCTGGAGCGCTAATTTCTTCTCTTCCACTTATTATTAACTAACCTATTTTTGACTGCCCAAATTAACCTCAGTGTTCAGAAGCTATTGCATGCTAGAATATGCAGGTTAGACCTATGAGTAGGAATTTAATTGATGTTTCATTGGAATTTGAATTGTATTGTAATAATGCAAATTTAAGATCATATGCAAGTTCTAGTACTTTTATAGGTTTTATGGTAGGTGGATTGCTATTTTCCCAAATCTCTGATCGCTATGGAAGAAAGTTTTGTCTTATGATAGCTTATAGTTGTCTATGTATTTCTTGTCTTTCAATGGCAGTCTCTCCAAATTTTCCTTTATTCATATTTTTCCTTATTTGCTTAGGGTTTTCAGTGAATGGAGTACAGCTGAGTGCCTATGTACTAGTAATAGAGTCTGTAGGAATAAAAACAAGGAACAATGCAGGGATGTTTGTCAAAATAGGATATGCGATAGGGATAATTTCGATATCATGTGTAATCCTCTTTACTTAATACTGAAGATCATATCTAGCTATCTACGCAATTGTTGGTGTTATACCTCTTTTCCTAATCAATACTCTATATGAAAGTCCAAGATTCCATATAAGTCATAATCAACATGAAAAAGCTAAAAAGGTCCTAGATGGAATAGCTAAAATAAACAAAAAGACTAATTTCAAAGCTCAACTAAAGCCTGTAGAGCATTAATCTGAGGCTTCAAAAACAAATTTCACAGTCATTTTTACGAGTCCTACTTTTAGGCTTCAATCTCTATAAGTAGCGTTAATCTGAATTTTCCATACATTTCTAGAATATGGAATATTGTTCTTTATTAAGAACTTTTAAGGTGATGTTACTATAAAGTTGCTGTGCATTGGAATAGCAGATTTAACTTCAAAGTTAACAGGAGCCTTTATAGTTAACACTATAGGAAGAAAATATACTATTATCGTTCTCTGCTGGATTTCGTTCGTTTTTCTCTTGATAGTTCCTTAGTCTGATGTAAGATATGAAATATTAATGATATTTGTTATCCGGTTTAGTATTGGCGCTTCTTTCTAGACTCTCTATCTCTACACTAATGAACTTTATCCTACCATTTTTCGTAACTCCGCTTTAGGAGTTTTTGCCACCATTTAAAGATTTGGAGCTATTGCTGCTCCAATCTTCGTCGAAAAAAGAGCCTTAGATTAGATTATAAAGTGCTTCTCATTGGTATATTTTCTGATAGGTGCTCTAATGCTAAACTTTTAGGATACAAGTGAATTGGCTTTGAAAGATACAATGCAAGAAGTTTAGCTCAAGAATGTGAAAGGTTTGGTAATAAATTAACATTAATAAATCACTTAAGCACTTAACCTTTTCCTCCTCTAAATTTTAACTTTTATATTCATTAAATCTCAAATATCTCAAATTCAAATGCTACAAAGAGCTTACTACTGAATATCTTGGAGAATCAGAATCAGGTAAAAATTTCTTTCTTGCTACACTTTAAGGTTTCATTTAAGTTATAATAGTTTGCTAAATAAATAAAAATTAGATTAAGGTAAAGAAATTCATAAGATGTTAGTTACAATTTATTTTACATGCCAATATTTTATTTATTTTTTGTTTTTTCCGCTTGACTTTGAGTTAATTCTTGGAGTTCTGAAATTAATTTTCCGTTTTATCACTCACCTTTGCATTTTACCCCTTCTGGTAATATCATTACTCCTTGTCCATGCTACTTTCCGTCTAGAAATTGTCCTTGAAAGATTTTTCCTATATTAAGACTTACCATTACTATAGTAAAATGTTCCAAATCCATGTTTCTTATCTTAAAGATATTCTCCTACATATTTTTATCCGTTAGGTCATTAAAATTCTCCTTATCCATGCATTTTACTTTCTAGTCATGATCCTGTGTATTTTTTATTATCGGCTCAGATGTAAGTTCCCTACCCTTACATATGATTATTTTAAAATTCTCCCTCATATGTACTTCCATCTGTTCAAGTATATTTTCCTTTTCCCTCCTTTTTCCCATTTTCATAATTACCTTCATATTAACTCTAATCAGGCCAAATTTCAATTGCATAGCCATGCTATTTATCATTTACTCAATTGCCTTCATATTTTGCTCCATTAAGGTGCATATAAATACCTCATCCTTCTGCTTTATCATCAACTCAGCTTCCTTCATAAACATCTCCATCAACATGAATCATTCTACCTTTCTAATTTGCTTTATCATTTTATCAATAACCTTCATATCTACTACCATCTAATCATGTTTGAATTCCTTAACCATGTCTTTACATAGTATCTTTAGATCACTGGCCAGAATAAACAGCTCCATTATCTAGCTAAACAGGTTCTAGATTAATTAATTCTACATTATCATTTAATTATATATCATACTGAAAAGGACCTAGTACTTCTTCAATCTGCTTGATATGCTAGTTTTATCTTTCAGTTATACTAACATTTATTAGCTTTACATTCTATAAAAAATATGAATCCCTTCAACTTATATTTAACAGCTTCTAGTACAAAATTACTCTTGCTAAAGATTAAATTAGCACCACATTAAACTAAGCATCTTGGAACTTCAAGTTTGAATTTTTTCATTAATTAATTCTAGGTGTAATTTCCGTCTGAATTTGATGTTCACTTTCTTTAAACAAACTTTTACAATTTTAACAGTTGCACGTTTAACTTCAAGTGCAACTAGAATTGCAATAATCTTTTTTACATGTCTATCCCATTTTATGAGCTAAATAATTAATATACCTTACATTAATTATTTTAAAGCTAAGTCTTTTATTTCATTCTATAAGACTAAATATCTCCTGTTATGTATTCTTTTTTCGTACTAATCCAAATATCTGTATCTTAGTTTGTCTTTTAAATGGAGATTTATTTTTATCTAAGATGCTACGCTTTTTTCATATACTTATTTAATAAGATTTTTACTATTTAGTATTATTGATTTTTACTTAAATTCATTTGACTGAGGTATTAAGGCTACCTAACTGATTATATATCTTACCATCTAGATTATCAGAAGCTACTAAACTAATTTATTAAAATTTGCTCCTTATACTTATTTATTAATCTCAAACTCTAATATTACTACATTTTTAAAATTATGCTTAGAACTATAAAGAGAATCATTATATTTAGCCTAATGTTTCCCTATTTAGTTCAATGTTAGCTTTTAATCTTATTTACTAAGCTTTGAGTTATAAATATTGAAATTACTAAGTTAGTATACTTAATTCTACCTAATCTTTAACTATCTTATTAACTTGCTCTAAAATCCTAGTATTGCTAGCTATCTTTTACTGTTTGTTCAAAGCTTCTCTTCTTGTTTAAAATGACTTTTTCTTTAGAGGTTAAATCTAAAAAAGGATATTGCTACAATTTTATAATCTCTTTGGTGATTTTTGACTCTTAAGTTATCTTTATAATTGTAAGAAGTTAAAGTTAAAGTTTAATTCTATTCCTGTAAAGTTTATATAGCTAGTACCATTTTAATGACTGCTTATAGATAAGATTTTTAAATATCTTACTTCTCCTTCTTTTTTTAGAAATCTAAGTTTCTTCATTCTTGGTGTCATAATTTCTACCCTTTCTAGCTTTTCTGCTTGATTATATCCTTCTAACTTTGAGTTATTTAAGGTTATATTTATATCTAGCGTTATAAAGCTACTCTGCTACTCCTATTAGCAACCTTTAGCAATACTGCTAAATACCTAACAATTTCTAAATTATTCTGGGTAAGTTAACTCTTATTATTCTTAAACGTTACTACAAGCAAGGAAAAATAATTGAAGCTGCTTTGAAGCAATTATGATCTAAGAAATCCATCAGTAATAAGCATAACGCTAGGAGAATGTATACAAAGAGCTAATTAGAAGAATATAGATAAAAGTATTAGCCTAGCAATATAATGGCTATATATGATTAGTATTGCTATCTATAGATAATAGTTCAAGTAGGGTACTATAAGTTTATATATTTAATATAGATTACTCTCATTTAAATAGACTTTTATATTTTATCTTTACTTCAAATTTGTTCTACCAGTAAAGTACCTGAAACTATTTTTTAGAGTAATGGCTTTATAAAATGGATGGCTAAGTAGGATAGATAAGATTTATTAAATATAAAGCAAATATAGGTTTTTCAACTGAAATCTACTTTTAGTTTAGCAGCTTTGGTGGCTTTTCTCTTGTTCTTTTTCTTTTCACCAACTCTGGTTAATCCCATTATAAAGCTGTGATTGATATGAGACAACTATCTATATTCTTAGATGACTTCTTTTTAATAGATTCTAAGATCCCTATCATGATTGAGGTCTTGCAAATATTCCTCGTATTAGTTTATATTATTATTTAGCTATGTCTTATAAGTGTGAAATTACTATGATTAGTTCTTTAATTATTCACAGTTCATTATCACGTCATCTGCTGTTGGTATGTTTTCCTTTTCTCATGATATACCTTTTTCATGTGTAGTTTGAGGTCTTAAATTTAGTCTACCTTTGATAAAGGATTTTCTTTTTTTAAACCAATTAGAGCTAGTTCTTATTTTAAATTCTGAACTTTCAGAACGCTAGTGCTACATTTGGTCTCTTTGATGCTTAATAAGAGAGTTATCAACTTCCTTTATTATTTCTGAGATACCTTAATCATCTCCCATCATTGACTTTTAACCTGTTTCCAAAGCCTTGAGAATAAATGAAGGTTTGTTTTACTCTTGAAGAAATTTTTAATATTGAAGCTTCTGAACATAACCTCATAATCGAAAAATCTGCATAGTTCCTTATTTTCCCTTTAACTATCGCTCTAATTATTTTTCCATGAAGGCCTTAGTTTTCTATTTATCGCTTTGGTCTTTCTAAGCTCTTCTATTCTAATTCTTGTAAGTTTTTTAAAAGTGCTGCAAAGAATATTGCATCGTTTCCTTTGCTTTACTTAATTTTTCTGAAGTAGTTACAAATTTCTGCTTAAGTCACTTAGGATCGAACAGTTCATTATCATCTTGCGTATCAAGTTAACTTACTTATTTCCTAAATATTTTAAACTTCTTTTTCTGCTTCCGTTTTTAAGGAGAATCTGCCAGTTTGCTTTCATTTAAAGTATTATTTAGATAGTTTATGGATTTTGGTACTTTTTGCTTTTTATTTTTAGGAAAGCTTTTGAAATGAACTCTTTGCTTTTCCTTAAAGTTGTTTTATGATCCTGTTTTATTTAGCCTCGAAGAATTCTCCTTGCTAGACTTTTCTTAAGACTCTTCTGATTTAGATTTAGATTCATCAAAAGACTCTTTCTTCTATTTCTTCTCAGAAATGGCTTTCTATAGCTTGTTATCTTCTTTCTTTTCCAGTTCCTGCTTCTAGTTCTTTTCCGCTTTAGCTTAAGATTCAGGTTTTTCTTTTCATTAAATTCTTTCATTCTAAATCAGTTTTCTAGCATCATCTTCATAAAGCTTAATATTTTTCCTACAAACAACAGTTGTAGGTCTGCTATAATCTTTACTAAAACGTGCCTGCTTGAACAGAGAATTCTAGATTTCCTCCTCTTTTTGCTTAATTTCTCTATATCTCTCTATCTTCCTCTTCTAGTCACTAGGAATAAACTCAAAAAAGTTGAATTCTCTGCAGCAGACTAGGTTACAGTTAGTTTTCTAAACTTAAGGCAGCGCGTATTTAGGCTTTTAGATTTATTCTTCCATCTATTTGGCTATTTTATTGCCAATTTCCCCATAGTCATCCTATAATATCCTCAAAAGCTTATTTTGCTAGCATTACTTTTATACCTTTTCGATATCTAATTGAAACTTATGCACTTGCTTTGGCTTTTGTCTCTTCTTCATTTTAGGTGAAAGCACTTTAGCCAAGATTAACTTCTCATTAAGAATTTATTATTTCTCTTAAGACATTTATTGAAGAGAAATTACCTTTTGAATTCCTTTACTTACTTATTAAAATATAACCCTAAACTATTAAAAATTAAGCATGTAGATAGCAACACCTTGATGATGGTGCTTTAGTTAAAAGGTGAGATTTGATAAGGTGATAGTGAGAAAAGAGGAAGTGTTAATGGAAATAATACATTAAGAGTTTAATCTATGCTCTTATAGATTGGACCTTTAAATTGAGTTTCTATATCCCTAAAGTTCAGTATTAAGCCAGGATTCTTCTCAATAATTATATGATCCATCATCTCTTTATTCTTTAATTTTTCATCATACTTTTGCTTTAAAAATGCATAACTGAATCTATTTAAATTCCCCTTCATTTCGTTAGTTGCTAGCACTATTGAAGGAGCTTTTCCTTTCTGTCTTTTTCAGATAAAATCTTATCCCTTTTTTCTGAGTATATACTAGTCTTTGTTCTTGCTCATAATTTTGTTTAAATACTTTCCAACTTTATTTTACACTCCGATTTAGTTAATATGGGCTATTGCTAAGTTCCTCTATTGAGCTATTTCTATTTTCCTTTAGATTTGCTGCTTGATATCCTTGTCTTCATCAAATCATATCTTAGGATGCTTTTCATAAAGTTCCTAATTCTTATTGAACTTCCTTGAATATCTCATCTTCTACAGAAGTTGCTTCTCTTTCGTCTGCTTTTCTAGGGCTTATTTTATGACTCCTCTATTTTAGGACTATCAATACTCTTCATCTTTGACTAATAACTCTTAGAAATCAGGATTTGAAGATTTGAAGTTGGTAATGGCAGTCATTTTTCTAGTCTAAGTATCAAACTCTCTGCTAGTTTATTCATTAAACAGTGAATTATCATTGGTTTACTCCCTGCTAGTCAATGATTAATTAATCTAGTTAAGCACTAAATTTTTAAAGCTAGAAACCTTAAACTAACCTTTTAGCTTAGTTTCTACATTACTTCTTGAGCTTTAAACTCCTGAAGAGTCACTAGTTTTAAAATCACTAAGATCAATTTTCCACTTTAAGGTTTTGTTTTTTTAATTAGGGCTTTATCCGTTTAAAGGGTTAAGCCTAGTTAAGGGAATTAAGAAGTGGTAAGAAGGAAAGACCTTATGAGTGTTTTGCATGACTTTGGAATATAAAGCATTAATTTTCTGTTTAGCTTCGCTATTCAAGTACCTTTTACTAAGCTTAGGCAGCGTAAAGCTTTCACTTATCTAACTCAAATCGTTTGTTATTTCTGAAGGGTCTGTCTATATAAAACGCTCTTCCATTTATAGCTTTTATTCAATAAAGTGTTTTATACTTATCATAGTATTCAAGCTTTTAAACCTTATCATGGAAACTAAATTAAGTAAAAATGTACTCTTTTAGTCAAAGTAAGTTAGAAGGATAAAGGAGCTAATCAAAAGAGAAGGATAAGAGGTGCCATATAATATGAGATAAGCACCAATCACAAATACTAAGACATAGCAGTGTTAAATAGTAAAAGGGATAAATTAGCAGTCAAGTATATAAAATATAAGTTATCCTTACAAGCATTTAAGTCTCTTTATATTCTAATAACTAGTACCATATGAATAGCTACTATTAAAGAATAAAGCTATTTATAAAAAAAGTAAACGTAGTAAAAAATAGAGTCTTCTAATAGATTAAGTCTTATACATTATAAATAATATTATTAATCTATTTTATATACAAATCAAGCTGGATAAAGAAAAGAGCTACTGTATTATAATATACATATGATAGGTATGTCATACTCAAATAGAAGCTATTAATGATATTCTTAGCAGGGAAAAGCAATTCATTTTATTGCTTCAATATTATATGATAGTTCCCTCATTTTACCTCTGTCTATTAAGTTTCTTATAAGAATAAAGAAATGAAGTATATAAATAAGCGAAAAGTGAGTTAGTTATTAAACTAAGCAGCGTGCCATAAATAAGCAGGTAAAAGTGCTTAGATAATTTAATTTATCTAATAAATCATTTAATTTAGCTTTAAAGTCTAGAGTTAAATCGTTATGAAGCTATCATTTTTGCATTCTCATTTTAACATAAAATCCTATAATCCATATATTTTCTAATTAAATATGCTAGGTGCTTGCCAAAGGAGAAGCACAGGCTTTAATAGTAGGCAACCTATTTAGTAAAGTATTAGCCTTCTTTACTCGATAAGTGAGAAAAGCCTACAGAAAGATGAATAGTAGGTAAAGAATTGTAGTGATTAAGGAGAGTAAGAGTATGTTTAGCTACTTGAGTGATAAGTTTAAAGCTAAGAGAATGATTTTAATTAGTAACTATATCAATTTAGAGGAATTCTAATATATTTTAATATTTAAAATGACATCTTTTCAAGAGTCTCAAGCTAAAGGACTCCCATGGCCTGCAGGTCCAGATGATTTAAGGCCAGGAAAATAGCAATTTTAGTACCTTTACGCTGGAGGTATGACAAGAAAAGCTTATGCTACAGCTGGTCTTGTTTGGGCTGGTTGATTTGGAGGAATCTATACATTAGATAAGTGGCTATTACATAGAAGATAGTTTAGAGCCTAAAATGCATTACTTGAAAAAGTCTGTATGTATTCAACTCTCTGGTTTGTACCAACATTTCTTGTACTTTTTGTAGGTATTCCAGGATCTAGATTCACTTATGATGTTCTTTTACAAATTGTAGTAGGTATTGATCCAGTGAAAAGAGAGGCTTTACCAAAATGGAAACCTGGAGAGAGTCCATTTTCTCACTGATCAACTTATATAATTTCATAAGTAAAGTTAAATTCTTACTTCTAAGTCTTTAGCCACCCTTTTCTAACTCTCAATACCTAATTTCTTTACAGGGATCCATCAAATATCGTATAGCTAATCAAAGTTCTAACTCAAACTAAGACATTTTGGAATATAAGTAAGCTAAGAATAACTGCTTCTAATTAGCTTACAAAATAGATAAGTGGTAGATATGGTAATGAAAGCTATAGACAGTAGAATTATAAAGTATGTTTTTATGTATCTAACTTAATAGAAATAATCACTCTTATCACTATTGTATGTAAATAGAGAAAAAGGAAATTAAAGTTGCGATGCTTTGCTTTATAATTAATCTTAATATAATATGATAAATAAACCTATTTGCTATAAGCTCATTAATCTCAGCTTTACTTTCTTCACCTGTATCTTTAGTACTAAGATAAGATAATGTTAAGTATGGAATCGAATAGTAAATAAAAACTAGTAGAACAGCTATTAAATAATGAAAAGAGAACAAATTTAAATGGCAAAAGAATAAGATAGTAGCAAAATAAAATATGCTGGCTATTCATAATTGTTTGAATCAACTATATGAATTAGAAACAGATTTCTTTCTATCAGTGCAATATATCTCTATTTAGTTAATAGGATTGTAAGGATAATAGCAATGATGTTTAATTAACCATGAGGTACTTTATGTACTTAGTGAGTTCTTTCTTAAAGCTATTTGAAATAGTTCACGATAGGAAATTCTGTAAGTTTGAGGTAATTTAATTATTATTCTAATATCCTTTAATATAAAAGCTAAATAATCTAAAATATTATAGAATGAAAGAGCTTTACGAACTATAAGTAATGATAGTCTATAATTTACTTAAAAAGAGCAATAGTATTTTATATTAAACAGCATATGGAAATAAGGAAATATATGAATAAATAGAAAGCAGTTTCTTAATCTTTCCCTAATTAAGAAACTTTCATTATTTTTAAATAAATAAGAATAAAATTTGAATGCCTTTTTATAATCTATCCTTAAGCACCTTTTTGTCTAAAACTCACTTTGCTTCCTACTATCATCTTGCAAATCAATATTGAATAAATAAGCTAAGTTGAATTAGAATCTATCCAGACGGCTTAAGATAGCAAAGATCATTAATAAGACTTATATTTAGATGGATTATGAAGAGATAACTCCATATAAAGGTTTAATTAAAGGACTTGGTAAGTATTGAAGGTATAAATTTGGCACTAATCGAAGCCTTAAACATATTAGTATCTAAATTATAGTTATTTAATTATTTAAAATTTTAAGTCTCATACCATTTAACTTTAGCATTAACATATAGATACTGCATCATAGACTACTTAAGCATCTTTACTCTCACATATAAGTAAATAGGAAATTATACCTTCAATAGCCTTTATCAAAGATTCAATTAAAGCTGTCTAAAAATAGTTTGGTTAGAGTATTAAGAGAGACTTGGTTCTTCAAAGTATCATTGCTAAGGTTTTTAAATTACTGAAGCTTACTAAATAAGAATGAAATAACTAGATTGTATTCAAACATTATTCGAAGATATAAAAGACAGATTCTTAATTTTTTACTTGCTAAAGAAATGGTAGAAGGTAAGCAAATAATTGCTAATTCTTTCTAGAGCCAAAACTACAAAAGAGCACAAGTATACTAAATACTAAACCCTTTAAAAGATTAAATTGCCTAAATGCTAAGGCACCAAACATTTCCTCATATTAGATTATTGTAAACCAATGATATCAGAGGTACTTGCATTCTTCTCTAGCATACAAATTAGTTTGATATAGATAGCTCTAAGAAATCAGAGTCAAGCCTTAAATTAGACTTATCTTTGATTGACTCTCAAAAATTGATATCTCATGTGTTTTAAGACCTGAAGATGATAGCAAAGTCCTATTCTAATAATATTAGCATCAACTATATACTTCCTAGAGTGATTTGAAGTGACTATAAGTACTTAGAATTCATTCTATTTACTATAGGCGCTTTATCACTCAAGAACAAGAGCTCTCATTCCAATGTAAGCATTAATATCGAAAGCTAGCAGATTAATTCCAATATAGTAAGAATCAACATTAAATCTTCATTCTCAATTGGATTTTTGTAGGATAAGGACTTTAAAAGACTTACTAGTATGTAAATGTACCTAAAGAACGTTTCTATCCTAAAGCAAGCCTTACAGAGATACAAGCCTTCGATACTCGCTTTATAAATAGCAGTTAAAATGCTAGAAGGAAGTATTTTAAAGCTCAAAAACCACCAAAATAAAGAAGTTTGCGTAATGAAAATAAGCTTTATAGTGGGATGTGAATAGCAAGGTTAGATAGTGAATAACAAACTATTTAGTTTGAATGTAAGTTTATTATTCAGAACCTATATCCTATTCAAGAAGAGGCTGAAGATTATTCAGATAATGAAGATATCATACACTAATTATCCTAGTCTTTTGTAGCTTTTAATAAAAAGCCTATCTTCATTAAAGATAAAAAAGAGAATCTAACTAAGAACAAGTTATAAGAAATCATACTAACTAATTTCAGCACTCAAGATACTTAAGATACCTTGAACGGAGAAACGTGCATTACTTATATGAGCGATAGTAGTATTGAAGAAGAAATTAACATAGAGACTGTACCAAATGCTCTTCCTGCTGATTAGATGCCTTCTACCAATTTTATGGGATCACTGTAAATGTAAAATCCTTAATTGTTTATCTTTATCAAATGTCCCTATATCTTAATTAATTCAACTCCCTCTAAACTCACAAGATTAATGATCTTATATACTATATCTAGCAATTGTCAATAAACTTAAATATATAATAGCAAATGAAATAATCCAAACCTTTTAAGAATTCAAATGATTAATAAAAGCAATCAGTGATATTTAGTTTTAAGAGTTAATCAGAAATGTTATCTTAATCTTAATGGACTAATATGCCAAATTATAATATATAAAAATGGGGTTTCTATGCCTATATATCTTATGCTTATTTTAGATTTAAGGATGGCATTTTCTATTTGTCTAGCATATTTTTAGCTTATACGTTATACTGCACTTCTGTAAGATTAGTTAAAGCTTTATTGATTATTTGAGTACTATCGATTAATTTGTTCTAGGGAAATAGAATGTAGTTATCCTTTAGATTCTCTGCTCTTTATCAACTATCTTATTTCTTTAGTTTAGCTTAGCAAATTTAAATAACTTGTTAAAAGTATTTAAATTATCTAAAGGAAGACTGTATAAAGAATGCTCATTGAGCATATGGAAAGGGATTAATTGAGACTCTTTTGATAAAGTTAGAGAGAAGAAAAAGGAAGAGTGGGATAAGAGTGAGTTAGAATTTGGAGAGCAGTAAATATATAGTAAATAAAAGTAGGTCAATTTGACTGCTGGATGTAGAAATTATAAAGGTTTTCTAGCTTGGATAAAATTTCTTCCATTGCTGGTCTTTATTTTTGGTCATAATTTAAGCAAGATCTAATTAATTATCTCATGTTTGGCTCTATTTCTTCTGGAATTGGTACAGGTTTCTTTTTGAAAATCTAAGTTTAAATAACTTACCTCATAGTAAATACAGTTTGTGTTAGCACTAGATATATAGCCCCATGGTCTTTTACCTGAGAATAATTCTATTAAAATGCACCCAAAACTTCAAACGTCGATTTCAGTGCCAAGTTAAAAAACTTTGTCTTTATCAAATAGTTCAGGAGCCATAAACCTTGTTGTTCCAATGCAGATGGTTGTATTCTCAGCGGTATCTTCTGGCTAAATTTCCTTTGTCTATAACATATTCAATGGCCTAGCTAAGCCAAAATCTGCTATTTTAACATTGTAAGCAGAGTCTAACAGACAATTTTCAGGTTTCAAGTCCCTATGAACAATGGGTGGGATATTTTTATGTAAATAGACAATTCCTCTAGCAATTTGTATGGAGATATAGAATCTGTCCAAAAGAGATAGCCTTAATTATTTGTTTTTATGAAGAGCAAAGAATAAAGTATTGTTATCACAGAATTCTGTCAATATGCACATGTTAGGTCCGTCTACACTAACTCCCATGAGTAAAAGTAAATTAGGATGCCTAATCCTCATAAGTGCTCCTATTTCCTTGACAAATTTCCTCATTTCCTTCCTATTTTACGTATATTCTATTTTAAATTACTTTATAGCTACTTCTGTTTACCTCCATCTACCTTTCCAAACTTAGCATGATGATCCTTTATTTATCTACTCTATAAACTTAAGCTCGTTATATTTTACAACTGGAACGCATTAATTTTTATCAGAAAGTACTCGCTACAAAAATTCAAAGGGTTGCTCGTCAGGTCTCTCTTCAGTCATTCGAGTAATTGTTGAAGAAGAGAATGAATTAACTTCCTCTTTCCTGCTTCTACTTCTAAGGGGAGCAGATTATTTGCCTTTTTAGCTTTATGACGAGTCAAGTACCAAAGTGTTATTATTGGTAGAAATGTTATTAACAATGGACTAATTTGATTTATTAATGACAGAGAGCTACTCAATTATCTCTATTGACTGAGGATGCTTAGTAGCTTGAGCTATCATTTTGGGAGTTCTATTGTTTTTATCAATAAGATTAGGATTTGCATTATATTTTAGCAATAAGGCTACCATTTATGCGTCGCCCTAATGGGCAGCTACATGTAGAGGTGTTCAGCCTCTATCATCACCAACGTTTTTCATATTAGGGAAGACTGAAAGTTCTCTTAGTATCATTTTCACAATTTCGTAATGCTAAAGCTAGACTGCGAAATGTAAGGGTGTTCCATTTTAAGGCAGCTTAGGAACCAAACTAGCTCCAAGTAAATATAACTATTTAAAGCAATTCCCTGAACCAAGCTTTAAGGCTTAGTACAGAAGAGATTCTCCTAAGTGATTCAAAATATTCTTATCCACCTTCGCTTTCTCAATGGCATATATCAGCGACTGAACATCGTTTTTAGCAATAAATCTGGAAAGTAATTCTGCAGTTTAGATCTGAGACTGGTAATTTTACCTAATAATGAAAAGACTTACTCTTTGCTTGGCTCTTTATTTCCCATTTTTGGTTGTATTTAACTGTAATTTAATAGTGAAATCAGATTAGCATTTAATACTTTAAATCATTAACTGAATGCTTTACTGGCTAAGAGTTAGCAAGTAATATTACTTTGTGCTAGTTTTTAGAAATATGAAAGCAACTAGGAAACCTATCTATACATTAAGCCTCTATTTACTATTCTCTGCTTTAAAATCCACTTTTCTCAGAACTAGCGACAAATTTGATACCAAACTAAGATTGTTGATATACTAGGATTGCTTTGGTAATTTGGCAAGTAGCGGTATTAATGAAGAGTGGTTTAACTGGTTACTGTAAATAATGAGATTACGCTAAACTTAAAAGTAGCTTTATAGAATAGATAAATGATAGAAATGGAGTTTATTTGATAAAGCTTATTGAATAGAATTGTTTAAGCTTTAATTTAAGTAATTTCTCCATTTTAATCTGATTACTTATAAATGAAAAAGGATTATTTAAAGTTAAATGCTCCATTGAATGACTCTAATGTCTTTAGTTCTGGAAGCAACGAAATTGATATTAGTAAGGAAAATATTCCTACCTTTACAAATAAGGAAGACCTAGACTAATCGGATTTAAATATGTAGAGAGAGTCTTTAAGATATCTTAGAGATCATGCTTCGGTGAATATGGCTGAGCCTTCTTCTCCTATGCAAAGACTTGCTAAAGCTGCTAAAATTCCAATTAATTATCTAAAGTCTAAATTTTAGCCAGGAGGAGTAAAAGCTTCTATTTTTACGACAGTAGCGGCTACAGTTGGAGCTGGAACTCTAACTATAGCTCTAGCGTTTAAGCAAGTAGGATTATGGTATGGACTACTTTTAAATGTGATTTCAATGATTATAAGCTATATAACTTTGAGATATTTGATAGAATGCTCTCTAAGAAGCTATGTTAAAACATATGAAGGTTTAGGGTTTTATGCATATGGAAAATGATTTGCATCATTTGTAGAGTGAAATCTTGTAATTAACTTATGAGGCACTTTAATAGTCTATATAGTCTTATTCAAAACGATCATTCCTGATGCTATGGACAGTTTTAATGTTGATTCTGGCTTATGGAAAAATGAATATTTCTATGGGATTCTGTTTTGTATCCTTTTCGTTCTGCCTCTTTCATATCCTAAAACTCTGCATGTTTTGAGGTTTACTTCTCTTGCTAGCATTTGCGCCTTAATTTACATTATAATCGTGATAGTGTCAGAATTTTACTGAGAGAAAAGGGGTCATACTACTAGCTAATTTACTGACGCAAAGGCCTTTGATTTTAATCCTTTGCATTTGGCTTTAGCTCTTCCCACTTTTTTCTTCGCTTATATGTGTCATCCTAATATTCTAGAAATCTTCAGCGTAATTTTTACCTTTAGGAGCTTTAAAAGTCAAGTTTCCCTAGAATGAACAAGGTGCTTATTCGAAGCATGATGATATGCTTTTTTGCATATAGTATTGCAGGAATTTTTGGTTATCTAACGTTTTATGATAGATATAGCACTGATGATTTCCCCTCTAACATTCTTACTGGAGATTATGGCGATAAAGCTTATGCTGTGATAGTTGCTAAAATTGCTGTTACAATTTGTATCATGGCTGGAAGTCCATTATTAGTTCATCCTGCAAGAGATATAGTTCTTAATATGTTTTACAAGAACTAGATTATCTCTAAAAAGAAATGGTGCATTACCATTGGAGGTAAGATTATATTACTCTAAAGTTATTGTTGGATCCGCTTTAGTTGCTGCTTTATTTTGCCCTGATATTGGATCTGCTGTAACAGTGATGGGAGCGACTTCGACTCCTTTAGTATGTGATGTCTTTCCCTGCATGCTATACTTGAAAATAGAGAAAGGACCGTTGACTAGCAAAAAGAAAATACTATGCATTATTGTGCTAATTGTTAGCACTATAGTAGGAATAGCAGGTTTTACAACCTTTATCTTATAGAAGAGCAACGTTATCTGATTTTTAATTTTAATCTTCATTACATTTACTTATAAGTCACTTATTTACAATCCTCATTAATTTATAAACCACAAAAATCGTTTCGAAACTATAGCTTTGAGAAGCAATCCTTATGTACTTGATAGCATTTTCATCTTCAAGTGACTTCAAAGCTCAAAATAAATGAAATTCTTTTTCATAAAATATACCATTTTTCTCTTATAGATTGATATTAATTGCTAATATCTATCCTTATTTAGAAAATTTACTTCTAGATGGGATAAGCAACATCTAACTTTTTTATTAATACCTTTTTTAATCTCTATAGTTGACTAAGTTAGCTTAAATGTTTCTTTTATTTTTCTTCTTTATATGAACTATAAAATTTAGTCTTCAAGATATAGAAGCTATTGCTATACTTTTGTATATTAAATTAATTATTCTTCTAGCTCTCTGTTAACTAACTCACTGCTTTTTAATTTTTCTACTATTTTTTATCTTCTTTTTTCATTGCTCAATTAAGGATTTGTCACTTTTTGTGTCTTAGAGCTATAATTTAAATTTAACGATTTAATAGCTTATAACAGAATTGAACAGTAGACTTAGCTGATTATTAAGTAATATAAGTTCTTACATTTAGATAGTTTTACTAGATTATAAATTTATTTGCTTGATTATATAAAAATCAGTTGTTTGCTCTATAGCTCTTTAAGGTTATCTTCTTTCTATTTGCATCTAATAATTATAATACTTACTAATAGTCTATCTCACATGAGTATTAAAATCTGTTCTAGTTACTTAACTGATTATAATTCTAAAGAATGCTTATTCTTCCAAATGAATGCAAACTTATATTTTAGCAGTAAGAATTATAATCCCTTCTTGTATTCTATTATTGTATTTTATACAAAATATCATTAAATATAGTATATCTTTAAGATCCAAAATCTTAGATTATATTAACTTCGATTACTATTTGCAACTTAATTGGTTGTAGTAATTTGTTTGCATTAGTTGATATGGATATATTTCTTAGAGTGAATAATGGATAGATAAAGATAAAAGTTAGTTATATTAAATGAATCTACTTTTTACTTATTTGCTACCTCTTTTCTTTCGTTCCTTTTAGACTGCTTAGTTATTTATTTGCCATCTAATTACTAATTTATTTAGTTTACTTAAAATCACTCTTTCTATCATGCTTATGAGCCCTTAATTTAGATTAATGGTATATTATTTGCGCAATATTCCTTAATTCCTTTAACTTAGTTTCTTTGAAATTAATGGTTTGTATGGTCTTTTTTAGTAACTACCTAAGGCTGTGAGAAGTAACTTTTTTAATATATCTATAAAATTACATTTAAGGGTTTAGTCCTGATATCAATTAAAAGCTATCTCTCTAATTAATTAAGTAAAGCTCTATTTTCTAGCTGTCTTATTACATATAGTGCTTAAACCTATAACTGTAAAATCAATTTTCCTTACCTTCTAAGCATTTATCCTCGGATTAATTTCCAAACTTAGCTATTATCATAACATCCTACTTATCTAATCTTTCTTTGGTCTTAGTGAAGCATTTGCAAAGCTAGCTGTTTTTCCTTTCTAAAGCATAATCTTATAAATCTTAAGTATATAAATCTAATTTAGTAGACTAGTTTAGTAATTAAAGCTTATTCTTTTAATCCCTTTTACTTAATACAGATAGTCTAGTAAGAAGCTGCTTATTAGTATTTTAGTGCATCAACTTACTTAGGTTAGTTAAAGCTTATACATTCATTAATTCACATAAGAGTTCCCTAATCCATGCTTTTAGATATATTAGTAGTACCATAAAAGCCCTTCATTACACCATAGCAACTCATAGCACTACAAGCAGTAGTAAATAAGCTAGAACTTAATCATTCTGATCATGTTTGATAAAAGGAAAAGCTAGATATAGGCTGTCTAGGGAAGAATTAATCTAAAAGAGAACTTAAAATTACATTTGATTATAAAAGATTAGTATTAGTAAAAAGCGAGGCATACTGTATTAAGCTATAAAGTATATCTAAGTTAAAATGCTAAGACTTATCTATGGAAATAAAGTAACTTCAAAAGAATCCGCAAAGATCTTCACATAATTAGAAATGTCTAATACTATTACAACTTAAGGATATGAATGAACTATGATTAAGGTTAATATATAAGGCTTTGTAGTATTTTCATCTTAGTTCTTTTAAAATAAATTAAAGAGATTTAATAAACAGACTGATTTAATCATGATAGTCTATGATCTAAATATAGTAATGGTATTAAAATGAAGCAACTCTTTTAAGCAGATTATCAAAGAATCTTAGGTTACTTAGTAATATATAAAGCTATTAAATAAGGAAATGCTTAATGAAACAGAAAAATAAAGTAAAGACATAAGCATCTAATTCTTAATCTATGGCTTGCTAAAATAAATATAAAGCAAGCATACTATTCATATTATAAGCATATAAATAAGCTTAATACACTAAATATATCTAAAGAGTCTGAAGAGTATAAAAAGCAGAAAGGAAATAATGAAGAATAGCGGTTGCAAAGGTATAGAAGTGTAGAATTAAATTAGAGTGATATTTAAAAATAAAGAATATAACAATGATTGTATTTATAAGTTATAAAAATGGAACAAATTGAAACTTAAGTTATTAACTAGCTCAAAGAGGCTTAAGAATTAAGCTAGAAAATTATTTTGAATGATGCTAAGATTTCTAGAGTAGATTCTGCATAAGGTATGTTAAAGGCTCTTGAAATTATTAAAGGTGCTATGGAAGAAGTACAGAACTAGAATGAGGAGATTACTGAAAAGCTGTACCATTATATTCATGATGGATCTGTCAAGATATATAAAATATGCAGAAAGCTAAGGTAGAGTGTTTATTCATTTGAAACGAAGAAATGGTTAACATTTGCATGGGTTGCAGTAGAATCGAATATAATACTGTTTGCTGTAAAGTATTTACCTTGAAGAGTTAAGTTAGCCACAGAACTTGCCTAGGTATATGAAGATCTCGGTGCTCCAAAGCAATCATATTAAGTAATAATGTAAGCATTGGAGAATTATAAAAGGATTAAAGAAACTGAAGAAGTTGAGAAAGGAATGCCAGAAGTTCATAAGCAGATACTAGAAATAAGTTTAAAGCAATTAAGATTATAAGAACTCAAATACTCTCTGTAAAGTAATTTATTTCCTCCTGATTAATGGAAAAAGAAGGTGGATGAATATTTTGAGAACTAGCTATCGCATTGGAAAGTAATTGCATATCTTGAATGTTTGCATAACTTCTCACATAAAGCTTCTAGAGCAATAGATCATCCTGGAAAAAGTCTTAACTGGAAATCGCTTGCTTGTACATATGTAGCTGAAATTCTAGAAAATCCTCTTAAAATTCTCTGTTAAGGTTTAAAGGAATTAGTAGAGAAAAGAGATCGAGATGAAGAACTATTTTCGGTCGCAACTGGAAAAAAGTAAGGTGAAAAGCAATAAATAATAGAGCGTAATAGATAAGCAGATAAAGGTATGATACTTGAAAGAGAATGAAGAAACATCAGTAAATAGATTCCCTTAGATTTGCATATTAAATTACTACATGAACTATATGATGCTCATGTTTGGGACCATTTTTATATACTAAGTGAGTTGGCAGAAGTAAGAATTAGATATCGAAGGATAGAAGTGCCTTACATAGGTCATATTGATGTTAGTACTTCTATTTCTCCAGATAAGAAGGTTGATACTGGTTTTGAGAAAATAAATTTAGATTTAAATTAAGTTCCGCCTAATGCACATGAGGATCCAAATATCCATCAGTTTATGTTTCTCTTGTATAAGCATATTGAGAATAAATATGCCGTTAAAAAAATTGAAATCAGAATGGGAGACTTAAATACAGGTCCTTATACTATATCCTCAACTGAGCGCTCTGTTGCAATTCCTATTTAGCACACAGGAAAAACCTCAGTTCCACATCTAATTTTTGAAATAAATGAATCAGGATAAGATTCCAAAGATCTAGTTACTGACATTTTACCATTAATCAGTAGACATCCTTGTGTATTCCCACCTTTAGGTTTTAAAAAGATCAAAATAGATTTGAGATAAAATCCACCTGAAAATGAGCGTATATCTAATAATGTTTACCTCTTCATTTGCTACAAGACAGATGAGAATTTTCACGTAAATGAAAGAGACTACGTACTTCTACAATCTCTCCGTGATCTATCTAACCAAGAACATAAAATAATGCCTACTTCTACTGTACGACTAAGAATGCTTATCTAAAATCTTTAAAAAAGCCTTTTAAGACAGCTAGGCATGGATTACTTCTTATAGCGCAAGGATTTTCTTTAGGATATTTCGTTGAAACTCTGGAAAGAATTTTTCAAGCCATCAATACTTAAGGTAGACAACCATTTTAAAAGGTTCTTTTTAGCTCTCGAACCTCTAGAAAACTGGACTAGTTTTAAGGATTTAAACTACGAAGTGCAAGAAGTTCTGCATGAAGGTCTTCAAATAACTTTCCAAATTAAGTGCCTTCTTTCTTAATATCAGCCACATACCACAGTGGGTAGCAGTGAAGATCTACTCACGTTATGCTAGATTGGTATTTATCTGAGTCGTATTCAAGAGGAAGCTGAAAACTACAGAACTAGCGTACAGACTTTGCGAGCTTTACTACAAGTAATTCAAAGAACTAGAAACGAAATAAACTAAAGAGGTCTATTGAACTCTTCTTTTGATACTATTCTATCTTAGTAAATAACTACCAACAGTTTGAAATGCAGGCAAATAGAAAAGGATCTACAGCAGTAGTTCTTAAACTGGAAGAGATAAGTGTAAAAGAATCAGCGTGATAAAATAAGGAAATAGAAGAATAGGAAATAACTAGAGGAACCTGAAGCTAAGGAAGAAGAATGGGAGATGATATTATTTGAGAAGCAGGAAGAAACTTTTAATAAGGTAATTTAGCAGTATAATGAATGGATTCCATTTAATGAGTATATTCATATGCTCTATTCCTTACATTCTGAAGTTCTATTCTGCCTTTATAGAGTTGAAATCAAACTAGGATCATATGGAGCTTCTAATAAAAAAAACCAAACTAATCTTATGACTAGCAAAGGACTTACTAAGAACGAAAAAACTTAGGGAATTAGTACCTCTCTTATTCAGAAATCTACTAAAGGAAAATCTGCTTAGAAAATTAAAAAAGACACTGAAACACTTACAAAAAACCTGTAAGAAGCTGGATAGTTAGAACCTAAAAAGCCGGTTCCTAGAGTTTTTGAAGCTGCGCTTATTAATGAATGTAATAAAAATTCTTATACGCTCGCTTTACTTTACATTCAAATGGCGGCAGCAAGAGAAAGCGAGTCAAAGTAGAAATCTTATTTGAGTGAGGCAATAGGATTTATAAAAAATGCCTTACAAATGGAAGAAAAACTAATTAGATAAGCTCTAGATAACGTTCCTCATCTGCTAGCATCTCGAGTATATAACCTTCTCACAGGTGAGAAGCCTGAAACACATGAATGATTCGAAAATTTATCAAACATTCGATAGTAAGAAGCACCAAGCAAGCCTACGCTAATATCACGAACAACTAACAGTGTTACTTTGAAACTGCCTAACTTTTCCCCTAGAATTATTAATAAATATAACGCATAAGAAGTTAAATATATGCAGATCTTTGGGAAAACTACAGGAACTGGTACTAAAGTTAGCGTTACTAATAACGCTTTTCCTGAAGCTGGAATGCATTTAGAAGTAGGATCAATGATCACAGTTACTAAGCTACTACCTGATGAAGCTTATGTTTTTGCATGCGCTGCATACGATGAAAACAATTAAATCATTTCTGGTATAGGAGAAACTGGAGCTGAAGTAGTTACATTACATACAATGGATATCACCACAATAGTCTACATTTTAATGACAACTGCTTATTACTTAGGCCAAAAGCAATTAGCAGTTGAATGTGGAGACTTAATTATCAAAGAATTCATTGAAATAAATAAAGGAAGCTAGTCTAGAATTTCAGATGCTCGTCTTAAGAGAAGCTTTATTGACACAGCAAGCATTCTTGAATTGAGACAAGTCAGCTGCATTCTTCTAATTCATTGCTCAAGCTAATAAGAACTAAAGGAGTTCTTTAACAAAGGCACTTAGCTCAACCTGTAAAGTGTCAACAAACTAAGAGATGAGCAAACATCCTATTTGAAGCATGCAAATTACCTTCTGCTAAGTTTAGAACTAGCAGTAATAGTTAAGGATGGCGACTTAATAGTATAGATAGCAAGCTAGCTCTATAACGCAGTTTTAGAGATTATAAAACTTAGACTTAAGCCTAAACACCTGCTCTAAGCTTTAACGAAAATGATGTAGGCTTTACATTTAGTACCAAAGGAGTGATGGGATCAAGTCATAAGAAAACTAAGTTTCAGACTAACCTATGAAGCATTAGGCATTTGCATTCAATATGACGAATAAAATCTGATTAGGAAAATACTTATATACGACTAATCTATTCCTAGAATTTAGAAACTAACTGAGCAGCAAGAAGAATCTCTAGTAACTCCTATATAAACCTCAGAAGAAGAAACCCTCTAGTTAACTGCTTTCATTGAAGTGTTACTTAGTCTCAAAAAGTTTTAAGATATTGGAAGGTCAGAAGCTGAGAGATGGAGAGTATTGTAGCCAGAAATTTTCCAAAACTAGAACTTTGATGCAATAATTGAGATGTGAACTAATCTTTATACCTTACCAGATGGAGGAATTAGCAAGCTGATAGCTATAAAAGAATCCCCTAAATTCCTGTAAATACTATGCAAAAGTGTGCGAAAGTTATTAGAAAAAGGTGCTGACATTGATCTATCTTAAGAACTATTCCAGCATCCTTAATTTATACAATTGAAGTTTTAAAAGAGACTCAGTCAGCTAGAAAAAGATTTATTGCCTCATCATAGTTTGATAGAGCAATTAAGCTACAGAACCATGTTCAGTAAAGCTACTTCTGTAATTAGTGAAGAGTCTCAACATGATATTGAACCAGGAACCTTCCTATGATGCAGTGAATTTTGCTTGCTAAGAGCTTAGCTATTATGGAAAATATCAAAGCCTCAAACTCCAAGAGATGATGGTAGTAACACATTCTATGAGATATCTCAGCTTGACGTTGGATAATTAGCAAAGATACTGTAAGAATGGGAAGTAATTCCTGTCACAGAAAGAGTTTAGCCTCAAGGCTTCAGTAGCTTAGTAAAAATAATGGAATGGCTAGCATATGCTAGTATGTATGCCAGTGAAGTGAGAGCTTGAAATTAAATGTAGCTAATTGCAGATTTCTTATGAAACATGCTAAATCACTGTCTAATTAGTCCCTTCACTGTTAATTTACCTATAACAGAAAAAATTAGTGAAGAGGAAACTGTGAAAGTAGAGTCCTGGAAGTTCATTTCAATTATAGGAGAAAGCTTCGTTACTTACTTGAAGGACAAATAGGAGTAATCTATAAAACTAATGGCTAATCTTGTTAGCTTTTCTCTTTAATCTCTTTTAGTAGCTGGAAAGTGGGAAAACCTAGTTGCACTTACAAAATCAGCAGATAAATCGACAAGCAAGACTTGGACTGGCTAATTACTTCCTTGTAGAATTTTCGCTGAGAAAGTGTTGTTTGAAATCGCTTAAGAGTCTCGAAAAGCTAGTTAAAAGGAATTAGAAGACAGAACAGCTGCCTTTGAGGAATGGAAAAGAACTAATAAGAAAAGGAAAACTCGTTAGGCTTATTTAACAGGAGAAATTCCTCCAGAAGAGTAGGAATATATGAAAGATAAAGCTAGGATTGAGGAACAAATCGCAGAAAAACAAAAAATTGAGGAAAAAAGAAGAAAAAACCTTAAACATAGTGAAGAGTAACTTCTGAATTTGAAAAAAGGTTAAAATCCTTATGATTAGCTAATGTAATCAAGAAAGCTTTTGCAATAATATGCTGTAGAAGCTGCTCATATGGAAGGTACTGGCTTTGATATCAAAAAGAGAAAAAGAGCTTACAATTTGCTAGCTAAAATGGTTTATACAAGCTATTAAAGCACAGTGGATTTCCTTAGAAAGAAGTAAGAAAGATCTCTATTAATACAAGCTTTAAACGAATATGGAAATCTAGTTTACTCTGACTAAAGTAAAACTAGCTATTTGCAGGAAGCAGAAGAGAAATGAAATGATTGTATTGACGTTGTTTTCTCTAAAATTTATGCACTTGATGAGCACAGGACATTGACAGATAGAAATTTTGCTAATTATCTTGGTGTTAATGAATGCTTACTTGCAGGAGTAGTTTTGGCCAAATTATCTCTATTTTGCTATGACAGCAAGAACTTGCATAAGTAATTAGAATGTTGCATACTAGGAGCATAAATGTTCACTTCTATATTTAAACTATCATATCCCCATCCTTTAAAGCTTATAGACTATGTTAAATACAAGCCTTTAGAACTTTTACCAAACTTTGAGATGCTTGAGATTAGTGAAATTATTAAACCTCATGAACTCGCTTCAAGCTTGTAAATTATTGGCGAAATTCTCTTTGATAGAGAATTCTACCTGGAAACTTTACCTATATGGAGCATGCTAAATTTAATAAGCAACAAAATGCTTTTTAATAAGCAATTTAGTGTTAGAGCTAGACTATTTTAAGCCTTAGCAGCAGTATAAATAGGATATTTGGACGAAGCTTTTCAGATTTTCGATGAAGTTAGAACTACTAAAGATCTCCCTGAGCTTTTATAGAGAATCAGTTTAGACTGGTAGTTAAACCAAAATTCTAAAAAGGGTGATTGGATAAACTCCAATCCTCCACATGAATAGCTACATCAAAATTCGCTAGTGACTCTGCTTAGAACTGATATACAACTAGATTTGATTCCAGCTATTGGAGTAGAAAACTGGCATCTATTGCTCTTTTTAAAATGCTAGCTAATTTTCAGAATCTTATAAATAGAGCCAGTAGAAGATTTTATGCAGAACAGACTTCAGACATTCCAAGAGCTAGAGCGTATTGTGAAGGAATTGGTCTATTCTCTTCAGTTTGAGTTCAGATTTAGCTAGCTGAGGCCTTATTTTGACATTGAAGCAAGGTAGTAATAATAGAAAGAACAATAGGCTAAAGATCCTAAGTTTTAGCCTTTATCAGAAGTGCAGTTAGTTAGCTAATTTTTCAAAGATTAATGCAAAATGGAAGAACCTAAAACAGCTTAATTTTTCTATTAGAGCGTAGAGACTGGAAACATAAGGAGAATGCAGCAGCTACTTTTTAGATGCTATATAATGCATTCAAACATATATTAGTACTAGGGAGAAATACAGAGGGGATTATAAGTTTTATTCGATGGCTTAGAGGAATTTGATAGAGTTATTAACAAGCGCATTGTTCTCCCTGCTGGACATTCTCAAGAAATATAAGAGATAATTTCTGTAATTGCCAAGAACTGTATAAGAGATGGAGCTGGAATAATGTGGGCGTTAAAATTCTAAAACGAGATTATTTAAGTGCTTTATAGGCAGAATAGACTTCAGGAAAGTCTGCTGTAAATAGAAGCATCTATTAAAAATTGTGAAAGAGTAAATGAATGTATGTATTCTCGCTTTTGTAAGTCAACTAAGGCACATATACTAGTCAAATAAGGAGAAATATAGTTGGCTTGTGAAGATTATGAAATAGTATTAAGTTTGGCAGCTAAAAACTATTAAAAAGATCCTTAACTAGTACTTACAATGTATGACTATACATAACTTTTAAACTAGAGAAAGCATTATACTTTAGCTCTATAAGTCAGCTAAAGCGCTCTACTTATCATATAAGAAATACTCAATAACTAGAACTTATTAATATACCCTATAGATATCAATCAAGCATGTAAATTCACTGAAATCGACCTAACTTAAACGAAAGAACCTGAAATGTTTTAAGCGGTTGTCCAAACTAAGACTTAGAAATAGCAAGACAAGTAGAAATAGCCATAAGTGGTGTAATAATAGTAGTAGCATGTTGAGTAAGAAGAACTACCACCTAACCTTGTAGATGCTACTCAAAAATCTGATATTAATAGCACTAAACCATAGCATAATATCTATCTTCGTAACCTAGAGCTTCTTATTAGAGTCTCAATATAAAACTTTGCACTTGAGCTATTTAATTTTCCTTTTTCAGTTGAAGAGGAAAATCTAAAATAGTAAGAAGTGATTTTGGATAAGATAAAAGACTGCTAGCATATAGCGGAGAACACTGTTTATTTACCTTCATGTTATAACTCCTAGCTACTTTATTTATAGGCTAAATGCTTAAGATTGATTTTTGATGACCAACTCAAATTGTTTTTCTTGAACTGGGTTAAATAAATTATACCTAACCCTAAGCAAAATAAGTATCGTAGGCTTATTTTGAGCATTCCAACAAATGGAATGCCAAACGGATAATGGCTATAAAAGCTTCCTTTAGGAGCTTAGTTTTTGGTGGAAAAACAGGAACGACTTTTATAGGCTAAGGATTTATTAACCAAAGGGTTAAAGTTGTGCGTTAAAGAAAGCGTTTTATCCGATTTTACTGCAGAAATGGCACAGGAACTATATAGAGTTGCATATAGAATGTAAGAATTTCGTCCTAGAATAGGGTATCGTTATGCATAAATGACGGAAGAGCAACTTGAACTTAGTCGGTAAGAAGATGCAAAGCGCTTGAAAGAGTATTCGCATCTTTCCTTTTAAGCCATTTAAAGCTGCATAAAAATCAGAAAGTTGATCAATATATTAAAATTCAAACCTGTCTAGTTCTACGCTCCGATTACTGACTTCTCAAAAGTTCCTAAATCAATAATTTAAGATATTTTAGAATATGACTTTAAATATAAGAAAAGCTATGCTAAAGGTCTATTTGATGAGAACAAAAAGAAATAAAATATACTAGCAAGCGATTTGCTCAATTACCTTCGAAATTTCTACTAGAGTATTTTAAAGCCACATTCTCAGCATAATGCCGTAATCAAGTTGCATAGAGTGCTTCAAACTATACTTCCAGCTTATAGTAACGAGCATAAAGCCTGTCTAGAGCTTCTTTTGCAGTGTATTGACTTAATTACTGCTTCACAGGCTCTACCAAATGAGATAATAAAGCCAGGAATGATAATAGGTATTTGGACTAGAGAAACGAATTACTTTAACTAAATGTCTCTTCTGCCAAAAAAGAAAGACAATCTAGACTATTGGTTTTTTGAATATATCATAGGGCCAGATTTACCTGATTAGATTAAACGAAATAAAATAGTCACGCTACAAAGCCAAGAGGATTTAATCTAGTAAAAAGCTAATCAATAAGATACAATTCTTTAGGGATCCTTATGAGTAAACGACACTTAACTCACTAAATTTTTACAGGATGCGAAGGATCTTAAGGACAGACTAATAATAAGTAGCAAATTTAAGGAGAATTAGTATGAACGAGATCTAAAGCAGTACAGAATACAATTCTTTGATATGCTAGAAAATTTGCTTTTCATTTTTATGGGTAATTTATAATGCAGGCTCTTCTAAAAGCGAAAAAGAAGGATCATAACATAACGAAATCGAATCTTAAGCCATTAATATGATAAAAGAACTTGTTCCCGAGCTTAATGTAGAAACAATTGATGCCTGGATATAATTTTTTGAATTAGATGGCTTCCAACTAACTCATCCTAACTTCAACGCAATTTTTAGGAACTTTCATTCATATAGATTCAAATGAAGTACTATTTAACATTTCTTTATATACAATATAACTTTTTTAAACCTACTACTTATTATCATCTCATCATACTTCTACAACTATATTCAATACCTTAAACTAGCATTAGTCATTATACTCCTTTATTATATACTATGTACCAATTCATAAGTCTATCTCATTTAAAAGATATCAATTTAAATTATTCTAAATAGGCAGTACATTCATCTCATATACTTGGATTCAAAAATTTAATACAGTGATAAAGCCATTTTATACAGTTATCATCCTCTTTAGTAGATATAAATACTATGAAGCTTAACTCCCTTTCCTTATTATAGCTTAAGCTACCTTTCTCTTTAATTACGATAAAGTAAGCTATAGCTTCACATTAGTTATAGATCAATAGTTTTATTTCATGCTGCTGGAGTTAATTTACTAAGGTTAATAATTTCTAAGTTTAAAGCATAAAATGGAGATAGTGCCTCTTAGTACGATTCATTAATTTCCTAGTAGTAAAGCAATGATTAGATGTAATTAATCATATCAATCTCTTTTAACTTAAGCAAGATATATCAAAAAGCGCTCTTCTCTCTTAATCCCAAATTTAATCTTGCTTTTGTTTATCTGAGTATCTTAGACTATTTACTAAAATAAGCTCTTTTGTTATAGAGTATAAGAAGTTTAGAATACTGATAGAAGGCTTGCTTTGATATTAAACTAAAAGGAATAGATAGATAGTCTGGATAAAAAGAGACTGAAAAATTCTTAATAATTAAGTATCAAGATCTCTTGTCAGGAATCTGGTATAGAATGAAAGCCATTATTCCAACTGCCATTGCCATAAACACTAATATAGGCCACACATCTGCAACTCCATCTTTCTTTTTCTCTTCTGTCTCGCTTTCGCTCTCTTCATCATCAACAAGATCACCAATATAGAACTCTTCAAGTTTCTTCTTGGCAGTTTCTGGATGGTTCTAGTCTTCAAAATCTTAAGTTGCTTCTTTACCTGCATTATTAATCAACATTTCATAGCTGCCAGGATGATCTTTAAACTCGCTAACGTTATAGACTTTTCCATAGAGACTAATCCAGATATCTCCAGCTTTATTATGTTTGGCTAACTCTTGAAAGGAAATATAAGAAGACATTATAATGTACAAAAATTTCTATAGAAGAAATACTCGCATGGAATGGTGGTACAAGACCAAAAAGTGGACATAGCTTGGCTACTTGCCTAACCATACCTTTATTGCTGCTTTTGCCAACGCTCCATAACAGCAAGTTACTTAAAACTACCAGCAACTATAGAGTGTTATATCTTCTATCTTTAAAAGACTTGATATTAATGAAAAGGATTTAGTAGTCAAGGAGCAAGTAAAATCTTTTGCTCAGAAGTAGCTAAGACTAATGAAATAAGGAATGACAGAGTAGAAGGCATTTGAAAAGGTAAGGAGTTAGATGAGAATGAAATTCATAAGGATTAGTTAGGATATTGATCCAGTCAAAAGCAACGCTGTTAGTTATAATGATTACTTCCACCAAACTGCATAATATGAGTCTCTTTTGAAAGTGTGGCAATTATAGAGAGATATACCTAAATTTGCTAGGACTCTTACTCCTGAACTTGCAGCTATGGACTCTTATGAACCTGTTTTCCATAAATTAAACTAAAGAAATAGACTAAATGAGTCTGAAGTGATCCAACAATTTAGCTAATAAACATAGGCTCTTCTAAGCTATAATAAAGAAGTGGATCCTTTAAGAGGCTTATCAGACTAAGAAATCTTACAAAGCACAAAAACTTTAAACAAACAGACTAAAGAAGCTTTAGGTGATCTTAGTAAATTAGGTGTTCATCTAGATCATGAAGGAAATGTAGTTATTCCACAAAATGTTGGAGTAGATTAAGTTTAAACTGCTCTATAATAAAACGAGAAAGTATAGGATGCTATGTAAAAAGATCAAGTCAAGTTAAAGTCAGGACTAGGTACTCCAGTAGTTTTTAACAATCCTAATCCTTTTAAAGCCAATTTTACTGAGGCTGAAATCGAGACCTAAGAAGATAGACAAAAAAGACTAGAATAAGTATGGAATAACCGTTTAACAGATCCAGCTACTTAAGTAAATTTGCAAAAGTAAGTACATGATAAGATCAACAAAATTAAGGCAAAATTAAGTAAACCAACAATTGATATTGATAAAATGACTGCTTTCTTATCCCTTGATTAGACTCAATTGTCTCAGTAAGACAAAGCAGAAAGAACCTATATTTATGACTAAATGGTTAGGCCAAAACCAATATATGAAGATTCTCATGCAGTAAACGACTACTAGAAGTATTAAGAGGATTTACAAATGCATGTAGAAGAGACAACTAAGGAGGATGCTCTCAGAAGAATTAGCTACTTATCAAAAGAGATATCTTTAGATCTGGGTGATCAGACTTTAGAAGATATGCCTATAGAAAAATTACAAACAACAAAGAAAATGAATTCCAGTTCTAAAATTTAGAAAGTTCTTTCTAAGATGATCAAAAAATGATAAACACATTTTTATTAAATCTTAAACTTATTTAAGTCTAATTTTCTTTTTGTCAATTTCAATCCTATATTACTTAAAAGTACTATGTAGATCTGGTTGTATTTAATCGATGCTTTATTTTTACTACTCTGTACTTAGACTAAGTGATTTTAATATTATGGAGGAATATAATTAACCTCTCAAGCGAATATTTCATTATACATTATAGTATCTCTTTGATATCACTTTACACTCTATTCATACTTTATTCCTTAACTTGCTAATTCTTATTTTTATCAATTAGAGTGACATCATTTTGACAGCAAAACTTTTGATAGATAAAGCTTCATCTTACCTTAAGCTAAACATTATAATTACTTAAATTTCATTAATATAATATAATCTTCCTTAAATAGATAGACCTTGGTTCCATTATCTATACCATTACAAAGCTGCTCGATTTAAGTAAAAAGCCCTTTACTTTGATCGTTAATTATTATCTATCATTATAGATAGACTGAATATACTGATTTGCTCCTAGCTATAAATCATAATAGATTTACTAGCTCTTCTTTATTTAGATAAGTCTATTAGATAAATAATAAAAGGAAGTTCCCTAAATATGAACTTTATCTTTTTAATAAGTTTAAATGTTGAATGCCCATTGCTCATTGCTTGCTGCTTGATGGTCTAAGGTAGCCAAAGCTCTGTTCACCACTTTTATTTTTCTTTTCCGTTTATTTCATGTCATGATATTAACTTTCTTCCTGCTATTTTTCCTAAATGGGAGCATTAGTTTGGTACTAGTAATATCCTTGTCTTCTTTGCTATGCTTCAAATGGCTTATCTTATTAATTGAGTGGTCATTGCTAATTTTCTACGTTAGGATTATAACCCTAAGGTTACTCCATTTGATATGAGATAGGTTTTTAAGGATTTTAGCCATATGAAGGGTTCTACTGATATTATTATGAAGGACCTGGAAATTACTAAAAGTTCTGCTGATTCTAATACTCTTACTAATATCCCTAGTTAGGTGGATTTATTACACCCTAATGTTATAAACTTATATTAGGAAGTTGGTCTGACTACTCTTAATTGCTCTAATAATATTGCTCTCTTTACTATTCGATTGGAGCTTATCCTTCATTATAATCAGGTCTCTAAGGCTGCTAAGGAGAATACTAGTAAGGCTATTGCTACCATTACTACTGCTAAAAAGGTGGCTAAGCCATGCCAAATCTTTATTAGACTATAGGGAGAACTCCATATTTCATTTAATAGAGGCCAGGATTGAGCTGAAGCAAAAAGTTTTCATACTTTAAGGAAATTTGGTTCATTGAACTTTCAAGCTCTGTTAACGAAATAGCTAATTTTGGTAATCACACGCTGTTCAAAGTAATAACACTAAGTCCTATCAGTAATCTAATTAAAAGTCCTCTCTTCTCATCTCCAAACTTAGCAGCTAAAACCCTTCTATCGACTAAATAAATTCCCAGTAGTCCAGAGAAATTCCCAACAAAGTTATATAAATTAAATTTTTACATCTGCTTGGTAAAGAAAGCATCCTCTTTTTCCTCGCTAAGGAAAATATGCTTAGCATGTAGAGCTTATAGAAAGGCATTGTTAAGATGGAATTGGTATTGCTTTTGTAAATTAGAGTTGCTTTTATTTATCTAACTCATTATTTTAATTAAATACCCCTTATTTTATACTCTCTTCAATACCTTACACTCCTTTGCTATTACTAC
The DNA here is from genome assembly GCA_946699065.1 of Loxodes magnus. Lineage (NCBI taxonomy): Eukaryota > Ciliophora > Karyorelictea > Loxodida > Loxodidae > Loxodes > Loxodes magnus. The sequence goes on along the minus strand of CAMPDV010000025.1, from coordinate 348,092 downwards.
ACTCACTGTATCTTATATACTACCTATAGTTGTGGAATTAGGAAGAGATTGATGCTAACTTCCTATCTAGTATAAGCTAATTTATAGTAGTAGCTGTACTTGAAAATGTAAAGTATATTAGTAAGGGTGCATAAAATATTGATGCTTTAACTAAAGAAAGTAATGAGATAAAGAAACACTCAGTAGTATATCAAAAGTATTAGACTAACTCTATTAAATTCAAGCAACTGGAATCTAACTATCTGTCACCTTCAGTTAGATAACTAATAAATCCCTACTTTTTAAGCTCTAAACTCTGTCACTCAAACTATCAAAAACATTTGAGAAGTAATGAGGGCAACAGTCTTAATATCAAGGTACTGAATCATAAAATTTAAGTTCCATAAGTGCGTTTTTAAAGGGCAAAAGTTTGTAAGAAAGAAGGTTAAAAATAATAAAATGAAGCAATATTTTAAACTTGCCCTGCTGATCTTAGTAGCCTGATATATTTCTAAGTTTAAATCCCCAAAGTATGGATAAATTGACTTGATATCCAATTATATTGAAAACATCAAAATAGACACGAAGTTTAAGTAGAGGTTGTTTGAAAAAATAAACAGGCAGAATATGCAGCCAATCAAGCTGAAGGCTTTAAGATAATTCGCTATGCTGAATGATAAGATTTTTTAATTCTTACTAGTATTTGAAAATTAGAATAGCTAACTAGACTAGAAGCAGCAAATGATAGCTTTTGCTTTTAAGAATACAAATATATCATAAATAATGCTTAGAAGCTTCGTAAAATACCTATTGGTATAAAGCTTCTACTCACTAATGGATAGCAAAGAAATGATGATGAAGATACTAGAAATCTAGTTTTTCGAAGAGGTAAAAATGGAATAAGCTCATTTGCTAAAATTAAAGGTGGTGAAGATGGAAGTAAATAAGGTGTACATTTCAGCTGAGATCTATGATTAAGCAGACTAAGTAATAGCTAGCTCAAAGAGCTTTTGTGCTTTTAAGGTTTGAATTCTATAAACATTGAATAAATTAATTAATTTCAATCCCTTGGACTTTAACCTTTATTAATACCTACTAACCATTAATCTTCATACCATACAATCAATTGCTATGAAAATTAATCTTAACAGACTCTGTCTGTAAATTGGTGTTTAAGCAATATCATAGAGACCACTCAAATGTATACAGTAAATATACTTCAAGAAGTGTAGAAAAGGACTAGAACCTAACTGGAAGTATTATAAAGCAATAAATGAGATAGAACATCAGTATCTTATAGTAAAGTCTATTTAGAGACTAAAGGGATAAGGAATGGCAAGTTTATAAAGTAAATAGAAATATCCTAAAGTATAAGATTAGCATAATTAATCTTCAAATCTCTAATTAATAAATGTCTAAAAAAGCGCATAATTTTGATTTAGGAGAATTAGTTTCAAATTAAAAAGACCCAGAAGAAGTGTTTTCGCTTCTTAATACAGTAGGAATTGGATCTTATGGAAAGGTTTACAAAGCATTGCATAAAGCTTCAGGAAAAATTGTAGCTATAAAAATAGTTCCAACTACCGGAGATGTTAAGATGTTAAGATAGGAAATCACCACATTAAAGTAGTGCAGACATAATAACATTGTGGCATTTTATGGCAGTTACTTCAAAAACGGAGATCTTTGAATACTTACAGAGTATTGCTCAGTTGGAAGTCTTTCAGATGTACTTAGAATTACAAAAAAGACTCTTGATGAAAACTAGATTTCTGCTATTCTTTACTCAACAATAAGGGGAATTGAATATCTTCATTCTTTTGGGAAAATCCATCGTGATATTAAAGCTGGAAACATCCTAATGGATCACTAAGGTACTATTAAAATCGCTGACTTCGGAGTTTGTGCATAGTTAACTGAAACTTGCAGCAAAAAAAACAGCAAAATAGGAACTCCCTATTGAATGGCACCTGAGGTGATATCTCAGGACAGGTATGGAGAAATGGCAGATATCTGGAGTTTAGGAATTACAGCTATAGAATTGGCAGAAGGTTAGCCTCCCTATGCACATATGGGTCCAATGAGAGCTCTCATGACAATTCCAAAACGACCAGCTTAATCACTTACATAGCCAGAGCTTTGATCAGAAGAGTTCAATTAATTTGTATAGAAATGCTTATAAATTAATTAAAACTCAAGGCCAAGCGCTAAAGAACTACTCAAATACGATAAATTTCTTAAAAAGGGTTTAAAAGCCTAACATGTTCTAAGCGAGATGGCTTCAAAAGTAATTGATGTCATAGAAAAGTATAGATAAAATGGTAACTCAGATGAGGAATATAGCTCTGAAGAAGACTAGAATGAATTTACCTAACAAACTATAGAAAACTTAAATCAAGGAACTGTAGTACTTTAAGAAGGAGGAACTGGATCTATTTTAAATGAAGGAACTATGTTTTATAAGGAAGAAACTTAAGAAGGTCCTACACCCGTTTTTATGTAGTACTTTAGAAAAGAATGAGAGAAAGAAGACAATGAAAAGCAAAAGCTAAATAATAAAATGTAGAAATAAGTCGAACCATAGCAAGAAGAGAAATAAAAGCCTGTTATTAAGAAACTAGCTGAACATAATCCATCTTAATCTGAAGGAAGCAATTATAGTAACAGTAGCATGTCAAGTGACAATAATTAATCCTTCGAGAAACATAAAAAGTCTTAATAGCAAACATCTTAAAATATGATACAGAAATCCTAGCTAAATAAGCCGATTGAAAAGGAAAAAATCTCTCAAGAACGAGCTCTTACAAGGGCTTAATCTAATTCTTCTTAAGTTTCAGAATCAAAGTATGAGCAACTAGTTGTACAATTAAGGAAACTAGATAAAGACAAGGAAGCAGAAATAGATAAAATCAAAGAGAGATATTAGAAAAGGAAAGAACCTATACTAAAGGCCTTGTAGATATTAAAACAAATTAAGAAAAATTGATTTATAACTTTAAATTAGTCTTATATATAATACTTAAATAAAGGATTGATACTCATTATTTAAATAAAAAATCTAATGTATTTTGCATTTTTTTTCTATTAAATTAATAATTTATACTCACTCTTGCTCCACGTCGTTACGAGAACTATTTATCATCAATGAGTAAAATGCTCATAATATAAAAATTATTTGAAACTTATAAACGAATTTAACTAAGATTAGACAATTAAATAGAGTTATTCTTTTTTTATAACTCAAGCTTTCCTTTTCGTATCTCTATCTATCTCATACTCTATTTTTCTATCTTCACTATAAATGTATCTTGTTTCTTCGCAGCCTTTGCTCTCTTCTTAGTTCATTCTCGAATTGCTTTAACTCATCTCCCAAACTTCCTACTCATGTCAACTTGTTTCCTAACTCTCAGCTACTTAAGCAAACTTATTTGAGAAAAGGTTTTTAGGGTTTAAGCTTTCGCTAAACTTAGAACTAAGTGTGATGTTATTACTATAGCTAGAAGACTTTTTATTTCACAAAAAGCTTAGTTTTTATACTAAATTCTACAGTTTACTTTGTAAATTTTCTTATTTCATATGCTAAATCAAAATCTATGAATTGATACCTTTATTTCCACTTATTTCATTAGATAGATAGTCATTACATTTGATTAGATTGTCTAGCTTTTACTGAACTTACGAACTACTTTTAGGAGAACTTGAGCTCCTAAAATTCTTTAGCCATGAATGCTCGTAAAACTCTTGAAAATTGATTCTATTCTCTGATTTTATTTAAAGGAGGCCGTTTATAAGATGTTTAAGTTCTTTAGAGCACTAAAGTTTTGATACCTTTTTGTTAATGATTTGAGACTGTTTAGCTAAGTTATCAAAGGTGAATACTTTATACAAGTTTTTGGCATTATTAAAATTAAATAGTCTTTCATTGTTGAATATTTCAAATATTATTACTCCAACACTTCACAAATCTACCTTGTGAGTCAAATTATGCTCTCCTAAAATTATTTCAGGTGCCAAATACTAGAGAGTTCCTGCTCTTGGAGTAGATATATTGTAGTTTTTTATTTTAGCTAGCTCAAAATTACTTATCTTTAGTATATCTCCATTGCGATTTTATGAGAATAGCAAGTTACTTGGTTTGATGTCTCTGTGTATAATATTATTGCAAAATAAGACTTTAAGACCCTCTGCTATCTATATCATCCATTTTCTTACATATTCCTCTTTAGCTTCTGAATGCATCTATTTAATATTTCTTAGCTTATCCTTCAAACTCCCTCCATCACAGTATTCCATAACAGTAAAATAATAGATATATTTATGGTTTCTCTTTTGCTTTTAAAATGTATCTGATATCTTTATGATATTAGGATGGTTTATTTTCTTTAGTATCTATACAATCAACGAAAGCTCATGTAATAGAAAGTTTTGGTTTCGCTAATTAAACTGGTATTTAGCCTGTTTGACGGCAAAAAATTGTATGCTTCTTTCATGCTGAAGTTAGCCGGAAGTTGCCTTATAAATGATACTTTAATTTCCCTATGTGATTTCTTCTAATAATTCATATCCCTATACTCTTCTAACAGTCAACTTAGGAGTATAGTTATAGATATAATCCTTATCTATTATTTCCCAGCTCTAAAAGCTATTACTATTATTCCAAGCACAGCACTACTACCTCAAAGCTATATCTGCTTACCTCTAGCTTTAGCATTAATTTCCTAACTGCTTTTAAATCATTAGATTGGATTATCTAACTAATATTTCTTTTTATTTCTCTGAAAGTTCATAGATACTTGATGACTCTTCATCCCAGGAAGAACTTAATTGACGTGTTTTTCGTGATTTCAAGTAAATGCTTTTATCATTCTTCTATCCACTCTAAATAACTAGCGAATGCTTCTCCTTTTTATTCTAATCCTTTTCTACAAAATTCTGAAAGGACTAGCTTTCTGCTTAAATGTGCTAAGTAACTTTTCACTCTTAAGTTGACTTGGATCTATTAAGCTTTCTACCTGAAATCCTAGAAGCCTATTTCTTACTCTAATCTTTCTTCTCCTACTCTTTTGTCAAATTTCATTTTTCATAAGAAGTCAGATCTTCAAGTATCTTCTAGGCTTCAAGCAAAACTGACTAGTACTCCACATAAAATTCGGAACTTTTGTCAATATCTACTGCAATTATAGAAAGCAACTAGTTAGCAGCGTGAAAGAGTTAAAAGGCTTTAAGCTGATCATTGATATAGTAGTTATTAATAATCCTCATAACGGATTAAAGCTTATTTTCCACTATCTTAGGCTTATTTTAAAGGTAGTACTGCTACTTTTCCTACTCCTTTAGCTCCTTCTAGTATAGAATCCCTGCTATTTATTATTCTATTTCTTGGTCTGATTTTTTGAATCACCTGTGCTTAAGGAGCTCTTTTATTTGGATCCTTTTAGAATTATCGCATCTTAAGCATTTTTTTATCAAGTCTTTGCAGTCTTCACTACATATTAAGTTCTTAAGGTTTACTCCTAGAAGCTGCTATAGAGCAAGAAGTTGCACATTCCTCTGGTTAAAAGGTAAATGACCTTATATCATTTAATAAAGCAGAACTCCTAAGCTTCATATATCGCTTTGCTAGTTCTAAAATCCTCTTTTAATAACCTCATAAGGCATATAAGACTAAGTTCCACAGTAAGATTTAGCAAGTGAATTCTTTATATCTTTAGCTAAGCCAAAATCAGCAATCTTGAGGATTTTCTTATTCTACTCAGAATCATATTTAATAAGCAAGTTAGCAGGCTTTATATCCCTGTGAATTATATTTAGGTTCTAGAAGAACTTAAGTCCTTTTGCCAGTTACTTTATATAGTTTCTAGTTTCAACCTCTGACAATTAGTGGTTGCTTTTGAGTAGATCTGCAAGACTTTACTCACAATATTCCATAACCAGGAAGAAAAGTCTATCCTCTTCTTCTGCGTTTATCTAGTTATTTATCACTTTTTAGTGCTATAAAATTTCGATGCACTACACAATATTAGTGCATTGGTTAAACTACTAAAGGATCATAAAATTCTTTACTTCTCTTGGAAAGATAGAGTCAGGCTATAAACGATGGTATCTTTTTCTAGACTTCAGCTATTTTATTGCAAAGAACTCGTTAGGATTAAGCCCATCTGCAGTGATTGCTTTATAAACCTAGCCACTAGAACCTTCTCCTATTTTTTCTATTATGAAATACCTGTCTACCTATTCTAACTCTCCGTTTTCTTTCAAAACAAAGGGATTTGCATGTTTTACAGTGCAAACATTATCTAAATAATCCTCTTTTTCAACCTCTTAAGGCAGATACTGCTTCTATTTACTCTCTTAAACTTCATTATAAAATTAAAAATTCTTCTCTTCGATTCTTTTTCGCTTAATTGATAGCGTCGACTCACAGTTACCTTATTTAGCAAATTTACATCCCTACCCTTTCAATTAGCCTCTCAATGAAATGAAAAGCAAGTCTTACCTCTTCTTAAGTTATTGTACTAAGAACTAATTCGTAAAGCTAATCTCTTTAGTCTAAAGTTTCATCTATTCTTTTCTTAGTGATCAGCTTAATTAACTCAACCATTTCAGTGACTAATGACTCATTCAAGCTTCAGTTATTTGCACTTAGTTTAAATAGGTAAATACTTCAAAATAAGACATTTTACTGAATTAGCAATGCTTCTTTAAATTGAAATCAAACTAGTAGATATGGCTAAACAATCTAATAAGCCAATACATTTACTATAGTAACAGCTAAGCTAATTAATAGCTATGATGCAAGCATTTATTGTACTATTTGATTTTATGGTTAGAACTAGAAGTTCAAAGGGATAATTTAAAGACTACATTTATATTGAGGGATATCAAGTCTATATAGTGAGTTTATTAAATAAAAGTAATAAATTTAATGTTAGTATGGTTAAGAAAACTGCTGCTATTTAAATCTGAGAGTTATTTGGTATATTCTAAAAACTATTTTCATATTCTTTGATAACTTTAAATTAAAAGTAAACTCTAAGATTGAGCAAGCTAACAAACTTAGAGTATGAGAGAACAATCTAATGATTGCACATAGTGAGATTACTTTGAAATGATTTATTAGATTTAATCATTTAAAAATATGTGAATGACAATAATGAACTAAAAGGATTTTTAAAGTAGATTTCTTTGTGTGGTATTAACTTGGTCTCTATCTTTCTATATGATGAAATACCTGATTTTCAAGCTGCTACATTTCATACACTCTCTTTTTAATCTTTTGAATTAAGTTCTATTTTGATTTTTGCTAAGAATCTAACACGTTAATAACGCTCTACATATTGCTTTGGTTAACATTTTTACTACTCAATTAAGTTTTTTGATTGCTCTTATTTTAGCACAAACTAGAATTTTCTCATACATAAGATTTCAAGGGATACTAATTTTCTAGCTCAATATTTTCATCATCACTTTCTTCAATCAAATCATTCAAGCTAAATTTTTTCAAAGCTTTCTAATCTTGGATTAAATCATAACTCATGAATCCTAGTTTCTATAAACTAACAAGAACATCAGGAGGTTGAATTCTTTATATAGAGAACTTTTATTTATTGATACATGACTTAGTTCTCTTCTAGTTTTAGTTCTAGAATGGAAGTGGCGTAAATGACTTAGCAATGTTAGAAACCAGATCTTTGTTTACCTTGTTATATAGCTTAGTCTTTTATTTAAGCTTTTCCTTTTCATTCTAATACTCAATTAGTTTCCTTTGCTGCTCTATTTAGTCTTTTCATTTAATGATCTAATCTTATTTCTTTCTATATGGCTTTAGTTTATATCTCTTACTTAAGTCATCTTCGTTTGTTCTTGAAGGATCTAGATTTAAATTGTTCCCAAATGGAAATCATGATTTCTTCATTTTCAATTGGTATTAATTTGGATTATGGCATTGAATGAGGTTATTAAGCATATATTCAAACTTTTCATTTAAAGGTTTTTATGAAACTTTATCGATAGAAGGTTATTCATCTGGATATAAGATATCAAACTAAGTGCTATAATACAAATCAGATAGATCCTACAAAGCTTATATAAACCAGTCAAATTCAATTATACTTTTGGCATTGGAGTTACGTTTAAAAATTTCTGTAACTTAGGATTTAGAAAGTAACCTTTTTGATTTCACTTCCTATCTCTGTGTAAATGAGGTTTTCTAGCTGAGGATATTAAAATCTCTACAGAACTTGTAAAACTCTCCTAAGGTCAAAGATTGCTTTTCAATTTCATATGTTTAAAATGAAGGATTATGTCCTAGCTCAAGTGTAGAACATGCATAGAATGTGAATATAGTCTTTAGATGTTTAAATTGAATCTCCTTCAATCTTAAAGCTTTCTTCTTCTAAATTTTTTGCTTATTGAGTAGATTTTATTGCTATTTCAAATTGTCAATTAAGCCTTTAATTTCTAGCTTTAATTAAGAGTCTTATGGATTTTCTTAGATCAAAGTTTCATACTCTAAAATGGTTTTCTAAAGATTCTTTTAAATAAATTCACTGTCTGAAATACTTTGCTGGATTTTGTCTTGTGATTCTTTTGCTTGATTTTAAGTTTCAGGTTGATTAGGTACCATTATGTTATTCTTTTCTAAGAAAGACTAGAAATCTTGCTTAAAGTCTTCTACTTTAATGCAAATTGGTTTTCTTCTTAAGTTTCTTTTGAACTAAATCAGTGATTCATCCAAAATATCATCATCAGAAGATTACGAACTATCTCTACTAGTATTATCACTTGAAGGTTTTTGCTGTTCTTATTCATTATTAATGTTTACTTAAGAGACAGGCATGTCCTAAATACTAGCCTCTTGCAAAAGTTAGTTCACATTGTCTTCGCTAGTTAATTGTTAAGGTTAGTTTTCTTACTTAGCCTAAGTTTACTATTTAGCTTAATCATATTTAATCATTAGATCTTTATAGAAGGATGAAATCTACTTAGCATATAGTTTAATATTAGTGTCTTTCTGGACTTGCTGCACTATATTTGGAATATGCTTCATTTATACTTAGTTATTTTTTTGAAACTTGTTCAGGACATTGCTCAAAGAAGCCTACAACTTTTTTTCAGTCAAACCTTATGGAACTGGTTCTTCCTTTTTTACATTTTGCTGCTATTAGTTTTGCTAAATCTTTTTAATAGGAAGTAACTAGGTTTTTTTTTAACTTTGACCTGGTTTTAAACCTATTAAACCTTTTCCAAACATTGAAATTAAATTTTTCCCACCTGTTTCCTTCTAATTAGAGAATAAGCCTTATAATTTTGATCTGTTGACCTTCTATGTAGAGTCTGGGGATTTTTTCTTTTAAATTGATCGTTTTTAATTGTTTTTACTCTGCTGAGTTTACTAATTCTCTGAATTCTCTTCAGTCTGCTATATGCTTTATAATGTTTATTGAATGCTATTTAAATAGCTCTATATTTCTTCAGATTATTCTTTACTTTAATTACCTTTAGGACTTTACATCTCAGTCTTATGAGTTGGAGTAGACTCTGTTTATTCTTAAATAAGCTCTAATGATTATCTTTTTTCCTAGTTAGGAGGATTTTCATCTTCATTCCTGGAGGATTGCTAAGATTCATCTTCTGACTATTAATTTGAAGATAGGTTTTGATCAATTTCTGACTGTTCGATCATTTTTTTCATATAATACTCATAAAAGTTCTATGCAGGCCTCTCTTACTCATACATCTTCTTTATAAAATACCTATAAAAATGTGCTTTTATTTGCCTCCAGTCTGAGCACCTATATTTAAAATTTACTAACTCAGGTCGAACTTAACATTTCCAGGAAATTCAGGGTAATCCTCTTTGTTAAAGAAAACCAATAAATCTACTTCATCAATATTCAGTTATCTAGCTATAGTTTCTATAGTCTCTTGTTCATTTGTAGCCAGTTTCTATAAATCTCTCAACTGGGTGAATTAGTTTTGCACTTCACTTCAGTTAAGCTAAGACATTTTTAATCAATTAATTAAATTAGTTAGAACCATTAGAATTAAAATGTATTTAAGTCAGTAAATCCCATCTCTTGCTTGATATCCAAATTATATTTTTTCTCTCAAGTTTTTTTATCATTTTCCTCTTTTTGTTTTACCGTTTTAATTATTTTCTCACCTGGTTTAACTCCTTTTCCTTTACTTTTCCTCTTACTAATAATAGTAAATTTAGGATTATATGAGAAAGAAAAGTGTGCTGGGGATATTCGTAGAGAAGTTTTAGAGGATGCTTTTTGTAAGGTATATAAATAGGTTGAGAGATATGATTATATGCATGCTGATTACATTTACATACAGCCTTCAATATTCTGTATACCATTAAATTGAGAAATCCTTTTATCTCTAAGCTAATTACTCTTTAATGTGAAATACTGTCTCTATACATTATACTTTAAGGTACTACATCTCAAGCAGTTTCTTACTCTTAACTCTTTCTAAATTTTTATTTTATTTATTGTATAGGAAAATTCATTAGTGATCCAAAGATTAATTAGAGAAGTGTAGTAGAGTAAAAATAGACTAATAGAACTTAAATTACTACTAAGTCTATTTATGTAAATTGAATGCTCTAAGTCTTAGCTAGTTAATGTTGGCTTTAAGATATAGAGAATGGTATGAGTTATTATTAAGTCTACTTTGTATTTTAAGTATGAATTTGTTACTTTAAACTACCTATTCTTATTTTCAGAAGCATATCAGTGAAAATCTATCAGCTTTAATTATTTAAAATACCTTTAGTTTTATAGTAATTTTTTGTTAAAGTAATGAATGATTTTAAGCTTCTGCTAGTTTACTGTTATATAGTTAACTAAGTAAGTGTTTGGTCAAAATTGCTAAATGATTATGATTGAAGGTTGATATTAAAGCTTAGTTGAGATATTTAAAAAAGAGTTAGTTGAATAAACGAATATAATTAGTGAAAAGCGTCTTCATTTAAGGTTTTTATTTTTATCTTCTAATTCTTTGCTTATGGGAGGAGGTTTACCGCATAACGATCCTTTTAACTTACACTCTTCACAATTATCAGGTTTGTAATCATCAGGTCCATCGTAAAGAGCATAGTATAAGCATCCTTATGCATGGTAATGATTTCCGTGAGCAAGAATAGGCTATTATATAAATAAACTTACTGGTCTTTTTACACAGCAAGCAAAGCATCAATCTTTATGACATTATTCGCATTAAACATGCTTACAAGCTTTAGGAGTGCCAAATAAAGCTTGACAATAAGGACATTATCTAAAATCAATTCCAGCTTATTTAACTTCCTCTTAGGCCTATATTAAGAGATACGATTTGAGCTTGAAATTACTAGCAGGTACCTTCATGATACTTTTAATTACATTTAATGCACCATTAGTTTGAACATTATGGACATACATAAGTTTATGTAATATTCGAAATATCAATTTGATAATCACATCTTGGGCACGCTCTAAATAATTTAATTACTTTATGTTTTTCAATCTTTTTGTTCTTCAGGAACATAACAAATCCCACTATTCAACTGTCATATTTGCTCTTAAAAGTTCATGATTTGGTTGATCCATTCAAGGTGGCGGCATTTCTATTGGTTTAAAACATATATTACAAGTATAGTCATTCATCTCAAATTTTCCTTATTCAAGATTAGTTTTGATTTACATTTATAAGCATGTTGGATCTATTCTATGCTCACAGGTTAATGTAATTATTTTATCCATATCAAACTCTTCCATACAAATTTCACAAGTAAATTTTTTAACTCTAGCCTAGTTGTATATCTGAAGAGCTAATTCCTAATCTTTTTAGCTTTAAACTCTTTTCTACTCAATTATTTATTACCAACTAGGACCAGCATATTACTTTCCAGTAACATTCTAATAATCTTATTTGTCAAAATTGCTTTAGCAGTTTTTAACTTAGCACTTGAATAACTCATCCTTGTGCTATTTTAGAATTTATTTTAAGCATTAGATATGGAAATGGTGATCACACTTGCTCAGCTTAATTGTTTATCCTTAGTTCTCATTACACCCATAGTATTCACATCAATGCTAAACTTACTACTATATTTACTATTAAGGGGCTTTATTTAATAGTCCTTATTAAGCTATTTGAGGTACTGCATTTTACTATATATTTAACTATTTTTAAGGCTGGTTTTATGGATTTACCTAGTTATTTGCATTTTGTTAGTTCATTTAAATATTTTAAGGTAAGTAAAGATTAAGGTTTTTATTAGGCTCAATGCTTAATTTCTACAGGTTATTCTAATTTTATGGTGGACTTTGAGGTATAAACTAGGAATTAAGTCCAAACTGATTTTGGTTGTTAAACAGATTTGGCTAAGTGTTATTTAGGTTATTTAGATTTGCCAAATTATTAAATCCTTATTAGTTAGGTATATTTTAAGGAGCTATTATCTAAGGATGCTACTAATTTTACAAAGGTGGATTGACTATGTTCATCTGATTAGGTAGCTAGTTCTACTATCATGGTTGCTAAACAGGTTACATAATATTATTCTATATGTAGTTGATTTATGGGTTCGGAGGTACGTTTGGTGGAACATCAGTAGGATTAAAGGTAGGCTTTTAGAGTAATGGTTACTACATGATGTTTTATTAGATTTAAATTAACTTGTTTTAAAACTCTTGCTAAGGTAATATTACAGACTAATTCATTGGATTATTCTAATTAAAATTGATTTAATTTGGATATTAGTTCTATAAGTTATTGTTCTAGGGTTACTATCCAAAGCCTTAGTTTCTAGGGAAGTTCTCATTTAAGAATTAATCAATTATATCGCTTCCTATTCATTCTTTTAGCTGCATCACAGAAGTTTAATGATTATTGCATATCAAGCACTATATTATGGTTTCAGGCTTAATTTAGATAAGCCCTAATTAGTCTAACTTTATTTTTAAATGAGTTTTTAAGTGCTATATGCATGTGATTCCCTTGCAGGCTTTTATTTCTTTTAAATTGTTTGTTTCTAAACATCCTTAGAATTAGCATTTCTTAATATTAAAATCAAACCCTTCATTTCCTTAAAACTAATTAGGCATTACATTTTGCCATTATTAGACAGGTGGGTACTGTAAACCTTAGCTTCTCTATATTGTATCTTGCAACTCTATAATTTATTAGTTGCCTAGGATTTCATTCAAATTTATCCTAATCTCAGTACTTTAAGCCATTTGCTGCTTTATTACATTAATCTAGTTCATTAAGCTAGCTTTAAACTGATCTATTTTATCACTACTCTAGTTCTAAAATAATCCTCTTTAATTTTACCCCTGAACTCTCTCCTCCAGCAGCTCCTTTATAAACATGGATAAGATCTCAATAAATTTAACAACTTTCATGCCAGAGAAATCTTAAGGAAAGGAGGAAATATATAGCTAAGGATTGGGTTAATACATAATTATGATTATAACTAAAGTAAATAAGAAATGAAGTTTCTAGCTAATTTCAATAGAAATTATCCTGCTAAATTATAATGAAATAATTACCTACCTACTATCTATTCTTTATTACCTCTTTATATTAAAAGTATCTGATTGATACTTGGAATATTATTTAAGAATTTTGGGATTATGATTAATGGAGAGAGTGAAAAAGAAGGTTGATAGGTTAGTTAGAGATATGGGAGAGATGGTTAAATAGAGTTGTTATTATAGGTTTAGTAAAAGAGGGTTTTGATGTAAATAAAGGATGGTTATTATAATAGAAATGGTAAGTATATTTATGTAAGAGTTCAGCTATTGGGGGAAAAGGAAAAGGAGGTAAGGGAGGTAAAGTATCCGGCAAAACTAAGAAGGCTCCTTAATCTCGTTCAGCTAAGTCTGGGCTTCAATTTCCGGTAGGAAGAATTCATAGATTACTTAAAATGAGAGTTAATTCAGCTCATAGAATTGGTGCTACTGCTGCTGTTTATTCAGCTGCTATACTTGAATATCTTACTGCTGAAGTTCTAGAGTTGGCAGGAAATGCTTCACGTGATTTAAAAGTTAAGAGAATAACTCCAAGACATCTCTAATTGGCAGTTAGAGGAGATGAAGAATTAGATGCTCTTATTAAAGCAACAATAGCAGGAGGTGGAGTAATTCCGCATATTCACAAAGCGTTAATTACAAGAACAAAGAAAAAAGTAGAGTTAGGAAAGAAAGAAATTCAAACAAGCGTAATAGAGGACCCTGATGATGAGTGATCTAGTAATCTTATATAACAAACATAATTATAATAATTAATGCATCTTCTATCTTTCCTCAAAGCTATTTTAAATTAGTTTAGGCTTAATCTCTTAAATATCTCACGATCCATTTATTTTTAAACAGTCTAACCTTCTCTAAAATTTTAACTTCTTATATGTAAAAGAATTATTCATTCTTATTAGTAGGGCTAATAAATAAGCTTACCATCATCATTATCTAACAAATCGAAAGATAAATTGATTTCATATACGCAAAAGGGATTTATCTTATTACAAGCTTCCATTATAAGCCTCAATCATAATTTAGACTTATAAATCTCTATCTTTAACCTAACTTATGAGTAACTGAACCATAATTAACAGTCTTTACTTCTGAATAATTGTTATGAAGGCGTGTAATAACATGAGGATAGACTTAGAAGTAGCAAGTTTAGAGTAGTAAAGCATGTTTAGAGGGTAATCTATACTCTAATAGATTGATGCTTAGTCTTTATTATAATTTAACTTAAAAATGATGGACAAATTTATTAGGAAATTCTAACTTAAACGCTTCTTTGCTTCCGAGGAAGAAGTATGGCATACTTCTTCTGAACCCATTGCTTTCTATAAAATGTAATTATAACCTGGGAAATACCATTGATGTACATGCGGACACTCTAAAACGATTCCTTTTTGTGATAATCAGCATTAAAAGCTGCAAATTTCAGAGAAGGAAGCATAATGCAAGCCATTGGAATTCGAAGTGACTGAAAGTAAAATGTATAAACTATGTGGATGCTAATTAACTAAAAAGGCACCTTTCTGCGATAATGCTCATGTAAATGATGATTCTTGGTTTGAATAAGACAATGAGATTGAAACCATAAAAGTTAACCTTACGCCAGGAATTTATTAATGGTGCTCATGCGGCAAATCTCAAAAGCAGCCTTTCTGTGACAAAACTCACGAGAAAATAAAATGTGGATCATAAAAAAAGCCAGTAGAATTTAAAGTAACCCAAACTTAGATTTATAAGCTTTGTGGATGCAAAAAAACCTAGAATGCTCCTTTTTGCGACTTAACCCACAAAAAGAAAGCAAAGAGTACTAGAGAGTGAAAATTTGAACCTCAATAACTTAGTTCTATTTAACTTAACACTTACATATGCAAACTCACTCTATACTAATATCCGCTTAACCTTTTGACCTCATTAAAGTATTAATAATATAGCTAGTAGTTCTTATATTTACTAGCATTTTAACCATATAATTAAGACTAAAAAATCTCTCTCTTCGAAATAAAGAAACCACTAATTATTAAAGCGAAGTAGATTTAGGAAAGTAGGTTACGAAAGTTTGTACTTTATCTTTATATTTAATAGCTGATATTTGGTTAAAGTAAGCTTATACATAGCATTGAATATCTTGCATATGTTAGTAATATTAGAAGCATTAAAAGGATAAGCTGATAGTGTAAGGATATACAAGGAAGTTATCTATTCATTTTATAATTGGGATAGTTTATATTTAGTTAGGCTTAAATAATAAAAATTACAAATTAAATCTTATTTCTATGCTTCAAGAACTTTGGTGCGTTAATAACTTAAAAGCGAGAAAGTTATAAGAAAGGTTAGAAGCAAGTACTTTTATAGACCAATTAGTAGAACCATATCAAAGTTAAGTACATTGATGAAAACTTAGACGTAAATCAAAATAGATGAATACAAAGAAAAGTATTAGAATCAAGTAAATATTTGAACATTAAAGGGATTTAAAATTATACTCCAAGTTTATAATAGTAATACAAATTTTGCTAATTAAAGTAAATTCATCAGCATAAAAATGTAAACAAAAAGCTTTTATAATACAAAACTTCTCAATGATATACTTTCATAGCTGGATTTATATTAAAAAACTTTTTTATTGACTATTCAATATGAATTACAATGAAATACTTTAAGAGAATATTAATGATTTATACCAACTAATGTAAAGATATTAATAGAGGTATTTAATACTATAAGATTAGTAAAGAGCACTCCTGTAAATAATGCTTTCTTTTTTATTTTTAATTCTACTTTATAAAGATTAGCTTGGTATTTTAGCTAATATAGCATTCACTTAATAATCTACCTTATACTTATAGCCTTAACAAGTTTAACTAAATATGTAACTTAAATCTGTTTCTTAACTACTTTTGCCATTTCATTTAGAGAGTTTCTTTTAAGATACTAACCAGTAACAACTTTCCTTATTATTTTGTTGGTATAAGTAGAGGTATAATAATTGAAAACTCCCTCACTTTATAATCTTTTGTATAATGAATCTACTAGCATAATGCTTAACCCTCAGAAAATACTAGATATAAAAGGTGATTAAAGTAACTCTGTAATACTGCCAATTAAGCAAAGTGAATAGCTTAGCCTATATAGTATAAGGACTAATTAAAGGTAATTTGAAGTATCAAGTTTGTTTAAAGGAATTAAACTTTAAAAATATGAGTTAGACTTAGGACTATCTAGTAAAGCTATCCAATGAAATGCGCTTCCAAATTAATTTATAGGTATAAAAGGTAGTTACAGCTCCTTCAAAGTAACCTAAGCTTATTAATACATAAGATAAGCCTGATATTGTTAGTTGGATTAAAACGAATAGCTAACGACATTGCGAAAGAACTTTTTAGTATAAAAAGCGATAAGAATAGCTTAATAAGAAAGAGAAGGGAAACTTATAAACTTAACGGTATAATTACCTAAATAAAGTTAGCTTCTCATAAAGGTAAAAATTAGTTAATGACTGTACTTTATCGCCTCATAATAAAACCACTATAGCTGCTTTTTCAGACAAAGTTAAGGAAAGGAAACTTAAACCTTTGAAGACTGAAAGTAGGGATAATTAGAAATAAAATGTCTAGCTAGAAGTAAAGCATTTGAAAAGTTAAAGCCATAGAGAGGAGTATAAGGATATTCCTTTTATAGATATAGGGAAATAAGCAGAGTTGAAACCTCTAAAGAAGGATAATATATAGGTATATATAAACAAATTGAATTTAAAGCAGCAGTAAAAGAATTCCGCTAAATAGATATCTACTTAAGAGTCGAATGAGAGTACTGATCAAACAAATTTCTAAAGTATTTATAATCTAATTAGCAAACAATATACTGCCATTTCGCAGTCTAGAAGATAATACAATGAAAGAGTTTAGAGCAATGTAAATAGATCTCTGCGAGGAACAACTTGGAACTAGAACTAAAATTAATGTGAAAATGATAAATTTTATAAGATCTTCAATAATGTTAAGATAAAGACTTATCTTAGGCCAAAATGAAAGTAGTCCAAAGTTATTTTACAAAAGGCTAAAGAAAAATCCTAAGAGTTACCTAAATAAACCCAATAAGAAGAAAGTTATCTCAAAAGGAATAAAAGTAGTTCTAGATAAATCTCCTCAAGATGCCTAACTTCAAATGAATTAGTCAAGAAAATATAAAAAGAAGACAACCTAGAAGTCTAGCCTTTAGGAAATTAGTCTGTTGTTCCAGATTAGGACTGGGATTCACTTGATTATAGTTTAATTGAATCTTTTTGTTGATTTTAAAATTATCAAACTAAAAATTATTGGGTATTAGCAAGCTAAGAATTAAAATTAAAAACAGATTAATTAAAAAAGAGTTTAGCTTAGTTACTTCAAAATTATACTTAAGACAATTTTTTTTGTCATTAAGGAGAATAAAAAAATACATAGATCCCAAATAAGAATTAAGGCCTTTCTTCATTTTTTTCTGAGAGTCAGAAACTATTTTCAAATTCGTTTATTGGTATTGATTAAACTAAATTGTAAACTAATGAAATCAAAATACGAAACAAGTACTCATATCATCTTAGATTTGCATAAAATTATCTAAAAACTGGAAAAATGTAGCACTAGCAAAATATAAGGCAGTACTCTTTTAAATTTTGCTTCTTATCGCTTCAAAAATTAGGAAAGTTTGAAATATAGGGTGATAAGCAATCAATAGATATTATTGTATATTATGCAAATTAGCAATTTATTATTTAAAGGCTAAAAGACAGAAAATGGAATTTTATTTATAGCAATAATCAATTATAAGTAGATTTGGAGTACCTCTTATTGGTGGAGCTCTTACAGGCGTTATACTAGTTATATTTCTTTCCTTTTAAAAATTTGCTTAAAAACCTACTAAGGATAAGAATTCAGATGATGAGAATCAAAACGATGATCCCTAAGAAATGAAGGAATTAGTTCTAGATGATCAAACGAAGCTTGAAGTCTAGTAGATGATGAGCAATAAAATGCCAGACTCTGTGAGATAGCAGTTAAACAGTCTTGAGAAAGATATCTTAGACTATTAAAAAAATAAAAACTATTATGCTGCTTTAGAAAGACTGTTCATAATAGGTCTAGTCCTTACAATAATTTTTGTAGGAAGCATTTTAGTTTTTAAAGTTAATCTTATAAGATATTTCAGTACAGAGCTGGAGAGTTTCTAGTTTCACTTATTCAAATTGTATCGTAAATTTATTGGTTAATTAATTTAAAATCTTAAAGCCCTCTATCTAAATTATCTTCACCCTTCTATACTCTAAGTCTTCCTAAATATTTATTTGCTATTCATTAAAAAGAAATTTATCTTTCGAACTCTTAGCACTTATAACTAGAATCACTTAAAGATATCAGTTCAAGTTCCCAAAAATCCTATAATTAGTCATTTTTTAAAATCCTTGAATTAATATAGAAATCTCTAATCTAGTTTCGTTAAAATAGAAGAGATACTAAATCATTTTAAAGGAAGCATTTTCAAAATTGTAATGATTTACTATTTACTTTAAACAAAGCTTTACATACTCCTAGTTAAATTTCAATTAGCTTATAGTACTTTAAGCCTTAAAAAGCTAAATTAAAAATTCTAAGTATAGAGTTGCTATTTACTTTCATAAACTAGATTAAGTATTTTTAATTTTCTACTTAGTCATGATAAAGCTATTTCTGTAAGGTTAGTCACTTCTATTTAAGAATACACACTTCAATTCTAATGATAGAAGCCTAAGTTTAAAGATATTTATATTAGTTGATTATCTTATTTTCTCACTTATTTTCACCTTAAAGCTAATAAAATCTTAATCCTTAAAAGCTCTTACAAAGCTCTTTTTTCAGTCTATTTATTTACTAAATCCTTTTAAGTTTTCTTAGTAGGTGAAAGTGAATTGAATTTAAAGTAATTTAAATAAAGGGAAAGATGATATAAATGCAAGCTTGAAATATCTTCAGACTTATTCTACTGATATGGTTTTTGATTCTGTGTATTGGTGCTTTAATATGCTGCTTTTCTATGATTGTGTTTTTTTTCTCCATCAAGCTTTTTTACGATTTTATTTTCAAGGTTTTACTAGTTAGTTTCTTACCTCGACATGCTAGCTTCTTCTAGTCTCCTGCTTATTATATTCTCTTCATTATACAGAGAATTCTAGGCTTTGCGCAACGTGTTTCGAATACTTTATAGAGTGGATACTCATGCTTTAATTAAATTACCCGATAAGATTAGTCAAGCTAAAATGATTCAAAGGAGAAAGACTAGCAAGATGAGACTAGCAGTTAAACTAGTTCTTCATCTTCCAAAAGTGAAGAATCTTCTCTAGAGAATTAAGATTTGTCCATGTCTGAACTTATTAGTGAACGCTCAACTTAAATACAGAGTGTAACTCAAGAACCTGTATAAAGAATATAGCCAATAGAAAGTGCTGCGTCAGATGAATAATTTAGTATAATCTCATCTAATTCGAAAACAAATATGAATAGCCAAAGTTAAATTAAGCTTAACGAGCTACAGTTCCTAAAATAAAAATTTATTTAGCAGCATAAAGTAGGAAATAATTCAGCGTTTGGTATGAAACTTAACACTTAGCAAGACAATCTAGCTCTCAGATAAAATTTATTGGCTATTGCGAAGAAAATAGCGCTGAACTAGAGACCTCAATTAGCAAAGAAGTGAACTGATGCCTTATTTTTATAAGCCTTATTTTAAATTATCTCTCTATTTCTATCTTGAAGTTTTATTATAAATCAGAAAAGAGTTCATCAATATAAAATCCTTTATGCTTATTATATATGATATAAAAGGCTAAAATAGACTATCTAATTTATCATTTCCAACAATTTAAAATTACTACTAAAAGTCATATTAATGCTCCTTTTATAAAAGGTATTTTCAAAAATAAAATGAGATAAAGTGGTTCTTTATGAATCTAATCATACAATTAATTATGAAGCATTACTATTTTATACGTTTTAAGTTATGTATAATAACAGCTCTTAGATCTTCTCTCTTAGACATATTTTAACTTACTTAGCATTTTAGCTTTATTAAGCTCGTAGAGTAACTTATAGAACATCTATCTATTAACTATTTCATTTTATCTCTTAGTTTTAAGGTTTAAGCTCTCTTTTAAATTAGCTAATATCTGGTTCATTTTCTCTTTAATTAGTTATAAAAACTTGGAATTTAATTAGTTAATTAGACAAATTAAGACTTTACTTCAAAATCTTTAGTATAAAATTAGAGCTCCAAATAAATCTAAATGAGCTACTAGATTTTAGAATGATATATCCTAAGATTGATAGTTCCTTCATTCTAAATTAAGAAGTTAGTTAGTTTGCTGATATTATTAAATAGCATGCTACCTACTTTTAATTACTCTTACTAGTCTATTATTTTATTCTTTGTCAATTGATTTAACTTATAAAACACTAGGACTTAGAGTATCTTAATCGATTCTAAGATAATATTTACATATAAGTACCTAATTCCTTAAGACAATGCTAATATACTAAACTAGCCTTTATCTACATACCTATATTAGTCCCATTAGCATCTATTAAAGATAATATTTTGCCTTTAGTAAGCTAGACTATCCTATACTTTATAGGTAAATTACTATCAGTTTCATTTTAAAGCGTGTTAAACTGTATTAGACTTTGTTAAGATAATAAATTTATTAAGCAATCTTGTTTAAATTAAATGTGGAAGGTTAAAAATAAGCTAGCAAGCTAAGTGATAAATCAGTTATTTAATAAGACATTAGATTAAATGACTGCTATTAGAATAAGATAACATCATACCTCATTTTTTGATGTACAAGCTTCTTTTTTCTTAATCCAAGGTATAGTTTAAGAATATGCTAATCATATTTCTAAAAGAATATTGACAAAGTAATATTAAAGACCTTACTATACTAAAATATAGTGTAAAGATCACTTTTGTATAAATATGGCTACTTGAATAATCAATAAAATGGTAGAAACTAAAATGGAGAAGTTGGCTATAAGATAGTAAAAGGATAGCTAAAGTAATTTTAAGTGATAGTTTGCTCTAATTAAAGGTCACAAATAATGTTACCTAAGGGAAATAGTGCTTCTAGATTTTGTGATGCATTTAGATTAACTAAGATTGTTTTAAATGAACTGAGTAAGAAAAATTCGGATAGTTAAAATTAAAATTCGATTTAATTATTTAAGTCCTAATAATAAAGTAAAATAAGTAATTATAATAAGTAATGATTTTTTAATAAATATTATGGAGTGCTTAATAGCCTAAGGATATAATATGTTGGAAATATATATCATGAAGATAAGAAAGCGCAGCATTTCAAGATATATTTTTATATATAGAAACATTTATAGTGCATGAATATGTAAAACTCAAAGATCAAATCTTTGATCAAAGACTAGAAAGAGAAGTTAGTCAACTTAACATTTGAATAATATTCCTAAAAAATAAAATTAACAAATTTGTTAGTAAGCAAAGTGAAAATATTGCCCTTTTATAGCTTAATATTAGATCTAAAATATCGAGATATGTTTAAGCTTAAATTATAAATCACACTATTTAACCTCAGAGATTGAGAAGGTTATCTAGTTTAATAACTATATTGGTTACGCATAATTAAATAAATCCAGATATTAGAAAACATAGTAAATAGCTTAAATCTATTAAACAATATTTAAGGTAGAAACTCCTTTCTGGTTTAGTTTCCTGAAAATACTTCTGTATCTATCTTTTTTTTCCTCGAACTCAACACTTAGGATCTAGATGAATTTAGGCTTCACTTCTTTCACTGCCTTTCAAAAAGCATATACTTTTTTTTTTATTTTCTTTCAGTTTTATTCTATTTAAATTTAATTCCAGTTCTCAAATTGCCTATTGTAATACTCTTTGTTAAATCTAAGAATTTACTAAGTCTCAAAAATATTATTATAGTTTTTCCTTAAGAATTGAAGCAGCTGAATTAATCCCTGCTAGACTTCAGGAATCTTACATACAGTGACATGTTCAATAACGTCCCCTTTCCATGTTTTTCTCATACAAGAGCATTCATAATCTTTCACAGCAAAAAGGCTCATATTAGTCGTTTCTGTAAATTGAGGAACAGAATCATCTTTCTAATTAGGATTTTGTTTTAACTCATTTATTTTTTTCCCTTCATTTGGATCTTATTACACTTACACCATTTTACGAGGATTTATATCTAAAATACTAGCTCTAAGCTATTACTTAATCATCTTCTTTTTCAAAAATATAGCTAAAGGGTCTTCTAAAGGCCTCATTCTATTAGCCAGCATAAATTCCTTTTTTAAAGAAAGAAAATCAATTTTCTCCTTCTTAGAGTAATAGAAATCTTAAGCAAAGCTAACGATAAACTTGATGACATGGTAATAAAAGACTAAGCTAGTAAGAATCATTTCAACGTAGCCAGCATCTTCATAAATTCCTTAATCATATTATTTCGATATTTTTCTATCATACTCAAAATGCATAAATATATCTATCTGGAGCATACCTATAAACAGCAACTCATTACAGAGGGAGTCTATTCAATCGAATTTTCTTACAAATGGTTTGTTGATGAACACATAAGAGTTTCACAGTAAGCTAAACACTGATAGGTATATAATAGTTCTAATAGGGTCTTCTCTTTAGGTTATTATTAATATAACCATCACCATTCTTTTTATCAAAAATAGGGCATAATAGGCTAGGGTTATGAAGTTCTCACATGGAACTATCTAATCGAATAAACTGTAATACTTAGCTTTAAAGTTCTAAAGCACATTGAGATGCTTCTTGTTGTTATAGAAGTAAACTAGTAGCTTTCTAAATTTTAGGGATTTCCTTAGTATTATAATAGTAAACCCAAATCAAATTATCTAAGTTTTAATAAGAAACTTACCAGGAAAATATACGCAATCATAGCGTTTAGCACTTCATACGTATCCTTTATTTCTACTTTTCAGATTTGAATTCAGATTATAACGTTAAAATCTATAGAAATAACAAGAAGGAAAGAAATTATGAATCGATGCTAGAGGAAGTTGTTAAATATAGTTTCACATCGTTTAGATCTGTTAGCTAATCATCCAATGTAGTAAACTGCTAGAATAGCTAGTAAGTAGAACTGAAAGATTAAGGAATTATTTATAAAGGTACCATACTTAATGCCGTTTAATTAAAGCTAGAAGTCATCTAGTAATTAATCATTAGATTATAGATAAAACTCATACTTATTTTTTTCAATAGCCATTAAAGGTGCTCAGCCTCTACTTAATTCAAAGTAAAAAAATTATAAATTTTAAGGCATTTAGAATGGCATTATTCCGTTTAGCTTGTAATATTGGAAGACAGAATAGAATTAGAATAAGCCTCTAAAAGTTCGTTTGCTTTAACTGATACCTAGTATAAAAGTCCCTATAATTGCTATGGCCATCATAACAATAGCTGTTACGTTAAAGCTAAGAACTAAACCCTTTATATTATCAATTTCAATGGAAGTTAAATTAAAGTCAGCAATAGAATTTGGTACTCACATATCAATTTCAGTCAGATTACCTTAATAAGTTTCATTAGAAGAGTCTACTTTTTCTTCAAATTCCTCAGTACTCTAGCAATAGGAGACAGGAAAGGTAAGAAAGAATTAAATCAAGACATAGCATTTTAGTGACTATCGAAAGAGGGAATCCAATTAATTAGTTAGTCTGGTAGCTTTTACTCTATATTTTTAATTAAAATTCATATTACTTATTATACTGTAAGTACAACTCCAGCTTTTACAAATTAATTAAAAAACCTAATTTCATTAGCAAAATTAAACTAGCTACAATTATAGGCTGTTTAAGATATGTAAAACTGAAAAAGAAGCAAGAATATTACTGTAGATTTTTAATATTTAGTAGTTATCTGGAAGGTAGATCTGTTGTAAAAGACTTTTAATAGTAAATGCTTCCTATACTTGAAAAATTCTGCTTAGTTTGATTCTAAATATTCCTTTAGTCTAATCAAGAGCAATCAAGTATATCTAATAAGCTAGAATTTTCTATAAATTAACAATTTTGCTCTGTAAAGTCTATTTCATATAATCAAGCTAAAAAATTAAGATATTTAATTAATAATAAGCAGTGTTGATGTCTTTCTTCTAAAAGAACTTCAAATGTAATAATTTGTTAAAATAAGAAAATTAGTTGATAGGATAGTTTGTTAAATAAGTTATTCAAATGAGGATATATTATATCTAGGTATGGCTAAATTAAATTAATCTTGTAATAAAATTAATTTTTAGTGTCTCTAAATACAAGGATTGCTTCCTTCAATTATAGACGATAGTAATTGCTTTTGGATTGTTTTTAATCTTGTCTAGATCTCAACATTTTTGTAAAATTTTGATTTATAAATCTAAATACTCTGATTAAAACCTTGAAAATGAGTTTATATATTCTTGATCTTATAGTTCGAGACGCCTTAAATCATAATTCCCTATAATTTTCGATAATCAATTACTTATTCTAGAATAGGATATACATTTAAGAATATGCTCAAATGTCTCAAACTCTCCACTCAAACAATAGAGATTTTCAATAGGATAATGATGATCTTAAAGATCCTTCTGAAAATAATAGGAATAGACACTAAGTTTATATATACTGATAATTTCTCTCTATGCTCTTTGTTCAAATTAGTATAAGTAGATGTGGAAACTGCTAAATATTACCAAATTACTCAGTATATCTAGGTATGGCTATTTATATACTGAATGGATACAAGCAAGAAAATACGTGAGTTTGTATATCTATTTAAATGATGTGTAGTTATAGCAAGAGCCATTAATAGGGTTAAGAATGTAAGATTGAATGTAGTGAGGGCGACTTAACAAATAACTAGTAATAAGAAAAAAAGTTTAGAAAGACTTGAAATTATGCTAGTTAAATCATAAATTAAGAAGACTATCAATAAGCATTTAATTTTAAAACTCAAGTTTTTTGAAAATCAATTAGATGAAATTTAAAATTAAATACCTCTATATTAAAAATAGTTCCAGCCAAATGAGAAATAAGAACTACTTTAGTGAAGCTTATTTATGATTTGATAAAATTTAGTAAAATAAATGCACTTTAAAAGAAGATAAAAGGAAAGAGGTTTTTAATAAGAATTGAAGATAAACAACTCACTAAAAGTTAATTTTCAAAGGCTATTTTTTTCTTCGGCAAATCTTCAAAATCTAAAGGCTTCTACTCATTATCCTACTACTAAAGATCAATTTCTTCGTTGAAAGCCTCGGCTGGTTTTCTCTTTCCACAAAGTTTATATAGAACAATATGAACGAAGTAAAAGAGTATAAAGACCAAAATAATGGTGATGATTATTAGTATTACTGATAATTCTTAACATGATTTACCATAGTTCAAGTTATCTGAAAAGTAATCGTCATAATTAAAATCGCTTGCCAGTGTTGTGTAGTGGTTCGTGCAAGTATTATCTTGGTTTGTTAGAAAGCTTCAATATATCAAAACAAAAGCTAATGCTCCTATATTCAAAATTGGACCGCAACAGTTTAAAGAATAAAATGCTGAAAATCAACCCGACCAAACAAGTTTCTCAGAGAAGATCGAAATGATAAGTGAAACAGCTTACAGCACAAGTAAACCAGTCGAAGCGTATATTATATAAGCTGATAATCATCCAGCATCATAAAAATCTTTTGAAGCTTAGCAAAGAAAAGCCTATATATATTCGTTATACTCATCAGTTTAATTCATAATCTAAACTGAACCAAAGCAATGATTATCCTTTACATCTACATAAGAACTTTCAGCTATTTTAAACGAACCTTTTTTATCTGTAAACTTCAATAAATCTCCTTTATAGTCTACTAAAGTAGTCCCATCAGAGCCCACTATTTTATATTAGATTCAATCGAATAAGAATAAAGTAGTTATTTATAAGGCGATGGAAATAGCTAGTAGGATATAAGTTACAATAACTATGTATTTCTATTGCATTTTTATTTAACTACTAAAATCACACAACTAAACTATAACCTTTTAACTAAGAGAAAGAAGTAATAATCCATATAGTAAGTTAAGAAATATATATATGCCTTATATTTCTGGTCTAGGGCATAATTCCTTCTTTGATTTTAATAAATTTCGAAGTAACTAAATTCTAAGAGTTTTTAATTGGATCTAAATACTGTAAATAATCATAATCTATGCTCTGTTTTAGTAATTGATTAGTGGAATATAACCTTCATAATAATGATATACTTCAGTCTTTTCTTATAGCCTATTGTTTAAATTTTCTTTTATTTAAAGTAGTAATATATGAGAGTTAGCCAAAGCTAAACTTTAAAAAGTTCAACTAGATTAGTTTGTAAATACTTTTTTAGATACTAGGATATTGCTTCTTCCTACACTAAATTGAATATTAGTGTCTCAATTTGCTCTTATTTTATCTCCTTTAATGAATATAAAAGAATTTAATCTATTAAGCTAATATTTTTTGATTTATCAAATAAGCATAAAAAACCATTTAATTAATAACAGAAAGTAAATATCTACATCACGAGATAGATCCACTTCATAGCTTCAATAGAATTAGGTTTGAAAATAGTTTAAATTTAGCATTAGGAACATAAAGGAATGGTATTATATATACTAAGTAGCATATAGAAGGTTAGTTATAAGTTCAGAGCTTATATATCTAGATTAAATAAGAAAGGCTATATTAAGGTTAAGTAAAGGTGCCTTTATGTGATTATATAGTTGTATTCTAAATATATCGCTCTTTATACTTATAAACTCTCTATTATACTAACTTCGTTAATGAGATATCAAATTAAGGTAATAAACTAAGGGAAGAGCTTATAGTTGAAGAATATTACAGGTATAACCATTTACTTACTTATATAAAAGATAAAAGTTAGAGAACTTAAAGCAGCGAGTTGGAAGTGTAGCTTATCGTATGATTGACACACTTACTTTAAAATATCTAATAATGATACAAGCTCAAAAGCATAGAACAACTAATTGAATCAATACTGGCAAATAAATAAAATGCCAAGCAATAAATATCAGAGTAATTGAAGTATCTAAATATTATACATTAGTATGAATCATATAATATAATAAGATCTTAATCAATGTTATTTAATAAGTAATTAAGTATAAAGATATTCAAACAAAACCTCTACAAAAGGTAAGAGAAATTAAGCTTATATAGCCTGTTTTATATTGAAATAAGGCTAAAGTACTATATGAAAGAAGTAAGTAATTTAATTATTTTGATTATATTTTAAAGTTTAAATATCCAGAACATTAAGTCTAATATGGAAAAAGAAGTTGAGTAGCCTAAAATTACTTAAGAGTTGTTTTTTAACTCTCAAAATATTTTGTTCGACTTTAAGGGAGGATTTCGAGAAGGACTGACTAAGTATTACGAAATAAATATCTGGATTGGTTAGCTGATACATACTGACTTTAAAAACTGAAAGGAGTTAGAGAAGTTTCATAAAGACTTGAAATTCGAAGTCAGAGAATGTTTAAAATTGAATATTGATTTACCGAAATTTCCTGAAAGAGCCTTAATTTTCATTATAGGTATAAGAAGAAGAGATAAGTTGACCCAGTACTTTAACAATCTTCTAAAAATAGCTTAAGAAACAAATTCTGGCAAACTGAGTAAGTTTATAAAGAATAAGCTTAGAGATTTTTTTAAAATTGCAAATTAGTGCTAGGAACAAAGAAGACCTAGTTCTAAAAGATTTTCAGATACTACCAAAATAGTCAACTTAACACAGCAAAAGGAGGTTAAGGTTTTTGACATTTCTGACATTGAAAAAAAGTCTTAGCTAGTAAGAAAGATTCAGGGTAAAGTGTAAGTTTAATTCCCAAAATTACCTTATGTCACTTATTATGCTATCTTATATCCAAACGCGCTGCTTTTATATGAAAACGAAAAAAGAGATGAGTATAAGTATTACATCCAGGTGTTTGGAGCTGAATTTATTCTTATTGAAACGATAATCAAAATTCAATTCAAAAATTCAAAAGATATAATAATAAAGCCTTTTTCAGAGATTAAGTAGTGATACATTAACCTATGTCATACTTAGTCAACTTTAACTAAGTTTTACGGATCCTTTGATCTGGAAATTTGCAAAATAATTAACCTGAATAGCTATAAATAAGTATAGATAAAGCTAATGCTGGATGACTTTACAGTATTTACTAGTAAACGATAAACGAATTATGATTGGAACTAGCATTTCATTCTAGCTGTGTAAAGTCAATTAAGTATTTTATAAGTTCATATTATGGAAGTAGAAGAAGGTAAATAGAATCCTGTCTTTAACTTTCAGATTCCTTTCTGCTATGTCAGATAACCATAATTCAAAAAACCCGCTTATTTTACTATCAAAAGTACAACTTCTGTCGCTTGAACAGGTACGAAAAACAATCCTCCATAACTAAAGTTGAAATGTAATGATTATTCTACAATGATGTCTTGGATTTCAGAATATGAATTCGATACCGAAATTTAGACAACGTAATAAGCGTTTAAGTAACTAAAAACGTCAATAAAAAGGATAGAAAGATTCATTTCAGTGCTGGACAAATTTTATGATGACATATCTGATTTCTGAAACTTTAAGTTTCCAGTTCTAAGTAGTGTTGGTATGATAGCCTAAACAACAATCATATGATTCTTTAACTAAGAGTAAATCATCATAATCTTTGTCCTGCCTATTCTATTCTTAGTGATCTTCTTAAATCCTTCATTCTAAACTAGCAAAATTACAAACAGATTAAAGGAAATCTTATTCTTTACTAATAAGAAAATTTATTGAAATACTGACAAGATGATCTAAAGCATTGATCATAAAAAGCGTTAGAAGTTGATTAACTTTGAATTCTAGAAAGAGTAAAAGCAAAAAGAGTAGAACAAAGTTAAGCTAGACAAGTAACTCACGCTACACGAAAAATATAAGAAGTTCACTAAAGGTTTGAAGAGAATAGCCCCTCAGGCTAACTTTCTAGCTGATATCTTAGAGAACATACTAGTTCTCTTTAACTGGTAGGATTATTATAAGACATATTTTATTTGAATCTGCCTGCTTATTCTAATCATAACTCTATATCTACTTCCTATCAGAATAATGATTATTATGATAATCTTGTTTAACTATTTAAGAGCTTTTTTAAAGGAAAAATGAAGACTTAGACATAACAAAGAATGGATGCAAAAAACTCTGGTAGAGATTTTAGATTAGACATCTAGTAACTAGTAATGGAAAGTATCCTTAATTGAAGATATTTGGCCCTAAGAAGTCATTTAAAATTAATAAGTCAAACTATTTATAATATAAGGCATTAGGAGAAGGCTGCATCTTGATGTTACTTTTAGCGTATTTTAAGATCACCCTTCTCCTAAGCAACTATATATATATCTTTGTAGCTATTCAGGATGAATCGAGGTGTTTGATGATGAAGAAGAAATCTAGATTAAGAAACCTTATGAGGACACTTACGAAAGGAAACTGCTTAAGAATTTCTTCTATAACCTTCCTTCCTAGTACTATCTATCTCTTAATAAGCTGTCAGAGATTTCTTAAACAATTCTTTATTTCATTACACTTTAACCATTCGTTGCTTTCAATATTTCATAAATCCTCATTTTAAACTATTCTTTTGTCAAAGAGTTTAATCCTATAACTGAATAAAGGGGTAGTTTTTAGGACATAGTAATATATAATTGATATAAAATTACTTAATAGACTATTATTTATCCTTTCAGTTTAACTTATATAGATATCTTCTATTCAAATTACTTCTAAATCTCTTAACTTTTCATTTCCTTATATCTTAGTCTTTTTTAAATACAGCAGAGCTAAAATCTCTTAAATCATATTAAGTTTATTGCCTTTAATATTCAAATAAGTAGCTTTAGATTGAAATGTGACAATATCTTTAGTACTGCAAAAAGAACTAAAGATATTATAAATACTTTCCTTGGAAATGTTTCATATAAGTATTCTATTTTGACGCTAAATAGCTATCATTATTTTTAAATGAGTGTCATTGATTTAAAAGGTTTGCTAGATTATAAATGTTTGCCATTTAAGCTTTTAAGCCTATTTTAAGTAATTATTGCTCATGCTTATAGAGTTTTCCTAGTTATAAAGGTTAGACCTTTATATATACTTATTTTATTTAAAAATGCTGAAATTCTTGAGAAAATTTTCCCAACAAAACAAGCGTAAACATGTATTTTTCTAAGCGAATAACAGTAAAAAAGCCTTGAACATAACCAAAGATCAATACAAACAAAACTCAGACGAGCTTATTCAGAAATTAGGCGTTTGCTTTAAGAACATACAAGAAGACCATAAGCACATTACAGTATCATAAGCCTAAGATGAAGTTTAGATTTAGAACAAGGAATGGAATTTTGCTTTGAGGAAGTTGGAAGAGTAACAACTTTTAGAACTTACAGCGAAGGACGATAAGTTCTAATATTATTATGATGGAACTCAGTAATAATGAGTATGTACATAAACTGGACATTTCTTGCTAGAATTCCTATTTAGAGGAATACATAAAAAAGTTGGAGGATTCATAAATTTTTAACTTAACACTTTAAATAACTTAAACCTAATTTCTATTAAACTAAACACAGCATTTGCATTTTAAAATGATATAGTTACAAGATAGAATTTTTTATAAAACTAAGCTAAGAATAAATAATTAGGAATAAATACTGATAGAGACAGTCATTATAATTGCTTAAATAAATTAAAAGAAATGTTAAGCAAATTCACTTATACCATAGTGCTACATTAGAAGCTTTAGATTTTTATCATGATTTCTAAAAAAGGAAATTAAACTTACTGACTAAGCTAGACTATTTTCTAACTTGCTTTTGCTCTCTCAATTCCATGCTATCTATCTAGTTTTTTCTTTTCGGCTTCATCCGTAAGAGCGTTAATTTATTGTTGTCTTTGTTCTTCTTTCTTTTGCTCGTTTTCAATCAAAGTTAATAGTTCTTGATTTTATCGCTTTTTCAGTTCTTCAATTCTTTTAATAGCTTCTTAATTTTTGTTAAACTAACCTTTTATTGGCTATTTAACGGGAAGTTTTTAAGGCTTTTATTGTGGAACTGGTTTTTTTTCCTGCTTTACTTCCTTTTTAGTTTAACTTACTTCTTGCTTTTTAGCTTCTTTTTATTATGGCTCACTTGGTTACTTGCTTAGTTCTTTGGATTAATTCTAAACAGTTGGCTTGGGTTGAGGATTTTAAGGCTTTGCTTGTGAAATTTTTTCCATACGTGAATTCTAAGACAAAGCAATTGAATTTTCAAGAGATTTGTTTTGCTCATCTAATTATTCCAGTTACTTTTTAAGTTATTTTTCTAACTCTTCAATATTAGCATTATCAGGTGAATTCAAGCTCTCAGCTTATGCTTTCTTCATTCTTTCAAATTTTTCAATCAATTCCTTTTTCTAAGCATCAATCTTCTTTCTTAGTTCCTTTCTATATTGCAATAAATTTCTCTTTTCTTATTGAATTTAATCTGTCCTTACATTTGTTTCCTGAATCTTTTCAAGTGCCTTCTATCTTAAATACTCCTATTATCTCGAAATACGCTTTACAGCATCAAATCTATCAAGTCTCTTCATATTTTGCTATTCACTTTTAATATGAAGTTCTGACTTTCTATCCTATTACACTTTTTAAACCTATTGCTCAGTAACAGAAATTTTCCCAAGAATTTGTTTAGCCTTTTCCTTAAGAATCTATTCATTCTTTTATTTGATAACCTTTCTTTATAAGTTCTTATTTTCCTCTCTTTTCTTCTTTTCTTAGAGCTCAAACTAATGCATAGCTAATATTTCAGTCTTCCTTTGCTCCGCAATTGCTTTCTTTGTATAATATTATTGTTTTCTTTCTTCTATCATTTTTTCGTTTTTTTGCAAAACTTGTTTGATTTCTTGAAATTTTTCTTTGGCGCGCTTTTCCTTTTCCTTTCTTTCTTATTCCTTTTACTCATCAAAAATAATTCTTTTCTGTTCGCTAACTGCCTGCTTCTGATCGTAGTCTTGCTTTTATTTATCTAACTTAGCC
Organism: Loxodes magnus; assembly: GCA_946699065.1. Taxonomy (NCBI): domain Eukaryota; phylum Ciliophora; class Karyorelictea; order Loxodida; family Loxodidae; genus Loxodes; species Loxodes magnus. The sequence goes on along the minus strand of CAMPDV010000025.1, from coordinate 315,427 downwards.
ATCAAATTTTGCTTAGCGATTTCTTTTTTCTTTTATTTTTCTAATCCGATTTTTGCAGATTGTTCTTGCATAGCTTTTGTTTACTATTCTAGAATTTGTCTTTTTTGCTCATCTCTCTTATCCATTTCTATCTTTCTTAATCTGGCTTTCTATTCTTACTCTTTAAGCATTTTCTCAGTTTAATCTTTAAACTCAGCCTATTTAAGCGTTCTTTCCTTCTATCGCTTTTCAGCTTCTTTTTTCCTGATCTATTGCTTTATTTTATCTTCTTATGACTTTTTCTGTTCCCTTTCGAATTCTTTCTATTGCAGTTGTTTTACTTCTTATATTTCTTTCTGCTGCTGCATTTTCTTCTCGTTTTCCTATTAAAGTCTTTTAGTTTCTTATTGCTAGTGCTTTTTCTTAATTTCTTCCATTCTTAAGATTTCCATTTGCTAAGCCTTTTTATTTTTTTCTTCATTTCTTTTTCTGATCTCAAGAAGCTTTAACTCTTATGCAATCATGTTTTGTATCTCTCTATTCTACTGAATTTGGATTTTCTCTATTATGATTTTTTCTTTTTCTATCATTCCTACATCTTGTACTTAAGAAGTAACACTCTTCTGCAGACTCTTTTCTATGGATTTATTAGCATTTCATAAACCTTAAGTTTCCAACTCCATAATCCTCGCTCTTTCTTCTTTCAATAATTTAAGTTTTTCTTATCTCTTTTGCTCATAGTGAGTGGTGAACATTTCAATGGATACTTTGTCTTGCTTATTAAACTCTACTTTTATTTCCTCAGGAGTTTTCTCTAGAATTTCAGAAGGATCAATTCCTTGAATTCTACAAGCTTCGAGAGACCGCGGAGAATTCAAATAGGGTGGTTTCCTACTCTTGGGATCAAAGTTATCCAAACTTATAGTAACTTTGGCTTTTTTATTATTAGACATATTTAGATTTATAATCAATTCAGCTCTAACCTTAAAAACCCTTTAATTATCCCTCTATTTATTAAATGCTTTTTACTAATACCCTAAAACCTTTGACTGCACTATCCCTCTATTATCTAACAAGCCTTTTATACTCTCCTGGCATTCATTATTGAGCACTTTCTAAGAAGTTAATTAGCTAGCTCTTATATTTACTTTTTAGATGCAAAACAGAGCTTAGACTTAAAGTAGCAATTAAACCATTTAAAATTAGATAGAGAGTATGGTATAAACCCAGTCTCTTAAATAATCTAGTGGAATAGGTTACATAATCAGTCTTATAGAGGTAAAGTTAAAGCTGTAACTCCATTAGAATACTTTTGATTAAGTTAATTATAGGATTTTATATAAAACCTAAGAAAACTATATCACACTAGATAAAAGCAAGAAGTTCTATATATATGATAGGAACATAGCTTATCTCTTATTTATAGAAAAAGCATAAATAAGATATTTAAAATATTGCATGATCTTATCTAATCTAAGCAAATTAATAGTAATAGCTTAATATACTTCTTCAGTATATATTAAAGTGGAAATTAATAAATTTCAGGTATTTAGAATTGAATTAAGAATTGAACAGTTGTTAAGAAATATGCAAGAGCAGGCTTATTTGAATTATATATAATTACTTAAGTACTCTCAAGTTTAGCTAATTCAAGCTTGATAAAGCGAAGAAAAATCAACTTATCATTTTATTTCTATAGCTTTCGTAATTTCTCTCTTAGATTAAAAGGGAATTTAAATTCCTTTGTGTATCGTCATGCTAAGGGATAATATCTATATACTATAAGAGAATGAGTAAATGTTATCTCGTCTGTTATTTATTTTCCAAAAAGACCAAAGAGAGGTAATTAATATGAAAGATTTAAAGCAGAAAAAGTTAATATTATTAATAGCTAAAAATTAGCCTCTAAATTAAAAAAAAAACGAAATATAGTTAGCTGCAAAGATTCTTTTAATATATCTAAAAATAAGATCCTAACCCTACTCTATTTTTAAAACTTATAAACAGCTTTATGAGTTTGTTACCTGCTTCTTTAAGTATTCTTTTATACCTAAAATGTTAATCTAACTAATTCATCTTTCATCTACTTTATTCTCTTTTGAAGAGCTTTTTAAAGAATTAGTCTGAGAAATTATACAAATTGTTACATTAAATAATTAATATCCTATTACTGATACTCAGCATCTAAATACTAATCTACTTAGATAAAAGTTAGTCATAGCTAGCTTTAGATGTATTTACAGACTGCTTTTTGTATATTTTTATCAATAAAGGCACTAATAAAACCTAAAAAGATTTGCTTATATATTCCTTCATACTAGCATTAAGTAAATAGTTATATCCATTACTATGACTCTTTAAGTTAAATAAGGAAGAAAGGTATTTAAAGTTATAATTATACCTTATATAAGGGTTAAGTTTTACCTTTTAAAATATTAGTTTAAGACTACTTTATCAATAAAAGGATTTAAAAGATCATAGTCAAAATAAACTATTTTAATCTACCGTTTTATTAGTGATTGATTTCAGTTAAATTAATGCTTATAAAATTAAAGAAAAATGCTGGGATTTTCTATATTAAAGCTGATCACTAGATATAATAGTTTCCGTAAACAGTTAATTATAGGCAGTTGGTTTAGTCTGCTTTTGTTCCTAATTATGAGTGAAACTAGATTAAAAAGCTCTTTTTAGTTTAAGTTAAGACTTATAAATTAAGTATAGATATCACTAAATGCAATCAAAAAGACTCTCAATCAAACTTAGATCATACTATCTCGCATTTTTTCTTGCATCCTCTAACTACTTCTAAGCCCAGGCACATCTCACATGATCTTCAAATCTGAGGTAAAAACTTTAAGGGATATCTCCTTATATTTGAATCCATAAATAATTGGGTTCATTTGAAGGGATAGTAGCAATGACATTTCTATGCCTTACATTTATTAAGACCTGAATAATAGCTTACTTTAGCATAGTTCATTTTGGTAGTATCTGGCTTAACTAGTAAAAAATAGTCATCATCCTGTACCAAATATCTCGTTCTCCAAGATTCCTCTTCAAATACTTTACACTAAACAACCACTTTTTCTTCTTGGTTTATCCTATAAGTTTCACCCAATGCTCATTAGTTCTAATTCCAACTGCTTGCTAATGGAAACTCATAACTATTAATCTATAGAGCTGGTCTCAGGCTTTATAATAAGATCCTATGGAGAAAAAACAGTATAATTTCGTTTTGAACTGGTTCAAATTTTTCTGAAGGCGTTCTATAGATTAATTAGATATTTGGGAAGGGTTAGTCTGCTGGAGGCATAAGAACTAAGGAGTTTGAAATGACTTTTTAAATCTAGATGCTGTTGCTTGTCTAGTTATGCAAGTTCTTAATGAAATACTATCATTCTTAGTCAAACAAATCGATAAATATCTCAGAAATGGCTTATTGACCTAAGGCTAGCTGTAGTCTATGGGTAATCTTATGGGAGATTTACTTTAATTACTGAAGATCTTAGGAATTTAGTACAGTGCTCTCTTTAAGTGGACTGGTTTGACTAGCTTTTTATTTTTCAGGCGTTTACTAATTAGAAGCAAAGCTGACAAGCATAACTATAGTGTCCTAGATAAATTTGCTAGTAATAACTCTAAGTGGAGGATCAAAGGATAAAGAGATTAATAATTGGTTAACCAATTTAAAAGGATACTTTTACTGCTCAATCTAGAACATTTCACTTAACAGAGTTTCGTTTATTAGTTACTATCCATATACTTCCTTATTTTGCAAAATAGCGTATATCGACATAGTTGTCAAAAGCAATAGGGTATCATCTTTAGTCTTAAATAAACAAACTTACATCTAAGAACGAAAATAAGCTTTGTCTGCATGGATTCTTTTCATTTTCCTCTTTCTTTTGGTTTTAATTTTGCTGCTCATTTCCTTCATTTGTCTATTCTTACTGAGAACTTTGATTTTGCGCCTCCTTTTAGCTCTAACTATTTTTTTTCTATTGAGACTTGGATTTTGCTCTATTTTCGTAGAAATGCATTAGCTAAACGAATTCTGATTCAATAACAGGTCCATAGAACAAGTTTAGGACTACTTACAGTAATGATTTATGCTTAATGTAAACAAAAATCTAAGTTAATATGAATAAGGCGACTGTAAGCGTTACTAAGGGACGTGTGACTTTTAGAGTACAGATACTGCCAGCAATGATTGGCACAAATAAATCTGTGATTAAGATTTCTTGCAGCATATCACATAAGTTTGTAGGACAAACTTCAAAGACATCGTTAATATAAAATAAAGCATCAACGTGGTCGTTTATCAAGTCTTTTAACCGAGAATAATCTTCGTATGAGCATTAAGGTAACGTCTTATCTATCTTGGTTCATATATCTGCTAGTCATAAAGCGAAATTTTGGAAATATTAAATAGAAGGTTGAATAATTAAAGCTTCTACCTTTGAATCAATCACTTTGAAAATGTTTAGAGTAACTGACCTCACAGCAGCTCGAATTAAAGGCTCGTTATTCTTTATAAATCTAATAGTATGAGTATAAAGTGGAAATTAGTCCTTAAAATGAAAGCTTACCTCATGTAAAAAGAAATGGAGAGTCTCTTTATTCATTTTCAAGCTTAGGCTTTTGCACATACTTACATAGTTGTTCAAAATTTCGTCATCGTTCAAACTTCAGCTTTCAGAGCTGATAATTCGATTTAAATAGTTGTTACTAAAAACGTAATATACAGAAGTAGTTGTTTTAGTGTTATGGATTAAAATGTTCAAAGTTTGAAGCAACTAAACTTAAATTTCTCGATTGGGGTTCAAAACAAGGATTTAGAGAAATATTTCCAGCATTTACTTCTCAGCGAAGAATCTGAAATATAAAAAACCTACTCGAAGAAATATTAGTCATGCTAGTCACCCCACACTACATACTCGGCTAGTTATCTAAGCAATTCAATAAGTGATTAAGATACATCCTTCTTTGCTTACTATTCAGTTTTTTTCTTTAGTTTTTCATAAAGTGATTTCAAGTTCTCAATTGTGAATTTACCTTCGTTTTTATTTTTAAGCATATTGTCAATTAAAAAAATCATTTGAATTTATTATTAATTCTAACTTCATATTCTCCCTTTATTCTACTTTATTTTCCTAGATTCAATTTAAAGTATTATGAGTCTTCTATTTTAAATAGTATGGATAAGATTTACTTTATGGTGCTTATATTTCTTTAAGTAAACTACAACTCTGCTTATACACTCAGAATGTTGATTAGTTATACTCTGTTCTTTGTTGATTATGATGAAGACTGGTTATTAAGTTAGGTTATTTGGAATGGAAGCTAGAATATGAAGAAAGATTTTATTGCTTTATGTTTGCTGTTTTAAATGCTAACTTTTGCTTATCTATTAAAGATATATCCTACCAATGACTGCTGATAGCTAAAAGTATTTCAAGTTTATTTATAAAAGCTAATTTGCTTCTTCACTCAATTAAAGACATTAATGCTTCATTATTGAACCAGAGTTTATTATATCTAACAGCATTAAAGCCTTATGGAGTTAATTCTTACAACTAAGTAGTTCAAAATAATTAAAAATACTACATAAAAAGCAAAAAAGGAGTTTATAGACTATATTAAGAGCTTAATATTAGTAAGAAGTCTCATATTAAATGGTATCTATAAGAGTACTTTCACTGCAACTTCAATAAACTTAATGCTACAAACATTATACTGAAGCATTTATTACTTTCCCTGTATTTACTTAAAGACCAACAACAATGTCTTAATAAATTGAAGGAGAGCTTTTTAGTCTCCTTTATTTAGATAGTCCATCTAAATTTAATTCCCTTAAGAATAGTAGCTCATCTTTAAGAACCTGTGTAATTCTTTTTCAGAAATGGTATTTGGAAAGGCTAAATAGGCTTTTTGTTCCTGAAAGCTTACTGATGTTTCAAAAGATAAACTAAATCATAATAATCAAGAAATAAAAGCTAGTTTAAGTACAAAATCAGTATGATTTAGTAAGTTTGTTATGAAAGGTGTCTAAAGCTAGTTTAGTAAACATATATCTCTATGTTTAGATAGCAAACTAAATAAGTATACTTATTTAACTGAAATATATAAAGGATTAAATTAAATAAGCTATAAGAATTCAAACTAGTTAAGCTTGATTTTAATAGGAGCAAGGTGCTTATATTTAGGAACTTAAATCTTCATAAGTAGTTAAGAAAAGATTCTATAAAGCCAGATGTTTCCCTTAAGCTAATTAAGCTAGATTTTAACTTTAAAGGCTTTAGAGGGTTTAAGATAGAGACTTTGAGAGTTAAATTAGATAGTAAAGAAGTAACTAATATATAATTAAGCGAAATGACTGTTAAATGAAGATTTTTTGGCAATTTATTGCAATTCGCTTCATAATCAAGTTAGCACTATATTCATCATGCTTATCAGATAAAACTATTTTGATTGGAATGTTCTATTTTAAAAGAGATTCCCAAATCCCTTTTAAAGCAAACTCAAATATCTCTCTTGGTGTTAAAGACTGAGTTTTTTAGGTAAAAGTCTAACTACAAACCAAAATTAATTAGCCCTTTCTTCTTCTTAATATCTGAGGTCTTTAGAAATTGATAGCATTGATGATAGGTAAGATTTACTAAGTGAAGGTTAAAGTATAATCCTAGTGTTCTTAGAAATTAGGGATTAGAAATAAGAAGGAGATCTGGTTAAACCTCTTTTATGCTTTATCGATAATCTATTCAATAGGTTCACTCATTACAAAATACTGAACATGATCACCAAAGTTAGAATACTTTTCATGAGAATCTTCTAATTAGTTTTTCAGACTACTCAGTATGTCTTTGTTTATACCAACTAAAGTAACAAACGCTCCTCTATAATAAATCTCTTTTGCTAGTTCAATGCCTAAAGGAGAATCAGCCATTAAAATCATGACATGTTTTTCATTAAATTTGATAGGATTTAAAGCAGGTAGCACATAATTAAAGCATATGAAAGCTAAGGCGCTTACAATCAATAGCGTTTTTATCGAAAGGGAGAAATATGCATCTTCATATATTGTACTGATTAGATCCAAGTAACTTTCCATTTACTTAATTAGTTATTTTTCATTTTATAGCATATATTTGAGTGTAAGTTAACGTGTTTTTTTATAGCTAATTAAAAATACACGATATTATCAATCTAAAACTATTCATATATTACTTTATTATACTTTCTCTGCTCCTGTCCACGTAATTATGATATATCCTACCTAGAAATTCTACAAGCTATTGGATTTAAATAAGCTTCAAAAATGCTTTAAATATAACTTTAACTGAGAGTATTTCCACCTATAAGTTTCCAGTTATTCCTTCTTAGCTTAATATAATATAGCATTTGTATCTCTAAGTTTCAATAAATAATCGAATCCCTTCTAGTTAACCGATAGATAGATTAATATACTTTTGATAACTAGCAATAATAGAGAAGTGTAAATTACAAATTTATTACTTATATTGACTTGCTCCTTAGTAGTTTAAGCATATTTATATTATATTCTATTTTAAGTAATATAGCTTAACTTGAATATCATAGTCCTCATTTATGTATCTGTATTTAATGCCATGAAGTGTAAAGTAGATACTTTTATTACTCTGTCCAAAGCAATAAGAATACATTAGCTTTTTGTTTCTTCCTATTGAAACAAAGAATAGCACTATTTCCATTCCTCTGCTTACTTTTATTAAAATGTGTTCCTGTTGATTATATATATTAATAGTTAAATCAAAGTAGGCATTAAATAGCTCTAAAGCAATCTTAATAAGCTCCTATTTATGATTATATCTTGACTACATACTATTAGTCTAGAACACTTTATTATTCTATTTACTTCATACCCAGTCCTTCAGCTATGTATGAGATGATTAATTAATACTTATGATCTACATATAGACATTAGATAGAAGTGAAGCGTGCTATAACGATAATAATAGATAGATAGCGAGTAAAGACTTCTTCAAACAAGAGATATTAAATTATAAGAAATCTTAAGCTAAACTAAATAAGTTTCTTTAAAGTAGCTTGTTCTCTCAAATTTCATAGTTACTTGAAGCTGTTCTTAGGATGGAAAACAAAGCACTCCCGACTATCAAAAACAAAAAGACTCCAAGTACAACAGGCCCTACAGGGAACTTGTCCTCTTTTTTTACAAGGCTTTTAGTAACTTACCCTCTTCTGTCTATATTCTTTTCATGAATTTAGCTTTTAAGCCTCATTTCTGTAGATTTTCCTGGCTATGTAAATAAAGTCACTTACCATTTTGAGAATGCTTTATTAATAATTAGCAGTTAACCTTAATTAAAGCCTAGCTTTGTTTAATTAAATGGCTCAAGAATTTAATTCAACTCTCTTCTAGCCTTTTAAGCAATAACCCATCTAAAAGTTTTGAATATAAATGAAAGCTAATTTATCTAAAGCCAGACTCATATTCACCCTTTGCCTTACTTTTTTCCTTTTATACTTCTAAAGCAAACAAATGAAGGGATTAGTAATAAATAAGTTAATATTAGTACTAAGTTGGTCTAAACTCTAATGAACGCAGATATTATAAATGCGTTCATTATTCTAAAATAATTTTAATTGAGAGACAAGCATTCTTTACCTAACCTTCTTTAGATAAGCTACAAAATAAGTTATTCATAAGAAGCTTTAGCTTAGCAAACTGAGTAATGATTTTAAAGAAACTATATATTTGGACTAATTTACACTAAAGCATTAAATGAAGTAAGTCTCTCACTTTACTATTTAATCCAAAGTTTTTCAAATAGAGAGTTTTTATTATAGCGTTTAAAAGAACTAAGAGATTTGTTATTATGTATCACCTTCAGTTATTAAGTCAGCTTAAAATATATCTTCTCATAATTGAAAAGAGTTATTACTTTGATTGCTTGTTGAATTTATAGAAACTAAGAGTAAGTGAACTCTTACGAGTGAAAGAACTAAACTAATTCTTTACTTTTTATAAAGAGTTTTCTTTCATCATAGTAGCTTAATCACTTAATAATCTGTTTAGGTTTAAATCCTTCTTTTGAGAATCTGAACTACTCTCATTACAACTTGAACGATCCTAAAATTATAAAGTAATATATAAAAGAGAACATTTTCTTTAACAATAATAATGCTGTTTAGCTTTTATTATACTACTTTAAAAATGCTTCTGATATATTACTGCATAGATATTGTATATTTCAAACCTAAAAATTAAAAAGAAAATTAATACTTAAAGTATACAAAAGAGAAAGCCTAGCTTTGCCATTTTAAGAATTTATTATTTAAACATCCTAAATAAAAAATGTAATGTGCTTTTAAACTCTATTGTCAGTCTTTCACTAATGCTAAAATACATTTCTGAGTTTTCTTTTTTAGATGTCCTGGCTACCTATACATTTATAGCTAAGATTTACTATCTTTTTGTTTTTTTACGATGTATAACGAACTTTAAGACTTCATGATCGTTCGATATCATTCAGAAGGAATATCTCTAAATATGATTTTAACTCTACTAGCTAGTAGTTGTAATTCTAAGTATTACACTACATTTAAAGGACATTTAACTACGTTATTTGCTTTATTCTACTCTTATATGTATTTTAGGTATTTCAAAATATCTCCCTAGACTCTCTCTTTATTGGTTTTACCAAAATGAATATAGTAATCAATGTATATTAGTTTTTGCTTCTATACCAAAACGTGTATAGTATGGTTTATCAACTTTAAATGTGTTCTTTTAAATATTTTTGATATATCAAACTCAGAACTCTAGTCTGAAACATATTGCGAATTTGTTAAAAATCCATTATTATCTAACTTAAGATTTTCCATAGTCTTTTACTCGAATTTTTCTGAATTAACATCTGCTAACTGTAAGCTAAAGCCATCTTTTTGAGTTAATTCTTTATTATTGTTTTTCAAGCAGTTTGATAAATCCAATTTTATAAGGAAAATTTTTTAATTTTATTGACTAATTTTACCGCCTGAACTTTCTCTTGTGACAATTGGTTTTTGTATGTCTTTCTCTTATCTTTCCTATATTTTTTTAGACTAATTAAGGTTCTTTGTATTAATACTAGACTAAGATTCCTCGAAGTTTTTAGTTAGGTGTAAGTCGTAAGATTCGTTTCGCTGAAGCTTCATTTCTTACTATTATTCATATGGAGAAAAATCTCTTGTATGCTATTAGTTTTTTCGCTCAATCTATCCTCTAGATGCTGTTTACCTACTAAAGGACATATTTTTACTCTCATGATTGTAAGTTAAATTGAGTTTTGTATTATGAAAGGAATTTTCCGTAATAGCTGCATCTAACGTATTTAAATCATTCTTAAGAATGTTTATTTTTCTCTGAGAGTTCATAGTTCTTGGTCTAGAGTTGGAATAAGAGACGGTATTTGCTTTTTCGCTATTTGGGTTTTTTAAATTTTCATACCAAAAGCTTTAGTTGAAGTTATCATGGTTAAAAATATCCCTTACTGTTTACCCTTTACTTCTTTATCTCTGCTAGCTATTAAACCTTTTTTAAAACACCTACTCACTTTAAAAATAGCTTTACCCTGTTTTATGAGAAAGTTAGCTTAACTCCTTATAAAATCTAGAATTGCTCCGTCACCTTTTATTAACACCCATCAATGGTTAGTTCATATTTTAGAAGTAGATAATATCATAGTTATTCTGATTCAATGTCTTTTGGCGACTTAAATTCCTTGTTATTGATAGATCAGATAGCAAATCTCATAAATAAGGGGTTTTTTTAGGTGTAGCTAATGAAGGATCAAACTTATCATTTATTTCCTTTTCAATCACTTCTAACGCTCTAAATTTTTCTTCTATTTGAAGCATTTTAATTATATCCTTAATGCTACTCCTTTTAATATAAATTACTAGGCTAAATTTAATAACTCTTATGTCTTAAATAAGAAAAAGCTTAATATCTATAATACTGCTAGAGTATAGCGAGCAAATGCTATTACTATATATAGTCCTAGTAAATATCTTTGGTATCTAGTAGTATGATATTCATTATATCTTTTGCTTATATAAAGACTTCACGTATAGATTAGTAGTAGTTAACTGGAATTAGGTTTCTAACCATTAGAAAGTAAATAGAGTATATAATAGCTAATGGATATATATCTAATATTATTTAAGATATTTTAAGTATCTCCAGCTATTTTTCTACCTCATCTTTAGCTACCCTGTTTAATTTTAAATTTATATGTAATATAATTGCTCATTCTTATTATTAAACTTGCTAATCATTCTTAATCATTCTAGATACTTACTAATAACCATTTTTTCATCCCAATAGCATTAGAATACATTCATTTATGAACTTCCTTACTATATACTAGATAATTAACATCATTGATTACAGTAATTACATATAAACTTATCTATCCTATATGCTTATACTCTGTTAATTATAATTCTAAAGTATAATAAACTATACATATATAAGGAGTATCTATAACCAAGGCTAACTAGTAGCTTATTGAAAATAGATAATCAGTAGCTTTCCTTTATTATTTGCCTTAAGTATAATAAACTATTAAGCAGCTCACATTTAATACTTACATTATTTAGCTCTTAGAATCTCTAGTTCTTACCTAATTAGATAGATAAGTTCTTTTAGTTTCTTAGCTATTTTCTTCTATTCTAAAGTTGAAGGTAATTAAGTTTATTTCTAGATTTATAAGAGAAATTATAAACTATAAGAAAGCTATCAGTGAACTGTAACTAAGCAAATTCTGTTAATTTTAATACTTTTAAATGCTTTAATCTAAAAATCCCAAATATTAGCACCTAGTTGTAATCCTTAGATCAATAGCTAATTAAAAGCCTTTAATAGTTCCAATTTTTAATAATCAAATAAGATAAAAGTACAATTGTCTTGGATTTGAGATTGAATAATTAAGCACTGTAATGTATAACAGTAAATATATATAAGTATCAAAAACTCGAATAAATTAGCAGGTTTATATAGTTTTAAGGTTAAAGAAGTTAAAAGCTTAATAGAGAATGATTAGTATTAAAGAAATCAATGATAAATATTATTATGAGCAAAAATATAATTATCTCTTGATAAGAACTTGAAATCATTTGATTTTAGGAAACAAATTAATCGGAATTGCTACTTTTGTCTTATACGCATTGAACTGATTACATTCTTTTTAATTAATGCTTTGAAGCTTGTATTACAAGTGCTTCTTCTTTTTAGCTTTTATATATTCTTTCCTTTTAATTAAGTTTGGAGTCTTGTAATCGAAATTAAAATTGGAAAAGTTAATCTTGTTGAAAGACACGTTTAGGCTTTAGCTAATCTTCTCATCATTTGATATATTTAATTTACTAGCATTGTTACTTTAATTTTTACTTTATTGCTGGTTTAGAAATTTCTTAATCTTCTACTTTACATTAGCAGTATGCTTCCTGGTAGTAGTCTCATTTGGTATCTAAAAGGAAAGATTGCTATCTCTAGTAACTTTGCTCTTTAGAATTTCAGATACTGATCTCTTATGGTTAATATTTTTATTACTCTTCATATTCCCATTCATTTTAACCATCCATAGTATATCGTTCTTCTTTTTGAAGGTGGGTTCTTAGTTAAGGATATCTTTTTTCTTAATTTTGGGATTCTAATAAACGTTCTTTATCTAATTAATTCTGAATATTTTATTGAACTCATTGCAGTTGAAACTAGACACTTAGCTTTTCTTTCCTTAGGATTTTGCATGTTCTACAGGAGAGTTTAAAGGTTTTTTCTAGTTAGGATCCTAAACGAATTCTAGATTTAATTGGTTTTGCTATTGCTTCTAAATACTGGTTGTATCAAACTTCACATTTTAGAATAGCTTCACTTATCTCTTATGGTAAAGCAAGTTTTAGTTTGACCTTGGAAATACATACTCTTTGTTAATTTTGCTTTCATAGTACTTCTACTCAATAGACTCCCTAATTTCTTCATCAATATCAGAGTTATACAGCACCTCTTATAAAAACGAGTTGCTTCAAGTCGAGCAAGAAGATCCACTTTACTCATTTTCTTCAGGAAAAGCTGATCCAATACTTTCATTGAATTATAGCAAAGTGGTTTATTCTTTATTGCATAGAGAGTTTGTAGTAGTCATTTTAGATAAATATTGATTATATTTAAATTTATACCTACAATTTACTATCTTAGCTTACTTCTATTTATGCTTATTCTAGTTATTTCAGTTAATCAACTACTAGTATTATTATACAGCTTTATTGGATTATGTGAGAGTATAGTAGCCAATGGGATTTATACTATCAATAGTTTTTGGATATCATTATTTATTATTTCTCTTTAAGGCTAAAATATTAATGTATTGCTTCTCAGCGTTAAGCTTGAGTGTATTATAAGCTTTTACTAGTTTTAGTGAACAATGATATTTATACTTTCAACCTCATTAAAGAGTGAAGATTTAAAAGAAATTATAATTCTAATATTTATCAAAAAGTGAGAGGACTAACCTATCCAAAACTTTTAAATTTCCCTTTAATGATTTTTAAGGTTTAGATTTAGTAACTTTAATTATAACTCTTAAGCTCTATCATATACCAATAACCTATATTTTAATACTTACATTAATTCATAAATCAAGAATCATTCAATTTATTTTACCTCTTTATTTTTATAAATGAATAAGCAAAATTTCAATGGCATTATTAAGAAACTCAATCCAGCATTATTAATATTAAATAATACCTTAGATAACTAGTTCTAAGGTTAGCAAATCCTATTTGCTATAGCTGGATTAGCTAATACTAAGCTAGTAAGGAGATATCAAGATTAATCTACTAAGGCTGTTCTCTAAAACTTATTATTTTTCTAATTCTCCTATTTTAGTCTTTATCTAGTATTGTCTCTCTTCTAGAAGCTTGAAATTACAGAATAACTGATAAAAAGCTAGAACTTTATAGATTAAACCCTTTATTAATATTAAGGCTTAAATATCCATATTTAAGTGCTTAAAAACTTGAAATAGTATGATGCTTCATTTACTGAATTAATCAGTCCCAGTTAATAAAATCCCAGCATGAAATTTCTAGTACTCTATATTAGTTATAGCAAGGCTAATACAGCTATATTATATATATCAATATCATTAAAGCTAAATATATGTCTTCTAAATAGGATTGCAAGTCACACTAAGATAGATTTTAGTATATATAAAGTTAGTAAAATTTAAATTTTAAAGGTTGAAGAAGCTTAAAGGAAAACTAAAAGGAATAGCTATTCTAGTAAAATTCTCCTATTTATAGAAAAAAATGCCATGCATTTAGCAAGGAAGTTTCTAATCTTTCAAACTTAAAATATAACTTATTATATAATAACTGTGAATAATAAGTTATATCACTAGAACTTAAGGATTAGATAGTTTTTAAAAAGCTTAAACCTTTTATTCTAAACTTAATGCAACTATTTAAACTTTAGAAATTAATAAAGTTGAAGAGTATTTTTGAACTAATTAAACTGAATGAATTAGTTATAATTTAACAATTATCAGCTTACTAAGAAGTATTTGTATTAAATTGGAACAAATTTAGAGTTGGAACTACTTTTAGAAATTTATTAGAATAGTAAGTTTAATGAGACAAGCATCAAATTTTTCAACTTATCTAAGAAAGGAAATTGCTAGTTAGTGACACTTCTTTTTGAGTCAAGTTGCTTATAATTTGAGTCTTTTCCTTAGTTCAATTATTTACTTAAAATCATCAACAGATAATTAATATCTAAAAGAGGCTTTTATCGCCTTAATTTTTGAAGTGCTTTATTGAGACAAGACCTAAATATCTACTCTATAAGATAAAGCTCTCTAGTTTTACTATTATAAAGGTTATTTTAGATGTATCATATTACTTATTATTATGCCCTACTGCTATTATATCATCCAAATACTTATCAACTCTTATAATTACCAAGATGTTGGTCTTTATAATATATAAAATACCTAGTTTAATTGATAATGTATGAACTTGCTGTGCTAGTTTATTAAAAGAAATCCCAAGTACTTTAATAAAATAACTTTTACTACCTTATTGCTACAAGCTTCAATCCATTGAATCTAAATGATATAAGCCTAACTAGATCTAACTTAACTGTATTAATAAGAGTAGTAATACTTTAGGTATTAATAAAGGAATATAAGATAGCACTACTTCACTACCTATTAGCACTATAACTATTACAAATCTGCTTTATTTCATTAATTTACTCATTAATTAATTCAGATAAAATTGGGTATCTAATATCAGCCACTGAGTTATATAGTCTTAAATACCACTATAAATTTACTGATTTCTTGATTAAAACAATTTAACTCCTAACAGCCTGAGACTTACATAGTAGTTAATTTCTCTTAACACTAGCTAGATTTATAGTTAGGATTTACTTAACTTTTACCTATTTGGTGTTAGATAGATAGAAACAGGTGAATTAGTGTATGATATAAGTATTTACTTTGGTGTATAGAACTTTAAATTTTCTATTTTGAAAGTTATTTCATAATTGTAATGTTCATTAGAAACGCTAGATCTTAATTTGTCTCTCATGGACCAGTACCTGGAAATAGACCAGGGAAAAGATATTATAGAAATTAGGGAAATCAATCAAATGAGCTTTCTTTGCTTATGATGCAGCCAGAAGAAGAAAATGAAGTTATTCTTAAAAAGAATGAATTTGCTACTTTGTAGTAACTCAGATAGTCGCTAGATGTTGATAGCTAAAGCAAGCCCAAAATTCCCATTGATCAGGAATAGATAAGATCATAGATCACAAACTTGCCTCCATCAAGAGAGCTTGAAGGACTAATTGATATAAAGATCCAAATTTTAAACTAATAAAAGAGCAGACTTTAGGATTTAAAGTAGTAGGAGCAGATAATAAAGAAGGAAATCACTGAATAAGAAAAAGAAATAGATGAAATTTTGCAAGATTTAGATAAATTAAGCAAAGTAATGTAAATTTCTACTTAGAAAGAAGTAAAGGCTGAGTAACCGAATCTAAAATCTCATTAATAAAGAGTTAATAGCTAATAAGAGAGAAACTAAATCCCTGTAATATAAGAAAGGTAGACAATGTCAAGAGCGAAAAATGCTTTCTATGGTCTTACTCCACATGCAAACTAAATTCCATAATAGCCATAGATTTAGCCAAGCGTTCCGCCTAAAGAGATTCCTAATTCAGCAAATAAAATAGCTGAAATAAGAAAAAATAAATGATAACTGCTGGAGAGTTCCGGAAAAATAAATGAGTTGGTTCATCCACATGAAGCTTTGGTAGCTAATAGAATATATAAAGGAAGCGCAAAATTTTACAAGGACACAAAAGATTTGATAAACTGAAGGATAAATCTGTTATAAACAAACTGTTTATAATGATATTTAATACTTTACTCTATTTTTTAAAGTATTTAAATCCTTTTACTTGCTATTCTTATTAAAACTCTTACTAGCATTTATAACTATTAACTGGTTTAAACAATATGAAAAATGATAGTTCTACTCTTTTTTATTTTTATACTCATAGTTAACTCTTAAAGTATTTTAACCAACTTTTGTCACTTTTTTTTGCTTATAATCCTAGAATTTTCTTTGATTAGCATTGCTTGATTGTAACTTTATTAATACCAAAAAGTAATAAAACATCCTAAAAAACCATGTTGCTTTCCCTAGATTTCTATAAAGCTAATTTTCTTGCAAAATATTTAAAAGATGAGATTGCTAATGGAAAGATATCAAATATCTTATAGCATTAAGCAATCACATTTAACTAGATGAGCAGCCTATTAATAGCTTATTATCTGAATGATTATGAAGGGAATATTTAATAGTGTAATGGCATATAGTTAGGCTAAACTACCTATTTACAATAAATAAGGAACTAACTTACTTATTCCTAGTCTATATCTTAAGGAAATATAAGCAGCTAGTTAGCTTTATATTTATTATTAATCTTTGCTTGTAAGCAAATTCTCTCAGTTATAAAGCTTTGGATCTATATAGTCAGATTATAAGCATTTGAATTAAATAGTTAAGCAGAGCTAAAGGAGTTTAGTAGGTAAGAGTTACAACAAAATAATTGATGGGATAGATCTAGAATTAATCCAATAAAAGTAATTGTACTAGATTCTTAAAGACAAAGGTTGGTTTCAATAAGCGAAAGAGTTGAAGATAGAAGCAAAGCAGCTTGATATCTATAATTTGATAATAATAATTAAATTAAAGGGAATTTTAAATATGCTGCAAATTAGTGAAAAGGAAAATTAAAGCATCACTAGATACCCTTAAGATAAACGAATTTAAGCAGATCTAGAAAAGACGGAATTACAAATTTAGGAATTAGAATAATAGAAACAATAGCTTGATAAATCCATTTAAGAGCTGCTGTTAGAAATTTAAAATAAACAGAAAGAGTTTGACTAGAAATATGAAATCATGCAGCAGGCTGTATAGAAAGAATAGCTTAATGAATATGGAATTAGTTAAAATTCTAATGTAAAGGTTCATGTTGTTGAAGCTTAAGAGCTTGCTACTTAAAATAAAGAGAGTTAAGTTGATACATATATATCTGTTCACTACTAAAACGGAAGCATTAATTATTAAGATAAAACTAAAGCCATTTCTAGCTAATCAAATCCTTAATGAAATGAGTAATTAACCATTCCCGTATAAACAGGCAAGGGAATAATTATTTTTAAGTTAATGAGTAGTAAAAATGAAGATGATTGTTTTGGTATAAGTGCTGTATCACTTGAAGATATTAAAGACTAGTAACTCCATGATACTTGGATTTAATTTATTGATCCTATCAACTAAAAATCTTAGAAAGGGATTTTGCATGTAATTGTCAAATGATTTTGGTCTAATTCCAAATTACTAGAACCTCCTATCTTTAGTCTCAAACTCTCAATTTAATAGATGGAGCTTTCTAAAGAAAAGCTACAAACTCAGACGATACTTCTTAGGGAGTAATGCAAACAGTTAAAATTTAAGAAAAAGCAAATGCTTTAGATGATCTAAGGCATTCAATCAATGAGATAGCAAGAATAAGCAAATAACAACGGATAGGAAAAAGAAAGCTTTAAAGAATAGTAAGATTCCTCACTTAATTTGATTAAGAATACTAACAGTTAATCATACCGAAATTTCAGCAATTCTAGGAATGATGATTTTTATTATGGTGAACAGCAATAATAGAGAATGACATCTTAGATATGTAAAATGTGTGAAAGGTGCTTAATATATTGAAAGGATTAATAATTTTAATTTTTAAATAACTAACTAAGCATTATCATACCTTTAACACTTAAATACCATATTGCTCTTTAGATGCTTTACTAGTATTCGATTTATATCTAGGATTAAAGAATCTCAATAGTATCTATAATATTGCCATTTAGCTTGAGATTAAGACTTAAAAATATTAAAAAGAAAGAGCAATAGAGTTAAGTCTTATAGCATATAGGCGATAGTTAATAGTTAATCTAATAATAAAAGAAAAATCAGGCAAGGACATTCAATTGTATAACAAGTAAATATATATAAAATAACTATTAAAACTGTTAGTTTAAAGCATAAAGTAATTATTTACTTGCAAGCTTCAATTCTATTAAATAGAAATAAAGCTAATTAATTGCTAATATAACCTCATGCTTTATATTTAAGGAGCAAAAAGATTCTTAACTAAATATACAAAAGTAAATAGATTTTAGAAGTTCTAAACTGCTTGTATTGAAATATCTGCATCATAACTATTTTCCTCTTGCTTTATTAAAATTTAAATAAGTAATCTATTTATTTCGGTCTGTTGATGCTGCTAATTAAACACAATAGTCGTATAAAGTGATTCTCATGTTTCAATAATTTCAAATAGAAAGCTATTAGGAATAGTAAGCAAGAAGATTAGTATAAAAAGGACTAAATGGAAGGATTACCTTAAAAAGCATTTAAATATATTGGGTTTAATTAGTAAATTGCATTAAAAAACCAATCTAGTAATTTTAAAGGATTAAACAAAAATAAAAAGGAATGTCAACTGACTAGGATTTAATTGATTTTTCCAAAGAGGAAGTTATTAAGTATGAAGAACCTAATTAATTTTAAGTTATCAAGCAGTAGTTAAAGATTACTTATAATGAAATTTCTAACATGCTAGGAAACACTCTAAAAAATTCCATTTTCGATCAATCAGAACATCCAATGGTTTGCTTTTTTCATATAATTTTTAAGCTTCTGGCTATTACTTTCTATTTGTTTCTGTATTACTTCATTTCCTCGTAGATCTTTGTCTTTATATGTGTAGTGCTGTTTTCTTCCTTTGACTTTTGGATCACTCAGAACATTTCTGGAAGAATTTTGGTCCGACTTATTTGGAGAAATTTTGTAGACGAAGATGGAAGTGAAATCTGAGCTTTTCAAGGAGATTATGAAGGTAAAAAAATAAACGAATTCGATTCTAATCTTTTTTGGGTTGCCTTGTTCCTATATTCCCTCTTCTGAGGCTTCTATTCAATAGTAGATTTATGCAGCTTTAACATATTCTGAATGACAGGTGATTTGGTATGTTTCGCAATGTCAGCTTCAAATCTATTTGCTTTCTTCAAATGCAAAAATCTAGGTAACATACTAATATAGACTGGAGAGAAGTTTTTGGAGTAAAGCTTAGAGGCAAAAAGTGAAGAAGTTCTAATACATTTGATTTTAATAAATTCCGTTAGTTAAATACTTATACCATCTTCATACTCCTCTATACCACTATACATCACTACTAGTAGTTAGCATACATATCATACTCTCTATCACATCCATAGCTTATTTATAAAGCCTGCTTATATAAAAGGTTAGAACGATAAAGCAGAGCTAAGACAGTTAATATACAAGTCTATCAGACTCTTAGTATTCTTAGAGTTAGTTACTATCTTCGTTTGATTTAGTTAAATTAAAATAGAGGCGTTTATTATAGATCTAATACAGATAATTGTTATAAAACAGAT
Organism: Loxodes magnus; assembly: GCA_946699065.1. Lineage (NCBI taxonomy): Eukaryota > Ciliophora > Karyorelictea > Loxodida > Loxodidae > Loxodes > Loxodes magnus. The sequence continues at coordinate 295,370 of CAMPDV010000025.1, read as the reverse complement.
ATAATGCAAGCTAAAAATAATACACTTAAGCAGCAAACTATTAATTTTGATTTCAACATTAACTAGGAAGCTAAGCAAGGAACTAATAGAAGTCCTGTCATCAGATCTAATAACTTCATGAGGAATAAAATTAAGAAAACTCAGCTTCTTAAGTCATGTAATGGTATTACCTTTATCAGTAGTGATATTAACCTTAAGCATAAGTAAAGAGTTCAGGATAATCTCAATAAGAGCTAGTAAATGAATTTTGTTGAAATGAAACAGAATGGTTAAAGAAAGCAAATAAGTGTCTAGTCTACTAGAAGTAAATCACATAATGGATAGTAATAAACCAAAAGCTAAAGCAAGGAGAAATCTAGTGAACTAATGTAAGTGATTTCAAAAAGAAAAAAATTGAAAGGCTTTAATAAAATTGACAACCATAAGTATCAAGGCTTAAACTAAATGCAGAAGAAGGAACAAAATCTTAAAGACAATAATATATTTTTCTAAAGGATGAGCAAAGACAAAAATAAATCTGAGAAGCCTTAAAGGTTTGATTAATACTATGAAGAATTAAAAGAAAAAGGCACAAGCAAGAATGAATATTTACAAAATTCTGAATTTTAAGAGTTAAAATCTAGTAAGTTCGGCTCAGAAAATAATAACAGGATAGAGTTTATTAATGAAGATAATTAAAAACAGTTAGAAGGTTTTTAGAATAATTCTGACCTCTGTCAAGAAAGTCTTAAAATCGTTGCTATTAACTAAATGAAAATCTCTAGAAACATTGTTTCTAAATAGGTTATAAAAAGTGAAAATTTCTAGCATAAGATGCTCTAAGAAGAGAATAAGCATAATTATGAAATTTTAATCAAGCAGTTTTATGTAGGGTCAGGGAATAATGGCAGACTTATTAGTAAAACACTTTAGTAGAAGGGATGAACAAAGATTAAAGACAAAACTCTGTAAAGATAAGCTTAGTTACGCTGAACGCAGTTACATTGTAATGCTGATTTCAATTGCATTAAAGAAACATAAGTAGTAAACCATATTCCTAACACATGCAGGATTTTAGCTAGTAAAACTTCATATCATCAGTTGCTTAAGCAACTCAACACTAGTAATAAGAAATGGAAAATTCCTTTTTTACCTGAATCATATAACTTAGCCAATTTAAACGAATGAAGTTAAGCAAGAAGTCATATAAAAGCAGGCATTTGAATATGAAAGCCTCCAGCTAATAACTGTGGAATAGGGATTAAACTGTTTTCAGATATCAAAGAAATTTAAGAGAAGCTAGCTAATAGAGAGCTATACAACGGCATTCTCTAAAAATATATCCCTAATCCCTTACTTTTAAAAGCAAAGAAGTTCGACATTAGAGCTTATGTATTGATAATATCTACAAATCCAATTAAGATTGTTTATTTTAAAGACTATTATATCAGAAGGTCTATTCAAGAGTATACTACAGATAGATGGGAAAAATGCATACATTTAACCAACGCTGCTGTGCAAAAAAAACATTCAGAATTCAGTTAAAAAAAGCAGGATACGATATGGAGTAAGCAATAGCTAATAGATGAAATTGGAGCAGAACATGTAGAGATAATAGAACAGCAAATGTAAAAGATAGTGCATAAAGTAATGAAGCTTGTTGCAAGCTAGCTAGATAAAACTCATGGTTGCTTTGAATTACTTGGTTTAGATTTTATGAGTGATGATAAATACAAAGTTTACCTATTGGAGCTAAATACAAATCCCGCTTTATATTTAGATACAACAGTATAGTAGACTGTAATTTCAAAGGTGATAGATATTGTTCTTACAATTGTTTTATAAGAACACTGTCGTTTAGGTGGAGGAATAGAATTGTAGAATTTTCAAGAAATTGAAGTTATCATCTGATATTTTTCCTTTAAATATTCATATTTTCCTTTTTCTATGTTTGTCTTCTTCTTTCTCATATAAGTTTTAAACAAGTTAGAAAGATGCCTTTCTTAGTCTTTAATTCCACTCTGTAGCAAAGTAGTAAATTTGATAAATCAGTATTATATAATATAAAATGTATGTCAGCCGCGTCAGATAAATTAGTAGGTAATCTGGTTCAGTGTATACTGCATTGCGAGTAATCTCGCACTAGATGCCACCACAGTAAAGGGTGGATAAGCTCCATTGAGACATGCCTATCTTACCCCGAGGTTTCTCTCTAACCATATGAAAGTTTGACTGACGGGCCTTCTCATTAATGACTTAATAACTAATTCTTAATTGGACCTTATTCAAGAAGAATGAAGCATTTGACTCAAGATTTAAGAATAATTTTTAATAAGAAGATTCCCCATTTGAAGAAGCTGACATGACTCATTGGACTTCTAGAAATTTAGCAAGAAACATGAGAACATTTTTCTTAATTTTAAATATTAATATTGAAAGAGCTGCGCGCCAATGAAATGCTACACGCTCTATAATCATTTTTATTTATTATTTATAAGTATTTTCCTATATATCTTAAGTTAATTATAAAGGTAATAGTAAAGTATATTATACTATAAACTGAAGTATATTCGATGCTTAAAATTAAAGATTTCCGCTTTACTCTTATTAACTAAATCAATTTAATCATAGCATAATTTTCTAACTCATAACTAAATCTTAGATTTTAGCAGGTATAAGACTATCAAGATTAATCATATCTATTCTATTTTAAAAATTAACTTTTAAAAGTCACATTATCAAGGTAGGAATTAAGTGAACTGCTTATTCATATGAGTATTTACTAACAGAGAGGCCTACGTTAATCAATTTAAATCTTACTAATATAATTGAATAAATGATGCTTCATTAAGGTGTAATTATGAATTATATTAGTGACATTTTTTTTCCCTATTGTTGTTCATAATTCTTTGAAAGTAAGTTCCTTAACCCTGTAAAAGTAATTAAATTAGATATAATGGAAAGTAAAAAATTTGTAATATCTCTCTTAACAGATTTTGGATTGTAAGACACTTTTGTTTCAGTAATGAAAGGAGTAATAAAATGTATTACTCCAAGCGTAGAAATAATAGATGTAACTCATGCTATACCACCAGGAGATATCTTTCTAGCCTCTATTAAGCTATGATAGTCTTATAAATACTTTCCAGAAAATACAATTTTTTGCTGTATAGTTGATCCAGGAGTAGGAACATAGAGATTCCCAATAGCATGTAAGATTGAGCTTCTAAATTATGAAAACATAGTAAAGCAGTATTTTTTCATAGCTCCAAACAATGGATTACTAACTTATGTTTATAAAGAATGAGCGTAATAAAATAAAGCTAAGAGCTAATAATGCAGCATGGCAGTTTTAGAAAATAAGAGCTACTAACTAAAGCAGTAGAGTAGTACTTTTCATGGAAGAGATATTTTCTCACCTGCTGCCGCTTATCTTGCTTAAGGTATTGAACTTAATAACTTTGGCCGTTAATTAGAAGTTAGTCAGTTTAATACTTTTCAAGATTATGAACCAAAGATCCAGTTTAATTAGAAATTTGCATAGATAACTGGCTAAATACTTACGCCAGATTAGTATGGGAATGCATTAACTAACATTGGATTATTTTCCAAGAAGCAAATAGAAAGTAAAAGCGAAAATGAGTAAGCTTATGAACTTTAACTCTGACAAAATCAAAGTGAGACTGTTACATTCAACAAGCTAAGTCAAATGGAATTTTTCATACAAACATAAGGTTAAGAATAATAATTACCAGTCGTTAATACGTTTGCTGATTTAGAAGCTGGAAAAATAGGAGTACTAATAGGTAGCGATGGCCTTATAGAAATAGTTAGTAATTTAAATAGCGCATGGAGTTTACTAAATATGACAAGAGGACAGAAAATAAAACTGAACATATACAATTCTTAAGTATAAAAGTTATATCTTAATATCCTTACTGCTATGCTTTATATTTAAGTAACTATTAAACTTCTACTAACCAAACTAAAGTCCCTTTTATCTTTTCTATTTCTTAAGATTATTATAAAGTTTTATACTTCGAATACCTTAGGCTAAGCAGCAGAAATTATTTGTACTATATTTAATATAATTAAGGTAATTGATAATAGGAAAGATAGCTAATCAAGGAAATTTACCATATAAAGATTAATAGAAAACTCCTTTTATAGGCTTAGAGTTTCAAAAAGCATCTCATAATTAATCCAGAAATTAGCATGAACTCTTTATCCCTGCTATTACTAAATCTATAGTATTATTATTGACAAAAAGTATCTGCTTAACTTATAATTAAGACACACTTTCTTCATTTTTATAAAATATAGTATATTTAAAGTCAGTTTAGGTAGATATAAAGTGGTAGCAGGAATAGAAGAGATAATGATATATGATATACTAGATTGAATTGAAGGTAAATACTAATTAAATATATTAAGCAGAAAATAAAAGAATTAAATGGAAGAAGTTAACTCTACTAAAGAAAAAAGAATGAGAGAGCAAGAAAATATTGACTAATCAGAAGAAGATCAGGAATAAGAATAGCAGGAGGAAAAGAAAATACAATTTTAGCTTGATGAGGAGTAGGAGGATGATTAAAGTGAGATTTCTGATTAACCTAAGAAAAAAGCGAAAAAGTTGCAGTTCAATGAGGAAGTAAAGGTGCATGAAATAAAGAAGACTATTGAAGAATAAGGAAAAAAACCTAAAATAGTGCTGCATGTGGATAAAAAGGAGCAGAAAAAGTTGCAAAGCCTTATTGAAAATTCATAAAATTTAAATACAATAAGACGATCAGCTGGAGAAATATGGTAAGATAAATCGCTTGAAGAGTGAAACGAAAATGATTATAGAATTTTTGTAGGGAACTTAGATAAAAATGTTCAGGATAATTAGTTAATGGATTCCTTCAGGAAATACCCAAGTGTTCTAAAAGCCAAAATCATTTATAATAAAAAGACAGGCATAAGCAAAGGTTTTGGATTTGTAAGCTTCGCAAGTCCTCATGATTACCTAAAAGCTATGAAAGAAATGCAAGGAAAATTCCTTTCAGGGAAACCAATAAAAATCCAAAAGAGCAAATGGAAGAATAGAAGTTTACTATACGGAAACTCAAAAGTGGAAAACTGTTAGATTAAAGGAAATCAGGAATGATTTATGCATTTCATAAAACTACCAAATTAAAGTCAAATAATTAATTCACTTTATCTGCACTATAAAACTCTCATTTCTATATTCTCAATCTTTTAAGTCACTCACTATATTCTAGTAACTACTTTGTAATGCTTCTAGTGGATTTAGGCAAATGATAGTATAGAATTTATTAAAGTGAAAGGTACTCAAATTAAATCATAAAAAGCATAGAATTTTATTCCTTTAATGGAAGAAAAAAAGTGAATTTTGCATTTAGAAGGACCGTAAAGGAATGTTGATTATTCTTACAGTCTCATTACCCAAAATACCAAATTTCTAGAAATTGAAAAGCCAATAGCACTTAATGCCTTTATAGAGCATATAAAGCATAGAAATCTTTTCGAGGAGTTTTTGGTTTTAGACAAGTGTACCTAAACACCATAGCATAAGTAAAATAGGTTGTAATAAGATATTAACACAGCTAACAAAAATAAATTCAAGCAACATGTTCCATATAAGCATAACATTGTCCGTTTGAAATCTGGGAATTACATTAATGCTAGCTGAATCGACAGCGCTAAGTAAAAGGAGTACTTCATAGCAAGTTAGTGTCCTTTAGAATCGTCATTCAATGAATTCTGAGAGATGATATATGAAAATGATGTTAAGAATGTGATAATGTTGACTAAATGCTTCGAAGGGAAATTTGAAAAATGCTTTGAGTATTTTCCAGAAAATCAAAAAACAATGAAACTAAATAGCTGGAAGATTTCTTCTTTCTAGGAATATAAACCTACTGTCTCTTTAATCGTTAGGGATATTTGAATTTAGAATATCAAACTGTAAAACTAGAAAAAATAAGTTACTCATGTCTAGTATACTCAGTGATAAGACCATTCATTGCCTGATATCAAAGCTGAATATATTTCTATTTGTTGACTCTTAAACTTTATCAAATCTGGATCTCATCCTTTTTTAATTCATTGCACTGATGGAATTGGTAGAACTGGAGTTATAATTAGTTTGGTAAATCTAACAACATGCATTGATGAGCAAGTATGAGTTAGCGTGTTCGGTTGTGTGCGTAGACTGAGAGAATAAAGATTTGGTATGATTGATACTTTGGAGCTTTACACCTTCGTATACCAATTTTTGGAATAATATTTAATTCAAAGTCAAATAAATTTGCAAAGCATGGAAGGTGAAAAGCAAAACGATTAGTTTGGAACAATGGACTATTCTCATACTGATGTCTTTTCATTATAAGACACAGCGGGTTAAACTATTCATATCATAGAAGAAATTTTATAAGGAAATGAAAATAAAAAAGTCAAAAAGCTATCCCTTACTAAAAACTCGGATGATTCTATTTCAAATATTGAAGAAAACTCATAAGAATAAGAACATTAGAAAGGCCTAGCCACTTAAATAGAAGAATAAGATATGGTAATATAAGCCACTATGTTGACTTAGTAAAATAACGAAGTTTTTCAGTAATAATACTCGATCCATACTCTGCATACAGAAGATAATGTTTTAGATTAAAACTAAATAAAACTGACAGAAAACGAATAGAGCAATGAAAAGTCTAAGAATCTTAAAATAAACTATAATGAAACTACTGTGTAAGATACACTCTCTTAACCTGAAAATCTTCCTCCTCTTACTATTAAAAGCTAAAATTACTCAAGAATATTTACTTTAGTAGAGTTCTAAGGTAAAATATATAAATGGATATATAGCAAAAGCAAGCAGATCATCAAACAATTTATAAGCTTAGTGCCAAAATATAACCGTATTTTAGTCATCAATAGTGATACAATTTGAGTTACTGATGGAGAGAAATAGGTATTGGTGAACTATAATAATGACTACCAATCTTTGCAGAACTTAATTTCTAAGCGTAAAGTAGTTTGAGCGACATTTGTTAGAACTATAAGTGGGTTTGACTAGAATATATATATAATATCAGGAACAAATTCTAAGAATTAAGTGATATATAAAAACGAAATGTTGGACTTATAATCCTTGTAGAATAAATAATTGTCACCTATAACTAGCAAAAATCTAACTACCTAGCTATAATTAAATGATATAGAGTTTTCAAATCCCATATGTGCTCATTTATATTCCATCTATTTATTCTTAAATCAAATATATGAGTACTCAATCCTGAACGATTCTTGGACTGAAATAGGAGGGATTTAATAGTAGGTTGATCCTTCTTAAATAGTATACTTTGCTGTATCTGAAAACAATCAAATAATCACCTTCAGTAAGATAGGTAGGGTATCTTAATTTTTGCCTGGATAGTCTCATATTTAGTTTGGAAATAGTAATTAGCCAGATTTTGTAAGCGACTTTGATAGTGCTAGCTAAGTATCCAGTAATAGAAGTCAATAAAGTAATTAAAGTTACTTAAATAACTCTTTAAGGAGTCAAAATTCTAACTTCAAAAAAATAGGAAGTTGCATTTATAGTTTACAATGTAAAACAGCTCCTATATGTTCTGACAATCTAGTTTACTTTGTGGAATTTAGTGGCAATTCATATGTGTATAATACTAAAAAAAGATAGTGGAAGAGGATAAGAGGAGCTATAGATAAAGAAACAAACTCATGTTGCAGTGTTTTTTGATAAATATGCTTTGATAATTATTAGACTTATTATAATCTAAATATATGTCCCCTTTTAACCAACTCTATACTACCTTCGTTTATAATTAGATTTACTTCTTTTATACTTAGCTAAGTAGTAGTTAAGTCCTTATACCATACTCTGATTTAGTCTTTGATTATTAAATAAAAACCTAGATAAAAGGAATAATATAAATGAGGCTAAAATTAGTAACTAGCTTAGTATGAAGGTATGAAGATATTACATAACTATTTCAAATTTATACTTTCTTTAAACTCACACATTATACCAAAGGAGCATTCATTAGGAAACTAGATGCTTTAATAGGCTGTTCTTTTTGAAATATATAAGCAGATTGGATTAGTCCTCTTATCTAAGCTAAGCAATAGAAATTATCTTTGTTTAACTTAACTTGGTTTAGTATATTATATGATATTCAATTTTCTTCCATAAGTAGGTTCCTTTTATTCTTTAGACTTAAATCAATCAATTAATTAATTACATCCAAGCCATCTTCTTAAAGCTATCAACTTAGTTTATTTAATTTACTCCTATAATATTTCAAAAGTAAGGCTTTTAAGTATATAAATTTATCATATCATACCTTATAATAAGTTCGTTATTATGCTGTATAGTTAGCTAAAATACCATATCAACAACTAGTTCTTATTTCATTAATCTACCTTAAGTGCTTGCAATTAGCCTAAGAAGGTTGTAATAGTATTAAGATAGATAGCTATATATAGTGGAAATAATGTGCTTAATGGCTTAAATTTTCTATTCTTGTTTTTTCATTTTTAGTTAATATGGAAGGAAACGAGTTCAAGCCAATACTCCTATACTAAAACAAAAACTTGGAGAGAATCTATAATATTTGCTCTAGATTGAAAGCATAGTATGGAGCTGCTTTCACTCCCTGGGAAATAAATTCAAGATACTTAGATGTGTTTCATTATTCATGGGACTTGAAAGAACTGGATGAATTCGTAGGTTTATTGAAGAAGAATTATGCTTAAAAAGGAAAAAGTGTTGAACAGCTTAAATTTCTAGAGATTGGTGGAGCTATTGGCGGACCATCGAGATATATAGCATGGAAACATAATATAAAGGTAGATTGCATTGAATTATTGCAAGATTAAGTTGATTTGGCTAACCAAATAAATGCATTATTCGATAGTCCTGAGTTGAACAAATTTGAGAACAAAATTAAAATGATTACAGGAGATTTTCTCAAAATGGACTTAACTGACTTTCTTAATCAATATGATGGAATTTTCGTATAAGGTGTTATGTGCCATATAGGAGAAAAATAGGAGTTTTTGAGAAGGCTTTAGACATGCTTAAAACCAGGTGGACATTTCTTTATTAATGAATGGGGAGTTTATGATAACTTAGATACTAGGGAAGTTCAATTAGCAGTTGATACATGGTCTGTTGTTGGTGAAATTCCCACTAAAACTCAGTGGGAAAATCTTTTTTTAAATGCTAATTTAGTTTTGACAGAACTAAGAGATGTCACTGAAGAAGTTTCGGTATTCTTATGGGAAAGATATTAAAGATATGCAACTTGGTTTGAAGATACAAATGCAGAAGATTGGCAAAAGGCAACTGAAGAAATAAAGGATGGATACGGAATAGGACCTAGGCTATTTAGACAACTAAAGAACTACTAAGACTATCCTAAAACTTATGCAGTTTGTAAGGATTATGCTGGCAAACCTAATGGAATGAGTGAGCTATTCTTTTTCGGAATAAAGGCAGAGTGATAGACTTAAGAATCTTTAAAATTAAATTAAAACCACTACTTATAAAATAGCCTCATTAGCATTCTAAAGATCACTTGAGCCATTTCGATATCCAATTTAAATAAAAAAGCATTAATAGCTATAAAAGGAATAGATCTATATTGCTTACGTTCGTATAGTAATATGAAGTACTTATGTAATTATTTAAGATTATCTATTTCTTTAAACTTCACTTTATTTCTAAGCTTCTTAACCATCTCTCCTTATATATTCAATTCTAGCTCTTTATTCATTTAGACTCTTTTAATGTTAATATATCGATTTGAAGAATATAAATATACTCTAAGCATCGTAAAGCTAAATATAGCAATACCTTCGATGAAGTTAAATAAAGTAGTTCCTTATATAGCATCCAAAAGTACTAAAGTAAGATTGAAAATGGAATTACTTAACTATACCAATTATAAGGTTTGAAGCTTAGGAACTAGTTTGCATTATCAGTTATTATATGTAATTAGATTCAAAGTATAACAGTATCAGAGACACAATCTTATTCTATGCTAATCTAGATAAATAAATACTTGCTATAAGGATTGTCTAAGGATATAAAGATGTATAAAATGGAAAGTAAAATGAAGCTTAATAAGGTACTTATACAAATGAAAAACGATATTTAATAGCAATGATAAGATAATAAGCAAGCAGTCAAAAGACTAAGATATTAATACTTCTATACTTAATGATAAAAGTAAAGAAAGAAGGGATAAGAGAAAAATAGGATAGCTTCATATTGATAAAGCAGTTTTATTAATATAATTGATATTAATTTAAAATGGGAAACAAATAGATAGATCCTGCTATTATTTAGGTTATTTTTTATTCAGAGAGCTGATTTACTTGAAAAAATTACTTCTGGAAAGGAAATAGAAGAAAATCTCTTAAGATAAGTAGGGGAGACTACAAGATTTTAAGGGGTAAGCTGCTTTATATAGTATAATTGAACTTTGCTACATGCTGCTGCTTACTATAGACATGTAGATATTGTCTAAAAGCTTTTAAATATTTTCCCCTAGCTAATTGGTGAAACTGATTATAATGGAGACACAGCTCTACATCTAGCTGCTTTTACAGATTCACATTAAATTGTTGAAATATTATTAGAGTAAAAAGCGGATGTGAATGCTCAGAATAACGTAATTCATAATACAGAGGAAAGAAACGCCACTAATAGTAGCAGCAAGAAGATCTCACAAAGCAGTATGTGAACTATTAATTAAGCATAATGCTGATTAAACAATCCAAGACGATGTAAGGAATAATTCAGAATGGAAAATAAGCAATGGATTTAGCAGAAGACGAAAAGATAGCAATCATATTAAAAAAGCAAAACAAAATTACCAATTTATGATATTTTTATCTCATCCCTATAAGCCTTATCTGACTATTTATTCTTTACTCTATCATCGTTCTACACTGATCATATTATCTCAGTATTAAGTTTGCACCTTTCTAAATAAAAAAATTCATTTGTAATTTTATAAGATAAAAGGCAGTACTATAAGATAAGCATTTCATTGGTATTTACTATCTTAAATTTACTCTAATGATTGAAATTCTTATCTTAAGCTTAGCTAAATCATCACCAGGTTTAACTAACTTGTCAGTCTTCTTAAGTATCAATTTTACTTAGTCAAATTAGTAAACTTAGTAATCAAGTAAGTATAGTTGATATCATAACTACTCTAAGGCAGTACTATAAAATACTGATTTTAATATCTCTATATTTTCACCTTAAAATGTATTTAAAATCAGTTTGGTATTCAAAAAGAAGTTTCTTAATAATATCAGTTTGAATCTTAGCTCTTCATAATTAAAGAAGCACGTTAAGATATAAACTTAACCTTAAAGTTAGATAAGCAGTTTTTAATCTTAGTCAGTATCCCTAATAACACTTGAAGACTAAGAAAAATAAGAGCAGTCTAATGCATTAACAGCTAAGTCTACAAAGCAAATCCCTTATATCTATCCCTTTAGCTTTCTTTGATATATACTAGCTTTTTATGCTACTTAGGGAAGTATAGTAATAAATAGTGACTCATAGGTATTTTCTTAGTTAATATACAGTAATATAAAAAGCTTAGATATAAAAGGCATAAATATGATATGTTCTTCTATTAATAAAAAGCAGCCTGTTAGTTCTAAGCAATCATCACAAGCTAAGCAACTACCTACTAAAAGAAACAAATCTGTATAGCCTCATTACTCTTATTTAAACTAGTACCAATAGAAAAGAAAAAACAACAAGAACTTTAAAGAGAAAATTAACTGTCTCAGTAAAGAATAACTGCTATCTAATTAGTCAACTACCAAAGCTAAGTCTCCTGATACTGTTAAAAAGAAGTTTATTATTTCTAATATTCTTAAGGCTAAAATTTCTAATTTGCAAGAAGCCAGAAATTAATGGCGGGTGATGAAGTAAAACTCTGCTAGAGACAATAAAGAGAGACTATTTATTAGGACGAAAAGCAAAGTCCAGAACGATTAAAGAGAAATGCATCGGAAAAATCACTTGTATAGTTATAAAAAATAAATGACTTGAAAAAAGTAGAAAAGCTAGAGTAACCAAAAAGCTCTGTAATTTTAGCTATAAGTCATAAACGAAATGCATCTTAACCTAATATCAAATGCAATTTTGAAAATCCTATCCAACTCTAAAAATCCCTAGATTAAGAAGAAGAGAGTATAGATAGCTGTTCAATAGAATCAGATCCAAATGATATTCCATAGAAGCCTGCTGAATCTATATATAAGTTAGCCTTTAAAAGAGAATAGGAAATAGAAAATATAAAACTAAGTGAATAATCAAACTAAGACTAAAATTAGAATCCAAGTAAGAAAATTTAAAGGAATAAAAAGCAGGAAGTTTCTCCATAGAATAATGATATTTTATAGCATAAGTTTAAAGTAATTACCACAGAATAAGAAACAAGCGAATTAAGCCAAGAAGAAGAGCATATTAATTATATTAAATCTAGTAAAAATTTTCTAGAAGATAAATAGAGAAAAAAAGGATAAAGAGAAGTATAAAATCTTTAATGTAAGGTAAAATCAATTAAGGCTCATAAATTTTCCTCCTTTGGTCAATGAGTTCAAAATTTAGAAAAAGATGAAGTTTAAAAGACAAAACTTTAGAATAAAATAAATGAAGTAATTTCTAAAATTAAAACAAAGTAAATGTCAAATTAACCAAATGTATAGATTTATTTAAAGCCCAATAAAAGGATCCTGACAGAATCGGAAAAAAATTACCAGCATAAGATAGTAAAGGTTGAAAATGAGCAATCTACAAAATGCAATGAGAGTTAGAAAACTGAGCAAGAATCTCCATCAAATTATTAGGTAGCTTAAGATATAGATGAAATTCTTCTTTCAGCGTTACTAAAATAATCTCCAGAGCAGTCTAAACTTCCTTCGAAATGTTATTTTTCTGAGTAAGGAATAATTCAGAGTAAACAATGAAGAAGAAAGCGATCAGGATCCTCCGAAGTTAAGGCGAAATTTATCAATAAAGTAGAGGCATAGCCTCAAAAGAAGACTTATGGGATATAAATTAGATCCCTCATTAACAGAAAGAGTCATGAGCATGGATCTTTTTGAGATCTAATGTTTAATTTAATTATTAAATCATAAGTTTTAATCATCTTCTATAAGCAAAGCCTTACTATAAATTATCTCTTACTAAGTTAATATAATAATGCTCCTTAGCCTTATAATATAAAGACAACAACTTATTAAATAAAAATTTAAGAAAAGACTGATAATTTCTTAGCAACTAAATGAAATGGAGTTGACATTTTTAAAGCCTTAAACAAAAATAAGAGCCAAGTATAATAATCAAGGAAGTGTAGTGATATAAGATATCGATAGTCAAAGTATAATATTATGCTTTTAATTACTGAATAAGCTAATTTATCCTTTACCTTTAGAGATATCTATAGTTATCCCTTTTATCTAGCATGCTTTTTCCTTAAAAGCCTTCTGAATAATTATAGGATTAAAACATAAATAAGCCTTCATTTAGTTAGTTTTGCTATATGAAAATTAGAAAATTTCTAGGATAGATTAGCACTGAGGACTAGTATTTAAAGGTAAAAATTCTTATTAATAAATTAGACTTTTATCATATTAAATATTTCTCAAAGTAGTTCATGCGAACCATCGCAAAATGGTAAATCCTTGGAATGCTTGCACAAGCATAATTTATATTCCTTAGTTTCCTCTACTTGAAAACTTAAACATTTTGGTATGTCCAACTCTTTAAGCAATTTATGAGTTCCATCACAGAAGGGCTAACTATTATCTCTAGCATGGCCACACTAGCAAAATAGATAAGGAGTTTAAGCCTCTAGCTTAATTTCATAGCCCTCAGCTTTGAAGATTTTGATATCTTTGTAGTCTTTAGGAGGCTTCTAAGCTTTAGCAAAGTACTAGAAAAGTTGGAATTGTTTTTGAGCAATCATTATATAATTAAAGCTAACAAATTTAGCTTTAAAGTGTTTTAATAACTATTTCAATCTACTTCTACCATCACTATAATCATCCCCTTCATTTAACTATCTATTATCTACTAATGTCATCTCATCTTCCCTATTCTCATTATCTATCTCTACTTAAAGCCTCTATTCAATGTAAAATAGTAAGGTAATGTTGCCTGGTTATAATTCAATGGATATGCTTCCTTATAATGACTTAATAGAGTAATGGTACTAGTTAATTAACACTTTGGTAGAAATTTAGTTTAGATTAGTAATTAAGAATTCCAATAATGCCAGAAATATTACCTTAAGATCTTTTCCTTTAATGTAGAAATAAGGAACTGATTTAAGATCTTAGAGGCTAGGCTAAGATTTAGAGTGATGGCTGATACAATCTCTGATAACTTACGAATTAGAGTTCTATATATTAACTATATTTAGCTGCTATAGCATTAGGTACCTTATAGTGATAAGACTATATTTGCTTTCTATTGAACTAAATGAATCAAAGTTAATTAATCTTTAGTTATTGCTAGCAAAATGAGTAAAGCTTCTCATATAAAAAATGGAGGTATTATAGAAGATACTAAGTAACTGATATTTTCATAAATGCTTAAATTAGCACTTAAAGCATAAGGCTTTATATTATTAGCAAAGTATTAAGATTAAAATATTTTATTTATCTGCTCAATTGTCTTAATATATTATATGAGCTTTATTTTAACCTTAAGGGCAGTAATTAATTTAACCTGCTTTCTAGTAGCAGCTGTCTCTATTAAGAATGATTATCATCTTAGCTTCATTATTCTGCTTAAGTTAATTCTTATTTAAAGGGTATTTTCTAAAAGGTAATCATAAGCTTAAATCTCTCTTTTATAATATTTTCTCCTCAAATTTATAGAGAAAAAGTTTAATCAAAAGAGAGCTAGAATTTTTACCTTTAAGCGTAACTAAATATTAGACTTAAAGTTTATAGGAATGTACAAGGCACTTTCGATTAATTTTCCCTAAAATATTAACTTCAAGAATTAACTTATAAATAAGTGTGCTTTTATGACTATTGCTACGCAGAAGATATTCTAAGGGCTTTCTTTAAATCATCGAAATAATATAATCCTAAACTCCTCAAATAAAGAAAAAAAGGATTAAGCCTTTCAAAATTAGTTAAGAGTAAGTAAGTTAATTCAGTATGTCTAAAGGAGATTTTCTAATTTACCAGTATAAAAGGAATAAAGTATTCAGGATAGCCAATCATAAGAACTAAGTGCTTTAAATTAATTTACTCTATACTTTAAAACATAATGGAACTAACTATCAATACCTTTCTCCATTCAAATATAAGCAAATTTATATACTTAATAGTATTTAAATCTAATGCTAGTGTATGAACTTCATAGTATAAAGAAACAATAGGTGATTCTAGCTTCAATACTTAAGGCTAATATCTAGTAGTATCTAGTAGAAGATTGATCTATTTGTATTATCAATTATTGTATTATATGATAATCAAGGTATAAGAATCTAGTTACATTAGCAGAAAAGTCAAGCACTGCTGAAAATCTTTAATTATAGTGTAAGTTTAATACCTTACTTCTGAACATCTCCATGTCCCAGTATGATTTATAGTTCTACTGAAGTATAACTTGAAAGCTAAGAAGTTTTGAATTAACCTAACATGAAGGAAGTTATTTCTATGGGTATTAATTTACCTTTATAAGTTATGGAAATATTCAGTCTCTGGTATAAAATTTACATGAAGCTTATTTAAAGATATATCTTGCATAGACTAGAAAAGAGGGATATTTTTTTACCATTTAATTAATATGTCAAAAACTTTACCTTTAGAACAAAGCTCATTTATGCAGGACTTAAATGAAAATCTATAAGAACTTAGAAAGACTTAGTTAGCACTTATACCTTATGAAAAGCTTACCATCAAAAGTAGCCCCTTAGCTGAGAGTTAATTTACTAAGGTATATAAAGTATTTTACTAAA
Organism: Loxodes magnus; assembly: GCA_946699065.1. Lineage (NCBI taxonomy): Eukaryota > Ciliophora > Karyorelictea > Loxodida > Loxodidae > Loxodes > Loxodes magnus. The sequence goes on along the minus strand of CAMPDV010000025.1, from coordinate 279,351 downwards.
ATGAAAAGTTCTCTATGATGAAAATTGATCTTCCAAACTATTTAACGTATGAAGTTCAACTGACTATAGTTTAGTGTATACTATCAGCCTTGAAACCCATAACTTAGATATATGATGAGAATATCATTAAAGTGTTTGGAATTTCCTTTAATTAATCAACCTTGCATATTATCAGAGAGTGAGTAAAAGGTAAAAATCTAGTTTAATCAGCTCTTTACTAGCTATCTCTGGATACTAAGCTTAACATAGCAATCTAAATTTTGCTAGCGATTAGGAAATATTCAAGAGTAGTGAAGAACTCACACACCTTATTTTTGAAACCTACCAACATACTAATTACTAACTAGAATATAGTGAAAATTGATATTTTGAGCATTTCACTTATACTCTAAAGCTTTTAATAGATAGATCTCACTTAGCAAATGCAAGAAATCTACTCCTGTCATTTCAAATTTTTCCCTACTTAGAGTCTTGACCAGCAGTTTGGGAATATTTTGCAAGTACTGACTCTAGGTAATGTTTATGACCACTATGAGCTATAAGCAAACGACTTTTCTTAGCTTACTTTGAATAAGGATCTTAAAGACTTGATAATAGCTTGCCTTCAAAACTAAATTACTTTTAATTAAATATACGAATGCTTGCTTTAGATTCTGAAAGAGGTTGAGTAGTTCTCTGTTACTACCTAAGTTAGACGAAAGAGCTTTAGAGCAGGTGATTAAACTCTTAAGCTTCCTTAACTTAATTAATATAAGCAAGGTATGAATGGACTAAACTAGTTGGATCCTTCAAACGTTAGAAGACCTAGTTAAGATACACTATTATAATGTAATACACAGAGAGTTGAGAAGGTTTAATAAGGAGACTAAGTTCCTTCTCCTGATACTCCTGAAATAAATGACATTCTTAATCCTTCTCTCAGTATGGACCTTATTAAAATAAAAGAGTTAAGCATTAATCTTGATTTAAGTGTGAAGCCAATAACAAATGAAGGTAATGTTGAGATTAATCTAAATACTCCTTTTACTATAGAAGATGGTGGCAGTAACATTATTCAATATATCGTTGAACATAAAAAATTTCTCTATTTCTTTGATTTTCAGAAAAGAGGAATCAAAACTTTCCCTTCTGAATGAAAAGGGATATTCCCTTCACTTCATTAACAAAGAACTGTTTATATGCAAAATGGAAACTTACTGGTAGCAGGGGGTAGTGGACATTACTAAAATAAAGCCTTTATTGTCACTCCTAAAGGAGAAGTAAAGTTCCTTGCAAATATGATATCGGATCATAAAGATCACTGTATGACAATAACTACTAACTATGTTTGAGTGATATCTGGATCAACTGGCTTTGTTATTAATTAATAAAAAAGCCTCAAAGAAAATTTATAAAAGGCATGTGAAAAGTTCAATTTGATAGAATATAAGTGAGAGTCAATATCCAATATTGCAATTCCTGTTGCTTCTGCATCTTCTTGTTCAATATAAGGCAGGGTTTGTGTATTTGGAGGTAGGACTGAATCTGGAAAATAAACTTCTAAAATATAGATTTATGATATAGGAAGCGACATTTGACGTATTCTAAAAACTAGACTTCCTGAAAAAGCTTCCAATATTTGCTCGATTTACTTACCTCAAACAGATGAAATTATAGTATTTGGAAACTTACTTAAAAAAACATACAGCTTCAGCTTTCTTAATTCGAGTATCCAAACTCATGGAGAAATTTAGAAATGTAAATGCAAAAAAACCTACAACGTTCCTATATTTTTCAATGACTAAATCCATGTTATTGATGTTAAAGGTAATGGAGTTACTTATGATATTGGATAGAGAACATGGTCAGTTTGTAGAAGACAGATTTGATTCCAAAGTATATTTATTTCTTGAAATAAATAAATAAATAAATTTACTTTTTTCAATTGCTTGTCTTAACCCTTAATTTAGTTTTAGACTCAATAGTTCATAAAGAAGATATTTAATATTATACTCCTATAATCTATTTGGCTAAATCAGATACTTCTATAATGTTTACAATAACTCCCTTCTTTATATAACGATGGCTAATTAATTAAATCATGTTCACTTTACAGTCCAATATCTATATTCAATTTCCTTTTAACCTTTCTAGTATATATGCAAATTACCTCTACTTATTTATCTTTAACTACTTAAATATAAACTAAAGTTTATCTCTCTAATGTTTTCATTCTTATCAATTAATAGAAAGCTATAAATGTAAAGACAGCTATATATACTACAATCCAGTTTAATAAGCAAAGTGTAAATAAGAAATTCTATTATTTTATCCTTTTCACTTCATATCTAAATTAAGTAAATTTAACTACTGAAGTATTACTCAAGCTAGCTTTTTGGATAGTGAGTTTATATCATTATATCACTAAAGATTTCTCAACTTCACGTTATATTAGAGAGCTTATGATATAAGCTTGTGATATAGTAATATAAAGCCTTTCGTTTATAATATAAGAGATGAATTATAAAATAAGCAACTAAAGTTTTATCAAAGTTGAGGCTTAAACTAGATATAATGTGCTTAATAGGCTAGATAAGCTTAAGTTCTACTTTTGTTTGTGTGACTTACTTTATGATATTGAAGTAATTACCTTATGTATTTATACAGTTAGGCTTGCTGATCTATAAGTAGATTTCTTACTTTCGATCATGGTTTAGTATTTAACCTTGATAGATATGCTTAGCTCAAAGCTAGTATAATGAGTTATATATTTAAAAGGCTCTATAAAAGCTTGATTGAATAGAGTCAGTCTTGATAGAAGGGTATATTATATAAAAAGAGTGTGGTACTTAGGAAGGAGTAAGGGAGTTTTATAAGAGAAAGAATTAAAGTTGTGATTACCATTTTGAAATAAAATGATAAAGTCTAAGCTTTATGACTTTCTATAGCAGTATTTGGCTGAATATTTGTATGGATTCAGTGAAGACTAACTTCAAGTAGCTCTTTTGAAAGGACATTTGGATTTTTCAAGTGCCAACTTAAAACCTATAAGGGTTAATTAAGACCTTGCTAAATACAATCTTCCTTTTAGATTAAAGGCAGGAATTCTAACAGGACTTCGCCTAACCTATTCAATCATGAAGTGGAACAGCAAACCAATTTAGATTTCTATTGACGAAATGTTGATAGTTTTAGGTACAGTTATTAACATCCATGGTGAAGTAGAACGAGATATCTCTTTAAATAGTATTGACGATTTCGAATTTAGTCAGCAAGAAGATTTTATAGATGATATGTGAAGCGATGATAACGAGAGTGATTCTTTTGATTATTACCCTTATTATTATTACTCTCCAAATAGACTTAAGGAAGAAGGATCATTCTTAGAAAGGAAAATATAGAAGGTTATAAGCAATTTAACTCTGTCTGTTAACAAGATTCATATAAGATTTGAGGATGATATTTATAACATCGAGTGTCCTTACTCATTCGGCTTAATCATTAAGAACTTCAAACTTGAAAACTCCAAAAAAGAATTTAGGATCAATGACTTATTTTCTAATCCTGAAGAGCTGGAAAGCAAGGAAGAGATCTCAAATAAAGTAGTTTCTGTTTAAGAAATAGGAGTCTACATTGACGGAATGTCAGAAATGATGGTTCCAAGCTCTCTATGAGAAGCAACTTTCACTAATGAGTATGGAATTTTCTCAGCCTTTCCAGCTGGTGAGCTCAGGAATGTTTTAGTAGAAAGCATGTACCTTCCACATTCTTTTGTGATCCATCCAATGGTAGCAACAGCTTACTTTACTATAAATAACTAAAAAAATGCCATGATCACTTCAATTTAAGGTGGAAGACCAACAATGGTAGCTAACGTAGTAATTCCGTCACTGTATATTTCAGTATTTCCATTAACCTTATCAGTGCTAAAATAATCCGCTGAGTATTACCAAAGTTTCTTAGTATGGCCTAAGATGTTACAGCATAGGCCATATGATAGGATCGTCATAGAACCTTAAAATGAGTTTGATTCTGAAGCTTTCAAAATAAAGCGGAAATAGATAGTTAGAAGCTGATTTAAATATGCATACATATTCATTAAATAAAGATACCTCAATAAAAAGGAGGACTATAAGATACTCAACTAAGGTAGAAGACCAGATTTGATTGTTACAGATTAGCCTAAGTAAGAATAGCATTTATCTGAAAATAGTATTGGGAAGGATCATACCTAAAACATAGCTAATACAAATGCTACTCCTGTTAAATCTGAGGAAAGGAGCATAGCATCTAGAGAAATGCTCTCTTTGCGTTAAAATTTGAATGAGAATTAAATTGCTATTTAAAACTTCAGTTCCTAAAGCTTCGTAAGACCATAAAATGCAAATCTTGCCTGGATGTCTTTTGGACCAAGTAAGCCAAGAGTTAGACCAGGATATGCATCTCCATCTATCAACTTAAATAATGCAGTTCAAGAATATAATAGACAGAAGCTTAGATAAGGAGCTCTCAATAATATGAACAACTCTAAAATGGCTCCTAAGCCAAATGCTTATCCTAATCAGCAAAACACATAAAACTTCTACTAGTAGCAGAATTAAGGGAACTAATACAACTAGAATCCCCACTTTTAGCAATATCAATAGTAGTCTAACTAAATAAATTAGAGTGGATAGTTTTAGTAGTAGAGAATGCAGATGAACTTAAAATAGTAGAACCCAAACGTTTAGAACTAAATTGATTAAAAGCAGCTGATTGAGAATAGTAACCTGAGAAATAATATGTTCCATAAAGAGTTTATTTAAACTCCATGACCTCCATATATTCTTGGACTATCTGGTTAAATGCGTGTTAATAAGATAATGATCATTATATTTGAAAATGATGTAGCTCCTGGAGATAAAATTCCTGCTAATAACAGTTACATGAAAATGTTTTGCGACTACGTGGCATTTACATACCAGTTTGCGGAGAAAAGTTTTATAAGTGATTTCTTATTCAAAGCTTTCCTAGTTCTTTATAAGTTCAAGGAAAATGCAGAAGCTCGTATAGTAGAGATAGTCTCTTAAGGCAATTAATAACAGCAAGCTTAAAATAAAAAATTTTAATCTTCTATGCGAGGTATTTTTAACGTATCTCCAAAAGTAAGATATTACATAGGATTAAGTACTTGAAGTAAGGTTTAGTGAAATCAAAATAAAAATGGGAAATTAAAGCTTTCAATAGATCCTACAAATTGTAAATTCAATCAAATAAAAGCAAATAAAAGTTGAGCTTAAAGCTGATTGAGATTGACTATGGCACTGTATCAAAGAGGCTGAGCTGATTTTACTTTCATGGAGTCGTAAATTTGATAGGAGTACTAAGTGAATTAACTTCACTATATATTTTGAAACTCAAAATTTAGATCTCATTCTACAAGAGAACGCAGAAAAGGAGGTATTCTAGCTATAACTTCCTAATTGCAAATTTTAGACAAGCAAGTAGAAAAAAGTTAAAAAATTCGAAATTGCTGGATTTAAGGCAACTACAAGATAGAAGATGGAGGCGATTATTTATTACTTCATTCAGGTGAGTTTTTATATAGCTTTATCAATCCTATAGCAAATTTTTGCTTCTCAAAGACTCGTAACTTTTATGTTAAAATATTTATTAAATATACTCAGTTGCACTTATGTTTAAACCTAATTTAACCCATTACCATAATACAACTTATACTCTCCCTTTTCGTACCAATAGAGTATAACCTTTGAGATAGCCATTAAGTTTAATCCTATTAACAAGAATTATTTATTGATCAGTTGATACAGAAGAATGAAAAATGGAGAGGGTAAGGTAGTCCTAGCCTCATTTAGTAAGTTTATCTAAATATTAAAAAATAAAAATTATAAATTAAACGCAGAACTTTTTCTTGCCTCCCTTAGTAGGAAATTTGATATAAGGTTGCATTCCTTTGTAGATAGACTAATAGGTTGTTTTATAGAGCTTAGATGGAACTGTTGTCTTAGGTAATTGCTATATAAAAGCTTACGTGAATAGTCTTAACGTTTTTTGACTAAAGGCTTTCTTTGTGCTTATTCCAGTAGTTAGATTAATAGCTTGTTTTGTCATTCAATGGAGCAGTGCTTGCCATTGCAAAAGGAGCTACTGTGCTTCTAGTCGACATCAAACCCTAAGTTGTTTTCGTTTCTATTTGATTGTTTTTTTAGTATGAGTGAATCAGCAAATCCGTAGGGTTTCTAAAATTTTAAGCGTAACTACTTTTTCCTTCAAAATGTAGTTAACTTGGTTTAATTTTCAAATGAGCAGGCCCTTCAAAGATAGGATAAGTTGGTCCCCAGTTAGGATAATTCTATTAATATTAAGACGAGCTAAAGAACTTTTGGTTTACAACAGTAGTTTAAGGTCTATTCAATTCCATTTCAGCATAAGGATTAAACTCTTTTGGGATTTAAATTGGCTTAAAGTCTTGCATTTTAGTTGTTAATGTTTCGATCTTAGCTTTATTAGAGAGCTTGTATCCTTAGTGAACATTAATTTTATCTTATCTTAAAGCTGTTTTGCTTCAAAAGTTGTTGTGGTAGTTGGTTTTGAACATAGATATTGGGTAAAGATTGTTTCTACGTTAGTAAGGACAAAAATGTTATCCACAATTGCATATTTCACAATAGCATCTTCCACACAAGTGATCCACTTCACTTACAGGAGGCAAATCAGGATCATTTAAAGGACATGTAGCCTTCTTGATATTCTTTTCATTCTAACTAACTTTAGGCTCTTCTCTAGTCGTCAAACATTAATCAGATGTATAAGGAATCTTAACTTTCGATTTTTAAGCATCAAAAGTCTCTGCATCTTAAGTCTAAACACCTTGACTGATTTTAGAATCTTTGAAAATAGTTCTTTTATGATACCTACCAGAATGTTATGCTCTAGAGCTTTTCAAATTTCTAGTTAGTTTGCTAAGATCAGAGTAGCTTTTGCTGCACAAATCGTAAGGATTGTTTTAAGCAAAGTTTTTCTGTGACTTTTTAATGTTGTGAAAATCACCCATTAAATTTATTAAAACTATAATATTTTCCCTTACTTTAATGGTACTCACCAAACACTAATCTACCTCACTATTTACTATTATATTACTAGCAACTCTCAATATACTTGAGATTATACCTCTAACTATCTTTCTATTTCTTAATCTACTTATGTAAATGCTTTTTTATGGAATGTAAATTGGTTTGTTTTAATCGTTTCATTTTTAAATTAAAAGCTATGAGATTTGAATATAGAGTAAAGTAATAGATGGTACCATTTTTATTACAGAATTACCATCTTACAATACCACTATGAGTTAAACTAGCTTATGCTCCCATTAACTTAATTCTAATACCTTTACTCTCCTTTATGCACAACTATCCCTTATTTCTCCTTATATTACCTTTTTCATTGCCTTTTGCTTTTGACGTTATTAAATAAGCGTCTTCTCCATTAAATAGCAGTTACTTTATAGAGTAACGCTAACAGCTTTACTACATGCTTATAGTAGAGTAAGAAGAATACATGAGTGTAGATTAGTAATGCCTTTTAGGAAACTATAATATACTCACTTTTGGAGAGTTAAGAGTCTAAATACTGTAGACTAATCAAGAGAAGGTTGGTGTTAATCTTAAAAAACTAGATTAGAGTTTATTAATTTAAAATGAAGGAAATTATCAACGCCTTTGGCTTTTCAGTATACCGTTAGTTATTTTCCATAAGATTGCCTTTCTTAAAGAATTATCCCACTCTACTCAAGCAATTTTTCTTTTCCTGTCTATTAACAACACATAAATGTAGCATTTACTAATCTATACTCTACTTAGTCATATACTTAGATAAGATAAAAAATGAAAATCTAGAACTTAAATTATGGTTTCGAAGGTGTAAACTCATAAATACTAAATTTACCAAAGAGTATGAAATATTACTCAGTATTATGATTCCTTACTTAACTAGTAATATCTAAAAGTTGTATTATAGTCTCAATTTCATACTATTAAGTACTTATATGGTCTATTATCAGAAGCCTAGTAAATATCATTAGAAACTACTGTTAAAAGATTTACAGTCTTTAGATATTTTTTATTAGTGCTAATCTAAAAAGAGGATCTGATTGTAGCAGTAAGATGCTTACTACCTGCAATATACTTATAAGTTACTTTTTAAATGAAAGGTATATCTAACTATTTGTTCAGTATAGTTATATTCTCACCTATTTAATAGCTTTATTACGAATCAAAACAGAACATTAGATAAAATCTTTAAGCATAAAGGACTAAATCTACTCTTTATACTCTATATCTATAATATCCTTATATTATCTAAACAGCTTAGTAAAGCCCTCTTAGTTGATCCTATTTATACTAATAGAATTATCATCATAAAAAGCTTCTGACAAGCTAACTATAGTACTATCCTTAGCAGCTTACTTTTCCTATTCTTATTCACATTCAGAAACTTAATTCTATTGTACTAGTTTTTTATACTTATATGACACTGCTTTATCTTCAAAAGTGGAAAGAAACTAAACGTATAAGATATTCATTAGCCTTCTTTTACCACTTTTATGAGTTCTTATGATAATAGTGAGTTTTTAAAGCTTAGGCTAAGAAAATTAAATCTTAACTAATCTAATATCTTTAAAATCTTAACTCTAAATGACTTGATGCAAAATTAATGGAAGCATATACGATGATAATAGCTATTAAGCTGAAGATCAAAAAAGGGAAATGAATAGTAGATTAAATATCTTACAGTACTAACTTATGTATAGTATCTGAGTGAGAATATTAAGGGAGTAAATAAGATTACTAATTACTGAAATGGTAATTAAGAAATATTAGACGGAGATAGTAGTTTATGTTATCTTAAAAATATGTAATTATAAAGAAAATTTGATATAGAAGCTATAGAATCAATGTTAAGGTTAAACTAAATTAAACTATTAGGGAATGTTCAAAAGTTAATTAGTCTTAAGATTTTAGGTTTTAGAAAGCAGCTAACTAGAATTAATGTTTATTCTTAAGTGATAAAAGAGAGACATTTTAAGAATTACTTCGAGTAAAGTTAAATCAGCTGTTATAATAGACTTAAAGGTGTATATTCCAAATAGGTTTTATATGATTATTGTAAAAGTTATCAAATTTATCTTAGACATTGCTAAATACAATGATTCTTTTTTTCAAACACTAACTTAAGAAAGCTTGAATATAAAAGCAAAAATGGTCATTAATAAATATCTTTTTCCATAATTCTATTATTTAAAAAACAAAGCAAACCAAAGCATCAAAATAAAGAAAATGGAAAATAAGCAAAAATCCTCCAAAATAACAGAAAACTTGTAAGTTGAATAGTTAAAATAATCGAGCAACATTAGAAAATAATAATCAAATACTAATAATAAGCAAACTTGAGGCTTCAGTTATAATAGTATAGTTAGGATAATTTCATTATACCAAGTTTTTTCTTAATGCTAAAAATAAGATTAAACTAATATTCTTTAATTAAAACTTGAAGCTATTTTAACTTTTTTTTCAATCTATTTGTATTTACTAAAATTTAAAAGGAAATTAGGATACTTCTTTGATTCGTCTTCTTCAGCTCTTTAAATTTTTAAAGGCTATATTTTGAAAAAATAAAGCAAAATGGTTTCTATTTGGATTGCAGGAAATATTTTTAATTTTCAAGATGGTTTTTCTTCACTAAATCTTGGAAGGTAATGATATTTAATTCTTCTTTAGAATTTTTGGCTTCATTGCTTTCTAAATCGCCTATTTAATTAAAATAATCCATTAATCACTATCTTATAAGAGTTAAATAAAGCTCATAAGATTTGATAGTTATTAAAGATATTTTCTTATAAGACAATTTTTAACTAAAAAGTGAAAAAGATAAAGCACAATCACTCTTCTTGGTCCTCTATTTGTTTTAATATGTCTTCCAAACTAGCGTCATTCTTCATTTCTTTCTGGACTGCTTACTTTTATTCTGTCTTTTCTTACTCATTTATCTGTTCCTACTAATCAGGATTATTAGCTTAATTAGACGGAATTCTTAACATGTTCATCTTTTTGGAGAAGAAATCCTTTGATTGATTATCCTCCTTCCATTCTTTTTAATCAGATGCTTAATTCTAGATGTTTTCTGCTAAGCTTTGATTTGGTTCTAATATTCCTTTATCTTAAAATTATAAAGAACTTAAAGTAGGGAATTTGAGACTTGACACTGGCTGAATTCCAATGGCGCTACTTTCATTTGGAAGTTTCATTTTGTACTCTATTGGCGAAGGATCTTTTAAGCTTTTAATTAAGTTTATTTAGTTCTGATCAGCAAACCATTTGGCTCCTTGAGGCTGAAGAGTTTAGTTTTCTTAAATATTCTAATTACTATGTGAAGCAAGGTTTTCACAAGGAGATGAGGTGAATATGAAATTTCCAAAATTCCAACTTTACTGCATTATTTTTTAATTATTCTACTATTGCTTTTGGAAACTTTCTAAATCAGCTTTGACTGGCTCTACTCTTAATTGAGTTTGATTATTTAATGTAGAGCTTATTGTTGAAGAACTTTCTTAGTCGTTTGGAAAGAGTTTTACAGATCCTCCAAAGCTTAGCTCTCTTTTAGGGGAAAACGAGCGTGCTCTTCTTTGAAATGGGAAGATACCATTTCCGATAGTTTCAATTTCTTATTCCTTAGATGTTTATTCTAGTTATTATCCCTTCAATTTTTATGCCTCATGAGGTCTTAAAGTCGGATCTTCATGTAACAATCCGCCACATTTAGCCAATTCTTTTAAGAATTCCTTTCCACGTCTAGAAAGAGATCTAGAGGGCGCACTTTCTCTACTCTATCCTCTGCCTCTATTCTCCTAAGCATAATAAGGACCAGGCTTTTAGGCGCTTTTTTGTTCTTATGAGCTGTTTCCTTACTTTTTCTATACGAAATTTTATTTTGCAACAGGTGCGATAGAGCTTCCTTCATTCATGGTATCTTAAAATTCTTCCGAGTCTGAATTTATATCTTCATATCTATATTGACAATTTTCGGGTGCTTTTTTATCACTATTTACACATCCTTTCTTCACTTAATTTTATTACTTTAGTGGTTAATGATTTGACTAGATTTGAGTATTGTTAAATTTAGTACCTACTATGTAGGTAGCTTTATTTGCATAACAATCTTGCTAAAAGTTCGCTATACCTTAAACTTTACTTTTTGGACTACAGGCAGACACAAACTCCTTTTACACTTACTCAGTAAGCAGCTAATTCTATTTTTTGTTATTAATTATCTTAAGCAGAAGCTACTTCTAGTTATTCTCAGCCTTTTACTTTACTTCCGGCTTTTTATTTTTCATTTACTAGAATTAGGTTTGATAGCAAGCAATAGCCTTCTACCCTTAGGGGCTTAACTTAGCTTCTAGTAGTTCCTTTTTGATTTTAACAGAATTTGGATTTTTGATTTGCTTTTTCTAAGACATTTTATTAAATAAATTCAACCCTTTTTTAACTAATTCCTCTTATTTAATTACATGCTACTCTTCTACTCTTCTACTCTCTTCCTATTCTTTTACTATCTGCATTAATCTCTATAATTCAAATCATGTCTTCTAGTTTTAAATGCTGATTAGTACTTTCACTATTGAGTACTTGCTAGGAATTTAGAGGAAAAGGATAGAGATGCTTGTAATCAGTTTGAGCTAGTTTTAAAGGTAAAAATCGATAGATTTCTGAGGATTTCGATCAGAAAATATAGGAATAGCATTCTTATTCTATGACAGAAAGAAGCTTGAAAGCAATCTAAAGCATCTGTATAATAGCACTGGTATATTATGAATATTACCAGCTCACACTATAAGTAGAGACAATAAGAGAATAATGCTATAGAAATGAAAGCTGAAAAGTGATTTAAACACTTAGATGAAAGTACTTTAGCTATTACTGGCTTATCTTAAGATTAACTATCTAATAAGCTAGATATTTAATATTAAACACTTCTTTATATCATTAATGGTTCTAATTCTAGCTAGAAAATGTGTAATATAAGTATAACAGTTATAGTAGGAAAGCATTTGGTGCTATTCTGTTTAGTTGGAATCAAAATGCTTTTGATTAAAAGATATATTATCAATAAAAATTAGCAGCTCTTTTGAAACTGAAGATATAGGAATCAATAAGAAACTGCTTAACCTAGTTAGTTCCTTTAAGAGACTAGTTAGTTTTAATACTTAAGTATAGATTTGTAATTATTCTCGTGTATAGAAGTAATTTGCTTATGTAAGCAATTCATAGAGGTTAGCAGGTTATTACCTAGGCTACATTTAAGCTTTATTATACATGATATACTTTAAAACTACAATGTTAGCAGATAATCACGATTAAGGCATAAACATAAACATTAAGCTATTCTTATTTTTATTTTAAGCTTCAGTACTTTACCGGGAAGCTATTATATCTCCTTATTATTCCATTTTAAATCCTAAAGCTACTTAACTATCTTTTTAATATACACTTCGTTAGACTAGAAGAAGATATTAGAAGAGAATAGTGTTTAGACTAAACTGAAGGCTAGATAGTAAATAAGTTTTACATTAAGTTAATCTTAGTAATATGAATTATCAATTTAAAAGTAGTTTATGTTTGCTCATTTAAAGGCATTTAAAAACAGCTTTTATTCAATCTAATAAGTATATTATAAAATTAACTTTTAAAAAGGAAATTGAGCATTAGAGGTATTAAGGCGTTAGAAGTAAGCAATAAAACTACTGTAACACTGATTAAATATATATAGTAGAGAACTTATTTATTAGAGGTACTTTAATTAAGGTGAAATAAAGGAGGAATTTAAAGTTAATAAGTATATATGAAGTGTTATTAATGGGTATAAGGTATTATACTAGATGTTTGTATTAATAAGCGTATTATAGTATGTAAAACTGAAGTTAGAAACATTATATTACAGATATTAGTTTTTCTTTCCTTAAATAAACTAAAACTCAATATACTTAGCTTCAAATCCAGGCTTTAACTTAATGTTTCTGTCCATATAGAATCTTTCGTTCTCTTCTTTACAAAAGGTGCTAAGTTTTTCCTAAGCTTATTGTAGTAAAATCCAGGATTTCTTTAGATATACAACTCAAATGACTAAGATAATAATAATCATTACTCCAATGATTATAGAAGCAGCTATATAGAAGTTGTAGATAGCATATCCTAGTACTGCTATTATGATAATAATAATGGGGCATAATATTAGTATTATTTTTAAAAGCAGTCAAAGCTTTCGAGTTACATTTATCTTAGGCATTACAACCTTTGAAGCTTCTTTTAGCGTATGGCTAAAATCATTTACTGCTACTTTTCCATTCATATGAATGACATTCTCAGCAAACTTATTCATGAAGCCTTCTAAGTGGCTATACTTCACTATTACCTTATGAGAATCTATTTCAGATTTGAATTCAACTGTTTCTTCTTCTATTCTTTACATACTTTTGGCTTTCGTTTAAATAGGCTTCTATTCTATCAACTGAATCCCATTAATATCAACATTCGAATTTTTTAGTATGTTACTATTAAAAGCGTTAGGCAATTCACTGCGATCTATAAAATTAGACTGACTAATAACATGAATAGCAGAGAGTCCAGATATAAAAGCTTAACTATTATGAGGCAAATTTTCGATTTCTTAGCTTATTTTCATTTCAAGAGTGGCATTTGTAATTTCTTGGTTATTCATCAAAGAATATTTAATTACTATCCTATAATTTCCTTTTTTACTAACTTTCACCTATTTAAACCAATCTATTTATTGCTTTTTAAACTTAACTATTCGCTTATATAGCCTAGATATAAGATGCCAGACTTCCTCTGTCTAGTTGTTAAGAGTTTAAATAATGAGCTAAAGACTAAATTTTAATACTTGAGCTGATTAATAATTTTAAGGCAGCTTAATCCTTTCATATCGCTTGCTCTGCATAAAATTAGCTTAAAGCTATTAGTAATACAATATATTATGCATGGTACTTTATCTTGCTTGCATGACTTATGATAATATACTAATCAAAGGTTTATATAATTTTATTACTTGATAAGCAGATTTTTTATAGGCATTCTTAGTTAATTGGAACTTGTTAATCAGAATGGTAAGTTTTATCTACATAACCATAGCTTTATTCATCCCATTCATCTCTTACTTGTTAAGATTGAAATTTAGAGAGAATATAAGGAAATAGTCTCTAATACTAGTCATTGAAGGGTAACTTATCCAGTATTTAGTAAGTTAAATCATAAACTTAATGGTTCTGTATAAATATACTTTTAGCTTCTCGGACTTATATATCTATATATTAATAAATACAAACAGTTGTGACTAAGAGGTTATAATAATCAATAGTCTAATAATCAGAAAGATTAGAAATCAAGACTAAATTAGACAACTGATAAAGCAAGATCAATCCCCAACTTAGCACAATCATAAGGAAGGATATATAATAGATATATCAGGTATATCTATTGTTACCCTGTTTCTTCTTTTATAAGAGGTTAATTATATAATATCATACTTCCTCTGCATTTAAATGCTTGCATAGCCAAATAAAGCTAACTTAGTTAATTACTTAAATTATCTAAATCACTATTAGTTCATAATGAGACTTAGATCTTTATTATTTAGAATTTAAAGGTAGTTTATCATATCATTGCTGCTCATTCAAAGCAGATTCTATTATTTTTTCAAAGGGTTAATCACTTATGCAATGGCTTATTGAATGAAGATACTCATAAGGTTATTTTAATGAAGTTCTAGATCATAAGATCATTTACTAGTTACATTCTTTCCTCCCATCCTTTATTTATCTTGCAGCTTCAATAAAGATTTCTTCTCAAAGTCAGTGATTACCTTATATAAAAGAGTTTCGCTATTTTAAGTAAGAGCGAATTAAAAGAGGGATATAAAGCAATGATATTAGCAAGATCTTGGCTTGAAGCATATTTAAAGTACCAATGACTAATAAGGAAGAGCTTTGAAATAATTTGAAATAATTACTTATTCATTTGATTTAAAATTAATGAGCGCCATAAAGAGAGCATCTCATTATTCAGTTATATCCTAGAAGAGAGTTAAGCATGATAAGACTTACCAAGAGGTTCTAGTTCAGCTTAAGAAAAAACCAAGCAGCTATGAAAATCAAAGCACTTCTGTGTAGTCTCCTTTAGATATGAGGAAATATATATTTCTTAATGTAATCGGACCTCAAGATTTATGCAACTTGACTAAGTCTAGTCTGAGAAAGAAAATTAAAGAAGAGAACTAGGCTGAAAAAAAGGTAGTTAAAGGCTAACCTTATATAAAGCTTATTGAGGATATAGAAAATGAGAAATTAAAGCAGGAATAGAATAGATTATGATCACAAGAAATCAGCCAGGAAAAGAATTTAAACAATAGTGAATTGAAATTATGTGAGTAGGAGAAGGAAGAGAGTAAACTCTAGAAGAATTAGTTCAATAAGCAAAAAGTAGTTAAAAAATACCCAAAAAAGAAGTGATTAAATTTAGATAAAACAGTGTATTTAGTTTAAAATTTTTAGTTTTATAGCTTAAAAGAATTGCTAGCAAAACCTTTTATTAAAGGTCATTTATTTATATTCTTCGAAAGTATGTAAAATGGTGTTTAAAGTGGCAAAAATAATTTGTATAAGAAGAGCTAAGTTGGAGTATTTTACCTATAGACAGTCAGCTCTAAATAACAACACCAATTTGAGTATAGTATATAGATCCTTCAATAAGGTAACGCAAAAAATTAAAGTAGTTTAGCCTTTTAATTAATAGTAGAATATTTCCAAAAGCATTTGAAAATATAAACTTGAGCAATAGATATAAATAAACTCTTTCTAACTTATTCAAATTGCCATAATTCACATTCTATACCTCTTAAAAATAAGAATAGTATAAAATTAATTTATCTAATTATGAAAATAGCAGAGTGGATAATTAAGAGACTAATAGAATTTAATTAATATCAAAATCATTATTTATTGTTTCTTGGTTCTAAAACATGATCATTACGAAACTTTCCTTGATATTGGTAAAATTTAAATGCTATAAGAAAATTCTTTACTGAAGTTCTAAGAATAATTCCTTTTTATAAGTTTGAATATACTAAAAATATGTGACTTTTTAAGAAGCGAAATGTTTATTATATAAGGAAATTATCGGAAGATACCTTAAAAATAAAAATTCCTTAAATTCTAGCTATCCTTCACTCTTATATAAGCAGATTTTTATAGTTATAGTTATAGATATTTATTATATTAAAAAAATTTTATGATATGATAGTTTTAGTTTGCTATCAAATCTGCTTTCCTTTATCAACTATCTTTTAATTATGAAGTTTCTCCCTTTCATTGCAAGGCACACAATCAAACGCCTCTTTTACTTGATTATAAAAGTTTTTCAAATTTAGATTATCAGATTAAAGTAGCTACATTTGCAGTTACATATTTTTAATAATTTCTTCGTTTTAATTCTGTTCCAGCTTCATTTCATTTTATTGAGTTTGAACCTAGTTTTTAAGATTATTTATTTAATATTCATTCTAGTTCTTTTACTTTTGCTAATTCATATCTTGAATTTACTATTCCTGCTCATTAATTTTATTTTATGCTTGATTTAACTAATTCTAGCAGATTTCTAAAGCTTCTTCATATGACTTAATCTTTGCGTCATAGTATATAAATCCATTTTAAATCATCTACTAGTGCTTCTCATTCAGAGACTTCTAGTTAATAATTTCTTATTCCTTTTAACGAATTTCTTAAGCCAAAGTCTGTTCTTACATTTATTATTAGGCGATATACTATGAATAGGATTTTATTTAGTTATCTAAATTTAAATTACGAGACTGTACGTTCTATATTTAAGCTCTCAAGTGCTCTAGCTCATTTTTCTATATATGAACATTCTTACAAGTAATTGCTAGTTCATTATCTGTTCACTTTATTAGCTTTAAGTATTTTACAGGCTTTACTTTAGGCTATTTAATTCTTATTCTTTCTAATTAAGTTTAAACTCTAGTTCTACACACTTTGAGCAATCATTCTATCTATAGACTAACTTACATTTCCAAAGTCAGATTCTACTTATTTACCTTTAGAAACTAATTCCTGTAAATATAAGTTTTGCTCTTTAGTCAGTTCAATAGGGTTCTAGCAGACAAGACAGTAAAAGTTTTAGGTAATTTACTTGTTGATCTAACTTTTAATTTTTGTCTCCACTGAGCTTTTATAAACGCAGCTATCACATAGGACATGATTGCAGTGAAGGTTGATAATACTCTAAGAAGGTTTAATATTACAACTAGAGCATAACTAAGGCATCTATTAGTACATTTTATATATAGCAATATAAAAATACCCAGTTTCTATGATAATTTCACTTTCTCTTTATTTAATTAGAACTATCCTTTATTTCATTTAATTACACTTTATACCTTAAAAGCAGAAGATACTCTGTCTCACTTGGTATAGGTGGAATATGGTGAGTTTATTGTAGAGCTAGAATGATATATAGAAGAAGGAGTTTGATAAGAATATTATCAAAGTATAGGATAGTAAGGAATAGCTTAGCTTTATAGTTTAATCAGGCAAGCTTAGATAAGCATTAGTGCTTTATTTAAAAACTAAAGAAACTTAATAAAGAAAAGCTAAGGTTTTTAGTGATTTTATCAAAAAGGTACTAATCAAGGTAAAAGTAACCTTATAAGGAGCTTCTTATTGATGAGATTAGAACGCAAAATTAAGAAACTAATAGACAGAATAGGGAGATAAATGGGAAAGATAAAGCTAAGTGAAAAAGCATTGATTAGAAAAATTAAAAAACTACCAAAATAATTTATTTTAGAAACTTATTTTCTAAATTATTATAATATTCATTAGTTCATTTATGTAAACATAACACCAGCTTATAAACCATATTTTAAATTATCTCCAATGAAGATTAAAAATACTAAAGGAATTAAAAGGTAGATAGCACAGAATTGCCAATAATGTTTATTATAATCATTTTGGTTTAAGTAAGCAAATAAACACAAATCACCTAAAATTATTTGCTTAGATCTTAAGTCCAAATTCAATAAAGAAATACCTAGATTCAGTAGATTATCTAGTTTACTATTATTAACAATATACCTAAAGGCCTATCGCTGTAACATAACCTTTTGCTTTTAATTTGATTCTATATTGTAGTTATAGCCTTTAGAACTAGACATCTTCACTCTATGTGTGTATAAATCCTTCAACTAGCCTTATTAATATCCTTATAACTGATATATTAGTCTCTATTATGAGATTACTTTAGGAGTTATGCTAATATCCATACTTTTAGAAGTTTTAATTCTAAACTAGTAAAAACATCAGAAGTGCTAGCTTAAGCTCCATTCCTTTAATTAATTCATAGCAAACCAGCATAAGCAAAGGTAGCATTATATCTTCCAATAGAGTGATAAGTAAACGTAGTAAGTGTGAATGACTAAAGCTATAAAAGGGTTTAAATAAGGTTTGGTATAAGCATTCAGGATTAAAATAAAATAAAATAAAAAGGGAGAAATAAATGGGAAATTAACTAAGCTGCAATAGTTTTAAATGCAATAATCTAGGAATGACTAGAGAACTTAATTTAGAACAGATCAAGAAGGAGAATATTAATAATATCTTAAGCTATAGAGATTATAATAATGACGAATTCATGTTTGATAGTAAAGGAATTAACTGGATTTAGTAGAGTTATATGTAGAAATTCGCTAAGAAGGAAGCTAAGATAAGTCAAGCTAATTAGTAGAATACCATTTGTGTTGGGATCAATGCTCCTTAGAAGAAGAATGGGAAAGGATAGCAAATATTGTAAAGAAGAGACTTTTCAAATTAGGGGAAATGGACTGGTAATGAAAAGTCAAATGGATAGTTAATTCCTTAGCATTAGTTTGAAGAATATTCCCCTTTTCATAGTTCGAGCAGCGACGAACTTGAAAAGATAGTTAAAAGTTAGTTCTAAGAGAATCAGTTACAAGAGTAGCAGAGCTTTAGTGAAATAAGTAATGGAAACTAGAATTTTATATTAAGTGACTAGAACTTGTAAGTAGATGAAATGAACTATTCTTCCAAGAAAAAGAAAAAAATACTAAGAAACTTAATGAAAAAACTTAAAGAAACTCAGGTAAATGTCTAGAAAGTTTACGCTGAAGAAGTCAACAAAAATGTATCCTCTTGTAAAGATAAGACTAATTCATCCTAATTAAAGGCTCATGACAATTTTGATAACTTTGAGCTTAATGAGGAGGATGAAGATTACTAACGGGAATTAATTCCAGTCATTGATTTAAACGAAAGAATAGATTAATAGATTTATTTGTAGAGTGGAAAAAAGCCAAATGTCGAAGAAGTTGGTTTGGCTTAAAGTTAGAATAGCTATTATTTAGCTTAAGATATTTTGAAAGAGTCTATTATCAAAACATAGAATAATTAGTGTTGGAAAAATGATTAAGGCAAATAAGTAAATACACTAATTCAGCAAAGTCCTTTTATCCAAGAACAGAGCTTGAAATAAAGAACAGAGATATATGAAGAATGATAATAAAGAGAAAACTACAAAGAAATTGATTAAAGTATAGATAATTAAAAGGATTAAAACTCAGAGATTCAACTTGGAGAATAACTAAACGACTTTTCTATTTAGCTATAGGAAGAAAAAATAAAAGAGTAAGTAACTTAAAAACCTTCGATTAAGAAATAAAATAAAAACCAGAATTAACTTAAATAAGACGAAGAATAAGCAAGCTAAGATACCTAACACCTGTTCAAAGATGCTAACTAATTACAAAATTAGTAAATGTTTGAAATAGTGGAGCAAACATAAAGCCAATAACTGAAAATAGAAAGCCCAACTAATGAGAATAAGTAGAAACAAGAATAAGAAGGAAATAAGAAAGTTTAAGTAAGTAGAAAGAAAGATATTTATTCCAATTTGAACTAGAATAATGTAAATTAAAGTCCTAGTTCTAGTAAAATGTCAGTAGAATAAACTAGTGAAAATTCAACTAAGAACTCCTCAAGAAATGCTTCTCGAAAGGAGTACAAGAAGTCTTAATCTGTTTTGCAACTATTACAACATTTTAAAGACGATAAGGATGTAAGATAATCTGCTAAAAAGTTGCCATAAAAATAATTAATGAGTTCGAGAGTTAAAAAATAGGGATACTAAAGAAAACCTTTGACTGGGGTATAAAAACCTAAATAAGGACTTAACAAAAGCTAAAATTAAGAGAAATAGGATAGTTCAGAGATTGAAGTAACAAAAGTAGGATTAGTAGCCAACAATGATCAAAAGAGATAATCATTTCTTATCTAAAATCTAAAAAGATAGTCCTCAACTCCATTAATAAGTAACTTAACATCTCTCACAAAGAGTAGTCAATAAGTAAAAGTACTAAAAAGCTCATAAAGCAAATAAAATTTAGAAGTAAGCGTTAAAAAGGGGTAAAATAATACTAGCTCATACTCAAGCAGTAGTAAAAAAACTTTATCTTCCAAGAAAAAGTAATCTAAACCCAGAACTTAGAGTAAGAATTAAAAAGCTCCTTAAGTTTCTCAAACGAAAAAAGTAGAAAAGGAGACTTCTGCGAATAAAAACCAAAGCAATATCTAAATAATTTAAAGCAAGGAATTAATAGATAAAATAAAAAGCTCATAGCAATCCAATCAAAAAGAGGATAAACGTAAAGACATTATAACATAGCTAAATAAATCCATGAATATGTCACTATTTTCAGACATTTCACAAACTCAATCCTTAGATACTCAAAATAGTAAAGTTTGATTGAACATTCCAAAGCTTAATTTACAATTAATTCATTCATAAGATTTAGAAAACCCTTCTTTTTTAAATTCTTTGGACTAAAGCAACATCAGCTTTTATGAGATAACTCAAGAGACTTCAGAGATGGAGTTTGAAAACCTATTTAGGGCAAATGGAAAAATTGACAGATTTAGTGTTCAGACAAATCAAACAAATAGAGCTAGTCCAAAAGAACTCAAATGCACTGAAAACGCGAAAAACGTTTCCTTCAAGAAAGAGTTAAAATCTAAATCCTAAAAAAGTTGATAAAATAACCTTAGTTCATTTATCTTTATCCTTTGCTTTTATATTACTTCATTAAATGATTTCTTCTCTTTACAACTAGAATTAACAGTAATCTATAGAACTGAAGAAGACATTATTTATTATATCATTTGGCTTTTTAAATAAGATCGAAACACACTTAAATTAGTTCTCCTTAAAAAGGATATTAGCACTCCTTTACAACCCTTTATTGTGTATTCACTGAATTATATAAATACAAAGCTTCTAAAAAGAAATGAATAGATAGGTTGAATTTACAATCTAAAACTTAGTAATTATCCTTCTATTTAATCTTTCAAGTAAAATATAGTATTAAGAGCCAATAGTTCTTATATTAGCTGCATTACTATAAATATATAATAAATAGAGCTTTTTTTATAATATGGCATAAAAACCTAAAGATTTCTTGAATTTCTAAAAAGAACAAACTTAAAAAGCTATGATAACCTATTTAGGAATTACCTTCCTATTTATTTCCTATTTTAACCTACTCAAAGATAAAGAGCAAAACTATATACCAGCACTAAGAATTTTAAGCTCTAATTTTTGAATTATATGAACCTTGACAATCAAAAGTATCTACTTTCAGTTATCAGTTTTAGCTCTTCAAGCTCTAATTTCCATAAAAGTTTCCAGATTTATTTCTGTTATAGGACTGTTAATGAATCTTTAGTTTTCTTTAATGATCGTTAACCAGATATTAGTAAGCGTGGAAAGCTTTAACTATTTGTAATTTTATCAATACAGAATTTTAGTTCATAAGCTAGTGCAATTATCGTTAGGAATGAAGACCATGAGAAGTATCAGATGCTACTTCATAGTAGAAATCATCTTCTGGGTTCTCTTAATGAACGTGATATCACTATATTAGATATGCCTTACTTACCTAACTGATTCTAAAAACCTAGTTATGGTTTTGATTTTTGGCTTTTTAATTCCTGTTTATATCCACAAGGATGTTGAAGAGTAAGACTTAGAAATATACAAGAGCTAAAAGAAAATAGAGAATCAGAGCAAGTAGCTGATTGATATTCTATCAAAGTCACCTATTCCAGTCATAATTTTAGATGAGGATTAAGTGTAAACAGCCAATTAAGCTTATACCAACTTATTCTAAACTAAAGAGTTCTTTTAAGTCTTTGGTTTTGGTAGTCTAAAGGATATCGAGGATGTATAAAAACAGCAGTCTGATTAATAGGACAAAGAGGAAGTTTTATTTTTGTCTAAGCTAATGCTTTTCTATAAGAATTCTAGGGAGAACGATAAATAACTATTTGAGCTAGTAGAACTGAAGATCAGCAATAATGAGCAATTATTTGTATAAATCGAAGCTTCAATTATAGTTTGAAATGAGTAGAAATGTATGATGCTGATTGTAGAGAATAAAACGAAGGAAATGGAAGAAAAATCCAAAATTTTAAAGTAGCAAAAGCTGTATAACTGGCTAAATGTAATCAGCAATTACATTAATATCTACCTCAGCTAAAATTATAGTGAACTTGAGGAAAAATTTAAGAGTTTGAGACATAGTTTATAGATGAACAATCTGGAGTCAGAAAGATAGGCTATTCTTACTTAAGTGGAATCTTCTGAATACCAAGCTAACGATATGCTATCACTTTCCAATCTGATCAATGATGCAAATTACATATTCCATTACTGTTTTCAATTATACCCTTAGTGATTTGATTTGGGACCTTTTATACAGAAATTAATTTACTACAAGAATTCAATTGTAAAGAAAAAGAAACTCCTTACTAAAGGAAAGGTAGATTAGAGTCTACCTGAAAAAATTTTTACAGACAAGATAAGAATAAGGAACATTCTTAGTGTTCTATTTTCAAACGCAATTAGGCATACAAGTAAAGGGTAAATAGAAATAGGAGTTGACCTTTATAAATAGTGCTCTGTCTTTTCAGATGGATCTAAGCTAGTTATCTTAAAATTCTATGTAAAAGATTCAGGAGATGGTTTCAAAAAGGAAAAAATAGATAAGATAAATAAGCAGTTGTTTAAGGGTATTCATAACTTCAATTTGCAAAAGGATGGAAAATACTAAGGAGTCTAATTCATTAAACTTCCAATATGCAATTTAGTATGCGAAAAATTAGGATCGAAATTATAACTATAGAGTGATGAAAAAGGATCTTGCATCAGTTTCTTAGTGAATGCTACTGTTATGTCAAGTCAAGTAAAACAGAACACAGGCTAAGAATAGAATGAAGGCGGAGATTAAGAAATAAATTCCGAGCCTCTAACTCCAGATTTTAAAGAAGCGATACCTTTATATTAAACGTGCTTAACCCAGCAAAAACCTGAAAATTAAGCTTTCTAGGAGTATAAAATTCTAATTACCTAAAACTCAATTCTGATCTCTTAATGTGAGTAAAATCCCGAAGAGGTAGTAGTAGTTAACAATGTAGGTGAAGCAGTAAAGACGTTCATATTCAGAAAAGAAAAGAAATCCATTAATTACTTCTGCAATTCAATAATCTGTGAGTACTAGATAGACAGCTAATGATTAGAAGTGATTAAAATCTTTAAGAACAACTCAAAACTAGGATTTCAAGGAAAAATAATGGTATTTTCAGAAACGGAAATAAATAAAAAGAAAAAGCAGAGTTGCATAGAAGAAGGAGTCGATGATATTTTAATAAGTTATAATCAGCTTATGCAGCATCTTAAACTACTATTTTAAATTCCTTTTAATTAACTCATCTAATTAACTCCAACCTACGTTTTGTCTTTAGCTTACAAATTACAAATAAGAAATCTTGCACTCTTATAAATCTAATTACTCTTCGTTGAGAGGAAAGCTTTCGCTAATTACTAGCGTTTAATTTACAGAACTATTAGATTAAACAGTTGTGAGTTTAATGCAAGCATAAGTTGAAGAGAGAAGTTAGAATTCTTGATTAATGTCCTAAAGACTATGCAATTACAGTGTTTAATCAATGGTATTAACCAAAATATGGTTTAAGGAAGTCTCATTTTTATAACGCTATACTTTAACATTAAAAGCTTAGTCTTAAATGAATTATAGGCCATTTATTTATCTCTTAAAATAGCCTTATCAGTAAATTTTATTCCTTTGTCTTTCAATTTTTTACTTTAGAGGAAGTACTGGAAAGTGATATATTTAAATTCTTCTCCAGTTAAATGTAAATTTTATTTATCACTGAAAGTACTAAAAAATAGAATTGAGGAAGATAGTAGAAAGGTATACGTATATGAGTTTTAAGAGTGCTTTAGATTTTAAAAGGGATATATGTTTGAGGGCTAGTGAGGTGATATTTTTAAGTTCGTAAAGTTTTAACTAAATCATGAAGTTTGCATCAGCATATAATAAATAAATGGAGTTATAAGAGATGAAGTATAGAAGCTAGTCATTTGATTTGAGTGAAGCAATGTTTTCCAGAAATAACTCAGCATAACTAGACTTCGAGAATCAACAGAACAGTCCTATAGGATCTTAAATATTCCAAAATAATTAGACTTTATTTTCAAGTGGAAGCTTATTCAACAGCTCAATTAACGAAATGATGAATATAAGATCTGTATAAGATCTGGATTTTTTTGCTAAGCAGATGGGAATGGATCTCCCAAACGAGGCTAATAATGAAGCTTAGAAAGAAAATGCTTAAGCCTAAGAATAAGATAATTAAGCCAATAACATGGTGATAGATGAAGAGAACGATTAAAATTCCAAAGCAGCTGCTGAAAAAATAGTTAGCCCTTGTAGAAACTGAGAATTCGATCTAGATTCTATCTATCAGTTCACCAAGTAAAACACTTCGTCCGGTTTTCTGTCAATTTGCAATTCCCCTATTTTGTAACCAGCAAACGTTGAGTAATAGACTACTAATAATCAGCAATCAAAAGGACCTCATTTTAAAATCGTGTTCAATCCAATTCAAGAGGTATCGACAGTGGATTCGGCTCAAACTGACGAAGAGAACTAAAACGTGCAAAAGTAAATTTATTAGTACATAAAGCAAAAGACATAGCTAGAAATACAAAGCAAGTAATCTAATTAATTTTTATAAGTCCCTTCGAGATAAAATAGCAATATGTTGTAGAGTAATCCAAGTAATGAAATTATGTCACCAGTAGAAATTGTTTCTCCTATTCTGAAATTTAAAGAAAGAAGATAAAAAAGAGAAAGATCTAAATCAGAAGTATCATTTATCAAAGCTTAAATAGCTTCACAGGCCTTGAAAAAATAGAAAGTTAATAATTAAAATCAAGAATAAAATGAAGAGAAAAAGGTTAGTAAAAGGAAAGGAGTTAAGAGAGGCCCTTATAAGAAAAAAATAAACAATATACCTTGTATGTGTGCCTTGTGTTAATAAGGAGAATCGAATGAAAATAACCATAATGATTAAATGCATCATAACCATAATGATTAAATACATCAAAACCATAAAAAAATGGAAAAAGATCAACTAGTCATAAAAAATTTGAGGAACTAAGTGGATTATATAGAGCACCTCCTCAAAAATACACTCAAACAAATATCACAAGTCGCTGAAAGTTACTAAACAAGAAACAAGCTAAAGAATTTAGTCAAGTGAATGATTTGATCATTATTAATATTATCGCTTAAGCAATTATGTTACTAGTTAAATTTTTTCTATTTCTAAGTATATTATTAACTCTGCACAAGCTAAAAATGATTTGACATAAGTATCTTAATTCTTTAAACATCCACAGGCAATTAAATTACATTTTTCTTAAGTCAAACAAACTTTGATAGTAGTATTAAATTATGGATAATATTAACAATTAATTGTCCATCTTAGATGTCCACTAAGAGAGTCATATAACATTTTTATAAATTCGTTGCCTTCATTTAATACATTTTATTTAAGAAAATAAAACTATACTTTTATAATTCACTAGTAATAAGAGATGATACTAGAAACTATACTCCTGTTTTATATAGTTTTATATTTAAACATATACAACCACATTTTCAGAACCTAATCCTTTTCTTTACTTTTTCACTTTTCCTTTATTTTTTCTTTAAGGTAGCTTTAAATTATGAGCATGTATAATGAATACCAGTTTAGTAAGTTGACTTGCTAAGCTTTATTAATTACTGTTTTTAGTTTTAATTAAATGATCAAGTTATGAATTATTAAACATATTCCTCAAATATAACGACGATGAAACAGATTTCCGTCTGAGTGTTATATCTTAATACTATTGATATGAATGTATCTATAAGATAGGTCTATTAATAGTATTTTGTAAATTGATTGAGATTGTATATTTAAATAATCTTATAATTTAGACTGTTAGAAATTTTATTAGGGGTATTATATCCTTCAGACAATGAGGAATGCTATCAATTCTATATCAAGTTAAGGTATTTTTAATGGGGCGCTTTATTTAAGTCTAAAAGATTTGATAAGAAAATAGATTTTTAAATTAGCAAGTTTCTTAGTTTTTAAGAAGACGAAAATGCTCGTTTCCTTCTAAAAAATCATCGATGTCTACTATTATTCATTCGAAGTCTGCTTGTCTAACCACTTTATCCATCAAATTTTAGAAGTGTAATTTGAAATTAGGTTTGTTGCCTTGCTTTTTATTTTCACTTTTGAAGACTTCTCCTTCGAAGGTTAAATAATGAGTTTCAACATGAAGTTTCTTATAATTCTCCAAAGTGTCTTTTAGCTGAGGATCTATTTCCTAGATTTTACATAAGTAAATAGGCTTCTTTTAGGTAAACTCAAGTTATAGTTATATTATTGTATTTTAAGGAGCTTAGGGAGACAAGTAATATGTTTAATGACCAATAAACTCTTCAATATCCACTAGGTTAAGGGGCTTCTTTTGGGAGTATAATGACTTAAGTTTTCTTCATCAACTTCAATTCTGAGTAATTTTGCTTTCGTTATGATAAATTGACTAGATAAATTACTCTTTCATCTCTGGGACGCTATTTAAAGAAAATTTCTCTGCTTCTATCTTGTTAGCTTCTCTGTCTATATCAGCACCTATAAAAAGATGTCAATTCGTCAAAGCAATTAGCGGCTCTTCTTAGTCATTAAGTTCAACATTAAATCCCTCTCTTTGTAGCTCATTTAGAGATTACTCAATCTCTAAATAAAGCGAAGGCTCAAGAAAATTTTGCAGAGCTTAAAGATCTCTTTGATGCAAAGAGTTTATCAGAGATTATCAAGCATATACAAAGCCTGGAAATAAAGACTCAATTTAGTATTTGCTTAGCATGAATTTTTACTTCAATTATTTCTTTTCAGTATGTCCAAACCTTCAAGGAAACCTTTTACTTTATCCTTATAATTATTTCATTTATAACCTACTAATTTAAATTACTAAAGCGTTTATTACTTTAGTCTTATATAGCTCTCTATTAATATAATTCCTTATACTTTTTATACAAGTTAGGTCACTTTCTGCTCTATTAACTTTACTCCTTTAAAATAGTAAAAGCTTTTGCTAATTTGCTTTAACTAAGTTATAGTAGTTTCTTATAACCTTCTCTATCTTCTATCTCTAGACATTAGTTATAAATACCTATATTTATCAAGCTTTAGTCTACTGAAGGATATTAAAGAGATTATGTGCTACTTAGAAATTAACTGTAGTCTTTACAATAAACCTACTTCACTTCCTATTCCCTTCCATTTATACCAAGTTAAGTTTATTCACTTAGTTATAGAGGAAGAAACAGATAACTGAAATAGAAGGAGAGAGATAAATAAGCAGTTACTAGGAGTACCTAGTTAGCTTAAAGGTAGACAGGAAGCCTTTCAGTTAAGTATAAGACTCTTATAGCAATAGGGTTTATCCTTTAATCCCTACTCTATATATAAAAATTAGAGCAGGCTAAAATAGGTATTACAGTAAACTCCTAGTAAGCATTAAAAGAAAGTAAATAGACTTAATTTCCTAGTTTCTATTCATCAATCGAGTAGAAATTAGAGCATTAGCAGACAAGTTTATTTTATAATTAACTGTATAAATTAAATTATAGCTACAATTAATGCATTAAGGAAGCTATAATTAAGACTTCTAATATTAAAACTGAAAACAAGCTTAGTAAGCAACTTAAGTTTTAAGTGCTTAAAATGCCTAGAACTTTGAATAGATTTAAGACTAGATTGCTGAAAATTAGCGAGAGCTTCTGTATTTTACGGGATAGAAGCTTCAATAACTGGACAAGGAAATTCAAACAATTTAAGATACCCAATTATATCCTTTAATTGCCAAGCCTATAATGACTTAAAATAGTGAGATTCAGTAGAAAGTTAAGGAGCAAATAATATCAAACCTAAACAAATAAATTTAAGAGATAAAATAGAGAAACCAAGAGGAAGAGGTAATAAAAACTAGAGATGAGATTATCTAGGAGGATAAGAGTTAAAATTAAGGTATTAAGAATCCTAATTTAAACAGTTATTAGTAATATAAAGCATAAGTAGAATTTAACTAAGACTAATTTTCCTATATCGTTAATACAACTTTTAGTATCTTTTGGAGAGTTGTTAATACGGGGTAATATAAATGACCATAAGATACCAGATTCGAATGCCTTAGCTAGGAAATACCTAGTTTTTAAATTGGTCAGCTAAATCCAGGAGAGCATAAATATGTTAAATTTAGCATAAAAGCATAGAACATTATAGGTATTGCTAGAACCAAATGAAGACTAAAAACGGGAGACTAGTAAATTGGAGATATGATTGAATATAATTATTCTGCTGTAGATCCTATTGATTCAAAAGAAAAGAAAAATGGACAAGAGTATTTAAAATAATTAAGCAAAAATGAAAAATAGCTAGTAGAAAGATTGAGAACCGAATAAGATATTAAAAGATTTTAATATACTCATTAAAAAGGATGGGC
This sequence comes from Loxodes magnus, assembly GCA_946699065.1. NCBI lineage: Eukaryota > Ciliophora > Karyorelictea > Loxodida > Loxodidae > Loxodes > Loxodes magnus. The sequence continues at coordinate 250,291 of CAMPDV010000025.1, read as the reverse complement.
ATCGCTTATTGGAACGGAATAATGTATCAATTTAATTTAACTTTACAAAGAATATCCAAGCTGGTTATTATGAGATGCTTTACAAGTAAAAGCAGAAAAAAGTAAGGGACAGAGGTATCCAAGATTAACGGCACAATGTCCAATTTTTTGAAAATTTAACTTTTTATTTTAAATCTCTTACTTAATAAACCTTCTAAAGGAATTTGATTATATGTAAATCTAATAATTTAATATAACAATATACCTTTTACTCCAAATTATAGTTCCTAAAAGTATAGTCAGTAAATGTAAAATTTTAGCTATAAGAATTGAAGTTAAATAACCATAAAAAGTTCTATTAATTGATCCCTTTTATTGATCATACCAAAACTAAGCTATTTAATGCTTAATTAGAGTATCTTTTATTATTCTATCGCTTTTAATAGTTGATTCACTTATTACTAGCTTTTGGTTTAATACAAGTCCTAATTTTAAAAATCCACTTTAAAAAGCAAAAAGTAACTTACCTTTTTAGCTTTTATATATAAGCTTTAAAATCAACAGAGGAATTATAAATGCACTATCTTTATAACCAACAGAATACATCTAGTTATGCAAAGCATAACTAGACTTAGAGTAAGAAAAGTAGATTAAAACTACTTTAGTCTAATGTAATTTAATTATGAAATAACAAGCTAGACTATTTATATTAGAACATAGTAGACTGAATCTACTTCTTGGGGTTGATATACTTATATTATCTATCCAGCTTAGAAGTTAGATAAATGGTTTAGTTTTTAATGATCTTTTCTTTTCAACTTAATTATCATGTGCATATAATCCAGACAATGAACGTTATATTAAGTTAGTAAATACTTGCTAAACTAAGAGGCTTTAAATTTGAGTAGTTCTTTACTGTGCTTAATACATCACTTATGTTTGCTGATTTCTTTAGCTGATGTTAGAGTTCTTGACGAATGGAATGATAAAGAATAGTTATTAGATTTAAAAGTAATTAAGTGTTTGAGTGTTATTAAACTCATTGGCCTTCCTCATCCTGATGAATATTGAAGTATCTGAGTTCGTATGAAGTCTTTCCTGTTGAAATAACGTGTAAATAGTCTCTCAACTATTATTTCTTAAGGTATTTCTTGGTAAGGTATTTTAAATATCTCTTAGAGAATTTAACATCCGAATTCACAGATATTTTGTTAGTATCTCTGGTTAAAGTCACAGATTCTCCGAGGTTTCCCTTTCTTCCTTGTACTTTTATTCTTTACTTAAGGAAGTTCTCTAAATGACCTATTGCTATAACATTGTCTTCAACGGGAGCAGAACAGTCAATTGAAAACTTAAGTTCTGCCTTTTTAGCTTCTTGCTTCTTCTTGCGGAGAATATTTGCCATTATATTTTATATATTAAACGATAGAATCATTTACTTAAAAATGCTAGTTATAAATATGCTTCCAGGCCTTTCATACGTTAAATTACTCATTCTCATTCTTATCCTTATCCAAATCTCTTTCCCTAACTCTTTAATTTACTCTTTCTTAATTCGATTCGCTTGACTTTCTTCTTTTTAGTATCTTCAAACAATTAAATTAGCCCTTACGCTTTTTTCTGCTGTAAGCATTGACTGAAGAGTATTATGAGTATGAAGGTCTATGTGAAAATGTAGATATAAGCAAAAAGGAGTTTTAATATAAGCTATGGATATTTTTTATTAGTTAAGAATCATTAAACCATCAAAGAATTGAAAACTAAGTATATTCATACATATCAATTTCCTTTTCATTCGTAATCACGCATTTTTCTATTTTTGATTTTGGGCTTCCTGTTTATATCAGTCAACTCTTCATCTAATCGACTCTTAATTCTGTTCCTTGCACTGCTCCTTCTACAGTTCCTCTTGGAGTATTTTTACATCAGCCTACTAAACTAAGTTTCTGCGCTTCAATCATAGTATATCTTCTAAATCAAACTCCTTGAACAATTCCAAAAACTTCAAAATTAAAATGTTTGAATCTTGCTGTCATTTTAATCTGCTAACTTTAGTTAAAACTAAAAGATATTTTTAATTATATCTTAAAGCTTTTCCCTTTATCTAGCATATCACTCTCATTACTTTATCTCCTTTAAGGCTTTATTAGACTTACAAGCTAGATAAAACAATTAGTCTCTTAACTTAAAATTAACTCTTATGGCTTAAAATTCTCAAGAGTACTTTAAATTTAGAGTTCTATCTAAATCTGAAATCTTAGGTTTTTTATATTTTCCATATGGACTAGATTTATGCTTTCCTTTGTTGTATATTAATTAATAACTTAAAGGAGATTTAAATTAGTTAGGGAAATATATGACTGAGTGGTATTATTTATACGAACAGATTATGATTTCAAATAACTTATATAAGTTAATTCTTCTTTACTTCAGGAGGAGCTTCTTCTTTATTTATAAGCTATGGATTGATAATTTTTATCTCACTAATCAGTTATAAGAGCTGCATACTCGTTTTCTGTAATTGCTTTACACTGTTTAGCATTATTATATTATCCAAAACATCTGCAGAAGCTAACTACTAGTTATCACTTTTGATTTCGCAAGCCGTTACCAGCTATTCCAGTTACTTAAAATGTTCCTGCTATAGTTTTTTAAGATACTCGGTATAGTAAGCTTTGTCTCTTTAGTTCTGCATTTAATTCTTTCTTTAATTTAAATTCAAAGCATATTTAAAATAGTCCGCTATCTATCTTACCTCATTCAAAGTATTATAGACTATTATACTTGTTACTACACTTAGATTTTGCTGATAATATAGCTATTTTACGAATTAAGTTCAGTAATAGCCTATTAGTTAATTTAAGGATTTCTAATTAAAAGAGTTAAATTAAATAAATGAGTCACTTATACCTCACTATTATTTCTTAGTTTGTTGGATGGATTTATTTTGCCTCTTGATCCGTTAGTTTCTACCCTATTGCGTATAATAATTGGAAATATAAGACTTGTGAAGGGTTTTCATTCTCGTATACTCTGTATAATCTAACAGGCTATTTGTTTTACTCCTTTTTTGTGATTTATAGCTATATTACTAAAGACTATAAGGTTTCAATTCAGGATATTGCTTTTACCTTTCATGCTGTTGTAATGATTTTGGTCTTTTTAGTTTAATCCTTTATCTATCCCCATAAGAATTAAAAGATTCACTGATTCACTCATTTTATACTCTATTTCACATGAATAAGTGCTACTCTCTTTTTTATCCTTTAGTATGCTTTCAAAGTGGAAACTAGCAAAGAATGGAATGCAATTGTTTATTTAGGCTACTGCAAAGTGTTACTATCAGGTATCTCTTACATACCTTAAATTTATTTAAATTACGTATTAAAAAATACATTTGGATGGCCTATTGCAAGCGTACTAACTGATTTTTCTGGTGGACTTTTCTCCTTTCTCTAAATGATAATCGATGCTTTAAACGCAGGCCATTACGATTTCTTTGAGAGTGAGATATTTCTGAACCTACCTAAATTGATTCTTTCATTTCTAACATTAGCATATGACATTATTATGATGTTTTAGCATTGAGTACTTTATAAGAATAAGAGACTAGAAACAGAAGCTCTTTTCACAAATATGAAACTTATGGAAGAAATGAGGAAGTTAAACAGAAGCTTTGCAATCAACAGGAGTTTGAAGGAAGAAGGATATCGCGAAACTATTTAACATTGTTGTTTTATAAGTAATTCATCATCCCTTTGTCTAACTTATCCCAAACCATTTCGATACTTATATTAAAATATTATGCTACTAGACATTAAAAGCAAATGGTAATAAATCAAAGTATTTTAATCAGCTATAAGAATTGAATGGTATTATGTTAGTATATAATAAGATATTATTTTTATACCTTTTTGCATCGTAAATTCGTTTATAAATATGAAGAATATTTGCGTTAGAATAGCTAAGAAAGTAGAACTTAAAGCCCAGTTTAGTTAGTTTAGATTTATCAATATTGATAAAAAAGTTACTGTTTTCACTTGGAAAGCATCTATTCTCTCTTTGGACCTACTCCTACCCATTTTACTGGTACTCCAATATGAGATTCCAATCTTTCTACATAGTTCTTTGCATTTACTGGCAAGTCTTGGTATTTTGTTAGCTTTGTGATGTTTTCTTTCCAACCTGGCATTGTTTCGTATTCTACTTTAACTTTAGATAAATTTTCAAGAGAAGAAGGAAAACTTTCTAGTTGTTTTCCGTTAAGATTGTAAGCAGTGGCTATTCTTAATTCGGGTATTCCTGTAAGAACATCTAACTTTGTGATGTTCATTGCATTGTAATTGTTAATCATTACTGAATACTTCATTTAAACAGCATCGAACCATCCGCATCTTCTTGGTCTTCCTGTAGTTACTCCATATTCTCTTCCAATTTCTCTTATTTTCTCTCCGAGTTCATTATTAAGTTCGGTGGGAAAAGGTCCTTCTCCTACTCTTGTCAGATAAGCCTTACAAACTCCATAAACGGTATCAATCCACTAAGGAGGAACACCTAAACCGGTGCAAATTCCTCCTGAGCTTGTGTTTGAAGAAGTAACATAAGGATAAGTTCCAAAATCAATATCAAGCATGACAGCATTTGCTCCTTCAGCTAGCAAAGATTCTCCTGATTTAATTCCCTTATAAAGCATATAGGTAGTGTCAACAATCATGCCCTTCAAGCGATCACTTGCATATTTAGCATAGTCAAGTTGTTCTTTAATTTCACTATCAACTAAATCAAATCCATACTATCTCTAAAGATCCTTAACAAGAGACATGAATTTCTTCTCATAGACTCCATCTTAAACATGCAAGAGATCTCCCATTCTAAGTCCATTTCTGTTCATTTTAGAAGCATAAGTTGGGCCAATTCCTCTTTTCGTTGTTCCAATAGGCTTCTCAGATTATTTTTCCTTTAATGTATCTATTTAGATGTGATATTGAGTTGATAGATGAGCTCTATCAGAAATAAAGAGTCGGTTATCAAAGTTGATTCCTACTTTTTTGACTTTATCAATTTCACCAAACAAAGTCTATAAATGTACTGCAACTCCATTACCTATTATGTTTTTAACCTTCTTATGAATTAACCCACTAGGAAGCATATGAAAATCTAACTTATGACCTTCAGCTTCTACTGTATGTCCTGCGTTAGATCCACCATTAAACCTTGCTACATAGTTAAAGTCTTTAGCTAGTACATCAACCAACTTTCCTTTACCTTCATCTCCCCATTAAGAACCTAATACGGCCAAAACTCTAGGTTTCTAGGAGAAACTTCTGCAAACTTTAGCAAGCATATTTGATTTTATAGTTAAGCTTTGATTTAAATAAACTAAATAGCATCCTTTATTTAGAAATCAGGGATTCAAAATTTAGGTAGTAAAATATACTTTTAATTACTCGTTTCTATCTAAGTTAACTATTGGTATAAACAGCCTTCTTTATAACAACACACTTATAAAAAACGAATTGGAAACTAAGCAAAATGCTTAGGATGTTTAAACTGAGTTAGATATTATAAAAAACGAAGGAGAAGGTTAGTTAGACTAGAGTTAGATAGAAGTGACTCAATAAAGCAACTGATATTAGAATAAAGAATAGGGTAGTTAAAAGACATGATAGTTAAACTATGATACTCCTTTATTATATAAAGTAAAATTGCTACTTAACTTTAAAACAGAAATTTAGGCTTATAAAATGATATCCAATCCTCTAACTTAAATATGCCCCTTTTCATATCTAAATATGAGATAATGAGCTATAAATTTATGCATTGTTTAAGAATAAAAAAGTCTACATTTATAGTTAAGCTGATAAACGAGCAAATACGACTATCTTAATAATGGCGTTCTTTGAACTGGTATTTACAAAAGAGAAAGCTCAGATTTAAGTTAAAAGCATGACTTAGAAATACCCTTCTTATGTATAGAGATAATATAGACTGATTAAAATCTCTAAATTAAGCTTAATTAAAACTGAAAGTTGTAATGCAATATAGATATCAGTATAAGCAATGTAGAACTAGTTATAGGAACTTTTAGCTTATTTGCATTTTAATAAGGCTAAAATTAAATTAATCATACATATCAAAGTAATTCCAAAATATGTATACCTTATTCCCTTATTACAGTCTTTTTAGATAATATTCCTTTTTGGTAAATATCTAAGATGTTGATATTATTAAGGGATTACCTAGTCTTGAGTGGATAGGTTAATTTATATAAATGTATTATTTTAAAAGCACATTCTTCAAGTTAAATCATGCCTTTATCTTATGCTAAACAATGGATGAAATTGGCTTTGTAAAGGAGTTAGGTAAGAACTAAAGCTTATGCTATATTACACTCACACTACTATAGAAATTTATAGCCTCAGTCATTTTCTAGCTTATAATTAGACTAGAGCAAGAGATTGTTTGGTCATTGTAAATAATAAATATTTACTTAAGCCAAAAAATAAAATTTAAGCATTTAAGTGTATTAAGAAGATATTCCCTTGTAGTTTTTTCATAAGCTTTAAAGCGAGTAACTGCTCTCTTAATTAGTTAAAGCTTTAATCCTTATAATAGATTATCACTTACTATGTAGCTTTATCTTTCAACTACAAGTCTTTTTTTATTTATGGCTTATCCTGTAGAAAGTTTAATAGACATCTAAGAATCTAATTCTCTGCTTTATCTAAATGAATACAAACTTGCTTAGTAAAGTAATATTTAGGCCAATAAAACTAAAAGGAAAGAAGTAAGTTAATATAAAGGTTACTAGAGATAAGTAGCCATTATCTATATTAATTAGCTCAGAATTCTTAAAAGCAAGTCTTCTAAATAAGAAGATAGCAGTATAAGCAATAAAGCCTAAGCCAGTCAATACCATTTACATGCAAATAAGAAATAGATTCTTTATAGCTTTACTAATCAGATGTTTATTCTTTAAGTATACAAATACAATATTTAGTCAAAGCTTTATAATTATAAAAAATCAACTAACCAGCAGAAATATTAGCTTAGTCTTAATAAACTAGAAGGATTTGATAAAAAGGCTAATGAATTTATAATAATCTAGATATTAAATAATGGATAAATGGAAAAAAGATTATGAATAAGTATAAAAAAGCTATATTAAATGACTTTTAATAGACCAACTTATTAACTAGAAATTAGACTTAAAAGAATTAGTAGGATAGCTTTAAATACTAGCAACCTTCTAATTTACTTAGTTTGTCTATTAGAGTTTACATTCTAACTCTTCCATCTATTCTTTGTCTTATTCCTAGACTTAAAGACTTGAAGGTGACTTTTTAAATATACTTTAAGCATAATATATCTTAGTTATTCAGCTATATAATTATAATCTAATATCGTTATTATGTAAACTAGACTATAAAGAGACTTGTAGAAAGCTCTAAGATATCTCAGTAAATAAGGAGATTAATAGGGAAGAGTTTTAGTTTGAGTATATTTCCCAATATGCTTAGAAAAGCGCTTTTAACTATTTGATTCTATTTAAAAATGGAAAGAATTATAATTTGCAATCAAGTAAGGGAAAAAGTGAAAATTTCAAGCGCAGCTTACAGAATAGAAGTAAACGGAGTACAAAATTCGGTAGTAATAGAAGAACAAGTAAGTATCATAAATTCAGGTTGATTAGGTTATTATAAATGGATTGCAGAATAAAGTCAAGATACGAAGCCAAGGAAAAGTGAGATATTTGCTATGCAACGGAATTAAGAACTCTATAATCAGCCATGGAGAGATTTTGAATTTAGATCTTACAGGTATTGACAATAAATTCGAGTAAAGAGCTAGATCATTCTCAGTTGAAACAAACTTTCTTTACAGCAGAAATTAAACCCTAAGTTAATTCCAAGAACAAGAGTAAAAGAGAAACACAATTCATTAGTTTAAAGTCAAAAGATTTTATAGAATTAAGAACAAACCCTTCGATATAAAATCTTGTGCGATATGCATCTAAGAATTTGAAAAAAGAGATCTGTTAATGATTCTGCCTTGCCATCATTATTTTCATGGAAGTTGCATAAACACTTGATTAAAAAAGGCAGATTTATGCCCAGTGTGTAAGACTGATGTTATCCATTATAAAGAAAAAAATGAAAAGCCTTATATTTATAGAGATTTTGATTGATAAATAAAGACTAATGTTAACATAAACCATTTTCGCTCCTTTCTTTTACTATTTTACCTACCTCAACTCATCTATTCCCTTAACATCCTATTATCTTTTCTCACTTCTCCTTATATCAAATTCTTTACCCAAACCATTTTTTTGTTTATTATGGAATTAAAAGAGCAAAGACCTTTTTCAACCCCTATAAAGGAAATTATTAGCCAGCAGGTTATGATTAGAGACTAAAAAGGATCTCAAAATGAAGGAAATAGCAAGAAGATTTAAGTTAGCAAATAAGTGAGGAAACTTTAACTGGTATATGGGATAAAGAACTCTAAGTTTCTTAGATCTGGAGGTAAGAAGTGATTGAACTCTTCCTTAAATACTACCAAGAATCAAGTAGACTTTAACCCTAATTAACTCAAGTTGTTTACAAGGTAGAACTATAGAAATAAGAAAATCTCTAGAAAAAAATCTGAAGAAAATCGTAAATCTGAGTATAAAATCTGAAATCTTAAAAATCTAGCAAACTTTTCCTTAAACATAACAAGAGAAAGCACTCCTAAAAAAGGTTTTTGTGATGTTCTGTAAATTGAAGTAGATTTGACTTAAAAACTGAAGAGACTAAACTTGGATCAATAGAAAAATTAGAAGCCTCTTAACCTAAAAATAATAGAAAGATAAGAAACAAACTAAGAGACGATTAGTTATGTCTTCCAAAAGATAGAAATCTATAGAACCACCTTTGAGCAAATTATAGAACGAAGTGGAAATTATAAGAATCTACTGGTTAAAATAAAAGAAGCTTATGAAGAGGCTTTATAAATAATTATTAATATTAGCCAAAGATCCTCACTTAATGAAATCAAGACTAGTTACACTTAAAGTTAAAGATGGAAAAATAGTGAGATAGATGAAGTTAAAAGTGAAAAGAATGAGCTATAAGAAGAAAAATAGAACTAAAGGATAAATATAAGGAAAATTTAATAGTTAGCATTAGAAAATTAAGAGCTATAAAAACAACTGAACGAAAAGGACAAAAATATACTTTTATTATGCGACTATTTGAAGTGATATAAGTAGATAGTAGAAAGAAACTTACCTTATCAAGGCCACAAACGATAATCTTCTATAAAAGAAAACTAACAATTAAACGGAGAGATTAAGTCTATAAAAAATGAATTAAAAATACTGAAGTAAAGAGAACTGCAAGTATCTTCTATACTCAAAGCAATTAAAATTAAAGGATTGTCATTAGAAGAGATCTTTCAAAAATAAGCTATATAAGCTAAAACAACTTCTAATTATTCTAAATAATCAGATAGAAAAAAGGTGCCTAATAATAACGATGAGTATATGGAAGAAATGACATATAAAGTATCAGCATCTCCATAAAAGTGTGAAAAATCTTTTTCAGTAAAAGTATAATAAATAGATCAAGAAATACCTTACTTTTAAGTCGAAAGCGATAACTAAATAAACAAAAATTATATTCCAAAGCTTAACTTATAAGGTATTAGCTAGCAAAGCAAAAAGTAAAAATCTCATCCTATCAATGCCATTGTTTAGGAAGAGTAAGTATAAAATTAAAACTAATTGACTAATAATACTAATAATACTCTTCCTAGAATCGAAAAAATCCCATAATTGAAAATTAATTAAAACGAGCTATGCTTCCATGAAGAGTTTATGGCTAAATTTGACGAGTTTTCAGAATCATGGAGAAACGCGATTTTAAAAAATGGTAGATGATAAAAATATTTTTGGTATTCAATAATTTATCAAATTTCATTGTTATGTAACTCTCTTAGTTTCTTTCTTTTTTCACTACTTTCTAGTTGAATTTCGCATTCTATAGTTACTAGTTTATCATTTATAGATCTTTATAATTATATTCATTACTTCCTTTTCGAATCTTTTGCTCTCCACCGAATTTCTCTATTTTACTGTTTTTGGGTTTTTCAACACCAATTGCTTTATCAAAGTTTTCTTAAAGGTATAATAGAGAAGAAACAGATTCATTTTTAACGCTAGACATTTCATATTCCAGCACTTTAATATATCTTCTTTCGTAAGCGTTATTAACTTTCAAAGATATGGCTTTTATCACAAAAGGTGGAGAATTAAAAGAAATTAAAAAAGCAAGCATAGGAAATAAAAGCTTAACTAGCAGTTAAAAAGAGAAACAAGGATATGGTATTTATACCTTAGTATAGGTAAAGAGCATTAAAATGAATCTATTATTTATAAGGAGACTATTAATAAAGATTTAAGGGATTGTATTTTATTAAAAATGCTGCTAATAGAAGATAATATTAGTGTACTATTTTATTCAGTTTAAAGAAAAGTTACATAAAGCTTGATGAATGTGAATTATAAAAAGTACATTCAATTTAATTAAGAAGGCATTAATTAAAAAAAGCTAAAGTAATTTACTTTTCATTTTAGAGACAGTAAATATAATCCTTCTAAACTATAAGCAAACATAAAATAAAATGAGCTAAAACTAATCAACTTTTATAAGTACTATATAGTAAACTAGCTATTATTATAATTATCATATCTAGGATAAGAAATTATATATTGTATTGGATTTATTTTGTAGTATCCTAAATAATGTTTACCTTGGTAAGTCAAGCTGCTTAAATTAGCTACTTATTAGATTAATGATCTGTAGCATTTTATCTTACCTCTCCAAGTTACAAATAATGCTTTTCTGAGTGTAATGGTTTGTTATCATTTTTAATCAAGAATCTTATAAGCAAACTTAGCTGAGCATAAATAGCTTTATCCAACTATAGCTCTAATAATATCATTCCTTATAACCAGCTCATTTCATATCAATTTTCATTAGGCAACTAATAACTTTTTAGAACTCCTATAAAAGCGTTCCTAATAAGAGAGTTAGGGTATTAAATACGATAATAATATTAAAAAGGGTAAAATCAAAGTAGTATTAAATAAAATAATGATTAAAAAGAAAAGAGCAGAGAAGACTAAAAAGAGCTAGATTCATAATAATGATATCGCTGAAGAAAAGACTAATGAAGTTACTCTTGTTAATCAAATTCCTGAGTCCTAGCTGTAGTAAAATGGAAATACTGAGATGTAGAATGTGAAGGACAAAAAAATAACCGAAGAAAGAAGCTAAATCAATGATTATTAGAACAATACTGAGATGATTCAAAGCTCTGTGATTGTAAAAACTAAAAAAAAGAAGTATAAAAAGGTGAAGAAAGTTAAGAAAGTGAAAAAGAACCAGACTATTAATGATGTAAGCATATAAAATGAGATTATTAAAACGATATAAGCAAAAGAGAAAAATGAAAAAGATGGAGAGGATCATTTTTTAAGTGATATTGAATTAAATGAGATAGAGTAGCAAATTGATGTATAGTAAAATGAAAAAGCTGTAGAGTTAACTTAAGATAAGTTTAATAAAAAAATAAGCTAAACTTAAGAACAGTTTTCTAACAAATTACTAGAAGGTGAAACTGAATAGAAAGCTAATATATCTAATTAAAAATCAGTTGACTAATTAATTTTAGATCAGCTCTAGTAAAATGTAAATCTGCCATAGTAAGAAACTATCGATAAACTGATTTTAGAACAATTTCCTTAATAACTCAATCAATCACAGTTAGAAGTTAAAAGGGCTAGTTTTTTAAAGCAAGATAAGTATGGTACTTAGGAAGCTATTGTCATTAAAGAGTCCAATATGTTTCAAGATTATTAAGAAAATTTAGATTCTTAAGGAAGTTAGTAGTAAAAAGAAAAAAGGATTAGGTTTCAACCTCTTTCTGCCGAAGAATAGCAAATGAGAGTTCAGATTAATGCTGGAAATTAAAGTAGTGAAGATGATTCCAGTGAATATACTTACGAAGAAGTGACTGATTCAAATTAGTCGGTTGACTATAAGCCTAATTTAGCTTTTAATAGTAAGATAAATTAAACATTTAGGACACAACTAGCATAGATTGGAGAAGAAAAAGGCAGATTTATAGCTAAAAATTGAAGGAGATAAAATAAATATAATTTCAATGCTTAAGGATTAGCAAAAGTTAATTTAATCGAAAGGAAGTTCCTATCTAGAAACTTGAATTTTCGATTTGTGTTTCCTTTATCGATCCAAATTTTAAAAGGTAGAATTAGATTTAAACACTATTACACAAACTCATCATATTTAAAGACTAAAAGAGCTTGAAGAAGCTTTAGAGGCTTCAGATAAAGAGAAGCTTTGGAAGGATATTGAAAATCTATTGAGCCAAAATAACAGCGCTATGATGCAGTATCAGTTCTTCGAAGCTACTTTTGAATTGTTAGGCAAACTTGCATTGTATTGAAACTTCATGGATTGAGATATAATAAAATATAAAAACGTTAATAAGAAGATAATGGATGAAGCAACTGAGATTAATATTGAGTCTCTTGCCTCTAAATTTTTTACAATGGAGGCTATTTGGTTTGCATTTGCAAGTGAAACATAAGAAATGGCTCATTTGGTCAACACTTACATTCTCTAATATGCTTCCTTGCTAAGAACTCAACTCTAAAAGACTATAAAAATAATAACAAAACTCAACACAGAGGTTAACTTTGCTAAATACGAATCAATCGCTCCTTTTTTAAGAGTTGATAATAGTTACTGGATATAGAAATACGTTCTAATTAATTCAGTCTTTACAAATGAGCACAATTAGAAGTTTGCTACATTTCAGAAAAAATAAATGAAAAAAATAGGTAGAAGGAAAAAGAATAAATTTGCTAAGGAAATTAAATTTCAGCTAATAGATTTGCCTATATTCAGGTGCTGTAAGAAAAAGAAATAATCAGTTATAAATGCTAAGGAGTTGTAACATAGTGTCAAAGAACTCGTTGAAATTTATTGCTCTTTTGAATATCTGTTTGTTACTATATTCCAAAAGGGATTAAATAAAGACTAAGATTTTGATTTTGAGCAGTGCTTTGAAGGCGAAAGCAGTGAAAAACTAAATTTTGGTGAGGAAGGAGAGAAAATAAATGATGTTACTGTAAACGAACAGAATGAAGAAGAAGATCCTTTTAAGTGAAAGGAGTTCTGTATTATTTATTTCTTGTGAAATATCTATAATTAATTAAAGTTTAAACTTAACTATCCTTCATCTTTATTATCAAATCTACTTAAGATTAACCAATTGATCTACAAAACTACCCATAATATAAATAAATCTGTAAAATCTTAGACAAGTAAAGTCTTTAAATTAAAATGATTTCTAATCATCTCACTAATCGCTAATTACTTTCTAAACTCAAAGGTTAGTGAGATTTGTATTGATATTGCTAGAAGTAATTTAATGATTATCTATAAAGCAAAAGCTTATAATGTTTTAATGAAGATATATTTTGATTTAAGCAAAATTAGTAGCAAAAATGATTCTACAATTTGTTACTTTTAACAGAACTAGAAGGAATATAGAAATATTCAATTTATGCTTTAGATTCTAATCTTTCTCAGCTTATTCTGTCACAGCTCTTAAGTTTAAACTGATCCTTAAAAGGTTACCATATAGATCTAATTAGCCATTATAGCCAATGATACAAAAATATTAATCTCCATATACATTTTCATTAATCCTACATAAATTAACATTCTCTTAACACCTTGCTAACTCTCCATCATCCTAGAATTACTTAAAAAGCAAAGTGCTATTCTATAATAAAACTAAGAAATAAGTTATTGCTAATTTAAAGGTACCAAACCTCTTAATTATGCATATCCATTAATAAATATATTAAGCAAGCTAGAGTATGAAGCACATAATAGAATACTGCTAGTATAATCTAGTTAATTACCCTTATTACTATCTTATAGATATCTATATCTCTTAATCCTTTTAAATTATACTCTTACTCTTTCTTACATTTTGCTTCTATTTGAATCTCACTGTTCTTGCTTAGCTATTGTTTTGGTTACATTTATCTTAATGCTATAAAAGAGTAAAAGAATAAGTAGAAATGTTAGGTATAGTTTAAAGTATTAGCTTATCTTCGTCGTTAAGAAAATAGACTGAAAATTTCTCAATTAACTGATATTAGTGGTAATATTATACCTATCCATGTAACTATAAATTAAAGCAAGTTAAATACTTTTTACCTTCTTATTAATAAGCTAAGAATGAAAGATCTTATAAAGATAAAGGAAGAGAAAATAAAGATAAGCTTGACTTTGATAAACTAGTAAACTAGTAAGCTACAAATTCATATTCTTAATAAGGTCTCATTTTAAGACTCTACTCTGATTGTAAACAGATATCCTTTAGTAAGTTTAAAGCAGTATCAATAAATTTGGAATCTCTGTTAAATGAGCAATTGATAGTAAAGCTATTTTTATTTCAAAAGACTCCAGATTTAAGAAGGATAGAATTAGTAATATAATACCAATAGCAAGAGAGAATGAAATTTTAAAGTTGCTAGCATTGAATCTTTGTAACTAGGCATAAATATATGAACTATTAGTATTAGTCTATGAATTTATAAGTTTAACTAATGAAATGAAAGTTACATAGTTATACTTGCTGTACTTCGATAGTGTAAATATAATATGTTCTAAGAGTTTAAAATTTAGGATAAAAGATTTCTTTATTAATTAAATGTAACGAAAATGTTTGCATTTGGAAAAAGCTCAAGATCCAATAAAGTTTTATACTGCTCCTCATTAGTAAAAGTAGGTCCGTCTTTATCTTTTTTTAAATAGAAAGTTTATTACTAGCCTACAATAGTAGAAGCATGCTACATCAAATCCAAGACTAATTAAATTGCATTGAAATTTTATTTAGATTGCTGGCCATTTGGTAGCATGAATGTTATTTCTGTTCCAGGTCCTACTTTTTAACTATTCGCGCGAACTTTTTAATCATTCAATATATTGTAATATTACTAAATCGATTTCTTAAGTTCATAGTTATTTTGCTCAAGGTAGTATCTCGCAAGTTCTTGGTCATTTCCAGCATCCTAGCAGATACTCAAAAATTTTAAAATTTGTTCAGTTTGCTGATCTTATCTGATCTATAGCATCATCATATTGGAGTAAAATAGATTTTAGTCTATATCATTTTGAGAGGATTAAGAAGGTTCTTTTTATTGCTAATCCTCTAATATCTTTTAAGAGTCTTCAATAACTGCTTTTTCAAGGTTGAATAACTCAGAAAATACCACAGAATGCTAAAACTTCTCAAAAAGAGTAATATCAACTTGAACTCTGCTTTACAGCTTAGGGGCTAATTTTATTTTAGCGAATTACATTTCTTAATAGCAAACGCTTCCAGGCCAATCTTTTCCTAACCTTACTAGATCTTATATTGGAGCCTTGGCGATTTCTTATTATCCTATATAGCCTACAATAAAAGGTTACTACATCTTAATTCAAATTATTATAAACTAAAAGAACAGAAAGGAAAAGACTACTTATAAGTAGCCCTTATAATTGCTAACTAAACGCTATTTCCTTCATAGCAAGGATATTTAACTTAAAGTTTATTCCAGAATCTAAAGCTTTTAAACTCTAAGAAGCTCATATTTACAACTTCGCCCTATGGAAATATACTTAAGATAGACAATGGTGTAGGTTTAGTTGATGATCAATTATTGAATAACTTCCTTTAATTATCCATCAATTGAAAATAAGCATTCTTAGAATTAACTATCTATAGTGATATTCTTTCTGAGACTAAGAGACATTTAAAAGTCTTCAATGATATTAATATCTTTTAATTTATAGTAAGGACAGTAAGGGAATAATCAGCCTAAATATTATATACTTTAGCTGTTAAAGTTAAATATTAAGGACATTTCCTATAACAGACTTTGAAAGATTGTAAGTAGAAACTATTAACATGCTTATCTAAGTAGAAAAGCTCTATGTTGATGTTTGGTTTATACCTTATAAACCTTCAAATGATCCTTTAAAATAGGCAATTAAATATTTAGATTCCTATAAAGTTCAATGTAGTTTGCTTATTAGTATGTTATAAATATTATAGTACTTATAAAAATCAGTTTTGTAGTTGAATTTGCATCTCTATTGTTGAAAATATGAGTTGATAAGTGTAAAAATAAAATGGGAATAAACTAAAGCTTTATTAAAGCTTAGATTGTTGGCCATAATAAGCAGAATGCTATTTTTTATTCCATTGAACTTCAAGTGTAAGAATAAGAGCTCAAGACTTGGCAAATTCAACGTAGATATAGCACAATCTACCAATTTAGAGAGTAGATTGTTAAGCTGTTCCCTAAAGTTCCTAAAATGCCTAAAAAAACTGTTGTGAGTCCTTCTAAGCTTGTCAAAATAGAGCAGAGAAAGGCTCATTTATCTTAATTTTTATAAGAGATAGTGAAGAGACAGGACATTATGACCTCATAACAGGCCATTCAATTTTTCGAAATAGACAAGAACTGCCCTTATCTAACAATTTAAGTGCCTTCATGTTTAAATGATATGCAAACACAATTTCCTATAGTAGACTTCTCCTTTGAAGCTGAACAAAAAATACTAGTTCTCGCCACTACTACATTGAGTACAGGATCAAAGACATTGCATAGTATTCAGAATGTATATTGGCCTTGGTAAGATAAGAGCTAAAAAATAAAAAAGCCAGTTAGTGAAGTAATTATCTACCAAACTTTGTCTGAAAACTAGCAAAATCAATAAGATAAAGTCGTTTTTAAAGCTGTCTTCAAGCTTCAACTATGTGCTGTCCACTGGGATCCCTCTCTATCTCTTCTAACAGTAGGATTGGAAGATGGATACATAAGTAATTTCTAAATAGATTTGTCAAGTGAAGCCATTCAAGAAGGCATGCCTTAAATGGGTCCTCTTTACAATATTGAGCAAACCTTAATGCTTAAAAATGTAGCTAGCTAAAGGCATACTAAGGAAGATATTATAGCAGTGGATGTAGATTCAGAACTAAATTAAATAATCACCATTTCAAAGGATAAAAACCTTCATATAATTGACCTGAAAGATCTAAATTTGCTTGGTCGAACCCCAGTAGAACATGAATAGTTAAGTTCTCTATTCGTTGACTAGAAAAAGCATTGCGCTTTTGTAGGAAGCAAGTCAGGAATAGTTTGTATGATTGATGTTAGTAAGCAAACTCCATAGCTAATCTCTAAATTTTCAGTCTTTAACGAATAGTCAATCTCTTGTATTTTTTACGATACTGAGACTAATTATATCTTTATAGCCAGTGAGAACTGCTTTGCTGCTGTATGTTAATAGGTTTAAGGTGAAAGCTAACCAGTAAAGGTACTTGAGTACTAAACAAGAGCTAAAAATTACGCTATATGCTGAATTAAAGAAACAATGGATGTCTTAGTAGGAGACGTAAATGGTATTATAACAGTCTGGGGTCAGGATTAATACCCTAAATGTAAGTTTCAATTTTACTTGTAGACGCTTGGAAAGCTCATAATAGCCAAATTACTAAACTGTAGTACATTCCATAAACTAAGCAACTAATTTCCTCCTGTAAAGAAAAAGTCCTTAAAACTTGGTAAATTAGTGGGTAATGGATTCCTGAAAAGTGGCATGAGTATAATCAAAGCTAGAGCAAAATGAAATAAGGAATAGGTAATAAATTAATAGAGTCGCATATAATGGTAAACTAAGAAGAGTTATAGAACGTGAAAGGAAACTAGAACAAAATGTTCTAGTATGGAATGAATGAAGGTATTTTACTTTAAGTATCAATATAGAAAAACTTGACTGATGAATTACCAACATTTTAAATAGTTAGTTCAAATTAACTTTTAACAATTAAATACAGTCTTTGCTATTTATACTCTCTATATGCCATAAAATCAATAGGATCTACAATCAAGGTTTGCTTAGTATACTTGCATACTCTAATTAAGCTTTATTTTACTATAGAAGTCTTAATAATTCAACCTGCTTAGCTTGAAATGGTCCAAATCCAAAAACGCCTAAAACTATCTATTTCCAGTACTTTAGTATTCTTATATGGAAATATTAAAAAACTAGTTTATAAAAGCGTTCTTTATCTTTGAATCTATTCAAAAGCAAGACTAAAAACAAACTTTTAAAGCAATTTAACTATAACGAGATTATATAATCTACTAAGGTATACTAATCCAGCTCATGGATTTCTAGCTAAAGTATAAATTATGAATTAAATGAAATCCTTCTTTATAAAAAATAAAGAGAAGGAAGAAAGATAACCTGGAGCCATAATTTTACTAGCGAAGAGATAAAATTAGTTAGATATTAGAAATATAAAATAAAGTGTATAAGGGAGAATTAAGGAATTAGTACTAAAGTTTTGAATTAGCTATATCATTAATTTATAGCATTCAGATTCAGATTTCAAGGAACCTTGTGGAACTCTGAGATAGAAATGAGATATAAAATTAAATTATTAGTTATAATAGGCTAAAGGTAATTAAATATCAGCTCTTAATTTAAATTTCCACAAAATCTTTTCTTTATACTATCTTACAAAATTTTTAATTAAGATAAGAAAGCAACTAATTTAATACAAAGTAGAGCTTAATTTAAGCTATCATAATTATTTTAAATCTAACTAACTAAGGACTAAAATAGCTTAGTAAAATTTAAATCTTGGTATGCATTTTACACTTGTTTGAGCTGTATTATATGACTCAAAGATGAGTATTAAGGTAATTTATACTCTTAATTATAATCTGAGTTAGTTACAATTGAAAATTAAGGCTTTAAATTAATAGTGAGTATATAAAGTTAATATCATTGGTCCTTTAATTTCTAGTAGTCAGAACTATTATCATTCATCTCTTCACTTTCATATTTCTTTTCTTTAAACACTAAAGAAGCTCCAAAGCCTATTATATTGATGAACGCCATTAGTATAAAGCAGAAAAAATAGCTAGTAGCTTCAAGTATGAAGTTATTTATTAGGACTCCTAACCATGAAGCGATGATTGCGCTTAAGAAGATATAGCTAAATAAAACTGCTCCCAGCTTTTATCCTCAGATTTGCCTACATGCCTTTACTCCTACTATATTATTACTTCCCATCATACTAAACTAAATACCCAAATTTAAAGCAAAAATTCAAGAGTAGGAAACGAAAAAATAAATGCTAAAGACGTTGATCATGTTACTGATCATCAGAATGATATAAGTTCTTTGAATGCCAATTCAATCAGCCAAAACTCCAATTAGGAGTCTCAGTATCATAGAAATAAATCATCCAGTGTTTGATATCCATGTAAGCAAATGATCATCATTAACTCCCATTGTGAAGGCGAATTTCTTGTATATGTTAAGTATGTAAATGGTAAAAATGTAATTACAGAAGTAAAAAGTAAATATGCACATGAATTATTTTGACTTTCACTCTTTATTTACTTTTCCTTCTTCATTTTTAGTGAGTTTGGAAGGAGGCTAAATGAAGATGATTGAATAAATTGAAATTGCGATGAAAATGAATGTGAAAACGTTGAACATTCATGGAACTTTATTAGCTACCTCATGTTCAAAATATTAGTCTTGCTCATGCTATATAGATGCTTTTAAATTATCAGGGTTAACAAGGTAAGTTCCTAAAGTAGATCATAATATACTTCCTGCTGCGTTACTTGACACAGCTAGAGATGCAATTTTACCAGAATTTTAAGGAGACCAAGCAATAGAACTTTCAATTGGAATATAAAAAAGGCATCCTTACCCTATAGCTAAAAATACTCCATAAGTAAGTAAAATCACGTAAAAATTAGAAGTTAGTGCAGCCAAAAATAAACCTAGGAAATAGAAAAAACACCCAATAACTACAACCAATCTAACGTTATTATACTTAATCCATATCTGAATAGCTATTCATGATCCTATTCGATTATTAATCACCATAATAGGCAAGATAATAAAGACATTTTCATGAGTAATAGAATCATCATGCCATCATAAGTAGGATGCAATATAAGGAGCGATAGTTCCGAAAGCTAAGAATATTCCTCTTCCAAAGGAAATTAAAACTAAACCTATAAAGCATAAATATTTTTGCATTTTAAATATCCACGAAGTGTAAATTTAAATGTCAGCTTAGTTTTACTTATTTCCTTTTTATCTAACTTATAAATATGGGTGACTATTAAATAGCTAATAATATCTTATTAGTAATATACAAATTAGTCCATTTAACCTTCTCTAAAAATAGTGAATCGCTAAAATTACTAAAAAATGCTTTAAATATATTACCTTATTTATTTTTTCCAGCAATTTTATCATTTAAGCTACATTTCTAGTTATGATTTACTTTAAATACAAACTTCATTTATAATAAGCTAACTAAGCTTTCTCTTACCCCTATTTAAATTAGAATAAGAATGACATTTTAAAGCTCTGTATATTTAAATGGCTTTAACCTGCTTCATTATTATCATTGAGGATTTGTTCCTAAATATAGACTCAAAATGGAAGATAATAGGATGCTAAGATTTGATAGAACTGCAAATCAAATGATTAAATTAACTAGACTAAAAGGTATTTCATAATGAATAATTTGTATTAGTTACATTATATTGATTTTACTAAAGTCTATTCTTTATTAATTTTACCTTTTTTTTTAATTTTATATTACAATAATTTGCTCCACTATCCTCCATATCTTCATGCTACATTAGTATATAAACTCGTATTTTTTCTCTTCTTTAACGATGCCTTGAATTAAACCCATTCCCTAACGGTATATTTGCAATTTATCGTTTATTACAATTAACTCTTTTACATCTCACTACCATCTACAGTCTCTATAGCTCTTCTTCCCAAATGAAATCCAGTAGTAACATATAATACCTAATATTTATTTTCCCTCTATAAACAAAAAATAAGGATATTAATAAGAAGCAATAACATAGTAAACTAAGTACCTTCATATTTCTTCTTATAGAATCAAACTAATACCAGTAAATCGCTTTTATTCTTTATCTCTAACTAAAATTATCCTAGTATTCACTGTCTGTCTAATCTACCAAGCCTAGAAAGAAGAAATTGATACAGAACAACTGATTAAACTTATTTATGCATCAATAGTCTGCTTATATGAACTATGCGTATGCCAAATAGTTATAGTTTAAGTAATTGGAACAAAGGGTCTTAGAGTACTCATATAAACAAAACCAGTTTTAAATTAAAAAGCCAAGCTAGTTATTAATATTACAAAGAGATAAAAATAACTAAATGGAAGCTTAGTTTTTAAATAGGCAAGAATGAAGATAACTTAATACTTTTGATCATTTAATGTATATTTAGTAATATAACAAGCATCATTTATTGATATACTTATAATACTTTAAACTATAAAGCATTAAGGACTATGGTATGAGTTTAGCTTATATCAGTCTAAATATTTCAATAATTATTAGAGTATACAAGGAGTTAGTTAGATTAATATCCACTACATTGACTTAATTTTAAGGAAATATTTAATCAAAAAGATATTTTCTATAATCTATGAGGCTTCATAGTCATCAAATAAGTTAGCTATTAACATAAACTTATATATCTTATGAGCAATCATCAGTTGCCTCTGCTTTAGAAATCAATTGCAAAAATTAAAATTTACACAATAAGTAAGTAGCTCTTACTTATTTCCATACTAAGGCTACTAATACTTTCTGTCAAATGCTATAAATGTAATTATCTTTAATAGTGAACTAAATGCATTAGTAAAGGTCTATTATAATAGAGGTATTTCTACTCTTTGCTCTATACCCTAATCTTATATTATAGTCATAAAATCGAGCAATAGAAGGTATAATGAATTAGATTAAAAAAGAGATATATACTTAATATTCTAAGATATAGAAGTAACTCTTAAATAGGTAATAAAGATTAATAATGTAAACTGAAAGTCAAAATATAAAGGAAATTAATTCAAAAAAGGAAAGCATTGGAACTGAAGAAATTAATATCAGAGTTGCTACTATCATGGATGTTGAGATTTTAGCGGTAGAAAAAATTAAAGTATGAAGGTAAACGTATTCGGGTATTATTGATGATTCTTTCTTATACTCGATGAACTTGAAAAGTGAAGCAAAGTATTGGATTAAATCTATTCAATAGCAGGAAGAAGAAGCAAGTATTTAGAAATTGTAGACATAAAATGGAGCTAATTAAAAGGATGAAATTCTTATTTTGGTCCCAAGAAGAACTTTTATACTTGAGTAGAATGGAGAATTAATTGGGTATGCTACTGTAGGATAATCGAAAAGATCGGATGCTTTGGTTGAGCTCTTTACTATCTATTTAACAGTTGACTGTCCTTAAAGAAGAGGCTTTGGATCTTTATTGCTTAGATAGTGCATATAATATTGTAAGGAGTAATTAAGCTAATTCCAATTAGAAAGCTTACCAATGCGAACCCTTGTATTCTAGAAAAACGAATTGGCAATTAAGTTTTATGAGAAGTATAATTTCAGAATAGATAGAGAAAGTAGAGGCACTTTTGGCAGAAAGCAATATCCATTCTTCGTTATGATTCATGATAATATAAACGAAATAGAATGATACTAATTATCTAATCTGTACAATCATTTCTACTAGTTTAATTACTCATATTCTTATACCTCATTCTGCTTGTTTTAAGAGCATTCTATCAGGATAAGCATTCACTTTCGTATCAATATAACTACAATCTTTAAGCTTTTTAAGATAAGCTAGCTGGATAGTTTCATTTCGATTTTCATTATAGCTAAGCTGATTAAATATTCCTAAGTATTTTACCTAAATTCATATTATTTAACTCTATAGCGCATAAAATAAGTCTAACTTCTAAATAAATCTGTCCATATACATAATCAAAACATTGCTTGAACACTACTACGACTAATAAAGCTTTTATCCTAGCGTTTTAGCACAAATTAAGATGATCAAAGTTAAGCCCATACCATAAGTTAATATCCTTCTCAAACTAGATTTAGTATAAAAAGAGATAGGAATAGAGTTAGTAAATTAGTAAGAAGTGAATGAATTGATTTAAATTAAAGGAGAGAAATTGAGTTAGTTGATATAAAGAAAATAAAATGTCTTGTGCTAGTTGTCTTTTAATCTTTAACTCTTCAGTAAACTCGCCTCGTTAGCTTGATTGTGATCATTTCATATGCTAAAAATGCGTGTTTTCTGCAAAGGAAGTTAAGTGCCCAACTTGCCAATAAGTGACTAAAAAAGATTTCTTAAATTTGCCTATTCCATTTCTACCTGGAGATAATGTTTACAAGACTGTCTTGTTGGATATTATTAAAGTCTAGCCAGCTTTATAATCAGCTAATTTGAATCTATATCTGCAGCATTTGCAGTTCAACAAAATCGTAGAGTATTTCAGTCACTTAGCTAACCCATAAGCCGTTACTAGTAGTTAGGTACTGGATAATTAAAATGATTACATAAATTTTGTGAATTCACGGTTTTGTAAAGAAGACGTAGAAGTGTTAACTCAGTTATTTTTTTCCCATGATAAGAATGTAGTGAGTGCTTGGAAGTTGTTCAAGCAGTTTAGTATGCTCTTTATATATAGATGACGAAGAAGACTTGTAAGATACATTAGCTGTTCTTCTCAAGGCACATTCGAAGTTTGATTATGGACTAATCCTTACAGAACTTCAGAAGTATATCTCTATTGATCTAGTCAAGTTTCTTAAGATTGAGCTTGACTAATAAAATGAATTAATTGAATTTTTCCTGGAAGAGAGCTATAAAAAGGGTTTAAGCGAGTCAGGGTTGTAGTAAATAAAGTAAGAAGCTAGTCTGTGTGGACTAAGCTAATATTGTGAGAAACTAGACCCTAGATATTCCTAGGTACTGCTGTAACTTTGCCAAAAGTAGCCTTCAGTACTAAAAGGAGCTTGGGAAGCCTTTTTATTAACTAAAGATGAAGAAGAACTAAAGGAGACACTAATAATGATAGCAGATTAGACTGATATTTCAAGTTTAGAAAAGGCAGTAGACTATCAGTAAGTTCTTTAAGCTCTTCAATCCTAAAAAGTGCTGGATCACTTTCAGATCTAACTCTTAAAGTAAGAAGTGGATTAATAAAATGATATAGTTATGCATTTGCTTCAAAAAGCCTTCGAATAGCAATTCAATAATTAGGTCATAAAAGAATTAAAAGAAGCCGCTGATTTTACTGGGATTAGTTATTATTGCTCGAAACTAGGAGCAAAGCATTCAGTTACGCTTATTGAGGTATCGTTTCATTTTAGTTATGCAAAAATTCTCCGTAGACATTCAAGAATTGCTGGACGAATTTTTTGATAAATCACGATGAGGAGGAATTAATGCAAAAGTTACTAAGCATAGCTCAATAGTGATCTTATCAATTTACTTTTTTTAACTCATATTATTAAAAAGGTTAAATTTACTGTCCTTTATTACGCTCACCAGTTTTAACTTGCAAATAAGGGTTAATCATACTAATTAGGATACTAAGCATCTTCTATGATCTCTCAAATATTGTTATTTAACTATAAGTTCGAGACTATTCTTTTACCTGTCTAATAACTTCTTATAAAGCTTTTTAGGTTCACTAATTTAGGTAATTTAAATCAGTAATACTATCCTATTTTAATATAAGCAAATTACTACCTTCTTAATGATTCATTGCTTTACCTCGAATTAGTATATAAATTAGTGATAGAAATATGTCTAGATTGGATAAGTTTAAGCCAATTTATTTTAATGCTTTCATTTATTGTCTTACATGCTCTATATAAGATCATTCTTGCACAAAGCAAAAAATTAGAAGATTAAACTGATTTCCAAAACTGATCCAATTTAAACTCCCTTATATCCTTCTCTAGATATGCAAATATATATATTCGCTTATCTTATTCTGGCATGGTTTACCATATACCTTTATATGATTAGTCTAAGCATTTTATCTATAATTTATCATTTTCACTTCTACCAGAACTTCGAGTAATCAGTTAAGCTTATTCTTTTAATATTACAATCCAGTATTTGCTCCTAGGATTTAAAAAAGAGATACAGAGACTGTATTTATTTGAAATTAGACAGGTAATTCTTGCTTATAGGAGTAATTTGATAAGTAATTACCTTCTATATAAGCAATAGATTAAACTAAGCTATACTTAGCAAAATAGAAATAAATTGTCTCAAAAAGGGTGATAAATAGGTATTTAATAGTCTATCTTAAATAAGAGAAACTATTTAATTAATTAAGAAATAAGATATAGTATAATAGGCTAATTATACATTTAGCTATACACTCTATTATCTTTATTTAACTACACTAATTTTTAAACTAGCATGATGAGATTCTATCTCTATTTCTTTCCATTGATATGAATACTGTATTTATTACTTTGAAGCTTATAATCAGCATAAAGATAGTAAATATTATCCTAAAAGTAAGAATATAACAATGAGATATAGTATTGATGTTTTAAACCGATGCTTAGTTGTTAGTTTACATAAGAAGGTTTCTAATTAAGTTGCATTTATTAAATAAACAATCATTATGCTAGTATTTACTAATAATGTTTATTCTTTTTTGTACTACTATATCTGCTAAAGCTTTACCAGGCCTGGAAAATAATTTTTAGGACAAATATCTGTATAAAAAGTTACCTTATCGAAGGAATTTTTTTGCCGAAACTTGAGTATTTTTTAATTTAAGTTGGCCTAACCTTTGGAACTTCTTATTTATTGGTATTGTTTAAACAGTTAAGTCTCTTAGTTGGTTTGACTGCTTATTTAAATCTTAGTCTTATTAATTTTTTCGTGGTTCTGCTTGAATTAATTAAAAGTTTGCATCACCTTTTATATCAAATCTTCTTATTCACTTTTATCATTTCTTAGCAGTGTAGAATTGTCAAAGTTTTAAGTTGAGTCATTTGTAAAATTAGTGCTCTTGAATATTGAAAAATCCTAAATTTGCTTTAACTTCTTGCTATTTTACTTTTAACCTGACACTATGAAAGAACAGCTATTTTTAGATTGATTTTGAACTTAATCTTTATTATTGACTTTGATTATTTAGCCTGCTTATTTAGACTGTGAACTATTAGAAGCATTTAAAAGCTATTAAAGCGAGCTATTTAGACTAGTCTATTGCTTCTATACTGGCAATGATTATTTTCTTTATAGAACTCCTTTAATCTTAGTGCTATTATAATTCTAAGTAGGCTAGAAAATTTAAGTTTGGCTATTGATTTGATAATCGTTCGACTAGGCTCTATTAGAAGAGTTTCGCTTAGTTGACTTGATATTTACCTTACGATTTCGCTAGATCTAGTTAGTAATTGGTTGCTTCTTCATTGTTATGGATTTGACTAATTTATTTTGCTTAATTTGTCCTTTATAAGGATTCTTCTTATTCTCATTAATCTGTATTGACTTTTATCTTTAACACTGTAAGTTTTAGTTCTGCTTATCTCCTTAACTTGCATTATGTCTAAGCTACTTATAAATCTTCTGCTTCAAGTTTTACCTGTAAATTTTAGAACTATTTTGGTTCTGTAAAAGATCAGCATTTTAATTAATAAGGCTAGGTGTAAGAGTAAAGCTTCGAATATGCTTTTAAAACTAATCGTTGGATATACTAAATTTGCTAGGTGAGACTAAAGACTTCAAGCAATCAACTTAATTAAGAGGCTTAGGGCTATGGACTAAATCTTCGAATTACTTACAACTGCTATCGATTTAGTTGCTAGACATAATATTTGAACTATTCGATTTCAAGGCCTCTTAGCTTTAATACCAGAAAGTGCTGTTTTAGGAATCATTTTCTTAAGAGCTTTCCTAATAGTCTTCGCTATGTAGTATATAGTCAATACTGTCATACTTATTCTGCTAGCTATCCATAAAATCAATATTTCTACTAAGGATTCGATTACTTATTTAGTCATACAGCAAGGATTATTTATGTATATTAAACTCTACTTTGTAATGTAGCTTGCACAGGTCTTTTATATGTCAGAGTAAAAGCCTAAAGCAGTCCTACTATCCTTAAGGAAAAATTTTTTCAGCAAAAATCAAAAGAAAGACTTCAAACTCCTCATAGGAGATCTTCTGATTATCGTTCTTAACATACATTATATTCTTTATTTCTTGGACAGAAAGCAGAGAAGGAATTATTTCCACGTTATAGCAAAACCTTTAGAATTCAGATTTGTACATATGTGTCTATGAAGGCTTAGAGTGGAAAAGGAATATTTTCTTCAGTGCTTTTCTGTAATTTTTAATATCCTGAAATTCACTTTAACTCATTTTGACGTAGTAAAATGGCTTTTCCTTTAGTTGTAAAATAAATAAGTTAAATTATATTTACTTATATAGACCTATATGCACACTCATGCATTACTTAAATCAGCTTAATTATATAAACTCACTTAACAATTTTAGCTTAAAAATCTTACCTTCATTAAGAAATTTAGAGATAAAGATTTTATAATTAAACTCATTAAGCCACTCCATTGCAACCAAATTACTAGTGTTTCATAAAAGTTTCGCTATTTTAGCTTTGATCACTTTAATTTATTGGTACACTTTACCAATCACTATAATAGACCTGCTACTTTAAAAAATGATATGAATGATTAAGAAGCTTAGTTTGATATTAGTTATAAGATAATTCTAAATATTAGTTACTATTGTTACTTATAGAAAAAGGAGCTTATGATATCTTAATGCTCTGATCTAAATTAGTAAAGTGAGTTTTGATGTTGTTTAAGTGAAGAACATCAGTTCTTTTAAACATCGTTATGTTACTTTTTCTTATTAACTCTTTACATGATTAATTTAAGTCTAAGTTTATTTCACATTTCTTACTTTAAACTTTTTGGTAGTTATATTTAAAGTCTTAATTAAGGTTTATTTATCGATAGATTTAAAACTAACAAGCTTTTATTATTGACCAAATTTAGTTTTCATCGGCATTTTAATAATTTTAAAAGTGGTTTGCTATTTGGCCTCCTTATAGCTTAAGTGATAGGTTAATTTACTTATAGTTGCATTTGACTTTTATTGAATCCTTTACTTACTAGTCCTTATATTCCTATAACCCTTGCTATAGCATTACTTAATCTAGAATAACTAGACATTAATATCTAAGCAATATCCTTTATTCTTTAATATCATTAGGACAAAAAATGAGAAGATATATAAAATACAACCTTTTATTAATGTTGCCTATGACCTTCTTAAATTATAGCGAAGTTTGTAATCCCCATTGTACGTTTGTACATTTCCTGCTTGACTCTTACCCTTACTCGTCTGATCTTTCTATAAATAAATATTATACTAACACTGACTATAATCACTATACTCAGATAAAGTAGGTATATATATCTTTCGTCACTTATCATCTATTTTCCACAAAACTAGTCCTCACATATTTCCAAACAATTTCCAAATTTATACTAATTTTAGACTTTGCATAGCTAGATGCAAAGCAGTTCGCATTGATCTATATTAGTTATTTGCTCCTTGCTTATTAAATTACCAAATGGACTAAATTCAATCTACGTATAGTTCAGACTTTTACTATTATCGCTTTAAAAGCCATTCACGCTTTGAACAGAGGTATCTAGTTACTTATGCTAAAATATCTAATCATCTGAAGTTTGTCCATGTTATATCTACTAACCTTAAAAATAAATGAGAAATAGCAAAACAAATAGTCATTTCATTTTATAGGGTAGAGTTAATAAACTAGATTGGCAGTAATTTTGAAGGATTAGAATTAAAATAAATGACTACTTTAAATTGTATAAATTCACGTTCTTCAACATAGAAATAACGAACATTTTGTAGGTTCGTCAATTATTTGTCTCCTTATTACCTGCTTGCTTGAACTTCCAGCCGTGCTGAAATTCGTCTCCTCAGTGTCATTGTCTTTTAGCTACTCTTTTTAATTATATTCCTCACAAATAGAGCCAAGAATTTACCTTACACTCGATAATGACTCTTCATCCAACTTAAACTTTTCAAGCATTTTTTTGGATTCGTTAAACATGCAAGGGAATATTGTTGATATCAATTTGGAATGAATTAATTAAGCGTTCAACCCACATCTACATTGAAAGCGAGAGGCTAATTTATAATAAATATAGGCTAGTTCCAAGTTTTGGCTTACATATTTTCCCTTATAATAGATATTACCCAACATTCATGCTGCTTCTGGGCATATTCTTGCTCTTTACTTCAATATGTTTAGCGCTTTGGCAACTTATGGTTTAATTTTAGCAGTTCCTTTAAGTAGAATTTTAACATACAGTAGAGTTTATTCAAGAGATCCTCCTAAAGTTTCTTAATAAATTTCTTCGATTCATTCCTCTTACAGCATGCCAATAACTTCGGTAATTTTCATCTATATAGTAGTTTAATATATTAATTAAACATTAAATTAAACTCATATTCTTTAATCTTCACCATTTATACTCATATTCATTTAATCATTTTCATAGAAACTCTTTGGTATCCTCTCCTTTAGATATTTTATACTCTTTAAACCCTAGTTTTCTAAGTAATTTTTACAGCCAAATTTTTAAATTCTAAATACTATTTTTGCTGGTTTTAATGCTAATTCAAGTACATTTATTACCATTATTTTAGCATACGAAAACCTTCTTAAATCCAATGCTTTAATATCTTGAAAAAACCAAAAATAGCATTTTATATTAATCTTATCCTTATAGAGCTTAATGCATGTGCTAGATACACATTTAGCTTTAGCTTATTTCCTTAATTGCTATATATCATATATATATTAAAATTTATCTGGTGCTAAGGCAAATGTTGACATACACAAATGAAGTAAAAATAAAGAAATAGTAAACTGTATGATGTGTAGTAAAGGTATATGACTAGAGATTTTTATTATTAAGGAAGGAAATTCAAAAATAGACGATTGATATATTCTTAAAAGTGAAGATACCAGCTCAAAAGTGATATATATTAGGCATCCCCTTTATTTAATGCTTGATAATCAGCTTACTAAAGAATTAGAGATTTGAGTATTTATATTTTTAGTGTTTTAATAGCTAAAACTTCAGATAAAGATTTAATTTTATCTTGCTCATTCAATGTTTTTCTAGACAATGTTCACTATATCGCTTGTCTAATAATGATCGACAACAAAAATGTTTCCAAAGATAGGATATTCGTAGTTGCTTACAGTCTTTTCAAACCAAGTGCTCAAATCTTTATTTGCAAGGTCGGCAAGTTCTAATAAACTAGTTGGCTTCTAAGGAGTAGTTGACTCTAGTATGTTATCTTCATTCGGAGTTAAATTCCAGGTAATTTTGAATAGCTAACCTTCATAATACTATCTATGCTTTAAAAATTCGTCGACTCTATCCTTGCTATATGCTTCTATTATTTCTAAGTCATTAGAATTGATTTGATAACTTAAAGTTGTATCTCAATTTCATATCAAAGGGTTATTCCGAAGATTATCTAATTATAAGGTTACAATCACTCTTTGGTTTTTATCAACCATTTAACTGATAGTTTCGTCAAAAATATCTCTCCTTGGATATAAGTAGCTTCCTAGAGTTTTTTCTATCAGCTTTACTAATTGAGTTTGATCTACCTTAGGACAGAAGTCATTTAGATGAGATATCTCAAGAACAACGACTTCTGATGGATTTTCGTCTAAAAACTTCTTGGTATGATCCAAAAGCATTTAAAGCTTAGTTCCTAACGCAAAACCATTATGGGTGTACCAAGCTCCGATTGTATTTGCCTATCTAAAGACAAAATTGTCTTTGCTTTTAGGATAAAAACTGGATCCATTATACCAGCAAGCTCTTATATCAACAAACCTAATTCCTCCGTTTAATTACTAATATAAGTCTTAATCCTAAGCTACTGCTCAGTTTTAAATTACCTGAGTAAGTGGAACTCCTAACATCTTAGACACATTATCAAGCTCATTGATATAAGGAGGTACTCCTGTTATCATCTCTCCATTTATTAAATACGAGCCTGCATTGTTAGACCCTGGAAGTGTTAACTAATATAAAGTTTTTTACTAAATCACAGGGTTTGACATCCAATTACTCAACTAGCCTAAAGAGAGACTAGCTAAGCAGATAATTAAAAGTATTTTCTACATTTTCAATTCTTTATATTAATGATTACTCATAAGCAGTATAAATAGCCCTAGACTCTATCAGCAGAAATTAACAGGCTAATGGCTAGCTATTAGTATTATGTATCTTATATCAAACCAGTATTAACAACTTTAAGAAAACAACTTGTTAGTTTAATAAACTTTAACTCTACTTACTGATTATTAACTTCAGCTTCCTATACTTTTCCCTTTAATTATGCCAAAACTGTTAAAATTTTGATCTATAAATTACATTTATTTTAGTTGCAATCATATCTTTACGCTATGATATACCTTAATAAAGCTATCTAATGCTTTCAAAATGTATTAAATGTTAAGTATGATACTCTACAGTATTTTTGCATATTTTTTAGTTTAAATACTCAAAAAATTTAATTTAGAATTGTTACTCTCAAATAGTTTCAGTTTAACTCTAAATATCCATGAGTGTATTTTACTTTTTAACTTTATTGAATGCTAGAACTAAGTTTTACGGTCTAAGTTTGGATTTAAAATTAAAATTTGAATTAGCATTTCTTTTTTGTGTCCTTTAATGAAGAATCACTTAATAAGAATGAAGAAACTGATGAATATTTTAATAACCCATCATGATATTGACACTACTCCACCTCTCTGTATAATTCTTATTATTTACTTTTTTTCATTTACGTTTTCTCTACTCTAGCAATTAAATTCTACTAGACACTAAAACATACTTTGAAGTATCTTTATTTATATACCTAAAAGCTTATATTGGATAGAAAATATAGAGCATTAAATCACACTATTCTATAAGTATATTGTGATTACCCTTTTCCTTAGAATAGCCGTATTTATCCTTCTATTTTGATTTGAATAGAAGATTAAAATCCATTGGATGCTTTTTGGAGTTTATATAGGATATGGTTAAAACTCCTTAAGCTGAGAGTTGTAATTTTAATAAGTTGGATTAAATTAGTTTATGCTCTATTTAAGTCAGGTACTAGAGGAAGTTTTTTCAGCGACGAATACTTCATCAGAGAAATATGCTTTATAGGCGAAAAGGAGGAAAAACTGGATGGCTACTATTATTCCAATTCCTATCCATTTTTTCCTCTAAATCTAGCTTTCTAAATCTCTAGAAAGAAGTTAATACTTACTAGTCTAGATTCTTCACTAAGAAGAGAATGTTCAAACCTCCTGCAATTATAAGCACAATAATTTGTACAATCTAGTATTAGAACTTACAGCATTTGGTATAGCTTCAAGGAAACTAATAGGAATGAATATGGTAAAGCTGTAGCCATATATGCAAATGTAATTAGCTAAAATTGATTAGCTCCCTAGAAGTCTCAAAAGTAAACCCAGTAATATTGGAACTAAAAAGCCAACTGAATAGAATAGACTTGCTGCTTGCAAAACATAATCAGGATCATTTTCTTACTAATGATAATAATAGTTACGTTTGAGAAGTGTCTTGATAAATTTCCCATTACACTAAAAATGAAGATTAATGTAGTGTATATCCAAAAAGGACCATAGATATCAGGATTGCTTTATGTTCGTAAATAAAATTCGTTGGACCAGAAATAGAAGGAATATTATAATCTTTCTTAAATATCCTTTTTGTTAATCATAAAGTATTTACTCATAACCTATAAGGAACAGTACTTTTCCCAGATTGAATAGATTCCTCCTTATTATTTTTATTGCACTTAGTTTGACTAAGACTTTCCTTAGTTCTAAGGAATCCCCCTCTTTAATTTTGCATCTTCCTCTAGTTCATAATACCCCGTCGAGTTAGGAGATTGTATTCCAGGCAAGACTTATTGTTGCTTTTGCATATATTAAGAATTCGCTATATTGGTAAACTAATTATTACTCTAATTAGGCAATTAAGGAGCATACTCTTGAGTGATTACATTAAAATAAACCGTCCCTCCACTTGCATCCTTCTTTTCAATTCAGCCTTCAGGTAAAGTTTGCATTTTAAATAAATAAAAGCTAATTATAACAGCACAGTTAAAAATTAAACTAACTATCAATTGCAAAGCTTCCTACCTATCTACCATTAGCTATTTCATGTCTTTCTCCAAGTACTCAAGTATCTATTTAACCAAGAAAGAAGCTAAAGTTTCATTATTTCATCGATTGAATAGATAAAAAGCTTATGGATACATATTGAACGAAGATATCCTAAATGTTACTGCAGATGGAGAAATTTATTTGCTTATAGTACTCATTAAAAAGCCTTAGGTATAAGGAAGTTCTTATCTGATACATGTTTACTAACCCAGTAGCTTAAGTTAA
Organism: Loxodes magnus; assembly: GCA_946699065.1. Classification (NCBI taxonomy): domain Eukaryota; phylum Ciliophora; class Karyorelictea; order Loxodida; family Loxodidae; genus Loxodes; species Loxodes magnus. The sequence goes on along the minus strand of CAMPDV010000025.1, from coordinate 216,745 downwards.
GAACTTAGAGCTATAATACTGAAGCTAGCCAGAATAAATAGGTTTAGTAATATACAAATTGATTATCTGCTAGAAAGAGTAAGCTATTACTGATCTTAACTTCATAAGTTTCTTTCATAAACTAAAGTTAAAACACGCAATTTCATTGTCTAAGAGAAAGTAACATAAACTTAAAGTCCCTTTAGTAAGATTATCTCTATCCAGTTATGTAATTTATATTTACTATGAAACAAACTGAGCATTATAAGCTATATTTAAACAACCTAGTCGATAATCTCATAAGCTATTAAAAAGAATAAGTACGTTTTAGTCCTTAAAATGCAATAAGTATAAGGGAAAGATCTTCTACTATAAGCTTAGTATGATTAAAAGGATCATCCTGTGTAATATTACTCTTCATATAGTTAAAGTAAGTTGATAGAAGCTAATTATTAATATATATAGAGCTAAAACTCATAAAAATGAATTAGTCTAAATAGTATTAAGAATTATGCCCTTAAATAAGTCTGGAGTTTGATTTAGATTATGAGTGTAAGAGCCTTACATTTAATGACTAAAAATGAATAGCTGGAAAGTTCGATGGAACTGTTTTTTGCCTAAATGAGAAACTTTAGAAATAGCCAGAACTGAAACTTGGACCTATTAGTTATATAACATCAAGCTCTATAAATTCAGAGGATTTATGAGTAAGTACATTCACAGGATATATTTACCGAGTTGATAAGAATTTTGAAAGCATCATAGCTTAGCAATATTTAGGAGCTAACTTGGAATTTTTATACTTGAATATGGATATTGACAACGATAAAAATATTGAAGTATTAGCTACTTGTAATGATGGGAAAGTATTTTGTCTTGACTAAGAGTCATTAGCAATAAAGAAACAGTGGATCATTGGACAAAGTGTAATAACTAGCTGCATGGTTACTAAAATAAATGGATAACCAGAACCATAAATATGCTTAGGAATGCATACATGTTCAGTTTATGTTTTTCCATATAAAATGGGTATTTTTTTACTTTAGATAAGCCTGATTTTTGTATAACCACATCTTAGAACTAAATTACTGAGCAACTAAGAGATGGATAAGAAGCTAACACAGCTCAAATATACGTAAGGCTTTACTTTAAAGATTACTTAAGGTCCTAAGCTTTAAGAGGATCTTACATTATTAGTAGCGTCAGACGAAGGAAAAATTCTATGGCTTTCATGCGATGAAAATTTTACAAGGATTAAGAACTGAAAGTTATGAAAAAGAATAATAGGCATAGAGTTAACACAATACCAAAATGACTTCCTAGCTTTTGTATCTTGCTTCGATGGAAGTGCCTAACTTTATACACTTACTGGATAGAATGATGTATCATTTTCAATCAATTTTGGTATAAGACCTCAAATATTTAGAATAGGTATTTCTTATTTTACACCTATAGTATACACTACAGTTTAGTAACAGGAAGAGACAATCTAGCATACTCAAATTGCATGCATAAGTTGCAGTGATAAATTAATTCTTTATAAGCCTTTGGTACTTCCAAATGTATCTCTGATGAAAAGTTAAAGTTCTACGATAGCTATTTGAACTTTTATTTTGAGAATTTTAAATCTAATTTAAATTTATTGGTAATAAGAACGTTTAATTAGTCAATGGTTAAGGATCATCCTAAATTGCTAATTGTACTATTATAAGAAATAAGCTGGGTAGTCTATATTATATAAGTAAGAAGCAGAGATGATGGAAATAGTAGTTTACATTTATAATTTAAGATTATCTATCTTCGCTAACTTAGAGAAGTTAAACTATTTATAAGGAGTTCTTTTGAAGATTACTACATAATTAAAGGATCTCTTACCTTTTAATTAGTAGGCTTAGGAGTATGATATTGTTCTTCTATCTTATAAAGTAAGAAAATTATTACATAAACAGAAATAGGACATTTACTTATGGGTGTGTTTTTCTACTTGAGATATGAATTATCATAAATCATTTCTAATGACTCTTATAATAATTTAACGCTAATTTTGTCTAATACTAAGATTAATTTTAGCAACTTAATAATCTTCCAAGCCAACTTAACTTGGGATTACTCTAGAATTAATTTTGCTATTAGTAGGTTAAAATAAGATCTTAACCTACCATCTTTTACTTATTTAAATTAGAATATAAGAATTAACATGAATGAGACACTAAATTAATCTATAGACTACTATAAGTAATGAAGATTTATTAATTATAATGAATCAAATTTATTATTCTACCTATAGTTTCCTACTTCAATTTTTACTTGATAGCTCAAGTATTCTTTTTCTATCGATCTACATTTCCTAACATAACTGAACTATCTTTTGAGTAGACTACCAATGTCTAATACTCTCATTTAAGACAGTCCATATTTAATCCAAAAGCTCAACAAAAGCTTACTCATTTTTGTATTAAGTAACCTTTTCTTATTTTTGTCTATTCTAAATTTAATATAAGCATCCTTACCTTTAGTTTCTAGTAAGATTAGATCCATGTGTACCGCTTGGAAATACTTCTGCTTTTAGTCATTTCATTAAGCACTTTCTAATTTCTTTCTTCACATTTTATTTACTGGACTTATTGATACTCCTCAAAAATCTTAGTTTTCAAGTAATCTACAAAAGATATCTTTCCTGAAGCACTTGGCTAAGTTTAAAAATTAGGGGAAAAGCTCTCAGAAGGTATAGTTTCTAAGGTCATATTCTAAGATTCTCTATCTTGGGTTCTTTTAGTAGAATGGTTTGATGCTTCTTTCTACTACTATATATCACCTACATTTCGTCTACTTGAAGGAAAATTCTCATTTTCGTTCATTTAAGACTTATTTTACTCCTATCCATTACCATTTAGGTTTTACTTATTGTTTTATGATTAATTAAGCTACTAAAAATTCCAAGATGCTTCTGCAAGATTAGCTATATTCTATAGTAATTTCAAAAATTGAATGATACTATCTTACTATGTTTATGTCATGTACTCATCAAAGAAACTCTATAATTAAAGATTGAACTTCTCAAAAAGTTCTCTCTGGAAGCTATTTTGAACTAATTACTACACGGAGCTTTAAATCTATAGCAGACTCTGTTCAATGTTATTCATGAAGTTTTGAATGAACTCTTTTCTTACTTCATTACTGGATTATTAACTATCGGAAATAAGGTCAAAAAGCATTCCAATCAGCTTCTAAGTTTGCTCATTTTCATTGAATCCTTAAAGTAGCTATTTTTAAAGGAGCTGATCAGATATTAGTTTAACAAGATATTCTTCGATTTCTTATAAAATCTATGCACACTCGATATTATCTTCAATCTTAGAATCTTGCTGGAAAGAGAAATCGTTTTCTGACTATAATTCAGAATTTTTCTAAAGACTTCTGATATTAAAAGATTAGTTCATTGAGGAACTTTTGTTTCCTTAATTTCCGTTTTACAACTTTCTATGAATATTTGATTACCCTGATTGAAACTAAAGTTCATTAATCTCTATTTATTGTTTTTGACTGATATCTTTGACTTGGCTTGTCTGCTTTAATTTTTAATTTTGGTCAATTTCTGCTATATCAGCAGATTCCTTTTATTAAGCGTTCGCATAATTAAGTTTTTCACCTGAATTTAAATAATCTTGGAATAAAAGATTTTCTGCATCTTTATCTGCTATCTCAGTTTCTAAGAAGTATTCTGTGTCAAATAACTGAAATTTTTGAAAATTCCCATAATCGCTCTACTATGAATTACAGATTAGTGACTTAGATAGCTAGCTTTATTGTAGTTTCATAATCTTAAGCTCTTTCTATCTCTTTTCGGTATACATTTTAGCATGCTCTGGATTATTCTAGATCTATTTGAGTCTTTAATTTAAATATTAGTCTATTACTGATGACTTGGAATGCTGAGACTTACTTTAGAGATATATTTTACTTTTGCTTGGTGTAAACTATAGGCATTATATTTATTTAGGAGTTTTGCTTTCGTAAAGAGGTTTAATGGCACTTTTTGCTTTGTCTGCTGTTTTGTTTCTTAAAATGTTTTCACTTTTATTTACTAATTTTCAGCTAGAATGGGCTCTTCTAATATTAGCCTTTATATCCTAAATGGGACTTTTAAAGTTTTAAATATTTTAATTGTTAAGATCACTTGATTTATCCTCTTTGCTTAATCTGTTTTTGCTATCTCTCAATCTAGTTTATTAGCTAGATCTATTGTGTTCTATTTGCTTATTATTAGTCTTTCTTTCCTAAGTAATACTCTTTTCTTCTTTATTATTTTGATTTTTTTAAGGTTAGTTCTTTACTTCTATATTGATAAATTATGTAACTTTGCTCTATTCTTCTATCATTTTTGGTTCTTATTCTTTTATCTCTTTTTAATTTTGCTCAACTTAAGTCTCCAATTATTCCTTTTTAGGCTCACTCACTGGTTCGTTACTTTTTTACAAATCTTCACTCTATTAAAAAAGATCTCTATTTTATACAATTTACTTTGCCTTTTTATTACTTCTAGATGAAGAATTTACATCTTTTACCTAACTTTGGGGTTATTTCCCCGTGGATACTTGTTTATCTTTTAAATCATTAGGCTTTTCATTAGATTACTATTTTTATTTCTACACTACTTATTTCTACTTATCGTTACTACTTTTTTGCTGCTGCACTTTGATCTTATTTGGCTAATTTTACTTGTTAGCCTAATTTTGATTCTTATCTTATTATTTATTTTCGCTTTGTTATTCTTTATGTTCTTCCTTTTCTTGAGGCTTTCCCTTATGGTTTTCAAGTGATTTACTAAGTGTTTTAGAAGATTTATTTTCCAAATTTTTTAGCTATCGTGGCGTTTGCTGATCTTTTTGTTGTTTATTTCCGTTATTGTTCTATTACTTCGCATCATTTTTATGTTAAGTCTCTATTTTTTTGTTTTAATCTTTTTAAGAAATCTAATTCGTTTAATTTTTATCGTTGTTATTAGCAGCTTTTTCTACTTTTGGCTTTTATTTTTAATTTACATTATTTTTAGTTTTTGCTTCAGAAGCTTCTGCAGGATTAGTTGGCTTGTTAGTCTATTTAATCTCTTTCTTACTCTGTTTTGGCTTAGTTTTCTAAATATCCTAATCCGATTTTTTTTCTTTAGAGTTACTTTGATTTTCATGCTATTGATTAAGTATCTTTTCATCAACTTCAGTTTCTTTTAAATTTTCTCTACTTTAGTTACTTGACTATTGCAGAGCGTTTTGATTCATTTAATTTTTCGCTTATTTCACTTTTTCGCAAAAAGAAATCTAGCTTTGAATTTGCTTTTCTTCTTGTTATACAGAGTTATCTACTGTTGCCTATTGCAAATTATCTATTTTGTTTTCTTGATTCTCTAGCTTGGATTTTTCCTGATGGATATTTTACTAGTTAAAAGAGATTTATCTTTCTGCTTTAATTACTTCAGTATCTTCTGATTCTTTTTAACGGCCATAATTTTCATTTATCATTTTAATTTAGTTTTTGAGAGCTTATTATTAGCTTTAGCGTTTAAAAGATCTCTCTTAATTACGCTTATTAAGTTCTTCTTCATAAGTATCAACCTTTTTACTCTTTTCCACCTTTATATCTTACTCTAACTCTTCAATGGTGTGCAGCTCTTCTTTCTCCTCACTCTTAAAAGGAATATTCTTATCTTGACTTTCTATTATCTTATTCTCTTCCTATTTTTATTATTGAAGCATTTAACTAGTAAAAGAAAATTCTCTTATACGATTTTACTCATTTTGAGCTTCTTCTTCGTTTTAGATTTGACTTAATTCATCAACCACTTTTACATTATTTAGCTCATCAACTACTTATGCATTTATTAACTATTCATTTATAGCCTTTTATTACTATTATTACGCTCTTTTTTGCTCTTACTCTATTTGCTTCATTTATTCCCTAATAAAGTTTTATTCCTTAATGAGATCGAGAAGTTCCATTTACCTTTACTTCTTGTTATATGCATATTCATCCCAGTTTTCAAAGATGTTCGTATGTTTTTCTGCGTCTCATTTTTAATTAAAATTTTTCTTTTGAAGTGCTTTTTATTTCTCTAATGTTGTCACATTTTCATGAAGCTTTCAGTCATATGCTATCTGATTGATTGAGTTTTCAAATGCTTATTTGTTGTTTAGATATTTGAATACAAAGTCAAACTCACTTTACTATGACCGTTTCTTCATAATCTGGATAAACTCTATTTCTGAATCATCAATTTAAAACATATTTTGGAAATCTTTCTTCCATAATTAATTCTTAGACTTAACCTACCTACCTATTGGTTTATTCAGCTCAGTCAGTTATAATACTTAAGAAGGCTGATTATCTAATAAAGCAGCTGAAGTGATTTTAACTTGGTTTTGCTTTTCGTCTTATTGCTTTTATAGTAGCTTGTTGAATTTTATTTTGAAATCTTCCTTTAATTCTTAATTTTATTCGCTTTCCTCTAAATTTTATTACTCTTCTTATTCATCTTCTTTCTATTCCTCAGCCTAAAGTAGCAATACACTTAGCCTTTATATTTGCTTTTCTTATTTCTCCAATAATATTTACTTACTTTACGCAGTTTCTGGCTGAATTTACTACTACTCTTACTATTCAATAGATTCCTCCTCTTTAATTTACTAAAACTGAGGACTTTAAGGCTCGCTGATAGATTTCTAGGAGTAAACACAGAATTCTTCAGAAGAATTGCTTTAGCTTTTATTCTCAAGATCTTGAAGGCTATCGTTTTAAAGTTCCTATGCTGAAATATTCGACATTAATAATAGTTAAATTGAATATTAAGAGTTTATTGATAAATTCAGCTACTTTTACTTGCTTAATTTAACTTATTCCTTTAATTGCTTCCTATCTACTTTTTAGCTCCCTTATTACTATTTATACCTAATCTATTGCTAAGTGAAACTCTTGTCTATCTACTCTATTTAGTTAGCCTCTTTTATACTTTATTTTGAAAAGTCCAAAGTTGTTAAATATAAACTCTTGAACTTAAAAGAGTTACTAATACTAAATCTTTCTATAGTGAGATTAAACAATTGAAGGTTAGTAAGTTACTTGCAACTTATTTAGAAGAAGTAGCTTTTAGGTCTTTTATCTATAAGCACGCTTATTTAAAGGAACTCTTAGAGCTTCATAGTCTAGAGTCCTGCTTATTTCCTATTGAGATCTAACCATTACCTTGCAATTTTTATTCTCTCTTTAGTTTCTCTTCTCTCTTACTTTTTGATTTGCTATTAGCTATATAGAGTGAATATGTATTACTCTTTATAGATATAAATATATACTTCCATAGTAAATAAGTTATAAGCAAAGCTATATAGAGGGATTTAAGAAATTAATAGATGTTTAGTTATCCTAATTACCATTCAACTAAATCTATGCCTTTATTCACTTAAGTATAAACTGCTGCTCTTTTAATATAAGAAGTTAATAAATTTACCATTAAAGAACTTATATGAGCGAAACAGGGAGTTAATACAGTGTTAGAATTGAGAGTTTTATAGGTAAATTAGTAATATAAGTATATAGTGATAAGGATGTGATACTAAAAGCCTAATTTATATTTATATTAACTATTATAAATTGTAAAGAGTACAGATTGATAGAAAAATATCTAAGCTTCTATATAGTCACATTACTTTTTTACCTATTTAACTAACTTAATTTAGGAAAGAGTTTCATTTAGTTTTGTAGGTCCATTCAAACTATTCCACTTAAGAGATAATAACTTAAGCAGCTTAAAAGTATTAGAATTAAATTACCCTAATACTAATAAAATATAATATGCTTTATTATCTTTTTAAACCCCACCACTCAAATAAATAGCGAATCCTTGCTCTATTCCACATAATAATATCAGCTTCATTATTATACTATAATAATATATCTTCAGTAGAAAATCATAGAGCTAGTACTTAATGATAAGTGTTTATTAATAGCAAGCTATTAGTTTTAATAATAACTACCTAAAGGCAACAGTTGAAAGGAGTTTTGAAATAATTAAGCAATCTTCTTTAAATGCGCTTTAATTTAGCTTATTACCTAAATAAGCATATTATTTATTTTTAAGTCCAGTATTCTCTATATTCTAAATACTAGCTTTAAAATCACTTATAGACAGATTATTTAAGATTTTACCAAGAATGCAAAAATAAATAGTCAATTTGCTTTAACTAAGCATTCATAAATTATTTCCATATATCTACCAATAGCTTAAAAGCAGTATTAATTTCATAGCTGTAGAAAGCAGGAAAGTATGTAGAATACGAGACTCTTTCTCTAGTAAAAGGTTGCATAGTTAAAAAAGTAAGTGTAGAAATATGAGATTACTTAACTAATTAAATATAGGATTTAAATAATTATTAAGTAATTGAAAAGTTTTATTTATAAGGATTTAATTAAAATGAAGTTAGTCTTTGTTTTAGTTTTCTTGATTTATAGTCTATGCTCTAGTTTTCCTGTCGATGATCAAGTGACTTATTTTGATGGTCAGCCTGCTGTTATGAATTTTTAGATGTTTTCAGGGTATTTGGACTCTCTAAATTCAAAAAGGATTCATTATATTTTTTGTACCTCTGAGCTAGAACCAGGAACGGACACACCTATAATGATATATCTAACAGGAGGAGGAGGAGGTATAACAACCTCTACTCTATGGGAGTTCTGGTATGGCTTTGGCCCTTTCACCTTTAATTATAAAGACTTTAATGATCCATTCTTACATAAAAATTAGCTTGCTTGGAATAAATACACTCATTTACTCCTTCTAGAAGGAATTGCAGGTGTTGGATTTAGCGATTCAGCAGGTGATACTTCTGTTGATGATGAGCAAGCTGTTGCTGACTTAGTTGCAGCTCTCTCTTCATTTTATACTAAATTCAGTGAATATTAAAAAACTGACTCATGGATTATAGGAAGTGGATATGGAGGGCTTTTAGCTCCAATGGTTATCACGGAATTAGACAGACAGAACAGCACTTTGCCTATAAATAAGATGATCCTTGCTAATGGAAAAATGGACAGACCATATCTTCACACAAGTCTCTATGACTTTATGTGGGGTCATTACTTAATGAGTTAAGATAACTATGACAAATTCGTATCAATGGACTGCTTCAATAGAACCAAATTCTTTTTTCCAGAATGTGAAGATTTTGCCATGAATATAAGTCAAGTAATATAGAAATCTAGCGTGAACGTATATAACATATATGAACTTTGCGTTAACCCTAGAATCAAAACTAAAGACAAATTCATTTTATAGAACAGGTGCTTAGATTAGGAAAGGCTTTCCAATTTTTTGAATACTGATAGCTTCGCAAATTCATTCCATGTAGATCCAAGACCATGAACTCTATACACTTCCAATGTCTAATACTAGGAAAATATGGGAGGAAGTATTGCAAACTTTTAAAAAATAGTATAGGAAATGCCCTAAATTAAAATCCTCATTCTTCACGGTGACACTGATCTGCATTTTCCTTTGTCGAATATGAGAGACATTGTCTATGAGTAGCTTATTGATACTAGTATGATTACAATAAGTACAAAATGGCACGCTTGGCCATGCCAAGGATAAGTAGGAGGATATATCGAGAAATACAATAATGGATAACTAACCTTCATGTCTGTAAGAGGTGGAGGACACTATCCTTTTGTCTGGAAGCCATATTGTACTTCTTTAGCTTTAGCAGACTGGTATAACGATAAAGAAAATCCTTATAGATTGGAAGTAAAGACAATAGGAGAAGAGGAGAAGTTCATGCCTCTGAGATATTGAAAATTCAATTGAAAGAAGATTTAAATATTATTTTTACTTACAAATAACTAAAACTATACTATCATACTAACACCTTATTTCTCCTTATTTTACACTTACCCAAACTTATATCCTTATCCTAATCCCAACTTTTAATTATGAAGCTTTTGCTCTTGTGACTATATTATAATGCATCGTATTATTAATAAATACCTTAGTCTCCCTAAGATTATCACTAAGCAGATTCTTTATTTCTGGTATAATAATCAGTATCCAATTTCTACTTTCTAATTAATATTTAAAAGGAAATAAAATTTGAAGCTATTAGAGTTTTGAATGCTATGTTATTAAACTGTAACACTGATTATGCTTTTTTAACTAGGCTTATAAAAATAAATTTACTTAATGAGAAATAAATCAATTTTGAGATCTTAATAGTTTCACTTAGACTGTAGACTATGCATTGTATCTTATGAAGTTATATTATCAATATAACCCAAGAAATTAATTATCCCTATACTTTCAAAGTAATTCCTTTACACTTAATCTCTCTTGATAGACTCAAAGATACCAATCTTGAAGAATTTATATGTATCATATCACACTAATTTGGATACCAACTTACCTAATTAATTACAACCTTAATATCTAACTAAGCAACTTATTTAATAAGCTTTAAAGCCAATTTAAGCATTAGAAGCTATATTATCCCTTACGCCTATTGACTTATTATAAAGCTAATTTATAACTAGCTTCTAGTGTTTTCACTTATACTTTATAAAATACTTAATTTGAGGGAAATAAGATTTCTAACTCTTATTCCTTTAGATTCCTAAAAAGTATCACATGTTAAAGGGAGTAGCGCTTTATAACAGTTAAAGTACTTACTACTAGTAAGTCGACTGTAAGAGTTAAAGTAAAGTCTGGCAATAAAAGTAGTGATAAGTAATAGAAGGGTATTTTAAAGGCATTAGTCTTAAGTAATTAATTTAGTTAATAAAAGAATGAAAGTTAACTACGTTTTCAAGTAATAAGGTCATTAAGATATATTTTCAAGTAAACGTGTATTGTAATCTTCTGATTCTGACAAATTTGGAAAGAAAACCTTTTCTAATTTTAGTAATTAGTCTGTGGAACTCTAAAGAATCCTAAGTGGAGATTCTGCTATATTAGTTCCTAGAAATAAGGAGTTTGTCACTTATGATCAGCTTAAAACTTTTGATGCTCCTTATGCTGGGGAAAAAAGGAATAATCCGTTTTATTCATCTCTTTAAAATGTAAATCTTCTAAAAGCAGCTGGAAAATAGATAATTCTTACTGGAAATAAAGACGACTAGACAAAGAATAAGCAAGAGAGCATTTTTAATAAGCAAGATGACAGAAACTCTTCATTATAGTAATCTAATCAGTAATAAAGCTAAAAACCCACTCTATCTAGTCAAGATTAAGCAAATTTAGATCTACTTATTAGCCAAAAAACTATAATTCTTGAAGAGTAAAAAAAATAGTTGCTAGAAATTAAAAAGATGGAAGAAAGCCTTTTGCAATAGAGGATGTAACGAAAATAGGAAATAGAAGCTATTATTTAGTAAATAGAAAGTTTTTAAAACTAAAAGCAATAAATTAGGTCTGAGTAGAGATATAAATCAGGGGTTTCATCATAATAAAATTCTTATTAATCTAAAAAAGATCCAGCCTAAGGAGAAAACAGATAGAGCTACTCACGAGCTATTTAAACTTTCTATGGAATTCAAGATCAAAATAATAATTAAAAAAACCCAAGTAATTTAAAGGGAACTTAAGAAAATTTGTAATCACTAGCTGAAATAAGAAGAGCAAAGCAGTTAATTCCTTAGAGTAGTAACAAAATCAATCAGATGGAGTATAACTCTTAAGATTTTATAATGGAAAGGTTTTCCAAAATAAGCTAGAAAGGATACACTAACACAAAGGAATTAATAATTTGAAGCATTTAACCATTTTATCTATTAAAAATTAAGCTACTAGATAACTTATATTAATATAGGCTTTAGTTCTTAAGCTTAAACTTATTTATAATATAAGGGAAGAAAACTAAGCTTTTATTATATTATATAATATTCCTATTCAGTTCTCTATTGTAGCGTTTTATATAAATAGATAGACAAATAATTACCAACCTAAATATAATAAAGAGAGTCTTCTGCCATGCATATCATAAGCTTTTTAATTATTATAACTCACTATGAAAGCCTTATAAATGAAATTTAAACGCTAGAGAGGAAAATATTTTTATATCTTTTATTAAAAAACAGTAAAGATAGAAATCTCAAAAGAGAGGAAAATCTAAAAATATTAGAAAGCATAAAAATTATCTTCAGTCTTATATCTTTCAATAGCACTTATCACTATCTCCACTCCAGTATTAAAAAATTAAAGACTCACGGTAGATTAAGGTTCACACTATAAATTTTGAAAGAGCAAGACAAAAAATAGAAAAGCTTAATTAAAAAAGGGTATTTCTGATAGTTTAAAAAAGCATTATTAATAAAAGCTAAAATTAAGAGTTAGTAGAATAGATTAATATGATAAGTATATATATAAATCAGATATTCAAGAAAATGAAATTCATTTGGTTTTTGATTCTAGGTTAGCTATTCATTGCTTATTCAAATCTTATAATAAATGACCATTTTCCTTTGCTTGAGTAGCTAGCTCAAGATACTCAGGTATTTTATTTTTAAAGTTATAAAGGCTGAATATTCCAACGACGATTAATAGTTAAATCAAAAATAATGCTTTTCAGTTGAAGGCCCTAATTGCTATCCAATTAATGGAAAGTATTAATTTATCCAGAAAGATTTTAGTTCTAGTGATTCCTTAAGCTTGCTTGATCTAGCTGGCTAATAAAAGCTTGAAAGACTGGAATAATTGATCGATATCCTTCAGAATTAGCTTGATGAAATAAATCTATCGTAAGAAACCTAATTCGCTAGTGTGTCGAAATCTCATTTGTTTAACTCATAAGGAGAAAGACAAGTTCCAAGAGATGCTCTATAATTTTAAGACGTAAATATAGAGTTTAGCAGTCTAAAGGATGTAAAGACAGTGGAGGTATTATCTATAGAAGAAATGGACTTTTATGTAACAATATTAGGAAAATGGTCTGCTAAATAAGTTGATGGCAAGACTGTATTATGGTGCTAGTAAATCAGTGATGAAAACCTTTGCAAATTAAGATTCAGCAAAAAGGTATTCATCCAAGAGATTATGGCAAGGTTTCCAACTCAAAGTGAAAAATAGATCGAGCTATTGAATAATGGACAACTAAAATGGTCTTTAAAGCACTTAAACTAACCAAGCATCAATTGATTGAACTTTATAGCAGGTAAATAAGATAAATGGAATAAGGAAGAGCTAGATGAATTAGTCTTTAGAGACTAAATCGAAATATAATTTATCAAAGTAAAAAGCTGGATAGATAAGAGAGAAGAGCATGAAATATTGAAAAACTATTTTTCGGAAGATTTTCTTTAAGAAGAAAAGGAAAAAAATAAAGGAAAGCTGTTCCTTTCTTATTAAGGGAATGAATAATTACGAAAAATTTGGGAAGATATGAACTTAGATGATGTAAGAGAATAACTAATGTAAGACGAGTAATTATAATAGATAATTAAAGAGAAAGAGAGACTAGGAGAAAATATCGAAATACTAATTGACATTGTTTTGAATGAATAGGAAGAACCATAATTAGTCTTTAAAATTGTCGATACCAATTATTAAAATAAACAGTTAAAAGATCCCAAAAATTAAGGCTAATAAGCACAATAAACCACTTAAAAGTAAATTTAATAAACTGAAGAAGATAGCAATCCTTCTTAACAGCAAAAAGAGCAGAATAGCTAAAAGTAAAAAAGTAATTAACAATCAAATTAGCGTGGTCTTTAAAAAGACTCAAAAACAAGTGAAGCAAAGAAAAATAAGGAAGATCTTTGAAAATTTTGATAGATATTATATCTAACATTCTATTTTAAATATCACTTTAACTACCTTAAATTTATACTCTTTAAATCTAAATCACTACTTTAGATCATTTTAGTTTAGATATAAAGTCACTCTAAGTTCTAAGCTTCTATCTCGTAAACAAAACTTTAAATTTAGCCTCTAAATAATTTTAATCAATTTTCATCCTTTAAATTAACTAACATCCTTCAAACTAACTATCCTTCTATTTCTATTTACTACTTATATAATTTATAACTATTACAAGTCAAACTTGCTAATAGCTATGTTAAGGTAAAATTACCTAATTTACTATATTATTTCCCAGTAATAGCAGTCGTATTGAAATTTGAATTATCTCTTTTTACTCAAATTTTGCCTTTATTAGAAATTAATTTACTCAAGTTAGTAAATGAAGCAGTCTGATAATGGCTTTATTTTAGTCTGAAATATAGATAATAAAACGCAAAAGCAATATCACAAGCTTTTGGATACAAATAAGTAAATCAAATTCAAATGATAAAGAAGCAAATAAGCAAATAAGTCAACATATTGACTCTTCCTCTTCTCAGATATTAGAATACAGAAAAAACTAAATAGGAGAAAATGGCAATAGTTTGCTATTTTACTTGTGGAGTATAATAGAAGTTATACCTTAGAAAAGAGAGGGATTAGAAGTATTTAAAGTGATGTTTATTTATTAAATCTTTAATTTATTTAAAGGATTTTTATTAAAGTACCCAATGGAATGTCCTGTATGCTTGAATGTTTGAGATGACAAAGATTCAATTCCCAGAAACCTCCATTGTGGACATTCTTTGTGTGAAGTTTGTATATAGTAACTAATAAAAGGGTTGAAATTGACATGCCCATCCTGTTAAGAAGTTACTCAGTTTTAGATAAGTAACAAAATAAACTCTACTTAAGAAATGATAGACTAATGTATCAATACCTTAAGTAAGAACTATACACTACTTAGCTTGATTAACTCTGGATCTATTTCTCCAGATTCACCAAAGAACAAATAAAATAAAGAAGCAAAAACCTTTTCATTTGATCTGCAGCCTATTTAAGAACAACTGGAGAACTTCGAACCTAATTAGCTATGTCCAGATCATAAGTAAATAGTACATTCTTATGTTGAAAAGCCTTTCGCTTTTTGCTGTAATGAGTGTGTTAAAGAATATAGCAAATATTAGCTAAGCATTAAGCCTATTCCCAATCTAATTAAATATGTAGGCAGTTTACTAGAAAGTTGTGACAAGGCTTTAAACTGCAAAAAGACAAGAATCAAATTTCTTTATGAGTTGATATCAAGAACAAGAACTTATAACAACGAAGACACTGCATAAAAGCTAAAAGCTCATTTTTAGCAGATATTCTAAAAAATAAACAAAGCACACTAAGATAAAAAGCAAGAGATAAAACAATAGCTGGACTAAGAAAAGATCTAGACTGAAGAGAAGAAACTTCTGGATCAAATATAGTATTATGAGAAAATATAGCTAGAGATCTAAAATTGCGAAAATAAGTATTAAAGTGAAGAAATATTAGGTGCTGAAGTGTTTTAACCTCTTTAGCATATATAAGAATAACTCGCCTAAGATGATTATAAAGTTTAAGATATATAGAAAGTAACGTTACATGCTTAAAATAAAAACCTAGAAACTCTATACAGTCTTATAGAGAATAGTATTAAGATTAAGGAAATCATGCATTAGTAAGAAATTGAGAAACCAGAATTGTAGCAGTGTTAGAGTGTGATTGAAGGATGGTATTGTAAATGTGAACATGTTAATCGAGAGACTTAGATATAATGTGAGAAGTGTAGTTTGTTTAGGGATATAGAATCTTATCCTAATTTAATTAACGATCCTCATAATGCTAATGAGTAAGAAATTAAAGAGTTAGAATAACGCAGATAGATTGAAAAAAAGTTGTTAAATGATAAAGATAATGAAGATTAAGGTAATTCAGGATTGTGGTATATTATATCAAGTAACTGATTAACTTAATGGCAAGCCTTTGTGTAAAATAAGCCTAAAGGCTAAGCAAATGTTTCACCTAACTAAAATATTGGCGTTCTACCTCCTGGTCCGATTAGTAATTTCGATCTATTTACACCTAATCACGATTTAAAATAAGGCTTGAAAAAAGTAATCCACTATAGAGGGGTTAACTAGAGAGTATGGGAAGAGTATTTTAAGATTTATGGAGGTGGACCTATGATTGCAAGGTACAAACTTGATATTTATTCAAAACCAGCTCAATGACTTTCTTATAATATCATTATATTTTATCTACTCACTTCTACTCTATTCTATGTCTCAAATCACTACAATAAAACATCTTATTTTAACCTTATAATTAAAGGAAATTAATCTACAAATTATCAGCTTATTAATGATTTTAATCTCATTTAAGTGTTCTTAAGCTATTATGATAAAGATTAAAAGCAAAATATTATCCTAAGATGATAAGTCTCTTTACGGTATTTCTTACTTCTATGTATTGGCATATATAAAAATATTATACCAAATATTTTATTAATAAGAGGAATATCTAAACACATGCATATCTATATCTATAAGCTTAATTAAAGCAATCAGTCATAAGTTAGATATACTAAGATATATTATTATAGTTATAAATCATTTTTATCCATTGAATAAACTATAAAACTTAAATACTATTTTTCCTTAAAATTGTTCTTTCAACTTAAAATTAATATCCACTAAAGATATGATAGATAATTAATTTTAGTCTTTTTAAAATTTAATTTTGCTGATAGTTTGTTTTACATATTCTGCTTATAAAAAGAAATTATAATTTAAACTAAAAAAAGTTTTAGAATTAGACCACTTCTCTTATTAAAGTTCATAAAGACTTTTACTTCTTCTATTTATTTTTATCTTAAGGGATATTTTATAATAAAAGTCCTAATCTAAACATTTTATTTCTATATAAAGCATACAATTTATATCTCTTAAGAATCCAAGAAAATTACTCTAATTAAGTAAAATTAAAACTAAAGCTTGGTAAATATCCTTAAGTTTAGTCTCAATTAGTATATCCTAGATTAGGTAACTAAATTATCATTCTAGTTTACTATGCTAGCTTACTAGAAGTATTTATACACTTTGCTTATTAAATTCTATTATCTACTAATTATCACTCTAAGGGTTATAAAGCTTATAGGTTTATATAGTAATTGGCTTTTAAAAACCTATTAATAGCCCTATTGGTTAAATTGGATATAGGTATATAGTATGTAGTAGAACAGGCTTAATGATAGATAATAGAGGAGGCTGTTAGTGCTGGTTTAATAGATAAATAGAGAAAGTAGAGATATAATAAGGTTAAAGTTAGTAATTAGTCTTTAATTGAAATTCAACTAATAATATCAAATGGCTCAATCTGCTAAACCTATTCTACATGGATATTGGAGATCCTCAGCTACATATAGAGTTCGTATTGTCCTCAATTATAAAAATATAAGCTATGATACAGTACCTGTTAATCTACTAAAAGGAGAGCAGAAAGGAACTGAATATTCTTAACTTAATCCTATGAGTCAAGTTCCTACGTTAATTATTGATGGTGAGAATATGACATAAAGTTTGTCAATAATCCAGTATTTAGAGGATGTTTGTCCAGAACCTTCTTTGATACCAAAAGATCCTAAAATAAAGTAAAAAGCTTGGATGCTTGCTGAAATAATAAATTCTGGAATTTAGCCTGTTTAGAATCTACCTATTTTGAGCAAGATTAAAAGTTTGGGAGGAGATTCTACTGAGCACGCTAAGGAAGTAATTATAAAAGGATTTACTGCTTTTGAATCAGTTTTAAAGTAGACTTCAGGAAGATTCTGTGTTGGTGATTAAGTAACAATAGCAGATGTTTGCTTAATACCTCAAATATACAATTCTAATAGGTTTAAAGTTGATTTGAGTCCTTTTGAAAACATTAGAAAAGTAGTTGAGAATTGCCAAAGCTTAGATGCTTTCGTCAAAGCTAAGCCTGAAAATCAGCCTGACGCAGTTCCTGAATGAGTATTAAAATAATAACTTTAGTTAATCCTTAAGTCTAAATAAGTATCCTTAATTACACCTATACTTATGATAGATCCATCAAGTATTTTCATAAAGAACTTAAGGATCTTATCATTACAATATCTTGCTCTATTATCAAATGTCATACACATCTAATGCTTTTAAAACTTAAGTTATAAGTAATATAGATTACTAGTCCAAAATTAAGCAATCCAATATTAAATATTCAAATGTCTTTATTTAAGCAAACATGATATAAGTAAATTATTATTTTGGTGCTTCCAAAAGAATTCCTATTTAGATCTAAAAGTGCTCTTAGAATCATTTTTCTTAGTAA
Organism: Loxodes magnus; assembly: GCA_946699065.1. NCBI lineage: Eukaryota > Ciliophora > Karyorelictea > Loxodida > Loxodidae > Loxodes > Loxodes magnus. Next base: position 198,582 of record CAMPDV010000025.1, on the reverse strand, counting down.
TAAAATAACTTTATTTACTTATAAAAATTGGAAAGATCTACTATATTAAAATGAGGAAAATTACCTATTTTTAAATATTTCGTAATACTAAAACTTCTATCCTATTTAATCCCATAATTGTATCTATTTGAATAAGCTTATTGAGATATAAACAATATATATATCTCATTCTCATTTTTTGCTAGTTTAATACTAATCTTTCATAAAATAGCATCTGCAATTTCTACTTTTAAACAGAAGATAAGATTTTCAACCTCAATCTGTTACCAGTTAGTAGGCAAATTTTCCTTATAATACGCAATTAATAGCCTTTATTAATCTGTTTTGTGTAAAAGTTAATTTTACTCTAGTATGTTTAGTTATAAAGAGATATAGTTTCTTTAATTAGCTTGTTCATTTTTAAATATTATCCCTCTCTTTTAAAACTCTATTATGCTTCTTCTAATTTGTACTTAATGTAAATCCAACCAGTTTATATAACTGTTAAGAGTAGTTTTATGAAGCGCTTTTTAGATTTTAAGTTAGCATAGTGTTTCCTATACCAATATCAACTTTCTTCCTTGCCAAAGCTCTATGAAAATATCCAAAGCCTGCAATATAATTCCAAAAGCTAAACTAGAGATTCCTTTAGTTTAGCTTATAAATAACCTCTCCTATATAACTACAAAAATCGGTATTAAAATCCCTTGTTGCCAGTTTAAGAGAAGATAGATTACAGATAATAGAAAGATAGCAAGTTGAACATTAAATAAAGAGATAAGGAATAATATAATATAGCAACCTATTCATTTTATATATTTACTATCTACTTCACTCTGTAAATACCTTTCATTTATTTTACTTCTTAATCTTCCTTTAAGCTAACTTACAAGTATCTAATCTAAGCTTTCTCTTCTTTCTTATTTATTGATATAGACACAGCTTTTAGTGTTACTGTTCTTAAAGGACTTAATGTAAACCTTAAATTATAGTATAAATAAATAATTAGTATGGATATAAGCTTTAATTATAATGAAATGAAGGAACTTAAATTAAGGATTATTACGTTAGAATCTTAAACTAATTCCTTCCCTTTAAATATGGAACTAGCTATAAGCTATTACTTTATATTTGCTATTTAGACTATAGACTTCTTATTTAAACTGCTTTGCTAAAGAAGAGACAATAAGAGAAGGAAACTAAACCTCCATTTATAAAAATGTCATTCATTTAGAATATTTGAGTAGGATAGAGAGAGTAAGAGTAGGAGAAGGATTAGAAAGGATATTATAAGAAAGTTAGGTTAAAGTTAGATAAATAGATATATATTGATTTATATTAAAAAACAAGAATCACGCTTCACTCATTTTCTACTCTCCTTCGTTCTTTCTCTATCTGAATTATAAAATAAGCTCATGCAATGGCGCCATCTCCTTATCTTCCACTAAATCGAATTGATCAATAAAATAAATAAAATGTTTGAAGCAAGTATTGAGATGCTCTCCCATGTTTAGCGCCATTATTTGTTAGAAGTGAGTGTGATAAATGTGAGCGTAGACTCTGAATAGTCTCTTGAAAATAACTTTAACTATTTTTGTAAAGGTAGCAGGAAATTAAATACCTTACTAAGTAGGAAAAATAGATTCTTTCGAAATTTAATTTTCCACCCAAACCATTAAATATTCTATATACTCATTTGCTGATACTTTCAAAGGAGTTTTTACGCTACTTCCATCTGCCCATAAGTACTCATATTTAGGACCTGCACTCATAATTGGGCAACTTTAAGCAGTGCAAAACTCAGAAACTACTCCATAAAGCACGTTTATTTAGTTATAAAATTCAATTGTGTTAACTGCTAGTCATTCGCTTAGGTCCTCCCCAGCTGGTAACATAACAGCTTGTTATATGTTTCCAGAACCCAGAGTCATTTGAGCAATTTTCTTCAACCCATAACCTCTGTGCTCCTTATCAATTTTCTTTTTTGGTCGGACAGATTTCATCTTATCTTAGGCTAATGCCTTATTTTTGATCATCTTTATAATTATAGGAATTAGTTAAACTCTTGTAGTCAATTAATTAATTAATGTCATGATTAAAGATGAAATACCAAAATATGATATTCATTCACTAGCCTTCTTAAAACACACCTATTTACTAACTACACTCTACTATTCATTTACAACTCTTTCTTACATTACCAGTAAAACAACCTTTTACTCTTATTTGGTTATTCTATAGTGATGCTTATTAATTAAAGGCTTGCTAAGGTTATTTAAATAAGAATTTAAACTACTAAATCTGAATATTTCAGTTGCTATTGACTACTTAATCTTCTACCATAAATTTGACTAAGATCCTTTATTTCTTGTTATATAATATGACACTTAGAGTATTTTATGCATATAGTTACTTTAGTTCTTTTTATATTCTTATTGCTTTTATAGATAAGAGTTATATTCAAGGATAAAAAGTAATTAGATACAAATAAATCAAGTTATTTTGTCGAACCTTTCACTTCCATCCTAATTTAAATTTTTTAAAACTGGCTATCTATTGTTCGTACTGACTCGCTACTATTTCTTTTTGCTTCTAGTAATACTAAATATCTCCTTATATTTCACTTTAGAGCATCTCGAGTTCCATCAGTTCTTTATTCTATTTTACATTTTCTATAAACTGCTTAAGTTCATTTAATTCGCGATCTATTTCCAGCTACTAATTGGAAATAATGCTTTTCTATTCAGAAAATCCAATATCTTTTATATCTTGACTCAGCTAATTTATCTGCATTTATAATTCAGCTTTTTATAAAAGCAGACTGTTGTTCTTCTATTCACTCTCTTTAACATTATTCTAAGTCTAGGTTTGCTATTCCTACATTTCCTCTTTAAAGTTACTTAGCTTTTCCTCTATTTCTTCTAGTTTAGAATCAGAGAATATGGAGATTTAAGTTTCTAATTATATAGAATTGAATAGCTCAATTACCTCTTTATTTTACTTCTATATTTCTTACATCTTAGCAGCTTCTGTTTATAGCTAAACATCTAACTTCTAAATTTCTGATTAGAATTGTTTCATCTAGTTTTAGAAACCCTCTTACTCTTTCTACCGATTATTCTAAAGGTCTTAAGATTCTTTAAGACTCTAAAGCTATTTTTCAGCAGTTTTAGTTGCCACTTTTATCTTTTCCAGTTACTCTTCTTTAGTGGCTATTTCATCTAAAATATGCTAGTCATCTTAATTCTTTTGCATGGATATGTTAGAAATTTATTCTTCTAGATTGTTCATTTCAATCTCATACTAACTATACTGCTATTCTTACTTCTCCAGCATATCTTTATTAATCTTAAGCATTTGTCTTACTTTATTAGTAAACGTAGAGTCTTAATAATCCTCATAGTTCAAGAATTTTATATAGCTTTGCATTATGAAATTTCCTTATTGCTGCAGGAATATTTTCTTTTAGTCATCAAAGTCTAACTTTTAATTATTTTGTGGCTTGCTTTGACTCAGTTTTTTGGTTTATTGCTCTACTTATTAAATTTGTTTAAGGAGTCAGTTAAGCATTGAGACACAATGAGGTCATGCACTTGGAGCTCCTGGAGTAGCTATTCAATTAGTCATCATTTTTCCTTAATATCCTAACGTTTGTACACATTCTAGCAAAGCCTCTTTGTTATTTTCAGGGTAAAACTCTAGGATACTTAACATGAAACAGCATGTTTCTATATATTTTTTTTGATTAATTGAAGTGGAAGAGATTTCAGCTTTGTTTTAGTTTTAAAGATAGGCATTTATATTCTTGAGTTGGGACTTAATTTCAAGAGTGTTAGGAGTTTAGCTTCTTATAGTTTACTTCTACTAAGGGTTTTACTATTTAGCTTTCTGATTTCTACTTGCAAGCATATAATTTATTTATTAAATTTAAACTAATTTAACCTCACTCTCACCTTAGTCATTACACTACTACCTTACAATCCCTTTTACTAACTAATACCTTATCTAAAGTCATGAGTATAGATAAGAGCACCCTGAGAATTGGAAATTCTTATATCCTTATATTATCCCATTTAGCAACTAACATACTAGTAATAGAATTAACTATTTAGGATTATTGGGGTTCCCTTTGAATAAGAGCAGACAATAAATATACTTAGATACGATATAAACAAAAGAAGATAGACACCTCTAATTACTTAGATTCCTAATATTATAAAATGAACTAATTCTATTTTAATTATCTAGTATAATAACTCTCCTTCATTAAAGAGATACCTAGTCTACAGGGCTAATCAAAATTATTAAGTCTTATTATAATATTACAATCTACCAAAGCAGTCAGAGTTGCTTACTATAGACTTCAATCTCTTGCTAGTTTCCTAATTACTCTGATAATTATATTATCGACACTTCAACTAACTAGTAATTAGGCTATATTATAAGCTTTATGAGACATAATAAAGAAATTAAATCACAAATGAGAAGTCAACTTACCAGCAGCTTAAAAGGTAGTAGATGTATAGTATATATATCTATAAAGATTGGAATGGCAAATTAAATATTAGAGAAGAGTTTTCTAGATTGATTTATAGGATACTTCTTATAAATAGAGTAAAGAAGATATATATAAGTAATACCATCTTAATCATTAGGGTTGTATAATAGACTTTCTGATTTAAAACTCTTCAGCGTTTAAAATTTATAATCCTAAAAATTATGCAAAATACTTAGAAAATAACCATGGAATGCCCTATTTGTTCGTATATCTTTAATAATAATGATCATACTCCTCGCTTGTTGAAGTGCGGACATACGATTTGTGAGGAATGCATAGAACATATTATTAAAGAGAAAAAGGTGGTTTGTCCCATTGATCGTGATATAACAGCAATCAATTCATCTAAAGATCTTCCTAAAAACTTATGCATTTTAGACATTATGAATCTACCTATTTAGGATAATGCATAAGAATAGAAATGTGAAAAGCACCCAGAGGAAGCTATTATTCGTTATTGTGTAGAAGATAACTTAGGTGTATGTGCAGAGTGTATCATATCACATTCAGGTCACAAGCTTTTAAAACTCAATGATCCGATACTTGAGTTTCGCTTTGAACTACAAGGGATTACATAAAAAACTAAAGATGTATTGCAAGACGCTATTTTGAAATAGTAGGTTATTCAATAGAAATAGTAATAAATACAGGTTGCTACTTCCTAAGAATTGAACATCATTGAAAGCCAATTTTCGATTATTGTTGAATTACTTTAAGCTCGTAAAGAAGAGCTAATTAAGAAAGTATAATAAGATGCTAATCTATAAGGACAAATAAGCTAGTAAGACAATAATGAACTTTTAAATTACATGTCAGATGTCACTGCCCAGTCTATTAAAATCAAGAGTTTTGAGTTTCATCCTTAAGATTAAGTTCCTTAGTTGTAAGAAAAAGTAGTATAGTTGAAAAGAGAGGTTTTGACCCTTTTGACTGTAGGCCAAAAATTTAAATAAATCAGTCCAGATTAAACCTAAAATATAAAGATTATGTTCCCTAATAAAAATCTAGAGCATGAAATTAATAAATGGGGTCTTATTACTGTTGGAAGCTCTCTTAAGAATCCAGCTATTTTTTGCTTTGGAACTAGAAATCTAGTCTTGAAGTATAATATTGCATAAGAAAGATGGTCTCATGCTCCTATTCTAGATGATGGAGGGTACGATTTCAAAAACTTTGCTTCCATTGCTGCTCTTCCAAATGGTAGCATACTAATAACTGGAGGAACTAAATCTGCAGATGTATATGAATTTAGAGATTATAAAATGGTCCGTAGATGTTAGATGCTACATATGAGAAGCAGTCACAATGCAGTATACGCAAATGGATTTGTTTATTGTATTGGAGGTTATAATGGTAGTACATGGCATGATAAATGTGAAAAAATATGCCCAAAAACATTTTAAAGCCAATTAATTGCGAGTTTAAACTATAGAAGGTGTGCTTTCAGCTCTTGTGTAGCTTAAAACTATATATATATATTTGGAGGATACGATGGAGCTAAATATTTAGACAGCATTGAAAAATATTCCATTTTAGAGGATAAATGGGAAGTAATTAAGACAGTATTGTACAAACCAATGCAGAATACAGGCACAGCCTATCTAGGAGACTAATAAATTATGGTTGCAGGAGGATACAATGAAAATGGTACTCTTAATGTAGTTCGTTGCTTAAATACAGAAACTCTTGAGTGGTCAAATTTACCTTCAATGGTTTAAACTCGTTATCTAATGAATAAGTTTCACTACTGTAACGGTTTAATCTACGCAGTAGGAGGATCAGCAGCCGGATAAAATATAGAATGTTTTTCAGTCACAGAAAACAAATGGATATAGCTCAAAAGCTATAGGGAATTCACTGATGATACAATGTACAAATGGGCAACCATAGTAACTCATGATCGTCCACTTGATTCCTAACTTGATAGTTTTAATAATAATTGTTAATTTACATTTTCAACTAATTACTAATAAAGCACGCTTAAACTACATATCTAAACCATCATTCAACAAATCCTTAATCTCTTAAACCAAAAACTAGACAAAATCTTACCTTTAATTAAGAAACAATATTAATATGTAGAGAGACTAATTTTATCTAAAAGGCTTATTTAAAAATTTTAGTTTTAATAAAATAGAAATGGAGGAAGAGTAGTACAATAGAAACGTCTTAACAGATTGAATTAAAACTATAAAAATGCTTAAATTTTATATTTTCTATGGTCAATCGTATGACTACTGCTATTAAGATATATGCTTATTGCTATATTAAGGAGATATTTAATTCTATACTTGAAGTATTAAAATGAAACTTCTAGTTTTAATATATATACACATTGGTTTTCATATGATCATATTGAAAATGGTGTAGTTTGAAGGGATGAATAAAAGTTGTTAGGAGTAGTAGTGGAATAGATACTTGGAGCTGAGCTTTATTAAAAGGGGTTTGGAGATGTTTTGGTAATTAGAAATGTTGAATGAGGAAGAGTGACGAGAAAATTTCTTAGAGTGGTAGTTTGAATTAAAATGGTTTTATTCATTTTTAAGCTTCTTTTTTATATTTTAATCGTAAATGGTTGAGGAATCTAAAAGTAAAAGAAGGACTAAGGTAGGGAAGGATAGAGCTAATTCTTAAAATTTTCATGCTTTGTCTCCTTTTATAGGAATACTAACTTAAAGAATGGAATTTAAAGAAGATAAAGTAGCAATATAAATAAGCTTAGTGCCTGATATATTAATGCAATAAAAGCAATCGACCAAAACTAACTGTTTTCTCGACATTTCTTCAATTGAAAGTGGATGTTCTGCTAGAAACAGTTCATTTGATTCTGGAAGTAAATCTCCATATAAAGTTGATCTAAAATATAATTCGCCAATTTATTCCCACCCCAAAATTTTGAGAGAGCAAAATATCCTAAGGAAATCCCAAGAACTTGCCGCTTCTTTAACATTTAATAAGGAAAATTCCAAAATAATTAGGAAAAGAAATTTAAAGGAATAAAAAGAAATTGCGTATAACTGAGCCACTTCTTAATTTATTTTAGTTCATACCCTTTATCAATATATCAAAGACATCAAAATCTCATTCTTCATATAAGTGTTCAACTGCCATCAAACTACCTACTATAAAATCTCTGAACTAAATAAAAGTGGATATAATAAATATTCTCCCAGTACTATAGTGTACTTAAAATATATATTATCCTTTACTTCTAGAGACTTCAATGAAGCTATATATTTATTTTGGTCTATTCCATCAGAATATTTTTATCTCTAACTTTACCTTGAATCGTAATTTTTAAATTATAGGCTATTATCTTAACTAGATTCTTAGATATAGACCAAGTGTTTAATTTAATATTACCATAAATATTAGAATAATCTTACTAACATCTATTATACTGTGCTTGGTAACTAACTGATAAAAGTTTGTAAGTTGATAGACAATGGTAAGATAGTAGTAGCTGAAGAGAAAAGGGATAAAGGGTAATATAGACACTTTATAAAGATATGGTTTATTTAGAGAGATGAAGCTACTAAATATCCACTGTATATTAAGGTGATGAGGTATATTATGAGTTTACATGACACAAAGCTAATTTATATAGCTGATTCCTTTTTTTGACTAATGTAGTATTATTAAAAAGTATCTGTGAGATTATTACCTTCTTTATATTATATGGCTTCTACCTTTTAATATTCTTACGTTCTTTATGTTATACTTAGGTATGCAGAAGATAGAATTAGTATGTCAGGTTTAACCAAGTTTGATGGATTGGAAGTGAGATAGTCAACGGTATATGAATAGATAGAAATTTAAAGGTAGAAGTATTATAACAAAGGAAATAAAGATAAAAAGAAGGAAAGGTATAGTATTAGTAAGCCAAGCATATGATTTAACTAAAGTAAACTTATCCAAAGTATTTTAAATTGAGCTATTAATTGAATTTATAAGAAATAAGTTAAAAATGTATGGAACCTTAAGAGCAAGTTTAACTACTAGAGATACAAAAAGAAGAAGCAAGTCATAATAAAAAACGGTCAGGAAACCTGATTGGGATAATAGATTCTTTCTAGAAAAGATTCCAAAGTATAACCCTTTGAAAGATTCATATTGTAAGCTTTTATGTAGGTTAGGGATATAAAGAGATGCTAGATAAAATTAGAAACACTGTTGTAATGCCTGGAGGATTAAAAATAGTTAAAACAAAGAAGCAAACTAAAAAGAGGGATTAGCTTTGTAGTGCAACGGTTTAGAACTTAAAATAGGAACTAATTAAGACATGAGAGGACAAAAATGTTCCTATATTTCATCAAAGATATATGACCTATATTATTGAAAAGAAGCCTCTTTTAATTTCTGCTCCCATTATCGCAAGAGAAATTGATGATTTCTAAAAAGACTAGTCTCCAATAATAAAAGCTAACAACCTAGTAAATGCAAGAGAGATGACATTAAAGAACCTAAAAAGGTTAAATTAAAGAACTTAGAATTAATAATAAGAAATAATGGTAGATCTAGTTTAGCTTCTGGTTGATTATCGACTGTATACAATCTAAGCAATTGAAGCAATACAGCAATGAAGATAAGTTTTAAGTGCTGCAACCTTTTAAACCCTTCAAAGTACATGTTAGTTTACTTACCTTAGAAATAGTTAAAATTACCTGATTAAAATAAGAAAAGACACAAAATGATTAAAGTCAAGCAACTTAAGTAAACTTATAAAGTTCAGCTAAGATCCAGATCCTTTTATTCTATTTCCCATTCAGTAAGTACCTGCAGGAAAATAGTTACTCAGAAGAATTCGAGATTGTGAAGAGATTTTAATAAAAGAAGCTATAAAAGAGAGAATCGATCTGCATAACTTTTAAGAAGAAGAAAGTGAGGATTAGATTGAAAGTGATTCAGACTAATTTAGTAACTAGAGTGTTGACAGATATGATGAAAATACTGTTCATACACAAGACAATGCACCATTTTCTCAACAGCCTTAGCATTCTTAAGTCAGGACTAATCTTTAAAGAGAATTCGATTAAGAATAAAAGCCTCAACTTTAGACTTCTAATATTAATTTTTAGCAGGAATAGAAATAATAGGTGCCAAGTTAACCAATACAGTATATCTAAAGCAGTTAAATAAAAAGTGAAGATAATGTTACAAAGGAGAAATTCTTTGACTAGAAAGGGTAAGATAATATTCTTCATAGCAAGTTTGAAGCTAATAGCTAGTAGCATCAGCTTCCTAATAATTACACTTAGTAAAATAGATAAACTTTAATAACCTCTGAAAATTAAGAAGAAAAGGTAGTGGCTCAGTCATATAATTCATCAGTGAATGAAACATTTTCCAAATAAGAATCAAGTTAGAACTAGCCTTTTTAGTTTTAAGACCAGTAATAAACTTCAAGCATGAAGCCTATTTAAAATCCATTTGAAAGTGAGGTTCAACCATCAAATTAGCAAGGAAACTTTGATAATGCAATAATTTAGACAGAGAATAACTGATAAGCAAGTGTAGACTTTTATATATAGTTTTATAAGTTTAATTTACTTTATTAATCTAATCATTATTTCTACTAAAAGGGATCTCATAAGCTAATCTATTAACTTTATAAAAGCTAGTACAAACTTAAGTATAAAGCATTATTAAGTTATTAGCTGCTTCAATAGAGTTCTATTACTGCTTGTATTAATTATTCCTAAAGCTATTTTAACCTAAAAAATTAAGCTTGTGAATAAGATTTATACTACTATCAATGTTAAAGTTTGAATTATTATAGATAGCTCACACTATAAATTGAAAGCACTCTCAATAAAAAGCGCCAAAGCCTTTATAAAGAAATAGTATGGGAGAAATGGTAAAAAGGATAGGAAAATTCTCCTTAGTTACCAACAGAAAACTTTGTGCTTTATAGTTTTCTTAATGCATAAAAATTGAAAGGAATGACAGTAAAAGCTAAATTAAACTTAGAAGGAAAAATTCCAAAATAAAAATATTAATTAGATAGTAAACTAGAGTTACAGTACTTAAATCAGATAACTTAAAGGTTTATTAGATTCTATTAATTACAAAATTACCTAACTAACAAAAATTCTATCATAAATGATTCTTATATAAGCAGTATTCAGCTAACTGTTTATTTAAAATGTAGAGAGAAAGCAAAATATCTCAATAGTAAGAGTAAGACCTTTAAGGCAAATTGCAATAGTTAGAGATTAAAGTAGGGAATAGCAGTTTTCTTGAGATTATGGTAGATAAAGGCAGTATAAACTAGAGCTAGTAATGCGCTGTCAAAACCTAAGAATTATAAATTAAATAATAAAAAAGTAGTTACTATCAGGTTTTTAGGAGCGCTTATCTCGTTCAAATAGTTTTTGAATTCTTAAAGTATAGAGAAATTTGTCTATTGTAACAAGCAAGCAAGTCTATATACAACTAAAATTATTATATTCATACATTTGAAATATAAACGTAAGGATAATAAGGTAAATGAGATTAAAGCTATACAAATTGAATCCTAAAGCAACTTGAAAAAGCACGTATGAAGGTATTAGTAATAAACCTTTATGGAATTTCTTCGAACTAAAAAGCTAATGTTTAAGAAATGATAAGTACAAAAATAAAGTAAATACACTAAGTAAATAGTAAAAAATTAAGAGAAATTTAAGAAATTTATCTTAAAACTGATTAAGTTTAGCCTTAGCTGATATAATGCATATAACTGTTTACTAACTTAAAGAAGTTAACGATTATATGTGACTGGATAAAGGACAAAGAGCTATATTTTTTAGCTGATCTAGTGAATTTAGAGTATTTAAATTTGATTTGTTGAGGGTATAAATTAACAGGGGAATTTTTAAATTTATATTGCTAAAAGCTAAAGTTAAGAGTACTGAAAATAAGCAGTAATAATATAAATGATTAATTGACTAAATAGTATACACATTAAAATAGACAAATTGAAGAGATATTGATAAGTGAAATAGTATCAAATTAAGAAGATTTGAAAGCTAAGAACTAACTTTATTTTTAATTTAATCAACTTAACTCCTTTAGATACTAATATAAGTTATCAACCTAAATTTTCAAAGTTAAATAAACTTACTAAGAATTTAATAATCAATAGACTGTCTATATTAGCGGTATCTTTCTCTATAGTGATTCTCAACTATTGACTAAGTGCTGCTTATTGTATTTAATATGGAATCTAGTTAGTTTTTAAAGTTCTAATATTGTTAGTGAGTTAATTGTTTCAAAGGCTTATTAATCTAATATGTAGCTAGTTCTTATACTCTAATTTAGCTTAAATTAGTTAGTTTCCCTCTAACTACACATATGTCTTTTGCTTCTATATTATTAATATTCAATTTAGCATCGGGTTAAATGTTTAACCTTTGAGAAATTATCTATAAAGGGAGTAATTAAGCGTTTACGTAAAGATTCTAAAGCTATTAAAGAAATAGAGGTTGAGTATAAAGAATTTAGCTTTCTGATCCTTTTGATAGATTAATAAATAGAAAATCAGTTTTATTTCAGTCAGCTAGCTATTATCGCTTCTAAGATCAGTATCACATAACAAGTAAAGCTTCCTAATATTTATTTCATTAGTGACTTAGACAACGATTTGATAGCAAGGAATTAGATATCTATCGTTATAATTACCAAGAAGGTTTGTGAATAGCTTAACTTGATTCTAATTATATGATACAGGAGTAATCTATATCAGATGTATCTAAACTTGATTTCTTCATATTTATAATTTGTTTAGCTTATCACTAAAAACTAAATGACTTTAAACTTAAAGCTTCTATAAAAAGGACTAAAGTAGATAAGATTAAAATTAAGAAATTTATATAATAATTAGGAAAATAACTGATAGTAGGATAATCAATAAAGCTGCTAAATTAGCTAAAGCCAAATAACTTATCTTATATGATATAGCATGCATCTTTAAAGCCTATAAGCATTTAACTTACTAGGATTGAATTATTTATACGCTAGATTTAAAATTTAAATCTGGTGTTATATTAGATTTCCTTTTAAGAAAATACAAAGTTTGAGATACTCTCAATCGAGGAATTAAAATAGAATAGAATTTGCCGTTAAATACTAATATCAAAAAAGGCTTCTAATAGAAATTTAAGGCTTAGACTTATATCTTATCAAATGTCATTAGGTTATAAGAGTTTAAAGTGTCAATTAACTGAATAAATTCTTTTTGGATATTTAGGGTCATTTAGTGAAATAGTAAATTTTTCGCTTATCATGATACAAAGAATATACTTAGAATCTCTTCTGATAACTTCATTATTAAAGCTTCTTTTTAAAGATTAAAATTAAACCTTTTGAGGATTTATTTAATCTAGGATCTTTATATATACTACTGTAAATTTTAGTTACTTAAATCAATAAATTATTAGGGTTCTCCTTTAATATTTAAGCAAATCATATTCTTTTAAATATCGTTTACATGAGATGGTTATGAAACGATAACAGATATAAGATACACTATCCTACAAAACTTGGATATCTGCACCCTTGATTATTCTTAACTATTCCTTTAACAGTGAAAAGAAACTTACTTATCTATATTTTTATTAATAGACTACATTATCCTAACTTAGATAGGATAATTTTACAATTATTTAAGCAGAATAAAATTAGACATATTAACTGGTATTTTTATAAATAAGTATAATAAATTAAGTAGCTTGCAAAAGAGTGGAGATTAGATTGATAACTTATAATGACATAAATAGTCGTAAAGCTATAAATCAGCTTTGATTTCAATCTGGTATTTAAATATTAATTCATGATATAGTGCTTCTTATAGTTATTGTAATTATAACTTCAAATTATATCATTGTATACTTTAATACCTTTAGACTTATTTCTAATAGATATTATATACTTGCTGCTGATCTTTAAAAATATAGGGTAATGATAATATAATCCACATTTAACTGGCAATAGATATTGTTATAATGATTTCTAAATCTTGCTAGCATACATTAGCTTAACTTCTTAGTTCGGTTTTATTGAGTAAATAGAATCTCTTCTACCAACTATAAAAATTAAGGTAATATAAATGATTAAGCTAGTACTTAAGTTATTAAACCTTGCTGAATTAACTTAAGAACAACGCTCATATAATATATCAGTTTACCCTTTTAATGACTTTGGTGAGGAAATAGGTGGTAAATGAGTATAGGTATAAATATTTACGTAATAGAAGTTTTATAAAGTAGTTTTGAATAAACTATAAGACAGTGTCTCATTTTAAAATAAAGTTATTTTCTTCTATTTCTCCTCCTAGTATTATACCTTCAATGTCTTCTACTTCCTTCTCCTAGTCCAATTTTTCTTATTCTTCCTCACTCTCTTAAAATTCGTTATCCTCTAAGCTTGCTTAACTTTCGAAAATGTAATCACCTGCTAAAATAATTGGCTAGTTTTGGATTGATTGCATATAATCGTTGTATTCTTATTCTGTCATTTTAGTGTTGTAGTTTGCTGGCATGTTCAGCCATGGGTGACTAAGCGCTTCTTAAGCAGTTGCTCTTTTGTTAATGTCATATCTTAGCATTGGAAGCAAAAAATCAGCGAATTGCTTAGCTTCTACTTCATTATATCGATACCTTTATAATAATAAAGCCTTACTTTTCTCTCAAAACGCTGTACAAGGGCCAAAAGTGAAAACTTTTAATTCTTCTTAGTTTTTCATTTCTACTAAAGAAGTGCTTATAATGGCGTCCTCCTAACGGAAAACCTTTAGGCATTGGACCCAATAGCTCAATAATTTAAGCGAGATGATCATCGTCTTTTGTAAAATCTTGTCCAGATCTTGGCTCAAACAAAAAATCTCCAGTTGCCATTTCAAAAATCATGCAAGCGAAGCTCCAGTTATCTGCAGTAGCATTATATGTTCTTCCTATAATAACTTCTGGCGATCGATATTATCTAGTTTAGATTTCATTTGTAAAGTGGTTGTCAATTCAGCAGGCGTTGCCTAAATCAGCTATTTTTATTTTTATATTTTCATCATATTTAAAACCTCTCTTTGATCATTTTTCCTCTACATAAATTTCATTTTCAGAATCATCTTCTAAATCAAATGGACGTTTAGGTTATGATTTAGTGGTATTAGTCTATTAGTTTTAATCAATCAAAGACTGGATATTTTACTTCTTCTTTCTGCGCTTGCGCTTTTTCTTAGACTGCTTTTGAGTATCTTATTATTCTTGCTAGGGATCTCTAGAATTTGTTTCGTTGGTATTTGAATTTGAGTTTGTAGCTTAAGTTGAAAGATTATTAGTTGTAGCGCTTTCTTAAGTTTTAGTTTTTTGCTATTTTTACTATTTTTCCTTATTTTCTTCTTCTGGCTTTTATTGAGTGTACTATTGCAATTTAAAGTTGTTGTTTTCCCTTTTTCTTTGTCTTGCTTTCTTTCTTTTTTCAGCCTTTTTTATCTTCTTTTTCTGTTCACTGGTAAGATTATTTAAGGCTAAGTTGTTACTTAAAGGAGTAATTGGCTATTCACTAGCTCTAAGGGGTTTTTTGGGGTTAAAAGTCAATTTTCCTTCAGATAAAATTTCTTTGATTTCTGGCTAAGTAAGCTATACAAGCACATTTTCAGGCTTTAGATCAGTATGAATGATGCCACAGATACGATGCAAATAGTCAAGTCCAATAAGAACTTGCAAAGCGATTTTTCTACAGATAGGTAGAGGTACTCCCTTATAGTCATATCTTTTGATAATTTCTAGTAAGTTTACTCCTAATACTTCAAAAACCATCACTACATGCTTACCATGAGGACCCCAATGCAGAAACGAGTTCAATAGTTGAACGACATAGACATGCTGTCTTTGAACTCCTTATTCTTTATTAAACTGCTTTTCGCTTTCGTTTTTATGATATTTCTGGCAATCTTCGATTCAGACTGAGTTCTTAACATTTCTAGCAACTTTCAATAAAATGTCGATCTCATCATAAGCTGCTTCCATATAATGCTATGCAGACTTTTGAATTTTCAATGCGACAAATCCATTGTTTTTAAGATCTTTACAAAGCCACACAGTTGAAAAATGTCCCCACCCTAATTTTTACAACACTACATATCTATTAAGAAACTTCTCTCCTATAGTAACAGGATGATAACCTCCTGGACGATAATCTTATGGAGATTCTTCATCACTTACTCCATATTAGACGCTTCCTTCTTCCTCTTCATTCTCCTAATCCTCAAGCTTGACAGATTCAAGTTCTTCTTCAGAAGATTCATTTCTAATAAGTTTTCCTGGAGGTGCACTCATACTTTTTATTTTAAATTAATAAACAACCTTATACAAATATATCCCTATAACTACTTCACTACCCTACGCTTCCTATTCTTACTACTCCTATATTCAAAATCCCTTATTTACTTTATTTACTTTTCCCTTTAGAAGGTAAAGGAATACTTTAAGCATATATAAAAGTATAATCAGTTAACTTTAAGATTTAGTAAGGAGGATTATAAAGCACTTTGGCTCTAAAAAGGATATAGAGATTACAAATCTATCCATTAAGCATCACCATAACTATAACTTCACTATCACTTGTAAATTTATATTTTCTTAGCCTTTCTAATTTGTTATATCGCTCCTAATTATACCCAATTAGAGGGTTCTTTTTTAAATACACGTACAACATATAGGAAAAAAACATGGATTAGAAAAACTTAATAGATGCTAAGCTTATAAATTGAAAAGAAGCTTTAAAAGGAAATCTAGAGAGTGGAAGTTAAGAATAATAATCAATTATTCAGTTTCTAAGCGTTTAGTTCAGAAGCCTTAAGTAGATATATTAGTCAATTGCTCTGTTATTTGCAACTTAAGCAGAAGATATATAAGAAGGTAGTTACAAGATCTAACTTTTGATCTTAGTTATGTAAATTTCATTATTAGCTATAGACTCTCCCTATCTCTTATTACCTATTTTATCTAAATAGGCCAGAAAATTTATACTTAGAAGAAGGTAAAAGTTTAAAGTCCAATTGGAAAGGTAATCTTGAAATAAATTTGTAAGTAATATGATAAATTAAAAAAAGAGCTCTATAACTTTCTTTAAAATCCCTTTCTGATTTCAACTTTCCTTTTAAACTCCATTAGCATAATTAAAATGCTTTTCAGATATAAAAATTTAAATTAGGATATTAAAGTTTAATGGAATGCAAATCTATAAACTTATTGACTAACTGCTTAAGCATAGAAAACAAAGTGTCTTTAGTACTATAAACTAAAAGTATTACAATTTGCTTCTAGATTACTTATTATCCCTTAAAGTCTCCTTTATAACTTTAACTTATTCATCTCTTCTAAAGAGCATTAGGAATACAAATACTAGGTTAAGCTTTTTCTACAAGTAGTTATCTTTTAAAGAGCTAGAACTGTGGATATTGAATTAAACTATATGGGTTTATATAATAAGTGTACTCTTTACCTTTAAGGTGCTTAGTAAATACTCAACCAATTTACTTCTTTATTTGCAAGGCAAGATTTAATTAACTAGAAAGTACCTTAAAAGAACAGTAAAAATGATGCTCAGTTTAGATAAATTTATTCTATATAACTTAAAGGTAAATAAATATGTTTAGTTGGAGTAAAGAAAGCAACTAGTGTTAAGTGTAAAGAAGTAAAGGCTACAAAACTTAGAACTAGATATAAGATAATTGTATGTCTTTAACTAAGAAGCATGCTAGTATAGAAATCGATTGATATAGATGTTAAGATTTCAATGCAAAGCATTTACTCTTACAATTAAAGCCTAAGTTAGTTACTCAAAGGTAATTTTAATAATTTTCCTAGGAGAGAGAAATGTATGAGTTGGAAAAGAAAGGATAATCTTTAAGTATAATAAGTAAGCTTCCAATAAAAGGAAGTAAAGTGATTTGAGATAATAACAATTATATAGTTTTTTGCCAAAAGTAAGTTAATAAAGACAGAGAGTGGAAATATAAATGGAGTGTATTAAATAACTTATAAGATATCTAATAATGAAAGGGGTTTTAATATTGTATAATAGCAAATGCTATCTATCCATTCTATTTTTAGTCTGTTTTATTCCTATAAACTTAACTTTCTTTAATGTGTTTAATTAAGCAAATAGAGTTGTTTATATTTTACTTACTAGAGAGATAAATCTAAATGCAGATTAATATACTATATAGCAAGTGAAGGTAGATAAAGCTAGTCTCATTTGCATTTAGCAGTTCCTATTGAAAGAGTCTTGCATGTTATTGATATGAAGCCATTTAAATAACTTATGATTACATTTGATTATGAGGGCATTGCTTTGATTGCTAGATTAAGGATTGTTCTAGATTTAAAATTTTAATTTACTACTGAACCTAAAATTAACCGTTTAGTTAACAGAAATATCTGCTAAAATATGTCAAAAGAGCTTCTCCTTTAAAACAACCTCGATAATTAAGAAGAAAACGAATTGTTAGACCCAGAAGGCTAGTCATATAGATGAAATAGAGCTGAGTCTAAAGTGAAGTCTATTTTAACGGAGATGCTATAACGTGAATAGAAGAACTATAGATCAGTTCATTAAATGGATGCTAATAATCCAACAATCTTGGAAACTGTAAAGAGAAAGATGAACAGCAAGATTATAGTTCACTTCTATTATAAATATAACTAAGAAAAGCATTATAGCTTTGAGCTTGTGATTCAGGACAAACATACGTGTAAAGATATCATCAAATGTTCTATCTAGGCTTTTAATTAAAATCTTTAGTAAGAGTAAAGAAAATCTATTCCTCTCTCTTGGAAGAAATATGTCCTTAGAGCTGCTAAGAAAAATGGGGAACCAAAAACAGATTTTCCTTCTTTAGATTATAATTCGTGCCTTGCAGAGTCTGGTTTTGTTCAAGTGTGTTTATGTTTCATTAAATTAGATAAAATTCAGATAGATAAGATGAAGGTAATTGAAGATATTAAAAGCATTCCATTGCTAGATAATATTGAAGAAAAGCCAAATGAAGAAGATCGACAGATTAAAGTCAAATGCTGTTGCTCTTGTATCTTCAATTTATTTAAACGCAAAAAAGTAGTATAAAGCCCTAATTTCAGCGATAAATCGATTTCTACAATAAAAGCTGGAGTTATGTTTGATCCTAATTTAAGCAAGGCCTGAAGAAGCCTAACTTTAATTATTAGTTCTTTAATTAAATTTCTTAGTTTACATCTAATTTCTATTTACTAGCAAAAGCTACTCAGTTATAATAAGCTAGAAGTCAAAGTTAAGTACAGTAGACTCTTTTTCTTAGATAATAAATAGAATCTATCAATGGGAGTAGTATTTAATAACCCTATAGAAGGATATTTACAAAATTAGCTCTCCACTTTAGTAATAGAACTGCAGCTATTTGAAGATTAGCAGTGCTAATTACTAAATAACTAGTAGTTCTATAATGTTAGAGCATAACGACGATTAAAGATAAAGCATATCTTCAGATTGGATAGGGAGCAAAGTAATTAATAAAGTAATCCATTAAAATTTTTTATTTCACATTTAATTTATCTCAATAAGAAAGTAAAATAGCAGGTAAAATCATAAAAGGACTACAAGATCTTAAAATTAGGTATTTATTGATAATATAGCATCTAAAAAGTAATTAAAAGATATGTATAACATTATCTTTCTATAAGTTATATTATAGGAACTACTTCCTTAACTTGCTATATACTAATTTATAACTTAAAATAGATTTTAAAATAGAATATCATTAATAAGATTCTATACCTAGTCATTATTACATTTCTTCAGTATTCTTTAAATCTCTTGCTCATTGATTAAAAAGAGGAGTTAATTATACTTCAGTTGTCTCCTATAAGTATTTAATACCTAATTACCTTATCTTTAACCTGTACTTTGCATAATTTATTTATTCTAATTTCTCCTAAAATTGATTATCTTAATATAGACTATTTAGAAAGTAGTTATTATAAGCAGTGATGTAATTTGAATAGCGTTAAAACTAAATCTTGCTTAGAATATCTAGAAGTTACCATTAGTTTAATTTAACCTATATTCATATTCAACTAGTGATACTGCTAGTCTTAAGCTTAACCTGTATCTTCCAGATATAGTAGAAGAAACTTTAAACTGGAAGTAGAAGCTTTAAATATATGTGAAAGATAGGTTAATCAATAATTAAATATCAGTAAAAATATCTAGAATGTCAAGTTTGTTCATAATGTATAATAGAGTCTCGTTTATTATATCGAAAGCTTGATTTAACTCTCGTGTGCTTTTTATGCAAATATCTATTTTTTAATCTACTTAATTTAATTTGGCTTTTGAAAGCCAAGAAATCTCTTACTCTATAATCTTTTGCTAGTTCTACAAATCTATTAATATAGTTAGATATTTTGATATGTCTTACTTTTTATTTTTAAGCTAGAATCTGATAATCTTACTGTAGCTTGGATTTTTTAATTAAATTTCGTTTTTTTCTTTTTGATTCTGTTACTTTATGTCTTTGTTTTAGAGTAGCTTAGTTTATTTCTTAGGAGAGGTAGAATTTTCCTGCGAACTATATACTGAAGGAGATTTAGAAGTTCATAGACTTTCCGCATCTTCGTTATTCTCTTCTTTTATAATACTTCCTTATTGAGAAGCACTATCTTCACTCGATTGAAGGCTTTGATTCTCTCAATCAAGTGATTAAGGCTAATTAATAAAAATTGAACTCGATAAAGTTTACATTTCACTTATCCTGCTGGAGAAATTCTTATTTAAGAAAAACGTTTTTTTAACTTGCTAGTTGCCTAAGGTATTTATTTTACAGTATTGATCATCTTCATCCATAATAGTCTTTAATCTTCTGATAGAACTAATCTGCCTCATTTATTTGATTTAGTTCCTTATTTTATTTTATTCTGCACTCATTTTTCTTATTGAGCTTCTTTCTTACTTTAGAGTCTTATACTACATCTCAATTCAGGATAGTCTTGTTTTCTTTTTCTGCATAACGTTTCAAGTTTTAAGGTCTTTTTACTTGATAATTTTCATTTTATCATACGCTTTTTCAAATCTTCTTCTAACTTCCTTATCATTGTCATTCCGTTTTATTGCTGTTTCTAGAAACACTGAGTTGATATCAGGGTATTGACTTAAGATTTTAATCATTATTTGTCCATTTATCTTGAATAATGAGCTTTCTTTGACTAGATAGGCAGTTGCCTTTCGTTTTTTCTTTAGTACTATTTCTATTTCTCCAAAATACGCTCCTCCATAATGAGTCTTAAAAACTATGTTATTTTTGTCTTTGAAGCTGACTGATCCTTTTAATAGAAAGAAAATGTCTACAGGCTGTTAACCTTGATAATACAAGACAGTTCCATTGTTTCCCATAACAGGTTTGAAATTGTTAGCCATTTGGTATATAAAGTTAGTATCTTTACTCTACCAATTTTAAGAGCTTTATAAAAAACTTACTTGAAAGAACTTGCACTTTTATATAACTTCCTTAAACAGAAAGTTATATACCTCACAGTATAGGTTTTTGGGTAGATTTGAAAGGAGATCACTTTGCTCTATATAATGTAGAATATTATTCTTTAGATTAAATCTTATTGCTTCTTACATCTTCTCGTAGAGTTGCTCAGGAAGCTTTGCTTCTAAAGAAAGCTACAGTATCTAGACTTCTTTTTGCTGCATATAGGATTTTCTATTATTTATACCTGAGACTATTGAGTTCATGTTTGCGATCATATTTGTAGAATATAAGCAGGCTACAAAACTTCAAGCGCTAACAATTACCATTTAAAACTTTGTAATTGGGATAATATCTCCATAGCCTATCGTCATCAAAACAGTGATTGAGAAATAAACCATATCAACGTAACGCTCTAAAGCAGGTTTATCATCAAGCAATTTTCCTCTTTTGAGAACTTCATTCATTTCAAAATCCCTGATGATATAAAGAAAGCATGAAAATACGTGAATCATAATAGCAAATATCACAAAAGTTTGAGTTACTCTAGCAAATGCTCCTTCTATATTATACTCATCTAACCACTTGTATATTAGCAGTCTCAATTTACCCATTTTCGCTATCTTCAAAAGTCTAATGGATCTTAAAAGTTTTAGAAGCCTTGGTAACTTAGCCATTTTTGCTAGATGCTATCTGAATTATAACTTACTCAAATCCTTCTTGCTGCTTAGAAAATAAGTTTATAACTTGAAAAGGAATACCAGCAATGAAGTCTAGTAAGAATCATCCTGTTACGTATTTCTTTATTATCTTTAATCTTCTAGTCTCAAGTCTTTACTATCCAGTGTCATAGTAAGCAGAGTTAAAGTTAAATATGATGTCTATTAAAAATATAATATCAAATATTGAATCTAGTATTTATCACTCTATAGAAGGTTACTCTTCAAAAGCAGCTCGATATGGAGTGAAGATCATAATAATAATCAGGCATATGAGTAGTATAATGTTTCACACTATCATAAAGTAACTATTGGGATCTAAGATTAAATATAGCATTTTGCTTTATAATATATTTTTATCGTTCAAATAGTAATTTTCCCTATCTGCAAAACCTTCTAAAATCTCGTTTCTTTCTTATAAGAGTCTTTATTCACTATCTAAAGCTCTTTACTAGTCAAATATCTAATTTTCTTTTTAAGGTTGAACTTTTGTTTAAACGCCAAAAAGCGTTCTTTGGATATTTTAGCTGCTATAATCGTAGTTTTATCTAACAAATAATTGATCTTCTAACTACTCGCCGGCACTAAGTCTTCTATTAATCTTAAGAGTCTGATTTTGATTCAAAGTATCTTTATGGGCTAATTAAAATACAAAAGCAAGATCTTTCTCTTCTACGGTTGAAGGAATTTCTAGTAACGACTTTCGACGATTAAAATTCTCAAACTTTTTAACTTAATTATTCTAACTCTAACTTTCAGAAGCTCAACTTGGCATTGAAGATCTTCTTTTTTACTCTTCTTTTTTAAAATTAAGGCTTTAATTAATCCCAAAATCTGAAGAAACTGAGTTTCTATTTTTTATCTATTTTGCTATGTTTTACTAGTTTAAACTATTTCTTCTCGCTACAAAATCAGAAGAATCATGATTACTATAAGTAGAATGTCTCTTATTTTATATGTCAGATATATGTTATAGTTAGCTTTCTTATTAATTTGGAGGTTTTAGTATAAACTCGATTTTCTTCTTTTGATCATCTTCCAAGATATGAAAATTAAGGTTTTATAATTAGCTTTCCAAATCCCTTGAATAATCTTATGGTAATGCATTATTACTAATTAGAACAGAATTATCTTCATTATTTTCAGTTTCAACTGTTTCTGAACTAGCATATACTGATTTCTTAATAGGGATTTTGCTAACTTTCATTTCTAGTTTTATAACCTTTTAACTAATTAATTCAATAATTAGATACCATGCTGATATTAAAGTCTCAAAGGACTAATTTAATAACTGATTCTTTAATAGTTGCTTTAATAGCTGTTTAATGAGTTACTGATAACATTAATTTAAAGCTTAAATACCATTTATTGTATGAGTTTAGTTGGATATATAATTCATTAAATGTATATAAATCTTATTCTTTACTTATGTTATCAGAACTCTATTTCAGCTAGAATGTCATCGCTATCGCTTCCTGTGAGCCTGCTTAGTATCTCTTTTATCTAGTCTTTGACTATATCCTGTAATCAGTTCTCGCTCAACAAACTTTCTAAGAACTCGAAACCGCCAGCTTCATCGAATTCGACAGATGCTTAATATACTCCAAACTCACTAGCACCTTACTACTCACCAGAACATAGAATGTTTCTTAAGATCTTCAAATAAATCATAATAAGCTATGATTCTTCAGTCTCATGAAACTAACTCAATAGGACTCTAAAAATATTATGCTTTATTAATATATCTGATCGTATTATACTTAGCTGCTCTATAATCTAAAGACTTTTTTATTTAATTAAGTAGCTACTTCTGACTAAGTATACTATATAGTGAAATATATTCTCTCTGGATAGAATTTCGATTACCTCCTCTTAATTAATTAGACATATGCTCAGTATACTCTTCAATACTTTCCCAGTCTTTAAATCTGAATCGTTTTTTTCTAAAATCTGAATGAACTACATTATGATGCTTCTTATCTAACTTTGGCTTAATTCATCTTATTTACTCAAAAAGTGCAACTAATTTTCAGTCTCTTACAATGTATCTGCTTCATACTAACAACCCGCGTTTTCCTCATATTTTTGATTCATTATACAATTTATAAATTCTCAAACTTAAATTCAAAATAGAATCTTGCCGGGTTTCTTACCTACAGCTATATAATTCAAATAAAGAAGAAAAATATGGATTAAATAAAGTAAATCTACTATATTTAAATTTTAAAGGCTAAGATAAGCAAAAATATACCTTATATATGAATGACTCTTACTATACCTAATCTTACACTTTCTAATATAACCTTACTCTTAGATACTTTACTATATATAGAAAGCTAAACGTTTATTACTTCTAATACCTTGATAATTACTTTATTAAGTAATGCTATATTATATTTTAATACTTTAGTGGAGGATAATAAATAAGCCATTTTGCAGCTAGAAGTAATATATTAAAGGATTAATTTAAACTAAGTATTTACCTTTAGTAATTAATATTAAATGTCTGAAGAATCAGAAGCTTCAAATAGCATTTTAGTACTGTTATTGCTGTTGACTTTTACTACAATTATAGGACATATTTTGTAGAGTAGAAATTCAAGATATCTCTAAGAAGCTTCAGTAGCTATGCTAATAGGATTGATAACAGGGTTCTGTGTTAGATTGATATTTAGAAAATAAGAGGAATTTTTGGATTTTAATGTGGAGTTTTTTATGCTTGTGCTTCTACCTCCTATAATTTTTGAAAGTGGGTATAACATAAATCATAAGTACTTCTTCAAGAATTTTGGAACTATTATTCTATATGCTTTTCTTGGAACTTTAGTAAGTACTATTGTGATAGCTGCCCTCATGGTCTTATTAAAACTTATAGATGTTACTAATCTTTCAGTTAAGGAAATTTTCGCTTTTTCCACTTTAATATCTGCTACTGATCCAGTTTCGGTATTATCCATTATGTAATAGATGGGTGCAGATTTTAATTTGCACTCTTTTATTTTTGGAGAGTCAATCTTCAATGATGCTGTTACTATTGTTCTTTATCGCTCTATTAAAGGGATTAAGGAGATTAACAGTAGTAACTTCTTTGGATGTATAGGAATGTTTTTTGTTATATTTTTAGGCAGTTTTGCAATTGGAGTTATATTAGCTCTTACTATGTCTTTTCTGCTAAAGCATGGCTTTACTAGAATTGAAAAGCATCGTTATAATGTAGAAGCCAGTATTATGATAATGGGTCCATGAGTATGCTACTTGATAGCCGAAGCATGTGGTATGTCTGGAATAGTTTCGATCCTTTTTATAGGAATATTTATGGCTATTTATACTTATCCTAACTTGACTAGACTTTCAAAAGCAGTTACTAAACGGGCTTATACTGTTGTTGCTCATGCAGCTGAATTGCTTGTTTTTATCCTAATGGGTTTGCATATCGGCTAGAACTACTCTAAATTACCTTTCAAGCAAATGGGTTTTCTTCTTTGCTTTTTTATGATAATAATTGTTCATATAGGAAGAGCTGTTAATATATATGGAGTTACATTTCTAATTAATATAATGAAACCTCGAAGAAAAATCAGCTAAAAATTTTAGTTTGTTATGTGATATTCTGGATTAAGAGGAGCAATTGCATTTGCACTTGCCATTTAAGCTTCAAATAAAGATTATTCTCCTAAAAAAGGAGGTCACGGAGATATTATTCTAACGTTAACTCTTGTGTATGCACTTATTACTGTAATTCCTGTTGCTTCAACGATAAAACCTCTACTTGATAAGCTTGATGTGAAGCAATAATTATCTATTAATTAAAATCCTAAACCTCCAAACCCTCCTACAAGATGCAAGACTTTAAAGACCAAAATATTCGAATTTCATAAAAGTTATATGAAAACCTGGTTCATTAGCACTGTTCGTGCTTAATAACTTCCTCCTTCAGAGGATGACTAATGAACCATTGTTGAAAAGCCTTAGCCTATAGAAGAAAATAAAGAAAATTAATAGCAGCAAAATGAAAATATCCATCAACTGAATGAAGAAGTATAGGTTAATGAAGAAGTTAAGACAGGTGCTGAAGTTTTAATTGAAAATGTAGTATCTCACCCAAGTTAAGAATCTTTGGTTTGATTTCTTTTCTTAGCCAAACGATATTTAATCATTATATTAATAATAATTAATATATTTAGCTCAGTTATACCACATTCATCTATTATACCTAATTCATTTAGATATTCTTCTAATCTATTTTTTCATAGATATTTATCCCTCCCAAGTAAATAGAGTAATTACTAATACTAAATCCTATTTCATGATTGCTTGCACTATTAGATTCTCATCAATACATCTAATTTGAGTAGCTCCATTTTATAGGAGAAATAACTTATCTTGCTAAATTAATTATAATGAAAGATCTTTTATATATAAGCAATTACTTTTATTTTTAAAGCAAGATAAAGCATATAAAATTAAGCTTCTATAATGCTTTTAGTAAATTCCTCTTGTAAGATATCGTTTTTATTCCATCTTAACCAACTTTCGCTTCGGGGCTATGCTATTAAACCTTTTAGCAATTTAATGAGTTTAGGGTTTTTATAATTATAATTTAACTGATAGCTTTATCTTAAGCTGATAAGTTACCTTAGTTGATTATAGAGGAATAGATATTCTATATTTGCATTTTTAATATCCTTCTTCTATTTTTCTATTAGCTTCTTCTTGGTTCTCCTCTATATTTATATTTATTAACTGTCTTTAAATGGTGCTTAACCTCTAAATAGTTACACCCTTAAATATTCCAGCATTAAGTATACCTAAATTAGATTTTAATAAGTCTCATACCTATAGATCATATAAAGCTTCTTTTATTAAATCGCTTCTTAAATTAAATGATTTATACCCATAGTTATATTAATAGGCTTCTTTAAGTTAAACAGTAACCTTAATTAGTAAGAATTTTCTATATTTTAGCAAAAATTATAGATTTAAAATTAATGATGTTTGAATAAGGAGTCTTTAAGATATTAAGAACTAGTTAGTTTAAACTAAGCTAGAAGGAGAGTTATATGTTATTTTAACTTTCATTAATAGTATTATTATCATAGCAATTAAGGGCTATTACTGTCTTCCTTTAAGTCTACATTAATAAGTTCAGTTCTCATGTTGTTGTCGTATATGAATACCTTTCTTTAAGTTATCTTTACTGTGTACTTCACTTACAAAGTACCACAATCTAGAAATTTAATTTGGAGACTCCTTCAGCTAGGAAAGATGTTTTCTTCAAAGTTGGCTAGAGAAAATTTTTCTATTCTGAAACTTTCATATAAAGGTAGAACAAAAAGATTGAGTTACTAGCAGTTAGTAATTATCTTAGCAAACTATTGCTCTGTTAAATCATACTCAATAAGATGTAATTATCTAAGTCTTTTAAGTAGCACAATTTCATCAATAGAGTAATCATCAAGCTTATTCTTTCAAATTTACAATAATTCCAATTAAATACTATTTTATCTTATTACCTTTAATGTCTCGTTAGTCAATTTGCTTGCTCCTTCTATTGTTATCTCTTTAAGTTTTGTACATTTTTAGAAGATATACTGTAAAGTCTGCTAAGTTATGTAACTCATTGCTTAAAAAGAAAGCTCTTCATAGTTCTTCCCATAGTTTCCTATTTATTAGATACCTTAACTGCTTAGATTCTTTAGGTTTTTGAGATACAACTATTTAAGTTGAGGAGAGTTCTTTAGTAAGGCTAATAAATTATTATCACTGAAGTATTTACAATTTTCTAAATATACTCTTTATAGCTTCTGGAACAGTTGTGATCAAAATTAATTTCATTCTTAACCTGCATATTAGATTTTGTATAGTTTAAGGACTTATAAATCCTATCTTTTGACTTTGTCTAATAGAAAGCTATTAGAATTGTTTAATTCTTAGAACTATATTCTTTAGAGATTGGGACAGTTATTAATAAATAGGCTTATTTACTCATTATGGTTAATATAGATTTCCTCTATCTATTTTCCTTTTACTTCTAAGTATCTATTTAAATACTCATAGTTGATTTTCTTACTTCTCAGCTTTAATACTCTTAATTTTAACTGCTAACAGCTATTTATTAAGAAGATCCCTGATATTTAGTTATTTAAGCTTCTTATATCTAAATACTCTAGCCTTTCCAAATATTTGAGAGAAGTTAAACCTTCATCTGATGACTAAGTATCTTACACCACTAGTTTTTTGAGATGGGAGCAGATTCAAATATTCTATAATCAAATAGGTGGAATCTTGTTCACTTTAATTCTCAATTCTTCCAGTTGAGTTAAACTTCACTTTTTATTTTAATATTTTTTCATTAAGTTTTGATTGAAGATTTCTTAAACTTACAAGGCTGACTAAGTAGAGAATCTGAATAAGTTAATTATAAATTTCTTAACATTAGAATGAACTAGCTATTTTAAATTCCACTTCAACATACTCTTCATTCATTTCGTTTACCCTTTATACTCTTTTAGTTTCAAAGTTCTTATTTCATAGCTGAATTAATATAGAAACTTGTTTGCTCTCTATAGGGAACAAATTTCTCTTTTCAACAGATACTTAAAAATTTACTGTAGAAGGTTAATGTTTTTTCAAATCTAGTGACTGTTAATTTCTGTTTTTTTGGTTATTTGACTATCCTTTTCTTAAATTGTTAATTAAGGATTTTATTTATCTACTTCTTAAGCTTCCAAAAGCATCTCTTATAAACTAAGCTTATAAGCTACATGCTTTTAATCTTATGAAGGTAATATTTCTTAATCCTCAATTTAATATCCTTCTAGTTATTGCTAATTTAGACATTTTCCCTCTCTTTACTGTTTAATTTCCTCCTAAAGTAATTAATGGTTATAAATACCTGACTCTTATGCTTAAATAGATAAGTTGCTGGCATCATTCATCATTAATATTATATACTTTATATTGTTAGCTCTTTGAGCTTATACTAAATAGGATATTTACTTACTAAATATGGATTAGATTCATTTAATCCAACCCTTCCTTTTATAATTATGCTTCTAGGTCTATTCCTCTTTAGCCTTAGAAAATTGCTTTCTAACACTGTGCTTCAATGAATTGATGCTGATATTTGAAAACTACTTTATAGAGAACTGTTTGAGGTAAATATAGTTTTCGTAATAAAATAGATTGAAAGAAAGATAGAAGTGAGATGCATGCTAAATAGAGCAAACTCTTTAATAATACTTTAGGAGTAAAATTTCAATAAAAGCAGACTAATCCTTATTATAGAGTATAAGGTATCCTACAAACTAAGAACCTTATACTTTATTTTACTAATCTGAAAGTCTATTATCAAAGTATACTAGCTTCAGATATAATAAAATGCTAGATATTAATATTACTTAATAAAGTAGAAAGTTAGATAGACAGATAGACAGATAGATGGTAAAATAAACTGATACTACTATCATTAGAAGAGCTTAACTCTGAACATTTAAGATTTAAGTATTTAATAGGAAGAAATACCTAAATTAGGCAATTCTATTATAATATTCTATTTTATATAAATACTCGTAAAAAGGTAAAACTACGTATCTCCTTAAATTTATGATATGAAAGAAAGGGAAATGGAGATAGTAAATGAATGGATTTATTTACTTGCTAAGATAGAAATTTAGAAATAAATAAGGAAAATGAAGTTTAATAGCTTAAGCTAAATTAGAATTAGAAATAAAAATCTTTTATTTATCATCTGCAAAATAGACAAACTGCTGAAAGTGAAAGTCCCATATAAACAGCTATAAATTTGACAAAGTACCAGAAACAATGATCGTAGTATTCATTTTTCTTTTCATCATCTTAAATATAAGCATGCTCAAAAAAGTACCTTACTAAGAGTAAAGTAAGCCCTGCAGCGTATAGAAATACAATTCCTATCTATAAAAATTTCTAAAATTTTTGAGCATCAGATGCAGTAGTGAGATTCAAACAACTATGCAATCCATTTGATATAGTTAAAATGCTAACAAAAAGGGAAAAAACAGCAATAGCAATGAAGCTATATCCAATAGGAGAGTTTCAATATTTGTCGAACATATAAAAGGAGTTAAAAGATATAAACAAGTTTCCACATATTCAAAAAGTAGTTGTGAGCTTCTTACAACATTATCTGAGGTACCTTAGATTAATTAATTACTAATCTTCTAAAAGTCTTAAATTGGCTTAAGGATTTTCCATTAAAAATATTTTAAACTAATTATTTAAATCAGTAGATAAGACAAGCAGAGCAATTTTTATTAGCATTCTCATGATGCTTTTCAGGATCTATGATTGGTTTGAATTTACTTCCTCCTCTGCTGTTTGTCAATGAATAACTCCTAAAGTTGTTTAGTTCAGCCTGTAGACTATGCGTTCTTGCAACTTCTGAAGAAAGTCTTAAGTGTAAAGAATCAATCTATGCTCTTAGCACATTCGCTTCTTCTTGTAAAGACATATTTTCTTTACTTAATTAAGCACTTTGATTTTCTAGCTCAAATAACTTTTGCTATGCACTATTTAGCGTTAGCACTAAAGTTTCGTTTTAAGAGAGTAATTTGTTGTATCCTTCCTTAGCTTCATTTAATTCTTCATCTTATTAAGCTTTTAGCTTTTTCTGCTCAACTACCTAACGTTCTAATTTCTGTTTATATTTATTTTTTCTCATTTCAGCATTGTTAGCCTCTTAAAGCTAGTTGTTTAAATCTTGCTCTATTTTTTTTAGCTATTCTTCTTACTTCGCTAATGCATCTTCTATTTTTTTTCTTTCAGCCAAACTTGACTAAAAATCGATACAATCAACACACTATTTTGTCTGTTTATTGAAGCATCTTTTACAAATCTTTCTTTAGCATTTAATACACTGTCTTGGTTTATTAGTCATGCTACCTAATTTATCATTACAAAGACTGCAAGCATTCTCATTTGGAGCTTGAAGATTTTGACTTTAAATTTAGTTATCACTCTCGTTTGAATAAATGCTCATATTTAATATTACTAAATTACTTTTTACTTTATTCCTTTACATTTCCCCTACCTATGTAAACATCTAGCTAACCTCTAGTTTTATCAACCCTTCTTATTTTACGCATAAGATTATTCAGTTAGCTAAGATGAATCTCTTATGCTCCTTTTATACTTCTAAGCTATGAAAGATAATTAGTTACTATAGATAGCAATAAACAGGTGCTTAAATTTATGGAGATGTAACTAAGTAATAGTAGAGTAAGTTATTAAAGTGGAAGCATAGTGATATAATAAGACGTTAATCAATCTATTAATATAATTGCTTTATGTTCTTAAGGAAAATTCTAATCACACTTGCTGTCTAATTTGTTTTCTTTCTACTAGTCTACTGCTGATGCACTATATATTTCACTTGTGAAGCTTAAGATTTATTCTTCGTTGAAGCTTTCGTAGTTTTCTTATAGCTTAGTCTAGCCAACGATATTTTTTCTTTGGACTGCTTGCAAAAACTGATTGTGGTCTTTAAGTTTGCATAGCCTATCTTCTTTCTACTCCTTCATATAAGTTTCTACTCCATAGTTTACTAATTTCTATAAATTGCTTATTGACTATATTATATCGTTGTTCTCTTGAAGTATATCTCCTCTAAACAAATCCGCAGCTCTTGCGTCTAGCTCACATTTATACTTTATAACTACAAGTTGCTGATTATCTTCTGATAGCTTAGCTTAATTTCGATTGAAAGTATGGAAAATTGATCTGTTTTAATGGAAACTTCCAGTTCTTTTTTGAAGTTATCTGCCAAAAGTTATTGGACTTGATACTAAGCTAACATACTAAGTAGGACTAATTGCATTACTTTCCTTTTTATCGGTTGCTTCATTTTTTATTGGGCTTTGCTGATTAAAGTTAAAGATCTATGGGCTGTTAATTTTATTAGCTGAGAGATTGCTAAACAATCTAGTTAATCGTTAATTCTTCACTTCATTTACAACATGTTCTGAAACTATGTAGCTCATTTTATAAATCTAAGCTTGTTGGATACCAGCAGGAGGAGAAAAATTATGGCATTTAACAGCGCAAGTAGCAGGCTTATAGTTTATAATGATACTTTTATCGCTTCCCTGCATATTAAGCACTTACTGTTGAAATTTTACGCTTTAGAATGAAATTTCTAATAGATTAGTCTTGAAAACCATTGTTGTAGTTAGCAAATGTTTCGCTAACTACAGCCGAGTTTTAATTAACGCATCCTATTATCTCTCCTCTAATGAACTTGACATCCCATAGACTTCTGTAGTTATATTCAGTTATATACTAAGAAGCTTCTTAAGGAGTACATCCTGATAGAATAAACTTCATCTTAAACTGCAAAATTTGCTAGTTGTCATTCCTAAATTTATGGGCGAATGTTATGTCATTTTGATGTTTGACTACTATTCACTTTTGTTCTTACAAGCATGCACTTTTTCCTTCGGTGACTCCTGTAAAGTTATCCGAAAAGAATTCTTTTCCTTAAGCTCCTTGATTAGTTATAAAGATAGGAGTGTCATATTCATAATCACCACAAAAGGCTTTAATTGATGTAAGTTCTTTCTCAAAGATTTCAAGAACTTGCTAATGTTATACCTAAATGTAATTACTAAACTTACAACTTCTAGTAGCTTCTCCTCGTACTCACATGGATATACTATCGTATAGTGATTGTATAGGCATTTCATTATTTAAAGGGCATGAGTCTTCGTTTACTTGAAACTTAGTATGTGCTTTTCTAATCCCATTTCTCTTAAGATTGGTATTTCAGTAGTTACTAGTATTTTTAAGAACTAGTAAGATTCTCTTGTTACTTCACTATCAATCAGTTTCAAAATAAACACCAATGCATCGTGACTAATCGATCTAGAACCAGTATCTCCACAAAGTTAAATGAGACCTTTCATTTTAAACTACTATAAGTTGATACCTCTAAGTAGCATTTCAATCATCTTAGCTCTAAGCACGATTTTACGAGAGAAGAATAAGTTAGAAGCATCTTAGAGGATATCCTATTTAGACTCAGGCTCATAGTGTATTTTATTCAAGAAGTTATACACAAAGTTATCATCAGAGTTTTAATTAATTTCTTTATTCAGAGGACTTGTGTACACTTACTTTATATACTTAGATGTTTCTTAGGGAATGTACAAGAAATCGGAGATTAAGTCGATTACTTTAAATTATGCTTCCTAATTATACGAAAACATTAGCTTGTTTAAGTCCAATCTTAGTAAATAACTCAAAAGGTCCTAAAACTTCTTTACTCTGCTTTTTATGAACTCTTCTTCTAACCGTCCTTTGAACTGCTTTTTAGGGAATTTTGGAAGCTTTATTTGAAAAAGCGACATCTTTTGGCTGAAGGCTAAGAACTCACTGTATCTCTTCTTAACCAGGATAGACTTTCTAGAAAATGACTCTTTAGTTTTGATATGATATTGAGTAAAGGCTCTACAGAGAAAAAAGTCAGGGGTTTTATTTTCATATCCTATAATCTTGATTTTAAGAAAGTGACATAGACGAAATGATACTTCTTCCATCATTAAATTACTAAAATTATTTAGCTTTTAATTCATTTAAATCCCTTACTTATAATCTACTTCTGCCTTCATTAGCCATAGATAATTATACTTACTAACTATAAACTTATCCTTTAGGAATGAAATAAAATACCTTTAATGCATAGCTTGAAACTAATTACTGATTCCTTCCTTTTAATTATATGAAGTTTATTGAATGAAGGTTAGAAAATAGTATCCCTTTAGTTAAATGATAAGGTAATAAGTAAAGTATATACTGATTAGCATTTTTTAAGTAGGATTATTTCAAAGATATTGAAATACCCTGTATAGTAGTTATATTCTGCATCTTTATTAAGTGCTAATATAAAGGCTTTATATCTCTTACTACTGTCCAATCTCTTGTCCCCTTATTGTTATTATAGTAGCTATTTCTATTTCCTTAGCTATATAACCTTATAGTTGACTCTTTTAGTATTTAAATGTAGTTAGAGTTTGAATACAATAGAGATATTAACTGGCAACAGATAATTAAAAATGAAAACTTTCCCTCGAATTGAAATTAAAATACCTTAAGTATTTTAGGAAAATGTAAGACTGATGCAATCCTTTCCTGCTAGCTGTAAAAATGACTAGTTTATGAGTAGTTGCTAGTAGGATGCAAAAATGACAGCTAGATATTTGAAGTTCATTAATTAAAACTAAGTAGCTTAAGAAACCAGTTGAAAGGATATTTCAGGAAAAGAAAATGACAGTTCTAGTATATTCTATTAAAAGACATATCAGTATAATAGAAATAGGTTTAGATCAATAGACTTCTAGGCTTTAAAATTATAACAGCCTGAATATAAAGAAAGCTAATTAGATACTTTCAACTAATTACCTACAGGGAATTTAGAAAACCTGAGAATCAAAAAGCATAAATAGCATTCATAACTAGAAGAACAGGATTTGTAGGATGATAGCTATAAGATATTTCAATAAAACAGTCCCAAAAATAATTAGAATGATATGCTACTTTATAGTATCAAAGATAAAACAGATTAGAGTACATTACACTAATAAAGAACAGCCTAAGATAAATTTTAAAGGAAAGCTAACGAAATAAAAATGTATTAGAGTGCTACTTTGAATAATAAGCCTAGTAAGCTTAAAAGCAATAAACTTAATATCAAAAGCAAATTGGAAGATAGAAATAGAATTAGGCTATTAAAGTATGAAAAACTATCTTTTTCTAAAGGATTTTAGAAGCAAGTTAATTTATAAATAGATAGCGAAATGCAGCCAAAAAAACAGGGATTTAAGTAGAAGCTTTCTTTATCCCTGAGCAGTTCTTGTATTCGAATGTTTGATAACTCATTGAAATATTCTCAAACTTAGAAAAATTAACTCTAATTATAAAATGGAAGCTGTAAAAACTTTAATCCATTCAATTAAGGATTAAGCTATAAATCCCCAAGTTGTTTTAATAGCTAAGAAATGAGAAACAAATTAGTTAAAACATTTGACAAGATTAATTCATATAATGCTGCTAAGAAAAAGAATTAGCAAAGGTATGATGGAATTGTTTCATTTAGTAAGGATTAAAAGGAAAGAAAATAGAATAAAGATAAATTTCAACTTCTCCAATCAGTTCCCACTTCCAGAAATGCTGAATCAATAAATCACTTTCAGCGGAATATTTAACAGGAGAAATGTTTATCAGCCAAATTACTTCCTCAAATTAAATCTTCAAAAGCCACTGATTTTTCATCTGATTCTAAAAGACCTTCAAAATTAAATAGCTTAAATAAAGAGAGATATTGATTAATTAACTCTGATAAATCTTAATCTAATTCAAATCTTAAATGTTTTAACATCATATTAATCTACATTATCAATCATCCATTTATATCACCTACCTTAACAAGATACAAAATTATCAATTAAATTATTACATGAAAATGAGGAAAGCAAAAGTGAGTTGAAATAAGGAACTATTAAAAGGGTAATAAAAGATATTCTTGAAATATTAAAAAAGAGTATACAGATTGACTATCTTTATATAAAGAAAAAGAGAATACAATATACAATACTATGCCATTATTCATTATTAACAGCTGCCATCTTAAAATTATATACAAGTGAATGCTGGATTAAGTCAAACTTTTATTTTCATTAAAAAAACTATAAATATATATGAAATTGGCATTTTGTATCTTTCTTAATCTAATGGAAGACTAAGACAATAGTATTAAATTATATTTTATAATTCCTAAAAGTTTCTTAGTATAATCTATAACTAATTCCAATAGCCTAGATGATAAAGTAAGGATAGCAAATATTATAAATATGAATCATAAAAATAGAAGAAATCAAACACTTAACTATAAAATCTATCCTCACAATACATAAATTCTGTTCGTGTAGGTTTTGATTAAATCCTGCTGTATGTTTATTTTTCTAACTTGGAAATTAACTTCACTTTTTTTATTTATCTTGGGCTAAGTAGGTAGTTTTGGTGATTAAGAATGCCTTTTTTCATGCAATTTTGGCTGAAAATTTGAAAAAGGAGAATGAAAACAGAGGTTAGGCGTTTCTTCCCTTTATCTTGCTTTAGAGGGTGATAAATTGTTTGCGATTTTTCGATGAAGAAGCTCATCTTTATTATAACTTGATTTGTAAATGTAATTTCCTTTTTCGTCTCTAATAAGATAGGGATTTTTCTACATAAACGTTGCATATCCATTTCTAGAAGCTGTATTTCTCATATCTGCTCATTTAGTTTAGTTCTTTAACTTAAGTTTTTGCTTTTAGTTGCTATAAGATTTCGCTTTTTGCCTTTATCTCTCCTAGGCCTTAATAGATCTTCTTATTTGCTGTTACTCAAATCAAACTTCATCTTATTAATTATATTTCTTCTTTAAGACTTGATATCTATTATGTGTCACACTATGAGGAAATATTATTGGAGTTCTGTGATTTTTAAACTTCACAAAGTTGTTATTATCTTCTAAGAGCCAAAACTAATATAATTAGCTTACTTCATGATCCTGATTCTAGTTTTAATGCATTGCAATTTCCTATCTGTCTTAGTTACTATCTAGTACCTCTTTTTTAAGGATTTATTTCTCCTGAGGCTAAATATTTTCACCACTTATTGACAGTTTTTTTGCATGCTATCTTCCTGAATGCTTAAGAGAACTTCTTCAATCTTGAAATATATTCTAAGAATCACAAGTTGCAATATAAGGCTCATTTGTTCAACTCACTTTTTATTACTAAGTTCTTTTTGCTTTAGCAGTTTTAGCCCTTTAAGGAAAGTTATAACTAGCTAGTGGATTCTATCTATTAGTGTTTAAGTAAATTTCCTCAACATTTGTAAGTTCAATCTCGCTCTTTTTAGTATCCCTTAATTATAAATACCTTACCAAGTAGTTTATTACAACTGATTTTAAACTTGCATTTGATTCTTTTTCTTGGTCTACTTTTTCTAACTCTTCTACATTTCATTTTTTTACTACTACTCTTATAATTCATTAGTCTCTGACAAATTGTCTCATTTCTAATTAGCATTGAGCAGGCTATTCTTACTGATTTCCTCTTACTTGTCTTAGATTTCTAAATTAAGTATCTTTCTGCTAATAGATTCTTAGCTGCTTTGCTTAGAATTGGTAAACTTAGCCTTGAGGATGTTTTCAGAAGTAATGTTATCGAAATCTGAGTCACTGATAGATTTAGCGGTATTGAAGCCTTTATTAATACGCTAGCCTTCTCCTCTTTAGTTTACTTTTAATACCTAAGATTTCATCTTATTCAATATAAAGACCTATTATAGCCAGTTAATCACTCTATCCTAAATACTACATAATACTAAGGAAATTACTTTACTATATAAGGCTAACTAATACTATAGTCAGCTTAAAAAAGGTACTAGGGTAATATAAGGAATTAAAGGGAAATAGTGAATATAATTGTAAATGCAAACTATTAAAATGCTTTATAAAAGGATTCTAGTTATTGTATGCTATATTAACGCTCTGTATACTCTAGCTACCAAGTATGAAAATGATGGAATAATAGAACTTGATATTTTTGAGGATGATATTAGCTATTTTATCAATGTCAAGGCTGGAAATACTCTCTATTAATTAACTCTGAGCTCTTAACTATAGTACTTGGTATTTTATAACTATGACTGCTAAAACTCTATTACTTGCTAGTTAGAAAAGGATAGTTAAGGTGAAATAAGTTAAGTAGACTATAGATGGCTAGGTATTAATTGTACTGCTTTCCTTGCTAACGAGTTAATTACTTTAGGATCACATCAATAGGTAATATAAGTGCTAATTTAAAACTAGCTGAAATGTATTGGATACAAATAAGGAACACTAGGACTAAATTTACCAAATATGCTATTACCTTAGGTTAAAATACAAGTGTTTCCAGATAGCTAGGATTAAGTACTTGGACTAAAAGAAGAAAATACGCTTTATGTGGATATAGTAGAAAAGATAATAATTGATGCTACAAGTCATGGAACTAAACTATATATTGGGAATGTTACTTCTTTGAAGGAGTATGATTAACTTAATGACTTAGAAAGTAGCGATGAAAGGCATTTAGGCTGAAATTGATAAATTA
The DNA here is from genome assembly GCA_946699065.1 of Loxodes magnus. NCBI lineage: Eukaryota > Ciliophora > Karyorelictea > Loxodida > Loxodidae > Loxodes > Loxodes magnus. Next base: position 160,662 of record CAMPDV010000025.1, on the reverse strand, counting down.
TGTCTGAATTTCCTTCTGGATCTGGACTAGAAGATTATAAAGGATTTATAGAAATAAATTCAAGATATAATATCTTCCCACCAAGCGTGCTTAGTTTAACAGGATGGGATAATTACTTAAGCTAGAATTGCTATGCCTTTAATGATAGTCACTCTTTATCATTTCAAATTCTTTAATCATTTGACCTATCTAATGCTCATAGTTGTCCATGTTCAAATGGTGTAATTGATTACTAAACACCAATTCCTTTTAAATTATACGATAAATGATTTGAACTAATTGCAAGCGAAATGTAAGGAAGTCCAAAATGATAGGACTTTGTTAAGAAAACACTATGCAATGTTTTTATGAAGAAGTCAGGAGGAATACTAAAAGACATAATTATAATTGGCAGTTCCTTTATTTCCAAGTATGGAATCTATGTAGATTATAGCAACCAATAATACTATATTTTGAAGGATAATGAAGACTTAAAGTGATTAATGCTTGGAACTTAAGATATCGCGATAGAGTGAATTGTACTAGGGCTAATTACGCTATTCTTAGTTTGAAATACCTTTAAGCTTTACAAAGCTAATAGGTAATGAAATTTAAATTCTGATTTGGCTTATGGAGATTAAGTTGATGATTGGTCCTTTATTAGCAAGTAAGAAGAGGGATCTAAGATTACAAATAGCTAGTAAGCATAGTATTCTAATCCGAAAATCTAATAGCTTAAATAAGAACTAGACTACAGATTTGCTCTAAATGCAGGAGGAACTAGTTTCATGAAAAAGAATGAACTTTATTTTAAGCGTAAGGCTAATGAAATAAACAACAAAATGAACAGAAAAAGATCATTTTAACTCTAAAGAAGTCGAGAATAAACAGTTTCTTAGCAAAATAGCACATTTCAAAATGATATTTTGTTCTCAATGCATAATTACTAGTAATTCAAGGGAGATTTAAGCACTTCATCGAATAAATTTGAAGCAGAAGAAATTAACGAAAATTTCTAGATGGAAATAAAAACTAATGACAAATACGCTCCCTTTGAAGATTAGATTAATCCTAAGTATTTCTGACACAGCTATTTATACTCAAATTTCTTTAATTAAGGTATATTTTAAAATGATCTTCAAAGCATTAACCATATTCTTGTGGCATTAAATATGAATAACCTATTACAAGCTATTTAGATATAGTACAAGTAATTAAATTAAAATTGATATAAATCAGTAGAAAACCTACTTAATAACAAATTCAGAAAGCAATCTCTACAGATCGTTATATGATTGAGTCATTTTTTATATAGCAATCCAACTATAATAAATATAGATAAGGATTATAAAAGTAATCTCTAAGAAATAAGAATCTATTCTCCTTTTAAGCAAATAGCTATTTATCAACCGATTCCTAAAATAAGACAATGGGCATCTATTAAATCACGAAGTAGACTAAATATAAATAGTCATAAGTATACAATCTATTTGCATATTAAAAGAATATATAGAAGATATAGAATCAACTAATATTTTAATAGGATGGATTAAGAGTAATCAAAGTAACAGTTTATAGAATATTTTAATTCTATCATAGTTATATTAAAAATACGAACTACAGTATATAAATTCTCATTATCGAAGCAGTGATAAATAATATGAATAGGAATGAATAATTTGAATTATTGTCAATATTTTGCGATTTTTTGAGTTTTATAGTATTTTTAATTTTGCTTTTAATACTAAGAATTGTAAGCAAATAAAAGGAAAAATTAAAAGATTGAATATTAGAATATGATTTATCTATATGCTAAGAAGTATAGTTTGATAGGAGTTTAACTAGACTCTTACTTTTTGAATAAAACGATATTAATAAGTCCTTTCTCTCTAGAGGTAAGATTTTTAAAATAGAGAGAACCTGAATTTAGTTTTGCTTATCAGAGCTAAGTATACTCTAACTACATTTACCTGAAGATGATAATTAAATATAAGTATAAAAATGAAGAAATAACTAGTTCTATTAATGTTTATATATAGTTCATATGCCTTTTGGGATTTAGGACATATAATAGTTGCATAAGTTGCTCAAAATGAAATGCAAGAGAAGTCTTAATCAACTTGATAATTTGTGAATAAACTAGTTTCTCCATTCTATGGCATTATAACCCACAATAATTATACTAGGTACATTGAAATTGCTACTTGGCTTGATAACCTAAATTAATATAAATTTACAGCTTACAAAAACTGGCACTTCGATTCAAGATCTTATAACCCTCAAAATGTCACAGTAAATGAATTGCATAGCCAGCAAAACGTCACATTTGCAATAGTAATAAATTTAAATATTTAGGATGAATGTAACAAAACTCTGCATGTAGATGCTTAAGAAATTAGCTATGAACATGTTTTATGTATTTGAACTATCACTCACATATTCGGAGATATTCATTAGCCTCTGCACGTTACACATTACTATGATAAATCACTACCTTCAGGAGATTTTGGAGGAAATATATTTAACATAAGCTATATTGGAGAGTTAACTAACTTACATAAATTATGGGATGCTATGTGTGGAGTTGACGTCTGAGAGTTTGAAATGGTAATTTTTAAATTTAGCCACTAAAAGATACTGATATCAAATTAATCGAAGACTTTGCAAACAGCTATATTAAAGAATTCCCAAGAGAACGACTAAAGGAAAGACTTAGCAAAAAGCATGTAAATGACTGGAGTGATGAATCTTACTAACTAGCAGTGGAAAAAGTTTATGACGGAATAGTCTAAAATGGAACTCCTAGCTAAGAATACTTGCAAAGGTGTTATTAAGTAGTAAAAGAATAGATAGCAATAGCAGGATATAGATTAAGCGATTTTTTGATAGAATTATACGGAAATTTTTGATAGAAACTTAATTACTTATTTACTTATTTCCATTACTATCTCTTAAATACTTATACCAAGAACTATCTTTTACTCCTACTCTTATCAAGATACCTTTATACCCCATAAATAAATATAAGATAGTATACTATCAAAGAAACAAACGATTTTATATACTCTAGCAGTAATAAAATAAGCAATAGCGAGCATCTATTCTATAGTTACTCACTACACTGGAAAACTAACAATACAGGAATCTATAATTATGTAGAATCCTATTTTAAAGCCTATGCTATCCTTAATATAAGTTTAACACTGCTTAATTTAGCTTAGGAACTAAGTAATTAGAAACTTTTAATTTAAATTAAAGATATTTTAAGAAGAGAGGAAAATTGGAGAATTATGAGCAGTTAAAAAGGATTAGTTAGAAGTAGAGTAAAATAACTGGAAGAAAGGATTATGGGAAGTATCTAGGCAAACTAAAAATAAAACCAAAAAGTTACAAAAAAAGAAGGAATCACTTTATAAAAAACTATCCAGCAAGCTAACTATAACTTTCAGCAAAATAATGTATCTACTTCAAGTTTTATAAATGAAGAGCTTGTAATATAAAAAAAGTATAGCCAACCTTGTAGTGAGAACTAAAGGTATCAAATTTAGATAGATTAAAATAGCGAAAACTAGAAATAACTAATTGAGAATGTAGCTATTTAAGACTAATAAGAATAAGAACTTATCAATAATGTGTCTTTACTAGATACTTAGGAAGATATTGTGTTCAAACAGAACTTTCTGCCTTACAATAGAAACAGCCAGCTACATAAATCTACTTAAACAGAAGATAATAGTAAAGGTTTTGATCAAGAATAGCCATAAGTTTAAAGATCAGTTAACAAGATCCATCTAAATCAATCAGAGGAATTTTAAAATCTTTAGCATACTTAACAAAACTCATACGAAGATCAAAGTAACAAAAAGGAAAATAAGCATAACACATATTGTGATGCTTAAAAGAAATAAAAAGCTTAAATTTCCAAACATATTGAAGAACTGACCAGATTAGACTTATATTTTATAGATTTTACGGAAAAAATATAAACACAATAAGAACAAATGAATAAGCAATGAAATCATATTAATGTAAAGCTAGAAAATATTTACCAAAAGTTTAGCACGAACGATTAAGATGATGTAGCTGAAAACAAACCAAAAGAAATTGAGCATTTACAAGAAGCTTCTCAATTCAAATATACCTTGTAATATGAAAATCACGATTAGCTCCTAAAAGAATTTGCAAATATAGAAGCAAAAAATTGAAGTAGGTTATTTTTAATACATTACGCATATTATAAATTCTATTTTTAATCTCTCTGGCAATTTAATTTCAACTATTTTGCATATAGTTACTTTCAATTAATCCCTTTATAAACAATTATTATTCTTAAGAGAAGAGAAATTATAATAACTTGAGGATTATAAATAATAGTTGGATGAGTCTTAAGATACAAGTATTTAGATATTTAGCTTACAAGTTATGAAGCTTTAAATAGGATTTACTAGTTTAATTATCATAGTTGAGAAGATAATTTTTATAGACTTTAGATTGAACTATTTATAATGAAGTTAAGCAGCTTCCTTTTATTTATTTGCATTTATTTTTTTAAAGGTAGAATGGCTTACACAATGTAGTAATATAAGGAAGCAAGTAGCGAAAATAAAGAGTAGGGTTATGTTAAAAAGTGATTGTTAAATATTATTAAACTAATTTATTGTCAATGGCTCTTATTCTTCTTCAAAGCGCTGATAGTTCTTTCCTCCATACAATGATTGAACTTTTCCCATTCATGTGTACAGAAAAGTCTTTTATTCCAGGTGAAGCTGGCATATTTTCCGACTAGGGTTGGCCAGACGGTTTCTTTAAGACATCTCTCGTACACTATTTTCTTCTCAGAACATTTATTCCACATCATTCCGTTTTTCTTCCATAGCCTTAGCCATTACTCTGTTTCTTACTATTCCGAAAGAGCTTAAGCAGCCTCCATTTTAATAAAAACAATTTTATAAAGAAACTTTAAATCAAAATTAAACAAATAAGCCTAATTTAATTCTACTCTTCCTTCTATTTCCTTTCTCCTTTATTTCTTTAATTCTATTAGGACTTTTCAAAAGTATCACCTTTTGCTTATACTAGAATACACAGATAACAGATTTACTTACAGCTTAACGCTTAATAAATCTACTCACTCTATTCTTAGGGATCTAATCTTCTAATTCAATTAGACTAACTCCTACTCTCTCTTGCTCTATTATTTTTAATGCTTATCTATAAGAGAATCCTCTTATAAGAATTAAAATACTAAACACTATGATTAAGTGTGATTAGATTGCGAGTCATTTTACATATTTTAAAATAGAAGAGGTAGTAAAATGATATTCTGCCTGATTAATAAACAGATTAACACTAAGATAAAAGCTAAAAGTGATATGTCATTTGATATTTCCAATGACAGAATTTGAAGAGCTGAGAAACTTCTTTACGCTTTTTATTTTGGTAACTACGTTGAGGGGAATCATATTCAACATACTTTTAGTTCTCCAAATCTGAAATAAAATCCTACCTCTCTATTCAATCTATTTACAAAAGGCCTTCATAACCCAATATAAATCAGAAATAGCAAGCAAATAAACCAAATAAACAGCCATTGCATGATTTGAAGCTATTTGTAGATAATATCATCAATTCCATCTTCCATTCCTTTTACTAAGGAAGTAAAGCCCAGATGAATGTAGATCTCCTGCATAGTTAATAACTCAGTGAATATGTTACTTCGTAATAGTTCATCTAATTAATCATCTTTTCCTGCAGCTTCATAGTAAGAACTCAAAAGAACTCTCATTTATTCGAAGAATTTAACTAGTGCAGTATGCAAACCTTATGTTATAGCTCCATCTGCAAAAAGAGTGCATTAATCAATTGAAACATCCATACTCTAAATATCAAGATACTAGCAAGAATCCTTTCTCATAATGTTCTGGAACAGGTCATTATACTACTCAGTATTGATATCTTTATTATCAAGATGCTTTTCAAATAAATTGTTGTTTAGATCATAAACTTTGTTAATCTAATCAGAGCACACTTGTAATACATCACTCTCCTAAACCTTTAAATTATTGTCTGTTGCTACTAATTCTCTTATAGAATTCAAAGAAAACGCATAGTAAGGCTCAGATTCAGCCAGGTATTGGAATTCGATTGATAAATTCTCAACATTATTTAATGTTTAAGAGCTTTTAACGAAGTTAACAATGAAGTAGCTTTGAATGCATAAAATTCCGAAAATAAATTTGAAGTAGAACTTTCTATAGCCTGACTTGCTACTTTTGAAAGCTTTTACTTGTTTTCTTCTTTAGTAGTTGTCTTCATCAGAACTAACATCTTCAATTTTATTTTCGTTATCAATTGTAATTATTTCTGAGTCTATGCTTGCATTTTCACCTTCTTCCTACAGCGAAGTATAAAATTTCTCACATTTATTGGATAAAGATTTTACGGTTACCTTAGGAATGTCGAGAAAGAGACAGAGAACTTCCTCTCTGGAGGAATTGACTTTGTTGGTAACAGGAAAAAGGATAAAAATACTGGCGAGTAGGGAGATAATAGAAATAACTAGAATGATGATTAGTTTTTTGTCCTGATCTTTAGACCTATCAATTATTTCAGTAACATAATACTCAGCTGATTGCTATAAGGAAAAATATAGGTCATTAAAAGAATTGAACAAAACGAAAAACACTGAAGTTTAGTTTGCTGTTATTTGCTTTAGGTCAAACAGATAAACATTGTAAGCTTAAGAAACTAATGTGGCTATTGCGTTACGCATATTTTAATTGACGGTAATTACGGTTTTGCCTTCTTTATAGTACAGAGTTATATGCTAATCATTTACCAACTTTTCATGAGCTTCTGATCTTTAAGTTGAACTTTCAGATAAAGAATTTTCAGTTTTATCAAGGTCTAATATAGCTTGCTAAAGTTTGTTCTTTGTGTCTTATAAATCTTCCTCAGTAAATTCCAAAGTACCATCAGCATAAAGGAGCAATGTTCTTACTTAAGTTTCGATTTACTAAACACAAACCAATCTTTTATAAGACTCTTATATTAAATCCAAGTTTTAGATAATATTTTTAAATTATTTCTCGTTTACTGCAAATTCTGAGATTGATATACAAAGAAGTACTATAAATATTATAAGAGCTGATCATCTAAGGTTTCTAACACTTCTTGGTTCTTTGTTATCGTTTATTGCCTCCCTTATTGCTTTTTTATACCGATTATTTTCAACTTACTTATGCTTAGTTAAAGCCTTTTATTCTTCTTCTTTTTCTTATTGTTATTTTGCATCCAAATTTGCTTATCTTGATTTTTTCATTTCTTCAGTTGTTGCATCTTTAATCACTATGAATTAACCATTTTAAATCCTTTTCGTTACTATGCCAAAGCCAAAGTCTGATTTGTTTCAGTTTTTTGATAGTTCTTCTTCGTCTTTTTCATTTTTACTCTCTAAAGGAGTTCCTTCTTGAGAAGATTCAGATTATTTACTACTTTAAGATGAATCTCCTTCATCTTCCTCATCCTCTTCATTTTAATTTTATTTTTAATTCTCATTTTCATCATTTTCATCATTATCATTCTCATCAGTCTCATTTACTCCTGTTCTATTAGATTCAGTGAAAGGTTCACTATTATTCTAGTTGCTAACTTCACTACTACTTTTATTTGTTGAGCTGTCTTAGTAACTAAGAGTACTTTTTGAAACGGATTCTGAAGTTACTGCTTTAAGAGAGCCCAATTCCTAGCCATTACCTTGTGTATCTTATACTAAGTACTATTTATTCTTGACATTTACTCTATCTGAGTATAATTACTAATCCTTATTATATCGAAACTAGAAGCTTTTATCATATATGGATTTTTTAATTGTAGACTATTCAAACAAAAGATGTCCTGGAAGAGGATTAATTTAAATAGCATAGCCTTAGTATTACCCAAAATATACTAGCTCTGTAATATGGCAATTAAATTGAACTTTTTAATCACTAAGACTATAAGACTTTTCTTCTTCCTTGTTTTGGCCTTTTTTGTCTTTCTTAAATAACTTCATAGAATACACTTCAATTGGACTTTGTCCATCTTAATTTTTAAAAGTAGGAACTTGGTATTCTAAGATTCCTCCTTTAATTCCTAGATATATTTATTATTTCTAGGGATTCTTGATATCCTTAGCAAGATCGCCGAAATCTATTGGTCTTCTAATATAGTTCTTATTTAAATTTAGCATGCCTATACAGCCTGCAGAAATTGACTCTATTACATAGTCTTAATTAACTAGTACGTATGCTGCACTAAGATGAGCTTTTTCAGGTCGAATAATTGCTAAGAATTATTAACCCTAAGCAGTTGCAGGTAAAACTCTTACAGTGAACCATATAGGAAAAATATAGCCAGATTTATGCAAACCAAAAACAACTCTTTCTCTTCCTATCACAGTTGAATTTCCTGTCTACTGATAGTTTATTAAATATTGATCGTGATTTCTATTAAAAGGTTATGGAACAAGAATTGTAACCTTTCTTCCTATAAGTTCATCTTCATTATATCCGAATAATCTGCTTATTCCTAGAGTTACTTTTGTAATCTTTCCAAGGCAGTCATTGTCAACCATAATCTAAACCATAGCGTTACTATAATCATTGAAAGAGCTTATTATGCCATCTAAAAGTTCATCCTGAGTATTTTGCATAGCTTTGTTCATATTAGATTACTCTATTGCTTTTGCTCTTTCCTCTAAATCCTTGCCAGACTCATCATTCATAACTTCTTATAAGAAAGTTCCATACATCCTAAGCATTTTTACATTATTAGGATTCAATTTTTAAAGTTTAGCCCAATAATCTTCTACTTAGCTAAGTGTTTAGTTTATTTTGCTGCCTATTTCATGTAATTTACTTAAATCTGGCTAGTCCTCAATAAGATGGCTCCAGAAATCCATATAGAACATAACTATTCTCTCAATCTACTGTTCATACTATCTCTTGAACTTTTCGTAAGAGATTAGACTAACAACATCAAGTTGCCCACCTTCACTTACATTTTCAGCCATATCATCTTCAATTTTCCTTCTATATCTATATATAATGAACTGCTCATCAAATAGAGGCTTCTTTTCTTCTGCTAACCTAAACTCTTCTAAAGCGAGATGCTTGGAATTCATTCTTTCAAGCAGGAAAAATGCATACTCAATATGTAAAGAAGCAGAATCAGGGAATCTTGATATACCATCTTAGTATAGTTTGTTAGCATATTGAATTAAGATATCATAATCCTCCGTAATAATCTAGGTTACTTAATCTCCATTTTCCTTATTATTTTTGTTTGAGCTTTTCTGCTTGTTTTTCTTGGTTTTCTTTAGAGGACACTCTTCTAAGTTGCAAGCCTCTTTATGGTGATATATATAACCCTTCAGCATAATGCTTTAGTTCTTAGAATATTTTTCCTTTGCTCCTACTAGTTTCAGAAAATACCTCACTTGTTTTTCTATTTCTTCACTTTGTTTTAGCTTATTCTAGTTAGTCAGTAGCAATTCGCTTCTATAGTCTCCTCTTGTAATTATTACTGCAGTTACTATTACGAGTCCTACTATCCAAGTGAATACTCCACCCTCAAATTTAGTATCTTAAAGCAGCTTCATCATAAATAGTACAAAAACAGTCCATAAGTGAAGTGATGCAATTAGTTATCAGCCAATCTGAACTTAGTCTCTATTATAATTATCTCCATTATAGAACTAAGTAAACACAATGAGAGCTCCAATCAGCATTATAATTATCAAAGACCACTAATAGTCTTCATGACTAAAGAAGGTTATCATTATCACTTGTACTGTCACATTCACTAAATAGCATAGATCAGCTCTTGCATTTATTCTTGATAGCTTATGGTTAAGATGCTTTTCGAAGAGAGTTATAACAGTTATACAATTTATCATTATGAACCCTATCGAAGACACTATCGCAACTATACCATGGAGGATATTTATTCCAACCCAGCATTCTATGTTATTATACATGAAATGCTGCCCATTTTCACAGTGTAACATAGAAGTCAGCAACTCTAATACAGGAAGATAAAAGACAGTCATCATTAGTCAGGTTTCGTATCTTAGAATTATTACAGGCCAAGAAAAATTAAATCGCTTTCTTGAAAAAGCGTATTAAACATAGCAAGCGTTGAGTACTACCAGAATTAGAAGAGCCATTCCTATATAGAATATTAGTATATAAGTAGTCGAACTTTAAGCGTAGTCAAGTCAAGGAACTATTCTAAATAGCTTTGATAATCCTTCAATCAGCTCTACAGCAGACTCATTTTTTCAAGGAAACTCAATGCTAAAATTAAAAGGAAAGGTAAGCAACTAGATCAACTAAATAACCATAAAAGCTGCTGTAAGAATAAACGAGCTGTTAATCTCCTTAGACAGTATAAACAGCACATCAAACAAAAAATCCTTAGAAGTTTTCACAATCTTAACAAGTGCAGATTTTTCTAAATCCTCTTATTAATTTTTCTTTCTTTCCATTAATTATAAAAATCTATTAAAGCTAGCATTAATATTAATTTCAACCCATTATACAACTCCAGTATCTAAATGCTATCTAATTTCCAATCTCTTTTTAAGTCTTATAATCTTTCTTTTTTAACACAAGTACCAAAAGGAAAATATTAATTGGAACTAAATATAAGTGAATACGGGTATCATCTTCAATATATAGTAGATACCTTAAAACACGTATAATAGTATAAATAAGGCATTGGCATGAATAAGATATACCGTTTCAAATACAATTAAGAAATAGTTAATACTTAACTTGCATATTTCCTATCCTCTCCTTAGCTAAACTGTCAATTATATCATTAATCATGTAATACTAAAAAATTATCATCGAAGTACCTTATAGTTCCTATAAATGATACTATATTCATTAAAGCTAGGAACTAAATCCTAAACCTATTCATTAAGAAATATCATAAGTTTAAAATTTAAATATTACAATCAAGATTTTCATAAAAAGCAATAAAGAAACAAGATAGTAGTACTAATCATCATAATATAGCTAAATCTACTCCTTAACTATTCTAATAGAACATCCTTTCACTATTCATGGTTAATTTAATCTAGCAATAGGGGTAGTTGCCATTTGGCTAGAGGTTATCTATTTTAAGGCTAAGGGATTAAATTATATTCTCTAATACTTTATAGCTTATTTTGTATATTCGCTTATCAATTCAAAATATACCGTTAATTATGTATTATCAATCATTAAGATTATCTATTTGAACCTTCTATTAGCTATTTAGTTCTATTATTTTGAGGGTAAAGAAAAAAGGGGAATAAAGAGAAAAAGTGTATGGGGTATTAGTGTATTAAAAGCGATGTAAAGATAACTTATCTAAAGGATAGTAAAGCATGATAGTTTAATTTAACCATAGTGCTATTATATTATGGAAAGATAGACTAAGATATCTATTGTAAGATTATAGGGAAGAAAAGGTAATAAATTTATTAGATCAAGAGATGTTTCTAGCTTAAAATACAAATAATACTAAGACTAATAAGCATAATCTATCTAACTTTTCTCCATTTAGTTAATAATAAAGCTCCTAAAATAATGCAGTCATGCTATCTGTTTGTTCATTGCTGTAAAAGACAATCACGTAATGTAATGCTAGAGCATTGAAGTGTAAGAAGTGTTGATAAAGGGAATAGTAGGAATGTTTTAATAATTTAAATTAAATAAAATTTACAAATGTCTCTTCCTTAAAATGCTACAATTGCAAAATCAGAAATTATTGGTTAGGTAGGTCCATATGCTCTTGAAACTTAAGGCTCAGGTGGATTGTTCACTTTAGATATAGAAGAAGAATTTGCTTTACCCAGAAAGCCACCAGAACCTATTCCATAAGATATTTATCCTGAAACATAGAAATCTAATTAGTCTTAGCAGTAAACCTAATCTAAATAGGATATATCACAAAGAACTAATATTAGTAAGATAACCATTATAAGCGATACTGTTAATAGATTAGTTGAAGATACTAATAGAAGGCATGATGCTAAGAAAAAGGTAGAGTAACTTAAATGAGAGGAACTAGAAGATTTGTCATAAATTAAGAAATAAAAACTTACGTAGACTTAGGTCTAAATTATGGTTGATAGATTTTCAAAGGATATTGCAAGACGATAGTAGAACAAAATAATTATAGAACAGGAAAGGAAATTAGAACAACAATAAGAAGAAGAAAAAATTCTGCCTGTTCAAAACTAAGCGAAATTAACTTCAGATTAAACCTAATAACTTACTTCACGACTAACAGGTAAATTTCTAATTCAGAGGATGCTAGAAAAAGAAAAGATAAATTGGAAGCTTTGAAAAAAGAGAAAGAGCAGCAAGAAATTGAAACAGCATAGTAGTTACGATAAACAAAGCATACAGTTCCCAAATCGGAGAAATTAGCTTAGAAAATTATTAAAGATCCAGTTTATGAAAGACTGAACAAAGATGCAGACTAAAGGATGTAAAAATAAAAGAAAAAGTTAAAGGAAATGGAAAATTAAATAAAGATATAAGCAGTTCCTAAAATAAACCCAGATAAAAGAGCAAAGTCAGCTAATAAAGTTTAAGTTAATAAGAATGAAGCTATAGAAATTGTCAAAAAATTGCAAGGTTAGAATCAAGACAATAATGAATAGATCAATTAATATGTAGATCTTCTATTGAAAGAAGAGAATGAACCTAATTTAAATTAGAGTAAAAATAGTAAAATCCAATATAATGTCTTGCAAAATAAGACAGATTCAGAGAACTAGAGAACAGAGAGTTCTAATAATGAAAAGTAACCATTTTAATCTTCCAAATCAAAGTTCTCTAATTAAAACTTTATCAGACCTGAGAGTGCTCAAAATCTTGTATCCAGATTACTTAAATAAAGTTAGGAAGCTTTAAAATCCGAGCGTACAATTTAAAATCAAACTCCAGTAGATACTAATCAATCAAAGCCAGCTATAAATGAGAGTAAATAAAATCCTAAGATACAAGCATATAAGTATAGGTATATGAAAAAATGACTCTTGTCAAAATTTTATTATTTATTGCCTAATTTTATTTATTATCTCTTTCTAAATTTCCTTCCTAATCTTCTTTTTTTAGAATTGCATATTTAAGTTTATCAGTTTTAAAGTCAATATTCAAAGCTTTATTTATACTATCAAAAGGATAATTTATATCGCTTATATCTAGCTTTCATATAAATATTCTAACGCTAATTATAAAGAAAAGCCTATTTCTAGTTAAATTATTAATACGGAGTTAATTTCCTAAAATTAAGCCTGATATGCTACTTAAGATTAACTTCCTTATTTATTTAATTTGGTCTCTCTAAATTTACTTTCAACTTTTATGTTCATTCAAACAATTTAAACACTTACGAATATTCTTACCTTATATCCATATAAAGTAATTCATATATAGATTACTTTATAATTAAGCTTAGTTCTTACCTATTTATATAGTATTTAACTATATTCAACTCTAATATATTTCATTTCCCTTTTTTACTTATTTATAGCATACTTATACTGATACTTACGGGAAGAGTTACTATATTGACTTTTTAAACAAAAAATGCCATCTATTGTATAGCAGGATTATTGCTTCAGCGAAAATGTAATAGAACAAATTTATAAGAGAAAACTAAATGCTTTAGTAGCAAAAGTGAGATTTATGATTCTAATCATATTTTAAGCTAATTAAGTTAGTTAAACTAGATACCACAAGGTAAATGCTGATAATATGAGATTCCTAAATATAAAAGGAAAGGAAATGAGAAGGGAAATAATAGTTCTTATGTACGCTTTAAGCGATAATAGCTACTATAATCAAATAAAGGTATAGGATGTATTTAGACAATTGAAGTATAAAGCCAGCATTAATGATAGCTTTTAAAAGGTTTGAAGATTTCTAAATATTTAAATAGATTGAAATATTTCAAATTTTTAAACTTTTAATTAAGGTTAATAATGTCCTAAAACGCGGGCAGTTAGTGAGACTGGGAAGTTTTTGAAAGCTAGGATATCTAATAAAGACCAAGAAATGAATTAAACTGCGATAATGAAGATTTAGAAAACTGCTTATCTAGCAATAACACTCTAAAGTTTTTATCTTAGAAGTAGATAGAAAGGAAGATAGAAGAGTTAATAAATGCTTGCATGGAATAACTTGATGTCTCTTATGATGAAACTTTTATTTTGCTTTATTACTTTAAATGAAATAAAGATGAGTTATTGAATCAATGGATGGATAATGACACAAAGGTTAGAATAGATTCAGGAATATATCTAGCTAATAAGGATAAAGACATAGTAAAAAACACTTAAAGTATAAAAGCAGGAACAAACTCTCTGATAGTACCCATAGAAAATGCATAAATCTGTTCAGTCTGCTGAACTAATAATGTACAATTTTAAATGTAATGTGAACACTAATTTTGCAACAACTGTGTAGAGAATCATCTCATATCATCTCTCAGTAATGGAGAAAGCTGTATTAGAACTCCGTGTCCAAGTTTCAAATGTAATATTATAATTCCTGAAGAGATTTGAAAGTCATTTTTAGACCAAAAAAGAGTTTAGAAATACAATAGATTTAGAACTTAAAGCTTCATTTCATATAACAAGTAATTGAAGTGATGTCCTTCTCCTAATTCCTGCTCTGTTATATGTGAAGCTACTAATTTTACAGCTAAAGAGTGTGAATGTTTATGCGGATATGTATACTGTTTTTACTGCTCTTCGGAATCTCACAGACCATGTGATTGCTAGACAATTCAGTAGTGGAAAGCAAAGAATAATTCAGAGTCTGAAAATATGAAATGAATAATAGCAAATACTAAGTAATGTCCTAAGTGTAAAAGGAACATTGAGAAAAATCAAGGTATTTCCTTATTTAGGTTGTAATCATATGACATGCCAAAAATTTTCAGGGGGATGTGGATATGAGTTTTGTTGAATGTGTTTAGAGAACTGATAAAGCCATGGAGGAAATAATTGAATATGCAATAAATACCAAAAGAAAATTTAAAATAAAGACTCATCGTTTGCTTAAAAGCAGGGCTAGAAGAGATAGATGCAAGAAGAACTATAAAAATACTAGTTTCATTTTGAGCATTTCTAGAACCATTAAAAAGCATAAATTCTTGCATAGGAGTAAGTGATAAGTCTTCAAGAGCAAATCTAAATGTTAAACGTCCTTCACAATATTTAAATAGGATCCTTGAAATTTCTTGAAGAAGCGTAGAAATAAGTCATAAAGTGTAGGAGAATCCTTAAGTATACTTATGTCTATGGGTTTTATATGAAGCAGGAAAGTGATCAGTTTTTATTTTATCAAGCTGATTTAGAGAAATTTACAGATAGATTGCATGAATAGTTAGAAAAGGACTTTAAGAAATATTAAGACTAAGACAAAATTGATATCAATGAGTTTTATGGGTTCAAAAGAGAACTGACTAATAACTATGATGTTGTGAGAAAAGTAATTATTCATTTTAGTATTTCAACTAACTTTGCGAAGTTATGGAAGAAATAGACTTTGTTGTCCAAAAAGAGACTAAAGTAGTATAAAAATTAGTTCGCTTTACAGTAAAGATACAATATGCTGAAACATTTCAAGCAGAATTGTCCGAGAATGATAAAATAGAAAATTTGAAATTATAAATACTGGAATCCTTTGGACTTCCACCATCAATGTAATAGATCTAATTCAACAGTTAAACTCTTGACGACAGCATAACTATAAAAAAGGCAGGAATTACAAACAAATCACAGCTTAACTGTCTGTACGATTTCTGAGATCCTAAAATATTAAATTATTAATTTTGTGTGGCTAACATTATATAAATATCTACCTTCCATTACCTTTCTATATATTACATATATTATAACTGCTTTACAAAGTACCTATTTAAGATCTTTCCTACTCAAATATATTTGGTTATAATATATCTTGGTTTAAGTTTTAACTACTCATATATTATACTTCCTTTATACAATATCATAATAACAAATTGCTCTCATTTGAAATAAGTATGACTAGCAATCTCTCTATAAAATAGCTTTTACGAATCAAATCTTCACAATCTGATGCACATCTACAAGAAAACTAATTATTTAAAAGGTTAGCTGGTAACATAAATTAGCTTGATACTACTAAATTAGATTAAAAGGTAATCTAAGCAAAGATAGCAAGTATAATATATTTAATAATCATACATTTAAGCTATTTAATATATTTTAAATAATGGCTGGAATAGCTATAGGGTAATAAAATCTCATTAGTAATGTGTGATATACCTAGGATATATTATTACTAGTTAAAATCTTTCCTTAAATGAAAGCTAATTATAAATGTCTTGAGCTAATTGGGAATTCTAGCTACGATTGATGAAATTAAGAAATATCATACTGATTAATAACGATAGTGTATCGTTAATACTATAAGCTTAAGGCAGAAAGATCTGATACAAATAATTATCCTTAGGTCTTTTATAAGCTTCATTTTTCCCTTAAGTTAAAATTGTAAATTCTTCATAGTTTCTGATAAAGGCTTCAATTACTATTTTACTTCCATATATACAAACTAGCATAAAAAAGGTATCATAATTTATGTAATGGAATAGGGATAGCTTAATTAAGAAATAGGCTTAGGAATATAGTAAATAGGAAAATAAAATAGATTAAAGATTATTTTGTAATAAAGTGATATTATTTGGTGTATCCTATCCTTAATAAATGAATTCAAAAGTACACGAAGAGTTATAAAACTTGAAATTGTACAGTGATCATAACTAAGCTATTGAAATGATGAAACAATTAGTTGAAGAAATGACGCTTGAAGAGTCCTAACTAACACTTGAGTACTTAAAAGAACAAAATTTCCCAGATTAGTTTATTGAAGTAACCTAAGATATTTACAATTTTAAGCTTTTTTAATCTCCTTCTAAGCCTTTTAAGAGTGCTAGAAAGTTTTAAGTGTAAAAAGAAAAAATAGCTATCAAGAACTTAATGTTATCTTAACAGCCAGGAGTGTAGAATTCAGAGAAAATTCAATTAGGTATTGGATTACTTGGGAAGAAATAGATAGCAAAAGCCAAAGATACTGAATCTATAAAAGGTTCTTATTCTGTTAATTCGATAATTGAAAAAGGAAAGAAAATACTATCTTCATAAGCTTAAATTCAATTC
Organism: Loxodes magnus; assembly: GCA_946699065.1. Taxonomy (NCBI): domain Eukaryota; phylum Ciliophora; class Karyorelictea; order Loxodida; family Loxodidae; genus Loxodes; species Loxodes magnus. Next base: position 143,435 of record CAMPDV010000025.1, on the reverse strand, counting down.
AAATGACATGCTAAGCAAAAAATGAACCAGATTAATATGTTCTCTGCCATCATCTAAATGGAAACTATTTTGTCTAAAATAGTTTCCAAAGTTTATAAATAAAGTCTTGGAATTTTATCTTTTGAAATGTCATTTAAAACTAGACAAAAGTTGAAAAACTTGGAACGAATAGCTAAAAAGAAGCTAAGAAGAGCTTTTTTATTTTGGAAGCATAATTATAGAAATAATTACTCAGTCTAAAAACGAAATCATATATTAAAGCAGAGCATAAGCCACGAAAACGCTTTCAACAAGTTGAACATTTACTTACTTAGAGCTAGAAATCTTAAATTATGTTTGTTCTTTTTCGCTTGAAAATTTTATAAAGATACTAAGAATCAAATGAAAACAAGAGAGCAGAGATTAAGAAGAGAATATGAAGAGAAAAGCAAGAATGTATGCTCTAGAAATTGCAAAATATTTTGAATAAGTATTATAATTAATTTGGTTGCTTATTATATCATCCTAATACTAATCTTTACATAAATTGTACAAAATGAAGTTATTTTGTATAGTGATAAACAAAAAAATTGCATAGATATTAAGATAATTATGCTTATGATTTATGACTTATAATAATTGAAATTATTTGAGGAATGGTTCAAAGAAGACCATATTGTATTCTTAAATAAAGTTAAATAAAAGGTCAAACATTGTCCGAAGCAGACTAAATAAATCTCAGATGTTGCGTAATCAAATCGTCAACATTTCTTGAAACATTGTCCTTAAGAACATCTGCCAATTTTTCCTGTTAAATAGTTAAAACTTACATGTAAACTCTTTACTCTTTAAATTTCCATATTAACGGAGCAAAGCTACTTTTCCAAATCAGTTATTCTCTACCTATTTAGATCCTTTCCATTCTCTTAAGATTTTCTTTCTTACTCACATTCTTAAGTTGTCTCTTGGTAAGTACTTCTATGTTATTCCTCTTTTTATTAGAGAAGATACTAAAATTCTTACTAGTCCTGGTCTAATTTGTCACTCTGAGTTTGCTTTAAGATTAGTTCATTTTATAGTTACTCAATCTTTCTACTCCATTAATTTTGCTCCATGTACAAATTATTTTTATCTTTGTTCAGTTAAGTTAAATCTTATTCAAGCTATACATTAGAATCTTAAATAGACTACTCATTTTAAAGTAATTCTTACTAGAGTCTTTGGTTTTATAACTGTTGCTTTGAGTTATACTCCTAAAGTGTCTTAATTTTAGCCTACATTTGGCTAGTGATAGTTGCATACTTATTATCAGCTTCACTTTTTAGTTACTGTTACATTTAAATAATTTCTTATTAAGAGCCTGTTTTACTCTTTTGAATTAAGGCTTTCAGCTAATTTATTTCATTTTAGACTTCTTCACTTTTGATTTAAGCTCTCTTGGCTTCTTCTTAATTCATCATGATTCTTCTTTCCCATTCTTTTTACAATGTAAACAGCTCATTATGAGAATTTTGTTTAATCTTTTCTAACTATTATCTATGAGATTCTTCAACTTAGCTGGAAATCCTTTATTATTGTAAGAGTCTATCTTCTAGTAATTTAATCTTGTCACTACTTTACATATAAGTTCTGTCTAGACTTTCCTTCAATCTACTAAACTCAACTTGAAATTATGCCTTTTCATGTTGTAAGTTTTTAAGCTTAATTTCCATATCTTATATTTATCTATTATCATCCATTTCTTTCCTCATAGCTTCTTCTTTCAAGCTAAGTAGATTTTCCTCAGCATGCTATCTCATTAGTTTTTCTTACTCCAACTCTTTTAAGATATCATTTCTCACTTCCTTAGCTCTATTTCTCTCTTACTCCAAGAGTAATTCAAGCTCTGAAATTTTAGCTTCCGTGCGAGAATGTGCTATCACTTAAGCTTCATACTTTTATTATATATCCTCTGCATGTTCCTTCTCTCTATATATTGCTTAGTACTCAGGATCCTCAACATGGTAGTAAGGGTTTTTTTCAGTACTTTTGCCAAAATCCAAAGAACGAATTCCTGTAGAATCGTATGTTGACATTTTAAACTATGATTTGAAAATGAATTTAACGAATCCTATAAAGAAAAATCTATCAATTATTTTCATCCCTCTATTTAAAAATGCCTCTTTTACATCATTTACTACTTCTAGAGCAAAGAGCAACTTAATTATGCTTGATTGTTGGAAATTTCAATTTCCTTGGTATGTAATTATTATACCAAACTAGGATAAAAATGAAGTTATAGTTGCTAAGTAAGGATATGGAAGAGTAGAGATGTAAAGAGAAATAACGATAATGGTAAAATAGCGTTTTAACTAATTCTCTCAGAGGAAATCTAAATCAACATCTGTCTAGCAAACTGTTTGATCTCCTTTATACTGCTTCATATAAGGCTTTGTCCATCCTCCAAAATTTTAGAAATCTTCAAAGCTTGGAACTCCATCAAATCTTGCGTACCATAAAGGAATATCAGTAAATAGCTAGCAAGCTTCGGGATTTCCCATAATTTCATTCCACATATAATGGGAAGCATAAATGCCAGGATTTTTTGAATGATTCTTTACTGATTAAATTAACTTCTATAAATACTAGCAATTATCTTCGTAATTTGTCCCCCATCCACATCCTTGAAATGGATTCGTTTCAATATCTAGCCAAATTATGCCATATAAGTCCTTCGAGCCTTTTATTCGTTGAAATTATTTATTAGGGAGTATTTTGAAAGACTGTCTTTATAAAAGTTAATCTAATTAACTATCTAAAAATTCTACCATTTCATCTACTTATTCTTTAGCATCTTTTCCTCTACAAGGAAACAAATAAACATCCACATTCTCAAAATCAACCTTTAAAGCGTTAATAATATTATAAGGAGCACTATGGTCAACCGTTCCATTCTTTTAGTAAGCTCTAGTTATTACATAAGTACTATTTTACCTCAAGCAAGTAAAATCATCAATTAAGGTATAGACATCAATACCTAGAGTAGATTAAGAAATCTAATAGAAACTGAATAAAATAAGCAGAATCTTATTTCACATCATATTTATTTCTATTTTAAACCTTATTATTTAAATAAGAGCTGTAAATACTCTCTCTCAATTTCATTTAAAGTATTAATTTTAAGATTAGCTATAACTTAAGATTTACTGCTTAACTAGATACATGTGCTAGGTTTTATTAACTGACTGTGAGAAGCAATTTAATTTTTACAGTGATGATAAGTTTAAACTATCCTAAGCGAAGATTATTTTAAATACTAAATATAATTTAAATAGTTTCATTTCAACACTTACAGTTTAAATAAACTTTCATTAGACAATCTTATACAATTGATACACTAAAAATGCTTCATGACATAAGATACTTGATTGGTATAAAATAAACTAAATTATTACTTTATCATTCTATACTTACTAGTGTTCGTTTAATATCTTATATTTATATCTTCTTATTTAAGCTCTTTTAATGCTTATTTTTTTGTTCTATTAAAAGATAAAAATTATGAGGTTTCTAAGTTTTCTGCTTTATTTAAATCTAATTCATAAAAATTATTCAATCTATTCATAAATAAAAGAAAGACAGTAGTTTAGTTAATTAAACGGCTAGGTATTAAGATACCAGCTTCTAATATTTCTAAAAGTTTTAGCATCAGAGTTAAGCTATTAAAATAGGTAAGATTAAAAGAGTTATAATATGAAAATAAGCTTTTATCTATTTAAAGCATGCATTTTAATAAATGACTACTCTCGATCCTCATACTTCTTATTATATTCTAAAATTAGTCTTGAATGTTTTGAAATGCAAGTTAGTTTAATGCATTTCAATAAACTCTATAGTTAAGAGACTTTCTTTTTAGAATCTAATAATACTATAAACTTAATATATGTGTATTATTCTCCTAACACCTGATTCAATTTTGGTACCATTGGCAATAATCTTAGATATGTACCTATACCCCATTAACCTAGTAATTATAATTACTTTAATTTCTATAGTTGAATCTGATCAAATCGAGTACTTTTGTAATTATGACTGGCAAATGTTAATAAAGGTAATATTCCTCTAATAATAGTCTTAGTTATTCTTAGCTGATAAGATATCTGATAATAAGTAAAGTTTATATAGAGATGCTTTAAATACTCTGTTCTATTATATTTGTATATAACTCTATTTTCTATAATTAAATTACCTGTATACTATATATTCCAGATGCTTCAACTAATGCTAATATATCTATTCAAAATGAATATTACTATCTGAAAAGCTTCCTTTTTGTAGATTTTATACCGCTATATCTTACTTTAGTCTATAAAATATTTGGCTAAAAGAATACGAAGAAGATAGATTAATAGTACTAAATCCTTTAATTATTGAGTTAAACTATTTTCTAGATTTAGTAGCATAATTAAAGAGCTAAAAGATACCAATAAGAGTAATGCGTTTATTAAAAGGAAATGACTGTTTAAGTCTTTTATCAAGAGGCTTTAACTTAGTATTACTCTTTAAGCTTTAAATGTAGTTAAGTCTATGTTTATTTCTGTGGGTTTGGAGTTTACTTGCTTTAGTGCTAGATATTTAAGTTTGATATTACCTAGAGCAGAAGAATAATGATGGTATTTATAAATGAAATTAGCATGACTAAGCGAGTAATGCTATCTCTAGCAAAAGCTTTTAGGTTAAAAAGCAGTTTTGAATTTAGCTGTTTTATTAGCTAGTAAACTGCATATTTGTATAAAGGTATTAATGAGTGGAATTACGAGTAAAGAAACAAATATTAAAGGGCTTTTAAATTAGAAATCAAATATGCAAAAGAATGGAAAATTTGGTATAAAAATGACTAATAACTACGATTGAAAGGATAAAATCTGTATTTTATAGCAAAAATCTTCTACTAGCATTAGAAGCAAAACGGTGGGTAGTGAGTCAAGCTCTAGCATTGAAAAATGAGATGAAATGGATAGAGAGCTTAACCAGGAAATTTCTTGTAAGTCTTCTTTGAACTAGCTGTGTGACATTGAAGTGATGAATAGTGATAAAAAGACTTAGGAGCTTATATTTGGTACTATAAGTTGCTTAGAAATCTTCAATGAGCAGGAATAAATATTCAAAAGTCAATTAAGTGAGGAACTGGCTTTTCTATCCTAATTAGAAACCATTCTCGACAATTTTAAATTCAGATTCGCTTTTCTGCTAAAGCAGTAATTCAATACAATTTAAAGCTTAGAAGCACTTTAATTTGCTAATTATGATGAGTATAAAGCTTTAGAGATACTTGAGAAGCAAGGAATATTAGAAGATGGATTAGCCAAAGATTCGATAATAGAATTAGTATAAAATAGCACTAAAGATGAAGAAGCTATATGGTTAGTGTTCACTATGGTTAAGGAATGATATTAGTCTAAATTAAAAGAAAGTTATGACTGTAAAGCCTCTATTTTTTAAAAGGCTAAAACTTTAAATCATAAAAGAGAAACGAGTAAAGATTCGGAGACTTAAGAAGAATAAGTGTATTCAGATATATGCAACAAAGGCTAGAAATATGAAATATATGAAACAATACAAACTGAAATGAAGGAAAATTGATCTAAAAGTTTGAATAAATAAGTACTAACTAATTAGATAAAGGACTGAAGTAATTAAGCTACTTAATTCTAAGAAAGTGACTCAGATAAAGATTTAGTTGTTTATTCTGAGTCTTAATTTGAAACTAATGTAAGCAATAGTCAAAATTTTCAAAATGGGAAATTAAAAAGCAACAATCAAGAAAACGGGCATGTGTCTTCATCCAAACAACTCTAAGAGTAAAGCTAAAAAGAGTAAAAAATTGAAACCCCTTAAAATATCTAAAAAGCTAAAGAACTAAATTTATATAATTAGCTAAGAGAAATTTAGGGAAAAGCTTTAGATTATTAAGTTATAAATGAATAGAATAGTGTAATAGAAGACAAAAATAGTAAAGGCCCCTTTGAAAGGTAATTTCAACTCTATCATGCTTAGAGTACCAATAATTCAGTATCTAATTAAAAAGAATCTAGCAATACTATTCATAATGAAAGTAATGGTGCTATACTAAAACTTAATGATAGGATTAAAAGCTAAAGCTGTAAATAAAAGTTTGAAATTGAAAGGAAAAAGTAAGTTAAAAAATATTCTTGATAGACAGATCGAGAATAAAAGGATTTTTTTAACTCAAAGGAAATAGTTAAAACTACCAAATTAATAAGGAGTAAAAAACAAAAGCTAAAGCAAAAATTAAATGCAAGATATAATAAACTAACTAATATCTACAAATCAGCTTAAGTTATAATGAGCTGGTATAAACAAGTAATAGAAATAAAATGGAAAGACAACTTGCATAAATAATAAAAATTTGTATCAGCAAACTATTTTAAATAAAACCAAACAATAGAATAAATGAAATGCTAAAAACAAATCAGATGAAAATAAAGAATTCTAAACCGTTTCTAAATTTGAAAATGATTACCGAATACTAAAATAGTCAAAATCTTAAAAGAGCATTTTAGAAAAAAACTTATTGATGTTTTATTAGTAAAAGTAATAAATTTAGTAATCTGAGTAGACTAAGTAGAATACTAATTATATCTAGAAACAATGAGAAAGTTGATAGTCAAAGCATTAAAAGAATTTCCCTAAAAGATATTAAGAAGAGTTTAGAAGCAAAAAAATCAGCTAGTTTAAGTAAAATGCTAGATTAAAGAATTAGAAAATTAAGACTTTAAACACTTCTTTTAACAACCATGCAAGTCCAATAGATTGGAACTAAAAACAGAAAGAGCAAATATAAGAAAAATAAGCTTAAATTTATAAAAATTTCTAAGCAGAAAGAAATCTTAGTTCTGAAACATAAAATAGATCATAATAACCTAAAAAAAGTAGTATTAATAAGAACATTAGCAATAATAAATTTGCTTTAAGGCCTAAAACTTATCGTTAAAAAAGAATATGGGACAGCATAAGTCAAAATATCAATCTTTAAATAAATAAAATGCCTTATGATAAAAAAGTTCTAAGTCCATAAAAATTGTCTAAATCTAAAATTTCGCAAAACATAGTTAAAGAAAAAAGCTTAAGTACCTTAGCTCTATCTAGAAGTGGCAAGAATCGGTCTCCAAATAAAGAACTAAGTAAGAGGTAAATTAAAACATAATCTGAGAAAAATTTTTAAATGTTTACTAGTCCAAGACAAAACATTTTGACAAGAAGTACCAATTTAATGCATAACTTTGAAGATAAATAGCAAAGAAATAGTATAAAAAAGCTTATTATCAGTATAGAGCAACTTAAAAATAAAATAAAAATATGAAGACTATCATTAGTTAATAATAAGTCCTTAATATCTTTTATTTTATTTCTCAAAATCTACTATATTTTCTAAATTAAAACTTAAGAAATCACTTTTCTTGATGGATGTGGTGATGGAATATAATTGATCATTTACTTATATATGTATTATCAACTTAAATTTAACTTCTCTTTATCTAAAATACTTAAAAAAAGGTTTGATTAAAGAGTAGATTGAGCGACAGAATTTTTTTTATCAATCATAACAATCATATCAATGCATTCTTTAATCCAAGCCTATTGATATTTAGATAGTATTTAAGGATAAATAAATAAGAACCTAGAGATCATTTTTCATAACCAACTCTTGAAAAAGTGAATTTCTAATTTATAAAAAAAAGTCAATAAAGCTTCATTAAAAAGCTAGAATTATATCTAAAATAGTTAAGAAAATAAATATTTTGATTTTATATATTGAAGCATAATTTATTATTTCAGTTCACTCAATTCTTCTAGCTAGTATTACATTCTGCAATCTTAGATATAAACTCATTAAATTCTATATTAATTTGGAGTATATCATAGTTTATTCCAATCAACTGACTGTTTCTATATTAGTGTTTTAGTTTTAATAATAGAGAAGATTGATATTGGAACTATAACTTTAAGAGTAATCTTAAGGAGCTAATAAAGAAAATATTAGGGAATGTAATAAGATAGTCTATTAGAGTCTCTAAGAATTAGCTATTATATCATATGTAATATATATAGTTCGTTTAATATTAATCTAATAGCTTTAATTATTTTTAGCCATTAAGAGTTAGATTATAATATAAGGATTTAATGTTATAGATATAAAGCTTTAGTCTAACTTTGATTCTTATTTTAGTTATTATGAGAAAGTTAACTCCTTTAATAAGTTTTGCTTCCCCTTTTTTGGTATTTAATCTAGATTAAAATTTATTAGCATTCTGCTAATTCGTTAATAGAAAGTAGTTAAGTCTATAATGAACAGTAAGCAGAGTATCTATCAGACAAAGTTTGCTAAGTAAGTAATCTTAAGGATTAGATAGCTACTTCCTTTAGTCTAAATACAATGATATATACCAGATCTATTTAAGATCTATATAACATTACTCTTCTTAATGACTTTATACAAAGATAGTTACAATATTTGAATGCTTGCAATATGTTTAGATGTCAATAAATAAGCAAGAGTATACACTTATGAAATGATAGCTATATAGTAAAATAGCTTATAGCTTAAACTATTTTCCTATATTAACTCGCTTATTTTAGAAGCTACTTGCTTTAATACTGATCATCTTTTATGAAATACCTTCAACTACTTATATTAAATATACTATTAATAATCTATAATGAGGAAAGGGTTTTTGGGAAGGATATAAACATAAGCTAGTTACTTAATAATAAAGACTAGAGTCTTTAAGAATATAATATAAGAACCTAAGCTTCATAAAATGAACATTAAGACTATAAGTCTTTACATAATAATCCTGCTTATTTATATCTTCTAAAAGATACTCAAAGCAATAAATCTTAAAATATTCAAAGTAATGCAAAAAGGGGATAGGCTAAACATATAATTATTGGCTTATTTAAACATATTTGCTATAAGTCAATAATAGATATAGCAATATATTATACTATAAAGCAACTTAGATATATATCTATAGTGACTAGAAGATAAGAACATAAAGAATTGCTATTGTCATATGATAAAATAGTTTAGCTAATTAAGAAAAATAAATTATTATATAATTACTTTTAGGTGATTTACTGTCTTGAGGGGTTTAGTTATATTTAGAACTTTTACTAAATTTATCATTTTTAAAGATTGAGATAGAATCAATAAAGTTATAGAAGAGATGCTGAAAAGAGGGAATTTACATAGTTAGAGTTTTTTTGATTTTAAAATTAGTTAAGAATTAAAGTAAAATGAGCAGAGAAGAAAAGGTATACTTTGCTAAATTAGCTGAATAAGCTGAAAGATATGAAGATATGGTTAAATTCATAAAAAATGTTGTAAATTAAAACTCTGAACTCACAGTAGAAGAGCGCAATTTATTATCGGTAGCATATAAAAATACTGTTGGTTCAAGAAGAACAGCATGAAGAGCAATTAGCTCACTAGAGTAAAAAGAAGAAGCTAAGGGATCTAGACATCTGAATACAATTAAAGGATAAAGAGAAAAAATAGAAAAGGAAATGTAAGATATTTGTTAAGATATCTTAAACATCCTTGATAGTACTCTCATCAAAAGTGCAACAAATAGTGAATCAAAAGTGTTTTACATGAAAATGAAAGGAGATTATTTTAGATATTTAGCTGAGTTTTAAACTGCTGGAGATAACAAATCAAAATATGGAACTGAATCTCCAGAAAAAGCTTTAGCAGCTTATAATGATGCTACTTAAATAGCAAACGCTGACCTCCTTTCTACTCATCCCATTAGACTTGGACTGGCACTAAATTTCTCCGTTTTTTACTATGAAGTTATGAATCAGCATGAAAAAGCTTGCAAGTTAGCTAAAGAAGCATTTGATTATGCAATAGCAGAACTGGACAATTTAGATGAAGAGCAGTACAAAGATTCAACAACGATAATGCAACTACTAAGAGATAACTTAACACTCTGGACAAGCGATATGGGAGAAGACGCAGATGCAAATGACTAATGATTTAGTTTTTGATTTATATGTAAATTTCATAATAAAAGTCTTATAATAGTTAAATGAAAAAACTATTTCGCAAAATTTTCTCTAAAAAAAAGAAGAATCAATAACAACCCCAAACTCCTTAACCCTTTTAGATTTCCAACGAAGAAAAAGAAATACTTGAATTAAAAATTAGCTTGAATGATTTGCCTCCTTATATGAACGAGTAAATTACCAAAAATGATCTTATCTGCAAAGAAAGTTAGTATTTCGATAACTTAAACAGAAGAATTTTAATACTAGAAGAACTTTAAAACCTAGTATCAATTAGATTATCTGATGAGGTTTAGAAATAGCAGCTTTCTTTAATTGGAGCTTTAAAAGACATTCAATCAATTTAAAATTTTCTAGAGTCCAGTCATATAACATCAGTTAAGGGTAGGAAGGAATTATACAATGTCAAGTCTTCTCTTGTTGAAGGTTTACTAATAATCATTCAGAAATAAAAGAAACGGTAAAACGTAGAGCTGTTGATTGATTACATAACTAGAATTGAAGAAATAATTATGACTTGTAAAATGTAGGTTAAGCAGTATTGCATCAATCTACAGTTTTTCGAAGCTTTGTAGAAATTAGATATTGCTTATGATCTATTGAGCTCTACTAAGTTGAGCTCTGATATTTAAAGCTTAATTTGTCTTAAGGACAAAGTTGTAAGGAAAAAATAGAAAATCTTTGAAAAGATACAAGTTCTTTTAACTTACCTATGCAAGTAGTTCGACTCCAAGAAATATGAATAGTGCATTTTAAGTTACTGCTATTCAAACTAAGTTCAAATCTTTATAAATGCAACTCAAGTCTAATTTTGCATGCTCATTAAGTAGTTAATTTAAGAAAGTCTAATTAGCAATACAAACACTAAGTGAGTTCAAGGAATGAAACTTAATTCATTGGCTGCTAGACTTTCAAGTGAAAAGTTGCACAGTGCTATTTGCGAAATGCTACAAAGAGTTACTAATCTATTATATAATCATTTTTTGTTCTTCAAATGGCATTTGGAAAATTAGAATTCACAGTTTACGAAAGATCATGTTCCTTCCTAAGAAAAATATGACCAAGTTATTTAAAATTACGAACTTGCTAAAAGTCATTTCCTTTTGAATCGAAAGCAGTTATGATAGAAAATTTAAAACAAGCTTAGCAAAGTCGTATATGGCTGTAGGATAGGCTTATAAGGATGTACAACTGAAGATTTTCTAACATTCATTCATTGGCTTGCAATTGCCACTGAAATTGGAGAGGATTTCTCTGATTTTAGTTCAGTAAAGTAAGTATTGACATAGATTAAGGAACTAAGTACATTAAGAGTGTAAGCTTTATATAAATAAGTTTCATTGCGAGTAATGGAATTGTGTTGCGTAACTTTTTTATATTTAGTAATATTTTAGAATCTGAAAAATGAACCAGACTTCCACTGCCCAAAGACTTTAGAGTTAAACAGATCTTTAATCCTGAAAATCTATCAACTTCCAGCTCATCTTATATAATTCCACTAAAATGAATAGATTTAAAAGCCTTTCAATTGGAGTTTAAACAAAGTGATTGTACATATAAGTTTAGTGAGGTTTCTTAATATAATCCCTTTAATGTAAAAGAAATTCAATAGTACCTACATGCAAAGTATAGCAGATAAGAAATAAAGCAGAGTTAAGAGATAGAAGATCTTTCATTAATCTATGAAGATCCTGTTTTATCTTCTGCCGTTCTAAACTTCCTAAAGTCTATAGGAAAGTATCTTCTACTATTGGAAAAGCTTGACTTTATGGGTAATGAACTTTTTAACTGCCTTAAGTAGCTCTTCGACTTCTACATCTATTAAATCTTCAAAACGTTTACCAGTCAAAACTGAAATACGAAGCTATTTTAGAATATTTAGGAAGACTTACAAATAGAAGAGCTGGATGACTTGTTTAAGTTTCAAAGTAAGCATTTATATATCTAGATAAGTTTAAGGAACTAAAGACTAATATACTAAAAATAAAAAAGAACTTGGCTTAGTTTTAGTCTCAGTTCGTTACAGAAATAAAAGGATCTCTAAATACTGTTTATACTAATAATAATTGACTAATTGAGAAGGTGATAGCTCTTGAAGGCGCTAACTACATTTTATGGATAATTCTGTAGCTAAAGTAAAAATTTAAATCCATTCCTGAATAAGAATTCATTAGCTTTTCAGATTATGCTTCTAACTACGTAAAGCAATTAGCTCAGTTTATCTACGAAGAGCAAATAGAGTATTTATTTAAAATCGATCAGCAGTAGATTTTTTCTATAAAATGAGATCTAAAAGAGATTACTTAAGTAGAAGTGAGTAATTATTGCTATGTACTAGTATAAAAATTAAAAGATTTTTAAGAGAAATTGAAATCAGAAGGAGAAGGAGTAATACCTGCATAAACTTAGAGGCTAATAATGAGTATAGGTACTGCGTATTTTGTTGAGTAACTAATTGATGTTTATAGTAAAATCAAAAAATTTACTCCTGCAGGAAGATAAGTAATGCTAAAAGATGCAAAATTTCTAGTCAAAAATTTCTAAGAATTATTTGGATATTCTTAGAGCAATTATTTAACTGATATCATAGAAATTTGACACAGTGATTTTGATCAACTTTGATAATGGATGAAGCAGAACAAGTAGTACAGTGTGAGAGCATAGCTAAGTTTAATTAAAACAGCACCTAGTTTTGCAAATTTAAGAAAGACAGTTAGGAAAGAATATATGAATGAAGTTATTCAACAATGTAAGCAGAGTTATTAGTAGCAATATGCCTAGCAACAGTTATGAGATGAACTTATAAACTTTAACAAATAAATGTATAAATTTATTTACTTCATTTTAACTTAAAACTATGCTATAACTCTCCTTATACCAATTCACCTTTTTATACAACATAGAAGAGAAAAACAATATAATTTAGATAACTTCTGAAAAGATTAAAATAAGTACCAAAGTAATTTAGAAGAGGATTAAGAACATTCTTCAGTTTTAAAGTATAATATAAACAGTTATAAAAAAGGCCTAAAATGATAAAATAATCTATCTAAAATATCTTTGAAATAATGATTAAGTACATTAAAAATCTATATAATCTAACTATTTTTATTATATCATATGCTTATAAAATTCTTCATAGTAATCTATCAGAATTGCTATTAAATAGGAAGATTTGATTCAACAATAAATAACTTAATTTTTTAAACTAGATAGATTTATATTTAAAGCCTTATTTAATTACTTCTTAAGAATATCAAGGTTACTATATGTAAGATCTTATATGTTTCATGAATTTAGCCTTTTTTATTTAAGTATAACGTTAATTATATATCTTATTATTTTAAATATTAGTTCATTAATTATATTGTAATTGCTAATTAACCTTAGTCTTTTATAAACTATACTAGCTTTTTTGTTGCTTAGGTTTATTTATAAAATAAGCTAAAAAAAGTAAAATGGTTAATAAGAAAAGGATTGAATAATTTAAAATCTGAAGCTTAAATAATGCAAGAAAATAGGAGAGAATAGAAAAAGAAGGTAAAGAGGATATTTAAATAGTTCAATAAAATTATAATTCAATAAAACAAAAAAAAAGTAAAGAAATATTAAAAAGATGTAACTAAGAAAATATACAGATTAAATGGAAGATGAAAGATGAATGCATATTAAAAGATGTAAGCAAATATAAATCAATTTATCTCTGGATTTATTGAGAGGAAGAGCTAGGTTAAGTAACTACTAGATTTATAGAAGAAGGTAATGAAAGGTTTTAGGAAATAAACTTGAAATTTTTAAATTTAAAGCTTTCATTGATATTTTAAACTACTTAGAATAATGATGATTCTATTAAAGAAGATTTAATTTTTATTTTTGTGATTGAAAGTTTTGGTTCTATAGATAGATAAAAAATGTTAAATTAAGCTTACCTTAAAAATAAATTAACTCTCTTTCTAGGGTCAATGCAAGGAATTTTAATTTATTCTAATATAATTCTTCTAGACTCAATACATATCAGATCTATATTATTTTTAATCTTAAAGCATGAATCTTTATTTTAGAGATAAAAGTGCTTATGATATAGCCTATTATAAACCTCATAAATATATTTAGTTATTAATATATATGAGTATGATTAAACAAATAAATAGATTAAGATAATAAAAAGCTAATTTATTATGAAATATTTTATTTATAAATTTGCTTTCTTCCAATGCTAACTTTGGTTGCATTATATTTGTTCAACAATTTTTTTAAAATTAATTTATTCTTTTTTTAGAATAGAATGCATTTTAATGAATCTTCAACTTTAATTTTTTTATAAGAATGATTTTGAATTACGAACTTAATTTTATTTGAATTATGCAACTATAATTTTTAGTTATTAACAGTAAATTGATAATCCTTAAATTTTCTAAAAGCACGAACTAAAGTAGAATAATGCTTTAATTGATATAAAGTCTTTTGATTATTTAAATTGTATAAATCATTTTTCAGTATCACTGTGGAATTTAATGTAACTATTTAAGACCTTGCTTTATCCACGCTTTGTGCTTTACTAACTATTTTTAAAGTTTAAATCTTAACTTTTTTAAACTTAATTTTAGCTTGTTTATCGCTTCTGAGTTAAAATTACAATCCTTCTTGTTTCTTATTAATATTCTTTATCAAAATCTTCAAATTCACGTTTTAAATGTACTAAATTTTAGCATTAGTAATTGAGAATTGTTTATGAATTGAGTAATAAATCCCATTAATCTTTACTTTAATCTAGAAGTATTTTATGATCAAGCATTTCATCTTTAAACTAAATTTCATTGCTGATTTTAAAAAAGTCGTATTTTCTCATTTCACTTAATGAGAAGCTTTAATCATTAAAATCCTTTTTTACAAAAATGAATGTTCCTCTACAATTCTTTGCTATATCTATAGACTAACTTTTAAAATTCCTTTATCTTTTTTTACTACTAAATCTATAGTCATTTTTCATGTTATGCTAACTCAAGCTTCCATACAAGTTTAATTAAGGAAATTTTTCAAATCTTTTTCCTTATTTTTTATTTTCCACAAAATATCCTTCATATATGTCTCCATTTCGGAGTTTTAAGAATCCTAATCCATCAATTTTATTATTAAACCATTCTCCTTAGAAAGTATCTCCATTGTAAAAATATCAAATTCCTTTTCCTCAAATTCTATTTAAATAAAATTATCCTTCATATATATCTCCATTTGCTTATTTTAATACTCCAATGCCATGTATTTTATTATTATGTCATTCTCCATCATAAATATTTCCGTTATAGAAGCAAATTTTTCCTTTACCTTATCTTTTATTTCCTACAAATTATCCTTCATATATATCTCCGTTTGTATATTTTAAAACTCCAATGCCATGCCTTTTATTATTATATCATTCTCCATCGTAAAGGAATCCATTTTAATAGTAATAAATTCCCTTACCTAATTTTTTATTTTCTACAAATTATCCTTCAAATTTATCTCCATTTGTATATTATAATTAACCAAAATCACGTATCTTATTGTTAAATCATTCTTCATTATAAATGTTTTCATTTTAATACTAAAAAACATTGCTGTCTTATCTAGTATTTTAATTAAACTATCCTTAGTATCTGCTTTAATTAAAAAATTTTATACTTGCCTTCAATTCATTTAATCATTCTATCATTCTTCTTTGTAAAACTCTCCATTTTGTAACCTTAATAAACTAAGTTAATTTACTTAGCCATTCATTCCTTCTCCAAATTTACTATCTCCGATTTAGAAATTAAATTTTCCTTTGTTTTTTTCTAAAGATTGCTCTTCAAATCCACCATCTATTTTAAATTAAACTATATTGAACTTGTTATTTCTTCAATTACTTCATTCTCCAGTACATATATACATATTAATACTTAAAAATATTCCTTAGCCTCATTTTTTGCCTTTAAAAAACTATCCTTTATATATACTTCCATTTTTATATTTATAAATGCCAAAGCCAAATATTTAATCGCTTTATCAATCCCCGATATATTTATCACCATTGCTGAATCACATTATTCCTTTGCCTTATTTTTTATTTTAAAAGAACTATCCTTCATATTAGTATCTTTATTAAAGATTTTGATTTTGTCTATATTTTTTTTAACTAGCATATCATTGATCTTAATCAACTTAAGCATTTTTTACTTCTACCTCTAATAGATTTTAGATTTAATTTTCAACAAGTTATCTCTCATTTTTATTATCACTGTTATATTTAAAGAAACCAAAGCCATGCATTTTATTATGATATCATTCTCCATTATAAATATTTCCATTTTTAAAGTAGTAAATTCCTTTGCCATGTCGTTTATTTTCTTCGAAATACCCTTCATAGATATCGCCATTTGTAAATTTTAAGATTCCAAAGCCATTTCTTTTGTTATTAAGTCATTCTCCATTATAAATATCACCATTTATATAGTAACATATTCCTTAACCATTTCTAATATTTTCTTCGAAATACCCTTCATATAAGTCTCCATTTTAGAATTTAATACTACCTAAACCATGCATTTTGTTTTTAACTCATTCTCCATCATAAATATATCCATTATAAAAGTATCAAATTCCCTTACCTTATCTAATATTTTAAATAAACTACCCTTCATATATATCTCCTCTTTTCTTTTTTAATGTTCCTAAGCCATGCCTTTTATTAAGATATCATTCTCCATCATAATAATCTCCGTTTTAATAATAATATTATCCTTTAAATTACTTTTTATCTTCAACAAACTATCCTTCATATCTGTCTCCGTTTGAATACTTTAAAACTCCAAAACCATGCCTTTTATTAAGATATCATTCTCCATTATAAATATCTCCATTTTAATAGTAAAAAACTCCTTTACCTTGTCTAATGTTTTAAATAAACTGCCCTTAGTATAATTCTCCATTTTGTAATTTTAAAATTCCGAAACCATGCATTTTGTCTTTCAATCATTCTCCATCATAAATATCTCCGTTTTAAAAATAAAATTTTCCTTTTCCTTATTTTTAATTTTCTATAAATTGTCCTCAAAATAAATCTCCATTTGAATATTTAAATACTCCTAAGCCATGTTTTTTGTCATTAATTCAATCTCCTTCATAAACATCATCGTTTTAATAATATACACTAATTACTTTCTGATTATTTTTTGCCTTTAGTTTGTATATTTTTTTATTTTGTTTTTCTATTTAAATTATTTTTACATTAATGTCACTTGAATTTTACTCATAGGCATTTAAGAAGTTTTAAATTAATCACCATTTCTAACTTATCCTGCTGAATTATTGAAATGTATACTACTTAAAATTCATATTTTAAGCACTTTGTTTCTTTAATTTTTACTCAAATTCTTCAATATTTTCTAAATGTTTGTATCATTCTATTTGCAAGAATTATTAAAAGCGATTTTTTCATAAATCTTTTTAAATGAAAAAATCTTAAAATTGCTATTTATCTTTTTTAACTAGCTATAGCTAATCATTTTATCCTTTAATTATTAATTTTATAATTTACAGTATTAATTTCATAATTCCTAAAGATTTATTCTAGTTTATCCTTTTTTTATCTCATTTTAATATTTTTTAAGTTTAGTATAAATTTTATATCAACCATTTGTAATTTTAGCAGTCAACACACATTTCTTTGATAATTTCATATTTACTTAAATTAGAAAGATTAACCATTGTTTTTATTTTTCCATTTATAAATTCTGATAAATATGCTTTTTTACTTTTTAGCTTTATAATAATTCCTTTTCCGTGCTTTATTCCATTTATAAAATATCCTATATATCAGAAAAACTTTTCAGAAGACTACTCAATACCATATCCATTCTTGATTTAATATATGTTCTATTAATCCGTTTAGCTTTATTTCTTAGTAGACTTATTAAGTATTGCCATTTTATCATTACTCATAATAGTTTTAGTAGCTATGATTTCAATAAATATATCTATTGGAATATAGCTTTTAATAGTTTAAATTTATTGATAGTTTCGATTAAGTTATTCTTTAATTGCTCTATATGTCTAATCTTTTTAATTTAGTAACTATTTAGATTTTGTCTTTTCATCAAACTTAAATTTAACCCTTTCAACTATTTATTTTTCTAGATCAATAAATATTCCCGTTCCATGTTTCAATCCATTTCTAAAACTTCCTTCATAATAGAAATTACTTTACAGAATTCTTCCCATATTATGTGGAATAAGCTGGGCATTAATTTATCCAACATATATTACTTATTCAATATTTACTTATTCCTATAATAAGTGGTAAGAATATTAGCTTGTTTTCATTTCCTACTAGAACAGTAAAATTAAATAGCATCTATTAATATATTCAGATTCTATTTTTTATAGATCTAAATAAGGAATTTTTTCTTATTTTTATAGCTTCGTAATATTTTATTTTTGATATTCACTTATTTAAATTGATTTCGTAGGTTTATAAGATTCTATCTATTCAAGCGAAGACTATTTTATATCTAATTTTTATGATGGTTCTTAAGAAAAATTTAGAATACTATTAGTTTTTCGAGAATTAGCTTCAAAAATAAAAAAGGATTATTTCTAAGAACTTACTTTGATAAAATCTGATAAATTAACAGATTAATCTCCTTATTTTGAAACTGAGCCAGAAACATTATCTTGACTTAACTCACTATTCTATTATTAAGGCACTTCTTCAGTAATTTCATTTATTGAATAAAATTGTCAGTCTAAATTAAGGTTTCTAAAATCCTTTTAATTTAATTCAATAAAATCACATCTCATATCTTCATTTCATTGAAGCATTATGAATAAAAGATAAACCATATTTTAATAGCCTTATTGGTTTTTATAATGCTTTAACAGTTCATTTATTAGACATCAAAGCTCTTAATTACTTCTCTATTTTTTATTTAATTCTAGCTATTATCCTGATTGTAGAGTAGCGACTTCAAGTAAAGTTATACCTAACGAAAAAACATCAGATTTATAATAGTTTCCTTTTTAGCACGCTGCAATCTCAGGAGATTAATAGCCCTCTGTATATACTATCATATTTTAGTTAAGCTTAAAACCTTAGGGATTAGAAAAATCAAAATCAGCTATTTTTAAATTTCCTTACGAATCTACAAATATATTTTGTGGCTTTATATCTGAATGGCATATTTAAATTTCTTGTAGAAAGGCAAATCCTTCAATTAAAAACTTGGACATCTAAATCAATTAATCTAATTAAAAATATTATCCTTTTCTTTCTTGAATAAACATACTTAAATTTCCTCTTTCATATCACTCCATTTCTAGTCAGAAGTATTACTCTGAGCTGTTGATTTGATAGTTATAAAACTAACAGCAATATTTATTATATTTTTCGATATTAGATCATAGCTTAGATAATAGATACTCCATATTTAAGTAATTCTTCTCTCTTTTAATAAACTTGATTAGTCTGATTTTTCCATATTAGTTGAAAACATTAAATATTTTGGCATTATTCTTGATGTAAATCGTTTCCAATATTGTGTAGAAGGGAAAATAAGGTTATAGTTTCCACATTTTTTGATGATTCTGATTATACTAGTTAAAATAGACAATAAACTAAAAATGCAAATAGCTTTAGATCTCTTTACTTTTACTACTTTGTTGAACTTTATTAAACTGTATAATTATATCTTCTCAATTAAAAGCGTTTTATTCTAAAAGTTTAAACAAACGTTACTTATCACTTTATCCCTAAAAATAAGGAGATATTATTTTTTTATTTTTCCAGTCTATTTAAACCCAGAAATAAAGCTACTTTTTATCAATGAAAAATATATATTTAATGTTCTTTTTGAATTCCTTTAAGATAGATTCTATAGTGCTATAAAAATCCTCTAAACGATTATTTTCAAGCAAGTTTTTTATATTTTATTTATTGAAGTTATCTTTAAAACCGAGTTTCTTCATGATGTATATAAAATTTCCGAAATTTTAAATATAAGAAAATACTTTTAAATAAACGAGTAGAACAACTCCTAACTAATCTAGTAGTTATGCGAACTATATTCTTTCTTCTTTAGTACTTAGCATATTTTTTAGTATTTCAATTAATTTTTAATCTGATTAGTAAATAAAGTTTAGTCATTCATTTTAACTCTGAATATTTTCAAATATTATGAAACCATATGGTTATTAGTCATCTTTATAAAATAGATTACTTATTGCGAATTAAATCTAGTTATTTTTGCCTTTGTCTTTTTCTTAATTCTTTTGAAGATAAAATACTTAATTTTAAGATTTTTTAAAAAATCTATATGTTTTTAAATAAATGTCTTATATTAGATGTTATGCTTCATATAATTATTTAGAACAATCCTTATCCAACTTTAATTCTTATTTTGTATCTGGATTTTTTAAAAGCTCAAATATTTCATTGAAAATTAATCAATATTCCTATGAATTGGTTACATCTTTTTCTGGATTAGAACTAGAAAATAAAGATTTATTTTTGCTCATTAGCGTATTTAATACATATACGAAAATTTTTTTGTCTTCTTAAAACTTAAAAGTCTAAAATGCTTGTTTGATACCTTCTCTTATAATGTTTGAATTATATTTGATTTTTGTTAATTTGATTTAATTAACTTAGTTTTATGTTTTCTTACTTTCCTCTTAAGATTTATTCCTATAATACTACTAGAATGGCTAATTTACCTTGCTTTAAACAAATTAACTTATTTATTGGCTTTAATCCCATAAAGTTTTATTCCATAGTTATATTTTCTATTCCTCCTTATTGTTTATTAATTAACTAAGTAAAAACTCTAGATAATCAAAATGCCAGTTTATGTACTTTCAATTTGATACATTCTCATAACTTATTTATTCTTCTTAGGTTTTCATCTATACATATCCAAGATTTTATTACACTTGTATTTCAGTTACTTTCTCAATTGAAAAATAATCACTTAAAGTACTCTACTAACTCTATAAGCTGAATCTTACAGATTCTTAATTTTAATTTTTTACAAAAGAGACCATTAAAAATCCTCAAAACTAAATCTTGTATAAAAGCTTCGAGTTATCGAATACGAACATATTTTACCATAAGAAATCTCTTTTAAAAGTAAAATAGTTTATATCAATATATTACTCTAATTAATGGATAGCTTTTTTATTTATTCCATTTATTATTTTCTGCTTCTAGGTTTCATCCTCTACATCTATTTTTACTCATTCTCGTAAAATTTAATCCCAACTCTTACTTGTTATATCTTAAAGTACAGAAGCATATACTATTTGCATAAATCCATATCCTTCTTCCAGATATTTAATTATATTTTATTACTATTATCTTAGGAAGATTTGACTTAATCCATCTGTTAGGGTTATTTATTATATTTTTGTAAATTTTAAATCATTTTCACTATTACTTTTAGTTTCTTATATTATAAATACTTAAAAATGTTATCCTTAAATATTGCATTTTTATCCATATAGAAGTTAAAGCGAACAGCTCAAATCCTTATAATCACATATTTTTAGCATTTAATCTTGCCAAAATAATTACTACTCATGACATTTTTGGAGCTTATCTAGAATGCTATAAATAGAAGTACTCTATTCTAACTTATTTTATTCATTTTACTAATCAGAGATCTTCTCAAACTCAAATTAATCTTATGTATATATTACTACTAAATACTCTTCCAGCTAATTTATATCAAATCTTAGTTATATTATATATTCTAATTTATTTGATACTGCTATAGAGGTTAATTCTAAATCAGATAACTCCTCAAAGTTTAGTATCTAGTTTTCTTTTCTTAAATTTAAAAATTATTTTGTTTCGTAGCAAAAGAAGAAATCGATATTTTATTCATGCAAAGATAGTCTGTAAAATATTTATTCTCTTCCAAACAAAAAAATATTTTGCCTTTTTATTTCTTTATTCAGTTCTGAAGTTAATGAAATATACAATTTTTTTAGGATGACAAATTGCTTCTATTCAATTAATTAAACAAGTCATTAAGTATCAAAATTATCTCTATAATCAATTTTTCCTCACATTCTCAATATTTCTTACAACCTTTTATTCATGATATCTTAAAGAGCAAATGCATATAAAATTTAAGTGAATTAAAATTAAGATTTTAAAAGTTTAAGTAATTAAGTTAGCTACAATTTCGAGCTTAAAATAGTTTTTCAGCTTTTGTTTAATTTTTCTTCTTTAATCTATATGAATGAATTTCACTCATTTTCTTCTTCTTATTTATCTTTCTAAACATAAACACTAAACCTGGCTATTGCATTGTTAATTTAACTTTATTAATTTTATCATTTTTCCAGTGAATCAATTTTTTCTTAATAGTTTTTTTAAGTATTTTAATCTTAATTTTCCTCTTTAATTTTAATCTAATAAATTGCAATAAAATCTTAAAGATATGAAGCTATATTATTCTAAATTTCATTCGGAGGATTATCTATATCAAATGAAGAGTTTTTATATTAGCAATTATCATCTCCAGCATTATCAGATTAGTACTAAATAATTTTCTAATTTTCTAAATCTTCACTTTATTCGTTTAACTAAAAATTGAAAATACTTTCTGTAATTTAATTTGAAATAAGAGTATTTAAATTTTCTTAATGTATTTCTACTTATGTTTTTAAATTTTCCATTTGCTATTCTTTTTAATTATCATATTATATTTTCCATGCTATATTTTAATTTATATTATGCTATTCTTAATCATGACTTTATTTAATCTATACAAGTTATATCCCTTAATTATTCACTTAGCTTTATAAGATTCTATCTTCATATTAGTATTACTTTTTTTATTTTAAAAGCTATGATCTATATTAATTATTATTAATCCATTCTATTTCATAGATAACATCATAGTTATAGTGCATTAATCCTTTACCAAATTTTAAGCCAGATATTCATTATCCTTCATATTTATAGTATATTTCATTTTAATTTTTTATAACTCCAAATCCATGAGGTTTATTTTAAAATCATTCTCCATCATAAATTTCTCTTTTCATATAATATATTCCTTTTCCTTAAATTTTACCTTACACTCACTATCCTTCATATTTATTTCCATTATAAAATTTGAAAATACCATATCCATGTTATTTATTATTAAATCAGTCTCCAATATAGATTTCGCTATTATTATAAAGCATTTTTCCAATTCCTTGCTTTTTTCCTTCTACTCAATTTCCTTAATATTTTATATTTTCATATTTTCAAACTCCGAATCCATGAGGTTTGTTATTATATCATTCTCCATTATAAACTTCTTAACTTTTATGATATAAAATACCTTTCCCTTAGATTTTTCCTTCTTATCATTATCCTACAAAAGATATACCCTCAAATTCTTAAATTCCGAATCCATGAGGTTTACAATTTAGGAATTCTCCTTTATAAATTTTTCCATTTTCATAATTAAATATTTATTTGATTTCAAAAGATTTTTTATCATATCATTAAATATTTAAATTTTGTTTGCTTACATTTAAAATTTTTATCTTATCTTAATCTTCGTTATTTTTTCAATTCTCTATTATTTTTTTTATTCCTTTTATATTTTTTTTATTTTCAGTTATTTTTTCGAATTTTTACATCTCAGTGCAAATCTTATGATCTTTTAGCATATTAATTTGTTTTTATTTTTAAATTTGATAAATTTTTAACTTTACAAAATGATTAATTTTATAAATCCATAATTATAATGGAAATAAGATAAATTCTTAGAAATATAAGTTGATTTATTCTCCTATAAAATTTAATTTCATCAATCAATTTATTAATTTTTGGAGTAATACTTTGTCTTTTTCAACAATTAAATAAAAATATTTTAAGTTATAATCTGGATCTAATTCTTTATTTTTTATTTATTTAAAATTTTAAAAGATTCTTTGAAATTAATGATATTTATCTAATCTCATGAAATCTTCAAGAATTTGCTTTTTTTTAATTACTATAAAAGTTAAATTTTCGATATTTGTCTTTTCTTATAAATATTTTATTTTATTGTCCTTTATTGTTTATAATGATTGATTTTATTTATTAATCTTTATAAATTAATTTTTTTTTTAATTCTATTGATATTATTTTTAAATTGCCGTAGAACGCTCTTCTAAATTACTTTAAAATCAGTTTATTTAGTTCAAATTTTCTTAATTTTAATTTTTTTTAGTTATTAACATCTTGCTGTCTTTTTAACTTTACTTTGAATTTTGCTTCTCGTTTTTATGATTTATAAGTTCATTTAAATTTGAAGATTTTTCTAAAATATTTAATAAACGTAAGCTTTCATTTTTATTTCTTTTTTTTAATTGCTTCAGTTTTCTTTTATTTTCTGGAAGATTCGAAATAAATTTGTCTGCGATAATATCCTCAGACACATACTCGTTAGTTATGAGAAATTCTAAAGTTTTCCATGATTTAACCTTCTAAAGATGAGATATGCTTTTTTCATCTTTATTAAAAGATTTGCTAGCATTCAGCAGGTAATTAAATATCTTTGACAGGTAATCTGCTAAAGACATTTTTATAATTTTTTTAATTTAAAATAATTTAAATGAAAATAAATTTCAAACGAACCTTTATCTTTTTTAAAATTTAATTTTTTATTTTTTTCATGAGATTCAAATTTTTTTGTTAATAAAAAGTAACTATTTTATTAACAAAAAATTATTTTTATTTTATATATCTCAATTTATTTTATTTCTCCTTTTTAAAACTAACTTGTTCAGTTTTATTTAATTATATTCTTTAAAATGTGAATTACTAATAACTATTTGAAAATCCTTGATTTTATCAAAAAAAAATGTAGCTAAAGTCACATAAAACTTCATTTTTTATTTTTTTTAATGTATATTAATGCTTTTTTTGAATCAATTAAATAAAATATAGTAATAAGAAGCAAATTAATTTCCATCTATATCTCTGAAATTTTGATATTTTTTAATTAGCAATTTAAATATTTTCTTAATAAAACTTCAATTTTATAGTTAAAATATTAAAATAGTATTTAATATAGATATTATAGATAATTTATAAGTATATTAATAAAGTATTAATTAAATAAATTTATATTAACTTTTTTTTTCATTTGCAGCAAAATCTTTGTAAGTAGTTCATTTTCTGTTGTATTAATAAAGACTCTTGTTATAAAAATATTACTTTACGAATAAAGGAATATTTTATTTTTTGAAATAACAAAGGATTAATCTTTTACTTTTTCAATTAAAATAGAATTTTAATTAATCTTTTAGTTGCATCAATTTTAAGATACAAAAATTAAAAAAATAGTACTTTTCACTTTAAATTTTATTATAATAATAAATTTAAAAAAGCTCTGTAATATGTAATTATAGTTTTAGTATTTTGCAAGCAAAGACTAAAAAAATTCAAATTATTTTTTATCTACTTATTTTTTATTCCAAAAATAAAAAAGTAAGTAGTAAGCTTTTATAAAATAATATTAAAATATATTAAAAATAATTATTTAAGATTTAGTTTAATTAACTAGCTTAATTTTTATTACAAATGAGTTTAATCATAATTACTAATATAATATACATTTAAATTTATTTTTAAATCTTCCTTTCAATATGTTAAATAAAAAATTTTTTATTACAACGAAAATTTTTAATTTATTATTTAATCATTTTAAAACTTATCACCTTTTTCTTCTCGAGCAAACTAAAATTTATGTAAATGATTTTGATTTCTTAAATAAACCTTAATAATTTTTAGTTTTTACATGTTTTAATTTTTATCTATTGTAATAGTGTAAATTTATTTGCAACATAGCAAATATAATAAAATTGATAAGGAATATATCAAATATTATACTATTATTTTGCTAGTTTCTCATAATTTTCGGTTTTTAATTTCATAATCATTTTACTTCACTCATTTTATGTATATCTATAACCTAGAATATTAAGATTAAAAAAGCTAAGTTTCAACTTTTTATTTTTTTCTTTTTATTCTCCTATATTTATTATTCTAATGTAAATCAAATAACATCAATTTAATATTGATAAATTATTAAGAAAATAGAATATCTATATTATAAATAAATTAAAAACTAACTAATTTATTTTTACTTGGAATTTTCAATGAATTATATAACAAATAAATCATTTAAGATATTTTGTTTTAAATTAAAAAATTTTTTAACATTTTGGGATATAAACAACAATTTAAGAAAACTTATTTAAAAATATTATAGATTAAAAGCTTATTAAAATAAGTTAATTTAAACCTTTAAATTCATTAGATTTATAATTTTTATTTATGTCTAAAAAATACATATTGATAAAAGATGTTTAAAAATCACCTAAAAACTTTTGTTATACGCTTTAAAACCTTTTTCAAAATAAAAAAAAGAAAATCACTAAAATTTTTTAATCTTTTTAATAATAGAAATTTTATCTATAATAATACACTATAAATAAAATTATTAATAATCATAGAAATTTAGTTATTTATAAAATATTTTAATAGCTCTAAAATTTTTTGTAAAATCATTTGTAAAGTGTTAGATTAACATTATATATTTAAGGGATTGCTTTTATTATAAAAAAATCTTTTATTATCATTTTCTTTAAAACCGCCATAGTTGTTCGAAGGTGAACTACTAGGTCATCTTCATCAGAGGTTGGGGAACTTAAGTACCCATAATCGACTTTATGTCTTCCTCTGCTTTGGTTTGGCCTCGAGACATAAGATTCTAGACCTTCGTCATTGGCTTCGTTTATTTTTAATACTGGAACGAAAAAGAAATAATATTGCGAGCTTCATCAGAGGTGGGGAATTTAAGTACCCATAATTGACACATGTCGTCCTCTGCTTTGGTGATGCAATGAGACACAATCCTACCATGTCCTTAGACCTCCAGCAAGTATTAAAGATTACGAGTATTCTAAAATTATATCAGTATTGAACATTTTTATCAATACTGAATAATTATACCAGTATTGAACAAGGTTTATCAGTATCTGATAATTTTATCAGTAACAAACATTCTTGTCAGTATGAAACATTTTTTTTAAAGAGCTGCGCACCAACGAGAGTGCTACGCGCTCTATAATCAAATTTATTTATTTATTTATCAATAATAAAATATTAAAGTCAAGAAATGTTTTAAAGCCTTCTGATTATCCTTTTTTATCTAGCCTGCTTTTGTCAGGTTTTCTTTGATTTTTTATCTAGTAGTTAGTAGGATGACGAAAAAGGGCAAAATTCTTCTATGTCGAAATTATTATACTAATAATCTTGATATAGTTCTTCGTAATTTTTAATCAATCTTATTCTTTAATTCCCAAAAATTCTTAAAATTCTTAAAAAGTTTAGAATGAACCGCAGTGAAAATATTTCTATATTCATATATTTTAGTTTTTAGTAATTAAATTTCAAGTTTTTTCTTTTTAATAAATCATCTTCATAGATTCATTTTGCTGCCTTGACACAATTCGATATCCATTATAGCTTTCAATTCTCCTGCATTAGAAATTTTTTTATATGAATATTGTTTTAGTTTTATTTATTAAGATTGAATCTCTTTTTTGATGGTTCAGCAGGTTCTAAAAATCAATCTAAATACTCCAAAAACTTTGAAAAATCTTTCTTAGTTCATCAATCTTTCTTCAAAGTTTTACCAGATCTCCAGTCTTTAATTTTCTTCCTTGAATTGTCATAAATCAATTTTAATTCCTCATATGATAGTATAAACTGCTTGATGTTAATAAGGTTTTTAGTCTTCTATAATTTTTACACTTATTTTTATGTATTAGCTTTCTTTAATATATTTAAAAAAATAATTTATATTTTATTGATATAGCAATTTTGTATATTCTTCTTAAGGCTTGAGAAATAAAAAATTGAAATATAATCCCTTAATTTATATTTAAGAAAAGTAACAGAATGTTACTTTGTTAATATTTATTTAAGAAATTTTTAATAATAAAAGATATTTAAATTCCTTTAAATCTCCATTTTAATAATTTTTCTTAAAATTTGATAAAAATACTGCCAAAAATAAAAGCTAGGTTTTTTATTCTTGAAATTTGATTGATCTATTTCTTAAAGTAAACCCTATTTTAAGATTATCATTCTATCTTTTACATTATGTATTAATACAATTTATTACTAAATTTTATTACATTTTACATTACATCACATTTGTAACTTATTCTAATGAAGTTAAAGATAGATATAATAAATAAACTTTTAAATATTTAAAAATATAATCGAATTTAGATTATATTTTACCTTGCTACAAAATGTAATTTTTATATTTAATTTCTTTTATAAAAAGATATACTGTTATCTTAAAAAAAGTTAAAATTGTTAAATAAAAAATAAAAAACTTTTAGATTTCTTTTGCTAAAGTTTATAGTATAAAAAAATAAAAATTATTAATTATAATTTTCTAATCTTTTTGAACTTCATTTTTATCTAATTTATTTTATAAAAAATTTTGGAAGACTGAAATATTTGCAGCTATTTACTTAATTTTTTAAATGATAGTAATTTAAGCTTAAGAAAAATATTAAAATAATTTTTACTATAGTTTGAAAGTAAGAGGGGATAGAGAAAAGATTATATTTGCTAATTGTAATGAATAAATTGAGTAAAATATATCACAACATTTTATCCACGGCCTTTTTTTGAATGTGGGTGGCTACCACAATGAATTTTCCATGTTACCACTAAATAATTTCTATTTGTAAATTCCTGAGTCGGTTATTCAAAGTTTGTTTAACATCTTTCATGTTTTTATTTCTTCTCTTTTTTTCAATTTTTATCATTTTTAACAATTTTTTAATAAGTGATATTTCGACTTACAACATCAACAATTTTTTGTCTATTTTTTTTTATTCAACTAAGGCAAAACTAATTTTTCTATTTGTTCTATTCTTTTAATTAAACTTTTATCAACATTTTATTCTTTATTTATTTCTTAATCTTTTGCTTAAGAAGGGAGGACTTCAATACTCATGTTTACCCCTTGTTTGAAATTATTTTAAGACTGAGTATAGAGCTATTGTTCTGTCACAATATTGTTTTATATAAGCTATTTCCTAAGAATTAATAGTTCGTTATTTTGATCCTCAATGTTATTCATAAGCTCTCTAATTCTTTCTCCTTGATTATATCACAACATTTTATTTATAAGCTGATTTAAAATAGAAAAAATTTAAGCTCTATTTATTAAACTTTTTAATTAAATTTAATCAAATTTTACAGATTTTGATATAATTAAAAAAAAGTAAAAAAGTGAGACATAGTTGAAATGAAATTAAAAATTTTATTCTTAACTTTCTTATAATATTAGCTTAGATTATAAGTATTACAATTTTATCTCGATATTACTAAAAAAAAACTTGGATTATAGAGCGCGTAACACCTCAATGGTGCGCAGCTCTTTAATGCTAATTTTTCTCAAACTCTTACATCTCGATCTCTTCAAGAATACTTTTTGGAATTAGGAGCTCTTCTTCAATCTTGTTCATTCATCTCTTTCTATTTTGTTCTCTTATATTAAGTATCTATCTTCTACTTATCTTCTATTTATTAATTCTTTTTAATAAATTTTAGCCATATTTTCCTTTGCCACATTTAGATACTCTCTTCTGTATATTTTTCTCTATAATAAATTTTTATAAAATCATAAAAACTAGTGATTACCAGCTCTATAGTCTTTACCTATTTCTCTGCTCCATACTATTTTCTTAACCATATATCCTTTTTTTCTTTGTTCTAGGATGTATTTGATGAATTCTTTAATTTCTAAATCTATTTTAATTCTTTTTTTCTAATTCTTACGTTCTAATAAATTTTTCGAATTTATCTGTTCCTCATACCACATCAAGTACATCCCTTTCCAATTTGATACTATTTTTTCTAGATTATTGATTCATATTTCTCTTCCTTCTTTATATTCACAACAAATAATGAGATTTTTATATTATAGCAAGTATCTTTTCTATATAAATTAGAAGTATCCAAAAATAGTTTAATTTAAATATTTTGAGAATTTTTTAATATTTCTAATTTCTTAATTTTACTACTTCCTATACACTCAAAGTGTAAAATATTGAAATTAAAAAACTATGTTAAATTTAATTTTAGATTAGTAAAATGTTTTAATTATAATTTAAAATAAACCTTTTTGAAAATTAAATTTTTTAAGATTATGATTAAAAAATTTGCTGTGCTTAAGAGCTCAGAATTTCTGATTTCCATAAATCATTAAGTAAAAACATAGTATCCTCACAAGAATCTATATTTGAGGAAAGAAATTATCTGCCTAAAGATTAGGAAATGCCAAAACATCATCGACTCTTCAATCTAACGCAGAAATAGTGAAAAGTTAGACTCCAATCATCTTATTGAATCCTGTTTTTCCTGGACTAATTAAATAAGCTTGTTTTCTCGTGAAACAATCTAAATGGCGCATATATTAAAAAATAACTTATTTAAGTTTCATTTATTATCCCTCTTAGGCATCATCTTTAATTTTATAAAAAAAATGCTAATCTATTAAAGAATTAAAGAAATCTAAAGTAAAAAAACAACAATTTTATAATTTTCTTGATCTACATTCAAGCATTTTTAAATCCATTATATCAAAATAAAAGAATAAAACTATATTGCATTTTTTTAATAAATTTAAGAAAAATTAAAATTAAAAAAAATTAAAGGTTATTTATTCTTATTTTTTATTGTTAGTTATTTTTTGACAATTTCAAAAATTTAAATAAAATATTTCCAAAATTAAATTACAATAATGGAATATTGATTTTAGAAATAAAAAATCACTTTTAAAAATTTTTGATTAAAGTGCAATAGTACCTCAATGGTGCGCAGTGCTGTTAAAAATGTCGATTTTTAAAATTTTTCTATAAAAATTGTTCTCATAGAGGTCCTTCATCTAATTTTGAGCAAAATTACATCTCTTTGTCACCAAGCACATGGCGCTTTTAAGCGATTAAAGATTCATTTCCCAACCTATGATGAAGTGACTAGTCCGGTTCAGCATTCTGAATCTTAAGTTCTCAGTCGGATTCTTCATTGGTAATTTTTTCTTTGATCATCATTGAGTTAAGATTCGCTCTATTTATGTTAAAACATATATAATAAAAAGTTAGGAAGAAGCAAAAATGTTTTTTCATTTAATCTACTTTATCATAAAAGAATATTATTAATACTATCATACAAATTTTTATTTTAATTCTTAATTAATAAACTTTAATAAATATTTTCTATTGTATGTATATTAAAATTTTTTTCTTATAAATAGTAATAAAAATATGTATTTAGAAGTTAAAGATTTTAACTTCTCTTTGGCTTCAACCTGGTGCCTGTCATATTTTTACATGAGAAAATACTACTACCTTTTTCTATATGTGGCAGGTTGGCATAAATAATTATCTTCAGTTTTTGATAGAAATTTCTATTTATAGACTTCTTGTTTAAAGGTAACTCAGCATCTTTCACGCTCATTATTGTTCTCTTGAATTGAGTTCTTTTAAGGCTTAGCATTGTCGTAAAAATGGCTCATTTGTTAGCAGTACCAGCACTATTTGGCCTATTTTTCCTTTATCTTTTTCTGAAATATCGTTTGTTAAAGTAATTCTAACCACTTTGATAAATTTGAATCAGTATTTTCATTTTGCCTTTTTTGATTATTATAGATTATTCTTTTCTATAGTCATTTTTTGTTCTTAATTAAATATCGACTATTATTGCTATTATAGTTAAATCCTGCTATTATCCTGTTATTATGTTATTTTTTATTTGTTACTAAAGAAGTTCTAATAAATTATAATTTTAATCTTCAATGTTATTCCTTAAATCTGATTTTTCCCCTTATTTGTAAATTTTTTTCTTCTCACATTTAAATTAATTTTTTAATTGATCTAGCTGATTATGAATTTTTTTATTAGTTTTATTCTTAGACTCTTAAATTTCAACAGGTTCATTCATAAATTTACTTCAGATAAAGATCTTAATTTTTCTTGCATATTGAATTTTCTGCATTTTTTAATTGTTTTTTTCTTAAATTTCTAAGTTATCTCTTTGAAAGACGAAAATATCTCCCCATTTTTATATTTTTTCCAAATTTTTTATCTATTTTTATATTGAATAACTATGCTTTGTATTAACTCTTAAATAAACTTTAAAGTAAAACTTATTTTTTAGAATAATAAAAACAAAAAAAGCAACAGGTAACTTTATTATATATTTGAAAATTCATAAAATTTAAATCTAATTTATTGATAAAGAATAAAAAAATAGTTTATATAATTTAAAATACCTAACTTAAAATTTTTATAATTATTTATCTTTAAATTTTATTATTTAAATTATTTAGATTTAAATATTATGACTTGAGGAGTTTTTTCGGTTATAATCCTAAGCATTTTGCTAGTTACTTTTATTAAATAGTAATTTCAATAAATAAATAAGTAATTTAAACTTTCTTTTATTCACTATATTGGTTTGTAAAAATCTACAGATACAATTAAAATAGCAACTTTAATTCTTCTAAATTATCTTCATTTTTATAATATTTTCCTTATCACTCTATTAATAACAATAAAAGAATATAAGAGCTTTAAATTATTAAAAAAGATTTATAAAAATAATTCGATTATTGAAAATTATCCTTTTACAATGATTCCCTTATAAACTAATGTAATAAAAGGTTAGTTTATTTTATTATTTAATAAATATTTTAAATTTAAGTTGCTATAATAAGATATTTTAGTTCTATTTTCACCTTTCAAAATCAGACTTATAAATATGAACCACTTCGAATACTTCCTGGACTGACGCACAACAATGGCAAAAACATTAAGTAAGTATATCCTCACATAAATTACCTTTTATTTGAAGGTATTATCTTAGTTTGTATCTATTGATGCAAAAGAAAGGAATAGGTAAGACTAAAGTACAGCAGCATATCAAAGCACAATTCTTTTCTTAAGGTAAATAATCGAAAGCAACACATGTTCTTACTATATCTGAAATGAAGGGAAATCACATGAATAGACAAATTTGTACGGGACTTTCAAAACATGTAAACAATCCAAAATTTCATTCTCTATTAGGTAGAAATTACTTCTTTTATCTAAAATTTCCTTATCTTTTATAATATTCATATGCTTCTTCACTTTCTTAATAAATAGCGCAACAATGGCAAAAGCATTATACTAATATATCTTAACATAAACTTCCCTTTATTTTTAAAAACTTTCTTACTCTATATCTGTTTATACAAAAATAAAAACATGGAAATAAGCACGTCATATAACTCCACAAAATTTAGTCTTTAAATTTCAATCAGAAAAAAATTTTTTCCTAATAGTCCAAGCTTGTTATGCAAGGAAAACAAAATCTAAAAGCTTCAAATTCTCTAAAACATTAAAAAAGTCCTACTTTTCATTCATTATCGAAATCTTCTTCATTTTTTTAAGCTTCTAATCAATTTTAAACATTCACAGATTTAAAGAGTTAAGCATCTATAAACTAATGATTTTAATGCTTTTTATTCATATAACATTATAAGCAAACTATTTATTAATCATTTTAGCATCAAGTTATCTTTTTTTTCTTGTTATGTGGGAAGAATTTTTATTCTTAAAGATTTTTCTTGTTTTCTTGATTTTAAAGATTGGATGAAATATTAATCATTTAGTAGACTAAAGGAATCTATTAAATTGTTTGATTTATAGGTTTTTTACAGAAAGGACATGAAACTATTTATTAACTCTCCTTATAAAGAACTTCTAAACATTGAAAGCATAAGCTATGTCCACAAGGTAGTAATTTAGGAGCATTTTCCTTTAAATTAAACTACGAAAAGCAAATTTCACATTTTACAGCTTTCTGTTACTCTTCCATTTTTTTGATTATAAGCATAGTAAGTACTTTCCTTATATCCTTAATTTTAAATTACAATATAAATATTTTATCTTCATAAATCTATTAAATTATTAATAGTTTTAGATTTTATTTTTATTATTTTGACATAAAGCTTTAATTAATAAAACTTTACCAAGTTAATTTTATAATGCATAATAAATAATATCATTTTAAATTTCTTAGTTTCATGAAATAATTTTCATTAAAAGGATAATTAAATAGACAAAATAATTTAAGTTATGAACTATTAAGTTTTATTATGATATAATATCTTTTATATCATAATATTTTTATGTTCCTTAAATCTTGAATTAAGATATCAAAGTTTGGAATATTTCTTAAAATATCTCATTAAAAGTAAAAAATAGGAAGAAAATAAAAAGAGAAAATCGAATAAAGATTCTTAAAACTCTATAATCTTCTTCCCAAACTGTAAAATAAAAATAAATACTAACTCTATCCTATTATTGCATAAAAAGTAATTTCAAAAGGAAAATTATTTTTATAGTTATTTTAAATACATTTTAGGCAATTAAACAAATTAGATAGTGAAGTAGTAAAATGCAAAAAAGAGAGTTAAGAGTTTAAATTCTGAGCATCTGAAATATGAAATATGCTTTAAAACTCTTTTGATTTTAAATGGAAACAATAATGAAAAAAAAAGTCACTTAATAAATTTTTTATGTTTTAGATATTCTAGAATATTATTTCAGAAACAATTCACATTCAACAGACTTAGGCAAAAAGAATGCAAAACAGAAAAGAGAAAAGTATTATTTATGTGATAAAGTAATCTATTGACATTAACAAAGTAGATTTTATTAAAAAGAAGCAATGCCAAATTGATTATAGAAAAAGCTAAATTTAAATATTTTTAATATTCTAATGAAATTTTTTTTTTAATAATAATTTAAGTTAAATATTAATCATTAAAATAAATATTCACCATCCTATTTAATTGAAGTTTTAAATGTATAATATCTCCATTCCTGCATGTTCGTTTCTTTCATTGTTCTTTTTCTTTGATTTTTCTCTTTTGAATAATCTGAGTTGAGAATTTTTTTCCAAACTTACCCTTTTCCCGATGGGAATAATTCCGTTGCTCGCTACTTCAGTTGCTATTAGTTAACATTTCTCTAGATATTCATTATTATTTTTTCCTATTGGGGATATTTCCTCCATAAATGTCAAGTGCTGTTTCAAATATAACATCTTCTTGCTCTCGGAAATGTCTTTTCTTGTTTCTCTATTTCCATTGGAGTTTTTTCTGAAGGCTTCTGCAGGTTTTTTTCTATTAATTTGAATCTAGAATCTAATTTTACTCAGTTTTTCTTGTCTTGCTCTTGCATTACTCAAATATCATTCTCTAAACTTGTCATTTGCTCATAAACTCTGACTTTAGCTCTTCGGTCTACCATATGAACTTCATCATCATCTTCATGATTTATCAAACCTGACTTAAAAAAAAATATCTTCCTTCTGGAAGTTTAATTCCTCTTCGAGTTTTTTTATGTTTCTAATACGTTGATTAATCAGCTGTTTCATCTACTCAGAGTCCATTAGTTCTATTTCTGTATTGTCTAAATCAAAGGTAATAGAATCTATATTGAATTATCGTAATTTACCTCCTTTGTTTACTTTTTGTTTTTTTTAAATTATTTTTATTGATTCAGCTAATGGTCGGTTTTTTCAGTTTTTAATGGAGGTGTTGAGAGCTGTGTTAACTTTTCTGTTCTGAATCTTCATCTAATTTCTTATTTGTCTTTTGAAGGGATCTGTTTTATTTTAATTTGTAGGAGCTAGTATTTTTTATAAGTTCTTCTAATCTATTAGATAGTTCTGGTTACTTTTATTAATAAGAGCGTTAAGTTGAAGAAGACGTGGTGAGAATATTTTCTTCTGGTTTTCTCTCCTGTTCTGAGAAGGTGGTAAAAAAACCCTTCTTGAAGCCAGCCATTTTATTTTATATTAGTTAAATATATATTTACTTTTAAGTTAAGATAATTCATCACTTAAAACAAAATTTTTAGATTAAAAGGAAAACAAAAATTAAATTACATAAAAACCTTACTTTTTTTTGATCTTTTCAATACATTTTTTTTCTTATAGATAGACTAAGATCTTTTCAGTGTTATTTTTGTATTCATCAATATTATGTATTTATTTTATATTTTAAATTTTTACCTTAAAATTTAGAAATAACTTTAATAAAATTGTTAATGAAATGAAGTTACTGATATAAATCAGATACTTCATTTTAATTATGTCAAAAAGTTCAAGCATCGTTCTTTTCATCTTCCAACTTTTCCCTGTTGTTTCTTGTGCTTTCTTATTGTTCTTCATTAGGCTCAAATCAATTAACTGTATTTTGTTCTACAATTTCAATTCATTTTTTTTCGTAGATACTTATGAAAAAATTTTTATCTGAAGATCTGCATCCATTTACTTATGAGAAGTGAACTGCTAGTTTATGCAGAGTTAATTGTAAGTTACTAGTTTTTCCAAGTTTTTTCCAAAATTTCCACCACATTTACAGAGGTAATTTTTTGCAGGATAATGACACATATGTAAGTCATATTGAAAAATGTAAGAATTAGTTCGTAATTTAAAGATTGAGATTATTTCTTTTTTACATTCCTTATTTAGTTTAGTGTAATTTATTTCAGGGAATTTCAAAAGCCCTCCAAGTTGCTCTCCAAATATCTGTACAGCGGGCATGTCTCTAAATCGTATAGATGCTTCTTAATAGAATTTGTTTCTTATTTTTTATTCAATAAGATTCTCAAAATAAAGTTAACTAGAAATCATAGTTTGGTCGTTATTGTTAATTCCGTAATATTAAAACATCCTTTTAACTTGCTAAAAGTACAAAAATTTTTAGTTTAAATTGCATTCAAAGAGTCTTCCTATATCGGATTCCGGATAAGTCCTAGCTTCTTTCCGTATTTTAAAGTAGAAACGGAAAAAGCGATTAGCCATAATATGCTCAAAAGGGAGTCAGTTAAAGTCTATGTAACAGGGCTCATTAAAGACAGAGATAGGCACTGTAAAGCCTTCCTCGCAATTATTACATACTTTTTGTTTGTCTTCTCTTTAATAGACTACTAGCCTCTCATTATAGTTCAAGGAACCAATTCTCCACCGTTTTCAGCCTTAGGCAACGTAAACATGCGACAAAGCATTTTAAAGTGTCAGGGAGTAACATTATTGTATCGACTGAGAGTATAAATGCGTTTCTTTGCCGATTCTAAATATGTTTAAATTCTCTATTTACAGTGATTGATCAAAAGACCATTTTCTTGTATTATGACATCAAGGTATGTCACTTGATTCTTCTATTTGATACGTTAACCTTCCAGTTTCAAGTTTCATTCGATTTTTTTAGCTCTTCTTTTTTAACAAATTGTATTGCTTCACATTTACTAGTTACCTTAAAATTTATTTTGATATAATATATTATAATGTATATCGTATAATTATAAATCTTTAGATTAAATATTTATATTAATAAAATAAAAGAACTTCAATGCCTTGTGTATTGTAACATAATTGCATTACATATAGGTATATTTATGAAAATTATGTAAAATTCAAGTGTTTATGTAAGTTTATAATCAAATTCTAGTTAATTATTTATGTTTCTATTCTTTTGCTTCTTTTATTTTATTTTTTAGTTATGTATTCACATTTTCCATTTTCTCTTTTTATCTTTAATTTTCTTCTTATTCATTTATCTCATAGTCATTACTTAAGTTTCTTTCTTGAATTATATTTTTCCTCAAATTATTCTTTTTTAACTATTAATTTTTTTAATTTCTATCTTTATTTCAAGTTATTTTTGATGAATTTATCAATTTAAGGATTTTCTTTTTGCAAACTTTGAATTAATATAATTTTAGTCCTACAGAGTTAGTATTTTTTCGTATCTTTTTCATAAAATATTAATCGACTAGATTGATCCTTAAAATATCTTTATTGAAAATACATTCAAATTATAATCAAATTCATCATAAGCTAAACCATATGAGCAATCATTTTTATTTTATAAACTAGTGTGACTCAAACTGAGTTCGTTTAAGAAATTATAGGTTAATGTTCTCAGTTTTAAAATAGAAATAATACTTATATTCGATGTCTGTTAAACTTAGTATAAATTTCTTGAGGAATTACATTTTCATTATTTTAAATAGAGCATATATATTTTTAAGCTGTCAATATCTGTATATTCCTTTGAAGATATCCTTGTAAAATCTTTCTTTAACTCTTAGAATAATATACTAATTAAATTCTTTTAGTCTAGTGATATCTTCAATACCAATTTTATATAATTCAACACTTTTATTTTTGTATTTCATATATGGTAAATTGTAGTAATTACCTTTAGAGAGTAAGAATGCTATATAGGAAAATAATATACCTGCTATATTAATGAAAATATTTAATAAAATAAATAAAAAATTTTATTTATCAATTGATTAAAAATTATAGGGTTTATCTTATTAATAAAAATTAACTAATTACCACAAATTTAAGTTATTTTATCCCAAATTAAAAAAATAAAGCACTATTTCTATAAACTTTAATAAATAACAGTTTTTTATCCTTATTTATTTAATTCTATATTAAATTTACTCCTTTTAAAATTTCATTTAATTTTACTAAATTAGAATAGTTCCTTTAATCATAAGTAACATAATCTATTAGAGTGACTTCAATTTTATTTGATTAGCCACATATTAGTTTATAAAGGGAGTTAACTATCAAAAATAATCTTCTTCTTCAAATTGAACTTGTGATATGGTTTACCTTGCTTTTTCCTTACTTCCTCCCACTGAGACTTACCCGTATAAGCTTTCCTACATAGAATCTGTGATGTCTTTTTTTGCATTCTCTTGCTTTCATTAACATTTAAAGTTATTTTTATAGGATTTGCTGCTCTTTCCTTCTATAGAGTTTAGCTTCTCTTGTGCAGTATATTTTTAATATTTTATTTCAAGTTTTTTGTTCTTCTCTTTTCTTTTTCTCCTACATTTCCAGCATTTTTCCTTTTTAACTTACTTCTTTAAGCATCATCTTACAATCGATCTTCGAGATGCATATATAATGCTTCATTAATTTCTTCTTTTTTCTATCTTCTCTAATCCATAGGATCATAGTTCATCCCACTTTTCATTTCCTATTACTTTTCTGAATTTATTCTTAGCAATCTTAATTCAGTCTGCTGAATTATTGAGTATGCTTACCGATTCGAAGGCCTACTCACAAAGATTTATTTTAATCCGTCATTTTCTTGTTTTAGTTAAACAATTTGAGAAACTAAGCACAAATTTTTCATGAAAACTCTTAGCCTGTTAGAGTTTAAGATCTTCATTTTGTGATGTTAAAGATCGATATATATATTTTATTATATTTAGTTGGCCTAATTTGGAGATTGCTATTTTTTAGGTGCCATTTTATATATAATAATCCTTTCTTTTCTTGCTTCTCAAAAATTTTATTGTTTCTCAAAGGTACGTTTTTTGTGATTCTAAAATATAGATTTTATTATTTTTAAACGAAAAATAGAATTTCCAATTTAATATATTGCCTCTTCTAAAATTTATAATCTATTATTTAAGTCAAATAAATTTGCTTTTTAACTATTTTTTAAAAGAAAGATTCTAAGTTCCATTTATTAAACTTTTTAATTAAACTTAAACAAATTTTCCAGATTTTATACAATTAAAAAATAGCAAATAAAATGAGAGAGTTAGCTTAAATAAAATCAAAACATTTTATTCTTAACTTTCTTATAAAATTAGTTTAGATTATAAGTATTACAATTTTATCTCGATATTACTAAATAATGAGATTTTTATATTATAACAATAGCTTTTAAATATAAATTAGAAATATACAAAAATAGTTTATTTTAAATAGGTTGAGAAGTAAAAAATACTATTTATTTCTTATTTTTACTACTTCCTATAAACTCAAAGTCTTAAATCTGAAAGATATAAAATTTAATATTATTAATTTTATTTAAAGGCTTTAAAAATAAAAATTCAATCTAATTAATATAATAAAGTAAAAGTGTAATGTATTTAAATTAAAATAACTATGCTAAATTTAATTTTAGATTAGTAAATGGTTTAATTATAATTTAAAATTTGGTGTGTTTAAGAGCTCAGAATTTTGGATTTCCAGAAGTCATTAATTACAATACATAATAACCACACGAGAATCTAAGTTTGAGAATGGATATTCTCTGACTAAATAATAGGTAATATCAAAACTTATCGTCTCTTCAATCTAACGTAGTAATTGCGAAAAGTATCACTCCAATCGTCTTATAGAAACTTCATCTTCTGAAATAATTAAATAAGTATGTCAACTCGCAAAGCAAATTAAAGGACCTATCTAGCCAATATAATAAATTAGGTTTAGGTCCTTGTATTATTCCTCTTTGGTGCCATATTTAATGATATTAAAAGATGCTAATCTATCAAAGAATAAATGAAATTAAAATAAAAACACAACAATTTTCATAAATTTTTTAATCTATTTTAAGCATATAATCCATTATATTTAAAAAATAAAAGAACAAAACTACATTGATCTTTTTCTTGAATAAATCTAAAAACAATAACTTCAATATTTAAAATTACCTCTTATTATTTATCGCTTTTTATTAATAGTTATATTTAAAAAACTAAAAAATAAAGTTTAAATTTCCAAAATTAATTTGGAATAATGAAACATAGTTTAGAATATAAAAAATAGCATTATAGAAAGTTAATAAGAAATGATTTTTTTATTTAATCTTATTTATAATAAAAGAATGCTTTTCAATATTATAAAGCAATCTCTTCTTTTAATTTTTAGTTAATCAGCCTAATAAATTTTTCTGTTGTATGTACATATTCAATGTTTCTGATTATTTATCGCTTTTTATATTGAATAATTATGCTTTATTTTAATTCTTAGATAAGCTAGAAGCAACTCTACGTTATAGAGACATCCCCACTGCATAGATATACAGAGAGAAACTTGAAGGACTTCAGAGGTTTCCCAATTATAAATTATACTAAACTTAACAAGGAATATAGGAGAGAAGCAGTTTCAAACTTTAGATTAAGCACTTAATCTTATAATTTTCAATATGAATTATATACGTACGTTATCCTTGGAAAACGTGCCCTGTCCATGCGGAAGAAAAGATTTATTTAAGCACATTTTCGAATGAGTCTACTAATTAAGCTCACTTAGAAATCTTTCTGATAAATTCCATGGAAAAAAACTTGGAAAAAATAATTTCTTACGATCTACTCTACATAAACTAACATTTCACTTCTAAGTAAACGAATGATGATCCTCAAATAAAAATTTTCCACAAGAATCTAATAAAAAATAGAATTGAAAATTTCAGGACAGATTAAAAAGAATAATTGGAGTTAAAAAAAAAAGTAGATGAAGAAAAGGGGAAAAGTTGGAAGTAAA
Organism: Loxodes magnus; assembly: GCA_946699065.1. Taxonomy (NCBI): domain Eukaryota; phylum Ciliophora; class Karyorelictea; order Loxodida; family Loxodidae; genus Loxodes; species Loxodes magnus. The sequence goes on along the minus strand of CAMPDV010000025.1, from coordinate 101,923 downwards.
AAAGATACTTGAACTTTATGAACATAATCAAAACGAAATAGATGATTCATATCATTAACTTCATTTCATTAAAATTTTTATTAAAGTGATTAAAACGATTTCTTAAATAAACTTTAATGTAAGAAAGGATCTTTAAGAAAGATTTCTAAACAATTTAGTATATAAAACATTTCAGCATATAATTAGTTGAAACTGCTTTTTTTAGTAGAAATAAATTTTTCGCAAATTTAATCTAAAACTTTTTTTTTAGAATAATAAAAACAAAAAAAGCAACAGATAACTTTATTAAATATTTGAAAATTCATAAATTAAAATCTAATTTATTAAAAAAGAATAAAAAAATCAGTTTATAAAATTTAAAATACCAAATTTAAAATTTTTATAATGATTATCTTTAAATTTAATAATTTAAATAATATAGATTTAAATATTATGATTTAAATAGTTTTTTTGCTTTTATAATTCTAAAGCATTTTACTAATTACTTTTATTAAATAGCAATTTCAATAAATAAATAATTAATTTAAACTAAGCTCAACATAAAATAATTTCACAGATAAAATTAGATAAATAACTAAATACATTTAAATGTTTTCATTATGATAATATTATACTTAATATTTTATTAATAGCAATAAAAAAATGTTATAAGAATTTTAAGCTAAAATTTAAATTAGGCGGCTTCAGGAGTAGTGCTTCGTCTACACCAAGATACAGATCACTAGCATGAATGTAGCATTCTCAATACCAAATTGAAATATCCGGTTTATCATCGGTAGAGGCTCCTCGACAGGCAGTCTAAAGCGATGAAACTTCTTGATTGACATCTAAATAATAAAAGTCTAACCTCGCACATGCCACCGTTAATCGTTAGTACTTAAAGACCGTATATGAGGAGTTATGACCGAGTTTCCGATCAGAATAGATCAAACAATTTTAGTTTAATAAATAAGAGTTTTAAATAATTAAAAAAGATTGATAAAATAATATAAAAATTAAATTATTTAAAATTATTTGTCTGCAATAATTCCTCTATAAAATGTAAATAAAAAAGTTAGTTAATTTTGTTATTTAATAAATATTTTAAATTTAAGTTGTTATAATAAGATATTTTAGTTCTATTTTCATTTAACTAAATCAGACCAATAAATATAAGTCACTTCGAATACTTCCTAGGTTGATGCACAACAATGGCAAAAACATTAAGTAAGTATATCCTCACATAAATTACCTTTTATTTGAAGGTATTATCTTAGTTTATATCTATTGATACAAAAGAAAGGAATAGGTAAGACTAAAGTACTATAAAATCGCAATAAAGAATATTTTTCTTGAGGTAATACTCCATAAATGATACATGTTCTTATTATATCTGAAATGAAGGGAAAACATATAAACGAACATATTTGCATGGGACTTTCAAAACAGGCAAACAATCCATAATTTCATTCTCTATTAGATAGAAATTATTCCTTTTATCTAAAATTTCCTTATCTTTTATAATACTCATATGCTTCTTCACTTTCTTAATAAATAGCGCAACAATGGCAAAAGCATTATACTAATATATCTTAACATAAACTTCCCTTTATTTTTAAAAACTTTCTTACTCTATATCTGTTTATACAAAAATAAAAACATGGAAATAAGCACGTCATATAACTCCACAAAATTTGGTCCTTAAAATTCAATCAGCTAAAAATTCTTTCCTAATAGTACAAACTTGTTATGAAGGGAAAACAAAATCTAAATGCTGTACGTTCTAAAAAGCATTAAAAAAGTCCTACTTTTCATTCATTATCGAAATCTTCTTCATTTTTTTAAGCTTCTAATCAATTTTAAACATTCACAGATTTAAAGAGTTAAGCATCTATAAACTAATGATTTTAATGCTTTTTATTCATATAACATTATAAACAAACTATTTATTAATCATTTTAGCATCAAGTTATCTTTTTTTTCTTGTTATGTGGGAAGAATTTTTATTCTTAAAGATTTTTCTTGTTTTCTTGATTTTAAAGATTGGATGAAATATTAATCATTTAGTAGACTAAAGGAATCTATTAAATTGTTTGATTTATAGGTTTTTTGCAGAAAGGACATAATTTTTTTAATTATCTTTTCACCATAAAAAGAGCTTTTAAACATTGAAAGCATAAGCTATGTCCACAAGGTAATAATAAAGGAGCATTTTCCTTTAAATTAAACTACGAAAAGCAAATTTCACATTTTATAGCTTTCTATTACTCCACCATTTTTTATTGTAACATAATAAATATTTACCTTATATCCTGTAATTTAATTAACTTGTTATTTTAATTTACAATATAAACTTTTTTCTTCATAAATCTATTAAATTATTGATATTTTTAGATTATATTATTATTATTTTGATATATCGCTTTAATTTTTATAAATTTAACCAAGTTACTTTATACCAAATATTTTCATTTTAAATAGATTCAACTACTCAAATAAATTTCATTAAAAGAATAGTTAATAGTTAGCTCTGTTTAAATTATGAACTATTAAGTTATTATGATATAATATTTTTTGTATTTTAATATTTTTATGTTTCTTAAATCTGGCTTAGAATATTAAATTTAAGCATATTGCATTAAAATATTTCATAAGAATTAAAAAAGTAGAAAACAAGAATAAAATAAAAACTAATTATAAAAGATAAAAGAGGAAATTGATAAACATTATTAAAACTAACTTTATGTAGTACAGCAAATAAGATTATGTAGAAAGAAAATTAAAAGTAGAAAGTTAAGAGTCAAATTTTGAGAATTTGAAATATGAAATAGGTTTTAAAATTTTTTTTGGTTTTTAATGAAAAAATAATGAAAATATATTATTACTTAATTACCTTTTTATGCTTCACTTGTTTTAGATTATTAATTCAAATAAGAGTTTGCAGGCAACTGCATTTAATAAAAAGTATGCATAACAGAAAAGAGAAAATAATTACTTATATGATAAAGTAATCTATTGTCATTATCAAAGCACTTTTAATTTAAAATAAATAACTTAAGCTTATTTTAAATAAAATCTGAGATTTATTAATATTATCTATGATTTAAAAAATTTCAAAATTATTATAAATAATACTTAAATAAGTATACTTTTCTTATAATTTTAATTAAAACTGTTTAACTGAAGTATATCACTGCCGTTTAAAATAAGTTTGATAGACTGGCGTTTCTTGCTTGTAAAGATCTTGTTTATTCTTCTCTTTAATCAAGTTATTCTTGGTTTCTTGAATTCTTAGGTCCATATCCTTCTGTAAAGCTTACCATTCTTTTTACAATAAAGCTGTTCTCTCTTCCTTTGTTCTTAGATTCAGTATTGTTTTTTAAAGTTCTGGAATTTCAGGCAGCTCTTTTACAAGTGTCTTTTACAATTGCAGTAATAACATATTTCTTAATTCTTTTACCTCAGATCTATATTTTTTGTGGCTCTTGTTCTTTAATTTCCATAATATGTTCTATTTTGTTTTTTATTTGATTAGAGATTTTTTAACTTTAGAGGATGCTCTAAATCTGAGTATTTTTTCTTGTATATTCTAAATTTATGAGTTTTTCAGTTAGAATTAATCACGTTAGTAGTTTTCATAGGGCTTGATTTACTCTCTTAGTTAGTCGTTCATAAATCCAGTATATCTTAAAGACCATTATTTATAAATTCCATCAGCTTCGTTCTCTCCTAAATTTTTTCCTTACCAGCCACAATAGAAAGATCTTTTAATAATCGTGGCTGAGCTGAGCAAGGAAATACAGAACTCAAATGTAGAGAGTTATTAACATTTAATTACTTCATCGAAGCTTGATAATTTTCACTATTTTTGAGATGAGGTTTAAGCGGGAGGTCCAGAGTCTGGAATTAGAACTTGAAACTCTTATAGAAGTGCTGTTAGTAACCGAGCAAGAAAACTCACAACTTAACTATAGACTGTTTATGATATAATAACAGCATATTAAGCCAATTCAAGCTTCACAAGTTCAATGGATTTATGTAATTTGAATCATCACAACTCTCACATCCTATTTAGAGTTCTCCCCCCACTAGAAGGGTCTAGTAGAAGCCAAAAAGAAATGTTATTCTCCCAAAGTAACTGGAAAGTTCTACCGAAATTGTCAGAAATTGTCCGGATTTCTAGAGACGGTAGAGAGAATACTGGAACAGGTTTAATTAGCAAGAGTAAGGGAAACGATTATGTTTAAGTTATACAGGAAGATGTACTGAGATTCACGGGGAATTATCTATAAAAGAAAACTACCTAGATTAATTTCAATAGCGAGTGTACACAAAAAACATCCTTTATGAGGATCAAGAGATATCTGACTTTGAGGATAACCTATCCTTTTGGCTGAACTATCAGTAAACAGCTCCTGTCTAAAGAAGGAATAGATATTAAACTTTATTTACTTAAACCTCATATAAGCAATCCAAAAGTGTACATTTATCATCAATTCATCATTATAATCAAACTAAACACATAAATTTTCATTAATTAAATCTGTATTGCCCATCTACTATAAAATTTATCCAAGTTTTGATTTCTTAAAATAAAACATCTTAGTTTTAATATTTCTTTAAATTTTTATGATTTTAAGTAGCCAAATACAAAATAAAATTAAGTAAATTTAATTTAACTGATGTGAATTTAACTCTAAATTACGTGATTTTTAATCCTAAAATCATATAAAAGTCATAATTTATATCTAGATTTTCACTAAAATTAAAATTGCTTATAAAATTTTTTATTCTTAAAGACATAGTAAATCTAAAATAAACATACTAGAATATTTAAATAATTTCAACTTAAAGAGTTTTGGACCGGAAACTCCTTTCCGATTACACGACCCGACGCTCTCTTTTTATGGGATAACGGAGATATCCTGTTGCTTTCGAAAAGCAGCTGCCAGGGAGTTCCATTGCTATGGGCAGCCAGGCTTCAAGCCCCTACCAGGAGTGGATAATCAAAAGGAAGGCGTTCCCTTGCAAAGGATGACTTTGACCAGAGACTTTCTCAGCGACAGGAAAGGAACTTGTTCCTAGCCATAAAACCAGAAAGTATGATTCAGAAGGTCAATCTCAGCTCCCACCACATTTTTAATTATTACTAGAATATTTAATATTGGAAGAGAAATAAATAACAATAATAGAGCATATTATAATTCTTAAAATATAAACCTTTTTAAAATAATAACTATTAGCATGTGAAATTTATTTTTTGTTAATTTTCGCATATTTTCAAAAATGAAATAATTAAATAGTATTATTCTATAATTTTTAAAGATTTGATTCTATTAATTAATTTGAAATTATTTTTAAATTAAATATGATGCTTAATTTTCGAAATGGACATAAAATAATTTTTTTTACATAATTTTCAGTAATATTTAAGTTGAAATTTATAAAAGATCTAAACTAATTTATTGTAGCCGATTACTTTATAAAAATATTAAAAAAATTAATTTAAATAATCTATAAACTTTCTAATTTTAAGAGCTTTATTTTAGATTTATTTATATCTCGCTATACTTTATATAACTCTCATCATATACGTTTATTTTACTTAAAACAAAATTTTAAAAAACTTTTGCTTTCTATTTGATTAAATTATTGTCTTCTGCTTCAAAAAATTAAGATTTCCTTTAAATAATAGAAAGAAATAGTGCTAAGAATTTTTTTAACTATTGGTTAAAAAAAGAAGAAGAAGTAAAATCCTCCTTTCTACAAATTAAATAAGAAAAGCAAAAAACAAAGCGGCGTAATAGTCATGCAATCAGGAAAGGTAGGAATTAAAGTCAATCTCATCTTCCCAAGGCAAAGATATGACAGGTACAATTGAACCTAATAAGCATAAAATACAGATACAGGAAAATCTACTAGTCAAAATTGAGACAATGCAAGCGCAGATTCTAAAATATAAAGAAACAATTTATAATTAAAATCTATAAGTAAGGGGGTTAACAAATTTATAGAAGAATAAAATAACGATCATACAATATTAAAAAATTAACATATCTAAAACAACTTAGTAACGGAAGAGCAATTTTGAAAATAATCCTAATAAAACTTTAAATATTCTTAAAAGATGGAAGTCGAAAAATAACTACTATCGCGTGAAAAAGAATTTAACCAATAAAAAGGATCTGAAAATAATGAAAATAACATAATTGATTAGAAAAATTAGAAAATATTTTTAACATAAATACAAATTAACAATTATAAAAAAAACACTGCAAGTACTGTCAATCAAGTTATCATCTACTAAGAAATTGCTTATAATGGAAAAAATTAAATAAAAAAGAACAATAAAAAACATGAAGTCGACTTAATAAATTATGAATAAAGAAGACAGGAATATATAGATAAAAACTCCTTGCAAGACCTACTGAAACTTAGTGGAAAACTACCCTTATTAAAAAAAGGTGATGTTATACATTCATGTAAAAAAAATGGCAGAGTGAAACTGGTTGGAACCCCAGATAGCTCAAAAACTCTTAACATTTAGTTAATAATATATATATTGTTCTTAACTATTATAATTTATATAATAGTTTCGATAGAAATTAGTTAAAAATTTGATTTCTTATAAATAAAATAAAAATGAAAGTTATTTATAAATCAATTTAATTTTAATTATATATAGAGAAAAAATGGAAAATTTCTTGCAATAAGTCTATTATTAAAAGGATTTATCTTAGTGAAATTATGATTAATAAAAAGTAGTTTAAGAACTCCAAATTATGCAATTAGAAAATTTAAACTCCTAAGAACAGTATAAGAACAAGAAATAAAAATAGAATATCTGATGACTAGCTCACAAGAAAAAAAGATTGATAATAAACAGTCAGGAAATTTCAGAATAGAAAAATTAGAAGAAGAATTCAACCAATTCACAGAGTTAACTGAAAGTATATTCTTATAAAAAATATAAGTGAATTATCCGATGGATGTTGAGCAACAGTCCATAACAACTTTCACTCCATATCGGAAAATAATGAGATGCTGGTACTGCAAGCGACCAGGGTACAAAGTAAGAAGATGCTTCCATTTTTAATAAAAATAAAAGAAAATAATAAAAAACTAATGGGAAAATATTTTCAGGATCTATTGCAACTAAGAAAGTAAACTTTATAGAAAAAAAACTACAACTAAAGAGTGAAGCTCCTTATATCTAATAGGTGGTAAACGAATTCAATAAAACGTGACTTGAATTCGACCTATCGAAAAAGATTAGAAATAGCAATCTAAAAATCACCAAGATTTATGATAGATAAAATCCAAGCAGATTTTAAGTTGATACTTATACCTAACTTTAAACTTAAAAGTGGTTAGCCTGATAATGGCAGACCACTATAAACTATTATTTATTATTTATATAGAAAAATTCTACAATCTATGTTAATAATACTTGAATAATTTTATATTTAAGCATTTTTATTTTCTAATTTAAATTTATAAACATAAATCATCCAATAATGTATTTCATAATTTTCAGAGTAAAATAAAACCTCAAAGTATATTAATATTTAAGCTTGATATAATAAGCATTCTAAAATAGAAATCTAGCAAAAGAATTAAATTTATTTAAAACTAATTATAGTATAAATTTGTTAGAGAAATGCTCATAACAAAGAAATTAAAATAAATAGATATAAATAGTTATATTTTTAATTTTTAGTTAGTTATAAACAAATCTTAGTTTTCAAAAAAAAAGTAGGAGTTTTAGTGTTTATTGATAATTTTTTCAAATTAAATAATTTAAAGATATTATAATTAAAAGAGTTATAATATAAAAATCTGTTTTATTTAAATCTTTTTTTAATTATACTTTGTTGCGATCATAAAGATTTTATTAATTAAATTTTGAATAGAGAAATAAAATCCAAGGTAGTATATTTGCTAGTTATTCCACTTGCCATTAAGATAATCCAAGTTCAATTTCTGTTTCGGAGATTTTAACTAATTTAAATTTAGAAGCATTATTTTTTTTTCTTTTAATTATATCTATTTTAAGTAAACAAATATTACTTACCATTTTAATAAAATATCTTAGAATAGCTTCAAAAAGTTTTACACAAAGATTCTTTTTAAAATTAATAAAAACTAAATGTATAAATAAAAATTTTAAAATTTGTGAAATTTATTTTTTAATTTTTTTCTAATTTTTTAATTTTGTAAATCCAAAATAAATGAACAGAAAATGTTATATTAACATGAAATTATTTTTTTATTGCACTTAAAATATAAATTTTTAATTTATAAGCAGTGAGATTCTTTTTATATTTTTTATTCATTTTAATATGTTTTGAGTTTTCTAATAATTACTCTTTTACAACTTAAAATTCTCTATAATTACATTTATTGCATAAAAATTAATAAATATAGCATGAAGAAATTTTAGTTTTTATAGTTTACTTAATGTAGATAATTTTAATTTTACTCTTATAAATTAAATTTTATAAGCATCTCCATTTTTTACTTTTATTTATTTTGCTATATTTTTTAAAATATATTCTTTTTTAAATATATATTTTTAAAATCTGTTTTATCTAAAAAAAATAAAATAACAAAATATTTAGATAAGATTATCTATTATTTATAATTTTACTAACAGAATAAGAATATTTCTAATGGCTTTTAACTTATATTTGCAAAATTTAATTTAGCTTTGTCCCTTTCAGAATAATTTTATTAAAATTTTTATTTTTTATTGTTTTTTTTAAACTTCTTCATAACTAAAAACATATTAAAGTAAAATATTTATCAAAGTATTTTAAAAATGGCGAAAATGGAATTAATATTTAAATTAAATTAAATTCATTTTTAATAAGTTAACCATATTAATTTCTTAGCTATCAAAGTTTAAAAAATAATAAAATAATATAATATAATTTATACAATATGACGTCGCCTTCATTTTTGGTTGTTACAAATTATATTATAAAAAATCTTAAGAATAATCATAAAAATCACAGAAGTTTTTCGTTTTTTTCTCGTTTCGTACTTTAAATAATATTTATGACTGCTAATCTATCCTTTATTTACTGTTGGTATTTTATTTCAATCTCAATCATTTCCAACCATTTGCTTGAATCTTCTTTTTTAAGCATCTACTATTTTCTAGAGTAATGTACTTCACCAAATCAATTTTTTACTGTAAAAACCTCCTTCAGAGTACAAAAATTCTTGGCTAACTTTTTCGGAATATTTTATTTTCAGTTTTTTGGAATTTATGCTATCTCCAACAGTTATTTTTTACGTGCTCCATTCTTCTACAGAAATAACACATAGTAGGTCTACTTTTTATTTCTTGATTAATTATCTTTAATTTTTATATTTGATTATTTTTTAAGTTTAATGGATCAACCTCCATTAGATCGTATATAGTTTTAATTATATTTATTAGTGGTTGATTTAAATTAATATTTCTAATTTCTTATATTCTATCTTCTGTTTTTTTTTTCTTAATTAAATCGATGTGAAGAAGCTTTTAAGCTTAATTCTATATTTGAGATTTATTAGCATTTTAGAGTTAGTTAATTTTTAAGTCACGGATGTTTGTTTGTTGATTTAGTTGTTAACCTACATCCTACAGTTTTTTATTCTCTGTCTGCAGCAAGCAAATCTCTCTAATGTATCTTGTTGTTAGTTAGGAGAATAATTTTGGGGGAATTGCTTCTTAAATGCCATTTTCTACTTGAAGAAGATCAAATATTTCAATTTAATTTTTATTAATTTTTTCTTTTTTTTTCTTTATAAAGTAAAATAATTTATTAATTTATTTAAGTTCTTTGAGTTAATAATTTAAAATCAAAGAAAAATAACTATCTTTAAATTGAATTGGCTTCAAATGGAAAAAAGTATAATTTTTATAATAAATAAATTAGATTTATTGATTAAATGATACTAAAAATAAAAAAGGAGTAAAAAGATTATAATTATCTTTTATATAAGCTAAGGTTTATATTTTTATTATCTTAAAATGCTTTATTACTCAATTGTATAATATTATGATTAAATTTTAAAAAATGTTAAGTTTACTTTTCTAAATCAGATTTATATATTTTAGCTATTTCCATTACTTCTTGGACTGATGCGCAACAATGGCAGAAACATTAAGTCAGTATATCCTCGCATAAAGTTCCTTTGATTTGTAAATGTTTTCTTATTTTATATCTATTGATGCAAAAGAAAGGAATAGGAAAGAGTAAAGTACAGCAACATCTCTGCATGGGATATTTTTCTTGAGGTAGTAAATAAAAAGAAAAACAAGTTCTTAGTAAACTTGAAATTCATGGAAATTAAAAGTTTATGCATATCATTCTAGGAATTTTAAAGCATACAAAAAGACTTACTTATCAGTCTCTATTAGGCAATAGTTACTATATTTATTTTATTTTTCCTTGTCTTACATAATATTCATATGCTTCTTCTCTTTCTTGATAAATAGCGCAACAATGACAAAAACATTATGTTATAATATCTTAGCAAAGGCTTCCTTTTATTTTTAAGAACTTTCTTAGTCTATATCTATTTACACTGAAGAAAATGCAAGGGAATAAGCATGTTAAATATCTAAATAAAACTTTATGCTTAAAATCCATCCAATTTAGAATTCTATCTTAAATGTATAAGCCAGAAAAATAAGGAAAGCAAACCACACATCCATCTTAATTTATAAAGCACTAAAAGAGATTAAGCTTTCATTCATTTTATGTGTACCTTTAGAGCTTTTAGATTTATAATTAATTCTAAACATTCAATGATTTAAATAGTTTTATGTCTATTGCTTTATGAGCTTTATGAGTTCCATTTAGTAAACACTGTATGCAAATCTTTTGTTAGTCTTATTCACATCAAACTTCTAATTTTTATCTATGTTATGCACAAAATTCTTGCTTTGGACTATTTTTTTCGCTTTAATTATTTTAGTTAGAGGAATTAATCATCTAGTAAACACATGGAATGAAGTTAATATTTTGATTGATAGGTTTTTTACAGAAAGGACATAAAATTTACTATCCTCCTAACTTGAAAAAATCTTTCAAGCATTAACGACACATAGAATGTCCACAAGGTAAGAGACTAGGTATATTTTCTTATGAGTTATAATTTTAAAAGCAAATTTCACATTTTGGTTCTTATTTTTTATCTTCCATTAAACTATTAATATTAAAATTTATTTTATCTCTTTAAAAAATAGCCATCATTGCATCAAAAATTATAACAATCTGAATTTTAATTTTTTTAAAAAAGTTTAAATGTAATTTAATAAACTAAGGACATTATGATGCAAGCTGAGAAAGTTAAATTTGATATTAGTACTTGTATCTTTAAAATTATAAAAAGTTATAAAAATTTTAATTTTAATCAATTCTAATTATGTTAGCAAATATCTTTTATTTCGATATAATATCTGACTAAATAAATCTTAAATCAATAAAGTATAACTAGAACTTAATCTCATTTTTATTTCCCATTGCACAAATAGATGTTTGAGTTTTAGATTCAGAATCTTTTCGAAGAAATTAAAAAATGGAAAGAACTTTCCGACTGGTAAGTTGATTTAAATACTGGATATATTTAAATAAAGAATTATAATATACTTTGAGTACTGATCTTTTTCATTAAGTTGATACTTAAAAAAATTTAAACCTCAAATTTTAAATTTATTTATTTAATTTAAAGTCTTTTTAGTTTAAAGAACTCTAAGTAATCATATAACTAAATTAAAGCTTTTAAAAATTAAAATAGTCTTTCAGATGTAATAATCTGATTAAATTTATCTTTATTTAAGTTTCTTTTTTGCTTTATCTTAAAATTAAAAGTTATAGACTGAAAATAAAAAGATAATCATTTTAGTGCTTTGCATATTAAATAAATGAACTAGTTAATAAATTATAAGTGTTTCAATATTGTGATTATTGTGGCATTATGCATATTATCTATTTAAATCGTGCAATTGCTAAATAAAAATTTCTTAAACATAGATAAAATCTTTCACTCCAACTCATCCTGCTCACTTTCTTATTCTGATTAAATAGATTTATTTCATTTTCATCTTGGAAATTGAAAATCTCTAATCCGCTCATTCTTAGATCCTTATAAAAGGTTGTAATAAATTTATCTACTTTAGGAATTTTTTTAGAGAAGTTGCAATTGATGTAGTTTTGGTCATACAGTATTAGTCTTTTTGAACACTTTCAAATAAAAATATGATGGCTATTAAATTCCTAAAGGAAACCTGTGTAAAAACAATTGAAAATGTGATTAAATTCATGAGTTCAAACTAAAAATTATATGAATAAGTTCTCAGTTTATAAATAGATTATGTCTCCTGTATAAATTATCTAAGGTTTCCTTGTACTTTATCAAATTTTTTTAATTACGTTAGATCTTTAAAATTAATATGAATTAGGAAAAATTAAAATAAATTTTTAATTAAGTTTACTTTAATAAAAAGCTTAAAAAATTAAGGAAGAAATGCATGATTGAAAAGTTGATATAGCATAAATACAATTGTTTATCAATTAAAAAATATATAAGCAAACTGACTTCTTACGTTACTTTAAGTCTTAATTTTTAAACATATTTTTAAATAAAAAGGATTAAATGCTTTAATGGATATAATAATTGTTTTTTAGTTAGGATTAGTATTTAATTAAAATGAAAACTTAAATATAAATAAATATGATAAATTATATATAATAATAAATAATTAAAAATAAAACTAGAAATAAAAAAATAAAAAGTGCTTCTTTTAAGTTATTATTTAATAGAAATTAAAAAAGATAACTATATAAATAGAAAGATTTTCTAAATAAATAGTATTAAGCCATTATGTAGTTTCTTTTTTATAATTTAATTTAGCTTTTTTAGTCTATTAAAAGAAGAAAAATTAATTGAAAAAAAATTCTTTTTAAAATAATTTTTTTTATTTTATAATTTAACTAAAAAGAAAAAAGGATGAGTTTATCTAAAATTATTATATTTTTATTTACTAATTAATTATAAAAACTAAGCCTAATATCTTTGATTTATATAAGCTTGCTTGTAAAGCTTAATTGAATGTTTTAGATTATAATTATAATATAATGACATCTAGGGGATAAAAAACCTCTCAATCAAAACCTAATAATTTTTAGCAGGATGTTGCCAAAGATCTCTTCCTTCTTTTGATGGAGATTCTAAGTTTAACTAAAGCTATTACTGAGCTTTGCCAACGAACTTAAGATCTAATTAGCATAATGAAATTTTTAAATCTGAAAATACTATACTATGATAAGTGTTAGCTTTAAAGCTATCCTTTTAGCAAATTTAAGGAAGAATCGCACAAAAAGAATATATCTTAAAGGAAATTTAAAATTATTGATATTTGATAGTTCAAAAGACTGAAAAAATAAAAAGGATAAAAAAACGAACTAATAATCATTTAGTAATATTATATATATTTATATGAAATTTTAAATATCTTTGCAATTAAACTATTTATTATTTATTCCTACTTTAGACTAATTAATCTAGAATTAAAATGCTTTTTAATATAAAATCATTATTTAAATTTTATTTTGAAATGTTAAAATAAGTTAATTTTCCTGTAATTTTATTTTAGATAATTATTTAATTGAGTTTAGATTTTTTATTATTTGTAAGACCTTAATTTTTATAAAATACAACACGGATACTCTTTTAAAAGATTAAATCTTATAAAAACATATAATTTCATTTATTAAATCTTATCAATTTATGTATATATAATAATTTACATTTCTTATTATTATTTAAGAGTTTTTCATTTATCATTGAATAAAGTGATATTAAATTAAAGAAATATTAAACCTTAATTTATATTTAAATGTAATTATTTAGTGTTATTCATTTGATATTATAATATTATTAAATAGATGTTTAAAGAAATATAATCAAATTTTAATGGAAATATTTATAATAACAAATTAACTTGAATCTTCCTTATAAGAATTATCCTTTTTTATCTTAATAAAATTTAATTGAAGATCCTAAAAAGTTTTATGTTCAAAATTTTAAAATTTATGCATAAAAATTTAATTTTTCATATTTTAAGATTTAAAAATTACTTATTAAAATCTTCTCTATCTTGGGTTTCTTTTTTCTGTACAATAAACCTTCTGAAGTGAAATATTACTTATTGACTTCCATATCCTAAAGTTTTATAGTTCTTATTTTTGTTAAAATCTTCAGCATTACCTTAAATTGTATTCGTATTTCCTGCAATGCCAGCATTATTTTCTTCTCTTAAGTAAAGCTACTTTTGCTGTTCGAATATTCGGTTTTCTGTTCAAGGTTCTTTGATATAATTTTAAGAAATTAGCATTTAGTCAACATGGTTAATATATTGAATTTTATTTCAATTCAATAATTCTTAATTATCTGGTTATGGATTTACGTACTTTAGTTCTAGGGTACTCGAAATAAGTTACTGAATTTTCCTTCTAAGTTATTATACTTAGCATTAAAGTTTATCATTTTCACTTTATATATCTTGAAGCTTCGAAAGGTTGATTTTCTACTCGCTTTAAAAAAAAATGTTTCTAAATATTTTTGCGAAAAGTTTTCAATTTAATTTTATAATAATAAAATGATACTTTAGCAAGGTTTTTTACGTTTGCTTTAAATAATTATTACTTAGATAAATTTAAAATTATAAAGTCCAGATTATTTTACCTTTAAACAGAAAATTTTTAATTTAAAGATAATCTTTACAAAAGAAGTATTTTATTAATAAATCAATTATTATGCTTAAACTAAAAATTAAAATATTTGTTAGCATCTTTTTGTCAGAATTACTTCTTTCAATTAATGATTTTTATTTTATTTAGAAAAAATCATCATACTCTCTCTTCTTGTCAGTTGATTTTATATATGTTTTTTATGATTTTCTCTAGAGTCAGTGACTCAATTTTTTAAAATTAGCAATTTATGAAAAATTTTTATTTGAAATACAAATATTTTACATACTTTCTAAAAAATAATTAATTTCACTTATTATTAAAGTATTAACCTCTATAATAAAGATTTCCAACCTTGTATTCAAGTCATTTCCTCTAAAATATGAATATTACATTGAAGGTTGGATGTATTTATTCTTCAAACTTATAACTTGTGTATTCAATTAAATTATGAAGGTCTTATAACTACTTTTGAAAGTTGTAAGGTTGAGTTTTCACTTTATAAATACAATAGTTTCTAAAAATATTTTCCAATTATTTTTCTATATTTCTTTTTTCTTTAAGTCTAAATTGGAAGCAATTCCGTACTTTATACCCAGGTCTCTTGTAATATCAGCATGTCATAATTTTTCGATAGGGAATATAAGTTGTTATGAGTTTGCACTTCGACATCCATTTGATCATTTATCGATATTTTATAGAGGAATATACTTTCAGTTAAGTCTTCGAATTGGTTGAATTTTGTTTCTAGTTCTTCTATTCTGATATTTCCTGACTAATTATTTTCAAATTTTTGTTTTTATTAAATAATCATCAGGTGATCTATTTTCTTTTCGAGTTCTTAAACTGTTCTTAGGAGTTTAAAATTTTCTAATTGCATAGCTTGGAGTTCTTGAAATATTTTATACTGATCATAACTTGATGAGATGCAGTCTTTGAAGACGAGACTTTTTGAAAAATGTTTCCCTTTTTTTACATAAAATTCTGCAAGCAATATTGCTATATAAATTCCCTTTCAAATTTTTAAGTGATGTTATTATTATTTAGCAAAATTTGATCAAGTCTATATGAGCTTCCTTACATTACTTTGCTGCAAATTTTTATTTTATTCGATTATATTTTTTAAATAAAGGATGAAATCATATTTTTGAATAAAAAGATTAATGAATATTTTTTATAATCAAATTAAATATTTAATTATAATAAGAAATTTAATTTAATTTATAAAATTTGTTTTATTGGCTTTTACAGCTTTACTCATTAGATTTTATATTGCTTAAACTCTACAATTTATATATAATTTTACTGAAAAATTTAAATTTGCTTTAGTCTATTAAAAACAATATTTGATTATTAATCTTGCTATATATCTTTCAATTTCTAATTAAAGCTTCTAATGCTTCAATCTTTTTGAAAATCCTTTTAGTTAATTAATATAAAATTTAAATAAGCTCTTCTCTAATAAAATTTGAGATTTAAATATGCTCCATATTAAATAAAAATCTGACAACAATTTTTTACAACCAAATGATTAATAATTTATTAGGTAATAAAAGTTTAATTTTCCTTGCTTTTTCTTTTAAAAACTTAATTTGAAAAAGATAGAAATTTAACTTATTATAGTTTAAATTTTTCTATTGCAAAAATAAAATAAAGTTTATAATGCTAGGATTATTTTCCTTGCTATTTTATTTAATAGTTTATAAATATGAGGGCTAAAAGTATTGATTATACTTGTTAATATTAATGAGTATATTAAGTATAAGATAGAGAAAAATTTATTAATATGTGGCTTATTTAAAATCTATAATAGAGAAATTATAAAATTTACTTATAACTTAAGATTTAAAATTTATTCAAAAGTAAAGAAAAAGGTTTTCTTAGAATCTTAATAATGAAGAAATTTAAATTAATTATTTATATTTTATGATAAATTTAGTCATTTTAAAAGTAACTAAAAATGTAGTTTAATTTTTCAAAATAGGAAAAAAAATGGAAAAAAACCCGGGAATCTAAAACTTAAATTCTAACCTTAAAGATCAATCTTAAGTCTCAGCTAACTAACAAGAACCAAGAATTCAAAAAAGATAAATCTATTCCTGTTAAGGATTGGGAAATACGGAATTTCCTAGCAAACTGAAAAAACTTGAGAAACCCCACGAGCAAGACATTATTTAGCTTTATTCATTAATTGAGAAAATGAATACCGAAATATAGATCCTGAAGGCGGAAAACTTGAATCTTCGGCTTCTTTTGCAAGATAGAAAAAAGGAAGATCAAGACTTGGAAAGTAAAGTTTAGTTTTAAATTGAAGCCTTAACTTCCTAATTTGAACTATTAGAAAAAAACTAGTAGCAAATCAATAGAAAATTAAAGAAGAAAATCAATTACCAATCAAAAAAAAATAACCTCAAACAGATAAGATGGAAATTGAAAAAATGCAAACAGAACCAAAATTTTAATTCAAACCTTTAATAAAACGTTGCTATTGTTGTCAAAAGGCTTGACATTTTTTGAAGTAATGTCCGAAGTGAAGAAGAGTGTTTGAGCAGCACCGCAAAGAATTTGGAACATCGAGGAGGCTATATTGTAACTACTCTGGAGGTATTTACAGAAAGAAGCTGATATTAAATGATCCAAGTGTGACACTAATCAAACAGGATCTTGGTAATTAATAGTAACAGAATAAATAGCTTTAAAAGGACAACAATGACCTTAGAATTTGTTTAGAGAAGCTGGAGAAAAATTACAAGAAGATGGAAGAACAATTCTATGAGCTTATTGAAGAGAAAGAAGAATTATATCAGTTTGAAATTGATTCAGATGAAGACATTTACAATTGAGTATTGAATATAAAAACTTTTATTGTCTTTAATTTGAGGAAACATTTCCTCTAATTAAAGATGACTCTAACCCTTATAGTTAAAATTAATTAATTAAATAATTTTTCAAAATAGAATAATTTAAAGCATAGTATGACTTCTTATCTGTTTATCTAAAAAATTATTGCTTATTAAAAGTTAGTTTTTTTAATTTCTTAAGTGGAAATTTAAGATTTTTTTCATGAAAAATGTATTTTTTTAAATTTGGATAGATATAATTCTTTAAAGATTATAGCCTTTGAATTCAATTATAAAATAATATATAAAAAGAAATATTTTGATTTGATTTTAATTATATTTTTTCTTTAAATGAAAAAGCTATTTTCCCTGACTTTTTTTTATTTTTTTGGTATAACAAAAAAATAATATATAATTATTATAATTTATTATAAGCCATTTTATACAAATTGGATTGAGAACCTTATAACATATTTCGAATTTCTTAATTTTATTGCTCTCAATACAATAACAAGCTTTTTATCTAAAAGTATAACGTAAAGATAATTTTGTGAACTGTATTTTAAAAATAAAAATTTATAAAATTGCAAAAATGATGGCATGATTTCGATCCAAGATACTTGTCAATACTTTCTAGCAGGCTTAAAGGATTTTGAGATAATTTTTCAATCCTCTGGGGTAGAGCAGTATACATAGAAGGATTGGAATATAAACTTACTATTGGGAATTGCATTTGGTGAGCCAAGTCAAGATAGCTTTATAAAGCAGTACTATTATATTTAATTATTTCCATGGTAAGCTTGATATCTTGTATCAAGTAAACATTTTTAACGTTGTAGAGAAGTGACATCACATGAAATATTCCTCCATGCTATTATTTTTGGAGAAATTGTTTGAAAATTGTCATCGATGTCTAGATTGACTAGACTAATAACTGAAACAGGAATTTCACAAGATTAAGTGAATGGGTAGAAATTTATTAAAGAAACAATCTTAATTTTATTACAAAGTTACAAAAAATGCTATAATTAAAAAACAATCAATTAAAAAAAACTAAGATTATAAAGCGTATAGCATCTTAATGGCATTTCACTTTTAAAGGGTTTTTAAATTTTCAATCATCCTTTAAAGTTTCCTCCTATGCTAGCATTCCCTTGAACTGATTTATCTTCTAAAGGTTTATAATCGAAATGCAACTCCAAAAGATCTTAGAGTCTGAGCATCTTTCAATCTGCTGTTACTTGTTGCCTTATTCTTGCGTTCTTCTTGACTCTTTTTAATTTATATATAATAAATCAAAATATTAAAATAAACTAGATTCACCTTTCGATTTTATCTAACTCACATAAGGGTTACTTGCTTCTCTCTACGATATTACCTATATAATACTTACCTTTCCTCAAGAAAGCCTAGCAGTATGAGATCAAAATGGAATGATTTCGCTCTCCGAGCTGAAAACTTCCAAACATTGTTGGTGTTCAGTATTAACTGCGAATCAATATGCTCGAACGTAACTACCGAACCACAGTCAATTTTCATTGATTTCATTTTCTTATAACTAAAAGCATTAAAAATAAAAATCTAATAAATTTTTCAGTTTAATAAATTTATTTTGATAAATATAATCGAAATAATAAATCTTTTTTAGCAAAAACAAATTAAAAAAAGATGTTAGATTGGAATTAAGATTTCTGCATAAATGCTTAGAGAGCAAGATAAAGAAACGATCACGTAAGGAATAACAACAAGTTGAGCAGATCCTTTTTCCCCAATCTAAATAAAAAATACTTTTACATAAAGAAATCTAAAAGTAAGAAATACCCTCTATAAATAAGCTCTCAATGCAGAACTAAAGCTATTAGGACGATTGAACTATAGAAATCGTTGAGCTACGATATGAAATGGTGGAATTCAAATAATATATCAAAACACTTACGAGAAAAGGTTTTAATTTGAATATTTAGGAATAAGCTGATATGGATAGAAAAGATCAAAAATCACACATTTACCTTAAAGTTTTATTTTAAGACTGGCTTTAAAGCAATATGCATATTTATAAATATGCATCATAAGGAAAAACTGAGCAAAAATTCATTCAAAAGAAAAATCAGAAATAAAAAAGCTGTTTAACAAAAAAAATACAACTTCGATTTAATTAAATTAATAAAAAAAATCAATTTTAATTAAAATCTTAAAAATTTTTAAAATTTCTTAATTTAAATTTAAACTATACAAAAATAATTTCATTTTTTATTAAAAAAAATCGGAAAATAAATAAAAATTTATTTTATAAAACCTATTTATTTTAATTTATGCTTATTATATTTTATACTTAAAATTTAATTTAATTTTTCTGTTCATAAACGTTTTCAAAATAAAATAAAAAAAATTAAGATGAGTTTTAAATTAAAAATCAAAACTTTTCAGAAGAAATTTATAAATTATTCTATCTCAGTTAATTGTATTTTAAATAGTATTATTTTATTTTTCTCGAAAATTTAATATTTAAACATTTAAAATTCTTAAATAATCAACTTTGAAAACCATTTCCTATCTATGCATACTAAAAACTTTACTTACTTTCTTTTGATTGAAAAAATTAAATAATTATGATATAAAATATTCCTGAATTCTAGTTAAACTTTAATGCAAGAAAAATAAGAAAGTTTATAGAATATTTTTATCAGATTAAGAAACGCAATAATTTAGATAAACATTTTTTGAAATTGTTTGAAGAAAATTAAAATTAATCATAAATTAAACTTAAAAGCATAAGCTTTTAGTTTAAAAATTCTATATTAACCATCAAAAATATACTATTAAATATCTTAGAATTAATTTTATTAAAATTTTTAAAAAATTAATGAAGTATTAAGACAAAATTAAATTACTAAATTGCAAAATACATAATTTAAAATAATTAAAACTAAATCTTAATTAAAAAAATGGTTGAAGGTTTCAAGTCAGGCTTCTATACCACCTCTTCCTAAGCTAAAAAGGAAGGGAGGAAGCAAGAAACCAAGTCTTAATAATCTTAACAATCTTCTCTATCACAACCTTAACCAACACTGAACTAACAACTTGGAATCTAACAAAACGAACGAAAATCAACCTTGAAGAATATACACACGGAAATTCCAACCTCAAGCGAGAAACCGAGGAAACAGATGAAGTCTGTTCTCCACCAGGAGGTATCAGAGTTCAAGCCTTCTGGCCAGATGAGCATGGAGTAGCTCATCAAAGTGGTACTGAACCTCCAGGAAGAGGTCAAGAGATTGAAGAAGGACAATGATATGATACGCTGATGGCAAAGCTAGACCTAGCAGAAGGAATTGAGTCAAGACTTATTTCCTAGGAAAGAGATCTTAACGCCTTTTGGAATATCTCACAAAGTCAGACTAACGAATCCTAAAATTAGCTTTAGAAACAGACTGAACTGAATAACAAACTCGGAAAAGTAAAAAAGAAATTGTAAACTTTTAAGAAAGAATAAAACGAAATTGGAGCTATACAAATGGAAATCGAAACCTAGAAAGAGCAAAAAAATCAAGGAAAATAATTCAAAATAAAAAAGAAATGTTTTTGCTGTGGAAGCGTATGACATTTTTATCGGAAGTGTTAGAAATTCTAATAAAAATAAAAAAAATATTGGATAAAAGGACAACAAAAGAAGAAAAAAGAAGAAGCAAGAATGAAAAGAATGTATTGCAACCCGGATGGTTCAATATACAAGATTAAGATGGAACCAAGGCAAGTTAAAGGAGGGAAAACCTGGAAAAATCCGAGTTCCCAATCTCGCTAAAATTGGGCGACCCGAACTTTTATATTTAACAGTAGGGAGCAATAACTGCTGTATTCCTGACGGGGTTGTAAATCCCTAAAACGGAAAACTTAAAATTAATATTTTTATTACTAAATCTTAATTTTTTAATTACCTTTATTCGATAGTTAGTTTGATAAATAATATATATTATTTAAAATTTATTTTAATTAAGGTTAAAAAACTACTTATAATTCATTTTTTATTTCTTGAATGTTAAATTAATTTTCTATAAATTTTACTTTTATCAGAGTTCTTGCATTAAAAATAAAATAAACTTAAGAAAAAATTGGTATTTTATAAAGAATTATTAAAGTGATACAAATATACTAAGATATTTTAATCACTAAAGATTAAGAGTAATCATTTAATCAAAACTTAAAAAGTCTAAACTTTAATAATTTTTTATTTTTGCTTAATTTATAAATTTAAAATTTGAATTTTCATTAATTAGTAAAATTTTAAACCATTTTTCATATACAATTATGTTGTTTAATGAAATCTTGCAATAATTTAATTAAAAATTATTAAATCTAAAACAAAATTTGCATATCAATCTATTTTTAATAACAAAATTAGATAAAATAAGCTTTAAATTATAAAAAAACTTTAATCAAATAATTGAAAATAAATTATTAGGCTTTAAGCATTTTTATGTTGATATTATAAAAACTATTTAATTTTCTTTTTATATGAAAAAATTGTATTTAAGCTTCTTTTAATTTTTTTTCATTTATCTAATTCAGACATATGAATATAAGTCACTTCATATACCTCCTATGCTGATGCACAACAATGGCAAAAACATTAAGTAAGTATATCCTCACATAAGTTACCTTTTATTTGAAGATATTATCTCAGTTTATATCTATTGATACAAAAAAAAGGAATAGGTAAGGCTAAAGTACTACAACATCTCTAAATAGGATATTTTTCTTAAGGTAATAGTCAAAAAGTAGTGTATGTTCTTACTAAATCTGAAATGAAGGGATATCAGATAAATGAACAAATTTACATAGGACTTTCAAAACAGGAAAACAGTCCATAATTTCATTCTCTATTAGGTAGAAGTTACTTCTTTTATCTAATTTTTCCTTATTTTACATAATAATCGTATGCTTATTCTCTTTCTTAATAAATAGCGCAACAATGGCAAAAGCATTGAGTTAATATATCTTTATATAAACTTCCCTTTATTTTTAAGAACTTTCTTACTCTATATCTGTTTATGCAAAAGAAAATACATGGAAATAAGCACGTCAGATAACTTCACAAAACTTAGTCATTAAAATCCAATCAGTCGAAAATTCTTTCTTAAAAGAAAAAGCTTGTTATGCAAGGACAACAAAATCTAAATGCTTCTATATCTCTAAAGCATGAAAAAAGTCCTACTTTTCATTCTATCTCTGAGTTATCTGTATTTTTTTAAGCTTCTAAAAATTTTTAAACGTTTAACGATTTAAAAAGATTAAAATCTATAAACTAATGATTTTCATGATTTTCATGATTTTCATCCATAAAGCATTATAAGCAAATTAATTTCTAATCATCTTAGCATATAATTTTAATACTTTTCTTGCTACTTACTAAGCGCTTTTATTCTTAAAGATTTTTCTTGCTTTCTTAATTTTAAAGATTGGATGAAATATTAATCATTTAATAGACTAAAGGAATCTATTAAATTGCTTGATTTATAGGCTTTTTACAGAAAGGACATGAAACTATTTATTGACTCTCCTTAAAAAGAACTTTTAAACAATGAAAACATAAGCTGTGTCCACAAGATAACAATTTGGGAATATTTTCCTTTGAATTAAACTGCGAAAAGCAAATTTCACATTTTATCGCTTATTGTTACTCTTCCATTTTTTAATTATAATCATAGTAAGTCCTTACCTTATATCCTTAATTTTAAATTACAATATAAATATTTTATCTTCATAAATCTATTAAATTCCTATAAGTTTAAATATTTATTAAAACTTAAAGCTTAAATTTCTAAAATGCTTACTAATAAATTTTTAATAAATATTATCAACAAAAAATTTTCTTCCTAAAAGAATAAAACTAAAGCAATAAGCTTAATTAGTATTAAAGATACTTTTAATTCTTTTAGTTACTAAATTTTTTTAATTTTACATAGAGCGAGATCTTTTTAGTGTGATTTTTGTATTTATCTATTAATTTTTATTTGATTTATTTTTATACATTTCATTATGTAATAAATCATAGTTTTAGAAATATAAATCTTTAAGTTTTAATATTATAACTGAATAAATTTAAAAAAAATTAACAGTAGGAAGTTAATTTTCAAATTACTTCTGAAAGTTAATTGAAATTAGTATTAGATTAGAAAAAAAATTTGATTATAGAACGCGTAGCACCTGGTTGGTGCGCAGCTCTTTCCATATCCCAATATATGTTCGATTCTTCAAGTAAACCTTCAGTTAATAAAAATTCTTCTCTTATTAGTTACGTATCTTCCTTATTTTCCTCAATGTTAACTCTTGTTCTTCTGTCTTCTATCTATCTACTTTTTTATTAGATCTTTATTGCAAGCTTAATTTATTTTTACTTACATATCTTACTAATTTTTTTTTCTAATTTTTTCTTTTGATCAATCTTTTATACACTCATAAAAATTATGATCCTTCTGCTCAATAGTCTTTTCCTATTTCTTTTTTCCATTCAATTTTCTTTTCTTTGTATCCTTTTTTCTTTTTTCTAATATATCTTTGATATTATTTTTTATTATCAAATCAGCTTTAGCTCTTTTTTACTCTTCTTAGTTTCTAATGAATTTCTCGAATTTGGGCTTACCTTATATTATATCAATTAGTTCCATTCCTTATCTCTCTACTCCTATTGCTCTTAGATTTCAAATACATATTTATCTTCCTTCTTTGCATTCTTTACATTTTTTATGATATTTCTTTCATTTTCTCTTGCATTATTAAAGAAAGGGCATTGACTTGTCACAACTAGGTGTCTTTCTTTTAAGCAATCCTAGCTCCCATTACATCTCATTCTTATTCTAAATAAGTAGCATATTTCTTCTTTTCTATTTTTATTGTATCTCAGGTAGTTGAGTGGTCTTACTACATATTCATCAAATAATTTTTATCTATATTGTAATGCTATTATCATTTACTCCATTATTTTTCTATCTTCTACGTATGCTCTTTATTCACATATTGCACGATTAATTTTTTCTTCCCTTTTTAATTGTTATTATCATCATCTATAAATATTTAATGTCCTCAATTTTTAGTTCTAATTTTATTGCTGTGCAATATTATACAAATATAAGTTTCTCTTCTTTACTTAGGTCGAACATTAATCCGTCTACTACTTTTCCTTTGCTACCTATTAATTTGCCTCTTAATCTCAACGTTTTTTGTCATAGGTAATGTTTAAATTTCATAAACTACAGTTCATGTTCTAACATCTCATTTTGTACTTAAAAAGGGGCATCTATGATTGTTCGTAAAGGTCTTATCTATATAAATTGCTCCATCACTTATTTTCCTACAAATTATTCGCAATATGGGATAACTTTTGTTCCATAACTGAAAACTGAGTTTACTAAGGTTTTTATCATTATTCCTGCATTATATGATGTTAATCCCTTATTAATTGTTATTTTTCCCATTATTCATGTTTACATCTTTTATAATAACAATATAAATAATGAGGACTATTGTGTTAACCAAAGCTTAAATAATTATTTTTCAGTAAATGAAAATTCAAAATTGATAAGCATAAAAGTATTTTATAAATGAGATTAAATCAAAATAGTTTCTACGAATAAAGACATCTAAAAGCAAAATAAGATTAAGATAAAAAGATTAGTTTGCTTATGAGCTCAAGATTTTGGACTTCCAAAAGTCTCTAAAATACAGAACATAGTATCTTCACAAGAAGCTATGCTTGAGGATTTATCTTTTTTTTTGATCCTACAACAATTCAAGTCACCACCGATTTTGTTATCCAATGCAAACTCTGCGAAGAATTAGATTCTCATCCTTATCGAGCCTCATCTTTCCAGAATAATTAAATTGGCATTTCACCTTGCGAAACAGTTCAAAGGACTTAGTAACCAAAATATTAACTATGAGCTTGGTTCCTTATAGCATTTCCCTACTATGGCATATTTAGTAATATTAAAAATATATAGAATAAAATATTATTTTTATATTAAAAACAATAAAAAGAGTAAAAAGCCAACATAATTAAGTATAGATAAATCTCTTAAAATAGCTAAACTAATGAAAGCTAATAAACAAATATAGCTTTAATTTATTAATTAATCTTTATTTAATTTTCTCTTTTGCAAAAAAAAGAATAATGCTTATTAAGCTAATATTATGGCTTCTTAAGATATTAATACTTTTTTTATAGTTTAACCTTGTGTGGATTAAGTATATAAAAGTTTATAGTTTAAAGAATTATAATAATAACTATTTACTAATGCTGCAATAAATCTAAGAAGTGCAGATTTTCTATTTTTTATAATGTATTAATGCTTAAAAATAATAGACATTAAAGCATTTGATATGATATTTAAATTTCTATTTTAAAACATTAGCATTATTTTTATTATTTCTCTTAATTTATCAAATATACAATACTTAGGTATTAAATTCAGAGGTTATATAAATCTAATTTAATGTGTTATCAGTCTATTAATGACTAAGTTAGCAATATAAAAACGATAAATAAGAATAAGTATTTAAAAAGGTATTAATTACAAAATAATTTGCCTAAGTCAAGCGATTTTTTTAATTTAGATCAAGAGAATTTTGAAAAATAAGAAAAAATTAAATTTTTAATTAATGTAAATATTTAAGAAATTACTAAGTATTTAAATTTTAAAAGCAGAAGAAATAATAAAAAAATGCTTATAAAAAGGTTAGAAGACTTTACTATTTAAGATATTAATAAATTATTATTAAACAAAAAAAGTTATTCTAATTAGATAAATTTAGAAAAGCAAAAAAACTATAAGATTATAAATCTATTATGCAGAATCAGGAGTAGTGAATAAGAGAAGTACAACTTTATTAAGCTCCCTAGTTTTTTCGCCTTTATCCCAATTTTGATCTTAATTTTCTTAGTTACTAATATTTATGCATTTCTACTTTGTTGCAAAAATAAAATTTAATAGAATTAAGAATAAATTTAAGTATTATTTTAGCTAAGTATAAAGAAAAACAATTAATACTTAATAAGTCCTAAAATATTTTAATAGTTAAAAAAAAAGCAACTTATAAGAATAGAATCAAACGATCAAATAAAAAATAATAGAAAGCAAAATCTAATTAAATATTTTAATATTAGATTCCTAGTTAGTAAAATGGATATAATTTTAAATTTCATTAAAGCTATAATAATCAATTTATAAAAGAGAAATAAATTTTTTATGAATGCATAATTTGTTTAAAACGGAAAAATTAGATTTATTTATTGAATGTTTGCACTTTAGAGTTTAAACATTTTCTAGATTTTACAATTAATTAAAGCTTTTCTGTTATTTTATTTTTTATTAATAATTTTTATTTGAAGAAGAGTAAAATCATACTAGTAAAAGCTATCATAAACAGAGTATAGGTATATTTAATTTTCATGATAAGTGGGATTAGATTCTTTTTGGATTCTTTAAAAAGTAAAAAATAGTTAAATTTCTACTCTAGATCATTTTTACGAATTTAAGTATATAGGAAAATTTAAAGGAGTAACTGAGCAACGTAAAAAATTTAAACAGTTTTTATATTTTAAAATTTCATGTTGCTTAAACCTCAAGCATAGTTTAAATTTATTTAGAAAGCAGACTAATAAAATTAAAATTTAGGGAAATTAAAATTAATTTTTAGAAAAATACCCAAAACAAAATCATCGTTCATTATATAAATTACTCATTTGAATAAACTTGGTAAATGTATTTAACTCTTGATAAAGGTATTATGTTACTACACCAGCTTAGTAATTTTATTTAAATAACTTGGGTAGACTGAGGTTAAATATCTAAAAAATATAAAATAAATTCTTTATAAGAATGAGTCAGCTTTTAGTTGTTTAATTTAGCCAAGAGAAAGAAAATTAAATGTTTAGCCTTTTTTATTATTTTTCCATATTGTTATTTTTTATCTGATACATATATTATTTTTATTTTTACAATTTCAAACAAAATTTATAAATCCTTTAAACTGATCATTATAAAGAAGAATCTTGATAAAAGAACCACCAAAGCAAAAAGTTGTAAATAAATTAATTTTAGAAAATAAGAAACTTATAAATATTTGATAGGATCATAATAGAAATTTTGTTTAACTTAATATTTTGCTATTCTAAGCATTTATCAAAACTTCATCTAAAAATTAAGATAAAACCTAAAATTTTCAAACACGTTTAAAAATGCATTTCTATCTCGGAAAATTTCAAGAGAAATGTTAGCTTAATATTTATCAAATTTTGAAAGTATTTATTAGATTTTATAATATAGCTTCTTTTTAGCTCTTCTTGTAAATTGAACTAAGGCTTTTTAGCACTTCACACAAAGATAATATATAATTCTTCGCTTTTTTTTAATATTCATCAACAAAATCTTTAATAGTTTACATTCTTCCTCTAAAATAAAAAAATACAGTACAAGTAAAAGGAAAATTATATTGCAAAAATTAAAAGAATATTTAATAAAGAAGAGGGTATTGATGCATCTTTAGCATATTGTAATAGACTGATCAGATTATATATTATAACATAAATTTATTATTTAAACTCTTTATTTATTTTTAACTAAAATGTAGGGTTTCACTTGTGAGATTTGTGAAAAAAACTTTGGAGAAGATAAGAGAAAAAAGAGAAAATTGTAATGTGGATGTGAATGTTGTGAGACTTGTCTAAAAAAGTTCCTTAAAATATAAATTTTGAGAGTTGATAACTAAAAGGAAGAGAAATGTGAAAATAAAAAAGGGAGGAAGGAAAATGTTGAAGACTAGATATATTAGGTGATAGAGTCTTAATCATAATAAGAGAAAAAATAAATTTAAGCTAGTGAATAAGAAGTTAACGAAGAAAAAATTCAGGATCAAGAAGTTTTATGTGATAAATCTTAGTAATAAGCAAATCAATAATAGTATGAATCATTAGAAATGTTAAATAGTTAAATTGAGCAATAAAAATCTTTATAAAATAACCTATAATAAGAAAAATTATAATAGGAATCTGGAAAAAAAGAAAAGGAAGAAGAGGTTTAAAATGAATAAGCGAATATAATAAATTAAACAGAAGAAGTTAAAATGGAAGAAATTTTTTCTAATGAATAACCTCAATAATAAAAAGCAGAAGAAAAAATAGAATAATAAAATTAACTTACTGAAATCAAGCCTGAATAGTAAGAAACAGCACAAGAAGCTGCAAACTAAAAGGAATCAATGCTAGGATATTCCTCACAATAATAAAATTTAGAGGAAATTAATTTTTAACCTTAAGAAATGACTGATTAAAATTAATCTTTATAAGATCAAAAAAACCAGTCTAATGAACCTTAATATATCTCTCAACTTTTTTGTGTTAATGATAAAACAGCTATCTGTATGATGTGCTTGAAAAAAGTGCACTAAAATCATAATATTTAGCTTCTTGATAAAGATATGAATTTTTCAAACATATCAGGATTAGAATAGGAATTAGAAGTAAATCAATAAATCCATTAGGGGCAGACTTAAAAAGATTAAATGAGAGTATCTGAGTAAAATTAATAGTTAAGTGATTAAAGCAATTAACCCTAAAAAATTGATTATTAAGAAAAAGATCAAAATTTATAGAATTAGTCTTCTTAGGAAAATAAATAAACTCCTCAGCTAGAAAATGAAAAAGAGTAGAATGCTAATTAAAATTAGTAGCTTGAGGCTTAATTATATTCTCTTAACCAGGAAAACAAAAATTTGTAGCAGAATTTTCAAATGTTGGAAATTAGTTATGCAAATATGTAAAACTTACTCAGTAAGTTTAAGTTAGAAGCAATTCCTTAACTTAAGATTTTCAGCAATCAAAATTATAAACCTGAAAATCTTAATGAAGTACAACTTAAATGCTTAGCTTGCTTTTATGGAATGATTATTGCTGATTCTTGAGGCCATTTATATGAGTTTGTAGATGTATAATATAGAGAGCAGTTGATTACCTCTTTAAATCCACTAGAATTTGAAAGAAGCTCCATTTACAATAGATTTAGACTTAAACCAGGCTAATGGACTGACGATTCATCTATGGGACTGTGCTTAGCTGATTCTCTGATAGAAAGCAAAGGCTTAAATAAAATAGATCTAAAGTAGAAATTTTTTGATTGGTGAAATAAAGGATATAATAATGCTTTTAAATATGACTTCAAAAGGAGAGATAAGGGATCAGTTGGCTTAGGAGGTTAGATCAGCTAATCTTTAATGGAGTTTGAATAAAATAATACAATTGAAGATACAACATGTGGGGATTCAAATTCAAGTGGAAACGGATCAATTATGCGATTGGCTTCTGTTCCAATAATGTATTACAAGAATATGTAATAAGGATTGGAAGTATCTCGAGAATAGAGCAAAACAACTCATAGAGGAACAGAAGCTTACGATTGTTGTGTTTTAATGGCTTTTATCATAATAAAAGCTCTAAACTTTGATTTCTCTAATATAGAAGGGTAGAAGGCAAAAGTTTTTTTAGATCAGTTAAATTTTAAAGAAGTTCTTGATAAAATAGAATCTTAAAGAGTAAAATGCATAGCATTGAGTTAATAAGAGGAAAATCCTCCTTAAAATGCTTTTAATAAATGTCCAGATGATAGTAATTGAAACTGGAAACGAGAAAAGTATTATTACAGCCCTACAAGAGCATAAGACTAACCTTCATACATAGGAAGTTATGCCTGTGATAACTTAAGCATGTCCTTACATTGTGTTTATACGACCAATAGTTTTGAAGAAGCTCTTGTAAAAGTTATTAATTTTGCTGGCGATGCAGATTCGACTGGTTCAGTAACTGGGTAAATTGCAGGCGCAATATATGGCTTAAGAGAAGTACCAATTCAAGCTTTAAAATGTGTCTATCAATGGGAAAGAGGAGAAGTATATTAAAGAGTTATTTCTTTAAGTTAGTTAGCAGAATAAAACTATATCCAGCTAACACAACAAAAGGAGGAAATTAAAAGTGAACCACAACCAGAATGAAAATCTTTTTTTTCTTACTAAAACATCTTAAAAATTCTTAAATTTAAGTTATAAATATAAGAATAGTTAAATTATCCTTAGAGATTATCAATTATCAATTATGCCCTTTAATATAGTTAATAGTATTTATATTTGATAAAGGAATTATTTATTCCTTTTGGTCTTTTTCTATCAATTAAGATAATAAACTCTAATTATGATTTTTTTGCTAAATATACTCCACATTAGTGTATTAGCGTTATCTTTTGCAACATTTTTTTTTCTTTTATTTCTCGCTTCTTACATCATTTAGAGGCTTCAAATGTTTATCCCTTACCAAGCATTTTATGTAAAATGACCAATATATTTATAATTAAATTCATAGCCTTGAATTATCTCTTAGTTTTAGTTAATTTATTACTAAGAAATGGTATATTTTCTATATCTTAAATGATTAAAGTGAAGCAAGCAACTATATCAATCATTATTTAGATTTTTACTCTTAAGAATTACTATCATTATTTTCACTAGGAATTCAATTCCTAAATTTATAAAAAATAGGTAAATCTTAGAATAATAATAAAAGCCCTTTAAACTTAACACTAAAATAGCTAAAATAGAAGTAAGCTGTTTGCTATTAACTTAATAGTTAAATCTTATTTTATTTCCTACGTTTAGATTTGTATTAATAATGACTAAACAAAAACTTTCAGAGCAAGGTATTTACAATCCTGAAATTTAATTGTCAATCATACACGAAGAATTTAACAAAATATGAAATAAAGAAAGCAAAGGAAATTAATTACATTTAAGCTCTATATGCAACTTTATTTTAACTCTAGCACTGAAAATAAACAAATCTTCTTCTAAAATTTATAAATCATTATGTAGTTAAAATCTACTATATTAAAATAGAAATTTGATAAGTCTAAAAGGAATTATTAAATATCAATTCCATCATCTATAAAATTACAGAATTAAGTGATTTTAAATTTTTTCAAAGGCGATGAAAGAGAATTATTTAAGTAAGGATCTAACTTACGAAGCAATACATTTCTTAAAAAGAATAGCTAGACTTTGAAGAAGTTTAAATAGAGCTAGTGAAATTAGTTTATTTAGATAAACATTTGAGTAAGTTTTTTAAATTCCTATTTAAGACAAAATTGGGATTTTTCTTAATTCTACATTTAATCAGACTTTTCCCATCAACTCCCTCATTAAAAATACATATGTTTATACCTTATTCGAGCAAAATTTATTAGTTTATTAGTTTTTATTTTTAACAGAAAGCTTCTAAGTTATAAAACTATTTTTATTAATAACTCACACTTCAAGGAAATTACATTTAATTAAGTAAAAATATAGATATAAAGTATTGCCATTAATAAATAGATACAGTCAATACATGAAGATTGCAAAATGAAAGAAAGAGTAATGCAGCACAACATCATAAATTACATAGAGCTAAGATAGTCTTTATATTCATATTTATCTCTACAATTCAATTAGCCAGAATAAGTTAATAAGTACATACATTCTACATTATGAGAGATATTACTATAAGATAAAAAATTAGAAAAAATCTAAAGATTTAATCATATATATTTTTAAATTACTCTTCACAGATCGCTATCTTCATATGAAAAAACTGAGGTCTCAAATTCTTCTTATTTTGAATTGCTTTGCTTTTTATAGCTAAAGCAAGGCTTAAACTTAGTGTATATTTTTATACAAATTATTAGTCTTAAATTTACAATCTCTTTAAAAAATTGAATAGCTCAGATTTTTTACTCATAGACAAACATTTTTCGTCTTCTAGTTGAATCATTTTAATTTCTATGAGTTGAAAGCATAATCAATGATATATGAACTTTAGCCAATTATTTTCTCTTAACTAAGTATTTTATGAAAATATTTAAGTTTATATTATATAAATAGGGTATGCTTAAGTTTTAACTTGGTATAATAGAAAAATGATTATATCATGTAATATTAAAAAAGCTTCTACTTTAAATAAGCATTAAAATAATAAAAATAAACTAGATATCAAGAAATCCCCTGTAATTTATAAAATAATCAGCAGCTTCTTTACGTTTTTAAGAGCATTTAATAATAATAAATAAAAGAACAAAATCTTAAATATTTGCTAAATACTAATTTCATTAGAGCTAGTGTGAAGTTAAGTTAAAAAGCAGCATTCTATGAAAAAATATATTGGATTAATATTTAAAATTTTATTCTTTTGAGAATGCTTATTAAAATTTAAAGGTATGCTGGATATCGTTATGCAATTAGTATCAAAAAAAAGATAAAACTTAGCTCATATTTAAGATTTAACTTCTAAGAAATAAAATTAAACTAAGAATAAAAGAGAGAAATGTAGCCTAGAAATAGCAACAATTTTAAAATTCGATAAGGATTAATTTTCAAAAACAGGTTTATTAAATGAAAATGATTTTCTTGCTTTTTATTTATTTTATCAACTTTCATCTAAAATGAAAGGACTAGGAATAATTAAATATTAATCACAAGAATAAATAAATTAAATTTAAAGCTAGAAATTTAAATAGAATGCTTATTTGAATATAATTAGGCAAAATTATAATTCTTTATTTTTAAAGCTGGAAATATAAAAAAAATGAAAATTCAGTTTTAAGTATTTTCCAATTAAAATTATAAATGACTTTTAGCTTAGTCCAAAGATAGAAACTTAATAAATTTATTTTAATTATTGCATTTTTAATTCTCCTCTGTACATTAATAATTTGGAAAATTTTTAAGATTTATACCAAACAAATAAAGTTTCTCAAAATACATCCATCATGCATAATTATTTATAAATAAACAAATTAGATATTTATTAATTTTAATTATTTCAAATAATTAAAATTTTCAAGATTTAGTTAAATTCGCTTAGCAACATAAATAAGTAATTTAGATATTATTTAATCTTATTTTATTTCTCCTTTTATTCAGAAATTTCTAAAATAATTTAGTTATAATCAGAATGACTAATGCTTTCAGTTATTTTATTCATATTCTAATTTTTTATATAGTTTATCATGATATGATTAACAATAACTAATCCTTGGAATTTTAGCTTTAACTTCTTTTGTTTGATAAATCTGTCTCTAGATAATAAATTACTTTTATAGCTTTTAGTTTGAAATAAGTTTTAAACGTATATTTATTATTTCTTTTGCTGTTTATATCATCTTTCTTATATTTAGGAACTTCAATAGATATAGAAAATAAAATATATTAAGAGGAGTGAAAAGTCAGACTTTTTTGTTTATGTTGTGATATTCTTGATCTACTCCGAAACTTTTTATTTTCTTCTTGAAAACAAATTTATTGAGAAAAAAGATAAATATTTGAAGAGAGCACTATGAACTGCAGTTTAATTTAAACGTATTTTATCATATAAATCTAAAATTAACTTTATTTATAAAATCAACAACTTTATAACATCAAATTTTTAAAAAGATTCAATTATTATTCTAAGATATTCATTTTCTTAATGAACGTTAAATTAGTAAATCCAAACATTTTTTACAAGCAAATCATTATTCTCATTTTAATATGTGTACCTTATCATTCTTTCCAAGGTACCTTATAAAATAGCCTTTAAAATTGATAAAAGAAGCCTTTTTATTAGCATAATTAATAACTTTAAGAATTAGTGGTAAGCTTTTACATTTTTACACAAGTTAGATAGCAACAGTTATAATACTTGGTATGTTTTTTAAATTTAATATGCTTTTTTTAAGTTATATGAGGAAAGTATTTAGAATGATATAGTTTATTATGCTAAGTAAATGTGAATTTGAAAGTTGTATAAATAAATTGTTAAGCCAAAATTATAGAATGTCTTGTGCATCTTCATTGTTTTAGAAAAATAAAATTTATTTTTTCATAATTTCTTTCTTTGATCTAGTATGCTTAGAATGGAACATAATTATAGCTAAATAATTCAAGCAAAACTTATTTAAAAATGTAAAAATGATAAATATTTTATAATATAAATCTTAGATAAATTAATAAATAAGAACATTTTAAAATATCTTAAGAATATCAATCATATAACTCGTCAATTTTCTACCTAAATCATTTGTACTTCTCCTCATAATAACTTTTATCAATAATTTTTTTCTTAGTTTTTCACTTATGATGCTCACATTAAATCTATGGAAAAACTTAAATTAATTGGATGAAATTAATTTCAATAAAAGAAAACTTTAACCTTGCTTAGAAAAAAAATGAAAGTTAGACTAAATAACCAAGTTTTATTTTTGTTTAAAGTGAGAAAAAGAAATTCACATTAAATTCTTTAAGTTACTATATAGAAATTATTGACAGATATGGTGATAGGGATAGAGGCAAATATAGAGAAAACAATATTGCATGTGAGAGGAAAATAATTTTTTCCAAGAAAATTCATTTTGATGATATTATGTTTCAAATTTGTTGGACTTTAAAACATTTATCAAATTAAAGTTTTATACATTATTTTAAATCTCTAAGTTAATAAATTAGGTAACTCATTCTTATTTAAAGTTTAATATACGAAATTTTATAAAATGCACAATTTGGTGATGCTTTTATAACCCCTATTATTAGCTGCACTTCATTTTACTTGTTTAGCTCATATATTTATTATCCACACTCCTGCAACTTTAGAGACTGCAGTTTTCCTTTAATAGAAGATGAAATCTTATTTCTCTTGTGATGATGAATGTGGATTTATCAATGTGAGGATTCATTAAATAACAAAATTTGAGAATTTTATTGATTTAGACATGAAATTGATTAAAACACTTATTGACGTAACGGAAAATAGACAAATCACTGATTAACTTATGAGATTTAGTCATGAGATGCACGTTCTCCATTTAATTTGCTATCGAAAAAACCTAAACTTTAACAGAACTTATAGCCTGAATGTTCTTCCCTCTTACTAGACTGAAGGAGATTCTATTTATGAGTTACTTTAGTTTTATGAACTATAAAATATTTTCATAGTGCATCAAGTGGATAAAAAGTACAGTTTGCAGCTTAAATCTTTAGAACAGTTAAAAATAAAGAATTCTTTCACAATTGGAAATATTTCGCTCATTCCTTAAGATTTTGGATCTATCTTGAAGGCATCTGGAGCTACAATTTTCATTCTAAACGTTGATGATAAGACTTCCTATAAGATACTTTAAATAGCATAGGCAGCTAAACTAACCTCTTAAGGATATGGATGAATTTTACCAGTTTAAGCAAGTTTCTTCATGAGATAAAGTTTTAAGGAGATTGACGTGACAGAAAATGGACTAATAGGTCTGAATTCTTTTACCTAATTTACTTAAAATTATAATGATTGGATTTGGACTTATCTTAGTTACTTTCTAGATAAGATATTTAGTAAAATCTTAAATGATTAAAAGACTTTAGAAATAAATTATTCTTCTTAACTCTCAGACCTTCAAATGGATAGAATTTCAGTATATAACAAAAGAGAGTAGAAAATTATTCTTACCCACTCTATAGAAAAATAAGAAATTACTAAATACTAGGAAATATTATGGCCTGGAAGAGTAGAAATAGTCCCTCCTAATAAGATTAGCTTGGTATTCAGCTATAGTAAAAACTGATTAAATCAAGATGGAACCTTTTGGTGGTTTGGAGCTAAAATTTCAGAAGCAGCATGATGTGGAGCTTAAGATGTCGTTTAAAACAGTGAACTTTTGCAAAATTATAACTTTGAATATATTGGATAAGATTATAGTGAACAATGATTCAATAGAGATTTTTATATCGATACTTTAATCAAGAATGCAAGCTAGCTAGGGTCTGTTCTTACTGTCAGAACATCTGAAACTATTTATCCAACAGTTCAATTAATGGAAGAGTTCAAGCTTCAAATTCCATCTTTTTTGATAGTTACTAATAACGATGAAGCATTGAAATAAGGATTTAAAAATATTACTTATAACTACGTTACCTCTGAAAACTTCGCAGATGTGTACTTAAAGTTCATCGCAAAGAATAAATGGTGAAAGATTGGAGTTTACATTGAGGATATTCCTGAATTTAAGGTTATTTCTGATTATATTGTAATGCATGCAAAAGATTATGGAATATAAATAATTAGCGATCCTTAACTTTATTTTTTTGAATGGTGACTAATTAAAGGAGACGAGGGTTTAAACGATCGAATTCCTATCTACAAAGCTATTGCAGATGATATAATGAAGAAATAAATCAGAGTAATAGTTTGCATTTCGTGGGTATAATCTTAAGTAGCAATAGGCTGGTAGCTTTATCTTAAAGGAGCATAAAAAGATGATCTTTAATGAATTGGACATAATACTGGTAACTATGTGATTTACAGCGACTAAACTAAATTGCTAGGAGATAAATGAATGATGCAAGTTTTTGCAGGAAATATGGTTAAAATAGTTCCAATGGCCTGATAGAATGAAATTGGGCAGAGATAGTATTAATTTATATCTTAATGCACTTAATTACTGTTACCTGAATATGAATGCTATATATTTGAGGAACCGTATATTATAGCCTATGCATTGGAAAAATTAATTTAACAAGGGAAAGATTACAAAGATCCAGAAATAATGTATGAAGCTATAAATAGCGTAGATTTTATAGGATGCAGTGGAAGAGTTCATTTTAAGAATCATTTCAGAGTAGATGTTAACTTTATGTTTGAAAGCCTTCAACAAAATGCTTCGCAATACTACGATTTTTGGTATAACGGAAAATATTGTCCAGGATGTTCCATTATTTGGGACTTTGATACTGATATCCTTTGGTCAGAAAAGACTACTGCTTTACCTAAATATTACTACGAATAGTTTGAAGATTGTAATTTTACTAAAAGACATCTTTAAGACTACAAAAGAGGAAAGAGAGTTTTAGATTATATAATGATAGGAATAATATTATTTGGCTTGGTCCTTCTTTTATTAGCATACAAAATCTGGAAAAATAGGCACTATGAAAAAGTGTCTAGTTATGTAGAGAAAACAGTAGATGATGATTTTTTCTTCTTCATCTTATTCATTCATTTTGTTTAGTATGTTGCCTTAGGTCCTAACTTAAGTTCGTTAAACTAATATTTGGAAGACACTATAAACTACTTCTCCTTAAATATAAAAATTAGAGAAGGCTATATGGTTATTTTCTGGATATGCATAGGAATATCATATTTATTTCCTTTGCTTTTGTTCGTTTTCTTTTATAGAATTGAAATTAGGTTTCATTCTCACATAGCAAAAATACTAGGATCAGCCTCGTTCTTTTTATTACCTTTGCTGGGAGAATTACTTTACATACCTATTTTATTTGTTCTAACTGACATGTTTGTGTGCATTTAAGGAGTTGACTGAGATCTAAATGGCAAGATAAATTACAACGAAGCCTTTTTAGAGAAAAATTGCTATATATGATGTGGATCTGACGAACATCAACGTAATATGATAATGTCATTTTTCGGACTTTTGTTCTTCTTTCCTCTTGCCTTTTTGTCCAGACCTCATTGATAAGACATGAAGTGAGATTCTCTTCACATTACGGAGAAACCCTTTAGTATACTTTTGAAAGCAGAGTTTTAGATTTTTCTAGTAATTTTAAATAGAACTTTGAAGCAAGATCATGAGATATTATTCGGCTTCATTTATTCCAGCTCTTTGCTCATATACACTTATGCTATACATAAATTAAAGCCTTTTGCTTACGATAGAGCTAATGTTTTTTAGACAGCAATTTTATTTATAGCTTCCTCTATAAGTTTCTTCGCTGTTATAGCAAGTTATTGCAACTAGAGCTTAGGGTTAGTCTTTATAATAGTCATTCTATTAATATTCATCTTAGTAACTATCTATTCGTTAGTGATAATGAAGAAATACTATCCGAAATACCTGAAGAGTGATCAAGTAGATACAATTACTCTATTCAGGTTTGCATATAGATGTGATGCATAGATAGAAATGCTTGATAAGCATTTAGAAACACAAAAAAACAGATTAAAAAGATTGAGCTTCAAGAAAAATCATTCTATTGATTCGAAAAATAATCAAAAGCTTAGCCAACTTGAAAGTAACATAGTAACTACTCCTATAATGGTAAAAAATGAAGATGAAATATTAAAGAATACAAGCAAAATAAATGAGGCAAATAAAATGCAAAGTTTCTAGCAACCCTAAAACATCGCCTGCTCCACAAAAATTTTTTCACATATAATTGACGCTAATAATGCTACTTTTGAAGAAAGCGCTTCGATAGATATGTAGAAATTAAATGAATCGAGTCTTAAAGTAGAAGATGCTGAGCGTAGTTAAACATAAATTTACTTAAATTTTATTATGCATTAAAGGACTAAGTTTAGTATTCTAATATTTTCTTCTCTATGCTAAAATTCGTTAAACCTAGAATAATTAAAAATTATTTTTTATTCTTATACATATCTACTTTTTCTTCTTGATTTTATAATATATCCAAGATCGTAAAAACGATATAGAAGACTCAATTAAAGCAAATAAGCAAAATTATTTGACTGTATTTTTTATCTTTTAGTAATTATTAATTTAAAAATCATAGATATCTATTAAGTTTTTTTCTTTTGTAATTCCTTACATTAAATATCAAATAAAGATGCCTCTATAAAGAATCTAAGCAATTCTTTTTACTTTTAATATATTTAGCATTTTGAAGTTCATGTAGAGATTCTTATAATTTAATTTCTTTTAATAAAGCTTTTTCTAGATAGAGTAGGCAGAATAAAGTTAAGAATTAACTTTTTTTAATTAAATAATTTATAAAAAAGCTTGCTTGTTTTTGACTTTGGATATTAGTGCTTTAAAGCACTTTCAAATATTAAAATATTCACTTATAAGTTTTATACCTCTCTTTCCAAAAAAATCTTCATTTTCCATAATTTAAAAGCATTGTTAAATGAATATCAAATTTAGTATATTTTTATTTTAAAATATCATACATTATAGCACTTAAATATAAGAATATAGAAATATATTTACCAGCAGAATGATAGAGTTATATATACAACCCTATTAATTATTTTATTAGTTTCAAAGCTTTTAAATTATTATGCTCTTAAGATCTTAAAACTAAATTAGTTTACTTAAAAATACATTTTCCATCATATCAAAAACGCAATTTTTATGAATTCTTAATTTTTTTTTCAGGAATATAAGTATGAAAGTTCAAAGATAAAAAATGAAATAAATAAAAGAATTAAGGAATATAAATAAGAAAAATAGACAAGAAAAGAGCTAGAAGCATTCTAATTGGTTTAAATT
Organism: Loxodes magnus; assembly: GCA_946699065.1. Lineage (NCBI taxonomy): Eukaryota > Ciliophora > Karyorelictea > Loxodida > Loxodidae > Loxodes > Loxodes magnus. The sequence continues at coordinate 62,014 of CAMPDV010000025.1, read as the reverse complement.
TGAACTTTAGATATAAGATTTTAATACTCATATAAAATACTCTGAAATCTCTATTCTTCTAGTTATTTCAAATCAAAATAGAAATATTTGAAATAAATTCTAAATAAGTGAAATTTTTAAATTTCACAATCAATTAACAAATCTAAAATAAATTTAAGATACTTCTACTATTTTAAAATTTATAAAGATGTACAGAGCTGAAATGATAAATATTAATGGAAAGAAAGTAATTTAACCTAGTAATAGATACCTTGATTTGATTTTTCATATTCATTAAGATTTAAAGAGCTTTTATCTTTTAAGTAATGTGTTTAGTCTATTTATAATGTAAACTTTTTATTTTTAAAGCAAATGGTAATAAGAGATTTATTTTTTCATCAAGATTTTATCTTTCATATTTTCCCTAATATATAGCCCCAAATCTTTTGTTATTTTATTTAATTTTAAAATAAAATAATTAATTAGTCAAATAGTTGAAAAGAAAGAAACTTCAAAAAGCCCATGCAACTCAACATCAAAGTCTTAAACATAAAATTTGAAGTTTTGGTATGTATAAAAATAATGAATATAGGAATAAAGCTTTAGTTTATAAAGTAATATAAGAGCCATACTTTAATCTAAAAATTTTTATTTATTTTCTTTAATTATTTTTCTTAATTAATTGCATTTTTCTATTATTTTTTCTCTTATACCAATTTGCATCATGCTATTTACATACTTATACAAAATAAAATGAAAACAAATAATTTTTAGATTCTTTATGTTTATAGAATAATAATATATTTAGAAAAGTGTAAAATTGAATGTATGATATATTAATTTTAAAAATACATATCTTAAATTCTTATTTAGAATGAACTTCTGTTCTTTCAAATTTATTTTATATTTATATAAATGTAAATTATAAACCTTTTAATACTCCCTATCTCATAAACATTTAAATTTTCACTCCTAAATTTAATTATTTCCTTATTATTATTTAAACTAACAGCAAAATTAAATATGATTCTAATGAATAAATTGCTTAATAGTTTAATAATATGAGAAGCTATATTAAACTTAAATTAGTTGCTAAATGCAAAAAGCTATATTTATTAAAGCTATTACTAAAAATCCCTATTTGTTATAAATCAGAATGATTCCTTCTTTCCTGAAATTAAATTTGTTGGATTTTTGTTGTCTTAACTAGGAGTTGTGTGATAGCCTTTGTTTTTAATGTAAGGAAACTTAGAATAGATTATTAAATATAAAATTAAAAATAGGCTAGTCAGCTAGATTGTGAAAATCTAAATAAATCGTGATTAGCAATAAATCTACTACCACCTATAAAATAATTAATAAGCTTCTATATAAATAAGTTTTGATATAAACCCTATTTATTCTTAGTAAATAACTTATTTTAGTAGACTGTAATACAATTCTACATTTATGCTTAAAAAGGATGGTTTTATGCCTTTCATACCCAAAAATATAATCTATTTACTTAGATAGCTCCTTCTTCTTAATTAGCCTCCCTGCTAAAGATTCATAATATAATCTATTGAAAGAATAATAATTTTATAAGGAAAGAAAGAAAGAGTCAGAGAGGGTAATATTAAATGATTTAATTAGATAAGTAAATTAGAGAACTTACATTTGAGCAAAAACATTTGTTTCTATAATTTAGTTTTAGATATAAATAATCACTTTCACTTTCTTCAAATCCTCTAAAATTTCTTTGTTACTTTAATTAGAATAGACTAATTAATGTGATATTTGATTTGCAGCTTTTAAAAAATTCCTAAAGATAATTCTAATCTAAAAACTTAAATTAGAGGTTTCTAAAGATATTTATTAATTTTTCTTAAACAACTAGAATATAACAAAGAGTATTTAATTTTCGAAAATTAGAATATTGCTTTTAATAAAATTTCATATCTATAAAATAAAAAAAAAGTTTCTCAAAACATTTAGTAAAATATAAGAAGTAACTTATATGATAATTTTAACTGTTTAAAATTTTATAATTCTATATTGCGTAACTATAGAACGAAAGTTTAACAAGTAAGGTATGATACTTTCTGTTTAGTATAGTTTAATGTATTTTTATAGCTATTAGTTATAAAGCATGCTTATTTTAATAGTAGAGCTATTAAGTATATTCTCTTAGTTTTAATTTAATGTAAGATTGTATCCTCTAATTATATCTCATTCTATTTTATGTAATGAAGAGAAAGTTAATTGTAAAAAGGCCTTATAGAAATTTAATTAAAATAAAGGAAGAAAAAAGTTAATTATATGAGAAAACTATAGAAGGATGATATGCATGGAACAAATCAAGAAGAAAATAGTAATTTTCATAATAAAGAAGATTAAAGCTAAATTAAATTAGACCTCCAACTAAGGTTGAAATGTAAAGGAAATAATAGGAAATCTTCATGCACCATGCAGAGCGTGAGTTCGATTTTAGAAAGGAGAAAGTTGGCATTGCTCAACTAGCTCTAATGGTTGTCAACTTCCAGGAAGAGGTTCAAAAACTAAAGACTTTGAATGAAAGTCTTATTCTAAAATTTGAGTAAAAAGAGCAAAGAGAAGACCTGAATGAGACAAGATTAATGAAATATGAAAGGGAAATATAAGCATTTGGAATTTTCAAAAAGTATAAGACAGTCAAATAAAAAATCTAACAGAACAATTAAAATAAATAAGAGGATAAACTACCATGAACAGAGTTGAGTGAAACTAGAGCAATGCAAATCGAAATCGAAATTCTCCAATAAAAAATGTAGAAAAGCTAATTAAGATTAAAAAATATGCTATTACTGTAATAGTAAATGACATTTATGAAGAAAAAACCCTGCTATCTAGAAACTAAAAGAAAAATCATGATAACAATAAGTTAGAAAGGAATAGTTTAGATGAAAAGCAATATTTGATGCAGGAAGAATGGCCAAGTATATAGAATAAAAGAAATCTTGAAAACTCGGAGTACAGGAACTGATAAGAAATAGAGCAAGAGCAAGATTTGCGAGTTCCAGAGCTCGGAAAAATTGGATAATTTTAGCTTTACAACTTTTTTAAGTGGTGACAGTTTCTGCACTGCAAACACTTTAAATTTAAAATTAATTTCTCTAAAATAGCTATAGAGTTGATATGCTATTTTAATATTGGAAAAAATGTTGTCTCTGAAAAATTTGATTATTAAATTATTAGTTATTAAAACCATTGGATTTATAAAAATATAATTCATATTAGTTTCTAAAGATATATTATTAAAGTATTACATTATATCATAATTTCAAATATTATAAACATTTTGCTTTTTTCTATTTTATTTTTAAGAAATCCTTAATATAACAATATAAAAATCCAGCTTAAGAAACAGAAAAACCACTTTTTATAGTTCTCTTAAGGAACTAAAGTAGAAAAATTTATTTATTTAGTTATTTAACATATCTAGGAAATTTTGTTCCTTAACGAGTTAAAAATCATCCATTGTAAATGTTCTAAAAGAGTTGAGGAAATATAAGAAAATAATAAGCTATTTCATATATTCTATGACTTATTTTTTCAATTTAGTTGGCAAAATAAATTAAAAAATAAACTTGAAGAATTTAAAAACATATAGAGTATTATTCTCCTTTTAATTTATCAGATATTATCGAATTATAGACCTAGTATACTCAAATCGATCAAACAATAAATAACTCTAGCTTCTTTTACAGCAAATGGATATATATAAAAATAAAGCTCCTAAGAAATAAATATCTCCCGTGAAAATATCTAAAATTAGCAAGACTTTTCCAAAAATTTTTATATGCTATAGATAAATAATAACTAGCAATGGGGGCTTAAGATATAAAATAAATAACTTAATCTCTTGTGTTAATGATTAAAAAACGACAAATGAGAAAAATCCTTAGCAAAAATTTAACTACTAGACTATTTTCTAAGAGATGAAAATGTAAATTAATCTAATCGAAAGGATTTTTTCAATTTTATCTTTAAGTTGCTAAATTAAGCAAATATATACTCTTTATTATTCTTTTAGTATATTTAACTTAAAATATACTAAATCTATTTATTCTTTTTATATATCTTAATTTATTCATACATTTTTAGGTTAAAATGTTTCTAGTTTCTACTAACTAAGATTATATAGACAAATTTTTAAATATTATAAAATTATTACTTAGCAACATTCTAACCAAGTTATCTATTTTTTACAGAAAATGCTTGTACTTTTTTCATATAAGGAATGAATATAACTTTAATGCTGCATTTCACAAAATTAGACTTAAAATATTTTATTTACACAATTTTCCATTGTATGGTACAATAGCAATTTTCTTAATATTTATATAAGCATATTTTTAAGTGTTGGAATAACTCTAATAGATCTATATACATATTCAATTTAATAGATAATGACTTATTTTTATAAAAAGTAAGCAATATATCTTTATTAATATATTGCTCTAAACTAATTATTATTTATTTTACTACTTAAAGTAAATTTATTCTTTCTATTCAATTAATATTACTCTACAATTAAAATTTTAAATGTAGACATTCGATAAGAAATAGAGTGGTTTGATAGTGTTGTAAAGAGAAGAGAATCAGAAAAAATTATGTTTCGATTAATAATTTTATAATTAAGACAACTTTTTTACTTTTCATTTAAAATAAACTCCAGTATTATCTTTTTGGCCAACTAAATTACTAATGAATCATCATTTCTTCTTTCAACCATTTTTCTCAATTCTATTGAACTTTATATTAGGTATCATATTTTAAAATTACTTACAATTAATTGATTTATTCAACTACTATTTGTTCATTACAATTAGAATTTAGATGCTAGTTTTATAGGGAATTTTAATTTTGTCACTCTCTCTTAATTAATTTAAGAAATATATTAGAAAATCTTTTAGTTGCCTTTAACCTTTACATTTCAATTTATTTTAAAGCTTATTCAAAATACTCATATTTTTTTAATTTTTTCTTAAATAGTTTGAAAATTAGCTTCTCTCTAGATTTTGGTTTTTAAAATTAGAAATTAAATTATTTTTTATCGTAAGAAGATTAGATTATAATTATCAAATTGCTAATGGGCTTGTTGATTTCTAGTGATAATAAATTAAATATATTATTGAAATTTAATTTAAGTCTTTTCGGCTTTATTTGATACTTTTCTGCCCGATTCCTTCTGTTTTGATTGAAAATAGAATGTTAAATTATGTCTGCTATTAAGTACTTACATGCAAACAGCCTACATATAGATATTAGTTTCTATAGATATCCCCTTTTATAGATATTGTTGAAATAATCTTATTGATATATCATCATAAATCTGACTAACAGATAGAAAACTTAATCATAATTATCATAATTCTTACTTTCTTATTTATCTAGTCTCTACAAAATCCTTTTTAAATCAGTTATCACCTAACTCTCATTCAAATAATTGCTTTACTTAGATAAAAAGAAATTTCAGAAAGAAGAACACAATGGCCTTATCATACGTATATTTAAAAAAAGTATGGAATAGAAAAAGAAAATTATCCAAATGCATTATGGAGTAAACAAATAAGATGAAAATGGCATTACTAGTAAACTTAAGTTTGCACATAAAATTAACTGAAATGCTATTAAATTAATTATTCCTTTAACTTATAAAAATATATTATTTATAATTGACAAATCAAGAAAGATAAAATAAAGAAATTGAAAATTGATAATATTTTATGACTTTATTATATGGTTTGGGTTAGTAAAATTAACTTGTTACAATAGAAGGTAGTTTAATATCTAGATTGCCTTTACTTTTTAATAATTTATAATTAGCTTTTATAGTATAAAATCACTGCTAAAGTTGTTTCATCGGTGGTAGAGAATTTTTAGTAATTATTAATTAAGAATCATCTTGAATTATAATTTATTAGGCTAAATCACTAATAGTATCTTAATATATTGACTATATTAAAAATTAAAAAGTCTATGAAAACAGAATATTCAATGATTACACAGTTTTTTGAAGAAAAGTAATGTATTATTTTTAAGTAGAGTATCATAATTTAGGAATCTACTCATAAATATAAACTAAGCTAATACTCGTAATTTTCTAAAGGTATCAAGAGAAGAGTATGCTAGATTGTAAAAGAGAAAAAAACCCAAGTTAATAGAAGGCTAAAACTAGATCTAATATGAAATAACTCAAACAACATAAATAAATAATAAATAAGGAGTTTTATAAAATTATCTTAATTAAACTCATAAAGTAAAACTTCATTAAGTGCTATATTTTGTATCTCTAAAACTAGGAGCAAATGATATTGCATTTATATTAAAGAAAAAACAATGAGCTTATACTAAAGAATTTCTTAAGATATTTATATTCAAAATGAATATATCTTATATACCAGGTTAATTTTCAACTGAACACAAGAAAAACATAAAATTAAATATGAAACTTAAAGGTTTATAGCGAAATCAAATATTTTATTTTTAAATATCTCACTAATTTAATTTTAATTCAAAATAAGAGAAAAGTTCTTAGACAAATTTTGTTTTAAAAATGTAAAAAAGGTTGTAAAAAAGAAGACAAAATAGCTAAATCAAATAATACCAAAATAAAAAGAAAAGGCATTAAAGAAATCAGACACAGTTTTGCTGATCTTACTAAATCTAATTTAAGATAAAATCCAAATAATATAAAATGTTGATAATTGAATAATGCATGCAAAGTTTTTATAAAAAGTGATTGGTAGTTTAGGTTTATTTGTATATAAAGATCTCAAAATATATATGGTGTTATCGAGCTTATATAGAAGAATTTAAACAATTTCGGCAAAAATGGAAAAGGAAAAATAAATGTCTTTTGTTATGAGAGCAATAAAATTTCGTTTTATTTTGAAAAAAAGCTAGAAGCGTGATTTTATTTTATAAGTAATTCTGATATTAATTAACTATTATAATTTAATGCAATTAAGGAAAAATTTTAAGCAAAGTTTATTTTAAAATCATAATTAAATAATTTAATTTTAAATCATAAAATGGGAAGTGATTTGGCAGATATATATAATAAGAAATGAAATATTTGCTTAAGAAATATATAATAAATTTATGTTAATTCTTTATTGACCAATCGCTATATTGACACAAGAGAATATTAGTACGATACTAAAATCAGAATTCAAATAATTCTATGATTTTGAGATATAGAGTTTTTTACAAACAACATAGTCACAAGACAAAATAAAATTTATTATCTTTACGCTTAAATTTAGTATATAATAAAAACTAAGAAAGTGAATGACAAATTTACAACTTATTTTTTAATTTTATTATATTATATTATCATTAAATAGTTGTTTGAAGGTGAACAACAAGGGACATCTTCATCAGAGGTTGAGGAAGTTAAGTACCCATAATCGATTTTATGTCTTTCTTTTCTTTGGCTTGGCCTCGAGACATCTGTTAATTTGACCTTCGGCACTGGCTTATTTTAGTTTTTAATTCTGGAAATAAAAGGAGATTATTTTTGCGAGCTTCATCAGAGGTGGGGAATTTAAGTATCCATAATTGATACATGTCGTCCTCTGCTTTGGTGATGCAATGAGACGCAATCCTGCCATTTCCTTGAACCTCCAACAAGTATTAAAGATTACGAGTATTCTGAAATTATACCAGTATTGAACAAGGTTTATCAGTATCTGATAATTTTATCAGTAACAAACATTCTTGTCAGTATGAAACATTTTTTAAAGAGCTGCGCACCATAGAGAGTGCTACACGCTCTATAATCAAATTTATTTATTATTTATCTATAAAATTATAAGATATTCGAAAGTTATAATTAAAAAGAGGGTGGCGCTGAGATTGGCCTTCTTGACTAAACTTTCTGGTTTATGGCTAGGAACAAGTTCCTTTTCTGTCGCTAAGAAAGTCCCTGACCAGAGTCATTTTCTGAAGGGAACGCTGTCTTTGAGATTATCTGCTCCTGGTAGGGGCTTGAAACCTGGTTGCTCATAGCGATGGAGCTCACTAACAGCTTTTTCTAGAACACAACAGGATACCCCCGATATTCCTTAAAAAGAGAGCGAAGGGTCGTTTAACTGGAAAGAAGTTTCCTGTCCCAAAAATACTTTTAGTTAAAATTAATTAATTCATTCATTCGAAAGTTATTTATTCAGTATTAACTTACAACTAAACTTAAAAATTCACATCTATTCAGCTTTTAAATCTAAATTATATGAATTAATTTTATGTTAAATTGCTAAATTTTTCTTTAAAAAAAAAGAAGCAAAAATGACAGACTGATTATAAAATTTAATATTTATAGTTCTTATATTTCAAATAGCTACTTTTATCTTGCGAATCTTAGTGATTTATATTAAGAAAGTAAATAATTTATGATGTACATTTCACATTAATATATTATGCTATTTCTATGTTTTAATTTTCTTTTTATTTTACAAATCAAGCATCATTCTTAAAAATTAATAAGTTCTTTCATTAAAAAATAAATCATTCTTAGAAAATGTATTTAATAGTTAATTAAATAGCCTCTACTATCTGATTAAATAAAGTAATCCACTTTTTGTTTTCTCTTAGGATGTAAACAATTAGATAGAGCTTTAATATCTAGAAAATAAACTAAGTAATATTGTTCATATGTTACAGAGTTTTTTTAATTTATTATATATATTTTAATTTAAATAGGATGGGATTTGACTCAAGAGGCTTCAAAGAAGAAATTCCTAATGATGAATCTGATTAAAGACTAAAGATTCTAAATGTTGGTCAGGACTAGTCATTTAACCATAGCCTGTAATCACTTGAAGGCGTTCTGTGCTTTGTTGACAGAAGATACAACATTTCTCTCAATTATATGAAGAATCTCAATGAAGACAATTTGATATAGAGAGATTTTATCAATTGACGTTTTTAATAACAGTACTACTCACCATTGGGATATTACGTGCACTTTAATCAAATTTCTTTCTTTTTATAATATTTTTGGTAATTTAAAGATTTGTTTTCCTAATAATATTTTAACTTAAAATAAATCAAAAAAGATAATAAATTAGCAAAATAAGAGAATGTGAGGAAAGAAATTAAATTAGCTTTGAAACCTGGTACAATAAAGAATTAATATCTCCTTTTCATATCTATTAACTTCTAAATTAGTTTCAACTAATGCGAATACTAAAGTATTCTATCTTTTTATCTATTTCTATCTCTAAAACAATTATTTTGGCTCATTAGACATTTCTTCTATTAGTTGGGTTTAATAACCTTGAAGATATGCTTTTAATATATGTTTTCAATTTTATATTTGTATTATTCAAATTTTATGCAAAGTACAACTAATTTTTAAATCTTAGGCAATATTCATTCAACCAATTTAAAATTTTAAAATTTGCAACTCTTCAGATTTGATTGCTAGAAATAAGGATAGTAAGTTTTTATGCTAAAAGAAAATTAGTTTTTTACTCATCAATTAACTATTAAACTTTCAAAAATACACTTTAAACACCAACTATTCTTTCCAACTGGTACTCTGCGTACAACATTAATATTAGAGTTTAACATGTATTAAGTTAAAATCTTTCTTGTTCTTGCGAATTATAATTTTTTAGCAGAATCAAGTAATTTCTTATCGAAATATAGACGATGGTTCATCTCTTGCTGTAAAAAAATAGTAATTCATTCTAAGATGTAGATTTTTAATTCTATAACTATTCCTAATTCAAAATTTACTTCCATAAACGTTTGCTATATTATCTGAAATCCAATTGACAGCAAGCATAACATTTAATCACATTAATCACTCTCTTAGAATTCAGATCAGAGTTCTTAGCTTGATCTAATCTAATCTAATCTAATCTAATCTAATCTAGCGAAACCCTTTTAAATAGTCATTGCATTCCTCATATCAGAAGTTTTAATTAAACTAAAAAAAACAGTTTCAATAAGAAGAAAAAACGATTATATCATCTAGCATCTAGAAAATAGCAAGAATAAGATAAAATACCCAAATACATTAATAAAGTTAATAAATCTGATAAAAATTACCTTCCTAGTAAGTTTAAGGTTACTTGTAAAAGTTCCTCAAGAAACCTTATAAAATTACTTAAACTGGAAAAGCAAAGAAATTTACCCAATTAGATAAATCAATAAAAGAGCAATATAAAAAGCATAATGAAAATGGAAGAAATATATCTTATAACTGTATGTTCCTAAAGTATTTATAAGTTGCTGTGTTAGAAAATAAATTAATTTTGAGATTGGCTAATATCTATACTTGCATAATTGAAAATTTGTATATTGCTAATATGAAATAGAATTAAAGGTACTTAAACTATAATAAAGAAACTTAAGAATCTAAAATCTAGTACAAGGTTTTAAGGATATTCAATATGCAAATGCTAGTTAGATATGTATTTTATTCTCGAAGTAACTATTTCTTATATAAAATCTTCGGTCGCAAAGTTTAAAAAGACAGTAGATAAAATCAATTTGGAGATTAAAGTAAATAAAATTATACAAAGGGAATAAAACTGAAAAATCGAAAATCAAAGATAATAAATAAGATCCGCTAATCTGATTATTTCTCTTCGGCCGCTATGGATATATTTTGAATAATCTGAGATATTTAGAAGCAGAATGAAAAATCTGAAAGTTTTTCTTGGAAATAATTTAAATATATCTTTCTCTATAATTATATCTAAATAAAATATTCTCATTATTCCTAAAATGTTTTGCTTAATCCAAAATTTTTACGTTAATTAAATAAAATAACATTTTTCTAAGTTAAAAAACGATTGAAAATTCTTTTCAGAATCCATTCTCCATTTATAGTTCTTTTTTCTTAATTTTTCTAAAGAATTATTAAATTGAAATTCTAATATTTATAAGAGCGTATTGATTTATTTCAAAATAAAATGGAGTCGAATTAGAAATAATTGAATCCGCAAAAATATAAGCTCGTATAGGATCTTTCAGCAAAAACATAGTGGGTTAAGGAAAAAACGGATACTGGAGCTTAAAGAAATTAAATATAGACAGGACCTAAAGGAGGTTAGTACTTTACAAACAACGAAGATAGAAAGGTATATGTATCCTAAGTTAATTTCTAGACCAAAGTCTTTCCTAAATCTAGCAAACCAACTGTTCCACCTGAAGGAGATTGTGGCTATGGATTTGGCTGGAAAGGCTAGAAGAAATGAGGGTCTCTTAATACAATTAAAGTTTTCTATTTAAAAAATTATGAAATTGGCTCTTAAAGTTCATGATTTTAATTAGATTTATTAGATAGAATTGTCATTCAGTTTATAATTTAAACATATAATGACACCAAACATCGTAGCAAGTCATACTTCTTGGTCTTATAACAAATTCATAAAAGAAGCTTATAATTAACTTTTTAAAGATAATATTCAATAAAATCACTAAATATTTAGAAATTAGCTTATAACGTTATCTTAGATTATTATTTTCTTTTTTATAATATATCTTTTGTGATTCCTTCAACCAAATTTAGTATTTTGAAATTTAAAGTTATTCATTCTTTTTCTTGGTTGGTCTGGTTATCTTAATTGGCTATATGCTTAACTTTAAAGTTAAGTTCAATATACATATTTGAATTTTATTTTCTCCAAAGGTTTTTATATATTTCATAAATATTAATATATTAGTAATAAGTATGTATATTCTCTTACTATCTAGATTATTAAATGAGAAAATGAGAATATTCTTAGTTGAAAGCGTTATAAATACCAGAGCAGAGAAATAAGCAAATCATTTAAAAAATAAAATAAAAGAGATTAATATTAGTTAAACCTAAATTCTAGGAAATGTGCATATTTTAACAAAGAAGAACTTAAAAGATAAAAAATTGCCTATTAAAATTGGAAAAATTTAAGCTCCTTTTGGATTTAAAATTCTTTATCTAAAAAATTGTATTTGAAATAAAAAATCTCCAATATATTTAGTATATCATTTATAGGATAATTTAAAGAAAAAAAATTTAAAAATTAGGAAAATTTCAAATCTTTTTTGGTTACTCGAAAGTGAAAATCAAAAAAATTAAAAATTATTAAAATATCTATTCAAATTTGATTTAATTAACAAATGAAAGTTTTTAAATAGAAAAATTAAATTAAAACTTTAAATATTTTATTCCAGATCTATTATATTTTAGAAAGCATATTAAAAAAAATTTGATAATCTCAATTAATATTCTTTTCTGTTCCCACTAAGTCCCTTTGCTGTTGGTTAAGTAAAATATATAAAATTTTTTCAATTTTTTTAAGATAATATCCAGTCTTCTTTATATTTTCTAATTTCAATGCTATTTTTCTTTTTTCAATATATTTCTTCTAGTTCATTACATTAATTTTTTTTGCTTATTCTGATACTTCTCCACTATTATCTTTTAATTTTTACTTTTTTTGGCTCTTTCAGTATTGATATTAAAAGAGTTGGTAAAAAAATACATATCTATATATTAATATTTTGATGACTCACAAAAATAAATTTTTTATATCTTTTTATAATTTTTATCATTTAAATGATAAATATTCTCTTGAAAGATTAATAAGCTTTAATTAGTAATTCAAAACTCAATTGTTCAGTCAATGGGGAAATCAAATTCTTCGTAAAAATAAATTGAATTTATCTGCATAAGAGGCTTATCTATAAAAGCGGTATTTGCTTTTACAAAAATCTTTTAATTGTTTATTCTATTCATTTTTCTCTTTTTTCTTTGATAAATTAAATCATTTGAAAGGTTTTAAGGTAAATAAAATATTTCTTTAAAAATTTCTCTCTCCCTAAGCAAAGAACAGATTAGGTCCCTAGATTCCTTAGATAAATCACTTACAATGTCACGTTACTTCTACAATTTAATTTCTTCCTCTATATTTTTTCATCACATGCTGGTCAAAAGGATGTGAAATGTTTTCAAATCTCATTAAAGATTATCTTTCTTTGTCTGAAGTTTTCCAAAGATGTTTTGTGTGAATGTATATGGAATTTTTCTTTTTGAAGGTTTTTATTCTTGTTATACACTCTTTAAATTTGCAGTGAGATTGCCTATTGGTTTTCTATGATTGCTGTTATACCATTTGGTGCAAAATTGTTTCTAAATTTCTTCAATCATATTTCTTTTTTCTTGATTTTTATTTCTCTTTTCTTGCTCTATTAAGTCTTTTTCACTTAGTTATTATATTACTCATAAATATCTTCTAACTCTTCCATCTTAGTTTCATACTAATCTTTGGAATTATTGCCTTTTGTATGCACGTTTACATCCATAGGGTGAATATCGATGTAATGTTGGAACTATTTCAACTCTTTTTCCAGTCTGTAGTAGTTCTAATATATTAAAAATATTTTTTTAGATATTTGGATCTAGTTCATTCCAAAAAATTGTTCTTTGATTAGGTCATTCCATCATTTTTTAATAATATTAATATTAATTAATATGTCTCTATTATATTTTCATATAGGTTAATAAAAATATTTATTTACATCTTAATTATCAGTCCTACTTTTTTTATTGCTCATGTTCTTCTTTTTCTACTTTCATTTTATCTAGACTTTTGACCATTGTAGTAATTCCTCTTTCCACTTTTTGATTTCAATTCTTCTTTTTAATAATTTTTAATGGAAGTTTTAATTCTAAAATATATATTTTTAACTGCTTTTAATTATGAGAATTAAGAATAAGGTAATTTTATTTTATATGTTAGCCTCGTTTTTAATTTGTATTTTTTAAGTCTGGAAATTCCTAAATAAAATCTTGCAGAGCTACACATTATTAAATATGCACAAAATTATCTAAATTTCCACAAATGCAAATCCGAGGGTGATAAATTTTTAGATGTCTTTATAAGTAATATTAGATATTATTGCAAAAGGTTCTAAATTTGTATATAGAAATTATTTCTCTAATCATAAATTTATTTAGTTTCTTTTATGTATAAAATGGAAATTACCTTGTCGACTTTATTAATATCTTAAAAGTAAAAATATGCAGTTCACATCGAGCTCATTCTTTTTGTAACATCCTAAAAGAAATTTTCTTTTATTTTTTATAAACTTTATTCAAAAATTTTTTATGGTGTTCAATATTTTATGCATCTATTTCAAAATATTAAGATAAATTCTCCAATTTTTTAAAATATATCATCTTAGCAATTTTTGTTTTTTCAAATAAAAAAGCAAATCAGAGGTCAGGATTCGTTTAATTTTCTTATCATAATTTTAAATAAAACTTTATATATCTCATGGTTATGTAGTACTCAAAAGATAATCAATTAAAATTTATGAAGCATTATTAAATGTTGAGTTTGGACTTTAGAATGCATATCTTGATACTTTACTTTAACTAGTATGTATATCATTCTTATTTTTCCAATATTCCTTTGAATTGTAAAAATGGACTTTATAATATTCGTTTTTATGAAAAGTATATCTCAAGTAAGTTACTCTCTTAGATCTTTTAATCTCTTAATTATTCAAACTATACTAACATTAATGTATTCTTAGTTTTAAACATATATACTCACACTTATTAATATTAATGTTCAATTTTACTCCTCCAAACACTTTACACATTGCTTTAATCAATAAATTAACATGATATTCATTAGAATTAATAAAAAATCATCTGTCAAAGTTTTATTAACAAATACAAGTTTACAGATTTCAAGCTAAATCATTTTTAATAAGTTTCTAAATACCATATAGCAATATCATAGAAGATAATGCTAGAACCGGACTATGTGAACTTCCCTACAGTACTCCATTACTATAATAAATATTCTTGAAAATGTGCTATCTAAAATGAACCTAATATCAAGATTATGATAAAATGATGCGAAGCAGTTTATTAGTGCAAGAGATAGTTTTATTCTACGTAAATGAAGAAGCAATAGTCTTCTGCTAATAGTTTCATCATCTTTTCTACATCTAAGGATTAACATATGTGCTTTGACTTTTTCCGGCTTCTATTAAGACAATAATTGATGCTAAAATTCAAATATGATGCTTTGCTTTTCTACTCTTTAATAATCCTTATTAAGAGGGGTTTATTATTTTACACTAATAAATATATCCATAGAGTCTTTAAGTTAGTATTTTATCATATATTTTTTAAATTACATTTATGAGTGAAATTCATCTTCAATTCTTCCAATCATTCTCAGATCCTTTTTCGTAAATTGGAATAATTCTTACTTATTTGAGTAAATCAGGGATTTTTTACTTTCTCGGCATTCTATTGATGAACTTTTATAATGCAAGATATAATTTTGTATTATCATATTTAATAAGCTCTGCTTTTATGCCATCTACTACAGATGATTTATTATTAGCTAATCCCTTTATGGTTTCCTAAATTTATTTAAAATTAATAAGATCTAATCCTTACAAATAAGAGCCCTACTATTCTTTTACAAAAGTACAGCTTTTGAAAATATTAGAAATCCTTTAATTGATTTTTATAGTTTTTCATCATCAATAATCTTGGGTTTGTCGAAAATCTTAATTTCCTAATTTTAGATAAATTAAGCATTTCCTTCTTGATTCATATTAATTTAATTTATTTTCCTTGAATTTAAAATTTCCTCGCTTATTTAAACATTTTAAAGGGGATTAATTCCCTAAATCTCTGCTTTTTAGCCTATTTTTTCTTATATTATCAGCAATTACGTTTATTCCCATTAAACTTTCACTTTTTCTTATGCTAATTATATTACTTCTTAACTTGCTCTTCTCTGTTATATTAAATACTTAATTATTTAGTAGAAATTTACTTCGTAGTCAATGAGCATATTGTAAAAAATTTGAAAATGATCCTCCTTTAATCCTAAATCGTAATTAAAAGCATAACTAACTTCTGAAATAATACTTCCTATTGAATTATCAATACTAATATTTTACAGGTAATTACCTTGAAAGTTTAAATAGACATTTCTTAGTTCAGTCACGCTTCTATCCAATTCATATTTCCCATTTTTATTAGTTCCATATTACTCATGGAAGGAGAAGGAAACTAATTATTTTTTGATACAAGTTCGGTAGTTTTAAATCATATTGATTAACCCTTATTTTTCTATTCATATAATTAAATGTCAAGTTCATAACAATTAATACAACAATAAGTTAGACTAGAATTCATTTTACCCTAGCTAAATTTCTTATTTGATATTTTAATTCTAAAATTATATAAAATCTATATTAATACATTTTTTGATAAAATAGATGTTTTATTACATTTTTTATTCTATTTGATACTTCTTAGTATGCGCATTTTATTTGTAGCTATTTTTCTTCCTTCATTATTTATGCTTTTATAGTTTTTAACAAAAAGCTAAGGCTTATTGTTTAAAAAAAGTAATTAGTTATATATTTACTTTTAATTAAATAGTTTCTCTTAGTAATTAAATTAGCAGGTAGTATTTGCTTTTTATTTAAATTGCAGTTACTTTATGTGAAAATATTTCTTTTTTTTGTTTTTATTTTCCATCTTATAAGTATTAAATTTCCTAGTTTTTTGCAATTTTTTTACTCTGAAATGCATTAAAATATCAAAATTATATCGATGCATGTACACAACAAAAAAGATGTCAGGATTCAGAAAAGGATTTTTTGAAGTTACAAAAAAACAGGAATTAAAAATAATTTAGACAAAATAGGATCAGGAAAAGGGCTCCGGAAAGGTCTCCCATAAATTGAATATCCAATTTCTTAAGAAAAACCGAAAAAATAGGCGAAAAGTATTATAAGCTCGGAAATCTCAAACTCACTTTAGAGCCGTAAAAAAAACTATCATTAGAGGATAAAATGATGATGGACTCCAGGAAAATTTCAAAAAGCTGAAGAAAGATAATAAGTGACTGAAAGAAAAATTTGAAATAGCAGAGGAATCAGAATTGAGACAAAAGATCTAAGAAAGAGCATTACATATTTTGAAAAAAATTTTAAGATCAGTAAAATCTATCAAAGAACTAGCAATAGAAGAAAAAGAACTGAGTAATAAGATAGAGAAAAAAAAGAAGCTCAACAAAAAATTAAAGCGTTAAATATATGAGAATAAGGGAATAATCAAATGGTAATTGAAGGAGAAAAAAACTTAAGATTAAAACTTAAATGAGAAACAAAAAGTTGTTATAACTGAAACTCTTAACGCTTCTGGGGAAATCATCTCTAAGAACGTTTAGCATTTAATTTTGTATGTGCTTTATATCTCTGCATATTATTTAATTAAATGCTTAAGTTAATAATTTTAGATTATAACCTTTAATTTAAATTAAGAATTATTTTTTCTGTTCTTTTAAACTTTAATTTTAATTTTTAAATATAAATAATAAATAAATAAATTTGATTATAGAGCGCGTAGCACTCTCGTTGGTGTGCAGCTCTTTAAAAAAAATGTTTCATACTGACAAGAATGTTTATTACTGATAAAATTATCAGATACTGATAAACCTTGTTCAATACTGGTATAATTATTCAGTACTGATAAAAATGTTCAATACTGATATAACTTTAGAATAATCGTAATCTTTAATACTTGCTGGAGGTCCAAGGACATGGCAGGATTGTGTCTCATTGCATCACCAAAGCAGAGGACGACATGTGTCAATTATGAGTACTTAAATTCCCCACCTCTTATGAAGCTCGCAATATTATTTCTTTTTCGTTCCAGAATTAAAAATAAATGGAACCAAGTCAAGCCAACGTCGAAGGTCTAAGAATCTTATTTCTCGAGGTCAAACCAAAGCAGAGGAAGACATAAAGTCGATTATGGGTACTTAACTTCCCCAACCTCTGATGAAGATGACCTTGTTGTTCACCTTCGAACAACTATGGCGGTTTTAAAAATTATTATAATAAATTTAAATTTAAAACAATTATCTTCCATTAAGAAGCAATTGAATCAATTAGTAAATGTTGCTCAATTAATTTATTATAAGCTTAAAATGTTTTTCTGTCGAGGGCTGAAAACTCCTTTCCATTTAAACGAATAAGGCACTCTCTTGGAACATATAAAATGAATACATGCTGCTTAATTCAATAATTTTCTGCAAAGGATTTCCACAACTATAGGCGATAGGCTTCAAGCCTCTAGCAAGAGTGGAACGCAAGAAATATTTTGTTAATTTTCGGAGATTGACTCTAACCACAGACCTTCTAAGTGACAGGATAATAATTTAACCTTATCCATAAAATATAGAAAATTCAATCAGAGAATCAACCTCACTCCCTTTATTTTTTAATTATAAATATTGTTCAATAATGATTATTATAAAGAGGTGCGCACCAACGAGGTACTACTCGCTCTATAATCAAAGTTTATTTATTTATTTGATATACTTAAGTTCATTTTGAATGCAAACTTTTTTTTAATTAAATGAATTTTTATCTTGAATTGAACTTGTTATTGTTGAAACTTATTAATTAATCATTGTTTGGCTTTATTTTTAGTAAATAAAGTTTCAATTATGATTTCTTATATTTAGTTAAGATTAATTCATTTAAATTATTTAATCTTAAATATAATTTAAAAATCTAGCATCCTTATCTAAACTAAAACTTCATCAGTTTAGATAAATAATAAAGGATACTTATATAATTATTATTAATATGATCTTCTAGCTTGAAATTTATTTGTTTGCATGGTATTATGCTTTTACTTATTAAAAGAAGTTAAACATAAACTTAAATTTATACACTTATTGACTACCATAAATTATATAATTTCATTTTAAATTTTATTTCTATCTAATTATTTCCTTTTTTCCTATCTAATACTCTATAAATAATATTTAATTTTATAAAGATAAATCATATCTTTTTGCTTAAATTTAGCTGCTTACATATTTTATATCTATAAGTATTCTTCTAAACCATCAAGTCTTTCTAAAATTTTTCCTAGATCTAAAGAATTTCTAAGCAATTTTATAAAAATACTTATTCTTTTTACTAATGCATACTAGTTACAGTTTTTTAGCCAAAATCTTAGCAAATTAAATTTCCTTGTTCTTACATAACTATATCGTCATCAAATTCTTCATTGAAGGATTTTATGCACCTCCAGTAACTTTCATTCATGTAATTGCAACTAAAATTTGAACTAGCAAATTTAATATTTTTCCACTAAATTCTTAATAAAATTTAAAATAAAGGATGCTAAAATGGTTAACTTATTTTATTTAAGAATATAGAATAATCATTTTTATATTTTGCTTTTTTATCTCATTTTAATTTTTAATTTTAATTTGCAATGTTAAATTAGTAAATTAAATAACTATTTATTTAATTTTTTTTATGGCTTTTTCATTTATTAGCCACTTATGACCATCTTTTTTTATGTAGATGGCAACCGTTCATACTCCATCGTATTAAAACCTCTTTTATCTCCAGTAATTTTTAGAATTTATTGCTATTTATGATAATTTTTGCAAGTTCATTAGTCCTCTTATTTTTAGGTCTTTTGTAACTTAATAAGTATTTTTAGATATTAGGCAGAATTTCAATTACCTTTTATCTTCAATTTATTTTTCCTTTGTCAGAATAAAGTATTAGATCTTTTAGTTATATCATTTTTTTAATTTTCATTTCATCTTTTATTTATATAACTATAAGATCAGCCTTAACTTCTTCAGGAATCATTATGACATCCTTAAATAAGTTGGATAAGAATAAAAAATACAGATTTTTTTTTTTAATTTAGAACAAGTTTTATCCTCAAGTTTATCTTTTTCTAAATTCGATTTCTCAACTGAATTAAGTTATCTTATTCTTTCAAAAGATTGTAAATTAATTTATCCTGCTAACTGATAATTCAAAATGTTATCATAATACTCCTATACAGGTACATTTTTATATTGGGTTATGGAAATATTTCTATTATTTTATTGCTATCATTTACCAGTTATGATGATGAAATTCTCTGTGAGTTTACTACTTTCAGGCTAAGTTTCTTTTCTATCTTTTATGCCTTCGAAGCTTTGCTACTCTTAATTTTTCTTGATTTTTTATCTATTGTTCAGAGCTTTAATTATTTGCGGCTATAAAGGTATCTTACTTGTTAAAGTTTCAAAATTGATAATTCAAGCCAATAACAATTTCTTTTGCTTTATTATTTATTTTAAAGTTCAAATTTAGAAAAAATTTATAAAACTTATTTACTCAATACTTCCAGTTCTTTCCTGCTTGACTCCAACCAAGATTCTTGCTCAGTTAGTAGCCCCTAAAGTATTTCCTGGAATTTGAGTTAAGTTAATTACAGTTGGAGGATTACTTCTCCCTATTTAAAATATAATATATTAATAAAAAATAACTTAAATAAGATATCTTATAATAAAGTTAAATGTTAAATATTCTTTATAAAAGTAATGTTTTATGTAAAGCTTTATATAAATCAACGAATTTTTACTTAAAATTTGAAAAAATTTAGTTTTTTAGCGATCCTCATTCTTTTATTTTGCTTAAAAGATATAAATTTAATTTTTTGCTTTTTTACCATTATAACTAGACCGTAAAGATACTTCAATATTGAGTGAAATGCAAAAATGCTTTATCTATATTTAAATTTAAATTTACTAAAAATGTCTATACTATAGAATTTATAGTAAAAAAAAAGTTTGAATTTTGAGCTCTCTCAACTTTTCTACTCTTGTATTAAATTTTATTCTAGCCCTTCTTTTTACAGTTAATGTGTTGATTTAAATTACTTTTTTAAAATAGAAGCTCTTTTTCAAACAAATCTTTTTACTCAATGATTTCTATTCTTCTTCTGAGCAGTTTTTTATGAAAAATCTTGATTCTAAGGTCAATTTTCTTGAGCTACTGAATACTTGTAAAATTCTCATTTAAATATTTTTGGTTATAGGTTAAGAGCTTTAGTAAATCATAATTTTTTAAGTCTTTAAATTCTTCAATTAACTCTTTCAAGACCTCACATGTTGGAATATATTTAAAAGTATCAAGGTCTCCACAAGAACATGTTTCAGAGCTTTAAATGTTATAATGCCTTTACAGCAAATCATATTAGAAGGTATAGGAAAATATTCTAAGCTTATAAATCGATACAATTTTTCTTACCATGTGTTTGTTAAGATTAGATTAAGTGTAAATTTGGAATTATGAGGTTTTATTGCCAATTTCATCTATATAAACATGCTGTAGGCATTAAGTTCATTTTTCTTATTGAATCTTAATAAATTTTTTGTCTTATTTTATTTTAAGCTAATCGTAGGAATTATTTGCTTGCTTTAAAATCCAAATAATCAATTTAAAAATGCTAGGATAGTTTCTATAATTTCTTAAAATAATTAAGATTACTGTTTTTTGTTTTATTAATGAGGAAAGCTATATCAGAATTAGGATTTGTTGCACTTTCTTATAGTAATTTGAGATAAAATTTAAAGTATCTCATAGATATATAATTTTAAAATGGAAGACAATTCAAATCTATGAAGCAAGATTCGTTAAAGGAAGAATTAGGACTCTAAAGTGCATATCTTGATACTTTTCTCGGACTAGTATTTATATCTTTTTTGATTTTCTTTATTCTTTTAGAATAGCTCATGGTATTATTTCCGATCCATATTCAGCTTTCGATAGTATAAAAGATCGAAAGATTTATTTAAAATTTTATGGTGAAATATTTCTATATTTTGCAAGTTATACCATGTTCCGTTCACACACTTCCTATATTTTTGCCATATACCATAACAATGAATTTTGTAATTTTATAGTTCATTAAAATTAAATCCTAAATATGTGACATTTTTTGACTTTTTGATAACGTTATTATTCTATTTTTTCTAATTTGCTGATCATTATTTCTGTTTCTATTGTTAGTTTTGAGATGAACTGCTCTAGTCTTGTGCTATATTTCAAAGTAATATTAGAATCTTAATCATTTTATTTCTAATTCCTCTTAAGAAAACATATATATTCACATTTTTCTGTATTAATTGATAGTTTTACTCAACTAAATACTTTGCAAACAGCTTTTATTAAAGAATTCATATTATCTTCATTTTAAATCAATAAAAAATCGTCAACCCATGCTTTAGTTGCAAAATAAAGGTTCAACATTTTAAATCCAAGTTATTTCTGATTAGTTTCCAGGTATCTAATAACAATATCATAGAAAATGATAGCAAGTACTGGTCCATGTGAACTTCCTTATAATACACCATTGTTATATTATAGCATTCTTGATAATTTTTCATCTAATAGAAATCTAACATCTAGATCTTTATAAAATGATTTAATATTATTTATTAGTGCTAAAGGTATTTTAATTCTTCTTAAATGATCAAACAATAGACGTCTATCAATACTATCAAACATCTTTTCAACTTCAATAAGAGTAGAGAGCAAATGTTTCTTCTTTCCTCATCTTCTATACAAATCAATAATTGATTATAAGGTTCATACTTAGTGTATAGTTTATCTTTTCTTTAGAAATCCCTATTGTTAAGGATGTATAATCTTTCATTAATCAATATATTCATATAAACTTTAAGTAAGTATTTTATCATATATTTTAAGGATGACATTAATAAGTGCAATAGGTCTCCAATTTCTTCAATCACTTTTTGATCCTTTTTTGTAAATAGGAAGGATTCTTATTTGCTTAAGACATTTGGAATAGTTTGATTTCTTAGCATGTTATTTATAAATTTTAAAAGCACAATATGAAACTCTTTATTAGCATATTTTACGAGTTCTGCTTTAATGCCATCAGCTCCATCCGATTTATTATTTCCTAATTTCTTTATAATTACTTAAATTTCATTTAAATTAAATAGATCGAATTCTTGTCTATATATAGTTACCTGTTCTTATACGAAATCACAATTTCTATAAATATTATCAATTTTTTAATTACACTTTCTTATTTATTCCTCATTAATGTTTTTGCGCTTAATAAAAGCATTATTTTCCCAATTTTTTATGAAACTTGAAAACCCTTCAGAATCCAAATACATATATTTCTCTTCCTTGGATTTAAAAGCTTTTTTGCTTACTTAAACATTTTAGGAGGAGATTCATTCATTTATTCTCTATTTTTTTGGCTTATTTTTACTTGTATTTCCAGTAATTACTTTTATATCTAATAATTTTTATCTTTTATTAAGACAACTTCAAAACTATCTAGTTTACCCTTCCTTATTATTCTAAATCTTGCTGGTAAGCTATTTGTGCTTATTTTGCAGAATTAAAACTCTCAATAATATTTATTGGAAGTCAATTAAAGTTTTTATTCTATGTAACTTACCCTAAGATTTAATCTGCATTATTAATGAGTAAATGTATTATAAAATAGTATTATCAATCTAGATTATTTTAATCAATTGTATCAAAATTAATCAAGCACCCTTCAAATAATGCCTTATATTCAGATCTAATTTCTAAATTTTAAAGTTTACTAATCTTAAAATTTATTCTAGGAGTAAGAATTGATATGCTTTAATATTTTAGATAAGCAAGTTAAAAAGTATATGAAAGGGATCTGTATCAAGTCAAGTGTTATTTAAAAATTAAAATAGTGTAAACTAACTAATGTTGATATGATAATTGACTATAACATAATCGTTGCAATAAGTTTTAAAATTTACCCTACTTCTAAAAGTATAAAATTATGTATCATTAACTGTTTATAAATCATATTCTTATATAAATTTTTTAATATTTAAGCGTTATTTTATTAATTATTACTCCCATACTCATGCAAAAGAACATTAAAGTCTCCCAATAGCATAAGGGTTTAATCTCCTACTTCAGTAAGGATAAGTTCTAAGTTTTAATATGATTAGTCTTTGACAGATAAAGGTTTTTCCTCTGTTGGCATATAACATGTTGCAAAATAAATGTTGTTAACTTTAATTACTAAGAAACTATTGCTTTAATATCAAAAGTCAATTTAAATTTGTCTCGAATCAAGTTCTTCTTTGACAATAAAGCAAACATCACCTGCTCTTTAGGATTATTCCCAATTTTTAAAATATGTTCTATATCCTTAAATTTATATTGGAATGAAGTCTTAATGTTATCAAGTTTCATTAATTGTAAAAATATCCATTCCTTATTATCGAGTAAATTATTGAATACTTAATTATTTTGTTTAGATTGAATTCATATTGTTATGAGCTATTTTTAATTAATTTACTTCAGCTCCTCCTTTAAGTCCTGGGTCATAAATTCAAAGTATTTTTAATTATTGTGAATTAAATATGGAGTAATTTAGAGCTTAGATTATTGAATTTCTATCAAATAATAATAAATAAAGTTAATCTATCATATTACTATGTTAGTTTTTAATCTATTTTAATTGTTACTTAGTTACAGTCAATTGTAACCTAATCCAATTTACTAGATAATGTAATAAATCTATTTTTAATTTAAACAAAGAGATATGAATTTTATCATTTTTTCGCTCTTTTAAATTAAATAAATTTTTCACTTCTGAAGTTATTTGTTCAATATCAAATTCAAATAATTGGTTATGTTACATAAATTTCAATTTACTTTGGCTTAATTATGCATCTCATTAACTTCTCTTACCAATTTATATTAATTCTACTGAATTTGAAACCATATAAGAGATTTAATTATTTTTGTTACGAAATTTGAAATGTCTACACTTTAGCTTTGTTTTTGTTCATTAAGTTCACTAAATTGAACCGTCTGAGTAGCTGTGTCTTATTTTAAAGATTTTTAAATTTATTAAATCTTTGATTTTGTTTTATCCTTCTAGAGCTAAGATATCATCTGCATAAGCATCTAGTTTTAGTTCACATTAATGTTAATTATCTTTTAATAATTAATATGTTAAGTATTCAAAATATATTAAACTTCATATAATTCCTGATTATTCTGCTTCGTTTATTGAAAATCCTTGTAAAAAAGCATTTAGATGATAATCAGTAATTTCTGTCATTATTCCGCAATCAAAAGTATTAAAATTGTCTAAAGATTAGGTTGATTTATCATATTATCAATTATCTTGACTTCAATCAAAAAAGCTTTTTTGTAAATTTTTAATTTGATCAGTTTATTTTTATTAATTTATTTGCTTTATTTTTGTTTGCAACTTTTTATTTTTTTATTTTTCTAAATTTTTTAACGCTCTAATTAATATTAGTCAAATAAATTCATATCATACTATTTATTAAGCTAAACAATTATTGTAATCTTAACTATTTTTATTTTCTAAATTATATAAAAAAAACTTTCTTTAAATTTGATCTTACATGAATATTTATTTAACTACAAAATTATCATAATAAGTGAAGTGTCTTGACATTGATATTCAAATTAAATAAATAATCGAATTCATTAGGATCTTCTTAAGTTTGTTTGATATTAAGTTTGCAAGTTTCTTTATATGTTTAAGTTTGAATATCAGAAAATTCTTAGAAAAACTAGTTAACTATTTTGCATAGAAATTTACTATAATTTAGATTTAATTTTCTTTTTATGTTAATTGATTTTAAATTTGAAGTTCTTTTTCTTGTATTTATTCTTTGTAATGAAGTGATGTTTCTGCTGCATTTGAGCATCAAATTCTTATCTCATTTCTTAAATTTAGTTTTTATATAAGCAACATTGATTATCTAAGTATTAGATCTTAGTTTTTTACGTTTAATTAGAGCTTCATTTAAGTAAACTTATTGAAATATTTTCTATTAATTTATCTCTTAAATTTATATATGTGTTTATATTAATTATAAATTTAAATTCTATATTGATTATCGTTATAACTCATTCTATTGATGAAGATAGTCAATATCCAATTAAGTAAATATTTAATTATAAGTTAGATTTGTTTGAGCATCCTAAGTTTCTAATCCGTATTTTTTAATTAACTAGAAGTTTATATTTATTTATACCTTTTATCTTGATCAATTTAATTGCTTTTAAAGTGATACATATTAAGACCATTTTTTTAATATTATTTCCTTATGTTTTCATTATCTAATTTTTAATAATTAATCTCTCTATTATCATCTTATCTCAAATCAGTTTAAATTTAAACTTCTTTTAACTATTTTGATTAATTTTAACTAATATTTTCAAACTATTATAATGAATCTTGCTTTCTAATTAACTCTTTGTCTAAATTTCAGTTTAAGAGTTTTTAATTTGAAACTGATTTTTATTTTCCATATCATATTCTTATCTAGATATCTTCTTAAACTTTATCTTCAATTTAATCTTTATCTTTTTACTGCCAAATCAAGACTTTAATTCTAACTATTTTGTCTTTTCGCTACCTTTAATCTTTTGCTTTTTATTTGGTTGGAATTTCTTAAAACTTCTTGTATCATTCTTGATTAAGCATTTTAAGTGGTCAGATAACAGTTAAAATCTATAAATTTGACTTAAATCTAATTTAAGGATTTTTTAATCTAACGTAAATTCTTCTAAGTTAATGGATCCAATATTCCAAACTCTAGCGTAGGTCTTTACGCAAATCCCTCAATTTGACCTGTTTTTAGACTAATTCTTAAGGTAAATATTATTTAGATAACTCCTTTATCTGTAAAAAAGTTTCTTAATTAAACAATTGCTTTCTTTAAGATATCATGCTTTATCTATATTTTATTTAATTCTTATTTGTTTATTTCCAAATCATGTTTTTTAATCTCATTAAACAGGAATATTTTTCTATTTCTTTTACTTTTAATTCATATAGTAAAAAATACCTTTCTTCAAAACGATATTTTACATCACTTCCTAAAAGAGAAAAAACCAGAACCATCTCTTCTATAGACCATGCTTAACTTCAACTAGCCCTTCTTAATTAAAACATAAAAAACCATAAAAATCATTATTTAAACAAATCCACTCCAAAACAAACAGGGGAACGCTCTCCACAAATCAAACTTAACTATTTTCGGAAAAAGGGACCAATGCAAGAAGATTCCCAACAGATGACATTTTAAGCGAATTTACTAATAAACAAGACCTTGAAATGGACTAGAACCAAACTCTTTTAACTATCATAAATTGTCATAGAACTGGAAAAGGAGTTGGAATAACTCCAAACATAATATCGATTTTTGTACTAATAACTTAAATTCTTAAATGGACAAATTAAATATTTCCAAGGAGTAATGAAAAGATGGAAGAACTAGACGATATCTATGAGTATGCAACAATAAAGCGAAAGCTACTTTATGAAGCATGAAAAATAAACCGAGGAAAAGAAACAAGAGTTAAGAAAATAGAACGGTCCTAAATGTAATAATAGCAATCCTAAATGATAAACTAACCAATCTAATGGAAATAGATAGAGTATAGTAAAAAAAACTCTCGAAAGAAAGGCTACATAAATATGATACTTGGAGAAGCTGCAAATATATTAAGATGATCCTCAAGAAGATTTGGAAAAATCTTACTACTTTCTACTTAACGAGCGATGGTAAATATGGAAGAAGATATTTAATAAATAGACGTATAATAAGCAAAGAAGTAAACTGATTTCGGAGACCTGATTGTACTCAGATAGAAAAGAACTTTTAAGGAAGAATTTTCAATTCCATAAAGCTTAATTATATTTTATTTAAAATTATTTTCTGAACATTTTATATTTATTATTGCTATTTCTCATTCATAAATTACTATAATCTTTCAACATATTATTTATAGTCTAAGCTATATTTATTGCAACTATGTCTCAATATTCTTAAATATTGAAACTATTATATTTTAATTAAATTACTATAAGAATACTAAATTTCACTTTTATCATTTTCCTTCCTTTTACAATAACTTTTTTTGTTCTTTCACTTTTTATTAAATTAATTTCGTTCAAAACTAAATTAATTTATATTCACTTAAAAATATAAATTCCATAAATAATTTATATATGTTTCTTGTATCATTTTTATATTCATATTGATTTTAACTCTCGTTATCATCTTTCACTTTTCATAATTTTTATAATCAATACTTTCTCTATATTTAAATGAACCAGTTTTTAAAATTATCGATATTTATACGATTTAATATAAGTCTCTTACTCTTATACTTTAGCTTTTTCTCATAAATTTGTTTATAAATACTAAGTTTTATTTGTAAAATTTAACTCTTTCAATTAATTATCTATTTTTTGTTTCTTGCTTTATTCCACTTTTTTAAATTTTGACTATAATGTTTCTTACTGCAAAGATGCCTTTAGTACTCTTTTAATAATAAGAAATATAAATAAGATATACTATCACCTTTAACTTTCTATTTAAACTTTATCTTAGCTAACTTTTTTCATTTTTTTTACAATATTATTTAGGCTTATTTATTTAATCTATTTTTTGGAATTATTTCTTTTATATCCTGTAAAATTTATTTTATTTCCTGGATTACTCTTTTAATAATTCGTCTTTTTTATCCACACTCTTTATAATCTGTATTAAACATCTTTTTATCTTAATTTATTAGCAAATTGGTAATCACTTACTGCTTCTAAAATTATATTTACCAAATTTAATTTTATGGAATTAAAATTAGATTTTTAGCTTTTAGTTCTTTATAAAATTCTTAAATCAATTACTAAAATTAATTTTAATCATCATTTTAAAGAAATGTAGTTGTCTTTCAGAATTTCCATCTTTTTCTCCTCTGTCTCTTTCAGTCAAACATTAATGTATAATTAATCCATTCCTCCCCATAATCCTTTTCAACCTTCAAAAGCTCTTTACCTATTTCTCATATTTTTATAGTATGGTCACTACTTCCTGATATTATATATTTATTATCTGTAGTTATAACAACTGAGTTAACATATTATATATGACCTTTAAAAGTCTTGATAAGATTTCCTGTTTCCATCTCTCAGATTTTAATAGTTTCATCTTAATTTCCTGATATTATATATTTATTGTTTGTAGTTAAAGTAACTGAAGTCACAGGTGATATATGACTTTCCAATGAACTAATTGGATTTCATGTTCCTATCTTTCAGATTAATAAAGTTTCATCTTTACTTCCTGAGACTATATATTTATTAATGTAGATGTTGCTAACGATAAGATGGATTATCATGACTTTCTAATGTGCTAATAAGTTTTCATGTTTCCATTTCTCAGATTTTTATAGTTTTATCATCACTTCCTGATACTATATACTTGTTATCTTTAGTAACCGTTACTGTTAAGATAGATTTTCTATGA
This sequence comes from Loxodes magnus, assembly GCA_946699065.1. NCBI lineage: Eukaryota > Ciliophora > Karyorelictea > Loxodida > Loxodidae > Loxodes > Loxodes magnus. The sequence continues at coordinate 32,825 of CAMPDV010000025.1, read as the reverse complement.
CCTTCTAATTTCTTGATAAGATTTCCTGTCTCCATCTCTCAGATTTTTATAGATTTATCTTCTCTTCCTGATATAATATACTTATTATCCGAAGTTATTACCAATGATAAGACAGTTTCATCATGGCCTGCTATTGTTGGCTTTTAACCGAAATTGACCTGAGACATTTTTGCGTCATTAAAATCACAATTTTTAAGTCATGATCTACTGAAATTCACTTTTGTCAAATTTGAATTACTTAGATCACAATTGTCAAAAACTGAATCACTTAAATCTGCTCCAGGTATACAAATTCCAGCAAGGTTTTCGTACATAAATTAATAATCCATTCAGTTTAATATCGTTATACAGTTAGCTCCTGCCTTTTACAAATTATTATTTAATTTAGTCATTTTTACTATCTAAATTAAATTTTATTAAACTTTCTCCGAACTATTCATCTCTTTTACGAACTATTATATCTCGTAATTATCCACTATCGAAATTTTATTTAAATTATGATCCTCTAAACTATCTATATCATTTTCCAAATTACTAGCTAAATCTATAATATCTTTTGCCAAATAAAAATCTCTTATCAACGTATGGATAAACTCAATTCTTATTTTTTAATTTTCTTCCTTTATTTATATTAAGCAGCCTATATAATTAAAATTATCAAGTTTTAATTCTTCAATTTTTTAAATTTCTTAATCTAAACTCTTTAAGTCTTCTTGTCCTTTTAATAAAAGATAGGCTGCTTTTATTTGAATATTTTCAATAATTTCTTATTATTATTTTATTTTTCTTTCATCATAGCCTCCCACTATTCTTTATACTCAATTTTTTTAGTTTCATTTATCTATAAAAATCTCATATATTTTTGCTTTTTATATTTTTTAAATAAACTCCTTCTTTAAGAATTCTAGAATAGCTTTTTTCACTCAAACAAATGAATAGAATAAAAGGATTATCTCGAATTTCTATTAGATCAGGAATATTTTAAAATAAGCTAATAACTTCTTCTACTCTTTGAGTCTCATCTTATAGTTGTTCAGTTACATTTAGACTTTAATTTTACTCTTAGCTTTATTTCCTTATAGCAAGCTTTATGAATTATTCTATTTAGCTTTAATCAAAAGGTTTAATATATAACTCTTCTAGTTCTTAAATTTATGCACTTTCACCTCTGCAGTAAGTAAAAAAAAGCTTATAATTTTTAGCTGTTAAGGCATAGTTGAATCTACATGTTATAATATATTTTGCAAAAGAATACCTAAGATTTATCTAATTAGAATTAATTATATTTGTAAATTAGCCTAATTCATCATAAGCGTCGAATAAAAACAATATTTTTCTAAATTTTAATCTTTCGTTTTCTTAAATTTAGTAATTTTTTAAAGCTTCTTCTATTAAATTATCTTAAAAAGCCCTAATAGTTGGAAGGTAAACGTATATAGGCAAATATTCTTATTTTTGTTCCAGATATTTTATTACCTGAGTTTTAATAAATAAAGTTTTCCCTGAACCTGAGTTTCCGAGAAGCAATAATCCAGTTTTCTATTCATCGTCTAAAAAATTTTAAACTTCTATCTCCAGATCTTTTTTCAGCTTTGAATTTGGATCAGGAGCACAAAATAATTTAACATATAATTCCTTTTTTAACTAAATTTCCCTGTTTAAATATCTTTTCATAATTAAATAGCTTCTGCTATTTATACCTTTAAGTGTTAATCAATTTTATTCTTCGGTTTATGTAAAATTAATAAAAAGCTCTGGGTCTGTTAATAATTCTATTATTATATAATGCTCCTTAAAATTTTAGTTTAATCTCTCCTGCTTTTATTTAAATATCTTTTCTTTATAAGCACAGGCTTATACCTTCTCTTATAGGCTTAGTTCTATTAAAACTTTCAAAGCATAGTATCTAATCTATCAATCTTTATCATCACACAATTGTTCTATTAGTATGTATGAATCATTTATTAATTCACTGCTGGCTTTTGGACTTCTTATAATGTGCTTCAGAAGGAAGCAAACCCTAAATCTTAAATCTAGTTTTTCATTTAAAATAAAATTTTAGAATTATTCAAAATTTTCTTTGGAGTATTATCTTGCTAAATCATATGCTAGCACATCTAATACTCTCATCCTTATTATTTTTCTCTAACGAACTGTTTCATTAATCCAACCCCATCCTCATGCAAAAATATCATTTATAATGGAGATTGCCTTATTTCCACAAGCTTATTCACCAAATTATATGGCAATAGTTCATTCTTTGACTCTTAAAAATCTGGAGAGTACTTTAAAGTAATTATTTTAATTGCTATCTGGAATATTCTTCAAAATAATCAGACTATATCTTAAGGCGAAATCTAGTTCTGGCCCACATATTCTATTTATATTAACTAAATGTAAGCATTCATTAATTTTTTTACTAGAGCTCTTGCTTTTTTTCTTCATTTATGAATTATATTTTCTTATTGTCCTAGAGAAAAATATCCAAAAGCAAAGGAAGATTTTGTACTAGTTACTCCTTTAATAGCTAAGACCAACCTTCATTTCATTTCTTAGAAAGGATTTTAAGAATTTTCTCTATGAGATCCAATGGAATTCTGATTTTCTTAAACTTATACCTTTAAAATTATTAAATTTAATGAAAAACTTCTTACATTTATTATACTTTCAGACCGTTCTCTAAGCGTTCTAATACATTTTGATATAATGTCGTAACTCCACCGCCTCCTCCTTTCAATCTAATACTTTTTTAAACATAAAGCTTTTAGTTCTATCTAATTATCATAACTCCTTAGATAGAAACCAGCCTTTGATTTTATTCTGGAAGATTTGTTTCATTTGTCGTACACCTTGCGATTTATTATATTTTTGAGTTAGCAAAATAAGGATATACTTAAACAAAGTTTTGCCTTAAATTACCTTGACAAAACTACAAAGAAAGATCTGCCTAAGGCTCTTTGTTACGATTTTCCTATAGATTTAGAGAAAATTTATTCTGCAAGATGACATTTGATTCAGGATCAGCCATAAAGCTACTTTAAGGTCTTCATAAAGTTTATCTGAGTAATTTTTAAAATTTATCACTCTTTGTTATTAAAAATCCCTGTCCAAGCTAGGAAAGAGAGTCAAATTATTTTAAAAAACCATTTGCAAGAATTTCAAACTTTTTTCCATAATATTTTCTCAGAAATTAGTTAAAAATTTGATAACTTTAACTGCCATCTCCAGTCAGCATTTTGTTCTTTATTGGCAGGCCTAATTTTAAATAAATTTGTTGTATTTAAACATGAAAAACGAAATTGAATACTTTTGACATCTATTCTTACAAAAGTCTAATTACTATAACAAGAAATAAACAAGCAACTTGATAAATCTTTGTGCCTTTTAAAATATTTAATGAGCTAGAACCAAAATAAGATTAATAAGTAGATCAAGTTACTATAATTTAAATAGGGGAAAGATAAAAGAAATATCTAATCTCTTTAAATGGTTTATTATCACTAGATTTTAGGAAACTATAGACATAAAAGTAGACTTCAATATATCAAGGAAAATCAAAAAGAATCTAAAATAATAAGTTAAAGAAAGTCCAATAATTTTTTAATTAGTTTGCTTTAAGTTACTATCTACACTATAGCATATATGATATCTCTTTTTATATGCAGAATGTTATATTTGTTAGATATAAGAAGAGATAGGATGAAGGCTGATTATCAAGAGAAATATAATATAGCTTGAAGAAATCATTAATAAATATGATAGCAATCTACTCTTACTTTGGAGAGTTAGAAATAGCGTGCTAATTAAATTGTTTCTGATGAGGGAAAACTCTAAAATAAATAGTTTTAGAAGCATATATTGTTCATTAAAAAGAGAATTAAGTGCTTCTAAATACTAAGAGTCACTGATTTAAAAGTAAATTTGAGCTAGTAATAAAAGAAATGCAATTGAGTTTGCAATGCTTAAGGTAAGTATACAATATTATAAATTTTAATCTTTTTATGATATATCTTAACCATATAATGCAACTCTATTGAGATTCCTTGAAAGGCTATGAAGTGAAAAAAGTGTTTAAAGATAGCTTAACTCTTATTGTTGATAGTTATTTATCTTTTTCTGATATTTTAATAAATATTGCTGTATTGCTCTTAAGCCATAAAGCCTTTAATTAATAAAGATACTTTATAGAATGTATTGCTATAGAATTACTAGTACTTACTTAAAGTTTATTAGTTGTAGAAACTAAATATTATTGTAAGTAGAAAACAACTATCTTTTATTAATTATCATCTATTCTAAATTCAGTAGCTAACCTATTTCTATCAGCACTACAAATATTCATGCTTCCTAAAATTTTAAAAGTAGAAATTAGAAAAACAAGAAGCAATAAGCAGAATTTTAAATATCGACTTAATATCATAAACCATTGAGGAACGAAACTAAAAAATGATTTGAATATGGGATAATTATAAAAATAAATGAACCATCCTGCTAAAATAATTTTAACTGTAATTAATAAGAAAAACTAAATAAACTAGAACTAAAGATAGTTATAAATAGGGAATAAATATTAATATAAGCTAATATTTTAGCTTATATTCATTTAGTTGGTCTATTATCTTAGCTTCTATAAAAATATCTAATCTATAGCCTTTTTAATTATTTAGTAATTTGATATTACAATATAATAGCAGAGCCTTTAATAAACTGGTTTGTTAATACTAAGATTAGAACATTTAAAGCTACTCTTGAACCCTAATACTTAAATTTAATATTTTAATTATAAAGTTAAAGCTAAGCATTTAGTAAGATAATAGATGCTTATTAATTATAAGAAACAGTAGCGCTAAGTTTAACAAAAAGACTTTTAAGTAATTAGAGATAAATAATTTTAATAATTAGCAGAATATTATTAAATTAAGAGGACTTTAATAAATATCTCAAGTTAGTTAGATCTTTAGAAATTTAAATTATATTTTATCCTAGGTTAATTATTCATCTGCCTTCATTTAAAGTTAGAAGATAAATTTAAAGCAAAAAAAGCTGAGATTGACTTCTAAGTCTTAAACAATTTAATGGTCCGCAAAATTATTGATAAGTTGGTTAACTAAAATAGAATTAGAGATATGAAATAATGGAATAGATAGCAATGAAATAGTATTAGCAATTAAGGAAGTTTAAGCTAAAGAAAGAGTCCTAACTTGTTTTTCAAAGAAAAAACTTAAAGATTCATGAAATTACCGAAGCCTCTTAAAAAGGTATAAGAAACAAGAGAAACTAATTTAAAATCAATTTTTTGAAATACTCTGAGAAATATTTCTATACACGCCAAACATTTTTATTCAAGCAGCAATCTTTGTGAATAACGATGAAATAACTAAACATTATTTTATCGACAGTAGTAATTAATTAAGATAGACCTGAAAAATATTAGATCAATAAAACAAAATAAAAAAGGCAAAAAATATTGAGTAATTTATATGAATGATGTAAGAAGAAGCAAGGAAACAACTTAAACATAAAATGCTAAAAAATATCTAATAAAAGGCTTAAATTTAATCTTGTAATATATTTTAGATAATCTCTACTAATTCAAATGATGAAGGAATCTGTGAAAATCCTATTAAAACTTGATAGATACCTTAAGTCGAAATAAGGGTAATTCAAAAATTAAGGTGTAATTCTCACAAAAGCTATTCTTATTTAAAGAAATAAGAATAGCTACTATAGATTCTTTAAATGAAAATATCTTAAGTAAAAGATATAAAAGCATTGAGAATCATAATTGTATGTAAGTTGAATCAAAATGAATATGCAATATTAAAGAATTTAAATATTAATTATAATTAGTTGGACTTAAAGTTAGAATACTCTAGTTCCAATAAAAGTATTTAAGCAAATCTTATTAATTGGATACTATTATTATCTTCTTCATACACTTTACAAAATTAATGCTTATAACTCTTTAATTTTAAACTATTATTACACTAACTTTTCAATTAAACATCTCTTTAAATAATTAAGACATCTAATTTTTACTTCCAGATATAATTAAATTTATAAAATGGGACAAACAAATCCCTTCAGAAATGATAATTTATATAGTTTGATTAAATAAAAGGAGAACTATAATAAGGATTTGTATCTAAAAGTAGAATAAAAATGAATATAGATATTAGATAAAACTAAATGCATTAATAATATATAAGTATACTAAATTCTTCATTAACTAACTAAAGAATCCTATAAAGAAACAAAATATATAAACAATTAAAAGGTTTAAAAAGCTATTTGATCTTAATAGCTAATCATACCATAATTTTATAATGATAAAGAAAGAAGCAAATTTAAGAGGCCAAAACTTTGAAAATATATAGAGAAGATAAAATAACAAGTAATTATAAATAGTTTAATTAATAAATATAATCCTTTGCTCAAAGAAATGCTTTATATAAATTATATGTACAAGATATTTCTAGTCTTAAGGATATTTTAAAATAATTTTGTTTAATAAGAAAAACTTGATAGTAGGATTTTTATAAAAATAGAATAAGCTTAAATTAGCACAGTAAATGTAATTATATCTTGTATAGTCAAATTTAGTAATCTACCAAATTATATTAAACTAAGGTAAGATAATTATGGCTATCAATTTTATTTAACCAAAATTTTAGATATATAATTTGAATTAAATTGGAAAAATAATAATAAAGAGAAAAATAGTTAAGTCAAATAAGAATCCAGTTATCTAAATAATAAATCCTTAAAGATAATATGGTAATGAACTTGCAAAAGTTATAATGAAATTAAATATGATAATATTAGTAAAATATTAAGCGACCAATTTATACTGAATAAAATTATTAAGTCATTTAGAAATACCTTCATCAACAAAAATTTTGCTAATTTTTATTTCCTTGGAAGCATATTCAACTGTTTCTCCAGGCTAATCATCAATTATAGAAAATCTTATTTATGATTTTAGGCTTATATCTTTGAAATCTCAATTAAAAGCTGCTTTTAAGGATTAAATCGAATCTGGCTCATTTATTTCTTTTATGTAAATGCTTTCCTCTTTCTCGTCTAAAATAAGCGCAGCTAAATTCTTTGAAATAGCATAGTTATCCATATTATAATGTAGTTCTGCAAATTTATTCAAACAAAGCTATTTATTGGTATAAGCTTTGCAACTTCTTCTTTAATCTAGAAAGTACTTTATAAGATTCTATTGCTTCTTGTAAATTTTTAAGTTATTAAAAAATAGTTCCTGCTATTATTTATTAAGGAATGTATAATAAATAGATTGCTTATTTTATTTAATACATTTCTGCGCTTTTAATATTTGTCTTCATTCCAACTTTAAAATTTATACTTACAATCTAATTTTTCATTTTAGTTGTACAAATCACCTCTGAATTATAAGCCTTTTTTTAGCTATTATTCAGATTAAAATTTTAAAATAGAGCAGCTCAGTTTTAAAGAGTTCTACTGATTGCTTGGAATCTTAATCTTTTTTAATTTGTTGTATCGAAATTTAAGTTGCCATTCTATTGCTTAGCTAAAGCTTTCATTATATATTAATATCTTTCTTGTTGTCTTAGGAGTATTCTATTGCTTAGCTAAAGCTTTCATTATATATTAATATCTTTCTTGTTGTCTTAGGAGTATTCTATTGCTTAGCTAAAGCTTTCATTATATATTAATATCTTTCTTGTTGTCTTAGGAGTATTCTATTGCTTAGCTAAAGCTTTCATTATATATTAACATCTTTCTTGTTGTCTTAGGAGTTATCAGAACTATATTATTTTTTAATGTTAGATCTCTTTTATGTCGCTTCTAAGTATTTAATTTGAACTTTGTCTAATATAAAGTTTACTTTCAAAATAAATTTCAATGCTTTAAAGGTTAAATAATTGCTTTGGTAAAGCTAAAAGATTCTTAATTGTTTTGTCTTAGCTAAACTTATTTGTCTCTTTAATTATTTTATTCTTGAAGCATAATTTAAAAGCTTTAGCAAAGCTTCAATTCTTTATCATAGTTCTTCAATTCTCAGACAGATACCTTGCTATTAAATATTTAGATAAATGGTATTTTTCTTTAATATCTAAGGAAAGCTTTCTATTGCAACTTATCTCTTTGCTAAAACTATAAAAATTCCTTTATTTTAATTAATAGATAATTTTAAATTTAACTTTCATCTCTTTTTTAATAACACTAAGGACTTCTATGACTAGCAATAGTTACACTATTAAATTTTACTTTTGAAAGTTAAGCACTAGGTATATTTAAGTACATTACTATCTATATTTACACATAACAAGCCTTATAAAACTAGCAATTAGTAAGCAAAGTTACAAGCAGTCTTTATTTAGATGTTAGATTAATAGTAATTACTAATTAAATGTATACACTAAATATAATTAGTGAAGCTTATTTGTTTCACTTTAAACTAAAAATTAAAGCTACTATTTACAAAATTTAAAACTGAGACTATTATTTTATCTCTCATTTACTCTTAGCTCTTCATAAACTTACTAGAAATGGAATTAACTTCTCTCAACTTAGAAATATTGGCTAAATTTAAAATGCTAAAGAGATAAAAAAGATTGAGTTAACAAATTAGAGCGATAAGATTAAAAACTAAACATTGAATCTTTACTTAGCCCTAAATTAAAAATTTATACTTCTAGACTTTATCAAAAATACTAGAAATTATTGAAACTTAAACAGTAATAAAATCGATTGAGAGGATAACTATAAACTTTGACAGAATATCATAGGCATAATATGCTCATAAAAAGTGAGACTAAGCAGTTAGGGATAAATTAAAGGTAGTTCTTCTATTAATTCCTATTTTTATTTGAGGGAAGCAAAATACTTAAGGAAATTCATTTGGGTGCTCAATAAAATTTAAAAATGCAATATGCAATTAAAGAAAAATAAAGCATTTATTGCAAAATTTTAAAGTAATTTTCTTTGGCCGAAAAAATAAAGAAAAAACGATTTATGAAAAAAGTATGAAAAATAATGGCAAAAATTCTAATAAAACGCAGATATAATAAAAACTAAATTAGAGGATTAATCTAGTACTTTCTAAAGAAATTTTGTATTTTCCATTTATAAGGAAAAATGTAGAATTTATAAGCAAAAACATTACAAAATCCAATAATTTTCAAATAAATCTAAAAAAGCACAGAAAATTAACTTTTTACCCTAGCATAAAAGAAGATCTTATAGATACTTGTTTTAATGTGAAAGCTTTTAATAATATTTACCAATAAAATTAAAAGACATAGTGACAATATTAGTAGCGGGTAAATTTACAAATCTTCAAGTAAATAAAGGGTAAATAGATGATTAAAAAATAAAAAGTACCCAGATTTATTTAGAAACTAAAAGTTAAAATTAGAGATTTAAATTAAACTTAAAGAAAGATTATACAATTAAAGTGTTGTTTTAGTAAATCTCATTAATATAACCACTATTTACTTAGAAGCTTTAATAATCTTAATTAGTATAATTATCTTTGACTAGCATTTAAAATAAATATTCACTTATTGATATTTAGATTCTAGTAAGTCTTATTGTTATTATTATATTAATTAATACCTCATAATTCTCTTTGTTGAATTAATTAATAATACTGTTTAATTCAAGAAAGAATATTTGTAAAGGAAAGCTTTAATCTTTTTAATAAGAAATTGTCTTCAAAATTAAAAAAATGCAAATGAAAAAGGCAGAAACCAGAGATATGAAGCCTTTACTAAGAAGCTAATATATCTAAAAAGAGAAAGCAAATAATGCATAAAATCTCCGATTATTATAGCCATTTAGATGGGGTAACGTATAATCTTAAACTTCTTTATTTATAAAAGAATACTCTTTTAATAGACATGATAGCGAATATTCTTCCTTTTAAAATATTTAGTAGAAGAAAAAATAAGTAGTATATAATTTATGATATTGATATAAAGAAACATTAATTATGATTTATAGAAGCTTTCAAAAAGCTATTATATTAGAAGATATTTAGCAAAAAAACCAAATATTAGGTATCTATGTAATAACAGAGTAAAGTCTAACTAATATAAGATATTATATTTATTTATTAATGCTTCTTCAGTTCACTTTTATACTAAATTATTAAAAAAATACTTTGAAAATTTACTCTTCTATTTGTTTATATTAAACCATCATTTTAGTTTAAGATCTTTAGATAAATTAGGAAAAACATTATAAATAATGATAAAAATATGAATAAATAAAAATAAAACAGTTTAGATAATAACCATTAGAGATAGATTAATATTAAACTTAAAGTTCTACATTTGATTAAGATACTTTTATACTATTTTATCTATAATCTACACAAAAAATTGTATTAGCATAATTAATGAAGGTTCTTATATATAATTATATCAACAAGAAGTCTCTTAATTAGATTTAGTTTTTTCTAATTGGGTAAAATATTAACTGTTTCTCATTTCTGTCTAAAAATAATAACAATTATCTTTGTTGGCTTAGGCTTTTCATCTTTTGATTTTTGGTACAACAGCTAGTAAGCAATATTATCTCTTCTGTATTTTTATTAAACAATTAATTAAACTATTTTCCTATTCTGTCTATGATATAGTAAGTTAAAACTTAATATCTTTAATTTGAATCGTTCATTGTATCAGAGAGGAGAGAAATAATTTAAATTAAATTAAAAACTTTTTATATTTAGCATTTTTGTAGTATTTATAGCTTAGGCTATAAGTACTACATTATGTCTTATTAACTAAAGAATTGTACTTCTAATTTTATTATTAAATGTTTTATAGTTATGCTTATAAACTTCTCTATAGAAGTTAAGTTTATGCTTAGATTCAATTTATTGTTTTTCGTAGATTAAATAGATTTTAAAATTGTTCTTAGACTATGTTGATTATTCTTTTTAAACGAAAATTATGAGGATAGGGTTTAAGTTCTATTGGTTTACTAAAGCATTTCATTGATTCTCTATATCTAAGAAAGTTTTAAGATTTCTCCTTTACAAGTTTAGTTTACGATTTTTTTCCAAATACTTGATTAACTAAATATGTATTTTTTTATTGTATTTATTCCTTTTAGATTGAGCCTTCAATGCTATAGAACATAATTAAATTGTCTTATATAAGCAAACTAAAGATTTTAATATTTTTCTTGATTTTTCAGAGAAATTTCTTTATTACTTTAACCTTATTCACTTTAAGAATTTACTTAAAGCTTAATTAAATATGTTTTTGGTTCTGGAAGGTTCTATAGTTTGATAATAAAAATTTGATTTATATTAAAGAGTTAAATTTAAAGAATAAAGGGAAGTTGAATCGTTAATGAACAGCTACAACAAACAATTACGATTTAAGACTGGAAAAAAACTTTAGCTAAAGGAGAAGAAGTAAAATGGACTTAAGTTGACTTAAATGAGATATCTAAGATTAAGAACTTTATCATACTGAATATTTTCAAAAGGTTTTATAAGTTTAGAATTGCTTTTTTTTATTTATCTAACTACTGATGAAGAATTGCTATAGTTACTCCTACAACTTATTAAAAAGCTGCTTGGCTACTTCGATTTATTCTCTTTTTAAATCTTCGTCTAAAATTAGCATATCTATTATTTATATCTTTTTGTTTTAAATTTACTTTGTCTTTTAAACCTTTTTACCTTTCATCCTTTTAAAAAGCCTTACTTAAATCTCAACGTCTTTTCTTTTGTTTCATTTCTGACAATTAAATTTTTTGAGCATTTCATTTCCTTCAGTTTCTTTATAATATTATTACATAATGATTTATAAACTAGTTTAAGAGCTTGGGCTTTCTCTTTATTTATTTTCTTAAAAAAGCATCTAAAAGGTGCGTGCATTCGATTAGCTACAAAGGAATATTTTATTTTTTTGGCTATTTGTTCTAGTTACTTACTATTCTATAACTATTTGAAGTAATTATTACTTCTACATTTAGCTTTCGGTTTGCTTTTAAATTGATTCTTGCTTTGCTAAACTTATTTATCTTCAATGGAAATTTGGATATTTTTTCCTCTATTTTACTATTAATTTATTTCTTTAGTTTCTTATAATTTATTCTTTGCAATTAATCTTAACTTGGAACTTTTTACATATACGAGCTTGTCTCTTCAATAAATGTTCCGTAATTCTGTCATTAAAAGTTTCATTTGGTTTATCTACTACTTGACTTTCCTCCATTTTATGATCTTATTCCTAGTTGATAACTGTAATAGGATCTTAAAAAGTGCTTTTATTATGCATACTTTCCTCCTATGACTATTATAAGAGAATTGATTCATCTAATACTGAATCTGCTTCAAATTTATCTTACTTTGCAGTCTAATTTTAATCAATAGCTAAAATATCAATACTTGTTTCAAAAAATCTCTTAACTTCTTTTCTTTCCTCATATTCAGGAGATTTTAATTGAGAGTTCTTTATCTAAATATTCTTTTCTATTAAAATAGTAAAAATTAAAGTATAAAATAAACAATTATTAAATATAATTCATAGTCACTTATTTTACTCTTAATCTTGCTTAACTATTATCAGTGCATAATTAATTGCATTAGATAAAAGAAAGATATTCCATTTAAATAATATATTATACAGTCAGAATCAAATATAATTCTTAGTAAGTAGCATTGCTAAAATTCAAAAATTAGAAATATTTATTCTAGCTTATTGGTTTATAGACTAAGGAGAAGACTCTTTTTAAATATTATATTCTTATATTTAGCAAATAGTCAAACTTTAAAGCTTCATATTAAATATTATAACTCCGTTATTGCAAAAAGAAGGTAGTTAAATAAAATGCCTTCATAAAGTATCATCTTATTTGAGAGTTATCTCTTTTAATTTAACTTTTATAAATTTTTATTTATGTTAAACTTAAAATGAAATAGTAAGAATAGGAAGTTTATTTAATCTTAAATTAAAAAATAAAATTTATTATTTTTCGTTTTAGATAAATTATTAAAAGAAAAAAAGACGTTAAGATAAGAGGAAGTATGAGAATAATAACGAATTATATAAATCAAAAAGGTATAATGCATGATAAACTTAAATTTCATATACTGATGTAATGATGTGATTTATTATGCTATTGGATATTACGGAAATATAAAATATCGATAATAAAAAAATAAATTATTTTATAAATTTAATTGTTTTTTTGAGGAAATTAATAGCAAAAAGATTTTAATAAAAATTTAGCAATCTTTTATCGTTAATGTTCAATTTAAAAAATTGCATAAAGACAACTAAATTTTACTAAATTTCGAGTAGAAGTAAATTATTAATTAGATAAAACAGATTTCTACGACTTTATATTATAGATATAATAAAAGAATGAAGAAGATTAGCAAAGTTTATAATTAGCAAAAAGTTAAAAAATTAAATTTAAATAAAAGGAATGAAAATTTCGTAAGAAAATTGATAGAAGTTCAGACTAAGCAAATAAAATTAAAAAATATAAATAATTTTTAATAATAGCAAAAATGTTTAGAACTTTTACCTAAAGTTGAGTTTTAGAGTGAGTCATACAAAAAAAGTAAAAAAATGATTATAATTTAAATATTTTAATCAATGTTTTAAAATGTATTCAAATTTTTAATTTTTTAGTTTATCTATATAATGACAATTACTCTTTTAAAAGAGATTTTTATGGGTATCACAAATAACTTTATTTTACTATTTCTTTATAAAAGATAGAAACAATCTATTAATTAGTTTTTTATTATAAATAATAATTAGCTTTATTTTAATATGCAAAGCATCTTATTTTATTTGAGGAGTTAATAATTTATCACTAAACACATATTAAATTTATCTATTATTAATAAAAATTATGTATAATTTTGTTAGTTATCTATTGGAGTCTTTTAATTAACTATTTTCTCAAAGTATATCATATCTAATACTTATTATTTAGTTTATTAATAGTGATTCACTAACCTTAAAACTCAGTTCTTCTTTTTTATTTATAACTTAAGCTTCATAATATTTTTGTTTCAAATTTATTGCTTATCTTTTAATATTAGTTTTTATTAAATATAAAAATATTCATATTGATATTTGTTTTAATTATAAAGCAAGCTAGTTAATCATTGCTTTTCTTTTAAAATTGCTGTATTATATTTTGTTATGAAATATTTGTGTAATTAAAGTTAATTAAATATTAGCTTTAGAATTATTTTTTATAGATTTATAAAAGCTTAATCAATCAAGATTTTCACTTTTAAATTTCAATTATTTAAGCAAAATAGGTTATACTAAGTATCATTCATCAATTTGATTTATTTCTTGATTAATGATTTATAATACATTTATAACTAAATGAGTTTCTGTCATTAACTCAAATTAAGAAGTTAGTTTTATTATTTTTTTCTTTTTAACAAAAAAAATATAAACATAATTTATTGATTTGTTTGAATTTCAAAAATAATTTTCTTTTAAAATTTTTTTCTAAGGTTTTATTTTTTTTAATTATTTGATTGCATAATAATTTTTAGTAAAAGTGATATAAGAATGTATGCGAATTCGTTTGAATTTTAATTTAATCTTATGTCTCTTAATTTTGTAAAATTTTTAAGATAAAGTCATTTGAGAATTAAAAATTTGAATTTTTAATTTTCTTTGTTATAGAAATAACTAAGTATTTTGTGTTATGTAGTTATTATTAATAAAATTATTATAACGTTGAATCTTAAATAGTCTCAATAGATTATTATTAAGATGTTTTTGTATTTTTTTAATTAAATTCTTATATTTTTATATTAATAGAATAAAACTATTATTCATAGATTTATTATTAAGAATTTAACTCTTTACTTACATTATTTGAAGGATAAACAAAATTAATTATTTTTAGTTAATTTAAGATATTTTCTTAAAATATTTTAACAATTATGAATAAATTAGCCTTATAATTTAGTTATAAATTTAAAAAGAAGGATTTAATTATTTATTAGATTAAGCGAATAATTAAAGGTTGTTGTAATTAAGTGTAAAATATTTATTTTCATTTAGTTATAAATTTAAGTAATTATGTATTTAAAATGTTCTAAAATTTATATAAGTTTTATTATTTTTAAGATATTCAAGCATTTGTAAATATTCTTATCATTTATTAATTGAGGTTTAGAGTAAAGTAACTTCCATAGTTAAAAAATGGATAATAAAGTCTAATTATTAAGTTAAATAATGAATTTATTTTGTTTATTTTCAATTGTTTAATATCCGTTTTTTTTTAAATGTTTACGTTATTCATTGTATATATAGCTAAGTTTTATTTTATTTTTATAAATGGAATCTGGCTTCGATTAAGATTTCATAATTTAGCAAGAGCATCTAGAAATAGGAGAGCCAATTGCTAGTGGAGGTTTTGGGAAAGTGTATAAGGGAATATGGTTAGAAACCAATGAAGTTGCCATAAAATAGTTATTTATAGAGAATCCAACTATAGATATCAATCAAGAATTCTAAAAAGAGTTGACAGTATTAAAGAAGTTACATCATCCTAATGTGATTTAGTTATATGGCTACTGCACTCAGCCGCTTAGTTTAGTAATGGATTTAATGGTTCAATCTTTATTTTAGTTCCTGCACAAAAATAAGGAGATACCATGGTTATTAAGATATTAAATCAGTTTGAATATAGTATCTGGCCTATAGTACATACACATTTAGGAAATAATTCACCGTGATTTAAAGAGCAGCAACATTTTATTGGATAGGAATAACGTGGCTAAGATAACTGATTTGGGATTGGCCAGGATAAAGACAAAGTCAAAGTCATTTAATACAAGCTCAAATATGAAGGTAGGCACGATATGTTGGATGGCGCCTGAGTTGTTGTTGAGAAAGCCTCAGTATAGTAAAAAATCTGACATTTATGCGTTGGGAATGGTGTTTTGGGAGATAGCTTCGTAGATGATTCCTTTTGAGGAAACGCATGAGATAGGCATAATATAGTTGTTAATGAGTGGAGAAAGAGAAGAAATACCGGTTGACTGTCCTGAGTAATATGCTTAGATAATCAATGGATGTTGGGTTTAGGAAGCTTAGAATAGGCTTGAAATCGACTAGATCAAGAAGATGTTGTTGGAGTGTATCAAGAGTTAGAAGTAGATTCATTAATAAAATTAGCCTAGCCCCCAGCAATCTTAAAAATCGTTATAAAATAACCAATAATAGTAGTTAACTAATCAATAAGTTCCGATGGTTGTGCCTTAATAATAGATCGAAGAAATATAAACGTAATAATTAGCAAATTTCTCGATTTTAACTTTTGAAAATCTAGTATAGTTCTTAAATCAGATAAAACGAGAGAATATTAATTTAGTAATGTTAAAACAAGGTCCTTTAAATCAAACTAGATTAACTGAGTAGGTTTAAATTCTGTTACAATTGTCATAAGTGACAGATTAATAAATACAGTAAAAGCTGAGTTAGATAATCCAGTTATGTAAATCTCAATAAGGAGTAGTATAAGTAGCCTCTAACACCCTAACATTGTTGAACTACTTGAATTGCTAATTCACGAATTAAAACTACTCAAACCTTGACTTATCTAACTCTGATTTATCGGACACTACCTTTACCAACTGCAACTTCTAAAACTCCAACCTAACATAATCTAACCTCCGCAACACAAAGTTTATTAACTGTGACCTATCCAACACCAATCTAACCTCAATCTCATCTGAACTCCCGCACATATTTACTGGACACTCCAACTCAGTCACTTCGGTTGCCATCTCACCTAACTCTAATTTAATCCTTTCTGGATCATTTGACAAAACTTTAAGACTCTACAACATAGCTGAAGGTACCTGTAAGACCATGAGTGGTCACACTAGTTCTGTATTATCTGTGGCTATATCCAGTGATTCAGAGTTCATCGTATCGGGAAGTGGAGATAAGACGGTGAGACTATGGGACGTCAAGACAGGTACCTGTAAGACCATGAGTGGTCACACTAGTTCTGTATTATCTGTGGCTATATCCAGTGATTCAGAGTTCATCGTATCGGGAAGTTAGATAAGACGGTGAGACTATGGGACGTCAAGACAGGTACCTGTAAGACCATGAGTGGTCACACTAATTCTGTATATGCTGTGGCTATATCCAGTGATTCAGAGTTCATCGTATCGGGAAGTGGAGATAAGACGGTGAGACTATGGGACGTCAAGACAGGTACCTGTAAGACCATGAGTGGTCACACACATTATGTATCATCTGTGGCTATATCTAGTGATTCCACTTACATCATATCTGGATCGGCTGACAAAACTATTCGTTTATGGAACTCTCGAACTCTGTCTTGTACAATGGTCTTATCGGGACACACCTCTTCTATCTTATCGGTAATATTCTCAAGCAACAACAAGTATATCTTATCTGGATCATTTGACAAGACAATAAGAATATGAAATATCAATACTGGATAGTGTGAATGTGTACTATTGGGTCATACTGATACTGTGGGTAGTTTATCATTATCTAGGGACAACTAATGGTTAGTATCAAGCAATGGATGTATTTGGCCAAGTTTCAACTAATCAAAAGACTACAACATCCGAAGATGGAACTTAGGAAGGATATTAAATGGAGAATAGGCAACTAACTAATAATAAGTAAGTTCAAAGTTAACATTCATTTATTTAGACTGACTGGAACAAAGTATATGCTGACTATGGCTTATCATTTTAGAATTGCGTACTGACTAATACTACAATGAGTGTGGAGGACAAATAGAGATATATCAGGTGATCTTCAACTGTTAAACTAATTAATTTTACATTTAAGAATTTAAAAAATTGTAAGTCTTTATTATTATTGCTTAAGTTCTTCTCTTTATTATTATAATAAGTAAAGTTAAAAAAGTTTTAAAGTTCTTAATTTTTCCTAAGTCTTTTTTTCTGAAGTTAGTTATTTTTATAAATATTTTTTTTAATTCAATTTTAAAATCAGAGTTCAAAAAAAAGTTTTTCAAGTGTTAGGAAATTTTTCGAAGTACGTACTAAGCTAAAAGTTTTAAATTTGTTCAGTGTTAGGAAATTTTTGAGGTATGTACTTAGTAAAAAAGTTTTAAATTTTTTCAAGTGTTACGAAATTTTTTGAAGTATGTACTAGAGTAAAATTTTTTAATTTTCTAGTGTTAGGAAATTTTTTGAATTACGTACTAAGCTAAAAATTTTTAATTTTTCTAGTGTTAGGAAATTTTTTGAATTATATACTAAGCTTAAAATTTTTAAATTTTTCTAGTGTCAGAAATTTTCGAGGTATATACTAGAGCAAAAAGTTCTAAATTTTTCTAGTGTTAGGAAAATTTTTGAGTTATGTGCTAGAGCTAAAAATTTTTTTAATTTTATAATATAGGCTTAGAAAAATTTTTGAGTTGTGTGATAGCGCAAAGTTTTTTTTAATTTGTTATAAAATTTAATAATGTTTGTTACTATTTTTAAGTAGCATTATGTGTTTTTAGGATAGGAAAAATTTACTGTACTGCATTTAATGTGCAGCAGATTAAATTTTAATGAGTTAGGAGCCCTGAAAATGGCGAAAAACGTCAAAGCCTTTTTTTGCTCAGCGTTTTACACTATAGGGGTGAGTTGGGACGGAACAAGCTGGGGGAATTCGGGATTGAAATGAGGTCAGAAAGGAATAAATTTTTTCAAGAACAATTTTAAAAGAATAGAAGGTTTTTGATTTTGGTTTTGAAATTTTTGATTTTGGTTTTGAATTTTTTTGATTTTGGTTTTGAACCTTTTGATTTTGGTTTTGAATTTTTTGATTTTGGTTTTGAATTTTTTTGATTTTGGTTTTGAATTTTTTGATTTTGGTTTTGAAATTTTTGATTTTGGTTTTGAATTTTTTGATTTTGGTTTTGAA
The DNA here is from genome assembly GCA_946699065.1 of Loxodes magnus. Taxonomy (NCBI): domain Eukaryota; phylum Ciliophora; class Karyorelictea; order Loxodida; family Loxodidae; genus Loxodes; species Loxodes magnus. The sequence goes on along the minus strand of CAMPDV010000025.1, from coordinate 13,899 downwards.
ATTTTTTGATTTTGGTTTTGAATTTTTTTGATTTTGGTTTTGACTTTTTTGATTTTGGTTTTGAAATTTTTTGATTTTGGTTTTGAATTTTTTTGATTTTGGTTTTGAATTTTTTTGATTTTGGTTTTGAAATTTTTGATTTTGGTTTTGAATTTTTTGATTTTGGTTTTGAACTTTTTGATTTGTTTTGAATTTTTTTGATTTTGGTTTTGAATTTTTTTGATTTTGGTTTTGAATTTTTTGATTTTGGTTTTGAAATTTTTGATTTTGGTTTTGAATTTTTTGATTTTGGTTTTGAAATTTTTTGATTTTGGTTTTGAATTTTTTTGATTTTGGTTTTGACTTTTTTGATTTAGGTTTTGAATTTTTTTGATTTTGGTTTTGAAATTTTTTGATTTTGGTTTTTAATTTTTTGATTTTGGTTTTTAATCTTTTGATTTTGGTTTTGAATTTTTTTGATTTTGGTTTTGAAATTTTTTGATTTTGGTTTTGAATCTTTTGATTATGGTTTTGAATTTTTTTGATTTTGGGTTGTGATAATTTTTTTGAATCTTAGAGTTAATAAAAGTAGAAAAAGATCTTGAAATACAAATAAAAAAAAATCTACTAATAAAAAATATTTTTAAAATAATGATAAAATAAATAAAAAAAAAATGAGCTAAGAAAAGTAAGAAATGATATCTAAAAAGGCGAGAGCAGAGATTGACCTTCTGAATCATACATTCTGGTTTCATGGATAGGAACAAGATCCTTTAATGAAGTGAGAAAGTCACTGGTCAAAGTCAACCTTTACAAGGGAAAGCCTTCCTCTTGATTATCCACTCCTGGTAGGGTGTCGAAGACAGGCTGCCAATAACGATGGAGCTACTGGAAGCTGCTATTCGAAAGCAACAGGATATACCCGATATCCCATGAAGCCAGTATTGGGATCGTAAAATAGGAGAAGTTGAAGTCCGAAACTAATTAAGCTTAAAAATAAATAATAATTAAGTAAAATATAACATTTTTTTGCATAATGAAAGAAAGCCAAACAAGAATTAAAAGTAACTTTAAATTGAAAATATGAAAGTTAATATAAAAAAATAAGTATAATAATAAAATTATTCTCAAAGTGAAATTTAGAAAAATAAAGAAAAAAACACTGAAGTGTTGCAAAAAAAGATAATCTAAGATATTACATAAGTAAAGTAAAAAAAGAAGATGGAATTACAGCTTTTAGAATTACTTAAACTTAGAGATAAAAAGAAGTTATAAGTATTTAGAAAAGTGAGGAAGTAAAGTAAGAAAAGAAGATGGAATTACAGCTTTTAGAGATAAAAAATCTTAGAGATAAAAAGAAGTTATAAGTATTTAGAAAAGTGAGGAAGTAAAGTAAGAAAAGAAGATGGAATTTCAGCTTTTAGAATTACTTAAACTTAGAGATAAAAAGAAGTTATAAGTATTTAGAAAAGTGAGGAAGTAAAGTAAGAAAAGAAGATGGAATTACAGCTTTTAGAATTACTTAAACTTAGAGATAAAAAGAAGTTATAAGTATTTAGAAAAGTGAGGAAGTAAAGTAAGAAAAGAAGATGGAATTACAGCTTTTAGAATTACAGCTTTTAGAATTACTTAAACTTAGAGATAAAAAGAAGTTATAAGTATTTAGAAAAGTGAGGAAGTAAAGTAAGAAAAGAAGATGGAATTACAGCTTTTAGAATTACTTAAACTTAGAGATAAAAAGAAGTTATAAGTATTTAGAAAAGTGAGGAAGTAAAGTAAGAAAAGAAGAAAGAATTACAGCTTTTAGAATTACTTAAACTTAGAGATAAAAAGAAGTTATAAGTATTTAGAAAAGTGAGGAAGTAAAGTAAGAAAAGAAGATGGAATTACAGCTTTTAGAATTACTAAAACTTAGAGATAAAAAGAAGTTATAAGTATTTAGAAAAGTGAGGAAGTAAAGTAAGAAAAGAAGAAAGAATTACAGCTTTTAGAATTACTTAAACTTAGAGATAAAAAGAAGTTATAAGTATTTAGAAAAGTGAGGAAGTAAAGTAAGAAAAGAAGAAAGAATTACAGCTTTTAGAATTACTAAAACTTAGAGATAAAAAGAAGTTATAAGTATTTAGAAAAGTGAGGAAGTAAAGTAAGAAAAGAAGATGGAATTACAGCTTTTAGAATTACTTAAACTTAGAGATAAAAAGAAGTTATAAGTATTTAGAAAAGTGAGGAAGTAAAGTAAGAAAAGAAGAAAGAATTACAGCTTTTAGAATTACTTAAACTTAGAGATAAAAAGAAGTTATAAGTATTTAGAAAAGTGAGGAAGTAAAGTAAGAAAAGAAGATGGAATTACAGCTTTTAGAATTACTTAAACTTAGAGATAAAAAGAAGTTATAAGTATTTAGAAAAGTGAGGAAGTAAAGTAAGAAAAGAAGAAAGAATTACAGCTTTTAGAATTACTTAAACTTAGAGATAAAAAGAAGTTATAAGTATTTAGAAAAGTGAGGAAGTAAAGTAAGAAAAGAAGAAAGAATTACAGCTTTTAGAATTACTAAAACTTAGAGATAAAAAGAAGTTATAAGTATTTAGAAAAGTGAGGAAGTAAAGTAAGAAAAGAAGATGGAATTACAGCTTTGAGAATTACTTAAACTTAGAGATAAAAAGAAGTTATAAGTATTTAGAAAAGTGAGGAAGTAAAGTAAGAAAAGAAGATGGAATTACAGCTTTTAGAGCTACTTAAACTTAGAGATAAAAAGAAGTTATAAGTATTTAGAAAAGTGAGGAAGTAAAGTAAGAAAAGAAGATGGAATTACAGCTTTTAGAATTACTTAAACTTAGAGATAAAAAGAAGTTATAAGTATTTAGAAAAGTGAGGAAGTAAAGTAAGAAAAGAAGATGGAATTACAGCTTTTAGAATTACTTAAACTTAGAGATAAAAAGAAGTTATAAGTATTTAGAAAAGTGAGGAAGTAAAGTAAGAAAAGAAGAAAGAATTACAGCTTTTAGAATTACTTAAACTTAGAGATAAAAAGAAGTTATAAGTATTTAGAAAAGTGAGGAAGTAAAGTAAGAAAAGAAGATGGAATTTCAGCTTTTAGAATTACTAAAACTTAGAGATAAAAAGAAGTTATAAGTATTTAGAAAAGTGAGGAAGTAAAGTAAGAAAAGAAGATGGAATTACAGCTTTTAGAATTACTTAAACTTAGAGATAAAAAGAAGTTATAAGTATTTAGAAAAGTGAGGAAGTAAAGTAAGAAAAGAAGATGGAATTACAGCTTTTAGAGCTACTTAAACTTAGAGATAAAAAGAAGTTATAAGTATTTAGAAAAGTGAGGAAGTAAAGTAAGAAAAGAAGATGGAATTACAGCTTTTAGAATTACTTAAACTTAGAGATAAAAAGAAGTTATAAGTATTTAGAAAAGTGAGGAAGTAAAGTAAGAAAAGAAGATGGAATTACAGCTTTTAGAATTACTTAAACTTAGAGATAAAAAGAAGTTATAAGTATTTAGAAAAGTGAGGAAGTAAAGTAAGAAAAGAAGAAAGAATTACAGCTTTTAGAATTACTAAAACTTAGAGATAAAAAGAAGTTATAAGTATTTAGAAAAGTGAGGAAGTAAAGTAAGAAAAGAAGATGGAATTTCAGCTTTTAGAGCTACTTAAACTTAGAGATAAAAAGAAGTTATAAGTATTTAGAAAAGTGAGGAAGTAAAGTAAGAAAAGAAGATGGAATTACAGCTTTTAGAATTACTTAAACTTAGAGATAAAAAGAAGTTATAAGTATTTAGAAAAGTGAGGAAGTAAAGTAAGAAAAGAAGATGGAATTACAGCTTTTAGAATTACTTAAACTTAGAGATAAAAAGAAGTTATAAGTATTTAGAAAAGTGAGGAAGTAAAGTAAGAAAAGAAGATGGAATTTCAGCTTTTAGAATTACTTAAACTTAGAGATAAAAAGAAGTTATAAGTATTTAGAAAAGTGAGGAAGTAAAGTAAGAAAAGAAGATGGAATTACAGCTTTTAGAATTACTTAAACTTAGAGATAAAAAGAAGTTATAAGTATTTAGAAAAGTGAGGAAGTAAAGTAAGAAAAGAAGATGGAATTACAGCTTTTAGAATTACTTAAACTTAGAGATAAAAAGAAGTTATAAGTATTTAGAAAAGTGAGGAAGTAAAGTAAGAAAAGAAGATGGAATTTCAGCTTTTAGAATTACTAAAACTTAGAGATAAAAAGAAGTTATAAGTATTTAGAAAAGTGAGGAAGTAAAGTAAGAAAAGAAGATGGAATTTCAGCTTTTAGAATTACTTAAACTTAGAGATAAAAAGAAGTTATAAGTATTTAGAAAAGTGAGGAAGTAAAGTAAGAAAAGAAGATGGAATTTCAGCTTTTAGAATTACTAAAACTTAGAGATAAAAAGAAGTTATAAGTATTTAGAAAAGTGAGGAAGTAAAGTAAGAAAAGAAGATGGAATTTCAGCTTTTAGAATTACTTAAACTTAGAGATAAAAAGAAGTTATAAGTATTTAGAAAAGTGAGGAAGTAAAGTAAGAAAAGAAGATAGAATTACAGCTTTTAGAATTACTTAAACTTAGAGATAAAAAGAAGTTATAAGTATTTAGAAAAGTGAGGAAGTAAAGTAAGAAAAGAAGATGGAATTACAGCTTTTAGAATTACTTAAACTTAGAGATAAAAAGAAGTTATAAGTATTTAGAAAAGTGAGGAAGTAAAGTAAGAAAAGAAGATGGAATTACAGCTTTTAGAATTACTTAAACTTAGAGATAAAAAGAAGTTATAAGTATTTAGAAAAGTGAGGAAGTAAAGTAAGAAAAGAAGATGGAATTTCAGCTTTTAGAATTACTTAAACTTAGAGATAAAAAGAAGTTATAAGTATTTAGAAAAGTGAGGAAGTAAAGTAAGAAAAGAAGATGGAATTTCAGCTTTTAGAATTACTTAAACTTAGAGATAAAAAGAAGTTATAAGTATTTAGAAAAGTGAGGAAGTAAAGTAAGAAAAGAAGATGGAATTTCAGCTTTTAGAATTACTTTAACTTAGAGATAAAAAGAAGTTATAAGTATTTAGAAAAGTGAGGAAGTAAAGTAAGAAAAGAAGATGGAATTTCAGCTTTTAGAATTACTTAAACTTAGAGATAAAAAGAAGTTATAAGTATTTAGAAAAGTGAGGAAGTAAAGTAAGAAAAGAAGATGGAATTACAGCTTTTAGAATTACTTAAACTTAGAGATAAAAAGAAGTTATAAGTATTTAGAAAAGTGAGGAAGTAAAGTAAGAAAAGAAGATGGAATTACAGCTTTTAGAATTACTTAAACTTAGAGATAAAAAGAAGTTATAAGTATTTAGAAAAGTGAGGAAGTAAAGTAAGAAAAGAAGATGGAATTACAGCTTTTAGAATTACTTAAACTTAGAGATAAAAAGAAGTTATAAGTATTTAGAAAAGTGAGGAAGTAAAGTAAGAAAAGAAGATGGAATTTCAGCTTTTAGAATTACTTAAACTTAGAGATAAAAAGAAGTTATAAGTATTTAGAAAAGTGAGGAAGTAAAGTAAGAAAAGAAGAAAGAATTACAGCTTTTAGAATTACTTAAACTTAGAGATAAAAAGAAGTTATAAGTATTTAGAAAAGTGAGGAAGTAAAGTAAGAAAAGAAGATGGAATTACAGCTTTTAGAATTACTTAAACTTAGAGATAAAAAGAAGTTATAAGTATTTAGAAAAGTGAGGAAGTAAAGTAAGAAAAGAAGAAAGAATTACAGCTTTTAGAATTACTTAAACTTAGAGATAAAAAGAAGTTATAAGTATTTAGAAAAGTGAGGAAGTAAAGTAAGAAAAGAAGATGGAATTACAGCTTTTAGAATTACTTAAACTTAGAGATAAAAAGAAGTTATAAGTATTTAGAAAAGTGAGGAAGTAAAGTAAGAAAAGAAGATGGAATTACAGCTTTTAGAATTACTAAAACTTAGAAATAAAAAGAAGTTATAAGTATTTAGAAAAGTGAGGAAGTAAAGTAAGAAAAGAAGATGGACTTACAGCTTTTAGAATTACTTAAACTTAGAGATAAAAAGAAGTTATAAGTATTTAGAAAAGTGAGGAAGTAAAGTAAGAAAAGAAGATGGAATTACAGCTTTTAGAATTACTAAAACTTAGAGATAAAAAGAAGTTATAAGTATTTAGAAAAGTGAGGAAGTAAAGTAAGAAAAGAAGATGGAATTACAGCTTTTAGAATTACTTAAACTTAGAGATAAAAAGAAGTTATAAGTATTTAGAAAAGTGAGGAAGTAAAGTAAGAAAAGAAGATGGAATTACAGCTTTTAGAATTACTTAAACTTAGAGATAAAAAGAAGTTATAAGTATTTAGAAAAGTGAGGAAGTAAAGTAAGAAAAGAAGAAAGAATTACAGCTTTTAGAATTACTTAAACTTAGAGATAAAAAGAAGTTATAAGTATTTAGAAAAGTGAGGAAGTAAAGTAAGAAAAGAAGATGGAATTACAGCTTTTAGAATTACTTAAACTTAGAGATAAAAAGAAGTTATAAGTATTTAGAAAAGTGAGGAAGTAAAGTAAGAAAAGAAGATGGAATTACAGCTTTTAGAATTACTTAAACTTAGAGATAAAAAGAAGTTATAAGTATTTAGAAAAGTGAGGAAGTAAAGTAAGAAAAGAAGATGGAATTTCAGCTTTTAGAATTACTTAAACTTAGAGATAAAAAGAAGTTATAAGTATTTAGAAAAGTGAGGAAGTAAAGTAAGAAAAGAAGATGGAATTACAGCTTTTAGAATTACTAAAACTTAGAGATAAAAAGAAGTTATAAGTATTTAGAAAAGTGAGGAAGTAAAGTAAGAAAAGAAGATGGAATTACAGCTTTTAGAATTACTTAAACTTAGAGATAAAAAGAAGTTATAAGTATTTAGAAAAGTGAGGAAGTAAAGTAAGAAAAGAAGATGGAATTACAGCTTTTAGAATTACTTAAACTTAGAGATAAAAAGAAGTTATAAGTATTTAGAAAAGTGAGGAAGTAAAGTAAGAAAAGAAGATGGAATTTCAGCTTTTAGAATTACTTAAACTTAGAGATAAAAAGAAGTTATAAGTATTTAGAAAAGTGAGGAAGTAAAGTAAGAAAAGAAGATGGAATTACAGCTTTTAGAATTACTTAAACTTAGAGATAAAAAGAAGTTATAAGTATTTAGAAAAGTGAGGAAGTAAAGTAAGAAAAGAAGATGGAATTACAGCTTTTAGAATTACTTAAACTTAGAGATAAAAAGAAGTTATAAGTATTTAGAAAAGTGAGGAAGTAAAGTAAGAAAAGAAGATGGAATTACAGCTTTTAGAATTACTTAAACTTAGAGATAAAAAGAAGTTATAAGTATTTAGAAAAGTGAGGAAGTAAAGTAAGAAAAGAAGATGGAATTTCAGCTTTTAGAATTACTAAAACTTAGAGATAAAAAGAAGTTATAAGTATTTAGAAAAGTGAGGAAGTAAAGTAAGAAAAGAAGATGGAATTACAGCTTTTAGAATTACTTAAACTTAGAGATAAAAAGAAGTTATAAGTATTTAGAAAAGTGAGGAAGTAAAGTAAGAAAAGAAGATGGAATTTCAGCTTTTAGAATTACTTAAACTTAGAGATAAAAAGAAGTTATAAGTATTTAGAAAAGTGAGGAAGTAAAGTAAGAAAAGAAGATGGAATTACAGCTTTTAGAATTACTTAAACTTAGAGATAAAAAGAAGTTATAAGTATTTAGAAAAGTGAGGAAGTAAAGTAAGAAAAGAAGATGGAATTACAGCTTTTAGAGATAAAAAATCTTAGAGATAAAAAGAAGTTATAAGTATTTAGAAAAGTGAGGAAGTAAAGTAAGAAAAGAAGAAAGAATTACAGCTTTTAGAATTACTTAAACTTAGAGATAAAAAGAAGTTATAAGTATTTAGAAAAGTGAGGAAGTAAAGTAAGAAAAGAAGATGGAATTACAGCTTTTAGAATTACTTAAACTTAGAGATAAAAAGAAGTTATAAGTATTTAGAAAAGTGAGGAAGTAAAGTAAGAAAAGAAGATGGAATTACAGCTTTTAGAATTACTAAAACTTAGAGATAAAAAGAAGTTATAAGTATTTAGAAAATTGAGGAAGTAAAGTAAGAAAAGAAGATGGACTTACAGCTTTTAGAATTACTTAAACTTAGAGATAAAAAGAAGTTATAAGTATTTAGAAAAGTGAGGAAGTAAAGTAAGAAAAGAAGATGGAATTACAGCTTTTAGAATTACTAAAACTTAGAAATAAAAAGAAGTTATAAGTATTTAGAAAATTGAGGAAGTAAAGTAAGAAAAGAAGATGGAATTACAGCTTTTAGAATTACTAAAACTTAGAGATAAAAAGAAGTTATAAGTATTTAGAAAAGTGAGGAAGTAAAGTAAGAAAAGAAGATGGAATTACAGCTTTTAGAATTACTAAAACTTAGAGATAAAAAGAAGTTATAAGTATTTAGAAAAGTGAGGAAGTAAAGTAAGAAAAGAAGATGGAATTACAGCTTTTAGAATTACTAAAACTTAGAAATAAAAAGAAGTTATAAGTATTTAGAAAAGTGAGGAAGTAAAGTAAGAAAAGAAGATGGAATTACAGCTTTTAGAATTACTTAAACTTAGAGATAAAAAGAAGTTATAAGTATTTAGAAAAGTGAGGAAGTAAAGTAAGAAAAGAAGATGGACTTACAGCTTTTAGAATTACTTAAACTTAGAGATAAAAAGAAGTTATAAGTATTTAGAAAAGTGAGGAAGTAAAGTAAGAAAAGAAGATGGAATTACAGCTTTTAGAATTACTAAAACTTAGAGATAAAAAGAAGTTATAAGTATTTAGAAAAGTGAGGAAGTAAAGTAAGAAAAGAAGATGGAATTACAGCTTTTAGAATTACTAAAACTTAGAGATAAAAAGAAGTTATAAGTATTTAGAAAATTGAGGAAGTAAAGTAAGAAAAGAAGATGGAATTACAGCTTTTAGAATTACTTAAACTTAGAGATAAAAAGAAGTTATAAGTATTTAGAAAAGTGAGGAAGTAAAGTAAGAAAAGAAGATGGAATTTCAGCTTTTAGAGCTACTTAAACTTAGAGATAAAAAGAAGTTATAAGTATTTAGAAAAGTGAGGAAGTAAAGTAAGAAAAGAAGATGGAATTACAGCTTTTAGAATTACTAAAACTTAGAGATAAAAAGAAGTTATAAGTATTTAGAAAAGTGAGGAAGTAAAGTAAGAAAAGAAGATGGAATTACAGCTTTTAGAATTACTAAAACTTAGAGATAAAAAGAAGTTATAAGTATTTAGAAAAGTGAGGAAGTAAAGTAAGAAAAGAAGATGGAATTACAGCTTTTAGAATTACTTAAACTTAGAGATAAAAAGAAGTTATAAGTATTTAGAAAAGTGAGGAAGTAAAGTAAGAAAAGAAGATGGAATTACAGCTTTTAGAATTACTTAAACTTAGAGATAAAAAGAAGTTATAAGTATTTAGAAAAGTGAGGAAGTAAAGTAAGAAAAGAAGATGGAATTACAGCTTTTAGAATTACTAAAACTTAGAGATAAAAAGAAGTTATAAGTATTTAGAAAAGTGAGGAAGTAAAGTAAGAAAAGAAGATGGAATTACAGCTTTTAGAATTACTAAAACTTAGAGATAAAAAGAAGTTATAAGTATTTAGAAAAGTGAGGAAGTAAAGTAAGAAAAGAAGAAAGAATTACAGCTTTTAGAATTACTTAAACTTAGAGATAAAAAGAAGTTATAAGTATTTAGAAAAGTGAGGAAGTAAAGTAAGAAAAGAAGATGGAATTACAGCTTTTAGAATTACTTAAACTTAGAGATAAAAAGAAGTTATAAGTATTTAGAAAAGTGAGGAAGTAAAGTAAGAAAAGAAGATGGAATTTCAGCTTTTAGAATTACTTAAACTTAGAGATAAAAAGAAGTTATAAGTATTTAGAAAAGTGAGGAAGTAAAGTAAGAAAAGAAGATGGAATTACAGCTTTTAGAATTACTTAAACTTAGAGATAAAAAGAAGTTATAAGTATTTAGAAAAGTGAGGAAGTAAAGTAAGAAAAGAAGAAAGAATTACAGCTTTTAGAATTACTTAAACTTAGAGATAAAAAGAAGTTATAAGTATTTAGAAAAGTGAGGAAGTAAAGTAAGAAAAGAAGATAGAATTACAGCTTTTAGAATTACTTAAACTTAGAGATAAAAAGAAGTTATAAGTATTTAGAAAAGTGAGGAAGTAAAGTAAGAAAAGAAGATGGAATTACAGCTTTTAGAATTACTAAAACTTAGAGATAAAAAGAAGTTATAAGTATTTAGAAAAGTGAGGAAGTAAAGTAAGAAAAGAAGATGGAATTTCAGCTTTTAGAATTACTTTAACTTAGAGATAAAAAGAAGTTATAAGTATTTAGAAAAGTGAGGAAGTAAAGTAAGAAAAGAAGAAAGAATTACAGCTTTTAGAATTACTTAAACTTAGAGATAAAAAGAATTTATAAGTATTTAGAAAAGTGAGGAAGTAAAGTAAGAAAAGAAGATGGAATTACAGCTTTTAGAATTACTTAAACTTAGAGATAAAAAGAAGTTATAAGTATTTAGAAAAGTGAGGAAGTAAAGTAAGAAAAGAAGATGGAATTTCAGCTTTTAGAATTACTTAAACTTAGAGATAAAAAGAAGTTATAAGTATTTAGAAAAGTGAGGAAGTAAAGTAAGAAAAGAAGATGGAATTTCAGCTTTTAGAATTACTAAAACTTAGAGATAAAAAGAAGTTATAAGTATTTAGAAAAGTGAGGAAGTAAAGTAAGAAAAGAAGATGGAATTTCAGCTTTTAGAATTACTTAAACTTAGAGATAAAAAGAAGTTATAAGTATTTAGAAAAGTGAGGAAGTAAAGTAAGAAAAGAAGATAGAATTACAGCTTTTAGAATTACTTAAACTTAGAGATAAAAAGAAGTTATAAGTATTTAGAAAAGTGAGGAAGTAAAGTAAGAAAAGAAGATGGAATTTCAGCTTTTAGAATTACTTAAACTTAGAGATAAAAAGAAGTTATAAGTATTTAGAAAAGTGAGGAAGTAAAGTAAGAAAAGAAGATGGAATTACAGCTTTTAGAATTACTTAAACTTAGAGATAAAAAGAAGTTATAAGTATTTAGAAAAGTGAGGAAGTAAAGTAAGAAAAGAAGATAGAATTACAGCTTTTAGAATTACTTAAACTTAGAGATAAAAAGAAGTTATAAGTATTTAGAAAAGTGAGGAAGTAAAGTAAGAAAAGAAGATGGAATTTCAGCTTTTAGAATTACTTAAACTTAGAGATAAAAAGAAGTTATAAGTATTTAGAAAAGTGAGGAAGTAAAGTAAGAAAAGAAGATGGAATTTCAGCTTTTAGAATTACTTAAACTTAGAGATAAAAAGAAGTTATAAGTATTTAGAAAAGTGAGGAAGTAAAGTAAGAAAAGAAGATAGAATTACAGCTTTTAGAATTACTTAAACTTAGAGATAAAAAGAAGTTATAAGTATTTAGAAAAGTGAGGAAGTAAAGTAAGAAAAGAAGATGGAATTTCAGCTTTTAGAATTACTAAAACTTAGAGATAAAAAGAAGTTATAAGTATTTAGAAAAGTGAGGAAGTAAAGTAAGAAAAGAAGATGGAATTTCAGCTTTTAGAATTACTTAAACTTAGAGATAAAAAGAAGTTATAAGTATTTAGAAAAGTGAGGAAGTAAAGTAAGAAAAGAAGATGGAATTTCAGCTTTTAGAATTACTAAAACTTAGAGATAAAAAGAAGTTATAAGTATTTAGAAAAGTGAGGAAGTAAAGTAAGAAAAGAAGAAAGAATTACAGCTTTTAGAATTACTTAAACTTAGAAATAAAAAGAAGTTATAAGTATTTAGAAAAGTGAGGAAGTAAAGTAAGAAAAGAAGATGGAATTTCAGCTTTTAGAATTACTTAAACTTAGAGATAAAAAGAAGTTATAAGTATTTAGAAAAGTGAGGAAGTAAAGTAAGAAAAGAAGATGGAATTACAGCTTTTAGAATAACTAAAACTTAGAGATAAAAAGAAGTTATAAGTATTTAGAAAAGTGAGGAAGTAAAGTAAGAAAAGAAGATGGAATTTCAGCTTTTAGAATAACTAAAACTTAGAGATAAAAAGAAGTTATAAGTATTTAGAAAAGTGAGGAAGTAAAGTAAGAAAAGAAGATGGAATTACAGCTTTTAGAATTACTTAAACTTAGAAATAAAAAGAAGTTATAAGTATTTAGAAAAGTGAGGAAGTAAAGTAAGAAAAGAAGATGGAATTACAGCTTTTAGAATAACTAAAACTTAGAGATAAAAAGAAGTTATAAGTATTTAGAAAAGTGAGGAAGTAAAGTAAGAAAAGAAGAAAGAATTTCAGCTTTTAGAATAACTAAAACTTAGAGATAAAAAGAAGTTATAAGTATTTAGAAAAGTGAGGAAGTAAAGTAAGAAAAGAAGATGGAATTACAGCTTTTAGAATTACTAAAACTTAGAGATAAAAAGAAGTTATAAGTATTTAGAAAAGTGAGGAAGTAAAGTAAGAAAAGAAGATGGAATTTCAGCTTTTAGAATTACTAAAACTTAGAGATAAAAAGAAGTTATAAGTATTTAGAAAAGTGAGGAAGTAAAGTAAGAAAAGAAGATGGAATTACAGCTTTTAGAATTACTTAAACTTAGAGATAAAAAGAAGTTATAAGTATTTAGAAAAGTGAGGAAGTAAAGTAAGAAAAGAAGATGGAATTTCAGCTTTTAGAATAACTAAAACTTAGAGATAAAAAGAAGTTATAAGTATTTAGAAAAGTGAGGAAGTAAAGTAAGAAAAGAAGATGGAATTTCAGCTTTTAGAATTACTAAAACTTAGAGATAAAAAGAAGTTATAAGTATTTAGAAAAGTGAGGAAGTAAAGTAAGAAAAGAAGATGGAATTTCAGCTTTTAGAATAACTAAAACTTAGAGATAAAAAGAAGTTATAAGTATTTAGAAAAGTGAGGAAGTAAAGTAAGAAAAGAAGATGGAATTACAGCTTTTAGAATTACTTAAACTTAGAGATAAAAAGAAGTTATAAGTATTTAGAAAAGTGAGGAAGTAAAGTAAGAAAAGAAGATGGAATTTCAGCTTTTAGAATTACTTAAACTTAGAGATAAAAAGAAGTTATAAGTATTTAGAAAAGTGAGGAAGTAAAGTAAGAAAAGAAGATGGAATTTCAGCTTTTAGAATTACTTAAACTTAGAGATAAAAAGAAGTTATAAGTATTTAGAAAAGTGAGGAAGTAAAGTAAGAAAAGAAGATGGAATTTCAGCTTTTAGAATTACTAAAACTTAGAGATAAAAAGAAGTTATAAGTATTTAGAAAAGTGAGGAAGTAAAGTAAGAAAAGAAGAAAGAATTACAGCTTTTAGAATTACTTAAACTTAGAGATAAAAAGAAGTTATAAGTATTTAGAAAAGTGAGGAAGTAAAGTAAGAAAAGAAGAAAGAATTACAGCTTTTAGAATTACTAAAACTTAGAGATAAAAAGAAGTTATAAGTATTTAGAAAAGTGAGGAAGTAAAGTAAGAAAAGAAGATGGACTTACAGCTTTTAGAATTACTTAAACTTAGAGATAAAAAGAAGTTATAAGTATTTAGAAAAGTGAGGAAGTAAAGTAAGAAAAGAAGATGGAATTACAGCTTTTAGAATTACTTAAACTTAGAGATAAAAAGAAGTTATAAGTATTTAGAAAAGTGAGGAAGTAAAGTAAGAAAAGAAGATGGACTTACAGCTTTTAGAATTACTAAAACTTAGAGATAAAAAGAAGTTATAAGTATTTAGAAAAGTGAGGAAGTAAAGTAAGAAAAGAAGATGGAATTACAGCTTTTAGAATTACTTAAACTTAGAGATAAAAAGAAGTTATAAGTATTTAGAAAAGTGAGGAAGTAAAG